>CM073493.1:66273860-67626360 GCA_037074585.1 Biancaea sappan | reverse complement strand
CCATTATTAAATCTCAAGAGTATCTTAAGAAATATGATTTAATCATATTATATTTACTTAAGATAATATAAGATTTGTATAATAAATCTTTTTGAGTTTAAATAATTAAATTATTTAGGTTTATGCTTTCTAGTAAAATAATTAGTAAGCAAATCTGAATTTTTGTTTTCAAAACCTAGTTTTAAATTCATATTTCACTTACTGGACTATCACAATAGTATTTTTGAATTTTTTTTAGAGAAATAATTTTATAATGTGAATGAGTTTTTGTAATAAATAGATTACTTTTTTAAATTAAAGGAATCCTAATCTAAGAGCTATGGTATTTTCGAAATAAACCAATTTGTCTTCAGCACCTTCAAATTCAGTTTAAACCTAATTAAACAAACACTCAATCTAATCTAATTTTTTAAATTCAAACTAGCTTTCTTCAAGTTCGCAGAGGGAACAAACATCTAAACTAAATCAATTAACCAAAAATCCTAGAACCTAAATTAATTCATTGCCGTCTATCTCTCTTTCTTCCACTCACCACCTCTTCATTCAACTCCAATTTGAATTAACGAATTCAACATATTTATTCATCCATCTCTTCATTCATATTCATTCACCGCCAGCTGCTCAACATATTCAACATATTTACCTTTTCAATACATTGATTTCTCCCATTCACGTCATCTCTCACACTCACACACCAAAAGCTTCAAGCCATCTCCACCCACACACAATCATTCCATCTCCCCTCATCATTTGTACACACAAATATCAAAACCACCACTCACTCTATGATTAAGGTAAGTTACAAAACTTGAACTATATATATATATATATATATATATATATATATATATATATATATATATATATATATATATATATATATATATATATATATATATATATATATATATATATATATATATATTTCTTTTTACGTAAATCCTAAAACTTTAAATTCTAAAAATTTAATTAACAAGAAGGATGATTAATAGTATTTTAAATTTCTTAAATAATATGGTAGCATCTTCCGAACTGATATCCACAACAACATTCGGGTGACATTAAAGACGTCGTTGGAATCCAGGTGAGTGAACTAACTCTTCTTTAATATTATCTTAAATGTTTAAATAATAGGATATAAAGATAGGTAATAATCATGGTGGGAAAGAGAGAATTCAGTTAACAAATTTGAAATATTGAAATTGATTTAATTGTTGGTGAAATTACTAATGAAAAACGCTAAGGAAAAAGAGATGGTCCATGAGACAAATGTGATTTATTGTGATTTAGGATTCTTTAAAGTTATTTGATAAAAATTGATATGATGATTACATTAACGATTATATTGATGAATATATTATCGAATATATCGATAAATTGTTTTTAGTGATTTATATGAAATTGTTTGAACCTTAATTGTGTTTGGGCATGTTAGTACCCTCTCTCATGTCAAGTAAAAAATTCAGATGACAAGATGACTTGACCTCTGAGAACAGAGACAACGATTCTCTCGGTAGGACCTCAAGTCCAGATTTAATCCGTGGGGCACCCTGACCGTTGAGGATGAGGTTATGCATCATGGCAGGTTTTTGATGAGATTGATGAAATTGGTTGAGCAAGCCTACAGGTGCTCCAGGGTATGATGAGATTGGTTGAGCGGACCTATAAGTGCTCTCATATATTTTGCTATTGACGGGTACTAGTTCTGTTGGTCTGAATTATTTAATTGAATTGCAAACTCTTTAATGTGTATCTTTTCTTGTGATTTTTTATTTATGTCTATACTTTTATTTTATTACTTTTGCATAGCGAATTTTATTAAGGCAGAGATTGGGTCGCTCACTAAGATGTTTATCTAACACTTGTTGATTTAATTTTTTTCAGATTAGGTAGTGGAGAAGGAGTATCTGCAAAACAGCTAAAGTCGTCGTTAGACTATCCCATTGTTGGGTAGGTCCCAAGATGTTGGTATTTATTTTATTAAGCATTAGGAAACTCTGTAGTCAACTAGGATATCTAGGGGGTCTAGGTGAATCGATTAATTTAGTGGACGATATGTTTTATTTAAAATTGGTTAATTATAAGGATTATTTTTATTTATGTTGTTATGAATTGAATTCCATTGGAGTGAGATAATTGGTTATTTGAATATTGATGCATTTGTATTTTCCTTTTAAATTCATGAATAAACAAAAAGGGGTAGAAATTGAGACATCGGTTAAGCTTACGGTGACACGGGATTTGTGTCAGCGTGTCAATCATGTGCCCAGAATTTGGGTTGTGATAATTTGTGTTTCAAATCTACCATTTTTATCAACCGCCAAGTTAGCATTTTCTTTCAGTGACATAGATGACATTAGTAAAAAAGATAGATTTGAAACAAAAATAAAACGTTAGAAAATAAATAACGTAAAAAAAAATGTTATGGACAAACACTACAAAAGTTGTCACTAAAAGTATTCTTTGGTGGCCGCTACCAAAAGTCACCACTAAAAGTTTTTTTTAGCCAACAAAGGTAATTTTTTGTGGCGACTTAGGTTGGTGGCCGCTATTGGAAGTCGTCACTGAATCTTGCCATTTTTTTTGTGGTGACACGATCCTATGACACATGTTTCATACGAGTTTTTACGGCGACTTTTTTGTCTTTGGTGGCGATTTTAATCGCTACTGAAGTGTGACTTTTGGTGGCGACCACTTTTGTCGCCGCTAAAACTTTCAGCGACAGGACTATCTGCAACAACTTCAATCACCATCAAAAGACCCTTTGGTGGCTACTATTAGACTTTCGATGGCAACTTTGGTCGTCACCAAAAGTCATTTTTTTGTAGTAAAAGCTAAAATTTGATGTAAATGATAAAAACATAAAAAATATTTTTGTCATTTTTCTAAAAACAATACGTGAAAAAATTTGGTCAATTGTAAAATTTACTTTGAAAGAAACCTAACGATTATTTGAATAATTTACACTACAAGTTAGCATAATTTTCAAATAAAATAACATTTTTATTTAATTTGCTCCACTGTCTCAATAATTGCTATAACCATGGCAGTGTACATAAAGAAAATTAATTATAGAAGTTATATATAGTGGCTGCTAGAAGCAACTAGTTTTATATTAGAGCATCTATAGTGGTCAACCTTACTTAGGTTCTTATTGTGAGTCTCACAGTGCCACATCAGTTTAAGCAATTTCCCACCACTATAAACCGTTAGCCCTAAGACTATATGCCATAAGTTTTGATGATGACAAATGTATTTGAAATGTAGCATTGATCTATATAAATGTTAATTATCATATATATGCTACAAGTACTTAAGCATGATTATGTTACTTAATATATTTGTTGCATATATTGAATCATGCTATTATCATGAATTGAACTAACCATTGGATTTGCAAGTAAGACATATTTTATAGGTTGGTTCAAAAACAAGAAGAGTGAACATTGGATTGAAGAACAAGGAAAAGAAATATCTTGCTTCACTCAAGGAAAACAACATGCAAGGATAAAGTTCCAAGAAATGAAGAACTAGAAGATTTGAAGTCTTGGAAGCTTAGATGCATCAAGATAGCCTATGTGTTTACATTAGGTATATTTTATATAGGCTAGTATACTTGTGCAACTCAATGATTTAGATTTGCATACATTGGCTCAAGCATTTTTGAACAAAAAGATAGTGAGATATGAAGTTTTACAAAAGTTATTTTTTTGACCTTTGGTCACTCCTTATATCATATCTCATAAATGAAAAATCGATTTTTCAAGTATTTTAATCTCATTTGATAGTAGACTCAAATATCTTTCCAACGGTATATTATTTATTCAAAACGGAGTCCAAATGAGAAATATATGACTATTTAAAGTATAGTTTGAAAAACTGAAAGTTGATTTTACTGTACTCAAAAATTATTCTGTTCTGACCTATAGTCAGTATTTTGATTATATATTTTAAAAGAAAAATAATTTTTGAGTAAAACTTAGTTCATTTGAAACTAGACTCCAAGAGCTTTCCAATGGTATATTATTTGTTTAAAACGGAGTTCAAATGAGGGAGTTATGAATTTTTAAAGAAAGCTCAAAATCTGTATTTCGCTACTGCCAGTCGGTGGTCGACCACCCCATCTACACTAGTCGACCAACGTGACTGATGAATCACTTCTGGACTACACTGGTCGACCAACGTGCCACACTGGTCGACCAATGGACACCTGGACTGCACTATAAGTGCTGTAACGGCTATATAACGGCTAGTTTTGTAAAATCTTATATATATGACCTTAGATACACGATTTTGAGCTAGAACAAAGTGCTACAATGTGATATTAACTTCTTCTATCATCTTTTAGAGAAAGGAAAGCATTCTTGAGCCAAATATTGCATATTCTCTATCATTAGAGTTATTAGAGCTTCATTTGTATTCATCTACTCTTTAGAGAGAGTTTCTTTGTATTGTTGATTTTGATCAACACCAATATTATTCTGAGTTGAGGTTCGCAAGTACCGGTGTTGGAAGAACTTGCTTTAGGTTGAGGAGGAGCCCGGATTCATAAATTCTCCATTGTAGTTTCGTAAATACCCGGATCGAATTTGCGTGGTTGTAGTGGTTTGCAAGTACCCGGATTAAACTTGCAATTATAGTGGAAATACTCAAGTGGTCTCTTGAGGATTGGATGTAGGCTTCGATTAGCCGAACCAGTATAAATCTCCGAGTTTGCTCTCTCTATCCCTTCCTCCTTTATTTGTGCTTATTGTTAACTATTCTTTATTTCCTTGCTCCTCATAATTATTCATCTTGATAGCACATTGATTTTCTGTATTGTATTTATTATTCTAAACATTGTACTTCTACAGAAAATCATTTTAACTTCCAATAAAGTTTTGTGAAAAATTTATAAAACCCAATTCACCCCCTCCCCCTCTTGGGTTCCAACCATTACTTTCATAAACAACTCTCTACTACAATGGCTAACCTCTTAAAAACCCACATGTGAGTCCCACAATTAACTCTTCACTACTTTAATATTTATTACTCTCCACTAATATTTATTATTAATTGATTATTTTATTATTACTTTTTGTATATGAACCAATTCTTATATAAGAATCGTTCTTACGCGTGGCAACTAACGTAGCGAACTACAGTGGTGAACCAAAATAAAAACCAATTAGTAAATTTAAAAATTCTTTAAGAACCACCACTATATATACTCTTAAACTATTATTTGAAAGATATGAGTCGAACCCATCACTCACAAAAAGTTAACGAAGCACAGTACAATTTAGGGAAAAAATTAACCATCATTTGAAATATGTGAATTGAATCCAACATTTATATAAATCTAATGAAGCACAATGCAAGTTGTTAAAAAATAATAATAAATCACTATTGCCAACTCAATTGAATTTTCATAATATTTTAATTAAAATAATAAATAATAAAAACATTAAGATCAAAGTTGTCAAGATCGATATCTTACTTAAAATTAGTCAATGGACAAAATAGATCGAATCGTAAAATCAAATCGAAGATCAAAAGATCATACCTTTAAAGAAATATAATATTTAAAAATTTACTTAAGTATATATAAATCACAAATAAACATAATATTATATTAAAAATAATCAATCAATGTATAATTTCAATAAATAAGACCTAAAATATGATAATAGAGAAGACACTTTGCAATAATAAAAAGAAACATTATTATATAAGATTTGAAAACATTCAATTAATGAAAAGAAAAATATAGAGTAGACCTCACTCCTATTGTAATACTCGCCAATCTTGGGGTCACGTGATTGGAGGTATTTCGGTATTTATAGTGTTATTTTATTTTATTTATTTTAGTCATTTCAGTTTCTATATTTAATTTATTCCATTTGAATAATTATTTGTGAAATTTGTGATGTATGACGGGACCGAGTAATTTAATGTTGTGTGCCATTTTTCTATGTTTTGTGAAAAATAGGAGAAAGAGAGAATTTAATGAAATAAATATAATTATTGTGGGATATTTCTAGTTGTGTTACTCGGGTTTCGGGCATTGAGTATGGGTGAGACTCACTTGCCTTTAAGTCATCATCTTTCCTCCCTCTCTCTCTCTTTCTCACTCACTCACTCTCACTCTCTCTCTCACTCTCACACACACACACACACACATTTTCACGACTATGCACCAAGAAGCAAGAAGGAGAAAGTTTAATTTCTCTCAACTTCAGCAACCTTTTCTTCCATTTCTTCTAGCTTTCAATTCTGGCAACCTTTTCTTCCATTTCTTCCGATGATCCTTGGCTTTCTAATTACTTTCCAACTCACTAGGAATTTCTAAAGCTAGAGGTAAGCTCCATCATCCTTCATCTTCTTCATTTTCGGATTTGGTCTTGCCCTAGGGAGAAATTTGGATTTTTAGGTTGTTGGTGCTGAAACTTTGCTCCTTTGCTTCTTTCTTTTTGGTTCTTATGCTGCAAATGGTAGAACCAACTCGTGGAGGAAAAATAGGGTTGGTTTTTATGGAGAAAAGTTAGGAAAGTGTTTTGGGTAAAATTTTAAGGAATTTCAAGAAAATCTATGAGATCAATCCTTCCTTGAGTTGGGGGGAATTTAATTGCTCTAATTTGCTTCAAGAACCTTATTTTGAAAGCAAGAATCAAACTAAGAAGCCAAAGGAAGAAAAGTGGTGAAACTTTGATGGTTTTTGGACTGAAAACTTAAGAAAACAGAGAGCTCCAGACCTAGGGTGCGCAAGTGCCCATCTTGGCCGAGAAGGTGGTGATCCTTCGGGCTTAGGTGCCTAGTGCCTAAACTGGCGCTCAGGCACCCTTGAGGCAGTAGCCTTCGATGTGATTACACCCAAGCACCATCTAGACAGAGGTGTTTTGCCTCTTTGGGATTATAGGTGTAATATCCCAAGAATTTTCATGAATATTTAAAGTCTATTTGAAGTTTATTGAAAAATTTAATTACATGAGAAATGTTCTTTTTGAATTAGTGAAGGAAATTTGGAAATAGAAATTTCAAAAATTTTAATTTGGGACATTTTACAAATTCTCAAGGACTAAAATGAAAAGAAAAGAAAGTATGGAGTACTTTTGAGAAATGACCAAGTAGGAACCCGAGAAGAAGAATAGAGCTTATGGGAATGAATTATGAGTCCGGTACCGAAAGGATGATAGATTTGGGGTTAAAGTGGAGTTTGAGATATTGAGAGGGACTAAAGTGAAATAAGAAAATCTGTGGGGCACCTAGGATTTAGAAACACCTGAGGTGAGATTTTATGAATTTGCTTTTGCTAGTCTTGACTGAGGGTCAATTGCAGAGCAAGTGATAATTTCACCCCGGGCGAGTATATAGGTGGCCTCACCTATTTTTTTATTCATTTTTCTCCTTTCCTTTCTCTCTCTTCACTTTCTCTCCTCTCCTTCTCTCTTCCTTCTCTCTAATTTCTCTCTCTATACTCCAACTCTACAACCGGGCTTTGGAGGGTAGATCTCGGGCTATGGGGCGAGCCTCTAGGAGCCAAGTAACATAGGGAAAGCAAGGAATCGAGGTAGAAATTTCTATTTCTTAAGCTTTTCTCTATTTTCTAGTTTTAAGAGTGTTTGAGGTAAAATCGAGATTTCGGCTTCGTTTCTCGATTAAAATTGGTGATTTTGGTGTCTAAATGCTCCTTAGACATTAAAGGTGAGATCCCATGGAAGAAATCATGAAAAACGGTGAAGATTTGGCCAGATTTGGACCAAAACCGAGAGAAATCGCGAAGGGGTCGCGATCGTGGCGCCCAGGCGCCATGTGTGGCGCCTAGGTGCCAAGGTGAGATGGGAAGAAGAAGGAATTGGTGCCCAGGCCCCACGTGTGGCGCCCAGGCGCCAGGTGTACCGGGAAATTTTAGTTTATTTTTCAATCAGTCATAACTTCTTCATCCAGACTCCGTTTTGGGCAAACTTTATATCGTTGGAAAGCTCTTTGAGTCTAGTTTCCAATGGTATTAATGTCATTTAGAAATTCATTACCGGTTAGGATTTATGACTTAAGATGTGAGTAAAGGTCGAGAGTAGTAATAGGAAATTTTTCTATTTTGTAACCCTAATGGTTTTTACCTGGTTACAATAGGGATGTTTGGGGCGCAAGGTGGGAGCACTGAGAGCGTGGAATCCAGGTGATTAGGCAACCTTGCAAAATTAATTTAATAAATTAGTCAAAGCACAATATAAATCCCATTTGCGTTATTTGTGAAATTGAGAAGATTATCAGTGTGTGTTCAGGTTGAGAAAAAGTACAATATCATTAGAAGGTATTTTATTACCTTTGAGAATTGATTTCTCTAGTTGACTAAAGAACTAGATGTGATTGTTCCTTGAATAAATTGGAACATTTTGTAAGTGAATAACCTTACTAAACTAATGTGATCTTATTAGATAAGGTACAATACAAGTCTTGTTTATAACATTATTGAAGTGAGAAATAATCAATCTCGCTGTTGATAATATATGATGATTGTTATGGTTGATGATAGACATTCAAGGGAATAAAAGTATGTGTAAATTCATTTATTTCATAGTAATTATATTGTGATAAATTATCACTATTTTATTGATGAGCAAAAGATCTACGAGATCTAATACACGAGTTTGAAAGGATTAGAGTCCCATACTACTCGGTATATAAATGTGAAGACCTATGCACGAGTTTGAAAGGGTTAGAGTCTCATACCACTCAGTGTATAACTGTGAAAACTTATGCACCAAGAGTTTGAGGGTTGAATTCCCAAGTCACTCAGTGCAAGTATCTATAGCATATAATGCAAAGTGATTGAGGGATTGATCACCCAAGAAATCATACGCAAATTCAGACAAGTGTAATACTATAATTATTTACAATAAATGATAGCTTGATTGTATTAGTAAATGTGGTGTTTGTGCTTATGATATTTTCATGTACAGTTGTTTACTCACTGAGTTATGATAAACTCACACTCTCCATGATTATCTTTTCAGATACAGTGGTTGAGGAGAAGAATTTATAGCCTTTAAGGATATACTCCACTTTTGTCTGGTAAACAATTGGTAAGGATTAGGAAACGCTCTGTAATCTAGTAGGCCACCTAGGCTTGGGAGGTTGTATAGTACTGTATAGTGTTTAAAGGTTGAACATTTTCTGAATATGTATACAAAATATCTTTCTTGGAATATTTATGATTCATATAATTATGGATATTAAGAATGTTCACAGAGATTATGGGGTACCACGGAGGTACACCCTAGGTATTTTATGTTTATATCACATGTAAGTTTTGGGATGTGACAATAGGGAGCCCAAGTGCCCTAGGCTAGGCCAAAAATGAGAAAGGAAAAGAAATTATGTAATTTTTAAGGGAATTGTTGGATTTGTTTTTACATAGTTTCGAGGATACGTTAGCTTTATTTCTTAGTCCTTTTTGCTGGGTAAATCTTAATCGGCATCAAGGTGAGTGGGTGACCTTACAAATTAGGTTTTATTAAATATAAGTACAATATAAATCTCACTCACACTATAATTGGAATTAAATTGGTAAGATTCCCTAACTAATAGTATTAACTAGATATCGAAATTTTCTTGTGGAATAGGAAATCTCATGTGGTGAATTGTGCTTAGAAACTGTGGATTGTTGATTTGTGTGCATTGTATAGTGTTTGTGTGATAACTGCATGTAGGAAAGGGAGTTATGTGTGAATGTAGACCTATGGGTAATGCGATAAGTACGTCCTAGAATGGTTAAATCCTTATGGACAAACCCCGAAAAATTTAAGACTAGGGGAACATAGACCCTTAGCTCATTTCCATTGAGTTACAACTCAATGAGATATTAGTGAGAACGTAGACTCATAGGAGGAGAGCACGTTTTCGTTGTGCAGTACACTTTATGTTTGTGTGTTTATATGTGCCTATTCGTGCTTTATATATATTTATCTAATTGTAATAGTAATTATGATATTTGTACTTGAGCTATACATTATTTTATTACATAGTCATTTACTCACCAAGTTTTGACGAACTTACTCCCTCTATGATTATCATTTTTCAGATATGGTGGTTAAGGAGGAGGAGTACCCACTGGATAATTAGCGACTTTTTCGAAATATACTACACTTTTGACTGGTGGGTTCGTGGAACCAAATTTTGTATAAGCTTAGGGAACGCTCTATAGTCCTGTATGCCAACTAGGCTTAGGTGTATTTTAGAGAAGCATTATAAACTCGGTTGTAATTTACCTTTGTACTCTTTCGATAGCAACTTTGGTCGTCACTAAAAGTCAATTTTTTGTAGTAAAAACTAAAATTTGATGTAAACGATAAAAACATAAAAAATATTTTTGTCATTTTTCTAAAAACAATACGTGAAAAAATTTGGTCAATTGTAAAATTTACTTTGAAAGAAACCTAACGATTATTTGAATAATTTACACTACAAGTTAGCATAATTTTCAAATAAAATAACATTTTTATTTAATTTGCTCCACTGTCTCAATAATTGCTATAACCATGGCAGTATACATAAAGAAAATTAATTATAAAAGTTATATATAGTGGCTGCTAGAAGCAACTAGTTTTATATTAGAGCATCTATAGTGGTCAACCTTACTCAGGTTCTTATTGTAAGTCTCACAGTGCCACATCAGTTTAAGTAATTTCTCACCACTTTAAACAACTCTCTACTACAATGGCTAACCTCTTAAAAACCCACATATGAGTCCCACAATTGACTCTTCACTACTTTAATATTTATTACTCTCCACTAATATTTATTATCAATTGATTATTTTATTATTACTTTTTGTATATGAACCAATTCTTATATAAGAATCGTTCTTACGCGTGGCAACCAATGTAACGAACTACAGTGGTGAACCAAAATAAAAACCAATTATTAAATTTAAAAATTCTTTAAGAACCACCATCATAGATACTTTTAAACCATTATTTGAAAGATATGAGTCGAACCCATCACTCACAAAAAGTTAACGAAGCACAGTACAATTTAGGGAAAAAATTAACCATCATTTGAAATATGTGAATTGAATCCACCATTTATATAAATCTAATGAAGCACAATACAAGTTGTTAAAAAATAATAATAAATCACTATTGCCAACTCAATTGAATTTTCATAATATTTTAATTAAAATAATAAATAATAAAAACATTAAGATCAAAGTTGTCAAGATCGATATCTTACTTAAAATTAGTTAATGGACAAAATAGATCGAATCGTAAAATCAAATCGAAGATCAAAAGATCATACCTTTAAAGAAATATAATATTTAAAAATTTACTTAAGTATATATAAATCACAAATAAACATAATATTATATTAAAAATAATCAATCAATGTATAATTTCAATAAATAAGACCTAAAATATGATAATAAAGAAGACACTTTGCAATAATAAAAAGAAACATTATTATATACGATTTGAAAACATTCAATTAATGAAAAGAAAAATATAGAGTAGACCTCACTCCTATTGTAATACTCGTGATTGGAGGTATTTTAGTATTTATAGTGTTATTTTATTTTATTTATTTTAGTCATTTCAGTTTCTATATTTAATTTATTCCATTTGAATAATTATTTGTGAAATTTGTGATGTATGACAGGACCGAGTAATTTAATGTTGTGTGCTATTTTTCTCTGTTTTGTGAAAAATAGGAGAAAGAGAGAATTAAATGAAATAAATATAATTATTGTGGGATATTTCTAGTTGTGTCACTCGGGTTTCAGGCATTGAGTATGGGTGAGACTCACTTGCCTTTAAGTCATCATCTTTCCTCCCTCTCTCTCTCTTTCTCACTCTCTCTCTCTCTCTCTCTCTCTCTCTCTCACTCTCTCTCTCTCTCTCTCTCTCTCTCTCTCTCTCTCTCTCTCTCTCTCTCTCTCTCTCTCTCACACACACACACACACACACACACACACATTTTCACGACTATGCACCAAGAAGCAAGAAGGAGAAAGTTTAATTTCTCTCAACTTCAGCCACATTTTCTTCCATTTCTTCTAGCTTTCAATTCCGGCAACCTTTTCTTCCATTTCTTCCGATGATCCTTGGCTTTCTAATTACTTTCCAACTCACTAGGAATTTCTAAAGCTAGAGGTAAGCTCCATCATCCTTTATCTTCTTCATTTTCAGATTTGGTCTTGCCCTAGGGAGAAATTTGGATTTTTAGGTTGTTGGTGCTGAAACTTTGCTCCTTTGCTTCTTTCTTTTTGGTTCTTATGCTACAAATGGTAGAACCAACTCGTGGAGGAAAAATAGGGTTGGTTTTTATGGAGAAAAGTTAGGAAAGTGTTTTGGGTAAATTTTTAAGGAATTTCAAGAAAATCTATGAGATCAATCCTTCCTTGAGTTAGGGGGAATTTAATTGCTCTAATTTGATTCAAGAACCTTATTTTGAAAGCAAGAATCAAACTAAGAAGCCAAAGGAAGAAAAGTGGTGAAACTTTGATGGTTTTTGGACTGAAAACTTAAGAAAACAGAGAGCTCCAGACCTAGGGTGCGCAAGTGCCCATCTTGGCCGAGAAGGTGGTGATCCTCTGGGCCTAGGTGCCTAGTGCCTAAACTGGCGCTCAGGCACCCTTAAGGCAGTAGCCTTCGATGTGATTGCACCCAAGCACCATCTAGACATAGGTGTTTTGCCTCTTTGGGATTATGGGGAGCCCAAGTGCCCTAGGCTAGGCCAAAAATGAGAAAGGAAAAGAAATTATGTAATTTTTAAGGGAATTGTTGGATTTGTTTTTACGTAGTTTCGAGGATACGTTAGCTTTATTTCTTAGTCCTTTTTGCTGGGTAAATCTTAATCGGAATTAAGGTGAGTGGGTGACCTTGCAAATTAGGTTTTATTAAATATAAGTACAATATAAATCTCACTTACGCTATAATTGGAATTAAATTGGTAAGATTCCCTAACTAATAGTATTAACTAGATATCGAAATTTTCTTGTGTAATAGGAAATCTCATGTGGTGAATTGTGCTTAGAAACTGTGGATTGTTGATTTGTGTGTATTGTATAGTGTTTGTGTGAGAACTGCATGTAGGAAAGGGAGTTATGTGTGAATGTAGACCTATGGGTAAAGCGATAAGTACGTCCTAGAATGGTTAAATCCTTATGGACAAACCCCGAAAAATTTAAGACTAGGGGAACATAGACCCTTAGCTCATTTCCATTGAGTTACAACTCAATGAGACATTAGTGAGAACGTAGACTCATAGGAGGATAGCACGTTATCGTTGTGCAGTACACTTTATGTTTGTGTGTTTATATGTGCCTATACGTGCTTTATATATATTTATCTAATTGTAATAGTAATTATGATATTTGTACTTGAGCTATACATTATTTTATTACATAGTCATTTACTCACCAAGTTTTGATGAACTTACTCCCTCTATGATTATCATTTTTCAGATATGGTGGTTAAGGAGGAGGAGTACCCACTGGATAATTAGCGACTTTTTGGAAATATACTACACTTTTGACTGGTGGGTTCGTGGAACCAAATTTTGTATAAGCTTAGGGAACGCTCTATAGTCCTGTATGCCAACTAGGCTTAGGTGTATTTTAAAGAAGCATTATAAACTCGGTTGTAATTTACCTTTGTACTCTGTTGGTTATTTCCCATTGTTCTGAGTCACGAAAAAAAAAAAGGCATATGGATGTTTTATGTATATTAGTGAATATTTATGTAAATCTCTTTTCCTAATAATTTATGATTTACATAGTCGTGGATAGTAGGACTGTTCAGGGATTTTCTGGGGTATTGCGAAGGTACTCCCTAGGGTTTATATGTGATTCCCGTGACCAATTTTTGGCTCGTGACACCTATTGTCTTTAAAAACATATCATTTTCTCACCTAATAGACATTTTGTTCTTTAAAACTTACTATAATATATCTAGTTATCAGTAAACTAAGTTAAAAATTGAACAAATTATAAGTGATAAAAATGTAATTGTGTAGTATTAGTAGGGATTTAAGTTAATTTAATCATTTTTTATCCTGATTGACCTAATAGATTGAAAACATATCAACAAGTAAAAAAATGATAAAAATTTAAAATGTTATAAGATTGACAAAATCGTAAAATTATAAGATATTAATATTTAAATTAAGATCTTACTGAGATCTTAGCAAATTTAAATCTTATATAGAATTGGTATCATTTGGGTTACTTAAAATTACAAAATCATAAAATTTTAAGATTTAGATGGAGATTTTAACAATATTAACTATGATATTATTAGAAGTGAATAGTAGACAGATTGGTAGCGTTGTGACCTGTGAATTTGATTACTATACGTGACCTAATTATATCCTCATCTATTTAATCATTTTTTTATCCTCTTCTATGTTTTTTTTTTAAATATAATTTGCGTCAGTCCCAATTGCTCTAAATTCAAATACCATTCTTCTGTCATTTTTCCTTTATGGTAGGCCATAAGTCATGCTTATTCAAAATGGCCTTTTGCCGATCAGCATTGGACATGGCTTGCGTCCTACGTGCAAGAGATAATAGGAGTCGTTGAATTTTGATCTAATGACTCTCATTCATTTAATTTTTTTTAATTTTTAAAAAAATTATAATTATTATTTCATATTTATTATTATATTTACAATCATTATCAAATTAGTTGGTACATGTAAAAAAATAAGAAAAAACATTAGATAAATAGGAGCCGTTAGATCAAATTAGTCCAACGGCTCTTGAATTGTCTCTTGCGCGCAGGAGGCAATCCAATTTCATTGACATTGTGATAGGTCAGTGAGGATCATTTGATAAGGCACCATGTGACACCAATGTCCAATTTGACGATCTTCATTGGCTCAACACAGTGTTTAGTCAAGTAAAGGATTCGAGTTCTTCAAAATGATCAGTTTAAGATTTTGGTGATAAAAAATCTACTTCTAAGAGTCAAAAAGTTTGACTTACTAAGAAGGATATATGGTTGTTTTCAAAATCTTGAAAAATCACTTCTCACTTAAAACAAATAAAAAATACCAATTTAGTCTTTAAAAAATTATAATTTTCTCACTTGAATTCTTGAAAACTCAATGTGTCAAATTAGTTCATAAAAGATTATAATGGTCTAAATTTAATCATTTTCGTTACTAAATCAAAAAACTTATCATTGTTAAATTTCAAAATTTTCGTTAATAAAAGTCACTTTGACAAACAAAAGAACTAAATTAAAACAAACACAATGTTTCATAAACTAAATTGAGACTATAAGTTTTTTAGAAACTAAATTGAAACAACTATAATCTTTTGAATATTGAATCAATATAATGAAAATCCACATGAAAAATCAAGACTTTATATAAAAATTAAACATAAGTTATAATAGTTCACATGAAAAATCCAATATTTCGAGTTTATATTATATAATGAAAAAGCTATCGATTAGGAAGGCAACTCCATTGCACCAAAAAGCAAACCAACCAAAAAGCAAACCAAGTTCTTTTCACTACTCGCATTTATTAATATTAGATCCATGATCATTAACATAAAGTAGCATACATCATTGCATCACACAACCTTTTGTTCACACCAAATTAAAGTGGGTGATAACTGATAACTTAAACTTCATTTTATTGATAACTACTAAACATAGTTAAATTAAGAAAGGCGTGCAAATCCCCTGCAAGAAGTAAATTAGCAGATACGTTATAGAAAAGCTTGGAACCAAATTCTGGAAAATCAGGCAGCATTGACAGCAATCTTCATCGCAGACTGGCAGTGACCAGGAAAATTGCAGATGAAGTAGTTCAGTCCCTTGACAAGCTTGATCTGATCATTCCCGGACCGGAAAACTTTGGCACCTTTCGGAGTGCTGCATGTCTCATACCCAGCCTTGTTTACTGCTACCACATTATGAGCCCCAGGGCTGTACTTGAAAACTGCATATCAACAAAATACAAAATCACAGGGTTATGAGGAAGGTGTTAGCGCTGGGTTATTTTATAAATAATTTCTAAATGCTGACAATTATTTGGATAAACTGACATATTAAATATTATATATATGCATATTTTTTGGGACATATATGTTGTGAAAATTGTAATATAAAATACTTTTGTATTTCAAAAGAGTAAACTTAGTCCTACATTAGATGATATCTTATATATTAACATGTTATAGTGGGTTCATAAAGAATTAAGGAAAGATGTGGGTTCGCGTGCTCACAATCTTGAGCCTGCACTGAAAATTAGTGATTTGTCCTCTGCATGCAAAATATGTCGACCGGGTCTAATTTTTCTTAGCATCTCTCCCTTCACATTTTGAACACACAACTTTTCTGATCTCCTTTCCTTCCCCTCGTTTTCTTTTCCTCTGGGTTACTATGTTCTAGTTCCTAGTAATACTACTCAGAGGAGCATGTTTCATGCTAGGAAGAAATTCTCCATACGCAAAATAATTCTTTAAGGACAATGTCCCTTGTAACACGACTCAATCTGCATTGATTACCACTTATTTACAACAATATATTAAATGCTATCTATAATTAAATATGTTATAAGATCTTCATAAAGTTTGTGTTAGAGGGACCTATTTGAAATATTTTATAATTTGGTATGGAGTGTTAGTAAAAATAATTTATGTGAGTAAATACATGACTCTGAATAATATTGATGATGAGGTGTTATTATAAAATGAATCAACCCATGGGCATGATACTGGATAGTGGTTCTCTATATTATATGAGGGGCTAGTTTTTGGTAAGAGGCAATGTGTGTTGTGGTTGTGTTCCATCATATCCAAAATAGTGAGATTGAGAGCCACTTATACTCTTCTAGAAAAACTTACTAAAAGGAGCATGTTTCATCTTGGGAAAAAGTTCTACAGACGTTAAATAATTCCTTAGGGACAATGTCCCTCATAACACGACTCGGGCTACGTTGGTTACCACTTATACTTTAGATTATAATGGATCAAAATAAACTCTAAATTCTTTGTTTATAATGTATTCCTTTACTTATCAAGATTTACAAACAACAGACTTATAACAAGAATATTCAAGTTCTTAATTTGAGAAATTCCACATTTGTGACTTTATAATTCTAGATTATTTGGCTAATGTTTTGTGTAAAATTTCTATCAGACCAGGATTTTGTCATAATCCCAAATGAATGGAATGAAACTTCATTGGAAGTATGGGAATCTGATGAGTAGGGTTTCTGACTGTGAGCTCTCTAACCTAAGCTAGGTATTGGGATATGGCACTCTCTGAAGCTTCATATCAGTTGATATGAGAATTCTTAAATTGATATAGTCTGAAAAATTTGACTGATCATACTATTTATGGACTCACATATAAGCATGTTAAAAGTTTCCAGTAAAAGTTTTCAAGTGTCCGTCCATGCTTTGTTTGGTCTGCTAATTTTTATTGTTTGGGTTATATCAAGTCTACCTGAAAACTTCTTTATTATCAGTCCTTATATCTCCCTGTTGCAAAGCAAGATATGGAATTTTGATGGTGGACTATAGGAGTGTGCATTGGCTTGATTCGATCCGGTTTTTAAGTATAAATCAAATTGAACTGACCTAGTCAATTTATCAAAAATTTAGACTTATTCAATTTTTTTTAAGTAATTTGATTCGATTTTAATTAAATAGTTTAGTTCGATTTTAGACGACTTTATTATATGATTTTAATATCAACGAGATGACGATGGAGAGACGGAAAGAGATTGAAGATTGGTCAAGATTCAAAAGCTTGAGATGTGAGAAGGGAGAACAAAGACTGGTTGTGCCGTGAGAGGCTGAGAATTAAGTAAGAACGAAAATTACGTCTAAGTGAGACTAAGAGGTTA
Source organism: Biancaea sappan (assembly GCA_037074585.1). Taxonomy (NCBI): domain Eukaryota; kingdom Viridiplantae; phylum Streptophyta; class Magnoliopsida; order Fabales; family Fabaceae; genus Biancaea; species Biancaea sappan. Next base: position 67,608,513 of record CM073493.1, on the reverse strand, counting down.
GATGACACGATAATAGTGTTTAGAGATAGCCAAAACTAGAAGACTAATATTATTATTATTTTTTTCAAAAGTATTCAACTAACAAAATTTAAAAAAAAAAAAGAAACAAAAATATCATTTCATGTATTGGTATATGAAATTACTGAAAAATAAAGTATTACATAATAGATACAGGGCATATTAGGTTCGTTGGCCACTGATACCCACGAATCCGATACCTCAAAAAAAAAATTAAAATAAAATAAAAACTTAATTATATTAAAACAAACAATATCTCGTAAAATTAACATAAATTTAAATAGAAAAAATAACAACACACAAGCAAATTCTACTTAATATTTTTTATATTGTACTTTTTAATTTGTATTTTACATATATTGATAATTATTGTACGAAAATTATGTATTTTTCCAAGATTTAAAAAACCAAACCACGTCATTAAACTAGTTGATGGTCAAATTAGTAGTATTTAAAATATATTAAAATATTAAAATATATAATTAATATATGTCACAAATATTAAAATTTTTCAAGTATTTACAAATATATATATTTATACCAATCTTAAATATTCTCCTAATAGTTTAAATTTTTAAAGATTTCTTAAAAATATATAATAATATTCAATAAAAATTATAAAAAAAATTAAAAAATTGAATCGATTAAACCAGTTAAACAGACCGATTTTTCACCAGTTTATTGGTTCAAATTGGACCGAAAACCTGACCGGTTAAATCAGGTAATTCGGTCCAGTTCTCTAAACACTGTATTTTTATATAAATAAATTATCTCAATTTCTGACAAAAAACTAAGAATTTATTTTTCACATCTGGACCATTAATTTTATAATGAACAATTTAGATTAAAAATGTTTATTTGCTTATTTCTTGAAAAAAAAAAGTTCGCCCTTTAATATCAACAAAAAAAAGGACTTGCAATTACTTTCAATTTCTCAGAGAATTAATTTCCTATTATTCTCACACATCCATATAGGACAAGTATCCAAAACCAGTATCAGTCTTGACTCGAGCATGAAATTTTTATGGGAAATGATGTGGGGAGGTTGAACTTCCCAGCCCCCTGCCCCCAGCCCCCAAATATGCTTTTTGGGGACTATTTTTAAAAAAATAAAAAATTAACTAACACGCATTCGAATACATAAAGGAGAGGCCAAGCTTTGAATCATTTTATAATTTTCATTTATGAACCTTGACCTCATTGACCTCTCAAGCTATGTATCTACTCTGATTTTATCTATCTACTGCAATTGCGAGGTAGGTCACTTGATTTTCAGAATTTTGATATGGATCTTGGCCTCTCTGGAACTTTTTGAGGTATTTTTTTTACACATTGATAAAGGAAAAGAAAAAGAAAAACGTGATTGTATATATGAAATCTTTTATGTGCTGAAACTTACACTATATATTTGGAATTGGGCCCCCTTTCCTGTTTAAGGAGCCTTCATATCTCCATGACTTTTCACAGTCATTGAATGATTGTGAGTTCCACCTGTTCAAGTGAGGCCCCAACCATTGAATGGCTGTGGACAAAGACATAGAGGCTCCCTATCCAAAAGACAGGGAAGAGAGCCCCATCTACATATTTGTTAGAATGATACTTAATATTAAATTTAGTTTTTATAGTTTTAAAATTTTAACATTTGATTCTTGTAGTTTTTAAAATCAATAAAAATGATCTCTAGTGTTAGTCAATTATAATATGTATATATGTGATGTTGACTATAACTCTTTATTTAATATTAAAGTTTATATTATATGTAACATCAATCTTATTCATCTGCTACATCATGCCTAATAATCTTTTTTTGAAAAAAAATAGTTATTATGTAGTATGTACAGTTCAAATAAGATCTATCTCTCTCTCTCCTCCTCCCTTTCTCTCATGCTTTGAGAGTACATAATAATAAGAAAAAAAATTTTTAAAATATAACTATGCATGAAGTGACAAGTTAGTAAAACTAATATGACATCTGATGTGTATTTAGATGATGATTGAAGAGTTTTAGTCAATATCATATATGTATATATAGCGATTGACTAACCGTTAATTAACATCATGAACCATCTTTGATGATTTTAAAAACTAGATTAACCAAATTTAAAATTTTAAAACTATAAATACTAAATCAAATATTGAATGAACCAATAAAAACTTAAGATATATTTGAACCTCTTTAGAATGAGACTTGGAACAAAAAAATGACATGAAATAGGTATTCGCAACAGAGATTTTAAATTGAAACTAACCGAGTGTATCACCAGCCCTGAATCGCTTTCCTTTAGGCCATCCGACGGTGTTGAATGTCCAACCACCGGCATCGCCGACATTGAATGTGGCCGCGTGAGCGATCTGAGAGTGGAGCAGCGCGAAGCACAACAGCAGTACCAGACCTGAAACTGCACTGCCTCTTCCCAAAGCCATCTCTGTAATTCCAAGTTTCTCTGAAATGAGCGCGCGAAAGTGAGAGTGAAACAAAAGGGAAAGGGATTATTGGCTTTGGATGGAAACGGATTTGGGATTGAATCGGAATTTGTGGGGAAAGTGAAGGACGAGGTCTTAATGAGCCATTGAAGGCTCGCGGGGCCCACGTGTCTCAGACCGCTGTGATGTGAGATTAAAGTAATAAAAGCCATGGGTCCGTCGTCCGGGTAATAGAAGCAGGTTCAGTAGATGGTTGAAGAAATGGTAGACTATCTTCAATGCGCTTCTACAGCTCTGAAATCACGTTTGACATGGATTTGGAATTGTTTGGCAATGCGGTGGCTCAAAATGCAGAATCGATTTTGGTATTTAAACCTGAGTTTGATTCAACGTGATACATTGTAGATATCACAAAGTTAGAGAAACATGATATGATATCGAGGCAATTGTTGTTTCTAAGAAGGTTCTTGAAAAGAAAGTTAATGATTTTTGTTTTATATGTTTGACTTCTTTTCTTTTGTTATTAGGTCAATTATTTTTTTATATTAAATTATATCTAATAAATTTAATTTTTAGTTATGATCAATTTTATGTTATCATCTTAAGAATAAAAAATAAAAAGAGTTTGAAGATATTTATTCTTAACAAAGATAAAAATACAAAGAGCTATAAATATAATCTATAAAAAAGTATTTAAAAATCTTTATTAGACGTTAGTAAAGTACATTTCATTCATTTCATAATATTAAGACATTAATTCAAGTTTGTTTATGTCATGTACGAACTTTTTTGTTTTTCTCTCATTTGAGCTATAAATATAATCTATAAAAAAGTATTTAAAAATCTTTATTAGACGTTAGTAAAGTACATTTCATTCATTTCATAATATTAAGACATTAATTCAAGTTTGTTTATGTCATGTACTAACTTTTTTGTTTTTCTCTCATTTGAGGTTGTTGATATTGAATAACAAAATCATTTCAAAGTAATTTATCATCCCAACGGTGTACTGACATTGTTTGAATTTCTTAATATTTTTTATATATTACTAAATTTTGTTAGGAACCAATTTTTTTTTTTTTAACTTATGAAAGTTTTTACAAGTGTGAATTATTAGTGCATTGAGTCATCACACGAATTTTTTTAAAAATAAAAAAAAGGCAAATTGCATGCCTCAATTTAGGGGCCAGAAATCTGCAAGTGATCCTCATATAATTGAATAATTTTACAGTAAATTTCCAAAGATGTTTGATATATGAAAAATTAAACATCTTAATTTAATCTATAAAATATTTTTTCTTAATTTTATCCCTTTTATTATCTATATAATATAATATACTAAAACAACTTAACCTCCACAAATTTAAGGGACAAATTCAATGTCTATTCATAATAACATAGAATGAAGTCATACAATTAACATTTGTTATTTTTTGTAATTTTTTTAATTCTTTAATATTGAATTTGATTGCATGATTAATATGTGAATTAAGATTTCTTTTATTTTTGTTAATCGCTAATCTTAATCTTAATTACTTATCAACACCAATTTCTTTATCACATAATTATTGATATAGTGTGGCATCAAAAAATTTAAATTCAAAATTTGGAAACTTTTAATTGATTACATGCTTAATACATAAATTAATATTGACTTGATTTTTTTAATCATTTGTCTTGATTTTATGTTATAGTTTTCTATTTAAGTAAATTCAACCAAAGCCTTAATACATCCTTTAGACCTCTATCTCTACAAAATCCTAAATTGAACAAGATTTCACAGCCACACTCTCACTTATAGATGGTAGTGACGATATCAAAAGTTAAGGCTTTGTTTTCAGAGATGTCAAGTCTCACCACCTTTTTCCCTAGTGAAATTTTGATCCTCATCATCTCCAAGCTTTTCATAAATGAAGCAATGAGAACTATTGTTCTTTCATGCAAAAGGAAGTCATTTGGCGACACACCACCTACCTTGAGATTAGTAGAAAGAAAATGATTATGTCATTATCTCTCATTCGAAGCTAAAGATCCAATGTTCATTCTCAACTAAGTCATACAGAGAAGGCTTAAACGATATGGCCTAATACTTTCTCTCTTATTGGCACATTACTCTAGTGACATTTATAGTTGTAATCTTATCCATTTCCCGTACAGTATGTAAAGAAGTTGTGTCATGGGTTAAATACATAATAAAAAATAAGAACATCAAAGATATCAGCCTCCAGTGTGAGTTTCTTGACATTGGAAGCAACCAAAACTCACTTGAGAATTTAGACAATACAGAAAGATTAACCCAATTTTTTCACCCAAATTTTTACAGGATTGAGGTCACTCCAATTTATCAACTACACATTGATTTAGTTGTTTGTTGCTTTTAATATTTTTCTCATAGGAGACAACATGTGTTACCATAGCCACTGTGGTTCTGAACATAGGTGGTTCTATAATTCATGCAAAAAATGCACAAAGAAGGCATTCTGAGATGGTGTTTTTCTATGAGAAATATAGTGAAAAATCTCCGTTAATTTTTCCACAGTGAGTAGATTATTATATTTATGGCATTTATCAAACCAATGAATCATAAACTAGTACTTCTACATGTTCAATAATCGATCCGATTTTTAAAATATTGATTCAAAGATAAAAATATGTCTCTCTACACTATAATATTTGAACCTCAAAGTTAGATGTGTCAAAACGGGCCAACTTCGGGTTGGCCCACTTCGGGTTGTTCCCAAAACGGGCCAAGCGGGGCTAGCATGTTTTTAAACTGGCCAACATTATACTGGTTCGGCTCTTCATGAGCGGGCTGATGGGCTAAATAGACCAACCCACCAGCCCGCATATTTTTTATGAATTTTTTTGCTTTTTAAAAAATAATAAAAATAGTCTATTTTCTTTTTTTAAAAAAATAAGAAATATATAAATTTAGAGATTTGAAACTAAAAAAAATAAAAAATATAATCATTCTTTTTTTTTTGGTATTATCTTTGCATTTCTTGTGGTCAGCTTTCTAATTCAATAAGAATTTTACGTAAGCTTTGAACATTATTGAACACATGTATCTATCAGCAACTACATGCAGTATGTACCCATCAACTTCTTTCGTAAATTTCCGTTTGCAATTGAGGAGAAGCATGCAAATGCCATCATATTGAATTGTCCAGGCATATAACTTAAAGGCCTATATTACAGCACAGATTGTAGTATTTCTATATATAATTAAAATTTTTAAAAATGACGGGCTGAGCCAATTTGGCCCGATCCTATACAGGCTGGTTAACCCGTTTAAACGGGTTCAATTCAATTTGACAGTTCTACTCAAAGTCTTGGCTATTTCAGTTTTTTGTTGAATAAAGTGACTTAATAGTTACAAAATTTTGAAAAATTAAATTTATTTATTTTCCTCATTTTTAACATATAACAATAATGTCAATTAATTGCTTTACCAACTCAATGAGTTGCTACTTGATTATATTTAGCCCCTATTTTAGGTGGTTTTTTAGTTCAAAATATAAACAATGCTCTTATTATTCTTGCTGGCACATTATATTTAGTGGATCCAATGAAAGATAACTAAGGATAAAAGAGATAAATCGTAACTTCTTTTGTAGTGTTATGTTGTAATAAACAAATCGTTGACCAGTACGAATGATAAAATATATTTATTAGAATATTCAATTACAGTAAACCATACATTTAGAGTATGTAAATGGACATTTTTATATTAAATAAATTTAATAACTAGGAGGACATTTTTATAACAAAGGAAATACTGTTTAAGATAAATTAGGTTTATTATGTCATACTTTAGATACTCGTTTAAATATAGCAAATATAAGTTAGTCTCAATAAATATATCTAATGTCTCTCTAGTTTGATTCAACCCTGAATTTAATTCTTATAGTTTAAAAATCAAGAATTTGATTCTTATAATTTTAAAAAACACAAAAATTGGTCCATAATGTTAGTTAACTATTGTTTTAGGACATGTGACGTTGACTATGATTCTTTCATTAACATATATGTCCACGTCAACAACTATACATGTCAAATCATCAACTGATATGGCACCACATCATCATTTTTTTAAAAAAAAATTTCATTGAAATCCACATTGGATTTGCTTATAATGCATCTTCTTTATATCTAATAAGTTATTTATTATAGATCTTACTATACCACATCACCACTTTTGACTTTAAGCAACTATCCACTCCAATAGTACAACTTTTAAAAATTCACAAATGTGACTCACAAACAACTTTCACTACTTTAATTAATGCAGACATATTTAATATTTACTTTTTGATTTTTTTTAGTTTTTTAAAGAATCGTTTCTTATATAAAAATGATTATTACGTATGACAGTCATGCTAACGAACTCCAATGGTAAAATGCAATAAGAACCCTCATTAGAGATACTCTAATACTCATTCATAATTTATCAAATTACATTTGCTAGGATTTGAATTTGAATAATTATAATTTTAGCATTTGAATTTTAAAATGTAACTATAAGTGTGATGTGACTCGCTAATGGATTGCTAAGATTCAAATCCTCGAGAACAGGTGTAGGACTTAAATGAACATATAATTAATTAATTTGGATAGATAAGCACCCAAACTCGTTGGCTATAAGGGAGCCAAGAACTTAAGGTATAGATTAAAAAAAGCCTAGACTCGTTGGCTATAAAGAGCCAAGAACCTGAGGTATAAACTCTTGAACTCGTTGCCCATAAAGAGACAAGAACATAAGAGATAAGATTGAACGCTACAAGGAGTCGGAAACTCTTGATAAATTCAGAGGCAAGAGAGAAATGATTCTCACAATATATTATATTTATTCACTAGATTGTTTTTCTTGCCACAATGGGACAAGTTTCTTTTAATAGAGAACAATGACTTTAATGCTCCTCATTTACTACGACATCCAACCACTACATTAATATAATTACCAACTACTCTATTTAATATAAAGCTCTCTCAAAGATATCATAACAAAAACCAAACCTAAATACAATCCAAAAGAAAAAAGATCTTTTAATTATTTTTATGTTGAATTTTTCATATGAACTACCATAAATCATATTTATCTATACATATATTTATTTATTTATATGTATTATCCAGTTTTAATAATAGGTTAATTATAAATTCTTTTATAAATTAAATAATCCTTATTGAATTAAAATTGAGCCTTGTATAGGTGGACTAATGATGGAAATGTTAGTTCTTTAGGGTTTCACAAGGAGGGATATCTACTCTCTGCCTATATATATAGTGTAGCAGTCCCATTGAAATAATACCATTTGAAAGCATATTAGACCAAAATGGCAGTTTTACTTTCCTTAATTATTTTCTCTCTTTTCTTTTATGTTATTTATACTCGATCTTCAATTACCATCATGAGTTCCGTTGTTTCCCCAAGTACACATATTTTTGTTATTATTCCTATATACTATAGAATTATCTGTAATATTTGTATATAGAAATTGTTTTATAAATTTTTTCAATTGGTATCAGAGCCTGGTTCAGAGATTTTTTATGGCTGTATGAAATTAAAATCATATGACAATTTATATATTCGTTCATATTGACTGAAAAAAATTATTACAATTTGGGTAAATTACCTTTATTTGGGTTCGTAAGGAAGTTTTTTTCCTGTAGAACCCTAAATTTCTTTTTTTAAATCTTGATTCAATTTACATTGCTTTTTAGAAATTGACTCAATTGATTCAATCCATTGCATTACGTGTATACAATTCGGGAAGACGTAATTCAATTTATTAAAATTTACATGATTGAAATTATGCAATTGATTTTTTATGTTTATCAACGTAATTCTCCCAACCTATATGTACGTAATTAAATCTCATTTGGAATTATTGATTCAATTACGTAATTATGCTATCCCAATTTGATCATAATTGAAATTCAATTACGTCAACGCCATGATTGAATCCAAATCCAAATGGGCGAGTATTGTTGTCTAAATCACAATTGCATCCTTTTAAATTTGTATATATGTGATGAAATCCTATATGTGTAGAAACATCATTGGCTACAAGTACCTAGTCAATTGTGATCAACCGGGTTTGTTTATCACTTATTATTGATTAAATTTTAAGTTTTCTTCATTGATTTTGGGATGATGTAATTGATTGAACATTTGAGATTCAATCAATACTTGACATGTTGAATTGATAAATATTTATATATAATTGCAACTGAATCAATACAAGCACAAAGAATTTGGGTGTTATATGTATGATAGATTCGATATGATCCATAGGGATTTAAGGCTTAATTCCAAACATATTTAGGTTGCGTCCACTAAGAAAAATTCAATTAAGTTGAGTATATATATATGAGATTAAATTTATATTTGTATGTTTATTTTAATTTTCTGTGTATGCTTAAATAATTTTGATCATGAATGTATTAATTAATTTTTTGAGTTTTCTTGTGAATTTAAGACTGAATCTGTCAATAATTTTATTTTAGATATTATACTATTTAAAAAAAATTCAACCCAAAAATTTTGTATATTAATTTTGAATTTGAAGTATTTCCTTTTCAATTTGGAGAACGTGACTTCTTTGGTGGATTATATATATATATGGATTAAATGGATCACATGGCATTGGAAATCAATCATATATTTATTACGTCTATTAATGTGATATTTGGATTATTGTATTATATATTAAAAATCCACAGTAATTGCTTGGACATAATCTTCTGTATATTGGTAATGTTCATAAGTTATATATTATATATTGATTGATCATGTTTATTGATTACGCCCAACTTTTGGGATTGAATTTTGCATTTTTACAAATATATAATATAATAACATAATTGATGAAATTGGTGATGTTACGTTATCATATGTATGAGATTCTACAAATTCGTCATCAACATCATTGATCCAATGTATTCAATGTTCTCGTCGGCATCATCTTATGTGGTATATGTGAGATGACTGATGATATACGGGAATTACGTAGTGATATTTTAATTGATCCTTTTTTTCTTTTGGATCAATTGATTTTCTTTATCACTTATAATTGAATCCCAAATTAGTGATTATGTGATCAAATTTAGTATATACATATTACAACCTTCAAGTATTTATATATATGTATATATCCATGCTTTATTTATTACAAGATAATTAAGGCTGAGGGGAAAATAGCAATTATAGTGACAATAAATACTTTAGTTTTAAAATATTATTAGTGTACATATTCTATCGCAGTGACATTAATGTGTGTTTCTTGTGGTAAATAATTTTTTTCTTTTGTTGATGTTTCTTTTTGATATTTTTGTCATATAAAAATGATTGCAAAATCACCTCAGTTACGCATTACTCATCTGTTACTCTATATCATGTGTACTATAATATGGTTTAATCTTGTATCTATAATTGATCTTAAATTTACTGACCTTTGATTGCATATTCTCTTAATTAATTATGTTTTTCCATATTTATTATTACTTATGTGAAATATGAGCTTTTAACGTGTATGATCTACTTTCCTATCGGATACTATTTTTGTATCATTAAAGCTTATGTTTCCTGATATGTACTATAACTATAGTTGTTATTTTAGCCTTAATGATTATTATATTTTAATGATTGACTATTGCTATCCAAGTGGGAGAATTGTTAAATTTTCATGTGTATATCCTATGTGGATTAGCATTACTAAATTATTAAAATATTTTTTAAATCATTAATATATCAACTATATTAATTGTGTTTTATAATATAGCATTTTAATTAATTTAATGAATATTGTAACCAAGTTGAATCTAATTTGGTTTATATTTATCCTAATTATTGGTGACTCATTTTGACCTAAAGCTTCACCAAATGGATGTTAAGGCAACATTCTTAAACGGTGATTTTTTAAATGATATGTACATTGATCCACCTGATTGTTTTTTAGAAATATGGTCAAAAGCATTATGTATGCAAATTAAAGAGATCCATATGCATTTTGAAATTGGCCTTGAGGCAATGGTACCTAAAATTTTGCCATGTTGTCACTTTGATCAACTTCAAGGAGAATATGTATTTCATCAGTGTTTTTACATGATGACTAGTGGGAATAAGTTTGTGATTTTAAATATTATACTCTCAGTTTTTAGGCCTGAAATTTTATGAGTATTCCTTACTCTGTTAATGGCACCTTGGTATATCATACTTTCCTTATTGATGCGTCATAGTCAAGAAATTATTTTTTTAGTCCATATGTGAATTGAATAATTTCATCAGATATGATATGTATTTATTATATTTTTTAATATAATTACCGATTATTTGTATAACCGTAAACTCACCTATCGTGGGTACAATTATGCAAAATTTTGTGAGTTGAATGATTAATTTTTTTCTTTAATCATTATTTTATTATATTTTATTACATTAATAATAATTATACCCTATCAATGTGTTATCATTAATGTAATTTGTTGTACAATACATTGTTCATTTTATGCTTATGTCAATTATCTTTTGAGTACCCTATCGGTATTAGAAATTTTGGTGATATAAGATTTATACATTATAATTATCACATTTATTATTTATTATGGTTCGGGACTCTTAGGCGGGACCATGATAAGTAAGAAATTTTTTCTAAAAGGCATGATTAGTTGTGCATAAGGAACCATTTAATTCTTTTATCGCATGATGACTTCATGCATATTAAATGTTTCATTTGTTGTTATCATGTCAGCATTCTTTGCCTATACTTAATTTCTGTCAAGACTTTGATGAGATTAATTTTCAAGACTAAAAATAATTTTTGGATCTCTATTTGGCTATCACTAATATGGACTTGGTTTTGAGAGAAGAAGAGCTTGGTGCTCTTACTACCTCGTCTACTGTTGCTGAAAAGGCTTCTCGTGAAAAATGAGAATATTTAAATAGAGTGTGGCTCAAGGTAATGAAATACACTATGGAGAAGTCAATTAAATAGACCATTCCAGAGAGCAAAAAAGTCCTATATGCTTATGCTAATTAATGTATGCTCAATTTTATACTCGTCTCGATATTGCTTTTGCTATTAATGCTTTAGAGATATACTTGAGCAGCCCAGATTTAGGTCATTTGAAAGTCATGAAAAGGTCATGAAATATTTGCAGGGAACCAAAGATTATGTGTTGACTTATAAAAAGTCTGATTAACTTCAGGTCATTGATTATTCTGATTCTTATTTAGTATGGTTGTCCTGATGACCTAAAATTTACTTCCGGCTCTATTTTTATGATGGCAAGAGTAACAATCTATTAGAAGAGTGTTAAACAGACTCTTACAGTTACATCTACTATGTAGGCAGAGTATGTCACTTGTTATGAGACTACTTGTCAAACCATGTGGCTAAAAATCTTAATCTTTGGCTTTCATATTATTGAAAGCATTTCTAGGCCACTTGTAATATATTGCAACAATGCTGCTATTGTGCTTTTCTCACAAAACAACAAAAACTCTTCTGGATCAAAGCACTTTGATATTAAATATATGTTTGTTAAAGAGAAAATTTTAGAATTTCATACTCGTATTGAGTATCTTGCTATAGAGAACATGTTAGCAGATCCACTAATTATAAGGCTTAACTGTTAGAGCTTTTCATAATCATGTAGCTCATATGGTTTATTTAAGTCTTTTGATATTTTGGGTTAATGGGAGTATGAAATTTTACATTTACTTAATGTCATTCTTATGAAATATATTTAATATGACGTCACTTATACTATCATATCTCTTAGAGCATTTTCAGATGCTTGAACCATTGGTCATGATTGCACAAGGATCACATCTTTGTAATGTATGTTCTGACACCAGTTTCATATATTAGTCAAATCTTTTGTTGAGGTTTTTGACATGTAAAATGCCAGTGCCCCTATCGGACATGACTTTTGTATTGTCAAATACTTATTATCTCTTGATTTGACTTGAGAATTGTTAACTTAAAGCAATAACTCATAATAGACATATTAATTTTGTCGTATTATTAAATCTGGAAATTATTTATCTTTTAAACTAATGATTTATGTTGTCCAAGTGGAAGATTGTTAAATTTTTCATATAAACTACCATAAATCATATTTATCTATATATATATATATATATTTATTTATTTATTTATTTATTTATATGTATTATCCAGTTTTAATAATAGGTTAATTATAAATTTTTTTATAAATTAAACAATCCTTATTGAATTGAAAGTGAGCCTTGTATAGGTTAACTAATGATGGGAATGTCAACCCATTAGGGTTTTACAAGAATGAGTCTCTACTTTCTGCCTATATATGTGGTGTAGCAGTCCCATTGAAGTAACGCCCTTTGAAAGCATGTTAGGCCAAGATGGCAATTTTACTCTCCTAAATTATTTTCGCTATTTTTTTCTATGTTATTTATACTCGATCATCAATTACCATCATGAGTTTCGTTGCTTGCTCAGGTACGCATATTTTTGTTATTATTCATATATGCTATAGAACTATCTGTAATACTTGTATGTAGGAATTGTTTTATAAATTCCTTCATTTTAGTCTTCCTTGGTCCAAATGCATGTAATTACACCTCTAAGGTCTTGGGCCAAATCACAATTTAACTATTTCTTGACAATTCTATTTACTGCTTCTTTAATTCTTCTATCACGCGCTCTTGTAATTGGTCCACTTGGGATATGCAATGGATCCCTCGTAGTGCTTGGATTAGGTTAATCCCAGTCTTGATTCGCATCAACATGTATGCTGATGAAAGAATCATAGTCAGTACCATTGTGTTAAGATAATTGTTGACTGATAGTTAACTAATACTAAAGACCAATCTTTGTATTTTTGAAAACTATAGGAATCAAATCCTTAATTTTTAAACTATAGGAACTAAATTCATAATTAAGTAAAATTATAAGAATCTTAGATAAATTTTAACATATTATGAAACTTTGGATACCAACAAGGTTTTCACTAACGGCAAAAGGTTCAATTTTTTTTATCATCAGCTAATGGCATTTGTCCAAAAAAGGAAATATTTGATATTAATCGAATATTGATTCAAAATTAAGCATCAAATATTAACACTTATAATATTAATGAATGGGAAATGTACTATATTTAATATTATATATTATTTTAAAATATTTAGATTTTTATAGAATAAAAATATACAAATTAATTTTTTAAAATATAATTTTTTCGTCTTTAAAATTAAATTTTGAAAGAATTAATTCATCATCTGTTTTAATTTATCTCAATCTCTTATTAAATTAGTAAAACAAATGTAAATATAATTTAAACTACTTCATATTAGCTTAACATGATATTTACATTGAATAAATTCAAAATAGATTTTTTTTTCTTAAAGAAAAGTACTCTTGACAAAATAATAAAAAATCAACTTATTGACATCATATTTTTATCGTACAAATTAATTTATTTTTCAATATAACATATAAAAAAATCAAGAGACTTTTTAATAAGTTTCTGAAAATTTAAATAGTCATTAAATTAGTAAACTAGTCACCGATTTAAGGGTCAATGATTATGTTATAGTTAAATTGATCTATTTTAAAATATTAAAAAATATAAAAATTAAAGATTAAATATAAATTTATAAATTTAATTAAAAATAATTTAATATTAATTTACATAAAACAATATTCACAATTTCAAATTTACAGTAAAAATTGATCAAATAACAAGAAAATATAATTAATTAATATAATATTTATTTATATCAAATATATAAGATATCAATATAATGACATTTATAATAAAATTAGTTGATTTGTAATATTAATTTTTTTTTATTATTTAATAAATAAAATTTAAAAAATGAAAAAATAAATTCAGATTTATTTAATATTAATTTTTATCTTATTAATCATTTATTAATTTTAAAAGTGATTTTAAACCTATTTTTTTAACCAATTTATAATCTGACCCAACTGATAAGTCCAATCCAACTCTTAGGCTGTGTTCGGCAAACAAGCTTATAGCTTATAAGCTAGCTTATAGCTTATTTGACTAGCTTATAAGCTCGTTAAAAGTGTTTGGTAAACGAGCTTATTTTATTAGCTTATAACTTATTCTGAGCTTATAGCTTATAGCTTATAGCTTAAAATTTTTTGTTCCTATTTTGCCCTTACTATTTTTTCAAAATACCCATTATGCCCATTATTTTATTATATCCTATTTACTCATCTTCTATTATATTTATATTTATATATAATATATTATACATATATAATATTATATATATATGATAAAAATATATAAAAATATTATAAATATGTATAATATATATAAAAATAATAAAATATATTTTATTATATATAATAAAATATAATAATATATATAAATATATTATATATGTAAAAATATATTATTCATATATAAATATATATTTTTAATGAATTTTATATTTATAATAATTTAAATTAATTTAATTAAAAACAAAAATGATATATTTATTTATATTATTTTAGAATTAAAAAATACATGCCCTTTTATGTCATTTTACACTTTTCAGCTACTTCAACAACTACTATTACCGAACACTTCTTATTTATATAAGCTAGTTTATAAGCTATAAGCTATCAGCTAAAAATTAGCTTATAAACTATCAGCTAGCTTATAAGCTATCTGCTAGTTTATAAGCTAATTTTACCGAACACACCCTTACAATACTACTTTTTAACCTAATTAGTGAGAACTCCGGCTTTTTTGTTATTTTGGGTTGCTTTTGAATAAAAAATAATCTGATTAATATAAAATATGATTTTTACGCATATTTGCAGCTTTACATTGCACATCACAGACCTACCTCTCTTCTTCCTCCTCCAAATTTCCTCAGCCGTTGCAGGCGCCGCCGACCAGAGAGTCTAAAATCGCCGGCCACCGTCGAAGTTCAAGGCCCTCACAGGTATGTATGGTCTTCGCTCAATCTTTGCTTTTTATTGGAGGTGTCCTCCATTGTCAAACACTCAAAGTTGGTGAAAACCTTTAGCTTCTGCAGTCCAAAGTACAAAACCTCTCGTGTAGCTGTTCCAGCTAGAGCTTCTTCTTTTTATTCGGTTTGAAGCTTTGAGCGAGAAATTTTCTCTTTTCCTTCCCTTTTGTTCCAATCATTCAAAAAGCACTCTACCATAGCGCAGCTATGATAAACTTCGTTTAATTTTTTCTGTTCGTCTCGGGTGTCGTGTAGAGTATTTTTGTTTATGTTTGAATTTATTAATTGCTTTGGTGGTAGATGGGAATATCTGATGCTGTAACAAACCAAGCGAATGGGGAAAAGCCTGAGCAGAAACCTAAGGAGAAGCGGAAGGGCAAGCATGACAAGCCCAAGCCATGGGATGAAGACCCGAACATTGACCACTGGAAGATTGAGAGGTTCGATCCTTCTTGGAATGAAGGTGGCTTGCTTGAAGTCAGTTCTTTTTCCACCCTCTTCCCTCAATATAGAGGTAAACTAGGTCTCCTTGTCTTAGTGTGCCTGATATATTATCAATCTTTAATCGGTCCTTTTCTTGGTTATTGATGAAAGGAGTATCAGTTCTACTTGTTATAAATTTATCGTTTGCTGTTGTGCATTTACCTCAGTTTCTCATTAATTAATGGATCGCTCTGTGAATATGTGTAGATTCATTAGGGTTTTATTTTGGGTTCTCGCTGCATTCTGACTTTTAGGCACTATGCCCTCTGGTTCTATTAGTTTATAGTAATGATTCTTTGATTTAAAAACTTATTTTGTACTGACTTTGGGATTACAGCATATGACATTATATATTGTCTCTTCTCTAGGACACAGACTCTACTTGATTGAATTTTTTCCCTATAGTAATGCTAACGTGGAGAAAATAATACATCTTATAATTTTTTTCTCAGAAAAATATTTACAAGAAGCTTGGCCCATGGTAAGATCTGCTTTGAAGGAGTATGGTGTTTCTTGTGAATTAAACCTGGTAAGTGTTTCCAATGAGGTTTTCTATTTGAGTCTTTGGGTTGCAGAATACATAGTTCTTGGGTTGCCATAAGTATATAAATGAGAATCATTCCCATTCTTATATTAGATGGGAAGAATTAGATGTTTAGATAAAATGCTTTTTATTTTATTTTTCTGTTTGTCTTTCCTTGTACGTTTGTTCTAGGAGAGATTCTTATCTTCTATTTATCATGTCACTCTATGTACCTTCATTTATTCTCTTTATAAGCTCTTTTTAATACACACACACATTGTCAGTCCTGTCAATGGCATCATCATGGCTGTGACTAGTCAAGGGCTAAAGCCCAGTACCTCCCTGGTTTACCCCACCTTTCAAGTTAGAGGATCTGAGGATTATTACTATTATTATCATTATAATTATTTTGGCTTTCTGTTCTCTAATTTATTGCTTGTTGATTTATGGACAGGTCGAGGGCTCAATGACAGTTTCAACAACCAGAAAGACTAGGGACCCATATATTATTGTTAAAGCTCGGGATCTTATTAAACTTCTGTCACGAAGTGTTCCTGCTCCTCAGGTAAGATTGTAGGCTTTTTTGGTTTTTGATTATACTTTTGTAAGGTATAGACCTGTGTATACTTATAAAAGAGGTGCTGTAAACAAAGCAATTGTTATTTGTAAAGATATGAAAATGACATGATATCAGAGTTTGTTATACGGTAATGCCTATGAGGGGGAGAATATGATCCAGGATGTGATATTAATTAGTACAATTTACTGTGCAACAAAATCATCGTTATAATCTAGAGCATGACTAAGTAGTCTTTATCCAAACTTGTCTAAATGTAAACAATCAAAGATTTTCAAAATTTCACTGATTTTGCAAAATAACTATTTCAAAAGAGATCTATTAAAACTTTGAAGTGATAGGGTTTTGCGCCAAGAAGTGAGCAATGACCAATGAGTTTGAGTTGGAGAGACATGAGTGATATGATTAAGTTAATTCCAAAATCATATATTTGGAGTTTGATTACAGTCTTCATTTTTTTTAATTCAAATTTTAGGACATGCATTGCATCCATCTTACATTTTGGCCATATTTATGGCATCCTACTCTTGTCTTATCTGAAAAAACATTTTATATAACGCAAACTTATATGTACATGCATCCTCCTACTTAATTACCATTAACATGCGTGCAATATTAGTGCATTACATATAAAAGGCCTCCATTATCTATATGTAATGGATTGTGCATAATCATAGTTTAGTTTACCTTGTGGATTTCATTGTCACTATATTTTACGACTGAGAAGTTTAGTAGTTTTTTGTTTTCTCTCTGCAATGTTTGGTTTGAGATATTTGTTCCAGTTGGCTTATTTTAGTGTTTATATTTTGCGCACCTCAGGCTATAAAAATTCTTGATGATGAAATGCAATGTGACATCATCAAAATAGGTGGCTTGGTCCGCAATAAGGTACTCTTTTAACTTAAGTTTTTATCTTATGGGTAGCCAACTACATTTCTGATCCTTTTTCTGCACCTTACCCTGTTGTAAAGCAATTATGAAGTATAAAATGATTACAACTTGTCATTTTAGTGCATTCAACTTCCACTGTGATTAAAAGGGGATAGATTCCAGTTGTTAGCATTAGCAGCTTTACTATTTGGAAGCTCTTTTACCTAAGGATGAGATCTATGAGTGGTTCCTCAAATCATTTTTGTATTTTGTCCAACATTTTACAAAGTTGGAGCTTTTCAGAGAAATTGGTAAGAAACTTAAAGCAATTGTTTTGACTGCAGGAGCGATTTGTGAAAAGAAGACAGCATCTTCTAGGTCCTAATTCTTCCACTTTGAAGGTGTGCTTCAAGCTTTAATATTTTCAACACTGGGGATGGCCCTGCCTCTGTTAGCTCCCTTTTAACGGAACTTCATACTGCTTGCTGCTTACTATTGTTTTTGACTCACTTTACGCCAACTGTATTGATTTGTTGCAGGCTTTTGAAATACTCACTGGCTGCTACATTCTCATTCAGGTAATTTGATTATTTCTTCTGATTATTGAGGCTCATTTATGCTTTGGGTGGACTAGTGAATGACCTGACTTATTTCAAATATTGCTTGCAATTCCTCAGGGGAACACAGTTGCCGCAATGGGATCATTTAAGGGCTTGAAGCAAGTCAGAAGGATTATTGAAGAATGCATGCTGAATAAAATGCACCCTGTCTACAACATTAAGGTTAATAAACTTGCATTTGCTCTGGCGCACTTTGAGAGACTTTGGGTGTTGAATCTATCTCAACTCTTTATTTCATTTTGTTAGATTCTTATGATGAAGAAGGAGCTCGAAAAGGATCCAACACTCGCAAATGAGAACTGGGATAGGTTTCTTCCAAAATTCAAGAAGTAAACTGTTTACTTATTATGATAGTTTTTACATACAAGAATATCCAGTTTTAGTTGTGTACTTATGCAGTCATTCTTTTCCAGGAAAAATGTTAAGCAAAAGAAGGTTAAGGCTAAAAAGAAGAAGCCATATACTCCTTTCCCTCCCCCTCAACAGCCCAGCAAGGTGAGTCAGCCTCCAATGTTTCCTGAAAAAAATTGGATTTGCAGCTTATGTATAGAATCCCCTTAATTGTTGTTTCCCATATGCGCCTGTTTTAATTTTGTCATTAATTGTATGAGGTTCTTGGAGTAACGTAGCGAATCGTTCTTTTTTTTTTTTTCCTCAGAAAAAAAAAGTAACAGTTAATGGTACCTTGTGAAGAATTGTATTTGCATGGTTTCTATAATATTTGAAATTCTAAATGTGTTACAATTTTATTTGTGAACTTTGCCATTTGACGACCTTGGCGTGATCTGCCTAACCAGTTGTGATTATGTCACTCTGATTTTGTGGAGTTAATTTAGCTGAAATACCCATTCAAAAGAGTGGGAAAATGATCGCGATGACTTTTCATCCATCTGAGCACCTTTATATATATATATATATATATGTATAACCATAGTATTATCTTTTGACAGTCTTATCCTTTTTTTATGGCAATGGCATGAAAGAATTGGCAAAAATGTTGTGGGAAGTGTCTTGCCATTCTTTTTTAGTTCCCTCAAGTCTTGTGATTTTTTTAACATTGAAAAGTGAGAAAACAATTTTATCAGCATCAAAGTAGCTTAATTGTGCATAACGTAGGAACTATGATGCATGCACACTCTCGTGACAAGATTTGAAGCAACCACATTAATTTAAAATGTCATGTCTAATATGAGTCTTCAACGTGTGCCACTCATGGACATGGCCCTTATTTTGAAATGTCCATGCTTCATAGCATAGGAGCATGTTTTTGCATCACCAGTTTCATAACTGCTTTTTGGTCATTTTGATGTTTTTATATTTTCAGGTTGTTCTGTTTCCATATGTGTGTCTCTTTATATTAGTCTACATATGCGTTGGTTTTGTTTATTCGAGTTTTGACATGTTTTAATGTCCTTGGTATTTTTTTTTTTGTATTTCAGGTTGATATAGAACTAGAAACTGGAGAGTACTTCCTAAGTGACAAAAAGAAGTCAGCAAAGAAGTGGCAGGAGAAGCAGGAGAAGCAAGCACAAAAAACTGCTGAAAACAAAAGAAAAAGAGAAGAGGCGTTTATCCCACCGAAGGTTTAATTAAATCTTGCTTGTGCAGTGTTTCTCGTAATTTTCATTCAATGCTGGCAGAATGGGTCAACACAGCCTGTACGGATTGGCACGTGGCAGGTTGAGAGAATAGGGCTGGGCTGGGCAATCTCACTCCAAGAGTGGACCAGAAATGAGGCAGCCTGATCCACTTAAGGTGGGTTGGTGGGTTAAACAGGCCAACCCAATCCACAAGAAAATTTAAAAAATAGAAAAAGAAAAAAGGATTGTGGAATAGTAACGTTGTTGTGAAAAAAGAATTGTTATTATAATTGATGGTATTTTGGGTAATTGGGATTAATGTTAAAAATGGGTTTTTGTAAAAAAAAAAAAGTGAGTTGGTCCCTGGGTTAAGTAGGCCATATACACTTAATCTACAGGTTCAATGGGCTGGGCCAATTAAACCCATCATTTTGTTGAGTTAAATATGGGCCCACTCTGTTAGCTTCATTCTTATGACAGTTTATGTTATGCCTGTTTTTCAATACATAATGGCATTTGTCAAATTATGTTTCCATTATTCAGGAATCTGCAAAGCAAGAGGACAAATCTGAAGATGCTGA
Organism: Biancaea sappan; assembly: GCA_037074585.1. Lineage (NCBI taxonomy): Eukaryota > Viridiplantae > Streptophyta > Magnoliopsida > Fabales > Fabaceae > Biancaea > Biancaea sappan. The sequence continues at coordinate 67,587,858 of CM073493.1, read as the reverse complement.
TAACAATGTCACTACCATTGCAATGTCATTGAAGGTAACAACAACATTTTCACTTTAATCCATAGATGATATTTCCTGTTTGGCAAATAATTAAGGTTACGAGGTTTCCCTGTGAAACTAGCACTTCTGCTGATGGATTTCATCTCACGAAACTTGAAATGGTTTGTCCACAGAAAAAGGCAAAGGAGCTCAGGAAGCGCAAATCCGAGGAAAATATAAATGCCCAGGAATATATTGCGGGTTCAACAGAACCAACATCACGAAAAAAGAAGCAAAGGTCTTAGCACTGTAATGGAGAAGTCATGTGAAATAGATCTTCAGGTTTTGTATCAAAATGTTGTTGGAATTGGTTTAGGGTAAAAGGAGAGTCTATGAAGCACGATACCTAAAAGATGGAGTCCTTCGTGTCTTGGTCATCGACAGAAAAATTTTTGTCCTGTCCTAGTGTTCATATTGTGTTGTATCCAATATGCATTTGATTCTAATTCGTGCCTACATAATTAGCACTTCCCAATTGGACTGCAATTTGAATACTTTTGCCCCATATATATATATATATATATATATATGCTAACGTATGATTTTAGAAACTATTGAGCCGAAGGCTTTATATATAATAGGATAGATATGTAATTACTGCCGCGTCAAGTTATTTAATTAGTCAATGCAATGAATGAAACTGGTATTCTCCGAATTATTAAATTACACTCACTAATGATAACAAATAATGGCTTAATTTAATTGGCTGAAATTGTTTTTCATAAATTACATCACACATGCAAGAGATTATGAAGAAAAATTTCGAGGTAATAATGGAAGCATAAAATATTTATTTAATAGAGGTTTTTGGTACAAAAAATTTTTACATTTTCAAAAATGTTCATGTTCTTAGGGATGTAATTTTCACGAATGTGATATTTTTATATTTAGTTTATTACAAATATTCATGGAAATATATTTGTATATTCTTCAAAATCTGATATTTCTATGTTTGGTTCAAGTCAAATTATAACATATACATTGTTAAATTATGATGACTTAATAACATATTGACAAAATGACATTATTGATAGTATATTTATTTGTGAAAGATTAGTTTGAAAAATATTCATATGTAAAGGAGTAAATTAAAAAGATAATTTTATAAGGGATGAGGAATATCTTATTTATTAGGGTCCAAAATAAAGTTTGTTTTTTATAATTAAAAGTAGAAAATATAGATAAAATAGTAATTTTATGTCAGAAAAATATTTTCACATGAAAATATATCATTTCCACATCCCTCCATGGGAATGAAAATGGAGATTTTGTAGAAATGTTACATTCCTAGGAATGATTTTTAACAATATGTACCAAACGTGGAAATATAATATTTTTAAAAAAATATTCCTGAGATATTTTATGTTTTGTGATATTTTAAAAGGAAAAGTTTTACAAGATCAGAAAATGAAATTAAAATTGAGTTGATACGCACTATTCCCATTATTGACTAATTACTAACATCAATCTGGTTCAATTGATAGTATATGTTTGAACGTACCTGCCGTCATTTGTTAGGGAAAGTCAAATCTAATTTCTCGCTACAATTAAATATTGATCTTCTCTGAGCTTAATAATATTTTCAACAAAATTGATTTGGATTAATATACCCTAAAAAAGGAGACCTAAAAAAGCTGTAAATTATACTAATTTTCTCCCAGACTTTTGTTTATACACTCAACACTCTTCTAATTTTAAATATTAGACTTAGGCTTTGTTTGAGTAAATAACTTTTTGAGTACTTATAAAATAAATACTTATAAATAAGTTATTTTTACAATTTAAGAGTTTATAAAAATAAACTTCACATAACTTATTTTTAAATTATTTTCATAAGATATCTAAGAGAACTTGAGAAGATAAACTAAAAACAATTTATAGACATATACCATAAACTATTTTTATAAACTCTCTCAAACACATACATAGACAAGTTCAAAATAAGTTCTTTAAACCGCACCCTTAGTTCTCTTTTAATTTATTATTAGCCATCAAAATTACTTTCCCACAAAACATGTATTCATTATAATAATTATATTACTCAATAATTTTTGTTATCATATTAACAATAAAATCACATTCAAATTAAATGCTAATACTAGTTTAACTGCATTTAGATTCATGTTACAAATAAATTATAGTCTCGTTATATAGAAAGTTAATTAATTTGACATAACCTAAATTTGAGTGCTAAATGTAATTTTGTCCAAACCTCAAAAGATATAAGCGCAATTTACCAAAAAAAAAAATAGCATTAGAAAGCTAAAATTACAGAAAGAGGCAGTGTTAGTACACAAAAGCCGTTCCTTGATGGTGAAGAATAAATTCCACACCCGAGAACATATTACAAAAGTAAATATCCTACCCTTCTACTCCAGAACAAAACTTGTGTCATTCCTGAATATCTAGTCTAATAAATAAAAGATTCCTTTTTGAATAAAAATTTGAACATTCTTCATGATTTAAGGGTAATGCACAGCAACTCTTGACTGGGTCACCACAACCTGCAATAGCAAATACCAAAACCATCGCATCAACAAGCACAGTGTAAATGGAAGGGAAGAACAAATAAAAGATGAACGAGAACATAAAAGACTATAGCTATAACACAATTTTCCAAAACAAATTCAAGATTTCATATATAAAGATATTTAAAACTAAATCAGTTACTTTCACTGGTAGGTAATGACAACAAAATCAAATAGATTACAGCTACTGAAAACTTGTACTTAGCTCAGCTATTGAATTGCATGTCATGCATTCAGCATTTTCAAAAAGTAATGATACTCAATGGAAGGGAAGACTGAACATAGGGTTGAGGTTCTTGTCTGTCACATACTTCATGTTAGCAGCTTCACTGGTGTAAATAGAAGTATTTTACAACTAACATTGACAGTTAACATCAACCCACATCGAGGTAAACATTTAATACCTGTTCTTTCAACGTCACAACCTTGTGAGGCTACTAAACTAATGGCCTCTCGAGAAGCGATACGCTACTTACAGAATAAAGATGTTCATTAATAGAGATTTACTTAAACCACAGCAACAACTGCTAAAAAGTATTATATCAATATTCAATAGCCGGAGTCTCAGATGCTAAAAATGTTAATACATAATGCAAGGGAAAGGCCTAGAATGGGAAACAAGAAGCAACCTTGGCATGCCCCATAAGAAGCATCAAATAACACAATTATCCAGCAACAAGTATATAACACTACATCCTAAAGACTACCTCAAATTCTGCAATCACTAGGTAAGAGAAAATGTAAGAAATCTCATGTTGGAGATAGAGGAAATATTATAATTACCATTACTTTGGGAGTTATATGTGCTTCTTCCTGAGCTTGCCTTTACCACGGTACTTGGCTTTACCCACCTTGAATTTCTTCTTAGATTTCTTCCCTACTCCACCAGCAGGCTTGAGCGAAGCCATACTTTGACCGCCGTCAGCCATCTCCAGATCTGGCAAATTTATAAGAAAATCCAGGACATTAGAATGTGCCACAAGGAAAATAAATGGTGACACACATTAAACCAACCACCTAAGCTATAAAGATGAAAAAAGGATATTTTTCTTGAACTTCATGTATTATGCAACACAATAAATTCATAAAATAATTTAGCAGATCAAATACACTAGCCTCACAGAGCCAGTCATCCCATAACTTAGATAGCTGGATAGCATAAAAGAGTGAAATGTTAAGCAGGATAAAGCAGCACCATCTCAGAAACATAGTCCAGATATGCATATAAGAGCTGTTGACCAATTAGCCTGTTTGAAATTCGCAAGACAGGCTGATACAGACTCAATTCAAGGCTACCACATACACACAATAATAACTCCAGTCTCATATACACACAATAATAACTCAAAACTAATTCCAGTTTTAAGCTATTAACACAAAATAACATCCTTCACAAATTCCACCAGAACATCAGAGCAGAAGACCAATTGTCTCTGGAGTTTGCAGAAGTTATAGTTTCACTTCAACAAATACCTTTTAACACAAAAGTAAACATAATTAATAAAACCAACCAGAAAATTAGAAGTCCTCACTCTTCATCAAATTTCACACAATCAAAGACACAAACTTAACCACCCACAGAACAGTGGAGATCATACCCATGTTGGTAGTGGGTGCTGCGGTGGAGGTTGAAGCATCCATGGCGGTGTTTGATGGAGCGCGAACGGGAAGCTTTGGCGCCGCGAGGGCAGCCTCTTGGGCGGCAAGCTTAGCGGCTTCTTTCTTGTCGTAGAAAGGCTCAACGATCTCTCTACGAATGGCCCTCAGCCTCTTCTCCCTCTTCGATCTCAACGACTTCGCCATCCTCTTCTTCCTCTACCCTGCTTCAAGGTTTTAGGGTTTTTGCTTTCAGAGATTGTGTAATTTCGGCGCCTGTTTCTTTAGTAAGTAGCATTAAATTTTTGCAATTTTGCATTTCAATCCTCAAACTTTTGATATTTCTGTCCAAGCGCAAGAGAGAGAACAATTTGATAGAGTTACTCAACACAATTTTATGATTTTTTCCAAAAAGAATAAAAAAAATCACGTTGAATTATTTTATAAAATGGACAATTTAAAATAGAATAATAAAATAAGCTTAGAAAATATTTTACCAGTAATATATGGTGACTACTGAATAATCATTTTATAACAAATTAAAAAATCATATATATATATATATATATATATCCCATGAAGAGGGAAATAAAACTCTCATAAGAAAAAAATTACAATCAAATTCCAAAAATTAGTATAATAATGATATATGCATAATACTTGCCACAGGTTGACCTTGACCAATTTATTCCCTTTGAATTATTGACTGATTTTATTTTTATAAAATAGAGTACATATTGAACCTTATTTTTGATTTATCCCTACAAACCTAAAATGCATTCTTGAACATTTTAAATGATTTGGGAAGCTAAATTTTATTTATTAATTAGTATTGTGACCCATGCAAGTACAAATGTCACAATTTTTACTTATTAAATAAATAAAAATAATTAAAAAAATATATAAAAGAATACATGTACAAAAATAATAAAACATTCAAGCCATATTAAGACACATATAAGATGATTTATTAGATACAAATATTTTGAAGATAGAATGTGAATAACGTCAAATGAAAAGAATAATAAAAAAATAAGATATTATATGAATTAATTTAGATAAATATATTAATTAATGATAAAAATAAGTTGAAATAAAAATTACTAACCTAATAGGTCTGCTAAGATCAAAATCCTTGTCTTCCTTTGATTCTTTCTTCTTCTATTTCTTCAAATATACATTTGGATTAGCAACAATAATAACAACTATAAGTTTATTGAAATTTAAAACATAACTCACATACCTACAAAATCTTAAACACAACAAAAAGAAGATAATCAAAGAAAATATACATCATATCCTAACTTTAAAATTTAATACTTTAAATTCTCAATTAGCATTCAATCAATCCGAACACATGTAATCTTGACATTGCCTGAAATTTCTCTTCATAACTGAGGGCTCTTCCTTTTGCTCACAATAAGCCTAAAAGAAATTATTTATTAATCATATTAAATGAGAAAACTAAGAAAAAAATTTTAATTTAAAAATATTCAAATTATATTATTTAAATACAAGTAAATACCTCAATGACATCATTTTTTTTTATTTTAGACTTTGATTTTTCTCATGACCTGCTTTCTTCAAGAAAACGTAATGACAGAAACAGCAAAGCAAAATTGGAATTAGAAAACTAGAATAATATAGAAATGAAATTGTAATGCTCCAATAATTTGTATGAATATTTAAAATCTATTATGAAGTTTAGTGAAAAATTTAATTGCGTGAAATATGTTTTCTTTCTTTGAATTAGTAAAGAAAATTTGGAAATAGAAATTTCAATTTTTAATTTAGGAAATTTTTTATAATTTTCAAGGACCTAAGTGAACAAATCTTAAAAGCTAAGGTGGCTATGCGCAATTTTATTGAAAAAGAAATTGGTAGGGCCCACACGTACAATTATTAGTTTCTCTTCTCATTCTTCCTCCCGAGGCTTCATTCACCATTTCTTCGTTTCATTTTCATCTTCCTCTCCAATCATTTCTTTAAGTTCTTCTGGTGATCTGATATTTTCTAACCATACTTCCGATTCTTAGGAGTTCTAGAGGCAAAGAGGTAAGTTTTATCTGCTCTATTTCTCTTTTTCTCCATTTTCGGACCTATGGAAGAAAATTAAGATTTTGAGTTTTAATGGATGAATTTAAGTGTGAATGTTAATGTAAAACATTCTTAGGTGGTTTATGATGTTATTAGAACAATAAATTTCGTAGAATTTGGATATTTGAAAAAGTTAGTGTTCTTGATAAAAATTTGAGATTTGAGCTTGGATTGTTGGTAAAAATTAGGGGTTTTGGTGTTAAAATACTCATTAGACATTGAGAAACAAAACCCATGGAAGAAATCAAAAGAAATGTTGTTTTAGATATGATTTTAGGATTTTTGGATGAAGAACACGAAGAACATTCGAAAATTTTCCCCAGAAAATACTGTTCACCGAGAAAAAATTTTCAGATTTTCTCGGTTACTATAGCATTGACTTTAGTCAACTTTACTGTAGCATTGACTTTAGTCAACTTTACTGTAGCATTGACTCGGTCAACGTTATTGTAGCATTGACTCGGTCAACGTTACTGTAGCTGCGTTCCGGACTAAGATACTGTTAGAAAGCTCTTTGAGTCTAGTTTCTAATAGTACAAGTTTCACTTGAAAATTCTAATGTATTCTTTATTTTTCATCTTATTTACATTTTAGGAAATCTTTGAGAGTTATTTCCTAACACCTCATAATTTAGCTGTAAAAGGAAAGGTAGTTAGGGCCACATTCGAGGTGAGTGTGATAACCTTATCTCATCTATATTTCTTCAAAAGTATTGTCATCAAGTATCATAAAGAAAATTGAGAAGGTGGACTTAAACGGTATGTTGTGTATTTATTTATCAAGGACTTGTATTCCTTGTATTTAAAGGTATTGTGGATTTCAAACCTCTTGTTTGATTAAATGTTAATTCTTATAAAATATGTAAAGTTAATGTTGATATTACCGTTATTATGTTGAGGTTGTATAAATACTTGCGTTATGGTATGACGTTGTTATAATATTTTCGTGGTGGTGCACCCCATGGGAGAAGTTACAGGAGTTATAAGGGTGGAGATATATCTTTCATGGAGAGATAAGGGTGGATGCGGCCTGGGGGCTGCGGGCAACGATCCACTGGTACTGTGGACGACCCGGTTGGTACGAGATTTGTGTTAGCACTGAGTAATTTATACTGTGTATATCATTGGTAACTGATGTGAGTTTAATTTAATGATATCTTTATGATAATATTTGCTAAATTACTTTTGATTGATAATGTTATCCATTCACTGAGTATTTCATTACTCATCCTATTATTTTACAACATTTCAGAATCTGTGGCTGACGCTGGGAATTTTCCAGGGGAATAGCGAGTTTATCTTAAACCAATCCTCTTGTATTTTTGGTTGGTTCCTTTGTATTCTATATCTTGTAAGCTCTAAAAGTAGCTATGTGGTCACATAAGCCTCCTATGATTTTCTTTTTTTGGACGGACTATGTGTAAATATGAATATTATGTATGGTTTTATTGTACGGAAGTTAAGACCTTGATGATGTTTTTAACTGAGAGATAATGTGAATCAGACTCACTGTTGAGGATGTGACAGAAATACAACAGACATGAATTAAAAATCAGAAGACCAAAAACAGAAACATAGACGAACCAGAAACTCAGAAAACAACAACGAAGAACGAATACATAAACAAAGAAAGTAAAAAAAACGCAAAGAACGAAAGAGAAACAGAAAATTAGAAATCACAATAAAATGAATAATAATCGCGAATATGAATAGTACATGAATTGTATAGACCAAAAAAATAAATAAAAAAGAAAACTGAACTATGATACTAAATGATGTAAGAGAAATATCACTTTAAAGCTTTGATGATAAATTGTCATTGTTGTCTGTAATACCTGTTAATTTCGGAATATAATTCGCTTAAGAGTATTGTAGAATGTACAACGTTACTTTAGTTATTTATTTTGGTCATTTTTAATTTTCATATTTAATTGTTCTCTTTGAATATTATTTATGAAAATTGAGTTAAATGACTGGACTAAATATTTGCACCATGTGGGATATATTCTAAGAATGGTGAAATTCATGGAAAAGTGGTTTCAGAATGGTCAATTAGTCCATTTATTGTAAATTGACTGGATGGGTTTGGATGTTGGGTTATGGATACCCATGGGTTATTGAATAACCCATTAGAAATATTTAATATAAAGTTTCAATAGTACCCCATCATTTTTCACTCAGCCGAAGGAAGGCAGAAAAGCATTTTTTCTCTTCTTCATCCTCTTTTCAAATCCTTTCCTTGATCTTCAGAGTTTTGATTATTTGTTCGGTTCAAAAGCTTTGTAAGGATCAAAGGTAAGCTTTAATCTCATTATTTTCCTTAAATTTTAGTTTATGTAGATGATCAGAGGAGGTTTTGTTCTTGAAGATTTTGATGATAATTCATGAATCTCAGTTGTTTTAGAAGTTACATTTGAGTTATAATCGGTTAAAAGAGTTGAAATTCTGGTTTTGAAATAAGAAAGGAAAGGATGAAATTGTTAGAAATTTCTGCAAAAACTTCTGCAAAAACCGAGTTACTGTAGCGACCAGAAATTTCGGAAAAAATCTGAAAAATTTTCTTCGGGTACTGTAGTAGTTACTGTAGTGTCGGCAGTCAACATTACTGTAGCGAACCGGCACTGTAGCAAACCGTACTGTAGCAAACTGTTACTGTAGCAGTCAGAAAATTTTGCGTATTTTCGTGATTTTGTTTCCTTTCTTATGTTTCCTTGTAATATATTTTACTAGAAAATTTTCCTACACAAATTCTAGTGTGGAACAAGGTAAACTTGGACAAACATCAAGGTGAGTGAATCACCTTGCGAAGCTAATTTGACACTACTAGTCAAAGTACAATATAAGTCTCATTTACAATATTATTTGGATATTAATTGATCAATTTTTCATATGACAGTATATGATGATTGATATATTTTTTTTACAGAAATTCAAAGGAATAAGAGTATGTATAAATGATTTTATTTCATGGAAATTGTACTATGTGAGAAGTTCTCACTATCTTATTAATGAGTAAAGATTTACGGGATCTAATACATGAGTTTGAAAGGGTTAAAGTCCCATACTACTCAGTGCATAATGATGAAAAACTATACACGAGTTTGAAAGGGTTAGAGTCCCATATTACTCGGTGTAAATAGATGAAATTGTAAATACGAGTTTGAAAGGGTTAGAGTCTCATACTACTCGGTGTATATCTATGAGAACTTATTCACGAGTTTGAAAGGGTTAGAGTCTCATACTACTCGGTGTATATCTATGAGAACTTATTCACGAGTTTGAAAGGGTTAGAGTCCCATACTACTCGGTGTATACCTAAGAAATTTTATTCACGAGTTTGAAAGGGTTAGAGTCTCATACTACTCGGTGTATACCTATGAGATCTTATTCACGAGTTTGAAAGGGTTAGAGTCCCATACTACTCGGTGTATATCTATGAAATCTTATTCATGAGTTTGAAAGGGTTAGAGTCTCATACTACTCGATGTATAAGACAATTAATTATATGAGTAAATGTGGTATTTGTACTTTTGATATTTTATATAGTACAGTTATTTACTTACTGAGTTTTTAAATAAACTCACACTCCCTATGATTATTTTTTTCAGATACAGAAAACAAAGAAGAAGAGTATCCGTTTGAAGAATAGAAGCCCCTTGGAATTATCCTCTATTTCTGTCTGGTGGGATACCAGTACTTATTGATGTGGATACTAGGAACGCTCTGTACTTTCTATAGGTCTCCTAGGCTCGCGATGAGATAAAAACATCAGATTATGTATGCTTATATTTGCTTATCAGATGCATATAATTCTGTCGTGTGGAATGAATGATTAAGGTTAAATGTAAAACCTTACAAAACATATGTAAATAACGTATGTTTAAGAATTTTATCAAAGGAGTAGTATCTTTTCACATGTTCAATTTTTGGGATGTGACAATTTGGTATCAGAGGAAGGTTCTATAGGTCCCCTATAGAGTACAGAGCAAAGTGATCTTTGTGGGCCCTTCCCTATTGTCATGAGCCGCGGCATGACCATAGGATTAGGTTCCATAAAAGACCTTGTAGAGTATAACGTCATTTTATAGATAACTTTTCAGTGGGGCTAGTAAGTGATATTTTGTTTATGTCTGAAAATTGTTTGTTATGTGTGTAGATCTGTGACAGATCAATGTCAGAAGGATCTTCTAATAATAATGAGCATATGGGTCTAAGGAGGGCCATAATTCCACCAGTACATGTACAAGATGATCCTAACCGTGGTGATAGTTTACATGCTCAAAGTACTGAGGGCGCAACTAGTGAGCAAGCAATGAGAGTCGAACCTGATGCTCACATTGGTAATACAACTATTGCACATGTGATTAATTTGATGAATGAACGATTTGACCGATTTGAGGCTGAAATGAAAGGTCGAGCTGCACAAGTTAACCTACCAGTGGATCCTCCTATTGTTGAAGCTGAAATTGTACCACCAGCTCAGTTAGCTGGAGGAGGTAATGTAAGGGAGGTAAAAATGTCTGAATTCCAGAAAATGAGGCCTCTTACTTTTTCAGGGGAAAATCCCAAGAGGACCCACAATGTTTCCTTGAAGATTGTGGAGCAATCTGTGATGTTATAGGGTGTTCTCCTACTCAAAAGGTAGAATTCACTTCATTTCAGTTAAAGGGTAGGGCTGGTAAATGGTGGAGGAACTGGAAGAAAGCTAGAATTCAAGGCGCACCGCCAGTTATGTGGACAGAGTTTTACAGATTGGTTATGGTAAGGAAATCAAAGAATAAAGAAGAATATCGACAAAAGAAGAAAGCTAGATATAGAAGATCTTTTGATCAAGGGGAAGACTCAGGGACTTTGAAACCCTTTACTGCATCACAACATGCTCCAGCCACTCCTACTAAGTCATCTTATTCTACAGCCAGTGTGGCTAAGCCTCGTTCAGAGAGCAGGGGTGGTTTTAGTTCTTATAGTAGAGGAGGTACTAAAGCTAGAAGGAAGAAACCTCAGTGTCCTGAATGTAGAAAGTTTCACTTCGGAGAATGCAGGTTAAACACTGTTGGTACAAGTTGTTTTAACTGTGGACAAAAAGGACATTTTATAAGGGAGTGCCCTCAGCTCATGACAAGACCAGGTCAAGGGTCTACTTTGCCACCTCGACCACAATCTATTTCTGCTTCTATTACTCGAACACCAACCCCTCCAATTGGGGGTAGTATGGGAAGAGGTTCTGGAAGAGGCCAAGGTGACTGTGAAAAATAAGCTACTGGCAGAGGAAATGCAAGAGTATATGCTCTAACCCGACAGGATGCTCAAACATCCAATGCTATAGTTACAGGTATATTATCTGTCAATACTTTTGCTATACGTATTTTGTTTGATCCTGGTTCTACTCACTCGTATATGTCACCCCTATTTGCCAAGAGATTTACATTTGATTCGATTACTCTTAAAGAACCATTCTTGGTTTCCACACCGATGAGAGAGACTTTGATGGTTAAAACATGTTATCATTCTTGTAAAAAAATTGTTGGGGGCACGGAAACTGAGATAGATCTTATGATTCTCAATATGTTAGATTTTGATATGATTTTAGGGATGGACTGGCTATCTTCTTGTCATGCTACTATAAATTGTCGTGATAAAGTTATTTCCTTTAATATGCCGGGGAGGAGTAATTTTGTGTTTCAAGGAGATCGAAGTGATGTACCTTGCAACATGATATCTATGTTAAGTACCCGGCGTATGTTGCGAAAGGGATGTCAGGGATTTCTAGCTTTTATCAAAGATTTAGAAAAGAAAGAACAAAAGTTAGAAGACATACATGTGGTTAATGAATTCCCAGATGTGTTCCCAGAAGATATACCTGGATTACCGCCAGAAAGAGATATTGAGTTCAGTATTGATTTGGTCCCAGACACACGACCAATTCCTATTCCACCTTATCGTATGGCTCCTGTTGAGCTAAAAGAACTCAAAGAACAATTGGAAGATTTGTTAAACAAAGGGTTCATTCGCCCAAGTTTTTCACCTTGGGGTGCTCCTGTTCTTTTTGTGAAAAAGAAAGATGGTTCTATGAGATTATGTATAGATTATCGTCAGCTGAATAAAGTCACAGTGAAGAATAAGTATCCTTTACCAAGGATAGATGATTTGTTTGATCAGCTTCAAGGAGCAAAATACTTCTCAAAGATTGATCTAAGGTCTGGATATCATCAGTTACGAATTAAGAACGATGATATACCTAAGACAGCTTTTCGTACACGGTATGGACATTATGAGTTTCTCGTGATGTCTTTTAGGTTGACAAATACACCAGCAGCATTTATGGATTTAATGAACAGAGTGTTCAAATCATTCCTTGATAAGTTTGTAATTGTATTTATTGATGATATTTTGGTATATTCAAAGAGTCATGAAGAATATACTGAACATTTGAGAATAGTGATTCAGACTTTGAGAGAGCATCAGTTGTACGCAAAGCTCTCAAAATGTGAATTCTGGATGAGTCATGTAACATTTTTGGGACATGTTATTTCCCAAGAAGGTATTCATATAGATCCAAGTAAAATTGAAGCAGTAAAACAATGGCCTAGACCAACAATTGTGTCTGAAGTACGTAGTTTTCTTGGCTTAGCAGGGTATTACCGTCGCTTTGTCAAAGATTTTTCTAAGACTGCTTTCCCATTAAATAAGTTAACTCGAAATAATGTTAAATACATTTGGGATGATTTATGTGAGCAAAGTTTCACCCAATTGAAAGAGTGTTTAACTTCTGCACCAGTCTTAATCCTACCATCAAGACCAGGGGGTTACTCTGTATTCTGTGATGCCTCAAAGATAGGCTTAGGGTGTGTGTTGATGCAACATGGTAAAGTCATAGCTTATGGCTCACTCCAGCTTAAAAAGCATGAATTGAATTACCCCACTCATGATTTGGAAATGACAGCTGTAGTGTTTGCCCTAAAGATTTGGAGACATTACTTGTATGGGGAGACTTGTAAAATTTTTATAGATCACAAAAGCCTTAAGTACATTTTTTAGCAGAGAGATCTCAATCTAAGGCAACGAAGGTGGATGGAACTTCTGAAAGATTATGATTGTACCATCCTTTACCATCCAGGTAAAGCAAATGTAGTGGCTGATGCTCTAAGTCGAAAGTCTATGGGAAGTTTAGCTCACATTGCCACTATAAGGAAATCTCTAATACATGAACTACAAGAATTAGAAGCTGATGGAGTATTCTTTGAGATCACTGAGTCAGGTACATTTCTGGCTCATTTAACAGTTAGATCATCCCTTGTTGAAAAAGTAAAAGCAACTTTAGAAAATGACATTGATATGGTCAAAATCAGAGATAAGGCAAGGCAAGGTCTAGCACCAAGTTTCTTGGTAGATGAAGAAGGAGTCTTATGGTTTAATGGAAGACTTTGTGTCCCAAACATTGAATCTTTGAAACATGAAATTTTAATGGAAGCTCATGGTTCGCCCTACGTTGTACATCCTGGTGCTGTGAAAATGTATCAGGACTTGAAACAAATTTACTGGTGGGAGGGCATGAAGCGAGATGTGACTGACTTTGTAGCTCGATGTTTGACTTGTTAGCAAGTTAAAGCTGAACATCGACGACCACCTGGTTTGATGCAAAAACTAGATATTCCCGAATAGAAATGGGAAAGAATCACTATGGATTTTGTAGAAGGTTTACCCTGGTCAACAAAAGGAAATGACTCAATATAGGTCATAGTGGATCGACTTACTAAGTCAGCATATTTTCTTCTTGTTCATACCACTTTCAGTGTAGCAAAACTTGCTCGACTTTATGTTAAAGAAATAGTAAAACTTCATGGTGTACCAATATCCATTATATCAGACCGAGGACCTCAGTTTACCTCTCGGTTCTGGAAAGTTTTTCAAGAGGCTTTGGGTACCAAAGTGAATCTTAGCACAGCATTCCATCCTCAAACTGATGGACAGTCCGAAAGGACAATTCAGACTTTAGAGGATATGCTAAGAGCTTGTGTGATGGATTTCAATGGAAGTTGGGAAGATCATTTGCCTCTTATTGAATTTACTTATAATAACAGTTACCAAGCCAGTATTCAGATGGCACCTTTTGAGGCTTTATATGGGAGACGGTGTTGATCTCCTATAGGTTGGTTTGAACTTGGTGAAACCAAAATATTTGGATCTGAGATGATTCAGGAAGATATAAATAAAGTTAAACTGATCAGAGAGAAGTTGTTAACTGCTCAGAGTAGACAGAAGTCTTATGCGGACAACCGACGACGTGACCTTGAATTTGCAATAGGTGATATGGTTTTCTTACGAATCTCACCTATGAAGGGAGTAATGAGATTCGGGAAGAAAGGCAAGCTTAGTCCGAGGTATGTTGGCCCATATGAGGTTGTTGACAGAGTGGGTAATGTGGCATATCGCCTAGACCTACCTTCCGACCTAGAGGGAGTTCATCCAATATTTCATGTGTCCATGCTACGGAAGTATCTTCCTGATCCTTCTCATGTCATTCAACCCCAAGAAGTTCATTTTGATGAAACTCTCACCTACGAAGAGGTTCCAGTAGCTATCCTTGATAGAAAAGTCAAGAAATTGCGTACTAAAGAAATTCCTACTGTCAAGGTTCTTTGGAGAAATCATTCTCGCGAGGAAGCTACGTGGGAGGCAGAAAATGAAATGTGAAAAAAATATCCACATTTGTTTGAAACTTGAGGTAAGATTTTAATTCGGAGGACCGAATTCTTTTAAGGGGGGTAGAATGTAATACCCGTTAATTTCGGAATATAATTCGCTTAAGAGTATTGTAGAATGTACAACGTTACTTTAGTTATTTATTTTGGTCATTTTTAATTTTCATATTTAATTGTTCTCTTTGAATATTATTTATGAAAATTGAGTTAAATGACTGGACTAAATATTTGCACCATGTGGGATATATTCTAAGAATGGTAAAATTCATGGAAAAGTGGTTTCAGAATGGTCAATTAGTCTATTTATTGTAAATTGACTGGATGGGTTTGGATGTTGGGTTATGGATACCCATGGGTTATTCAATAACCCATTAGAAATATTTAATATAAAGTTTCAATAGTACCCCCTCATTTTTCACTCAGCCGAAGGAAGGCAGAAAAGCGTTTTTTCTCTTCTTCATCCTCTTTTCAAATCCTTTCCTTGATCTTCAGAGTTTTGATTATTTGTTCAGTTCAAAAGCTTTGTAAGGATCAAAGGTAAGCTTTAATCTCATTATTTTCCTTAAATTTTAGTTTATGTAGATGATCAGAGGAGGTTTTGTTCTTGAAGATTTTGATGATAATTCATGAATCTCAGTTGTTTTAGAAGTTATATTTGAGTTATAATTGGTTAAAAGAGTTGAAATTCTGGTTTTGAAACAAGAAAGGAAAGGATGAAATTGTTAGAAATTTCTGCAAAAACTTCTGCAAAAACCGAGTTACTGTAGCGACCAGAAATTTCAGAAAAAATCTGAAAAATTTTCTTCGGGTACTGTAGTAGTTACTGTAGTGTCGGCAGTCAACGTTACTGTAGCGAACCGTTACTGTAGCAAACCGTACTGTAGCAAACTGTTACTGTAGCAGTCAGAAAATTTTGCGTATTTTCGTGATTTTGTTTCCTTTCTTATGTTTCCTTGTAATATATTTTACTAGGAAATTTTCCTACACAAATTCTAGTGTGGAACAAGGTAAACTTGAACAAACATCAAGGTGAGTGAATCACCTTGCGAAGCTAATTTGACACTACTAGTCAAAGTACAATATAAGTCTCATTTACAATATTATTTGGATATTAATTGATCAATTTTTCATATGACAGTATATGATGATTGATATATTTTTTTTACAGAAATTCAAAGGAATAAGAGTATGTATAAATGATTTTATTTCATGGAAATTGTACTATGTGAGAAGTTCTCACTATCTTATTAATGAGTAAAGATCTACGGGATCTAATACATGAGTTTGAAAGGGTTAAAGTCCCATACTACTCAATGCATAATGATGAAAAACTATACACGAGTTTGAAAGGGTTAGAGTCCCATATTACTCGGTGTAAATAGATGAAATTGTAAATACGAGTTTGAAAGGGTTAGAGTCTCATACTACTCGGTGTATATCTATGAGAACTTATTCACGAGTTTGAAAGGGTTAGAGTCTCATACTACTCGGTGTATATCTATGAGAACTTATTCACGAGTTTGAAAGGGTTAGAGTCCCATACTACTCGGTGTATACCTAAGAAATTTTATTCACGAGTTTGAAAGGGTTAGAGTCCCATACTACTCGGTGTATACCTATGAGATATTATTCACGAGTTTGAAAGGGTTAGAGTCCCATACTACTCGGTGTATATCTATGAAATCTTATTCATGAGTTTGAAAGGGTTAGAGTCTCATACTACTCGATGTATAAGACAATTAATTATATGAGTAAATGTGGTATTTGTACTTTTGATATTTTATATAGTACAGTTATTTACTTACTGAGTTTTTAAATAAACTCACACTCCCTATGATTATTTTTTTCAGATACAGAAAACAAAGAAGAAGAGTATCCGTTTGAAGAATAGAAGCTCCTTGGAATTATCCTCTATTTCTGTCTGGTGGGATACCAGTACTTATTGATGTGGATACTAGGAACGCTCTGTACTTTCTATAGGTCTCCTAGGCTTGCGATGAGATAAAAACATCAGATTATGTATGCTTATATTTGCTTATCAGATGCATATAATTCTGTCGTGTGGAATGAATGATTAAGGTTAAATGTAAAACCTTACAGAACATATGTAAATAACGTATGTTTGAGAATTTTATCAAAGGAGTAGTATCTTTTCACATGTTCAATTTTTGGGATGTGACATTGTCCTTCATCCATGTAAGGGAAGAATAAACAAAATCAAAGAGAAAAAAGAATGAAAACTGTGTGAGAGAAAGAGATATGCAAATATGAATGAGATTTTCGAAAGAAATATATAAATATCTACATTGATTTTGAATTTTAAAATTTTAATTTTGAAAAATAAAAAAGCCTCATAATTAGCTAATAATAATGGTCACTTTTTAAAAATCTCTACATAAAGATAGGAGATTAGCATTGATGATAGTGCAATAAAGAAGTCTAGCGAGCTTATATAGAAAAAAGAAAAAATGAGTGATAATTCATTATTATAGTTTAATTTGATAAAAGTAATTCAAATTTTATTATAATTATTTAAGAAGATAAATAAATAATATGAACACTTGTAGGTAAGTTTTTATATAGCAATTATATAACAATTAATTATTTGATTATTTGTATATAATAAATGTTATTTTACCAAATAATAACATATTATATTTCAATTGAAAAGTTTACCTAATTTATCAATTATATAACAATTATAGTAATTACATACCAGTTATATAACAATTTACTCTAATTTTTGTAATATTCATTTAATGTCATTATATAGTAATTATATCAATTATAAATCAATTATATAGTAATATATCCTAATTTTTTCAAATTCATTTAATGTGATGTAATTAATTTACCAAATTTATTAATTTACCTAATTTATTCATTTAAATTTATTCTATTATAATAATTTAATGACCTACCGATAATTAATGTATTAAAATGAAATTGTTTTAGTCTATTATATTGATATTGATTACAAGAAATTAGTGTGAAGCCACAGATAACTCTGTCAATCCAACCTATCAAAATACTTGTATTAAAGATTATTTTAATACTTTTATTAAATTTATTAAAATATTTTTAATATATATATATTATTTATTTAAAGATATTACAGTAATTTTATATTTAAAATAATTTAATTTAATTTAATTAAAAAAACCCTAAAATCTAACTCCCTAATTCATGTCCAGACTCCCATCAATCCCGACGGTGCTTCACGGCTTCACCGTCTCCATCTTCTCCAGCCTTCACCGTCACACTGACACTGCTTCAGCTTCTCATCAATCTTCGTCGTTTCCGTCTCCGTCTCCGTCTCCATCGTCTTCGTTTGCATCCAAGCAAGAGGTGAGTGTCGCTGCCACTGCTTTCACCGTCTCCGTCTCACCATCGTCTTTGTCTGCATCCATCGTCTTCGCCGTCTTCGTCTCCAGCCTTCACCGTCTCCATCTTCTCCCGCCTCGTTGCTATTCCTATTGTCATTTGTTTGTAGTGTCTTCGTTTCTCATCCTCTAGGGTGTATGGTTATCTTCCCCATTAGATTCAATGACTTTAATCTGTTTTCCTACCTACTGGTTTAAAGTCTTCATTCGCATTTTTGCCGTGCCATAGCAACTTATCTTTATCGTTTTAGTTTATTCATATTAACCAGGGAAATACACACAAATCCTGTTAACTACAGCAATTATAATTTTAATCCCTGAACAAAGATTTGTTATGTCATACTTTATAGCTCCATCATCTTCTCCAATTTTCTCCCGTTCATGATCTCTGACTTGTGTTTCTCTCAAATTTTAACTGATATGTATTATTTTTCACCTTTTTATAACATTTTAGGGGGTGAAATTATAATTAGACTATATTTTTGGGGAGTTATAATTAGTTTCTCCTATTAGGAATCCATGGTGACATGCTACGGGTTCTTTACTTTCACTTACTAAGCCACGAATTTCATTTATGAGTTATTACAATGGTTCAATTTGGCTATATTAACTCTGAAGTCTTCATCAATGTTAAGAAAACTTTAGCTTTCATAACCTCGTATAGGCATTCAAAATGTTCTACTCATGGAATTTGTTTGGTCATTTGTTTGTAGAATTGGTGTTAGTGTTCTTAGACTCCACAAGGAAGGTATTCATTTAGGTTTCAGGACAAGAACAAAGTATGTTTGGGACAGCCATTAGGTACTTTGCTAAGAAATCCAAGCCGAAGATGAAAACAGTATCGCTCAAAACTCCGCCGGAGCAGAGGCAAACCATCACTAGGGCTCTCTTTGATGTTGTGAATGAGCATGGTCCTCTCACTATTGGAGAGACCTGGCAACGCATCCAGGTATAGCTGAATATACTCTCTCTCTCATTGTTTTATGCAGTTTGAATTCTATTTCGTACTCTATGAAGCATAATGAGTTTACTAATGCCACCTTTGGGTTTAGGCATATATTGACTATGACTTTCTGTTTCATCACTAACTGGTTGAAACTCTTCATCTTGGCTTGCTCTTGGATCTTTTGGATAATATAATGTTGCTTGATAGGCGATGACGGGAGGGGTATTCTGTTTACATTTCATTGACTCAGGTCACTTTTTGAAGATTGCATTTGGAACAGAGAAGCTATTTGTTTAAGTCATTCTGCTATTCATTTTGTATGTTTTAGGCTGAGGAAAAGACGAACGTAACTTAAGGAACTCATTCCCCCACCCCAAAAATTAAAGAGTAAAAGAGTGATTTAGGTCTCTAAAAGACTACAATTTTTTTAATTTGATCCTTGAAAAATCATAGTGTCTCAATTTAATCTCTGAAAGATTATATTTATCTCAATTTAGTTTTTTTTATTGCTAAATCACAAAATCTACCACCGCTAAATATTAAAATTTTCGTTGTTAAAAGTCACTTTGACAAAGAGAAGAATCAAAGTAAAACAAACATGATCTTTTAGGAATTAAATTAAGGTAATTGTAATCTTTTAAGGATCAAATTAGTAATTTACTCAAAGATAAAAGAATCCTTTCTGTTACATGGCCATAGTTATGCAAACTAATGGAATGCATATGAAGTCTCACTAGTTTCTCTTTTAGGTTTTCTTTTTCTTTTTTCTTTTTTTAAATTTGGGGATAAATGATGAAGCAGGGGTTTTGAACTTAATGTCTCTTGCTAACTGCCCTTACTCTTTATCACTAAGCCGCACCTAGTGACTTGATTGTTCCTATAAATCTGACTGCTAAACAATTAAGCCTTCACGTGAACTCGATCTGAACTTATCTTCTCTGTTTTAAGGATGTTGGGTTGAAAGATTTGACAAGCAAGACTCAAATGAAACTAGTGCTGAAATGGATGAGAGAGAGGCAGAAGCTTCGACTCGTATGCAACCACGTAGGATCTCATAAACAGTTTCTGTACACCACCTGGTTTACAAAGGCCAATCCCGCTCAGGCTACAGCAGCAAATCCTCCTTCAAAACAGAAGTCATCTTGAAAGTTGAATGCTTCTGATTTCTGCTAGCCATGAGGATGATGATGGACAGGCTAATCATTCAATGGGAATAAAATGTAGACTATAGTTTTTGTTAATTCAAACAGAGAATCTTATTGGCTCCTACTTTCCATTGTATGTCTTCCATGGTTTGTTTACTTACACTTGTTCTTATTAGTCTTGCTTCTCTCATGTCATTCATCTTCTTTTTTCATTTAGATGAACTTAACACAATTAAGTTATGGTGGATTTTTTCTTACCTGATTGAGGTTCCTGGCTTGCCTTGTGACTTGGGGTAGAGAATAGAGATTGTAATGGATGAGAAATTAAGTAGACTCTATTTAGTACAATAAACCAATCGTCAACAGATAAGTATATCTATGTACTCTAAGTAGGATTTGCTTTTGTTAACTCAAAAATTAAGTTCAAATGAACTGGATTTGAATGGATTAATCAGGTTATGACAAAATATTTATGCTTCCATATATCAAATGTTATATGTATTAAACCCAATAAAGAAATCTAATTTATGCATAAGATTTCACCTCGTCGAACTAATTATTCCACCCAGAAACAACCCGAATCATATAATCTTTTGAAGTTTTGATCGTGTTGAAATAGGTTTGGCATAAATAACACCCCTAAATTGCAACTAATTTTATAATCCGTATTGTAATTCTGATTTAGCCTATTTGTTGCCCCTTTTTCTTCCTTAATTATCATATGCCATCTTTTTATATTAGATAAGACATTATGTGATTCCATGGCCCCTAAGACCCTCAAAGAAATGGTTCTTAAAAGCAACACGTTATACTTAATCCCAAATTAGAAACATTTTAAAAAAAAAGGAATTAACAGAAAAGAAAGATGGAAGGCTAAAGAATATGAAGCACAAGGAGGAACAAATTATACACAAACTACACTTTTTCTAAAATAAAATAATTAAAAGAGAGAGAAGAGAGATTTGTAGAGTCAGATTCTTGACCCAACGAGAAGGCTAGGAATATCTTAGCAAAAACACAAGCTACAAAATGCTAATCCAGGTACTCCCTCCTAACTTTTCTCCTCTTTTTCTTTTCATTACTTCACATCCGAATGTTGTTGTTGGATTAGGTCTCAAGACCAATTTCACTTTTGTCCCAAAGTGTCAACTGTTAAGTTGATCACCATTATCACCTCCCAAAGCATGAAAGTAGTAGCAGAACAGAAAGTTTCCACATGAAGCTTCCATTATGCTTCCCCTTTGAAGGTGCACCAGAAGAACCTACAGGTCTGTCGCATCAAAAAAATTATAAACTTGTTAATTATATATATATATGAGAAGAGTGATAGAGATCAGTGCTTAAGATCTCATACATACCCAGATGCAGCAAAGGAACATTTACCATAACCTGCAGTCAAAGGAAGCATCATGAACATGACGGAAACAACATTCAGAAGGGAATCTTTAGTGTCTTCTAGTAGAAAACCCATATATAATGAATAAATTATAATTTGATTCCCAAAAGATTACAAATGTTTCAATTTAATCCTTGAAAGGTTAATTTTTTCAATTGAGTCCCTAAAAAATTGTTTGTTTCAATCTAATCTCCTTTTCTATCAAAGTGACTTCTAGCAATGAAAATTTTGAGATTTAACAACAATAGATTTTGTGATTTAGCAACTAAGAACCAAATCAAGACAAATGCAATATTTCAATAACTAAATTGAACACTTGATCTTTCAAGAATCAAAATGAGAAAAATGTTATCTTTTAGGAACAAATAAGCAATTTACTCATATATAATAGTACTTAATATTATAGTTACCTTTTTTTATTTTCTATGTAGAAACCTTCAGTTAATTTAAAGTAGATGAAATTGATGAGTAATACAGATGAAACATAGAAAGTACAAAAAGAAAATGATGTGTCTGGATTTGGATGAAACTGCTTCTGCCTCTGCCTTTACCACTTCTAAAGTCTAAGCCTTCTCTCTCACAAAAAGAATAAAGAGATGGAAAGAAAGACATGCAAAAAGCTACAGAAATCATTTACACAGTCATATGTATTCATCAACCAGCAAGGAATTTAGGAAGGACCACATATTTAACATTATCTTGCATTGCACAAACATCACCCTTTTACCCAAAAGGGAAAGGCAGTTAATTAAATGGCAATAAGGAAAACTAAAAATAGCAACCAAGTAAGTTTGTCAAAATCCACAAGACCACTTTTTTGAAGAATCGTGTCATGTCCAATACAAGTGTCTGACATGAATTAGACATAGGTCTATCTCCTTTTTTGAAGGGATTTGGATCCTCTGTTTGGGCCTTTAGTTAAGTAGAATACTTGACCCAATCTAGGCTATTAGATTTCACAAATAACAGCCCAAATTTCTGATTGCCATTTTCTAAAAAACATCTTGAAATCTGGACCGTTAGTTGTAAAATCCAACGGCCCAAACTACTTGGCTTTGGCTAAGCAAGAGATTCTCTTCCTTTTTGAAGTGTTCGTGCTTCATAAGCTATGACCTATAAATTTGAATCATGTGAATTTCTAAGAAGACTATCAATTTCAAGAAGAGAAAGACACATTGTGTATAGATTCCACTTGAATGTCCCACACTCATTGTGTCTTTCTCCCTTCAAAACCACCTCAAAAGCTAGCTCGTGAAAGAAGAGTTGCAAATCTATATATAGAACATCCAAGACCTCTCTACCTAACCGATGTGGGATTCACATCACATGACCTAAGCATGATGCTTAACTTGAGGCAGAACAAAACATACATGAATGACATTCATTTTTTAACTTACTAGGGTTTTTCTTTGTTAGAGTAGCAGTTCCTCCAAAATTGCAAGCAATATCAGAATTCCCATTTTGTTGATAGTAGCTGTTGAAAGCATATGAAGCATGAGACACCAGCGTGTCTGGATCAAAGCACGGGCCTCCTTCTTGAATGGCGGTGCAATCCGCCATCCCGAGCCCACAGGCCCAATCAAGAGCATTCTGCAAGTCAGCTTGTGAAACGCCAGGAACGGCCACACACCATGTTGTGCCATCAATGAAAGTTGTGTTGCCTTCTGGTGGTGACATGGTTGTGTTCGGAATTGCTGCCTCTGCCTTCTCTTGCACAACAATTCCCCTTCCCATGGCTTAATTGTGTTTCCAAGGCAAAGAAAAGCACACACAACAGTATTACTATCAGTCCATTGAGACTAACTCAACCTTTCAAAGACTATATTAGACGCTAAAATGTTTCAAAGATCAAATTGAGACAACTATAATATTTCGAAAATCAAATCAGTAATTTACTCAATATTCATCCCAAGTTTTTGAAACCCACACATGCAACACCTCTGGTTTCAATTTAAAACCTTCCTTGAAGTTTATCAAATCTTGCACCGACTCCCTGGCTTTGGCCTTAAACTCAAAGTTATTTTTAAGGATTAACTCGTACACTCACTAACTTCCGTGGATTAAAGCTAAAAAGACCTAACGATTTAGAGACTAAACTAATAGTACAATAATATATATATATATATATATATATAAACTCGCACAACAGAATCACTATCAGTCCATCTTGCACCATTATCTTCATCAATGACTTCAGTTAAGTAAATTCATGAAATAGAAATAAGTTATTACTATTTAGTCCTTGCAAAGTTACAATTGTGTCAATTTAGTCCTTTTTATCACTAAATTTACCTTGTCATTGCCAAAAAGTCACCTTGACAAATAAAGAAACAAAATTGAAACAAACTCAAGCTTTCAAGGACTATATTTGAGGCTAAAATTTTTCGGGGATCAAATTGATACGTCTATAATATTTTAAAGATTAAAGTATAATATATATATAACTTACACTGACCTAACCCTTCACAAGCATTAATGTGGTCTTTTAGTAATTTGTGCTGCATTGAATTATGCTTTCATGAGTTTCTTGGAGGGAAATACTTTGTTAAAAAGAAGGGGGAGGTTTTCATATAAATGAAGGTAGATGGTTTGTGAGTGCATGTTTTAAAAAAACTTAAGGAAGAAGGTGAATTTAATTTAATCTAAAATCTGATCTGTCCACCAACACTCAACAACACCTGAAAAGGGGAAAATCGACCAAAAGCATGAGATCATTACTTTTGTTATGCCTAAGATATGTACACAGTTTTGAAGATCTGGGGATTCTGATGGCACCAAATAAGATGCATGAGTGAAGTAAAGTATGTAACCCACTATGCTTATCCTTCTTTTTCTTTCTTTTTTTCCTTTCCACAATCTAATCTACATGTTTCTTTGCCAAGCCAAATTTTGTCACTTGCAGGGGTTTAGGGTTTAACCTCCACAATAAGGACAGTACATGTAATGCCTCAATTGAGAAGCAAAGAAAAAAAATAATAATTACCACAACATCCAGAAATTTGACTAGGAGACAGTTAAGCATATGGTAAATCTTCCCCATAGTGGAAGCCAAAGAGTTAAAAAATAAAAATGAAAACTTAGAGGAATTAAGTTTTCTTTTTCCTGTTTGCAAGACTACAAGTGAGGGTTTGGGGAAACTTGAGAATTTTTTTAGGGTTTTTTTTTCCCACTTAATATGAGCATACTTCCTCCAGAATGTCACAATGGAGAGTTAAAGACTACATTTTTATGGTTTAACAGCACAGATATAGTATTGTGGTTACATTACAGAAATGAAACTCAAACAAAAAAGATCTAATGACAATGATATCCTAAGCACTAACAAACACAGAAAGAGATAAAACCACCCAGAAAGAAGAAGCTGAAGAAGGAAATAGGGCATACCCATGTAACTTTCCTTGAAAAAAAAAAAACAACATAATCATATAAGAGAGTGAGAAACAGAGAATACCCAGAAAGCTTTCCATGAAAACTAAGCACAGAAAAACCCACATTTTGTTCCTCATGGTCAAAGCTAGGAGCTTCTAAGTTCAAAATGTCTCTTCTTGTTCCACGACAGAATATGACTTCATAAATATTCAAACTTCAAAGCATGATGCTCTCTCTCTCTCTCTCTCTCTCACACACACAAAAGAAGGGAAGAAGCAAGCAAAAACGAGGGAGCAATGAGTGAGTGTGTATATATATGATATGAGAATGATGACAAGTAGAGGTGGTGGTGGTATTGGAATCAGGAGTTGCTTGAAGGAGAAATATTGGGCTTTATGACTTTATTTGGTGAATAGAAGAAATTAAATTAAGGGGGAGAGACGAAGAGTGATGGAGATGCATCATTGAGTGAAGAGGGAGTACTGTGTCTGAAATACTGCAGGCACCCAGCTCTGGATTCATTTCAGACTTTATTTACGCGCCTTCCTTCAAAATCTGGTCGTACAATAGGCCTGCTAGCTTGCGTGTGTGTATATGTGTGTATATATATACATATATATATATATATACACACATATATGAAATAAAGATTCCTTTCAAGTTGTTAGAGTATTGTCGAAAGTTTTTATCGACCGGTAAAAAAAAGTGGTCAATTTTTTTTTAAGACCATTTTTAACTCTGTTGGAAGGACTTGGAGCTGGAGGCAAGGGTGGACCTAAAACTTTAGTTCGGGAGGTCACAATACGTAAATATTAAAATCAACAAAAAACAAGGGGAACAAAATGAAAAAAAATTAAAATTTAGGACCAAAATATTAATTTTCAATATATTTTCCTTGAAACTGTCTTGGAGGGAAGTCTCTCCTAGAGTGAATCCCAAGTCCATATATATGTATGTGTGTATATACCTAGTAGAATTGGAATCTTCTGCTTAGCCTAACACATTGTTTGATCAACAAATATTGTCCAATCAAATGCAGATGCCACATAGCTTCCAAACTATGGTATGAAAATTTGGACAAAATTGGCCAATTCAATTGGTCTGGCTGAGAATCAATCACTAGTATAGTATAGTTGGCCATTTGGATCGATATATTTGAAATTGGTAAAAAAATTAATTAAATTGACTTCAAATATGGAAAACTAACGAAATCAGCTGGTTAATCAATTTTTCCAATTTCTTGCTTGGTTACTGTTTAGAAAACAAATTTGATAGAAGAAAACAGTTTAAGGGAACGAGGGTATGTAAAATAAGAAGGGGACGACACAACAATTAGTATATCATATGCTACTGTATTATTATTGATTTTTTGTTTATTTTAAGATAATTGTATAAAAAATAGAGTAAATTATTAATTTAACTTTTAAAACATTACAACATTTTAATTTAGTTATTAATTGATAGGGTATGTTTGGTTCGGTATTTGAATTCTTTAAAAGTTTGTTTAAACTCCCAAACATGATTTTGGGTACTAAAGTAGTTATTTAGTTTGACGATCATCTTATTTATCAAACCATTTTTTTTTCTTGAATCCATGTTTGTTAGAAACAACTTTAATTTGCTTTTAAGAAAAATTAAGTTTGAAAATCAAGTTGATCCAAAATTAAATTTGAAAATCAAGTTGATCCAAAATTAAGTTTTTCCAACTCCAATCCAAACACACACAATTGTCTCAATTTAATTATTTTTGTTGCTAAATCACAAAATTTATTGTTGTCAAAAATTACTTTTAATAATAGAAGAATAAAATTGAAACAAAATCTTTCAATAATTAAGTTGAGACACTATGAACTTATTTGAATGTATTTTAGTTTTTTTTTTAATTTTGAAAACCAACTTTGTAAAATAGTTTTAGAAACTAATTTTGAAAATAAAAAAGAAAAAGTATCCATTTGGTTAATTTATTTTGAAAACAATCGTAAAAATTAGAGAGAGAAAATATGTGTGTGGGGGGGGGGGAAGATTTGGTTTTGAAAATAAAATTTAATGTTTTTGAAAATCAAATTGATCATGTAACATTGTAATGAATTCAATATAATAAAATAATGAATAACAATGTTTTAAAAGATAACAAAAAACAAATGCAAGCCAAATATATTAATTGTCATAGCATGACTTACTTTTAATGAATTGGTTAAACTTATTATCCAACTACATAATTTATTAATAATATTTTTATATAATAACTTAAAATAATTATACTTTTGTTAAGATACAAGGAATTGGTGTACAAAACACAATTTTTTTGATTTTTATAAAAATTAAAAGGGTAGGAAAAGAATTACATTTGGTGGCAGTATTTAACCACAACATTTGTTAAAGTAGTTCCTTCGCATTTTTGTTTTACCTTATTTTCAAAATAATTGTTTTTGAAAACACATACAATTAGTTTTCATTTTTTTTTAAAAATAATTCCAAAAAACTATTTTTAAAATTTATCTTTCAAAAATTCATACCAAACAATTTTTTTTATTCTTTAACCTTTATAAACAATTAAAAAAAACAACCAAATAGGCTCTATATCTTTCAAGGACTAATTTGAAAGGATAATAATTTTTTTAAAAATTAAATTAATAATTTAATCTAAAAATACAATGAAAAGAAATAATTTGTGTTTAAAATAATTATTTGATTAGTATTTTTATGGACATTTTGTATTTAAAATATTTTTTACAAAGATTTTGCTTTTGTTGTTGAATTACTAAAAATGATATGTATAGATTCAATTTTGTAATCAATATAATTTAAATAGATAAATAATTTTAAGTATTTATTATGGTTAATTTTAATCAAGTCTTTTTTTTTTTGAATCCTTTTAATGTTTGAAACTATAAGCCTGGATTGGTACAATAAATTGTTAGACCCTAGCAATTATGATGTCTCAATGATAACTCCACTCAAACTTTAAAAGATAACTCCACTAAGTATACTCCTTTGCCTTAAATACATTTACTACTTTCTCTTGCAATTGGGTTACATGTAATGAGAGATATTTCTCAATAGCTAATATTAGTACTGGCAATATGGGCTAAAGCCCGTGAGCTTGGCCTGACGCCTTCGGCATGTAGGGCGAGTTTGAGTATATAAAATTAGGTTTATTTAAATATGGCCTAGTTAAGCATGGGCCAATTTATTAAATAGTTTTTTTTTCACTATGTCCCTTTTTTAAAAAAAAAAAAGTCTTGACTCTTCATTGTTCTATAATTTGAGCTTGTGAATATAAATTTGGAATTATAAGCATTCTATAATTTGTTTTGAGAACTATAGTGCATGCTTGCTTTGCTTCTTCAATGTAAATTAATGATTTAATGAATATCTTGAAGCTTTGATCTTAAAAAATTGTCATACCATAACATGTCAACCATAAAAAAAAAAATTCAACTTCCTAATTAATGACAAATTAAAAGAAAAATTTCTATACCATAATAATTAAAGTTGATGATTATAATTTAAACTCATCCTAAATAATTTTTTTTAAAAGATTTTTTAACTTGACATGCGAGCTAATCCGTTAGCCCGTGGGTCATATCATGAGTGAGCTTAGGTACCAATAAATATGGGCCAATCTTTTTTGATAGTGCTAGCTAATACTACTTATAAATATAAGATGATGTTATCAGACACAAATTTGGCACATGAACAAATATAATACAAGTCATGTAACAAATCTCTCTTCTAATTGCAATCTCATACTTGCAATTAGGAAAACTTTAGTTGATAAGGCCATACAACAATGGGAGGAATTCTACTTCACATCACTCTCATAGGAGGAAGCTCACTTGGTTTCTACTCCATAACCAAAACTCAATAACAACCAATACATATATATATAAAACCAAATTATACAATTCATGTCCCAATAGTTAAAAAACCAGTTGCATCATATGTATATATCTTATGCTAACAATTATAAGTCTTGCTAGTTTGGCAAACCCTTTTGCCAAGTATATATATGAACTCCTTGCCTCCTTTTTGATAACTAAAAAGAGGGCTTGTTATCATGCATATAATTTGTTTTAGAAGCATTACAACATCAACTTTAAGTCCTTCAATAATATCATTAATCTCCTTTCTAATTATATAAATTAAACTACTAAAAAAATTCTACCCTAAACCACATGCTATTTTCTCTTTTTTATTACTAAATTTCTATTATATGAAGGTGGAGATGGTATCTAGGTATAAACCATACAAATTATAATCAAAATTTACCCATGAAATTTCCTACAAAATTATCTTCACCTACCTAGGCAAATTGCGAAAAAAGAAGCTCTTTCTTCTTCTCTTTAGTCTACCAAGGCATGGTGTCTAAATGTGTGAGTGAGCGAAGAAAAGCACAAAGTGAAATCTATTTTTTAAAATTTAGATCGTCTAAATTTAAATAGTTTAATTTGATATGGACGATCTAAATTTAAATTAGATAACCGTTATGTTATTGCGAGAACATGAGGCGATACAAATCATGTTCAACCAAGCAAACATAGAAACATGGGAGCACAGTATGTTTATATTATGTGCTATCTAAATGTTTTTCGGATTTTTGATGGGAATGAATTAAATAAAATGTATTCAGATCAATTAAATTAAATAAAAAATAAAAAAAGAACTTAAGGAATTGAGACATGAATATATCAAATTCAAACCTTGTTAGTCCACGTTTACAAATTTGAGTCGATTGGGTTCATTGTGCATTATAAATGTATTATGAGATACATGAATTATAAATGTACTAAGTTTAATCAAAATATAATAAAATTATTAATGAATTTGGGCCATTTTGCTGCAAATTGTCAACACGTATCTGGGCTTTTATGGTTTAATTACGGTTTTTGGGCCCTTGGCCCATTATTAAATTATGAAACATTGTCTAGTTTGAGCGTTCATATATTTTTATTCACCAAAATGGATCTGAAGATATTATAGCGGTCATATTTTTTAAAAAAATTTCTTAAGATATTATTTCATTCGATAAGTTAGAAAGTTAATCATTTTCAAATTTATTAAATACAAAAAGACAAAATTCTTATTAAAGTGGCGTATGTAGAAGTCGTGATTTAATGTTATTGAAAATTTTAAGACAATGTGATATTTATTGAGAAGTTTGGCGATATACAAAAAAAAAATAACTTGGAATTATATTTTAGTTCTATTTATAATATTTTTTAATATTTCAATATTTTAACGGCTAATAATATGGAGATGGAGTTGATCAATTGCAAAGGTATTCGGATGTTATATATTTTTCAAAGGCAAAAGTGCATTTTTGGTACATAATATTTACTTCAAATTTTAATTTTATTCTTAATTTTTTTAATGTCGATTTCATCTTATATATTTATTTTTTATTTTAATTTTTTTTTCTAAAATTAATACTGTTAATAGAATTGACGAAAAATAGTAATGTAAATTTTTTAATGTGACACATTTACTATTAATGTGCAATACTAATTGATTTTTATTTTAATTTTATCTTAAACATTTGACTAAATCAATTTTGCTCCAAATTATACTTTTTTATTTATCTATTTTGCTCTAAATTAATATTTAAATATTTGATGTGACATACAAAATAATTCACACACCATTTGAAGGATAGAGGAGCTCATGTCAGCATTTTTCGTCAATTTTATTAACGATATTAGTTTTAAGGACAAAATTGAAACAAAAAAAACATGCAAGATAAAATTAAAAAAAAATTAAGGATAAAAGTAAAAATTAAGATAAACGTTGGAGATAAAAAATACTTTTGTCATTTTTCAAAAACATAGAACTTATTATGTGTAATTTTTATATTTTTTTATTAGACTCTATTTTATTTTTTTACATACATGTATATTTTACAAGCTAGTAGTTTTTTTAAAATAACAATATATTTTTATAATTTAACGTCGCATAATTAATTTTTTAAATTTTGTTTATATTTGTTAATTATTTTATAGCTATCAAACCCTATAAAAAAACATTTAAACGCAATCTAATGAATAACAAAGCCGGGTTAGATTAACTTTAAATCTGACACCAAAATTTTAATTAAACAATTAATTAACTAACAACCCTAATTTTTCCTCCAAAATCTCTGTTAAAAAGAGATTTAAAAGCCAAGAAAGCCGGACGACGACTAATTAATCATGTACGACTTGATTTGGGTTTTTAAAACCTTGTTAGGAAAAATCACTACAAATCACCTTACATAATCACATGATTAAATTAGGGTTATTAAGGTTTAATATTATATGTGAAAATGGTGGGACAAAATCTGTTGTTAGACGAACAACCATGGATATACCTAAAATTTAATATTAGTGATCATTGAAGGAAGGAGACATATGGGAACAATGTGAAGCAGTTTTGGGAACATTAAGGTGTGGACTATATGTATGTGTTGTAGTTCCGAGGTGGAAGAAGGAACTGAGATTCCATGACAAAATTTCTTCTTTTCATGCGTGAATTATATTTTATATGACATAATTTTGTATTATGTGTTCATGCATTAATTGACCTATGGTTTATTATTAAGAGTAAACTATTCATTTTAATTTATGAAAACTTATACTTGTTTCTAAAAAATTGTATGTGTTATGTTTATGGTCATTCCAGTTTCTAATGATTTAAAAATCAAACAAGTAATTAAATCGATAGAAATATTGGTTTACTGTTTATTGGTCTGACGAACCGATAATAATTAAATGAATAAATATGTATATATATATATATATTTAATTGTATATACTAAAAATATATAATATAATAAATCAATAAACATTTTCATTCTTAATCTTCGTAAACTTATATTATTATTATTATTATTATTATGTGTATAATTGTTGTTCTATTTTTTTTCTTGTTGTCCTATTTGTTTTTGTGGCAAAAATAATATTATTAGGAAAAAAATATAACATGATAGAAAAGAATAAAATAAAAAAATTAAAAGCTTGTTAATTCTTATTTAGTGTAAGAAATAATTGTATTTATAAATAGTGAATTTTTTTTTAAAACAAAAATTGATTCAACCTATTTTTGACCAATTTTTTGGCTAATCAATTTTTTGGATCAATTGGATTGGACTAGACCAGTGACCAGTTCATGATCAAACCAGTCAATCCAATCTGATTTTGTAATCTATGCCAATTTCATCTATTTGTTTATTAAATTGACTTTTAACAATAACTGATTTGAGATTTAGTAACGGTTAATTTGATGATCTAGTAATAAAAGGAATCAAATTAAGACAAATATACTTTTTTAAGAACTAAATTGATATATTTGATCATACAAGGGCCAAATTAATAATTTACTGTAATATCTCAAAAATTTATATGAATATTTAAAGTCTAATTTGAAATTTAGTGAAAAATTTAATTACGTGAAAATGTGCTTTTTGAATTAGTGAAGAAAATCTGGGAATAGAAATTTTAATTTTTAATTTAGGAAATTTTTACAAATTCTCAAGGACTAAAGTGAAAAGAAAAGAAAGTATAGAGGACTTTTGAGAAATGACCAAATAGAAACCTGAGAGGAAGAATAAAGCTTATGAGAATGAATTATGAGTCCGGTACCGAAAAGATGATGGATTCGAGGTTAAAGTGGTATGTGAGACATCGAGAGGGATTAAAGTGAACAAATCTTATAAACTAAGGTGGCTATGAGCGATTTTATCGAAAAAGAAATTAGTGGGGCCCACACATACAATTATTAGTTTTTCTTCTCCTTCTTCCTCCCGAGGCTTCATGTTCTTCGTTCATTTCCATCTTCCCTTCTTTAATCATTTCTCAAATTTTCATCCGGCGATCTTGTATTTTCTAACCATACTTCCGATTTTCAGGAGTTCTAGAGGTAAAGAGGTAAGTTTTATCTACTCTATTTCTCTTTTTCTCCATTTTCGGACCTATGGAAGAAAATTAAGATTTTGAGTTTTAATGGATGAATTTAAGTGTGGATGTTAATGTAAAACATTCTTAGGTGGTTTATGATGTTATTAGAACAAGAAATTTCGTAGAATTTGGATATTTGAAAAAGTTAGTGTTCTTGATGAAAATTTGAGATTTGAGCTTGGATTGTTGGTAGAAATTGGGGGTTTTGGTGTTAAAACACTCCTTAGACATTAAGGATGAAAACCCATGGAAGAAATCAAAAGAAATGTTGTTTTAGATATGATTTTAGGATTGTTGGATGAAGAACACGAAGAACATCGAAAATTTTCCCCAGAAATTACTGTTCACCGAGAAAATTTTTTCAGATTTTCTCGTTACTGTAGCGTTGACTCGGTCAACGTTACTGTAGCTGCGTTGACCGTTGACTATTACTGTAGCATCAGCTTTTTTTTTTAATATCGTTGAAAAGCTCTTTGAGTCTAGTTTCCAATGGTATAAGTGTCATTTAGAAATTCATTACCGGTTAGGAGTTATGACTTAAGATGTGAGTAAAGGTCGAGAGTAGTGATAGGAAATTTCTCTATTTTGTAACCCTAATGGTTTTTACCTGGTTACAATAGGGATGATTGGGGCGCAAGGTGGGAGCGCCGAGAGCGTGGAATCCAGGTGAGTAGGCAACCTTGCAAAATTAATTTAATAAATTAGTTAAAGCACAATATAAATCCCATTTGCGTTATTTGTGAAATTGAGAATATTATCAGTGTGTGTTCAGGTTGAGAAAAAGTATAATATCATTGGAAGGTATTTTATTACCTTTGAGAATTGATTTCTCTAGTTGACTAAAGAACTAGATGTGATTGTTCCTTGAATAAATTGGAACATTTTGTAAGTGAATAACCTTACTAAACTAATGTGATCTTATTAGATAAGGTACAATACAAGTCTTGTTTATAACATTATTGAAGTGAGAAATAATCAATCTCGCTGTTGATAATATATGATGATTGTTATGGTTGATGATAGACATTCAAGGGAATAAAAATATGTGTAAATTCATTTATTTCATAGTAATTATATTGTGATAAATTCTCACTATTTTATTGATGAGCAAAAGATCTACGAGATCTAATACACGAGTTTGAAAGGGTTAGAATCTCATACTACTCGGTGTATAAATGTGAAAATCTATGCACGAGTTTGAAAGGGTTAGAGTCCCATACTACTCGGTGTATAAATGTGAAAACCTATGCACGAGTTTGAAAGGGTTAGAGTCCCATACTACTCGGTGTATAACTGTGAAAATCAATACACGAGTTTGAAAAGGGGTTAGAGTCCCATATCACTCAGTGTATAAATGTGAAAATCTATGCACGAGTTTGAAAGGGTTAGAGTCCCATACTACTCGGTGTATAAATGTGAAAACCTATGCACAAAGAGTTTGAGGGTTAAATTCCCAAATCACTCAGTGCAAGTATTTATGGTATATAATACTATAATTATTTAAAATAAATGATAGATTGATTGTATTAGTAAATGTGGTGTTTGTGCTTATGATATTTTCATGTACAGTTGTTTACTCACTGAGTTATGATAAACTCACACTCTCCATGATTATCTTTTCAGATACAGTGGTTGAGGAGAAAAATTTATAGCCTTTAAGGATATACTCCACTTTTGTCTGGTAAACAATTGGTAAAGATTAGGAAACGCTCTGTAATCTAGTAGGTCACCTAGGCTTGGGAGGTTGTATAGTACTGTATAGTGTTTGAAAGTTGAACATTTTCTGAATATGTATACAAAATATCTTTCTTGGAATATTTATGATTCACATAATTATGGATATTAAGAATGTTCACAGAGATTATGGGGTACCACGGAGGTACACCCTAGGTATTTTATGTTTATATCACATGTAAGTTTTGGGATGTGACATTTACTCTTTAATTAATTAAACAATGATGATTATATACTTAGCAATGATATTAACAAAAATTATAGCTACCTTAGTTGTTAGCGTTTAGCCACAGTTATAACCGTAGCTAAAAGTCACAAAATTGTAGCTAAAAAGAGCTGGACTCTCCAGCTAGTTAGAGTGAATCCGGATCCTAGTTGTTATGTCTTGTGTAAGCAATTATTAAAAGTTAAAATAATACTTAAATCTTAAAGTTTTACTATTTAATTTAGTTAGTCTTTTGAGTTGAGTACTATTAATAATTAAAAAAAAACGATTCAATTGAATAAGAAAAGGTAATATATTTATATTAATTTGAATTTTATTTTCTAACGAGTGCTTTAGATATCAATTCTTTAACTGAATACTTCTAATCATTCCCTGAAAAATTAAAATATTCAAAACTCATTAAACAAATTTAGTTCGAGTTGAGTTAAATCATAACATAAAACTTTCTCAGTGTTAGATCTTCTTCATTCATAAGACTCAAAGTTTTACTTAAAAAATACAAATGTCAAACAATTTAAATCAACCGACATGAATTAAGAGATTAGTCTTCCATTGTTTTGATAGAAGGATATTTTTGGAAAGGGACACACTTGGAGAAAGTTTCCTTTTATATATATACATATATTTTTTTTGTTGTCAAATTCTTCACTAAAAAAAAAAACCATGTACCAAAATTTTTTTAAGGAACCAATCATTCAATACTTAGTTGTAAAAAAATATAAAATTGTTTCAGAAGACCATACACTTTCCAATTGGAGAAACATAAACTTGTCTTGTTCTAATTGAAAAACTTGATAACAAAAATACACAAAACTGCATATAATTTTTTTTTTCTTGTTCGAAAGGCCAAAGGGAAAAAAACTTTAAGATTAGCACATACATATGAAATAAATGTGAGCATCAGAAAAATGAATCTGATGACTTTGGCATTATTAATATGGAAAAAATTTATTTTGATCATTTATTTTATTTCAAGTTTCAATTTGATCATCTATCTTTCAAAAGTTTCATTTTTGTTCTTTATTTTTCGAAATTGTTTCATTGGTCCTTTATCGTCAGTGTCATTAAGTCACCTAATGGAATGACATGTTGCATGCCTCATGGATGCTAACTAGATTAATATTTTTATATTAATAGTATTTTGGTCTTTTATCTTTACTTTAAGTTTTATTTTGGTCCTCTATCTTTCAGAAGTTTTATTTTGGTCATTTATATTTCAAAGTAATTTTACTTTGGTCCTCTACCATCAAAACCATTCACTTGCCTAACAGAAATTACACATCATTTGCCACATGAATGCTAATTGGATTAATAAACCCATGCGTAAAATTAAAATTCTCAAATATTGATGCCCTAATTTCTAAATGCCTGCAGACCTTAATTTCTAATGGAAATAGAAGGTATGAGATGAAAAATGTGATCAAAAGTGAAAGCGTGAGGTGTTGAAATAGAGGTGATTTCTGATCTACACCTCTACCTCTCTCTGCTCTGAAGGCGTCAAAACACATTTTGTTTATTAGTTGTTTTTATTTCTTTCTCCTATTCGTCTAATTTATGCCAAGTTGTATCAATTTTAATTTCTAATCTTTAGTCCACTAATCTTGCTGTAGACAACAATCAGTGAGAGAACTTCGTGATATTTTGGTCTTCCTTAGCTACTTATTCCATCGTTTGCCCTAGGATAAAATGTGGAGGAAATAAAACACATAAGGAGTAAAACGCATAAAAACCAAAACACATGTAATAACAAAGTTGGGCACCCAACATTCGAAAATCAAAACAAGGGGGGCGCAAATCATTACACCTTGGCTCATTAATCCAGTCAGCACCTACATGACGGATGATATATAATTTCCATTAGGCAAGTTAATGATTTTGATGGTAGAAGATTGAAGTAAAACCACTTTGAAACATATAGAGGACCAAAATAGACCTTTTGAAAGATAGAGGGCCAAAATGAAACATAAAATAAATATAAAAGACCAAAATATTATAAACGTAAAAATCATTAACCCATGTCAGCATCCACATGGCATGTGACGTATCATTCCGTAAGGTGAGTTAATGGCTCTGATGATAAATAACTAAAACGAAACAATTTTAAAAGATAGAGGATCAAAATACTAGTTTTACCTGTTAATATTATTAGAATGAAATGTAAGGAAGGGAGGTGGTGGTGACATGCATGATGTAATGGGGAATATTGTGAAGGAAGAAGTGAATTAATTTAATTTGCACTAAGCAAAAGGATAAGTTGTTGTCTGTGTGACACTTTTTGTCTCAATGTCTCCCTCTCAATACACCGCGAATATTGCTTTCCTTGCTCCCTCTCTCTCTCTCTCTCTCTCTCTCTCTCTCTCTATATATATATATATTCACGGATTTGCTTCATATTCCAGCATTCTTTTAGTTTTATATTCTTCCCCCCTTTCTTTTTATCTTTTCAGCAGGAACAAATGCATAATGTGCTTGTCATTGAGATTCTAACTCCTGCAAACACACACACATATTTAGATTATAAGATGAATACAAAATCTATTGAATGGTATGGTTTAGATTAATACAAAATTTATTTATGTGAAAACTAAGGAAAATATTATTAATTATATTAATGAATTCTAGATCAATTTGAAGCATTGGTTTACAATATTAGGATGATTATTTTCTCCTCTCATTAGATATGTCATCTCTCTCTCTCTCTCTCTCTCTCTCTCTCTCTCTCTCTCTATATATATATATATATTATTGATTTTATCATATTTGAAATATTCTAATTATCTTAATTTAATTTAATTTTTGAAAGATAATTAAATATCTCAATTTAGTTTTTAAAAGAGTGTGTTTGTCTCAATTTATTATTTGTTTATCAAAGGGACTTTTAACAACAAAAAATTTAAAATCTGACAATGATAAATTTTGCAATTTAGCAACAAAAAAAAAAACAAATTAAGATAATTGTTACAATAGTTTAGGGATTAATTTAAGACAATATGATCTTTTAGTTATCAAATTGAGACAACTATAATATTTTAATAACTAAATTAATAATTTACTCAAAAAATAGAGAAATTCTAACTTATGCTCTGCAATTCTTCTTTTTAAATGTTAGCGAAGTTGTAGATAAAGAAATATAGTAAATATTAAATACTAATTGTTTGCAACTTATTCTAATAGAAGTTGAAATTCTGTTATAGTATTTGATTTTTAAAATTTTATATTTAAACTAGCTAGGCCAAATAGCTTTTTTTTTTCCTTATTTTAGAAGAATATACATTCGACATCGTTACCTCAAAAGTTAAAATATACTTAAAAAGTATAATTTTTCTTATCTTAGGATGAGATATTAAATTTAAAAAGTATAATTTTTCTTATCTTAGGATGAGATATTAAATTTGTTTTTGTTATCTCATTAATCTAATCATTTCCAGCCAGTATGAATAAGTAATATTAAAATTTTGTACAAAAAAATTAATAGAGAAGATGAGATATTAAATTTGTTTTTGTTCTCTCATTAAAGTAATCATTTCCAGCCAATATGAATAAGTAATATTAAAATTTTGTACAAAAGAATTAATAGAGAAGTTATATTAATTGCACAATATTAAAAATTCTAAAGTATCAGTTAACTTAAGAAAGTAAGAAATTGTATAATCCTCAAAGTTAAAAAAGATTCTTTGTATTTTAACATTGAATTTATATGGAAAAAGAAACACAACATCTAATTAAATTACAACACTGTTTGGAGGCCAATTTAAATCTAGAGTTTTCCTCGACTGCCTTTTTTTTCCCCCTTACAAATCATGAAATCAAAATATCAAACATAAGTTCTTGGAAATAATTCTAATTATAAAAAGAAAATTAACTCAAAGGAGTTAGTTCAAATATTAAAAATAGGCAAAAATATTTTTTACGTCTTTAATATTTATACTAAGTTTTAATTTGTCTCTAATATTTTTTTATGTCATTTATGTTCTACATATTTTTTTTTTGTTTTAAATCTACTATTTTTACTAACGTTGTTTATTCCACTGACAGAAAATATTGATTAGGTGACTAAAAAATAGTAGATTTGAAACAAAAATGAGATAAATAGGACATAACTGACTAAAAAAAAAGTTAAGAACATAAAAAAATAGGTAGATTTGAGTCTTATATGTTTCTTTTTTGTTTCAAATATACTTTTTTTACTAACCATCTAATCATCATTTTCCATTAGTGGAATAGATGGCGTTAGTAAAAAATGATATATTTGAAATAAAAATGAAACATGTAGGACATAACTGACGCAAAAAAAAAATTAAGGACGAAGTTGAAATTTAATGTAAATTTTAAAGACATAAAAAGTACTTTTGTCTAAAAAATATGATCTTGTCAATCTAAGTGTTGTGTTTTTTCAAAAGAAATACTAGGAGATTATATTTTACTTACACGAAATTAATCTGAAAAAAAAACATACTTTTAAAATAAGAAATAGAAATTTAGTACGAACAAAATCTTAAAGAATAGAGAATTTTGAATGAATCTCACATATCGCCTCAAATTTTAAATTTCATATAGTCAATTATTTATACTGGAAAACAACTTTCTCAACAACAAAAAAAAAAACATAATAGTAAGCAAGTAATTAATAAGAATAAATATTCAGCTTATACTAAATAATCCATCATAATCATATTTTTTTTCTCAGTTGGAAGAGGAGTCACTAAATAAATAAATAGGGATTGTGACGTTATTTAGTAGCGGTTTCAAAAAAACCACCACTAAACAAGAAATTAGAGGCAATTACAACAACAGCTACTATTTTCTGGCGATTTGTTAAGAACTGACACTATTAATATAAGAAATTATTTAACTTGGCCTATTTGTAGTAAGAATTTTAGTGTTACCGTTTCTATTAAAATACGATAATATTATATATCCTATTCTTATCCACGTAACATCAACACAAAAATCACAAACTGTAAAACGATGATTTACAATGTAGTAAAAGGCAGGAAGATTATTTAAATTAAAGCTGTGATACAATAGAATAATCATACGATAAAATAGAAGATTATTAAAAGCAGAATCTGCATGCACATGTAACACATTTGATACCACATATCATTAATAATTGTACATCATTTATGGTTCTGAGGTTCATATTTAAGGGTCTTTACTGATTGCACAGAAACTGCATATATGTATGAATGTGTGTATATATATATAGCAGGTGGATGCTTGTGCTTGAGAAGATGACAAACACTGAAACATGTAAAAGACAAAGACAGAGTTAATATTTTTTGGCCCACAAATCTTTTCTTTTATTTGACAGTAGTGGGATTACAATTTGGAGCCACTCATTACTATTCTTGTGATAATAATTAGCAATGCCTTCATCAATGAATATATATATATATATATATATGTGTGTGTGTGTGTTGGGGGGGGGGGGGGGTTAGGGTTTTGAGCAATGTATCTATGAATTTGTTGTTATCTTTTGTTTTTGCTAAGTCATATATATATATATATATATGGAGTGAGAGAGAATTAATTAATTATTGATTCAGTTATTAAAAATGTAGTATCTCAATTTGGTCTTTATATTTGTCTCTCAGTTTCATCACTTTGTTTATCAACGTTATTTTTGTTAATGAAAATTTTGAGATTTGACAACACAGTAGATTTTGAGATTTAGCAATGTAAAGAACTAAATTGATCAACAAATGTAATCTTTCGAGAACTA
Organism: Biancaea sappan; assembly: GCA_037074585.1. Taxonomy (NCBI): domain Eukaryota; kingdom Viridiplantae; phylum Streptophyta; class Magnoliopsida; order Fabales; family Fabaceae; genus Biancaea; species Biancaea sappan. The sequence continues at coordinate 67,547,042 of CM073493.1, read as the reverse complement.
GATTAAGACACTTAATCTTTCAAGTGCCAAATTAAGATGGTTGTAATCTTTTAAAGATTAAATCAATAATTTACTTGTGTGTGTGTGTAAAATACCGATAAACTTATTAAGTTTCAACTAATTTTGTTTAACCTAGCTAGGTTGAAACTAATAAAAAAATGTAAAACTCTTCAACTGTTAGTTTTTTTCATTCACAAAACTTAAACTCAAAATTTTACTTAAAGAAAACAAATGACAATCTACTTGAATAAAATTGCCCTCGTTCATGTGTGTGTATAAACTTTTAGTATCTGAAAACTTGTTAACCTCGAATTAATATAATTCAAGTCAGGTCATCACACATATATATAAGAATTTTCTAATACTAATATTTTTCATTCACATAACTTGAATTCAAAACTTTATTTTAAAAAAAAAAGTTGGATCACTTAAATTTACTAGTGTTAGTATCTCTCTCTCTCTATATATATAATCTTTTGTCAGGAGATATCAATATCGTGTCCAATGGTTGATCTCACATATTGTGAAGGTGCCCCACAAATATGGCTTGGATTATCTCTTATCACCCAATTCAATTATTGGTTTTCTTCTCTTCCTTGTTAGGGTTACACCATATGAACTTGTTTGCCTCCAAAGACAATACTGGATTTTTGAATCAGTTTTTGGGAGTGTGGTAGGACCCACTTGTTGACCCATTTTGATACTTTTATTTAATTTTTATAATTTGATTAAATCATCTCGTTTTAAGAATATTTAATTAGCTCTAGTCTTTATCATTAACTCTTTGTCATTTATAATATATATATATATATATATATATACTATGAAGTTTTAATTTTTATGGTGTCAACTTTAACTTTTGCCTTCTTAAGTATAATAATGGTTGAGTTAGCATGAATTGTGCTTATTAAAAGTATCAAAATGATATAAGATTGATGGTAATGTAAAATTAAAAATATTTAAAATTATAAAATTTTAATTATGAAATTTTAAAATATAAGAACTAATAAAGTAATTAAACTTTTATCTTTAACCTAAAAGCTCGTTTGACAGTTTTTAAAGAGAGTTTAAAAAGAATGTTTAATGACTGTTTGAAAATAGAGATAGCAACTTAATTTCTATTGACTTGTTAGAATAATAATAATAATTGTTGAAACTCTAGTAACGATTTTTAAAAATGTTAATTTGGAAAAGATTCTATTATTTACGCCTCCAAATTGGATTAGTGTTTCATTCTTATAAAACTTTAAAAAAGCTAACATGAATGATTTCTTATATAAATAATCAATTTGCCAATAATATTTTAGAGTACCTTAAAATGTACCAATATTATGTCTAATTGACAATAGCATATCGATCATAATAATATGAAAATAATCAAATTTATCTAACAATTAACAACAATACTAATTAAATGGAGTATCAAAGCACTTGGAATATTGAAATATTACCGTTCAATTATGATATTCTTGTTGTTAATTTAATAGGAAATTAATTTATCTTTTTGAAATTGTCAAGCAAATCAAAAAGAACAAAGAAGATAAAAATATAATTTATAACACAAAATATACACAGATTAATGTGATTCGGTCAATATGACCTACATCTACGAGTAGAAAGAAGTATCTTATTTTTTTATACAACACATTTTTTGTATATTATGAAAATCGAAATACCATATAATATGAACTACATAACCGTTCTAGAAAAAAACATAAAACAGGCTGCTCCATACCTCTATTTTTTTTTCTTTCTAGTCACACTCCTAAAATTTTACAAATAAGAATATGATTCATCAAATAATTCAAAAGACACACCAAAAATAATTTGTGGTCACGAGATTACATAGTTGGAGTTTGGTAATTTATTAGTTGCACGGTGGCTCAAAATTTGTCACAGAATGTGGAACTCGCAAACAAACAAACAAACAAGCAAAAGCTCATGAATACGAGTGTCTCTTAAAGAAGAAGAAGAAGAAATTAATAAATTTAAAAAAAGAGAGAAAAACAAAAAAAAAATTAAAGAGAAAGAAAAGCGATGGCCCCAATTGCACTAACAATTCCACTAATGTGCACTTTTTGCTTCCCTTTCCCAAAACACAAAATTCTCATCCAAGCCATCATGGGTCCCTCTTCTGCTTCCCTTTGTCCTTTCCTTCTATATATTACAATCTGATTTTAATTACTAATATTTTAAAATATGTTCAACAGTTAAAGAATTATTTGAAAACTTCAAGCAAGTTGAACTTTCATTGTTATCTTCTCAAGTAAGTTATTAATTTAATTCTTGCATTATTATAATTAGGAGTGTTTAATGGTTGAGCAAAATTTTCAACCTGAACCAATTAAATAATGGTTGGATTAGGTTTTAAAAACTTTATTGTTTCTTAAATTGAGAGCGGATTAATTGAGTTGAGTCGGTCGATTTTCGGTGGGTAACATATAAAAAAAATTAATTATATTAATTGAAATATTGAGTGGGTTAGTTTAAGTTGAAACGAGCTGAAATTTTGAAACACAAAACCTGATCATTATTGGCAAGTCCGAAAGAAATTAACTAGAACCAACCTTTAAACTCTAACCCAAACACGTGAGTCAATAAACACCTCTTATTACAGGTTAAATGTTTTAGTTTAGTAACTGAAAAATTATGTTTGTCTGAATTTAGTTATTTTTATTACTAATTCACTCAATCCACCTTTTGTAATTAAATTCCAAATTTACCTTGCCAAAATGTTGCTTTAATAGACAGAGGAACAAAATTGATATAGATATAATCTTTTATGAACTAAATTGAACTGGCATTTTAAGGATTGGGTAATTTAATTTTGTTAGAAATGAATGTCTTTCTCTTATCCTTTTACACAATGAAAGTGTGAAATAATGCAGAAAATGATGGATGTGCACATTTAATTTAAAGAAGTGTAGTTTTCCAAAAGGGACCCAAGAAAATAGCTAGGGTTTGGAGTCGAGGGACCCTCCCACGCTGTTGCATGCTTCCAATCTGCATGACATCCCATGCATCCATTGCTCTTCATTTGCCCCTCTCAACACTTAGTATCAATCTAATCTGTCCCCTTTCTCTTCCCTACGTTGCTTTCTTTAATGTCCCCTATCTTATTTGATAAGATATTTAACCAGCATCCTCTTCATTCCATTTCCATCATCACGGGTTGGATTCTCAGTAGGACAGTTGTTGAGAGGGAGATTATTGGTCAGGGTGTGGCAGCAAATGCCCAAGTCAAGAGCCGAGTCATAATCAAATCGTGGAGCTAGGGTGTGTGTTCCAGTGTAGGTTAAGGAAATAATTAAGTAGAGTCGCATTATATTCTTTAATAAGATATTTAACCAACATCCTCTTTATTCCATTTCAATCGTTCCCAGTCGAATATTGCTAAGGGGGAGATTGTAGACCAATGTGTGACAACAATATATATACTCTATGATGAATATCTAGGATAATAAATGTGTTTTTTTTGTGAAATATGTTAATTCACCTCATTGCAAATTAATTAAAGCTTTGAGAAAATAAGAATGATTAATTAAGTGGGTATGAAATCTATGTCCTTTATGCCCTAAAAGGTGTGAGAGAGAAATGGAACCTAATTTAATTTGGAGGACAATTGTTGTGTAGCATAATTTGTTACTCATCACTTATTTATATCATCTGTCATGCAAAAGTAGAAAACGCAAAAATAGGACCACAAAACATAACTGTCCCAACCTTTTTCAGTACCATTATTGCTCTGATAATTATTTTCTTCACCAAAACTGCTTCACCCCAGCCTGCTATTAATTAATTACTCTGTAATTTATGATTTTTTATACATTAATATATTTTAAGAATTTATTTTAGATGCTTTCTTTGGATAAAAAAATATTTTAATAAGTTTATTATATTTTCAGAATAATTGAAAGAAGTTGTTGGAATATAATTAGTTCCCACTCTCCCGTGGCTCTCGTGCATGTGCAGTTTAACTTCTCTTATTATATTATGTTTTATATTTTAGAGTAAACTATTAATTTATTCTCTAAAAAATTATAATTTTTTCAATTTAGTCCTTAAAAAATTAAGTGTCTAAATTTGATAATTTTTGTTATTAAATTACAAAATTTAGAGTTGCTAAGTCTCAAAATTTTTATTGTTGAAAGTCACATTGACAAAAAGAGAGACTAGACTAAATTGAGACACTTGATTTTTTAAGGACTAAATTGAGACAACTATAATCTTTTGAAGACCAAATTAGTAAATTACTGTATATTATCTTAGAAAAAATTATGTTAACCTCCCTTGAAGTTTAGTTAAATTATACTTATAGCATCCCTCTAGTTTCAAACATTATATTCAATTTTTCTAACATTTTGATATATGATGCCAAAAAACACTTCTAGTTACTTTCTGTCAAATTAATCAATAATTGACCAATGAGGGTTGGGTCTAGTATAAGGGGCTAGTCCAGTGATGAACTCATATTTATATTCCTGCTGAAAGAGGTGTCTACATTTAGTGTCTGACAGTACTTTGAGTAAGATTATCTTTAATGAAGGATGCCTATTAGAAATGAAAAAAATAATAATCAATTAACTTTCTACCATGATTCAGAGAATCGAACTAGAGCAGACGGTTCGACAAGAAAATCATTGAACCGGTCAAACCTTCAATCCGATTTGGACCTAGAAACTGGTAAACATTTAAACCGTTCAAACTGGTCTTGAACTTGTTGGTTCAACCGATTCAATTTTTTTTGAATTTTTACTGAATATTATTTTATATTTTTAAGAAATCTCTAAAAATTTAAACTATTAGGAGAAGATCTAGAATTGGTATAAATATATATCTGTAATATACCTTGAATACTTTAATATTTTAATATCTATAAAATATTCTTCAATTATATATTTTAATATATTTTAAGTACCATCAAATCGACCAAAATCCAACTATTGATTATTGAACCAATGCATCGACCGGTTCAGTTTTTTGAACCCTGCTGATCTTTTTTTTTTTAAATGGTACATTTAGCCTATAAAAGCTAATTGAATTTTGAATCCAAAACTCCTGAATTTTAGTAAAAACTACACTTTGACAAAATTTACAAACTATAAATATTCACTTGGCTTGGAAAGAAAAAGGGAAAAGGAGACAAAAAGAAGAGGAAGAAACTTATGTGGTTGTACAATGTGTAAATGAAGAGAACAAAGAATGGAAAGAAAAAAGAGTTTAAAAAAAAAAAAAGGTTGCCCTATGAAGAAACAAGAATACTGGTGTTGTTGCCCCACAAATTAGGGAGGGCCTCAACTTTGGAAACACAGTGAAGAAATAATACCTAAACAGCAACATTCCCATGCTATGCAATACGGTTGAAATGATTCAAAAGGTCCATATATAGGTCAGGTTTTACCCAAAGAGGCAAGTCTATATATATATATATACGTATACACACACACACACACACACACACATCTCAAGTTCTACACTTCATTTGTTTTGAAATTTATGTCATTCTCCTAAAATTTATGATGAATTACACTCTAATCTTAATTACAACAATATTGTGACCTGAGCATTGGAGTTTATGGGCTTAATTTTGGCTTCCTTGTAATATTGACTATACTTTGCCTAATAGATTTTTTTTTCACAATGTAACCTTATTGTAGCCCTTAAAATCATAATCCTTTTTTTTTTTTTCAAGTATCTCAAACTTAAGGTAAGAATCCTAATATTAATGTGTGAGAATCCTCTATTTGGCTCTCTAGCGCCATTTGATGTGGGCCTTTAATGGGATCCAAATCCAATATTAAATATCTCCATCTATATTTTTTTCCTTCTTTATTGTTGCCCTTCTCATGATTGTAAATGGAATAGGAGGATCTTATTTCATCTGAGCCATTGATCTTGATTAAACAACAATTTACAAGAAAATGAGTTTCCTAAAAAAAAAATTAGAAGGGAAAAAATTAAAGGACCAAAAAGGTCTATGAAATTCAAACTGTTAATATTGAAAATCAACAGTTCAGATTTATAGAACAAAACCCTATTATGATCTATTAAAAAAAAAAAATAGGAGGGAATCATGTTATGACCATATATTGACTTGAACAACTTGAACTTTTAAAACCATAACAAAACTTTAATTCCTTGTAATCTTATTTGTGCTTTGTCTTACAAGCCTTTCTTCACGAGATTAGAATTCCATTTGTTAAATAATGACTCATATATTTTTAGATTTTCTATTGGGCTTACCTAACTTACCATACTAGAATATAATCCAAATACCCTCAAGACGCTTAATTCTAACTATCTCCCTCCTCCTTCTCTTTGTTCTCTCCTCATTTTTTTTTCTCTAATATTCCTAAATTATTGCCGTAAGCTAAAGTGAAGATTGGAGTTTACGACGGGGTATAGACCTCCTTATGACTTTGACCATACTTTGTATATCTAAGTTCATGCAATATGACCCTACCAAAACCTTTGAGGTTAGAACATTTTTCACCAAATCCTATTATTTTAAGAATCAGATTCGATCGGTTAGTTCAACCAGTTGGACCAGAAGATGTCAGAGAATCGATCCGGAGTAACCCCTAAAAAACAGTGATTGATTGAACCAGTTAAAAATCAGTTGAACCAGATAAGAACCGATACTAAGTGAACTAGTTCACTTGAATTTTTTTTTAATTTTTTAATTTTGCTTATTCTATAATCAAATGATGAAGAAATTAATATTATAGATCAATCAATTTTAGTAGAGATGTTAATATCTTGATATTTTATAAATTTGATATGAGTAAATATTATCTTGATTAATAATATTTCCTTGTTATTTGGTAAATTTTTACTGTAAACTTCTGATTACAAATATTGTTTTGTATAATTTGACATCAAATCTAATTTTTAATTGAATTTGTAAATTTATATTTATTTAGTCTTTAATTATGTAAGTTTTTTTTAATATTTTAAAGTATACTAGTTCAATCACGATTTGACTACGATCTAATTATTGACCTTTGAACTTGTGCCTTTACTAGTTTTGTCACATCCCAAAAATTAAACATGTGAAAAGATACTACTTTTAGGAAAATCTCAGTGATATCCCAAAATCATGGACAATCTTAATATCCACAATTACTCATTTGATAAAATTCTCAAACATAAGTTATTTACATATATTCCGTAAGGTTTTACATTCAACCTTAATCATTCATTCCACACGACAGAATTATATTCATTTGATAAACAAATATAGGCATACATAATCTGATGTGTTTATCTCAACGCAAGCCTAGGAGACCTATAGAAAGTACAAAGCGTTCCTAGTATTCACATTAATAAGTACTGGTATCCCACCAGACAGAAATGGAGAATATTTCCAAGAGGCTTCTAATCTTCAATCGGATACTCTTCTTCCTTGTTTTCTGTATCTAAAAAGATAATCATAGGGAGTGTGAGTTTATTTAAAACTCAGTAAGTAAATAACTATACTGTATAAAATATCAAAAGTATAAATACCACATTTACTCATATAATCAATTATCTTATACATCGAGTAGTATTGGACTCTAACCCTTTCAAACTCGTGAATAAGATTTCATAGCTATACACCGAGTAGTATGGGACTCTAACCCTTTCAAACTCGTATTTATAATTTCATTAATTTACACCGAGTAGTATAAGACTCTAACCCTTTCAAACTCGTATTTATGATTTCATCAATTTACACCGAGTAGTATGAGACTCTAACCCTTTCATACATGTGCATAAGTTTTCATAGTTATACACTGAGTAGTATGGGACTTTAACCCTTTTAAACTCATGTATTAGATCCCGTAGATCTTTGCTCGTTAATAAAATAGTGAGAATTTATCACATTGTACAAAACTATGAAATAAATTAATTTATACATACTTTTATTCTTTTGAATGTCTGTAAAAAATATGTCAGTCGTCATATACCGTCATCTAAAGATTGATTGCTTAATATCCAAATAATATTGTAAATGAGACTTATATTGTACTTTGACTAATAATATCAAACTAGTCTAGCAAGGTTATTCACTTACTTTAATATTTGTCCAAATTTACCTTGTTCCACACTAGAATTTGTATAGGAAAATTTCCTAGTAAAAGATATCATAAGGAAAAATAAGAAAGGGAACAAAATCATGAAAATATGCGACACTTTCTGATTGCTACAGTAACGGTCAACGGTCAACGGTCAACATAGCTACAGTAACGGTCAACGGTCAATGGTCAATATAACTACAGTAACAGTTCACAACAGTTACGGTTTGCTACAGTACGGTTCATTACAGTGACGTTTTCCTACAGTACGTTAACCGATACAGTACCGTTGACTGCCGACACTACAGTGACTGCTACAGTAAAATAAAAAATTTTCAGATTTTTCAGTTGCTACAGTAACTTTGAATTTTGCAGAAAATCTTCCAAAAATTTTCATCTTATAATTCCTTGTTTCTAAACCAAAATTTCATCTCTCCTAACTTACTTAACTCAATCTTAACTCAAAAACTTCCAAAACAACTCAAATCTATGAATTATCATCAAAATTTTCAAGAACTAAAATCTCCTCTAATTTTTCACATAAACTGAAATTTAAGGAAAATAAGGAGATTAAAACTTACCTTTGATCTTTACCAAGCTTTTGAACCGAACAATTCTCAAAAACAACACCAAATCTATGGAAGAGTTGAGAGAGGAAGTTTGAAGGTTGAGAGAATTGTGAGAGAATGAAAATGAAGAAGAGGCGAGAAAGTGAAATGAAGCAAAGAGAGAGAGAGCTAAAAACTTGGTGGGTTAGTTGGATAACCCAATGGGTATCCATATCCATTGTCCAAACCCATTTGACCCAACATACAAAATACCTTAATTAATTCTTCAATTAATTAAATTCAATCATTTTCCCACAAATTCCATTATTTTTAAGAATGTACCCATAAGGTTTAAATATCCAGTCCAGTCATTTAACTCAATTTTCATAAATAATATTCAAATAGAATAATTAACTATGAAAATTAAAAATGACAAAAGTAAATAGCTAAAGTAACGTTGTAAAATTCTAAAATACTCTCAAACGAATTATACTCCAAAATTAACGGGTATTACAGGTTTAATGACCAGTTCGATTCTTAGAACCTTGCCAAATACCATACCATCCAAGTTAAGAATCTTAATATTAACTATCTCCCCCTCTCTACTCTTTTTCTCTCAGCTATCGTTCTTCTCTCTTCCGTTAACCATAACCACGGCCATACAATGTCTTGAAAATTAAAGTCCCACAACAAAGCCCACCCCAATCTCTTTGTGCTTGTTTTGATTGGTGTTAAGGGGCATTAAACGCGTGATGACCTGCTTAAACTCACATTACACTAAAATAGCAAGTTGTTTGGTTAGGCATTTTGCATGGGTTCCAGAATTGATTATAGGCTCCGAACGTGAAAGCCTCAGAAGTGGCAAGGAGTAGCTTCTTGTTGAAATAGATTCTATCTTCTCCATAATTTTCCTCAACTACCCTTCATCTTATAATTAAAAAACACTAAACAATTCAAAAACACTGAACACTAGTGTTTCATCGAAGTAAAACAACACTGCTTTGTGTATTGTTCAACTTGCCACGCTATATACTCTATTATGCTCTATTCTTGTTTCACCCCATGTGCTTCACACCGTAAAGTGCTGTGGTCATCGGAGAGACGTGTCTCTGGCTCCGGGAATGGCCAGACTCACCTTTTCCATCGTCGCATATGTCATGTGTGTTCTCCAATGTCTGTTGTCGTGTTTTGTGTTTGCCGCTTCCATTCACGTTATTGTAGTGTCATTACATAATGCTTATGCCTTTTATTCATGAGATATTGTGCAGCTTCATCAAAATTCATGCCTTTTTTTAATTAGTTAATAATTTTAGTTAATATATAATTAGTTAATTTATAATTAGTCATTAATCACATATTTAATTGTTAAATAGATGATTAATTAATAATAAATAAAATTAATTACTTCTTGCTTCATTCACAATATGGCATTGTGTTCAATAATTAGTTAATACTTGTTGTTAACAATTTTGAATAATATATATTTAGTTAATACTTTTAGCTAGTCTATAAGTAGTGAATAACTAATTAGTTAATAAATAATTAGTTACTAAATAATTAGTGATTATATAAAATTTTAATATATAATTAGTTATTAATCACACATTAATTGTTAATAAGCAAGACAAAAATTATTAATTTAATATGATTGTGATTAATAATAAAAAGATTTAAATTAGGTGATTAATAACTAATTAGACAATGTTATTTAGACAATATAGTTGCTTACTTAAATTATTTTTTATGTGAGTTTGATGATCTTATTTTGCTTAACTTTAAAAGTGATCTTTAAATAATTATTAAAAAATAGTTAAAACTAATTTGGAGATAAATAAATTCATTTTATTATAACATTCATAAATTTTAATATTTTAGTGCCAATAGTCTGATGAAATAAAATAATATAAAATTCATACATTTTCTAGTAATTATACATTTAAAAATGCTTCTGTCACACCAATATCTAAACGAAATTCATTTTCCAAAATCACTTTTCTGATAACAGTTTCCAAACATAAATTACGTTCATGCAAAATCAATTTTACTCAAAATTAATTCTCAAAATCAATTCTGCTCAAACCTAGGTTTACCTAACGAATTTCCAAACACACACTTTCTAACCTTAAGTGCATGTTTGGAAAACAAGTGGAAAGCTTCAAAATCAAGGTTTTGCAGCAACTATATGATAAGTGGCTTAAGGCTCGTTTGGTTCTGCGTTTCTAGGGTTCAACGCACGGCTACAACTCATGAATGGGAGTTTACAGATTTCTAGAGTTGTTTGGCTCTCCGTTCACTCTAGTCTCAAAATCGATTTTCATTTGTAAACCCAATTTTACTTCACTGTGATGAAATGGAGCTTCTACGTTTACACCATGATTTTATTTAATGCATTTCCCTTGATACCCTCCCTTTTTTCTTCCATTTTGCTTCACTACGGTCTCTGTTTACTTTCCTGGGTAATGATCAGTGGTCGATGGTGATTCCTTTGTTCTTGGTAATTCAAAACACACACACACACACACACACACACACACACAGAGTTGCCATCATCGACTGTTGCCCTTCACGGTTCTACTTCTTCCTCTTTGTGCCGACGTCTCTCAATGACTTTTCCTATATCATTCAATTACTTTGCTCCCTAAATGACTTTGTAAATTACTCTATAAACTGTGTAAATGACTTTTCCTACTGTGAAACCTGACCAAAACTGTGTGCTGAGGCTGACTAATTTTTTTTTATTTAACTTCATTCATTTATTAATTATAATTTTTTATTTATGAAATGAGATTTGAATTTATATTACCAAACAATTCAAATGGTTGATTAATAATTAGTTAAATTAAGTATAAAAACTTGATCTTTTAATTTAGATATTTGATCTAATTGACTTTTAATTTGAGAATTATGTAAATATAATTGTACATGACTATTAACTTATTAACACATTAATTATCAATTTAGTCTAGAATAAGAGCATATTTCAAATCAAATATTAGTGCTAATAGTTAAAAACTATCACTAAAACATTAATATAATTTATTTTATTACATTTTTATGTGAGAGAAATTAAATAAGGATAAATGAAATAAAACAACATAAAATTCATAGCCTTTCTAGTAATTATACATTCAAAAGTGCTTATGCTAACTAATATCTAAAAGAAATTCATTTTTCAAAATTATTTTTTTGATAACAGTTTCCAAATATAAGAACATGTTTGGATTGGCGGTAAACAACAATAAACGCACGTCTCAGGCCATAAACTCGCGTTGCATGAAAATAGTAATTTGTTTGGTTGGGCGTTATGCACAGATGAGAGAATTGATTCTTGTCTCCAAACGTGAAAGTAGAGAAGCGTCAGGAAGCAGCTTATCCAGTGAAGCGATTATGAATTTGAAGCATCTCCATATCAATTTCCTCAACTACCCTCTTTTGTCTTTATTGCGTTCTTGCTGCTCCATAAATTCAGCATCTCCATTCAGCTTAAAATTCAAAAACTGAAGAACCGTTGGAGCTTCCAGCCGATAGCCATTTTAGAAGCTGTGTCATCCGTATCTTCTCCTCCAAGCATCTTCTCCTCTGGTATGTTTTCCCCATCTCTTCTGTCCATCACCATTTGATATTCATTGTTTTCCAAACCTAGCAAAACAACAATTTTTTCTCAAAATCAAATCATTTTTTACTTGCCGTGTCCTCCTTTGTTTTGGGATGCCGTTACTATTCCACGACGCAGAGTTGCTACCGTAGCCAGAGAGGTGCGTCCGGCACCGAGAATGGCCAGTCGCACCTGTCTGAGGTCTCCTTTGTCTCTTGTATGCTGGGAATGGCCATCGCATCTGCAATGTTGCCGTGCTCTGTTTTCTGCAACGTTGCCGGGAATGGCCATTGCACATTCGCGTTTACTGTAGCTTCAGAATGATTGCCTTTTTTTAATTAGTTGATAATTTTAGTTAGTATAATAATATACATTTAGTTAATAATTTTACTTAGTCTATAATTAGTCAATAATTAATTAGTTAATTTTAATTAATATATAATTATTTAATGACCAATTAATTATTATGTAGTTACTAATTTTAGTTAGTCTATAATTAGTCAATAATTAATTAGTTAATGACCAATTAGTTAATATATAATTAATTAATACATAATTATTTTATGACCAATTAATTAATATATAATTATTTAATGACCAATTAATTATTATTTAGTTACTAATTTTAGTTAGTCTATAATTAGTCAATAATTAATTGGTTAATATATAATTAGTTAATGACCAATTAGTTAATATATAATTAATTAATATATAATTATTTAATGACCAACTAATTATTATTTAGTTGCTAATTCTAGTTAGTCTATAATTATTCAATAATTAATTAGTTAATATATAATTAGTTAATGACCAATTAGTTAATATATAATTAATTAATACATAATTATTTTATGACCAATTAATTAATATATAATTAATTAATATGTAATTAGTTAGTGATCACTTAGTTAATATATAATAGTTAGTAGCTACTAGAAAATGAATTGACTCTTATGGTTGTATATGTGATTACTAGAGATGAATTTCCGAAAGAAGCAAGCCATTGTAGATTCTACTCCAAGTGATAAAGCAAAGGCTAATTGAGATGCAAAGACAACTGAATATTTTGTTAAAGCTTGCCTAGAACAATTGTACAAAGGAGAGCATAATAGAAATAGTCTTACCAAAAGGGGGTGAAAAAATGTTTTAGCTAAGTTCAACGACCAAAGTAGAATGAATTATACTAGATCCCAGTTGAAAAACAAATTTGACAGTTTAAGAAAAGAGTGGCAAGCATGGTATAAACTGTTTGCACATGAAATCGGATTAGGGTGAGACAATATCAAGAACACCATCGATGCTCCCGATGAGTGGTGGGAGAAAAAACAATTGGTATGTTTCAAATTTAAAAGGATTACGTTATAGAGTTTTTTTTCCCTAATGTATTGTATTCTAATGACAATTTTAAATAATATACAGGAAAGTCCTCAGTATAGCAAGTTTAGGCACAAGGGCCTACCATTTGCCCATGAGCTAACCTCATTGTTTAAGGACGTGGTGGTTACTGGGGAGTATGCTTGGACACCATCATCAGGGGTACTGCCTACTGGGTTTAACGATGATGATGGGTATCGCCCATCTTTGGACAATATTGCTATGGACTTGGAGGAAGGGTCGGGGGATAATGAGGAAGATCTCAGTGGTGGAGCAACAAATGAGATGAGAAATATTAACTTAAATACCTCTCAAGGCACTATAAGCCAGAGGAGTGGGGATAAGAGGAAGAGGGCTAGTTGTAGTGAACAAAGAGGCAAAGCTAAATTGCCTACTACTTATAAGATAGCGGATGCAGTGAGTGTCATGGCAGATACATGCCGCTCACGCCATGCTAACACCCCAGGTGCCTCTATTGGTGAAGTTATAGCTGAATTTATCAATATACCTGAAATTGCTAATAATCTTGAACTTCATACCAAATGTATTAATTTACTTATGAGTAAGAAAGCAAGGGAGGCATTTGTGGCATTGAGGAAGGCAAATGCTAATGATCAGTTAGTGGATTGGCTTCGACGTACATCATCCAACCCAGAGAATTAGCCGAAGGACTAATTTAGTATTATGTTTGATTCATTAGTAGTTGTGTCTAAAGTTGTATTTTATCATTTATGTCTTTTTTATGTCAAGAAATATTCGAATTATGTCATTAGATATCATTTTTTTATGAATGCTAATTTTCATGTTATCTTTTCATGTTGTATTTCATCATTCATAAATTATGTTGTATTTTATGTTGTACGTCTATTTGATTTTTCTTTTTAATAGGTATAAATGGATGATCATAAAATAGACATGGATGAAATAGCAAGTTATCTCATCGATAACGATGATATGAAAGAATATGTTGCTACAACTGTGCTAATTAGTCAATATGCAACCACTTATTTATGTAAACAACCATGTAGAACAAGTGAGCAAACTGGTCATGCATGGGTTCTAGAAATAGTAAACGGGCATCCTATTCGTTTCCATGAGATGTTTCGCATGGAAAAACATGTATTCTATAAGTTATGCCTAGAATTAAATGAATGTGGTCTAAAGGGTACCACATGAATGGGAATTCAAGAAATGGTTGCAATGTTTCTACACATGGTTGGCCATGGAGTGGGAGACAGACTGTTACAAGAGAGGTTTCAGCATTCAGGAGAAACTATTAGTAGAGATATTCATTTGGTCTTAGCTGCTTGCTTGAAATTTTCTTTCAAATATATTAGGCCACAAAATTGTACATTTTGTGAGATCCTGTTAAAAATACAAAATGATCGACGATACTGACCATTTTTCAAGAATGTCATAGGAGCTATTGATGGAACTCATGTTCATTGTGTGGTCAGCGCTAGTGACCAACCAAGATTTATCAGAAGAAAAGGAGTTACAACACAAAATATAATGGCTGCATGTGATTGGAATATGTGTTTCACCTTCGCTTTGCCAGGATGGAAAGGCCCCGCCCATGACGCTTGTGTTGTCCAACATGCTATGACGACGCCTAAGATGAATTTTTCACACCCACCTCCAGGTATATCATTTATTATAACTGTAAATTGATTACACTTTTAGATTAAGCATTGTTTGATAATTATTTTATTATTTTTGTAGGTAAATATTATTTGGTGGATGTTGGCTATCCAACACCAATTGCATATATCGGTCCGTACAAGTGTGAGCGTTATTCACATACCTGATTTTAAACTTTCATTTAGATTTCAGAACAAAAATGAGGTATTTAATTATTACCATTCAAGTTTAAGGACCACTATGGAAAGAACTTTTGGAGTATGGAAGAATATGTTTGCACTTTTGAAAAATATGCCTAAGTTTAAATTTAGAACACAAGTTCAGTTGGTCAGTGCAATAATGACTATTCACAATTTTATCAGAAGAAACACTGATACAGATATTGAATTCAACCGTTCAGAAGAAGAAAATGTGCTAGGAGAAGATAATGCTAACAATGATGATTCAAATTTCTTGCGATCCCTAAACCTAGCATCTTCATCAGAAATGGATCATATTCGAGACGCTATTTGTGATCAACTTGTGGAACATATGTATAATAAATGACAATTATCTGTATTTTATTTAGATCATGTACTTTTATTTAAATTTTAATTTAGCTGCTTACCTGAATTATTTTTTATATGAGTTTGATGATCTTATTTTGTTTAATTCTAATAGTGATCTTTAAATAATTATTAAAAATAATTAAAACTAATTTGGATATAAATAAGTTCATTTTATTATAACATTCATAAATTTTAATATTTTAGTGCCAATAGCCAAATGAAATAAAACAATATAAAATTCATACCCTTTTTGGTGATTACACATTCAAAAATGTTTCTACTAACCAATATCCAAACGAAATTCATTTTCCAAAATCACTTTTTTTATAACAGTTTCTAAATATAAATCACGTTCATGTAAAATCAATTATGCTCAAAATCAATTCTTAAAATCAATTCTGCTCAAACTTAAGTTTACTTAACGAATTTTCAAACACACACTAAATCACGTTCATACAAAATCAATTATGATCAAAATCAATTCTGTTCAAATCTAGATTTACCCAACGAGTTTCCAAACACATACTTAGAGTTTATAACAAAGGTTTTGCAGAATTACTTCTATCTAAACATTGAATTACTATGAAACAACTCCAACTTCATTACTTCTATCCAAACTTTAGATTGTCCAATGCCTAAATTTTTCCAATTATTTTTCAAACAAGCGTTAACTTTCATTTGTCTTACAAGACCTTCCTCACTAAGGTCATTGTAACTCTGCTAAGCCCTGAGATTAGACTTCAATTTACTTATTAATATTTTATAATTATACACCAATGTCTAAACAATATCAAAAAGTTTCAAATCCAAAGAGCTAGAAATGTCTACACACACACATATATAAATATTTTTTATGTCTTTAACGTTTACAACAAATTTCAATTTCAGCCCTAATTTTTTTATATCAGTTATATCCTACATGTTTTATTTTTATTTCAAATTTATTCTTTTTACTAACGTCATTTATTCTATTAACAAAAAATACTAATTGGGTGATCCACGTGACACACCTCAAACAACTCCAGCTTAATATTTTTCATCAATGGAATAGATAATATTAATAAAAAAATAAAGACATGAAACAAAAATAAAACATATAAGATATAACTGACGTAAAAAAAATTAAAGATAAAATTAAGATTTAATAAAA
The DNA here is from genome assembly GCA_037074585.1 of Biancaea sappan. NCBI lineage: Eukaryota > Viridiplantae > Streptophyta > Magnoliopsida > Fabales > Fabaceae > Biancaea > Biancaea sappan. The sequence goes on along the minus strand of CM073493.1, from coordinate 67,530,129 downwards.
ACATTAAGAAAGTAAAAATTTCTTTATATATATATTTAGATGTCGTAATACAACAGCATTGGTCCTACCTCGCAGTTGGAGTTGCTGTTCTACAAGCCTACTCGGCTTTCTGCATGCATCCAAACGCAGCCTTATTGCAATCCATTTCAGAGCGGTGAAGCCAAAGCAGGGTTTGGTTTTGTTGAACAGTTAGGTCAGAGAATCTGAGATGGGCATATTAGGCTCAACATTGTCACTCACCATGTCTCTGCATCTACAGGCATTATATTGTCATTCATCACCTTCTCTCTCCTCTCTCTCTCTCTTCTTTTCACTTGATTAGACAGTATATGAACGCCCTAAAGGCTAGCTTGATTCCAAACACACGATTTGTGGCTCTTGTTCCTTAAATAATTATCCCTTAACTACTGTTTTTGTTCGCTTTCTCTCCCTCTCTCTCTTATCAAATTATTTTTCTGTTTTATTATTTCTAGGGTTCATCTTATTCTACATGCTATTGAAAATGAAATATGAGTGAATAATTACGACCGACTTCAAAAGTTTTGAGTTGTCTTAATTTATTAGTCCCTTTAAGGTCTTAGGTTAATCCTTGAATTAAAAAATCATCTTTATTTCAATTTAATCCCTTTTTATTATAGTATTAAATTTTAATATAAAAAATTTTAAAATTTAACAATAAAAATGACTATATTAAAATAAATGCTAGATTTTATAGGCTAATTTAAATCACTTAATTTTTTAAGGATTAAAATAAAAAAATTGTAATTTCTTAAAGACTAATTAGTTAATAATTTACTCAATGAAAATTGTAATAAGTTGGATAATTTTAAAAAATACATTATATTAAGAATAAATTACTGATTTGATATCAAAATTATTATAATTATCTCAATTTAATTCTTAGAAAAAGACCTCAGTTTACTTTTTAAGAAAAATCATTTACTTTATTTTTATCTATAAAAAATATACAATTTTCAAAAAATTAAACTGAAATGTTTGATATTTTGATGACTAAATTTAAATAGTTATAATATTTTAAGGATTAAATTAGTAATTTAATCTTATATCTATTATAAAAGCATATAAAAATTTTAAACAATTTTCAATAAGTTTAATCTTTTGTATTAGTAAATTTATGTATTTATGAAATTTAATTTTGTAATAGTTCTATATGCTCAACAAAACGATTTTGTATTTGTTTATTTATTATAAAGGAGACAAAATGTAAGGAAGGAAAAATGAGGATATAATACGAGTCAAAGATTCGAGTGAAAAAAAAAAAAAGAAGAATAAATTTACAAACATTAAAAATTCTGACAGTGTATTTAAAGAAATTCTATCTAAATTAATGCTCTTTGACTAGGTTCCCATTGTTTATTCAAAGTTTCAAACTCTTACCTATTTCACCATCTGAATTAGGCATATCGTAAATAGATAATTTAAACATGAAATGTCCCATTAATTATTTAACCATCACTTTTTGATCAAATTCAATAATAACTTAATTACTTTGCAATTTTTGTATACAAATATATTATATATGTTTGTGAACATTTTGATAGTAGCTACACTTTAGTATCTTTTATTATTAGTTTATTTTTAAAAAATTACAATTATTTGAATTTAATTTTAAAATATCAATTGTCTCAGTTTAATTAATGAACATCAATTTTATTTTAAATTTATCATTCCATAAGTTTGAGCAATGGCAAAATTTAATATTTAAAAATGATAAATTAAAATTTTAACAAATTAAAATGAGACAACTGTAATTTTTTATAAATTAAATAAATAATTTAGAATAAATTATTGATTTGGTTTCTAAATAATTACAATCATTTTAATTTGATTTCTAAAAGATTAAATGTTTGAATTTAAGCCCTAAAAAGTTAATTTGTCTTTATTTGGCAATTTTTGTTTATAATATCCAAATTTAGTATTACTAAATTTCAATTTTTTTATTTTTAAAAGTTATTTTGATAAATAGATAGCAAAATTAAGACAAACATTATCTTTTAGAAATTAAATTTAAATGTTTGATCTTTTACTAATTAAATTGACAAACATTACTCTTTATTTAAACATTGAGTAAATTATTGATTTGGTCCAAAAAATTACAATTGTTATTATATTTATTTCAATTTGGTCTATATGTTTGTAACAATAAAGTAATTTGTTTTTTGAGTTTTAGCAACTATAAATTTTGTAATACATGCATGTTTGGAAATCCAATAAGAAGTTTCAAAACTAAGATTTTGCTTCAAAACCAAGATTTTACAACAACTATATGATGATTGATTTAGAGTTTAAAACTAAGATTTTGGACAATAAATTCTACTCAAACCTTGGTTTGTTCAAAATATAAGTTTTTTCACCTATTTTCTAATCAAGCACTAACAAAAATGGCTAGACTGTGACACATGCAATTTTTCACAGGGAAAATTGAGACACTTACCATTTCAAGGACGAAAATTAAAAAAATATAATTTTTTAAAAAAACAACTCAGTAATTTACTCTATTGAGTGCCTTAAATTTTTTGATTAATTAGATTTATGATTTGATTTGAAATTTTAGAACGCAACTTGAAATGAGAAAAAAAATTAAAAGTTTGTAATGTAAGTAAAATGACCGAAAAGTTTTATGTATTATTTTTCTAAAGTAACCTACATTAATTTAATTTTATATATATTGTATATAATTTTTGAATATTATACTTGTAACAGATTTGTCTAAAAATAAAAAAAAACTCCGTTATCTATCCATATATATAAATCACATCAATCAAACTGCTCTTATATTTCTATTATGTTTTTTTGTATTCTTTGTCCTCTCTCTTTCGTAACGTACACCTTAAACATTATAGAGCTAAAATTAATTGAATTTCAAAATTTTATAAATGGGAAAGTGGAAGCAACAATATTGTTGAGATCGAGCCTGACTCATTTACTCTCTGTAGTTACTTGGTCAGATAGAGAGTTGACCATTGCAGGGTCTTACTGATCGCTCAGAGGGGCCTTTCTGTCATTCTGCTCTGTAATTTTTGCAGAAAAAGCCTTCCCCTCTTCTCCACTACTTTCTCTTCCTCAAACCTTGAGCTACGCTTCATAGCGACCTCTTCCACGTGATCCCCCTCCCCCGCACGTGCCACTCCCACGTCATCTCCTTCGTGAAATATTCAAAACCCCTACACAATCCTACGCCTCCTATCGTAGGCCACACTGTAGCTTGTCCTCTCCCGCACGTGCCAACCCCCCTCACGTGCCTCTCCATCTGTCACACTATATATATATATTATTTTACCAAGTTAATTACATAAAAGACTAATTCAGTTTAAGTTTATTAATCACAATGGATATAAAGTTTGAATTTTGTTTACACTATTAGTATTTAGAAAATTTTCATAAAATGACCAGCCAAAGTTTGAATTTTAGTTATGAGAAATATATTTTGTTTGGATAAATAATTTATTTAGATACTTATAAAATAAGATTTTATGTAAAAAAAATTTTATCTATGTATTTGACTTGAAAAAACGCTTTTGAATGGTAATTGGAGAAGGATAGAAATGAATGATTCAGTTGTGAATATATTTGCCTTGTAAAAATATAAAATAATTTTTTGATTATATAAATTTGAGCTTTGGTAAAGGTTTTTTCAAGAAGATGAAAAAATTAATTTTATAAAATAAGTTAAAAATTACTTTTTGAGATTAATAAGATATTTATTTAAATTTATATAAATATTATTTTTTTAACATAAAAATACTTATTCTAATAAACAACTTTTAATAAACTATAAACTATATTATCTTGACAAGGTTTTAGTGCCGGATATGTGAAAAATGAAAAAAATTAACTAAATTAATTCACGTGAAATTAAGTGACATAATTATAAAATTCTCAATCTTTTTTTTTGCTTGAAGAAAACAGATACCCAACCATTTGATCTAACCAAGGCTCAGCAGTTTGTTACACCACGTTTTACCTTCGTAGACGGTACGCCTTAGCATAAATACCACACAACCACCCTTTCTTCGTCTTCAAAACGTTCTCTCTCTCTCTCTCTCTCTCTCTCTCTCTCTCTCTCTCTTTGTGGATTGCTCTGAAGTCTTGGTACGAACAGAGATTTATGATTCTTTCAAAATTTTGTGCTCAGAAATCCCCTTTGAAATAAAGCCTGCAACAACTAAGACGTTGCTCCAACCTTTGCATTCAAAGCGCTTGTTCGTTTCTTCCTTGCGATTTTTCGTTCATTTCCGATTGAAGCCTTGTTGGTTCTATGAGAGCTTGTTGGGTTGCGGGACTTTCCGTTTCTGCTCTACCATGTTAGAGAGTGGTGGTGGTGGTGGTTGTGGTCGCGATTCCGAGCTTAGCTTTGAGGCTCTGAGTTCAACCCAGCGCAGTTCCATGAGCAGCGAGAGCATTTGCAGCACGAGTTTCAGCCGCCTCTCCTTCGAACTTCTCCCTACCTCGCCGGAGAGCCTCTCCCTCAAGCCACACCGGTCGTCGGACTTCGCCTACTCCGCCATCCGCTCCGCCACCTTCCGCCGCAAGACCGGCCTCACCTTCCGTGACTTCCACCTCCTCCGTCGCATCGGCGCCGGCGACATCGGCACCGTCTACCTCTGCCGCCTTCGCAATAACAGCAACGGCGCCGCCGACGATGATCGGTTTGTCGCCGACGTGGAAGACGTCATCGTCAACGACGACGACGACTTTGGCTGCTTCTACGCCATGAAAGTGGTGGACAAGGAGGCGGTGGCTCTGAAGAAGAAGGCCGAGAGAGCGGAGACGGAGAGGAAGATCCTGAAGATGCTGGACCATCCGTTCCTCCCTACGCTCTACGCCGAGTTCGAGGCTTCACATTTCTCTTGCATTGTCATGGAGTTTTGTTCCGGTGGTGACTTGCACTCCCTGCGCCATAGACAGCCTCAGAAGCGCTTCTCTCTCACCTCTGCTAGGTAGGTACCGATAGCAACAACTACTTCTGCAGCAACCAGAACGATAACGTTTTGGAATGTAAATTTTGTTTGCTTCCATGGCCTGAACTTATTCTCTCTCTCTTCTCTGATTTGTTTTCTTCTGCTTCAGCCAGTGACTTGTTATTTTCTCACCTGCGTTAACCTCTGCAATGCCCTCTTCACTGAAATTTCCTTTTGTATTTTATTTCTTACTCTGAATTTTGTTCTAAAAAATCTTCGTCATATTGTTGCCGTTTTCTAATCGCTCTGAATCTGAGATTTCCTCGGATTATATATCTAATTTGAGCCGCAACTTACCATTAATGAATTTTTCTTTCTATTATTAGAAAATTGATTAGCCTCGCTCTCTCTGATCAATATTACTAGATCAGGCGCTACATTTTGCCGTCTGGTTCAATCCATCAGAAAGAGATGATGTTTTTCAGTCATTTTTTTCAACTATATATATGTTTGGCTTCCGAGAAATTTCCTTATTAATAATTTTCCGGGAATCAATGTTCTTCAGGTTTTATGCTGCTGAAGTTCTCGTGGCATTAGAGTACCTCCACATGCTGGGAATCATATACAGAGATCTGAAACCTGAAAACGTGTTGGTTAGATCCGACGGCCACATCATGCTCTCAGATTTTGATCTCTCGATGTGTTCAGATGCAATCCCAGCCGTTGAATCCCCTGACTTCTCTACGAATCCTGTGTTCCCAGACGCGTTACCGTACGACCGCCCGCACTCCGGCCCATTCTCCTGCCTCCCGAACAGGGTCTTCCGGTCCCGTAAGGTCCAAACCCTTCAACCGAACCGGCTCTTCGTGGCTGAACCGGTGTCCGCCCGGTCCTGCTCCTTCGTCGGGACTCACGAGTACGTCTCGCCGGAAGTCGCCTCAGGCAACTCCCACGGGAACGCCGTCGACTGGTGGTCCTACGGGATATTCCTCTACGAGCTCATTTACGGTCGGACGCCGTTCGCATCCCCATCGAACGAGGCTACGCTGCGAAGCATCATAAAGAAGCCCCTCACATTCCCTACCCCCACGCCCTCCAGCTCGCTTGAGCTCCACGCGCGGGACCTGATATCCAGGTTGTTGAACAAGGACCCGACTCGGAGACTCGGGTCGAAGCGTGGCGCGGCGGACGTGAAGAAACACCCCTTCTTCAAAGGCCTGAACTTGGCGTTGATAAGGATGATGACGCCGCCGGAAGTGCCCGGGTTGAGAAGACAGAAAACGACGCCGTTATGCCATGCCAAGGGAAGCAAGAGTAAAACCGGCGGGAGACCGCAGATTCAGACAACGGCGTCGTTTGATTACTTCTGATAAGCCGACGACCTGCTAACTTTTCGCCACGTGTCTAGTAGGTGCCCCCGAGATTTTGTCACTGGCGGGGTGACGTATTTGTATATTCGAGCTGTTACCTTTTCTTTTTCTTTTTGAAAAAACAAAATTTCAAGTGAACAACTTTTTAGATTTTAAAATTTTAATATATAAAAAGAATATTTCGTCATACTTGCTATTTGTTCTGCTTAGTAAATTGATTATGAATGGTTAGTGTTTCTGTCTCTATTAATTAATGAACAAATTAAGTTTTTCTAAAATTTAACATGTTCTCTCATCAAAGTTTGGAGAGTATGAATGAGAAAAATGGGAATAGCAAGGATTCCAAATCTGCAAATTAGGCCACTTTGGATATGATGCTGGCCTTTTTTCCAAGATAATTATTGATGTGACATATGAGAAGTTACTGTAGTCTTATTTAATTTTTTATTTATTAAAGTGATATTTTTAGAATAATAAAAAATTAAAATTAAAATTAAAATGCACAATGATTTTAAAAATTAGTTATTGAATTGGTGTAAGTCGTAATTCATGATTTATTTGTGTCATATTAAGATCAAAATTAATAATTATATATATATAATTTTAAATATAAAAAATATATAATATAATAAATTAAGAAATATTTTTAAACTTGGATGTTTTATATATATATATATATATGTGTGTGTGTGTGTGTGTAAATACTTTTTTTTCAAATTTATGTGTTACAAAATAATATTATTATAATTAAAAATGTATGATAGAAAATAATAAAAAATATAAAAAATGCTAAATTTTATATAAAGTGAGAAATAATTATATTTTATAAATAATATTTTTTTTACAGAATAAATTCAATCAATTTACTGTTTTTTAACTATTTTTTTATTGATCAATTTTTTAAGTGAATCTGATCAAATTAATAATTATTTTTTAATTAAATTAGTTGATCTAATTTAATTATGTAATATTGTTAATGTATATAAATTTTCAAGAAATAAAGAATTACAAGTAAAATTTTTTAGGGAGTGGCCTTTGAAGTTTGATAAGAAAGGTTTTAAGTAAAGTAACGCAGGCGTGTGTTGCCATAAATGGAATGATTAGAGAATAGAGATGTGGAAAATATTGAGTGGGGATCACCAATATTGGATGATTCGTTGCTTAAGATTTAAACTAAATAACAACAATTTAAATCTACTTGCCACTGCATGTGTTTAGGTGCATGTAAAAACCAAACCAAAATGTGAGAGAGGTTAAATATCATGTGCTATATATATATATATATATATATATATACGTCAAAACTTGCTACAGTTTTTGGTAGAATAAAAAGCTGCGTGACACGTCCCGTTGCATATGCATTGTACAACAACACGCTTGCTGAACATGATCCTCAAAAGTCTATCATCACTCACTCATATATATATATATATGTATATATATATACAGACTTAGACATATGGTAAACCCAAGAATCTATACCCCACAGGCCACAGCTTGTCCCACGGCTTTACAGATACATATCTCCATACTCACAGATATACCCTTCTCTCATATACATCTGTATTCGGAGCTTTATTTGACTTTCTTTTTTTCCTTTTTCTTTTTCTTTATCTCCTGTATTTTTACGAAGAATTTTTTAATATACATAAATTAATGAACGTGAATTGTCTATTGGGACTTGGAACTTAGCGTGTGTTTCTAACATTTGGAGAAATTTAGTTCAGAACAAACTATGATTTATAGAATTGAATTTAAAGAAATTTAAGTTTAGACAAATTATAATTTATAAAAATAACATCTTAAAATTTTTATCAAAATCATGATTTAAAGATAAAATCACGTTAATGCAAAAACTCTTAAACATATTATTTTACATTAAAATTATGTTAATACAGTTCAAACTATAGTTTGTAGAAATACAATAGAAAACCAAACATGATATCAGCAATATGTTGGACATTTGTGGTCGTTAGATCAGTATCTTCATCCAACAGTCCATATTGCTTTCGATTTGTGGCTGTCAAGTTAGTTCCATCAATAGTAATGTCAAAATGACTCGCAACCCTGTAAATAAACAAATTTTAGTTAAATAAATTATATCCGTTTAAAGGTCAGCCCATTTATCTTTTTTATAAAAAAATTATATTATTTAATATAAATAACTTTACTTTATCATATTTTTATATTTTATAACATTGTATTCAATAAATATAATAAATTTAGATTAAAAAAATTTTATAATATTTTAAAATTTTAAAATTTTAAATTTAAATATTATATAGTTAGTTTAAAAATAAAATATGAAAAAATAAAGTTATTAATTTTTAAAAATATTTAAAAATAATATTTTACATATATAAATTAAATTTTAATAAAAAATTATGAAATTTTTACTTAAAAAATTTAATATTATATTATTTAAATATAAAAATTTAAAAGAAAGAGAGTGGCTCACGAGCCATTACAAACAAAGTTAAACATTAAAAAGTGACATATTTTCTAAATAGGTTGTACTAGTTTATAGGCGGTCTATGACAATTACGTACGTTTGACATTGCTATCAATCAAATGGTCCTCGAAAACCTAGCAAAGAACTGACCATACAAATATATTCCATTTCTTCCCTAATTGTTGCCTCTACTCTCAAGTCTCAACAATAATTTATTTATACTAAATAAACTCATGTTTTTTTTTTCATTTTATTAAAATTATTAATATTCAAAAATCTACTGAGCTTTCGTCAATTTTTTTAATTTATAAAATTTTTATTTTTAATTAAAGAAATACAACTACATAAAGCAACATAACAATAATACTAAATAAACTAGCTAGTTTTCAAGCCAATAACCAACTAAACTAATTAGAGTTTAGATCTGTTTTGTTCACCTAAGAAAATAACTATATATATCTATATATATGCACACACACTTAGAAGACATATATAGTAATTAAAAATAACCACCATTAGATTAATTTATAAATGCAAATTAATAATATTATTATTGATTTTAGATCAATCTATTGTAAGAACCATATTAGACTGAGAACTTACCAAAAATTAGTTGAATTGAAAATTAATACTAAATAAATCAGTTGAATGGTTCGTTTGAATTTTTTTTTAATTTTACTTATTTTATAATAAGGTAATGAGTAAATTAATATTACATATTATCAATTTTAGTGATGATGCTAATATATTGATATTTTATGGATCTTATATGAATAAATATTATATTGATTAATAATATTTTCTTGTTATTTAGTTAGTTTTTGCTATGACTTTTTTTTATTGTAGATGTTGTTTTTGTGTAATTTACTATCAAATCTTATTTTTAATTGAATTTGTAAATTTATGTTTATAATTTTTAATTATATATATATTTTTTTAATATTTTAAAATAAACCGATTCAACCACAGTACGAATATTGATCTATGAATTAGTGTCTCTACTGATTCAATTACTAATCCAATATTCAAAATCTTATGAATCACTAATTTGTAATCTAATAATGATTATTTTCTCTTTTCACTCTTATGTTTAGACAAACGAATCCTCTGCTATTATTCAAAGAACAATAAATTACTAGGCTTCCCAGTATTATTAGATTACAGCTATTTGGAGTGAAGCCTGTCCCCATCGATCAGATAATCTACTTAACTCAACCAAATGATAGACTAAGCAGAGAAGCCGAACCCACGTCAAGCCACTCATCTCACAAGATATGTTCCCCCTACGGTTGTACATAGCTAGTTAGTTTGTCAAATGTAGGGAGAAAATTAACGACAAAGTTGAGGTTTCGTTGCTGTTTCATATTGAAAAAAAGAATTGAAACCCACGAGACACGTACAACAAAAGTCAATAATAATTGAAGGAAGATATTGGGAAATGGATTTAGAACTTGGAAGGCTCAAATAAATTCTAGAGCATATAATAGAGCCATTACAATAATATATAATTTGTAGGTTTTGACCCTTCTAACTTCAAATAAATAATGTTCCTATTACTATTATTTTTTAAAGTTATTTTACGTTAAAAAATGATCCCTCAAATTCCGTTTGCTTTTGACAATTACACAAACCTCCACGTTGTTATATTCTAAGTAAATAGCTTGGAATTTCCAAGGGACCCCACTTTTAGACTCATCAAGGAATAATCATATTGTTACTTTAGAGATAATTATTCTTTAAAAAAAAAAAGGAAAGCACCGACGGCTAATATTAGAGTTTACTTTAGGGTAAATTATTTATTGAGTAAATTACTGTTTTACTTTCCAACGATTATAATTTTTTGTAAGTTAATCCCTAAAAAATCAACTTAATTTAGTGTGTATTTGAAAAATAGTTAAAAAAATTTAAATTTAGACAAACTATGATTTATTGAAACAACAGCCTAAAGCTTTCACCAAAATATAATTTAAGGACAAAAGCACGTTAAAGTAAATATTCCTAAACATTTGATTACATCGACATCATTTTTATAATGATATGAACAAAACTAGGTGTCAAGTAAAAATTGCACATAACAAAAAAATACACACGAATTTATATGATTTGGTTAATGTAACTTACATTCACGAACAAAGATAAAATCATTTTAATCTTCAGACAAAAATATTTGATACAATATAGTGGAAACTGAGAATAAATAAGTATAATAAAATATATAATTGCTCTAAACTAGCTCTTGCCCTGCTTGTCCTATAGACCTAAGTTTTGTTCCTTTCAAGTCGTGCTCTCAAAAATACCGAGTCAGGTCAGAATTTGGTTTGCCACATAATTTAAGTCACTCATCCACTAAGACAAATTAATCTAATTATATATTTAAAAAAAACTGAAATGGATGGATGAATATTTAGGCAAAGAGTCACAAATTTAATACTAAATTCTATATCAAAAGAAAAATTAAAAGGTAATATTAATTTAAATAAAATTTACACGTTCAAATGAAAATATTTACAATGATATATATAGACAACAATGTATTTAATTGTTTGATTTCTAATTAAAATTTAAATAAAATTATAAAATTTTGTGCTTAATATTATTTTCTTCATAGTTAAAATTGAATCACTGCAATTTGATATTTTAGTGGAAATTTGATGCCAGTTTGTTTTTGTTTTTATGTTTCATTTTATAAGTACATCAAAAATTCAAGCTCATTATTAATTAAATTATTAAGCTATTTATTTATATAATTATATTTTTGCATGTGGTCAAAAAGTCAATATTCTATGGATAGCGCACAGATTGACTTCAATACTCTATTAGCCGTCTGATCATGATCAAATAATTGACGATATATTTTAAAAATATTTATTATCAATCATCTAATTGTACTTAGACGAGTGGTATGAGTTTGGTCGGCAGCGCTGTTGGACAAACTTATCCCATCATTGATACATTAGTTGTACTATGGAAGCATCCCTCATTTTCAGAAATTTCAAGGACACAATTAATTATGAAAATAGACTTTTCTTTCTTTTTATTATTCCTTTTTTTAAGAATTGGTTATAGAAATTACAAAGTACGTGTTCTTGTCGGCATCTCCTATTATAATTCTTCAATAATGCATATTTTTAATATATATATATATATATATATATATATATTGTTTTTTGAATTAGTGCTTTTTCAAATTAAATATGGTTTATATATTTAAAATTTCAGTAGAATTAAGTTTGTCAAAAAATATCATTTCAATAATTGTGCGTTTTGTTAACTATCAATTATGTCTACAGCCAAAAAAAAAGGATATCACCCCAAGAAAAAAAAAAGTTAAAGGGATGGTGATTATTTTCTAAGGATTAAATGATAAAATGTATGTATATTTTAAAACCCTAAATATCAGTTTACTCTAAGAATTTATTTACAACAGTAAAAAAATTTATATCACTCATGTTGCAAAATTTCTAATCATCCTAATTTAATAGCTTATTTGATAGTGTACTAATATCTTTGGGACAAGATAAGTTAATTCTGTTGGGGCTTTTTTATAAAAAAAAATAAAATTAGTCTATTTTTTAAAATTTAATTTTTTTAATCTCAATACTTAATTTTTATAATTTACAATAACTAAAAGTGCATTTAAAAAATTTTAAACCCATAAGATGAACTTATATTAAACCTAAAGCCAACTAGAGCCAATTCACCAGTTGTTCGATTGTGATCAAACGACTAATGGTGTATTTTGTTTTGTTATTCATTGTCAACCATCCGATCATGATCAAACAGTTTATAAGGACTCCAATTGACCCAGTACTGCATCAAATTCCGACCCATACATAACCATATAATGTATGTAAAGTTGAGATAGAACAACTCTTTTTTTTTTTTCTGATATATATCTTTTACAAACACAATTATGTTTGAGGTACTGTTATTAAATGTGGACATATCTTTTAACGATGATTCAAATTTGAATTTATTACTTTTTGAAAAACTAATATCCATTCCATTGATATTAAAGAGCCCATTTAACTTTCAACCTATACTCATAATTTGGTAGGCTTTATATTTGTACAAGTCTCCATTTGTCAAACACAAATAGTGTGAACTTGACCAAAAAAAAAAAGACCTTGCACATGTTATGTAATGTTACAATAATTTATTTTCATAATATACATATATAGTCACTTATTGACCTAAATTGTGTGGCTTGTGCAATATTATATGCAACTATGTATTGATTTGAACCAACCACATATAAAAATATATTAAATTCTGATTAATCTAATTTAAGTTGAGTTGAATTACAAAGATATAACACTTTTTTAGTGTTAATTTTATTTACCTACAAGACTCAAAATCTTACATTAAAAAAAATATATTAAACTACTTGAACCTAGAGGTATTCATAGCTTCGAATCGATTCGGTTTGGTTTTGAGCCTAAATCAAACTGAATTGAGCTCATCAATTTTGTAAAATTATGGACTATTTGATTTGATTTTTTGATCAATTTGATTTGATTTTTCTTTTGGGCCATTTGATTTGATTTGAGACAATTCTGTTTACTTTTTTTTTTATAATACCATAATATTATAAGTAAACATACACTTATTTTTGAAGTCAATATATTAAATATTAAAACAAAAATTGGTCAATCTTGATTTTTAGAGTTGTAAACATCTTAGTATTATAATTTTTTATCTTCCAAAAGAAACGGCTAATACACATAGATTCAAAATTTGAAGGTAAAATTTGTAAAATAATAAAATAATTAACAAAAATATGATTTTTATTTATTTAAAAAGAAAATTGGTAAATATAATATTATATATATATATATAATTACATATATAAAAGAATATTTTTTATATAAATTTAGTTCAGTTCCATTCAGTTTTAATCAAATCAAACCAAATCAAATTAAATTGAACTAATTAAAATTTATATTTTAAAAACTAATTTAAACCTATTTTTTCATTATTATCTATTTTTAACCGATTTAATTTGGTTTGATGCAATTTAATTTGTTTCATTTGATTTTGAACAACTTTACTTGGACTAACCCATTGTTTATTGCATAATAAGCACACTTTATTGAGGACAAAGAAGATGTGGCGCGTGAGAGAGAGGCGCGTGGTTTGTGTTGTTGATGATCCCAAAATAATAAGAATATATAATAATAAAAAATGAAAATAATGAGAAGAAAAAAAGATGGTGAGTGAGGGAGTGTGCGCATGTGAGTTGCTGCCAACCAGGCAGCCCTACCCCTCTTCTTTAAAGCTTTGTCCCCTCACCCTCCTCTTCTTCCATCCTATCACAACTAAGATTATTTTTGGTATGTTTGGTAACTAGCAAATGAAAGATCAAAGAAATGAAAATGAGGAAAGAAATGAAATATTTCAATATAAATTTATTAAAGTATTCTAATCTAGAAAAAGAGAAGATTTGAATGCTTTATAGGAAAGTAATTTGGATATAACAATGAAAGAATTAAATAGGACAAATGCTATCTCTCAGAGATTAAATTAAAATGATTGTAATTTTTTAAGAATTAAATCAATAATTTATTCAAACATCAAATTATATATGTGTGTGTGCACATCTAATTTTAGATTAAATATCTTATATTGATCATTAAAAAATTAAGTATTTTAATTTAATCGTTAAAAATTAAATTTATGTCAATTTTATTTTTATGTTATCAAAATAATTTTTAATAACGATAAAATTTATTTTTGTTATGGTTACATAATTACCTTACTAACTACATAGCTCCTAATATCCACGAGCAAAGACATAATTGAAATTTTGTTGTGAATATATAACACACAATAATATGAAGAAAATATTAGACTATTTCTATTTGCCACGCCATATTATATCCATGAAATACTTTTCGCCACAAATGATTTCAATTATATATATATATATATATATATATATATATATATATAACTTCTAGCTTTTGACTCATAATAAATTAATAATATTAGAAGGTTGTTGGGATTATTAAATGCGGAAATAATTATTAATTCTCTTTTATAGTAAGAGTTGCTGGGGATACTCTTAAAAAAAGAAATGACCTTAGGAGTTTATAGAAAGCTCAAAGATCCCTAACAACTTCAATAATTATCTGTCAGTTTAGGTAAAAAGATAAGATAATTATTCTTCACATATATATATATATAATGTATATTATATAGTTGTTTTAGGAGAAAATAAATTCAATATTTGATGCCCCAAATTTAGTTTTCTAAAAAATGTAGTGTAGAACGTAATTTTAAGGATATAAAAAGAATTTGCATGAAATACAAAGTGTCTCTAAAGAGCTCTTATTATTGTTTTTGGTCCAAAAAGAATTGACGTAAGGAAAAAAAAATTTACATACAGTATTTCTTATATGTTTGCTATTAAGTTTTTCAATAAAAACACATAGTTAATAGAATTGGACTGGACCATTTGGTTCAACCAAAAAATTTGTGAATCACTCAAGTCTCCAGTTCAATTTAAACATGTGAATTGGTAAGTATTTAAATCGGTGGAAAATTCGTCGAGCCAATATTAAATCGGTAAAATTGGTCAGTTTAACAAGTTCCTTTATTATTATTTTTTATAGAATTTTTTTGAATATTTACTAAATATTATTATGTATTTTTATAAAATCTCCAAAAATTTAAACTATTAGAAGAATATCTAAGATTGATATAAATATATATCTATATTTTAATATATTTTAAGTTCCACTGGTTTGACCACAATTCAACTACAGTCTAACCATTAAACTTGAACATGTGCATCGACCAGATCAATTTTATGAACCTTGTTAAAACATAATAAATATATGATTCTCCAATCAAAATACATTGCATAGTCTTTTAAAAGACAATAATTTTTTTCACAACTCAACATTAAATGAGTGATTCTTTTAAAAACTTTTTAAACATATTATATTTTTAGTGAAAAACTTTGTCTCATGTTTCAATTATAATTTAGAACTTTATTTAGTATCAATAATAACCTATATGTTTCTAATTACTTTTGGTTATGCATTGAGCTTAATATCATCCAAATATTTAATGGTAGATGCTGATATGTCATCCCATCTTACACACATTAATACCAAATTATCCATTATAAATATGTCATGTCAAACATCAACTTAAAATAACCAAAATACAATGTAATTTTTAAACACACATTTTAGATTCAGAGAAAATATTGTGTAATTATTTTGTCATATAAATTTGCCAATTTCACTTTTGTTTTCCAAGAGAATAGATTTTTCCTAAACAAACTTAGCCAGAAAATTTGGAAAATTAATGAAGATATTTTAGAATATTTTAATTATATATATATATATATACAGACATAATAAGATAACTTTCGTTTATTCATACTTAATTTAATGAGGTATGTAAAGTGTAAGCCATAATATTCTAGAATGGTAGCCCTTGAACTCTTAACCAAAGGAATAAATTATAACAATAAATATTTTTTAAAATTAATTGCACACTTCAAAAAATTTGTTATTTAAAGCTAAATTGACCCATTAATTAAATATTAATTTATAATTTTACGTCCTCATTACAAAATCTCTTCACATTTTATTTTTCAAACAAACTTTTGGATTGATCCGTGTGGCTAATTCTCATATGTATAGAATCACGGCACTAATTGGCTCAAGTATTGGAGTTACCACTGCCCGATGTTAGCCATCCAATCACCGATCAGACAAATGGTAGAAAGTGACTTAAAAAATAAATCTTTGCTAGGATGACTAACATCGGGTATTAATGACTCTAATATTGAAGACAATCGGTGCTCATATAATCAATGTGTAGATTGCATGATTTAGAGAATTTGATTGAACCAGTTGGTTCGACCGGTTATCGAAAATCGATAAATCAGCCAGGTTTTCGGTTTGGTTTGGATCTGGGATTAGGTGGAAAACCAATTGAACAAGTCTTGAACTGGTAAAACCAATCGTTTCAACCGGTTTTTTTTCTTTTGCTTTTTTTTTTTTGAATTTTTAGTTTTTTACTGAATATTATACTATATTTTTCATAAATATACAAAAATTTATGCTATTAAAAAAAGATATAGGATTGATATAAATATATATCTGTAATATGTTTTGAATATTTTAATATTATAAATTATTTATTTTAATAGTTTAATAATTTTAATATTTACATTAATTATATATTTTTAAGTACCACAATTTTGACCATACTCTAACCATTAACGTTTAAATTGATGTTTTGACCAGTTCAATGAATAATTCGATAGTTTAAACCTTGTTAGATTGTTGACTTTAAATGGTGAGGTTAATTAATTACATTGAAACAAAAGCAACGAAACAAGTTTGGTTGCTGAGAGGACAAAATGTTGGACTATTATTTCCAACAATAATTATAATAATAATAATAATTCTATTAATAATATATAATTATTGTTAATTAAATATATGAGGTTGGTCTTATCATTTCAATGCATGGAGACATTTAGGTTGATTCCATATCTAATTCTAATTATTTAAATATGTTGACTTCAATAGCAACCGACATAACCAAACTTGTCAACATAATGCTCACACTGTTTTGCAATTCCCAAAATTGGTTGGCTTTTGGAGCATATTAAATTAATTATTCAGTAATTTTGTTTAAGAGCTTGGTGTGTTAAGACTGTACATCAACATTTATTGTTAATTTATTGATTAAAAAAATGAAATAACTTTGAAATATGTTGATACTTGCACACACATACATGCAAATTAAAGATATTGAGAGTTTTGCAAGCAAATTAAGCAGAGATTTATTGATACAGCTAGCTAGCTTTAATTTATATATAACTCAACTTTGACTGTGCTTTTAAGTTTTGATCACTGTAATAAAAATTAGATTAGATCGATCAGTCAACTAGTTGAAGTGGGAATCGACTAGGAAATCAATCCAGAATAACTCTTAAAACTTGTAAGTGATTGAACCAGTTAAGGATTTGTCGAACAGGCCAAAAATCTGTCAGTGCTAAATGAACCGATTGCACCGGTCAAGTTGAAATTTTTTATTTTTAAAATTTTTATTATTTTATAATCAAGTATTGAAGAAATTAACATTACAGATTAGTCAATTTTAATAAAGATGTCAATATATTAGTATTTTATGAATTTAATATGAATAAATATATATTGATTAATAATAATTTCTTGTTATTTGATCAATTTTTGTTGTGAACTTTTGATTGTGGATGTTATTTTGTGTAATTTGATATGAAATCTTATTTTTAGTTAAATTTGTAAATTTATACTTATAGTCTTTAATTATGTATATTATTTTTTAATATTTTAAAATAGACTGATCCAATCACAATCCAACCATTAACCTTTGAACAAGTGTCTTCGCTAGTTAAATGACTGGTTCAGTTTTCAAAACTTACTGGTTCAGTTTTCAAAACTTTAGCTTTAAAAATTTGAGGCATCTTATTGCATAATTTTGAATTTCATTGATTTAGATTTTTAAGTAAATTGATATCTATGTTTAGTTTTGAAGATTTTATCTCAATTTTAATAAAATTATTTGACGTTAAGCCTTTCGGCACCAATTTATTTCTTGCCAACCAAGTGTTGCTAAAGATGCGTACAAATATATAATATACTATTCTTTAATACTTTTCAATATATCTCTAATTGAACACTTAAAGCAATTTTATATTTTGAGATTAGTTTTTACTAATTTAAAAATTGTTTGTAATGTGCTATTTTCTTTTTGATTATTTGAAAAAATTGTCCGAATCAATTTGTTCAAATATGCATTGAGTTGGTTCGATTTAAGTAACATTTTTTTAAAAAAATATCCAACTCAACTTACTACTATTTAATCGGTTTAGGTTAAAAAAATCCGCATAAATAATATAATCAACTCAATTTATGAATACTTTTGATTAAGTTATTCTCCTAAAATAACAAAGTAAAACACATGGTCTTTTTTTTTTGCTTTTCTTAGATATTTTTATTAGAGACAATTTTATTCGAGATATTGTTATAAATTAAATATGAGCATATCTTCTAATGAAAATTTGAATTTTGGTTCACCACCTTATAAGAGATTTACCCCTTCCGCTAGACCTAATTCCCATCAGTTACATGATCTATGGTTTAAATACGAACTTCGTCAAATTGGCATATAAATTTGTACAACTCAAATATGATGTTAATAAAAAGTTTGGGCACATCAGATGAGATTTTCCAAAATTCGAGTCCTTTGCTTTTGCAACAATGTTATTCTTTACAAGTTGTTTTTTTGTCTTCAATCTTAATTATTCAGTCCAAAATAGACAATCAAGGTAAAGAACAGCACTATGCTATAACATCAAAGAATTCAAATTAGTTCTTCCAAACCCAGGACAGTTGAAGTAGCCTTTTTGAAGTCACTCTCATAATTATCACAACATTATTTTGAGATTACTTGTCTAATTATGATTGAAACAATTAGGGTTGTTTGACATACCCACCATATCTACTAGTGCTTGCTTAATGAATTTTTATCAACTAAGCTAGTGTATTCAAGACCAAGATATGACCACCCTCTTCTTTAGATAATTGAAGCCTATGTTTAATCTAAAACCTATAGAAGAAATTAATTAGTGAATAATGCATCTATTTTTTTTTTGGTAAAAGAAAAAATTATTAATTAAAGAGTAAAAAATAGGAATTACATATAACACCATGTTCATCAAGATAATCTCCTGTAAGAGCAAAGAAGAAGAAAAGATAAGCAAGATGAAATATGGGATATGAAACACAGGGGGTTCACAGACGATAAAAGGACTAATGATGACAAAGAAAGCATGAAAGAAGACTAGTTAAAAAGAGAGGCTTCATAATTTGCCTTAAGCATCTTTTACAAAGTCTGGAGCATAACCAAGGGTGAACCTTGGACCTCTAGGTCAGGGGATCAAAATATATAAATGTTAAAATCAACAAAAAAATATGGGATAAAATGAAAAAAAATTAAAATTTAGGGTTAAAATATAAATTTTCAAAATTTTCCTTGAAACTGTAATTTTAGCCAAAATTTGAGGGTGCATGTACACCCCCTAAACTCATCGTGCGTCCACCCTTGAGCACAACGGTAAGTAGTGTGAGACAATTTGAGTAGTCTCTCATGCTTAGCTAGCATGTTAGCACAAGTATTGCTAAATCTTTTCTCAAATGGTAGAGTTTAGAACTAGAAAAAGTGAAAAGTAGAAACCTGCAATTAATAACAAGGCATTGATAGGGGTGAGTAGTAGTAGTCCTATTATTATGGATGAGTTGGATTGCTATACTGTAATCTGATTTCACTTTAAGCTTGGGATGTTATGAGAAGCAGTAAGTTGGAGATCCAAATAGATTGCCTAAAGTTCAGCTTGGACAATGCTCCCAATACTTATGAACCAAATGAGACCATTATATCAATTTCTATAATCATCATGAATGCAGCAACTTACTCCTAAAAGAGAATTGTGCATTAAGCCATCCACATTCAGCTATTTTTTGAGGCATTATTATTTTAGGGCCTACACCACCATCTTCTATAGAATATGCAATTTTGGCCTATATGACCGTTACATGCCTACAAGAAATTAATTAATTACTCCATAATGCATCTATTTCTTAGACTTTTTTTTTGGAATACCAAAAGAAAAAGATTTTTGATAAATAAACACCATCTTAAAAGGTGTAAGCCAACTTGAATTTCCTCGTGTTATAGTGTAGATATAAAGGTTATGTTTTTTGAATTTGAATGGTCTAATTTAGATTAGACGATCCAAATCAATGAATTCTTAAAAAAAATTCATCAAGTAATTTTTTTTAATCTAGATTGTCCAATCTAAATAGACAGCCCAAATGAAAAATATGACCATAATATATTCATCCAAAAACACAAGTGGATTTGGATTCAACTGTCCACTAATATATTCAATGCGATCATGGAAATGAAACACAATGGTGAAATAATAGTAGCTACCATTCGAGGGAGTGGATAGAAACAGTAAAAAAAAATGACACAATCATCAATGACGGAGTGAATAAGTAAAAGAAAAATAAAATAATATTTATAACATAATGGCATTTGTTTTACCAAATGCCACTATATAGTAGCGTTTGTTTTGTCAATTGTCATTATATAGTGCTGTTTATTTTGCCAAATGCTACTATGTAGTGTCGTTTGTGTTACAAATGCCACTATATAGTGGTGTTTATACTACCAACGCTATTATGTTGTAAAATTTAAGTTAATGAAATTCATTTTTTAGTTTTTTTTTTCATATAGTGGCATTTGGGATACAACCTTAATATATTATAACATATAAGCAAAATATATATATTTTTTTAATTAATTTTTTTACATGGTGACGTTTGAGTAATAAATGCTATTATATAGTGGTATTTGCATTACAAACTCTATTAAATAGTGACATTTATACTACAAACGCTACTAAGTTAAAAATTTAAGTTAAATAAATATATTTTTTAATCAATTTTATTCCCATCTAATGTCATTTGAGCTACAAACGTTACAATATTTATATTTAGTAACATTTATTTCTAAGCGTTACTAAATAAATATCACTATTTTATTGGTTTTTTGTAGGGTATTCATCCAAAACACAAGTGGATTTGGATTCAACTAACCAGTCTATGAAAAATATCTTCTATAGTATTGAATGAAAGGTTTAATATTATCACTATTTATATATTTATAAATAAGTAATTTTTGCTTAACATTTAGATCCAATTCTATATATATTTAAAAAATATACCACACGATTTTGAATTATTTTACTAATAATAGTGAATTTGAATGTGTGACGCATGGAAATGTGAAAACTTGCAGAAAAGTCAAAGCATGTGACGGACCACAAGTGAGGTAAATCGTAAAAGTAAAAGCAAAAAGGACATGATGTGATGCTTTGTGTGCGTCACACTCTGATTTTTCACAATCATCCAACTTTTTACATAAAATTATATTTGACTTCTTTTTTCAAAAATCATGTTCTATTTTTTTTATATTTAATATTACAAATAATCAGATTTAAGTACAACTTTTAATAACTATAGAATATCAAATTGCAAAAATTACCCACCTAAGTCTTTATACGTACATATGTCATGCTTCAACTTAATTGTAAGAATTTAAAAATCCAATTAGAAATTAATTTTTAAAAATTATGCACTTTAATTTAAAAAAATGAAGTTATATAACTCTGTTTATTAGCATACATATTAAAATTAAATCAGTCTCATATTGCAAATAAGTTTTCATTATGTTTAAATAAGTTTTTTTAAAATATATATAATATTATAAAAATTAAATGTGACTTTTGAAATTAAAAAAAAGGCAAAAATAGGATTTTGGTCCTTACTTATTTTAGGTTTTATTTTAGTCATTTTTGTTTCATAAATTTAATCTTGGTCTTCTATGTTTTAAAGTCTTACTATTTTATTTTTTTAAGATAGAGTCGTCAAACATAATAATATATTTGACACATTATTGTCCAAATGTTGATATGATATATCTACATAGTTGTTGACTAAATATTAGTGTTTCACGTATAATTATCAAAAAGCCCTTATATACATTAGTGAGTGTAGTTGGCCCATCTAAGAAAGGAATCATAAGGGTATTTTTGATATTTTAAAATTTACATGTAGTAATGATAATTAAGATCAATGTCTTACACATGATTGAAAAAGCATAAAATAGATTGAGTCGAGAATAGTAAGATCCAATGAATTTTTTTTATAAATATACATAAAAAACTTATATAATTGATTAAAATTCTTAAACAAATATAAATTTATCTAAATGTCAATATACATTTATAAAACATGTCATATATTGAAAAAATGACAAAATATTATATATAATGATATCTAAAAGTCATCAAAACATAAATTTCATGCATTAAACAAGTCATTGAAATATAAATACTTAAGAATTACTGAATAAGACCTTAATTACATGAAGATAAATGGTTGTCTTTTGCTTAAAAAATAGAAAGAATGATTAAATGTACTCAAAATTATGAACCTACGATCAAAATCACGATCCTATACGATCTTAATACAATTTTGATATTGCGTGTGATTTTACAAGTAAAACCTTTATAAAATTACGATCTTGAACAATTTTACAATCAAGATCTGGATCTTAATTATAATGTATATAGAACACTAATATTCAGTCACTAATTATGTAGATAAGTTATGTCAGCATTTGAAGGAAGACGTATCAACTCTGTTACGTAGTCTAACAGTTCTAACAAAAAATGATTAAAATAGTAAAGCATTAAAACGTAGAGGATTAATATAACAATTCTGAAACATCAATGACCAAAATAAAAATAAAATCTAAAATAAATATAAAAGACTAAAATACAATTTTTGTCATAAAAATATTAGGGATAATTTGGAGGTAAATCGATTATGGCACAGGCAGCAATTACAAAACCAAACAGATACCATTTTTGTGTAATCGTGCGACTGAGGCAACCAACGTGCGTTAAATACTCATGCAAGCAAACATCACCTTAGTCCACCGCTTTATTTTATATTTTATAAGAAGAGATAATTAATAATATATTTATTTCAAAAAACGGTTATTAAATTACGTGAATAATGCAGAAATATATATATATATATATATATATATATTTCCCCTGCTGGATTCCTCTCTCTCTCTCTTTTCTCTCTCTATGTGTGCGTCCTTGATTCTCCCCAAGACGGCGTCGCAGGGTGGGGCTAGAGAGAGAGAGAGAGAGAGAGAGGGGTCACGTGAGAAGGGCATGCACGGGAACTTGAAGCTAGAGAGTAGGGTTACGTGGGCCTGAACATAGGGCTTTGCCTTGCCTATGACTTAGGGCACCTATCCCTAATCTAATTCCTAACTTCAATTCTTAGGCCTCACTTTTTCCATAACCGCACAACACTCTCACACGAACACTAACTAACTTCATTTCTTACCCATTTCCATTTGAGTCCTCTTCATTTGCTCACCCTAACATCTTGTTGGATTAAGTATGTCCTATGTAGATTTCATCTTGAATAGTTAGAGTCTAGTCAAAACAAATTCTTATTTATTTAGATTAGTTCATCTAAACTGTTGAACATTAAATTAAATGACCTAAATTTTAAGTGATAATTTTTTTTAATAAAAAAAGACATTAAAATTAGAGTCATTATATTTAAAATTTAATAATTTAGATTGACTAATCATCCTGCTTATCCAATATGGACAAATAAAAGATCTGTTTTCAAATCCAACAATGCTAAAAAGTTTAGCATCTGTTTATTGAAGAACAACAAAAAATATGTTCGTCTTCCATTTCAACTCCATCAAAATGTGTTATCCAATCAATGACCTTCAGTTAAAAAATACACTTGCAATCAACTGAATCAAAAGCAAATGATTTTAGTGTTGGAATGAATTCTTAAGAGTGGTTTATAAATAAAATATTATAACCAAAGGCAATGAAGTAGTTATTAGAGTGCAATCATATAATACTAATGTATCGAAATTCATCAGAACTCCACGTTGAAACTCCCAAATAATTGTGTTGCTTCAAAGTGCCAAGTGTGATAAAATTTTGATAAAACTGATTTAATTAGATTTAAATGGTCATGTAGTATTCAATCTAAAATGACCAATTGATTACATGTTACTTTAATATATTAAATGCATTATATATTACATAACATTATATATTCTATATTTTTTTAGATAATATGTATTTAATATATTTTTTATATTTAGGAAAACACTGAAATAAGAAAGAACCTTTTTTATTGATGAAAATGTCTATTTTTATAATTAAAACTTTAGTGAAGAAAAAAAAAGGATAAAACAGAGCATACCCCAAAATTTTAGATTTTTCTTCACATGGCAACGGTTTGAAAAATTCGCAGAACTGTCAGTTAAAAAAAGGACAAGGGGCACGCACTGTCTGTAGAGTTAAGAGTAAAGTAATGATTTGGTTTCTGAAATTTACGATTGTTTCAGTTTAGTCCATAAAAAGATACATTTGTTTCAATTCTTTTTGTTGTTAAATTGCCAATTTGATATTTGCTAAATTTTAAATTTATGGTTGCCAAAAGTCACTTTGATAAATAAAAGGTTAAATTATGATTTTAGTCCTTATAATTTTATTCAATTTTTAATTTGGTCTCTATGATTTAAAAATTTGTAATTGAGCCCTTATAGTTTCATAAATTTTTAATTTAATCCTCATTATTAAAATATTGTCAACATTTTGTTAAATTTTGATAATATAATCAATTATATACCATCTTAATATTAAGAATATACATGACTTAAACAAATTTATCCTAATTATTTAACATAAGTTACATTACATGTCATATATACGTGAGTTAATATTACTAAATTATTTTTTTTTCTTGGTATAAATTATGTATATTTAGATCTTAATTTGCATATGGTTGGCCATATTTGCAAATTTTAATGAAATATTGACAAGTTTAAAGCAAGGACTAAATTAAATATTTGTGAATTTATAAGGATTTAGTTACAAATTTTTAAACTATAGGGATCAAATTAAAAATCAAGTGAAACTATAAGGACCAAAAGAATAATTTAACTTATATAAAATGACAAAATTGAAAAAAAAATTTTCAAAAACTGAATTAAAACGGTTGATTTTTTAAGACCGAAATGAGACAATTGTGAGATGGAATTACTAATTTACTCAGGTTAAGGCATTGAAGTGTTTCATCAATAAGGAATTGCTGAAATGGAAACAAAATCCTCATATAATGTCTAGCACGTGGAACATTGTGATTTCATGTACATCTGTGGATAGATGAAACAACACAAAATTCAAGCTCTTCCCTGAGAAACCAAGAATACTATTTTAGTGGCAGCCTAAGGAAAATGATAAATTCATAGTAATTTATGATTCATTCATTATTTAGTGTTGAGATAATGAATCACAAAAAGTACAAACTGTGCCCTTTCTGCCCTCCAGTAGCATTGTCAATTGGGCTTGTAGCCCACGGGTCAGTTCGGCCCTGCTAGTTTATGAGCAAGTTTGAGTCTCTTGATTTAAGTTTATTTAAAAATAAGTTGGCCCGTTTAACCCGCAGGTTACACGGGCCAACCCAATTTTTTTTTTTTAATTTATAATATATAAGTATAGATTTTTATATACTTATTTATTTGTAATTAAATTGATTTATCATATATAAGTATAAAATGTTTATATATTTATTTATTTGTAATTAAATTTACTTAAATAAAGAATATACTAAATATACATCATTCATTTATATTTCAATAAAGTAAAGAAATATATAAATTATAGTTTAGGCATACCAAAAATAATATTTATTTATATTTAAGTAACAAAATAAAAAATAAAAATTACACTTGGCCTGCGGGCTAGTCTATTAACCCACGGATCAAGCAGATATCCAAGCCTGTTTATAAACAAGTCGACCCGTTTGACAGTACTACCTTACAGCTTCATCTTCTTAGAAGGAAAAAAAAAAAAAACTCCAAGCCACAAGAATATCACCTGGCCATTCCATGGTCAATAAAAATAAGGATCCCCTATCCAAATCTAACAGAAATTAAAACGTGTTCTTAAACAACAGTTGATACTATACAAACAGCTAACACAGTTCATTGATGTCAATGACTGAACTGATTTAAGGGAAGAGTCTAATGCCACACCCTTTGAGTTCACACCTTGAGTAGCTGCATCAGCAAATTGATAATCCTCAGTAATAATGATAGCTACTGGGAAGGGTTTTTCTGTTAGAGGGGTATAATAGGAATTCTAGAGGGCAGAGTATTTATATAAGAAGGTGAGTGGGAGCGTGAGATATGTGTGGAGAATCTTTTGTCTGTGTGTGTGGTAGGAGCATTTTGCTCTGGAAGGGAGCACCCTTGCTCTGGTATAGGAGGCTTAGGTCTCTGGTTTATTTCTTTCTGCTTTTTACTCTTGTAGGTTGAGTCTGTATCTGTTCCTTTCTTATAAATAAAATTCCGGGTTCCTATCAAATAATATTAAAAAGAGTCAGAAAACAGGATAATTGGTAAGTATATAAGCAATTGGATAATTAAAATGGCTAAACTGTTTCATCTTAGCATCTCATTAACATCCAGTTGGGAGACATCACTATGAGATCAGATCATAATATAAAAAGAAAAAAAAGTAGGAGTCAGAAAACAAGAATTAGGGGACCCTATAACCAACTAAATGGTTCAGAAAATATTAAATGAAAATTTTGAATATCTCAATTAACAAGATAGTGTAATTAAGTAGCTGCACCCAGGATTGTGATTACAAAATATTTGTTGTGCTCCACAAAACTCCTCCTTCTCCAATTTAGAAGTCCTATAAAACAAAAGCATTTAGTGATGAAAATCAGCTATTGTAATAACATATTGCATAACCACTTATCAGGCTATTGTTTTGACCTCTTCATACTTGCTAGTATATCTGTGTTGATAACTTTATAAACTGTGATTAACTATTTAAAAGTTATCTTCTCTCAATAGTTGTCTCTCAATTGTTTAAGAATACATAGAAGCAGTAAATTAGAAAAACTGAGGATAGAGAGGAGAGAAAGGTAGAGTCAGGGAATTTTCCACCTTACCCTACTCCCCAAAATCACTCAATCTCAATGCTTTCTTGATTCTCTCTCTAATAGTGATCAAATCTCCATAATTCAAATCATCTACTAATTTCTTTCCTAAACAGAACTCTCCATCATAAAGAGTGAAAAACATGGAGATTCTTTGACTTTTCCAACAATAATAAGCATAGGGTGTTACTAGCAGCTAGTCAGAGAGAGGTGTGGGGAATGAATGTGTATAAATAGCATTGCCCATTATTTAAACTCAAAAATGTAAATTCTAAACCTCTTCCTTGAGGAGATTATGCCAGCAAAAATAACATTTCAATACAGGTAGCTTACTGCTGACTTGGTAAACAATTTCTACTTAACCAGGTAAATAATTTTGCAAACGGGTAAACTACCAAAACTAGCCCCAACTCACAGCAGCATAACTCCACAAACAAGGCAGCACCAAAAGGCACTTTCAATCTCCAACCTATTGAATCTAGCTAAGGCTTAGTTTAGAACATGGTGTGCAGTACAACCGAACTCAGAGTGAGTTAGTGATTGGCTCCCTAAAAAATTACGATTTTCTCAATTTAGACATTGAAAGATTGCATTTCTATCAATTTAATATTTTTTATTATTAAATCACAAAATCTATTATTGCTAAATTTTAAAATTTTCATTACTAAAAATCATTTTGACAAAAAAGGATCATATTAAAATAAGCACAATATTTTAACGGCTAAATTGGGACACTTGATCTATCAGCTTTTAAGGACCAAATTAGTAATTTATTCAAAATCAAATAATATGGTTTCACAACCTCTTACTTATATTAAACCTCAAAACAAGGCAAAATGTTCCTGCAGCTTTGATGTCAGCAGTGGGCACAAACTGAGGAAAAGAATGTCAGGTGTCAACCAATACAAATGTCCTTCTCCAGTCAAATTAAGCATACATTCATCCAGTTTAAATAAATGATCCTTTCAATCATCTGC
The DNA here is from genome assembly GCA_037074585.1 of Biancaea sappan. NCBI lineage: Eukaryota > Viridiplantae > Streptophyta > Magnoliopsida > Fabales > Fabaceae > Biancaea > Biancaea sappan. The sequence continues at coordinate 67,501,758 of CM073493.1, read as the reverse complement.
AATAAGGGTGTTTTAACCAAAAAATTCACGTCCCTTTACTTAAGGTTATAGGGGTATTTAGATCATTTTCCCACGACACAATAACTTGATAAAATTGTGTCATGATGATATGAACTAAATACTGTATTCTTGGTTTCTTGTCACTTAAGATTAAAATTATTATAGTTCGGCTCCTGTATCCATCATGATAGCATATGACATCCACAGAAGAAACACGCAACAAAATTGATAACAATGGAGTGATATCATATTATATTCTATTTGTCTGCATCTCAGTTTACAATAATGCTTTTGTCTGAGTTGCTCTCCATCCCTCAATAAATCTAGGATAATATCAAACTAAGCAAACATAACCCATCTCAATTTCACCCTCTTTTTTTTTTTTTTGTGGGGTGTTTTTGTATTTTTTTTTTGGGGGGGGTGGGTGGGGGGTGGAAAACAAAAGAAGAGAATAGCAGCAAGAGTATAGAAATGATGTAACCTATTCATTAAAGATGTATTGACTATAGGAAATACATGTTGTAGGAAAGCTACTTTATGCAAGATCGCTTGAACTAAGAGACTAAATAGCAATTGCTTCTCATTGTACCTTAGAACATAATTGGATTAAAAAAAAAAAAAATAAGCCTCCAAGCAAATGAAGAATCCTGCCAGCCCACAGATTATATGGGAATTTTCCAAAACTTGGCGCAAGGAAGAGAAGAGTGTAGCAACTAGGCAGAGAAATGATGTAACCTATTTAGCTGAAGGTGTATTGACTATAGGAAATACAAGTACCAGGAAAGCTACTCATCATAGAGCAGATCAACTGTTGAACTAAGAGACTGAAGATCAATTGTCTCCAATTGTACCTCAAAATAGATTTGTTTTTTCTTTTAAAATAAGGCCTCCAAACAAATGAAGAATCCTGCCAGGCCACAGATTATATCAGAATTTTCCAAAACTTGGCGCAAGAGAGCAACTTACTATCAGACACTCATCTATCTGCTCAAAGGTTCTAACTGTACTTCCATTCTTAAAGAGGATTCTTCCTCAGCTGCATTCCTGTGTGGACTCAAGAGATCAAGGGAATCATCTGACTCATGATTACCAAACACCCAATTGCTTCTTCGAAATGCCTGATTCCTTGCTAGCTGCCTTTCACGGTATTCCAGAGAGGCAACAATCAGTGCACAGATTAAGAACCAAATTGCCAAAGCCCAATCAAGCCCATGAATATTTTCAGCACCATATCTGTCTCCGAGATGCTTCATCCCACTAAAAAGTGCTACAATGCCTATGACAATGGAAGATCTGCCAACAATTATGTGAAAGTATTCCCAAATAAGCCTCTTAATGGGCACATGCTCCCCATTTGCTGGTTTTTGAGGCCTTAGGCATGCATTCACTGGCTGTATACAAGCAAACAATATTGCAGCAATCCCAAATTTAACATGTAATGAGCTGACATAAAATCCCCGGAGCTCACCGACAGCAAAGAGAAGGGCAAGTAGAATAATAGCTAACCCAGAGTATTGCAAGTAAACGTGAATTTTGTACCATAAATCACCCTTGAGATGTTTAGCATATCTGGCTGCCAATATACCGCCAGGAAGCAAGATACCCCATGCAAGGAACATCATAAAGCCATGCACTGCCAAAACAGGAAGTAAGTCCTGCTCTGCTTCAGCAGAACCACGCATAAGTAGTACACGAATAGGCCTACTGCTTGTACGAGAATGCATATTCTTCTCAGTCAGATGATCATTACTCCAAGTAGCACCCATGGCCCAAACAACTTTAAGAGGAGTTGTGGGTTCAATAATATTTTTACATTCAGGCCTTTTGCCTTGACTACAAGATGGGTTCAAGGGGCGTGTGAATTCCAAAGTAATGATGTCATTTTCAGTTTTACATCTCACATAGGTCAAATTCTCATTTGTGTGATGTATACTAAAGGCATCCTTTCCATTAATCCAGTAAGTATCTACACGACCAACACCATTATTGTCAATCCAACCTACATAAGCATAACTGTTTACCATTCCATCTCCAAATCCAATGGCAAGATATCCACTTTTTTTCTCAGCACGAGCGGCAATAGATATTGAATCCTTTGACAATGTCCAAAAGAAGGTAACCTGTTGATCGTCTAGAATAACACTGTTATTATACATGTCTGACAGACCCCCATCAACTACCTCCACTTTCCAACCCATTTTCTGGTCATACAGTGAATGATAGTAGATGTGGTCAGGAGTGTTCCTGTCAGGAGCCCAAACTAACTCTTTGGGGCTGGCTTGAACTCCTTCAGCTTCAGGGCCTCCAGCATAAATAGTCTCAGTCAGATTCCTCAGTGTTGCATTTCCACCAATTGGATCTGAAGTGATATAAAGTGCAACGTCATGCCCAGCTTGTATTGAAAACTTAACTGGCACCCCTCTTTCCACTCTTAAGACAGGAGCTTCCTTTTTATTGATGTAAAGAACTTTCGCTGGATTTGGAGGGTTTGGGTAATGTAATGCTGGGGCTGATGTAACCACCAACGGAACTTTTGCATCAGCAGTGATAATATCTTGATCCTCCTTGTCTTCTGCATCCATAGGACCTAAACATTCATTGAAGTGTTCTGATACATTCAGATCCAAATACCCATATGTCTCAAAGGGAGGTCCCCCATGATTTTGAGGAAGATAGTAAGGCCGAATAGAATCAGGAGGTTTAATTGACCCCAAAGCCCAGATCACTGTCATATTTGCTTTATGGTTCACCGGGTGATCATACTTCTCATCATCCACCTTACTCAATGGCCTCCGATATCTAATAAGCGAGACACCATCCCTCCTATGCCCATAAATTAGCTTTGTGCTGTTTACTGAACCAGCCCCATTGGACCTTTCATAGACTGAATCGGGACAAACCCCTTCTGCTGATCCGTCACTCTTTGTTGTACACTCGCTATACTTGGTAATGTAAAAATCACCCACAAAGGGAAAACCATCTTCCTTAATCGCTGTCACAACCACATCTGCTCCAATCATGTATTCAGAACTAGAAGACTTCGGGTCTGCCCACCCAAATGCCATGTAATTCATAATCCCAGTTGCTGCCTCCAACCCAATATCAATGAAATCCTCCTCAACGTTTAGCGTCCACCTAACCCTGTAGTCCTTCGATAAAACCTTACAGTTCTCAAACATTGTTGTCGCCGAAGGAGTACGACCCTCTGTCCCATTACCAGCATTGCTTAAAGGGGAAGGTGCTGGACTAGGACTAGAAGCATTCTTCGAGTTATTAATAAACTCCCCCAGCATGACATGCCCAAATTCGGAGGCAGTAGGGAGATCCCACACAGCCAGAACCTGGATCATATCCCAGGTAATATTCTTCATCAAACGCACCACAAAGCTAGCATTCTTGTAAGTATCGTTCAATTTCTGATCAGAGATAATGAATCCCCGGGTAAAGTTCTTGATATCAAAAGCAACAGCACCCCACCAATGGACATCGGACCCAGAAAGCATATCGAATTCGGAAACCCTAAATGAGCAATCGTCGATTATTTTCACATACCCTCTTAGCTGATGCTGAACCATCGTGAACGCGGACTCAAAACCCACAAATTTGCTGGTCCGACCGCAATTCCCATCAGGATCCGCATATCCGAAGAAGAACAAGTTGAAGAGGAATGCTATGAGTACGGATTTGCTAAGCATGAGGATGAGATCAAAACGTAGAAGATCTACTATCCGCCCAGTCTTTTGGATCCGAATTGGCGTTTGCCAAACAGTGACGAACCCAGAAGAAGATGGACGTGGCGGCCGTTGAGATCGCCGTCGTCGCCGGCGGAAAACGATGCTGTTGCGCGTAGAGTGTTGTAATTTTTCAAAAGTCTGTTGCTTTTGCTGTTGCGCGTTGAGGTTGACCTGTGAATTGAGAGCGTGGGATCTTAGGTTGCATAGAAGTTAGAACCAAAACAAATGTAGTTATAAAAATTTATTTTTAAAAAGAAATATTCATTATTATTTAACTTTTAAAATTTAAGTATCGAATCAATTATTATTTATAAATCACTGAGTCAAGTATAAAATATAAACTAATCTTTTTAAGAAAATAAATTATATATTTATTAAATTAATCAATGATAATATTAAACAAGTTCAAAATATAAAAAGGCTGAATTGTACAAAAAATTAAATAATTAATTCATATAATTTTTAAAAATTAAATTATTAATACAGCCACATAAACAATTATTAAATGTTAATGCTTGGTGGAGTTTTCATGGACCAAACTCCAAAGGCAATAGCATTTTGCACGTTGTTGGTATTCAATTTGTTTAGAATGACAACTTATATTCCATTCCCAAATAAAATATTATTGCCTGATTAGTGATGTTGGAGGAATGGCCACCAACGTTTTGAAGAACAAATAAATGGAGACACTGATTTAAAAATCAACAATATGTTAGAATCGTGTTTAAATTAATTTATTTTAAAATATTAAAAAAATAATATATATAATTAAAGACTATAAATATAAATTTATAAATTTAATTAAAAATAAAATTTTATATTAAATTACACAAAATAACATTATAATAAAAAATTTATAGTAAAAATTGATCAAATAATAATATAATATTATTAATTAATATAACATTAATATCAAACCTATAAAATATCAATATATTAGCATCTCTATTAAAATTGAATAATTTGTAATATTAATTTTTTTATTGCTTACTTATAGAATAAAAAAAATTAAAGAATTTTTTTTTAAAAAAGGTGAATTTGTTCAACTGAGTTGTTTAACACCATTTTTACCCAATTCAACAAATTTTTAGCCCATTCAATTATTCACTAATTTTAAAATTATTCCATACCAATTATCTGATTAGTTCTTAATCTAACCAACGAGTTGATCCCGATTTTGATCCACACATTCATTTATTTAATTTTGAATCTTAAGTCCATTGGAATGGTAATAGCCATGGATATTTTAGGTATTTGATATTCAATGTCGAACATTAGATTTTGGACAATATGAATATTGACTTTAAATATCTTATATCTATTCAATATAAATAATTAGATAGAGTATCTAATATTTATCTAATTATTTATATGATATATAACTATATATTATAAAATATAAAATTTTGATATATATATATGGTAAATTTAAAATTTTTATTGAATGAATATCTGATATTGAGTATGTGTGAGTACCCAATAACCAATTTAAGGTATTCACCATCTACCCTAGAGCATCTTTTTAATTTTTTTTTTTGGATGTTCGATATTTCAAATATGAACATTTAGAAGGTAAATTTGTTTTGAATTTGCATAAGGTGCGACATTGAATATGGATACGCATATTGATAATTAAAAAAAAGAAAAGAAAATTATGTACCATATTTTATATATTTGCTATTAAATTTTTCAGTCATAACATAAGTATCTGATCTTCTAATTAAAACATAGTAAGTCTATAATCTTTAAAAAATAATAATAACTATATTTTTTTACAACTCATTATTGTATAATTAATTTTTTTAAAAAAATTTTACACAATTTTTTTAATAAAAAACTTAATCATAAAAATATAAAAAATTGCATGTCTTGTTTATAAAAAATATCAAGTTCCTTCTCATTGTTCTCCCTAACAATGAAGAGTTGTGAGTATTTCGGGCTGTTCGGAACTAAATTTTAAAGACAATCTTCAATTTAAAGGATTTGCTTATTAGTTAAGGAAGTATATTATTTGTATTGATTATTCGAATTCAAATTTTAGACGAACACAGAAAAATATAATTTATTTCCACATAAAAGTCGAAATAAATTAAAAATATATAAATTATAATTCAAGAACATAAAAATTATTTTTGCCAATAATTAGAAATATTAATAGTTTAACAAATGGTCACATAAGTTCAAACTTGTGTCCTGTTGTGCACAAAAAATGAAAAGAAAGAAAGAAAATCCAAGGTCCGTAGGATAGGAATGGAAATGAAAAGAAAAATGAAAAAAAATTGTGTTTGATATGTGATAGAAAGAAATTAAGAAAAAAAGGAAATAATGTGTAATTTTTAAAAGAAAGAAAAGAGAATATGTAAACTTAAATGAATAAAATGCCTTTGTCTGAAAATTATTTTGTTAATAATTGAAAATATAATTACAAATCATAAAAATCAAACACCCTAATGTGAAAATTATCAAGTCATCTTCCTTTCCCTTCGACAGCAAACCATATGGCGACATGTAGGGTGAATCTGACGGCTGCTTTGAGGTTTCGATAGCTTGCACAAATTTGTCAAGAACGTTCTCGAGCTCGTACGTCTAAACCCTTCTGATTTTCTTTTTGAGTCCATGGAATAATGAAGAAAAAAGGTGTTTTACTACAATTTCAAATTGTTTAGAATGGTTCGAATTGAAATTTATGATAAACGTGTTTGATTTTCCCCTTGTTTGTTTCATTGCCCCTGTAGCTTACCTTTTTTCTCAGTTTTAGTTTTCCTGGACTCCCTAACTGATGGAAGAAAACCATTCTTATGCTTCTTCAATGTTATAACTTTTTAAAGCTTTCCCAATTTGAAACTATTATTTTTGATTGCAATAAATAATACTGAAACACAAGCCTTAAAGATTGAAAATAATCAAAACAGAAAGAGAGAATGCAATGCTTTCTGATGTCTGTTCCATTAGACAACATAAGTATATATACGAGTCCTATAGACACAGGAAAGGAAATAAAATAAATCAGTCCCTATGATAATGTTATCAATCCCTAAGACTATGCTAGACAAAATCCCACCAGATTAGCCTACAGATATGGATGAGTCAACTATAGAATTAAATCTATATTAACTACAATATCTTTATCAATAACACTCCCCCTCAAGCTAGAACATAATATTAATCATGCCCACCTTGTTACACAAATAATCAATTCGCGTCCCATTCACAGCCTTTGTAAAGATGTCAGCAAGTTGTTCTCCTGTCTTCACATATCCGGTAGCAATCATGTTTTCCTCAATTTTTCCACGAACAAAATGACAATCAACTTCAATGTGCTGAGTTCGTTCGTGACAAACTGGATTAGATGTGATATGGCAAGCAGCTTGATTATCACACCACAATTTTGCTGGCATCGAATGCTTCAACCCAATCTCATTCAATAAGTGATGTATCCACATAATCTCACACACGGATTTTGCCATAGCCATGTACTCGAATTTTGTACTCAATCGAGACAACATTTTGTTTCTTGCTGTTTCACGATACCAAGTTCCCCCAACAAAGACACAGTGTCCCGTAGTAGATCTCCTGTCAACCTTGCTCCCAGCCTAATCAATATATGTAAAACACTCAATGCTAGTTTGCCCATGATCACTTTATAAAATACCAAGACCAAGAGCTCCCTTCAAATAACATAAAATATGTTCTAGAGCTGCCCAATGCTCGACTGTAGGTGCAGACATGAATTGACTAACAACACTCACAGCAAAAGCAATGTCAAGACGAGTTACAGTAAGATAGTTCAGTTTTCCAACTAACCTCCTGTATCTTTCTAGATCATCAAAGGGATCCCCATCATCTTTTGTAAGATATGTGTCTGGAACCATCGGGGACCTACATGATTTGACAGCTAGCTTTCCAATTTCTGCAAGCATGTCAAGGACATACTTTCTTTGAGACAAAAGTATTCCTTTCTTGCTTCTTGTTACTTCTACTCCCAAAAAATACCTCAGCTGGCCCAAGTCTTTTGTATGAAACTTGGTATACAAAAATGATTTAAGAGACGAAATTCTTGTAGAATCATTTCCTATAATAACAATGTCGTCAACATACACAACAAGGATAACAATATCAGCCATTGATTGCCTGTAAAATACTGAGTGATCACATTTACTTTTGTTCAATCCAAACTCTTGAACTGCGATACTAAACTTGCCAAACCAAGCTCGAGGGCTTTGCTTCAACCTATACAGAGATTTCTTTAGATGACAAATTTTTCCATACTCCCCATGAGCAACAAAACCAGGAGGTTGCTCCATATACACTTCTTCGTGAAGATCGCCATGCAAAAAGGCATTCTTGATATCGAGCTGATATAGTGGCCAATGTTGGGAAGCTGCTAGAGAGATGAATAAGCGAATTGAAGTAAGTTTGGCTACAGGAGAGAAAGTATCAGAATAGTCAACTCCATATGTCTGAGCATATCCTTTGGCCACTAGCCTAGCTTTAAGACGAGCTATCGAGCCATCCGTATTGAATTTAATTGCAAAGACCCATTTACATCCCACGACTTTCTTTCCTTCAAGTAAGTCCACTAGATCCCACGTGTGATTGTTATCAAGCGCCTTTATCTCCTTAAGCATAGACGCATACCACCCCGGATGGGCCAAGGCTTCCTTAACACTTTTAGGAATAGAAACAGAGTCTAGAAAGGTAACTAAGGCACTAGATGAAGGTGATAAATGATCATATGAAACAAAATTAGCAATGGGATAATTGGACTTAGGACGGGTACATTAACGTTTACCTTTACAGAGAGCGATAAGCATATCAAGGGCATTTGGTGGAGGATCCGATGACGAAGAAGTTGGTACAGGACATGCATCACTGGGAGCTTGCCTCAGGGAATACACCTGAAGAACCGGTAGTCTTACTGGAGCAAGAAGAACACTGTTGTCTGTCTGTTCCACAAATGGTTGCTCTTCACTTAGAAGTTCTTTAGACTGACTAGTAGAAATACTTGGAGAGGTGATGTCATAGACTAACCATTCTTCGTCCTCCCCCTGACTGGGGGGTCTATTGAAGAAGGGTTGTTTCCCTGAAAAGACCACATTATTTTGAGACTAAGTATCTATTAAGATCTGGAGAGTAGCATCGATACCCTTTTTGAAAACGAAAGTAGCCCAATAATACACAATTCAACGCTTTGGGATCAAGCTTAGTGATATAGGGCCTAACATCTCAAACATAACACGTGCTTCCAAATACCCGATGTTCTACTGAAAATAATGACTTGTTAGGAAACAAGATACTATAGGGAGGTTCCCCATCAAGAACAGTAGAAGGCATACGATTAATTAAAAAACTTGCTGTGGAAATATCACTATCCCAAAATTGCTTAGAAACCTTCATCTGAAACATCATTGCACGAGCCGTCTCAAGTAAATGCCTATTCTTTCTCTCTGCTACCCCATTTTGCGCAGGTGTATCGACACATGAAGTTTGATGAAGAATCCCTTGTTGGGTCATGTAGTTCTAAAAAGATTTTGACATATATTCTTTTGCATTATCACTCCGTAATATATGGACAGAAGCATTAAACTGAGTTTTAACTTCAGCGTGAAAGGCAAAAAAATGAGAAAACACCTCAGAGCGACTTTTCATAAAATAAATCCATGTCATTCGAGAAAAATCATCTACAAAATTGACAAAATATCTAAAACCAGTTTTAGACAACACAAGACTCGATCCCCAAATATCTAAATGAATTAATTCAAAAGCAAAATCAGCTCTTTTATTAACTCTAGTACTCAAGGAACTACGATGAAATTTTGCAAAATGGCAAGACTCGCATTTCACTATTGATACAGTAGGAAACTGGGGGTACAACTTCTTCAAGATGGGTCGAGAAGGATGTCCTAATCGACAATGTGCATCAATCGGAGATATAACACTAGGACAAGCAATTGGTTGAAACTCCCATGCATAAAAAATGTAGAGATCACTGGATACATGTCATTTACCAATAATCTGCTTCGTCATAAGATCTTGAAAGAGACAATGATCAGGAAAGAATGAGATACAACAATTCAAATCCTTGGTGAGTCGACTCACCGAGATCAAGTTAAAGGTAAGGCTAGGTAAACTCAAAACAAAGGACAAAGTGATAGAAGAAGTAGGTTTAACAATTCCTAAGCCGTCAATATTATGAGTGGATCTATTAGCAATGGTGACAGGAAAGAAGGATTTATGTGACTTGAAACTAGAGAAGGTATTGGGATTACCTGTCATGTGATCTATGACTCCAGAATCAATGACCCATTTGTTTGAGGAAGAAATAAGACAAGTTTTACCTTGCTCAGCAAGAGCAGTGACAGAAGTGGACTCCTTTAAGAAGGCTTAATACTTTGCATATTCATCAGCTGAAATAGTAATGCCTTTCTCAGATGATGAACTAAAAGTTGCCACAACATTAGCAGCCTACATCCTTTGATTGCGGTTCTGTAATTTCTTACGGTTTCACTTTGTATGGCCTGGTTCCTTGCAATAGTAGCACATAATCTCGTTACTCTTCCCATTGGTTGTGGTCCCTCCTCTTATGGCCTTGTTATCACCTCCACCTTTGGCAACCAAAACATTAGTCTGTTGAGTCGATAGGGTATTCTCTGTATGTAGGACCCTGCTAAAGACCTCTTGGAGGGAGGTGATTTCTGAACTGGCAAGAATCTATGATTTGGTAGTCTCAAACTCTGATGGAAGACCAGCCAAGATGACAGCCATTTGTTCTCTGAGTTTGCTGCATTTTGACATTAATACTAAATAGCAAAAGTACATTCAGTTCTTCATATGTTTTCTTGAATTCCATAAAGTAAGCAGTGAGGATTTTACCCTCTTTGCAAGCACGATAAAATGATTTGCATACCTCATATATACGAGATACATTTCCTTTGCTAGAATAAAGATACTCCAAATAATCCATCAACTCTTTAACATACTCACAATGGTTAATTAGGCCCATTACCTCACTATCAATAGAGTTTGTAATCTATAAGAATAAACGTGCATCATCTCTAAGCCACGCTTATTTAGTTCCATCCGTAGGGGGCTCTTTGGTCAAATGATCATCTTTCTCAACACTCCGAAGGTAGACTCTGATAGTTTTACTCCATTCCAGATAGTTGGATCCATTCAATTTGGTTTTCGACTGCCAGAACTAATTATAGAGGAAAAAAAAGAAAAAACAGATCTGGAAAACAAGAAACAGAACACAGACGTGTAAAAGCTAAAACAAAAGAGACCCGATAGCCAAACGAATTTGTACAACAGAATTGACACCGGGAATAGGCCGAAAACTAGGAATCAACGCTGGGAACACAAGCCGCATCGCAAAACGCAGTCAAACGCGCGGGCGCGTGGGAGAACAGATGAGTCTTCAATTGACGCATGAGCCTCACGCGCGCCACGAACCGCAGCTAGTCTTCGGGGATGAGCCGAACTCACAAAGGCGCTCCTCCCTGGACAGGTGGTGAGAACCAAAGATCACTCCTCCCGAGTGACCTCACACAAAGACCCACTGATCCTACCAAGAATCAGAAAAACGAAAGCCATTGACAACCACAATAGGCTCTCATACGATGAAAATAATAAGAACAGAACGAGAGAATGTAATGCTTTATGATGTCTATTCCATTAGACAACATAGGTATATATACAAGTCCCGTAAACACAAGAAAGGAAATAAAATAAAACAGTCCCTATGATAATGCTATCAATCCCTAAGACTATGCTAGACAAAATCCCACCAGATTAGCCTACAGTTATGGAAGAGTCAACTATACAATTAAATCTATATTAACTACAATATCTCTATCAATAACAAAGATGTTCATCTTCTTTTTCCTAGCTAATTGTCATTTTCTTTTTCCTAGCTGAGATTTGTTGTACTTTATCCAGAGCTTGTCTATGTATTATGTTAATTTATTGCAGAGATTTCATAGTGTTCGTAGATTTGTGATGTATTAAACTCATTGCGTTATACTTCTTTGTTCATGAGGTTTGCTTATCTTAGACATAGCCTCTACTTGAAATGACACCATGTTTTCTAATGAAAACCAATTCTTCTCATAGAATCAATGAACTGCTAGGAAAAGACATTTATTTATTTATGCTTGGTCATTTAGGCAAAGACAATTCAAATTTTATTTGTCTGTGGTTTCACTTGCATCATTCTAGCTTTATTAACAATTTCATTTTCCAATTTTGCTGAAGAATGGACAATTAATGGATTAGAGCATTAGTGCCTTTTTGTAAAAGAAATTAAACAATGCTAAGGTTTTTCAAACTCCTTCGAAGAATCTCATAAAAATTATTACTAATATGAATTTATAATTAATATAAGAAGAATGTTGAACTATAGACTCTTCATTTCCTCACAAAAAGAATGCTTCTTTCTATTATCTTAATCAATTGAGAACAATATTTAATTGCACGTTTGATATGTAATGTATACTAATAGATTATGCTAACTTGAACTTAAAGTTGTTTTTTTGAGTTTTATTTACTAGTTTGTCCAAGATGACTGGTCCATCTTTGTTTGTTTGTTGGAACTATTGGGAGTTACACTATTTCCTTGTCAATTATTGTTGTTTGTCAAATGCAATCCAAGTTCGATGTTAGTTTTAATTTTCATGTGCAAAATGGCGATCTCGAGTGAATGACAACACAAACAAAGATATCCTTATAGTATGAGTGAAGTAATATTTCTGCAATCGACGTGCTACCCTTGAAATTTTTGGGACCGAAAAGAACCCTAACCGTGTGTACACTAAGTGCAAGAATGACATGTGTGGGTACTTTTGGTGGATGAAAGCTGAGCATGCTGGGGACAGCGACTCTGGGGACACCAAAATCCTTCCAAGTGTTGATACTATGGACAATGCTAGAACCTTAACTGCGTGTACACTAAGTGCAAGAATGACAAGTGTGGGTACTTTTGGTGGATGAAACCTGAGCTTGTTGGGGACAGGGACTTCGAGAATACCAAAATCCTTCCAAGTGTTGATACTATGGACAATGCTATACTCTGCAATCGAATTTCATAACTTGAATGTGACATGGAGGCCATAAAGATGGAAGCAACGCAAAATAGTGCAGCACTTGCTGCAATTATATTGATACTATCCTTTGTGATGTTTGCTAAAGGTTAAAGAAAATGTAATTATAGTACTCTAATGCTAATATTGATATTGTTCTTTGTGTTTTGTTAATTATAGGCTGAAGAAGATGTAATTATAGGACAGTACAGCTCTAACTAACAAAATACAATACACGTAGTTAGGGTTCTTTTCGGTCCCAGTAATTTTGAGGGTAGCACGTCGATTGCAGAAATATTACTTCCCTCATACTATAAGAACATCTTTGCTTGTGTTGTTATTCACACTCGAGATTGCCATTTTGCACATGGAAATTAGAACTAACATCGGACTTGGATTGCACTTGACAAACAACAATAATTGACAAGGAAATAGTGTAACTCCTAATAGTTCCAACAAACAAAGATGGACCAGTCATCTTGGACATACTAGTAAGCAAAACTCAAAAAAATAACTTTAAGTTCAAGTTAGCATAATCTGTCAGTATAAACTACATATCAAACTTGCAATTAAATACTGTTCTCAACTTATTAAGATAATAGAAAGAAGCATTCTTTTTGTGAGAAAATGAAGACTCTGGTCCATAGCTCAGCATTCTTTTTGTATTAATTATAAATTCATATTAGTAATAATTTTTATGAGATTTTTCGAAGGAGTTTGAGAAGCTTTAGCATTCTTAATTTTTTTAAAAAAAGGCATTAATGCTCTAATCCATTAATCGTCCATTCTTCAGCAAAATTGGAAAATGGAAGTGCTATTAAGGCAGTAGAGCTAGAATGTTGGAAGTGAAACCTTAGGCAAATAGAATTTGAACTGTCTTTACCTAAGTGACCAAAAATAAATAAATAAATATCTTTCCCTAATAGTTCATTGATTCTATAAGAAGAATTGGTTTAATTAGAAAACATGATCATTCCCAAGTAGAGGCTATGTCTAAGATAAGCAAACCTCATGAACAAAGAAGTATAACCCAATGAGTTTAATACACCACAAATCTACAAACACTATGAAATCTCTGAAATAAATTAACACAATACATAGACAAGCTCTGGATAAAGTACAAAATATCTTGGCTAGGAAAAAGAAAATGACAATCAACTAGGAAAAAGAAGATGAACATCTTCAAGGCTTAAGTTCTAGTATTATTTATTGCAAACAAAAATAATAGGTCCAAATTGGGAAAGCTTCAAAAAAAATATATAACAATGAAGAAGCATAAGAACGGTTTTTTCTTCCATCAATTAGGTAGTCGAGAAAAACTAAAACTGAGAAAGAAGGTAAGCTACGGGGGCAAAGAAACAAACAAGGAGAAAATCAAACACTTCTTCCAAAAATTTCGACTTGAACCATTCTAAACAACTCGAAATTACAGTAGAACACTTTTTTTCTTCTTTATTCCATAGACCCAAAAGAAAATCGGAGGGATTCAAACATACCTTCAACGGACCCAGCAAGCTCGAGAACGTTCTTGGCGAATTTGTAGAAGCTATCGAGACCTCAACCCCGCTGTCGAGTTCGCCCCCCAAGCCGCCATAGGGTTTGTCGGCGAAGCTGTCAGAGGGAAAGGAAGGGAAGGGAAGAAGACTCGACTAGACAGAGATAGTCGATGACTTTGTAATTTTCAAATTATGGCACATTTGATTTTTATGATCTGTAGTTTTTTTTTTCAATTATAAAAAACAATTTTCAAACAAAGGCATTATAGTCATTTAACTCTACATATTCTCTTTCCTTTTTTTTAAAAATTACATACCAAACACATTCTTTCCTTCTTTAATTTTTTTTCCATCACATAACAAACACATTTTTTTTCATCTTTTCTTTCCTTTTTCTTTTTCCCTTTTCCTTTTTCATTTCCATTCTTATCCTGCATACTAACCAGGCCCTTAATGTAGGTGAAGACGATCTCTAATTCTGTGTAGTAACTTTGGCATAACTAAAATTTGATGAACATTTTGGTTCAGATGCTAATATTCTCCAGAATATTAACTTGGAAGTTATAACTACTTTACACAACTCTATTCACAATCATACACTTCAAAGTAAGCATTATCTGTAATATAAATTCACCAAGCACTTACATATAGCGTTTCCAAACATTATCATGATTCTTTAAAAGATAAATTCTTTTAACTTCCAAGAGCTATAGCTTTTCTTTTGCTCCAACAGTGTAGGCTGAGCATCGTTAAGCACGAAAGGAACACCTTCAAAAAAGGCAAAAGTTGAAGAAACCATATGTTCAGAATCAAGGTCTTCAAAGAAGAAAATGGTTAAATTAATAACTTTGGTCCCTCATTTATTTTTTTGTCTAGATTTGATCTTTTAAGCTTGTTTACTGCTAAATTGATCCTTTAACTACATAAGTTAACAAATGCATAGAATGTCAAATCAGTGCTACTAGACATGTTCGTTAACATAGCACTAATCTGACATCCTATGAATCTAGTAACTTATGATTCAGGATGCATGGTTTAGGACCAAATCTAAATAATAAATAAATTTGAGGGACCAAAAACAAAATAAAAAAGATGAAGTTAGCAAACCATTCATGCATCTCAAAGACGATCCAGATAATTATCAACTATCTTCTTCCAGTAATCTGAATGAAAATAGCATCAACACCTACAAGATCCCCGGTTAACTTGGATGAATTGTAATGAGGATCTTTTCCCAGCTGTAACTTGATCACCAACAATAAAGATAAGAGAGCTATAAACAAGGATGAAAACTACAATATTCAGAGCACCTTTTTCTTTTTCCTTTTTTTTTTCTTGAGATGTTTCAAGTTTGTCAAAATTCAAAAGCTTCATAATTATCAAAGTCAACGTCATAGTCAGAAAAATCACTTTCGCCTGAGAATGCGTAGTAGTCATAATCATCATCGGACAAGAAATCTATGTCTGAGATACCCATGGGGTAGTCTTCATCAAATGATCCATCGTCATGAATTTCAGCTTCAAAAGGATAGTCATTAGTGGGATCATATGGACGCCGTAAGTTTTTTATCTGTTCCACACACCTTTTCCCCAAAACTCCTTCCAAATCAATATTGAAACACTGCCGCAGGTCGAGAGATTCAAGGTGAGGACAACCATCAAGAATGGCAAGTAAGCCAGTGTTGGTCAGCTTGTTTCCAAAAAGCTGGAGATGACGCAACTCAGGCATGGTTTTTGCAATAGCAAATGCCTCCTCGTCACACTCAATGTGTGGATGTCGATAACCCTCCAAATTGAATTTCAAAGACTTTAAACCAGGGCAGTTTCGGCCAATTGCTTCAAGAGGATCTTTAGATACGTTGCTGATTGAGATGTCGAGTTCCTCCAAAAGTGGAAGCTTCTCTGCAACTTCAATTAATCCCTCATCTGATATACTATAGCAACAAACTAGCCGTAGGCGTCTTAGGTGACTTGCACTGTAAAATAACAAGACATGATGACAGGAGATAATGTCACATTAATGCCACAAAGAATACAACTACTACACCAAATACATTGGTAAACTAATTTTTAAAAAAAACTATTTATAAATGAATTGTAAATGAACAGTTTCACACATAAAATAGAAGAATAGAAAATTGATTAAGTTATAACACATAAAGACATACTTTATAAAAGACAATTGACAAGCCACTAAGTGGTGAGGGGTGTGGGTAGTTAAGCAAGAAATCATAGGTTAAAAAAAGAAGAGGAAGAAGATGGTTGGCACTTCAAATTGAACATATTTATCATTTTCAATATAACTATCATAAACTCAATCCTTGGCAAAGAGAAGCATCATCATTAATTCTTAACTTAAAAATGGGAAAAGTTGGCCCTTGACAATTAGATAAGTAAGCATCCTCTCTCTATTTTTCATGCCTTTGACGGCAATCATCCACAAAATCCTGTTTTTCTAATATATTATAGTGCATCAGTAAACAGTGCCATTGAATAAGTTCCTTCACTCATGGAGATTCCTAGAGATAGCATCATCCTTACTATAAAGCATAACATTAACATACCATATATTAGTCTACCGGTGTAATGAGATGAAATAAACTTAACTAGTCCTCAACAAATTAGTTAAGTGAAAACTAAAAATTTTTCATCATTTCCTGGTGGGAAGCCTTGCAAAAGGATTCCACCTAAGGCTCATAAGCAACTCATGAGAATCTACCTATAGCAGAGTTGTATCTGAATGCCATAAATCAAACACAGTATTTTGAAAACTGTTACTAATAAAAGTTAAAAAAGATAAAAGATGCTTTGAAGAAGTGAAGTCCATGGAAAATACTTCAACTGTCTAACAATTGCTTAATGGCTCATAACCCTTATAAGACAATAAGCTTGAGCAAATGTGAGGTTTTTAAGTCATATGACCTCTAAAAGACCAACAATGGCTTCAAAATATTACTTTCTACTTATTGCATGCAGTGATGACTGATGTAATATGTTTGAAGTTATTAGAAAATCCGGCATGCTTATCACTTCCACATGGCCAAATTAGCATTGCATCTCTCTGATATGGATTACTCCACCAAAGAGCTAGTCAAGGGATCATGCAAGATGTTGTTTCCGTAATCTCATTATATTGTGTTTAAGTTAATTAGTCTACAAAGATGCAGTGATAATATATATTAATCAACAATGACTTTCCTGCTACAATTTTGCTCAAGAGTGTTCCATACAATTCATCTGCATCAATATATGCGCGTTGAATTTCTAATTAACAATATTGTACAGAAGTTAGCAAAGTTTTATATTTTTCTGAGCCAAACATTCTAATGATCAGTGAATAATTTAACATTCATTATTTTGTTCAAGCACAAAATTGCCTCAGTAAACAGAAATCCAAGTATTTCAAAACCACCAAATTATCCAGAAAGTCCCAAATCAGCACCGAGAGGTTCAAAACAAACTTCAAGAGTCATGGGTAGTGAATATTCTTGGGTTTTCTTAAGTTATGCTCTAAATTCCATGACAGGACGTTTGTAATGGGTTGATTTCATTCTTGTTTCTAGTGCAAGGGAGATGGCAAAGAACAAGAGGCTCAAAATGTTCACAACCTCCACTTCCAGTTTCCACAATAGTTTCAAATTTTGCAGACTGTGGTTCTGTTCCAACAACGGAAAAGGTATCTTATACTAGAAAAGATAATCAAGTACAATTTCTTATTAATTCACACTCTTCTTGTCTGCCCATCTCTCCACTTCATATTAGTTAGGGAAACAATTAAGTAACTAAAACAACTAACTAAGTAGTATACTAACTAACTAATCATAACTGTCATGTAACAATAGCTCCTCCTCAAAAACAATCCTTGTCCTCAATGATTGGTACAGCATATGAGATTGAAAGATCAGGGCTGTTCTTGAATAATTTTCCATGCTTATCCATGATCATTTGAATCCATGCTTGCAATGTCTTCCTTTTCGTCTCCCTCACCATGCATCATTATCAAGAATACTCCAGATATTCTACAGCATTTTTCAGATGAGGTTTCTAGCAATCTTGCCATATACATGGCATTGATGAATATTCAAGCCTCCTTATGCCCATTCCTCAAGGATAGTAACTAACTAACTAATCATAACTGTCAACTAACTAGGATACTAACTAACTAACTAATCATAACTGTCACGTAACAGGTTCTGTTTGGTGAATATTCAAGCCTCCTTATGCCCATTCCTCCAGCCATTCTTGAGAATACATTTTTCCTTTTCTTGCTTGTGATTTAAACTTAAATAAGGATAGAATGGTTTAAGCACCTTGTGAGAAATAATAGAGAAGGCTGGGCACAAACACTTACTTCCAATTTCCAATTATTAGTATAATTACCCTGTTCAATTGAATATTTAACAAATCGAATTCAACATCTTATTCTTCAACTCCTAAACAAACTTCGCCGAGATCATCCAATCCCTCCTCCCCCTCTATCTATAGCAGCTTTTACATATTAACCTAGATATTAGAACATTTTACAAGTAAAAGAAAAAAAAAATTATCACCATTAGTACTAATCATAGTAAATTGAAAACTCATAACACTCAAAAGAGGAAATCCAAAACCATAAAAATTCTGTCTCCACAAACCCACCAAACTAACAAATTAGAACATTTGAAAAGTAAAAGAAAAAGACAACTATCACCATTAGTACTATTCACAGTAAATTGAAACTCATAACAACACTCAAATAAGTGGAAATTCAGAACCTCAAAAATTGACACACCACAAAACCACCAAAACCCACAACCTAGAACATCTCAAAAGTAAATGAAAAAAGCACTAAAGTTTACCAATCAGTGATGTACTTGAGCAGATCATCAGTACCAAAATACTCGACGTTAATATCAACTAATTGGCCACAGCTACGGTCAACGGCATGGCGGCACATAATCCCCAAATCGTACGGCATGTCATGGAGATCCCCCAAATTGTGCATATCAACGGCGCGCCACATTAAAGGGTCCTTGCAGATACTCCGCCACGAAGAGCATACTCGCTGAGCAGTCGTGAGGATTTCCACTGCGCCGAGCTTCAGGAGAATCGTCGACGTCACGTCCCGAGGAAGGTCTAGCCAGTTCCTGGTTTCGTGTTGTTCACAATCGGATACTTTGTCCGAAGACGAAGAAGACGACATCGAACGAGGTTTTCTGGGAAACTGATTTTCCGTCAAAATCTGAGAAACTCCACGGGTCTGAACTCCAAAACCAACTTTCGCTTTCGCGATGGAATGGAGAAAAATGGGGTTTTTGAGTATTTATGCAGATTTCTCAGAAAAGCTATTTGGACCGCAAATTTGTTTTAACAAGACATTGTTAATTGCATTCAGGTCCTTGAAATATAGTTAAATTGTATTTCTATCCTACCTCTCTTGCTTCAAATGGAAAAAGATGATGCAAAAAGACCCCTTAAATTTTGGATCACTTGCAAATAGCACCCTAAGCTTTTCAAATTGACAATTAAGTTCTTAAGCTCTTACATTTAAACAAATAGGTCATTCTAATTAATTTATTTTTCTTGTAGTGCTTATTTATTGGCCATTCAAATTGTCCACATAGTATTTCTTAAGGAAAAAAATTTTAATTACAGTTATTTATATTTTTGTTATTAAATTTTTTAATTAAAATACAACAATTATATAATTTTTCAATTAGAACATGATAATTATATGATTTTTTTAAAAGATATATAGTATTTTTTACATATATTTTATTTTTAGAGAAATATATGTATAAAAATTAAATATATAAATCTACTCCTTTTCTATATTATATTCATAAACTAAGACCTCGAGGGTCAAATCGACCATATACTACCTGCACACCGCACACTTCCCACAATACACATATCAGTCACTACACAGTCAGATCGATTTGCCAATCAAGGAGATCATTCCCTAAATTACATCATAACAACACACAATGTTCCACAAGAGGTATGAATTGTCCATAATATCGTATCTCAGCATAATAGATGATCCAATTATGAGTATGAACTAACTATCATGTCATATCTACATCAACTCAACATGGGTAGGATATATCCATCCTCCCATAATCCGTCAACGCACTTAATCTGATTGTAAGTATGAATATGAACTAACTATCATGTCATATCTACATCAACTCAACATGGGTAGGATATATCCATCCTCCCATAATCCGTCAACGCACTTAATCTGATTGTAAGTATGAATTGTCCACATACCACACCTCATTAACACACACCAACTGAGCATGAGTATAAACTATTCATTATACCACATCTCATTAACACACATAAACCAAGCGTGAGTATGAACTATACATCATACCATAGCCTCTCAACTTACGATAGCCCTAGTTATCACAAACACCGATATTACATCCAAACAAGCCATGTTATGAAAACACCCAATAAAACGAATCAATGCAAACCCATTCCCACGACTACCCGTGTCATGGTAAGACTTCATACATGTTCCATACTACACTGCAATATCGTCCCATGTAGGGGTGTACAAAATCGAATCAAACCGGAAGGACCGAACCAAAAAAAACTGAACAGAGAAAAATTGAGCCAAAATCAAACAAGTAAGATCTAGGTCAATTTCTAAAATCTCTTTTTTTTTTCAATTCGATTTTCTAGTTTTGGTAATCAAACCAAACCATACATAATAACAAATATATTTATATATACATAACATTATATTTATATATTTATATATATATATAATAAACTAAAAAAAACTAATACTAGTCTTAAACTCTCTAATTCCACTCCTGTGAGTCCTGTGGCCACCCATGAGTCCCAAACCCAATTTTTCCCATACACTACACTTTTCCTTTTAGCCTCTCTACAAATGAGTCCTAGCACACAGCAGCTTTCATCCCTTCACCCCAATGATTTCCAGAATTCTAGTAACGCCACTTCAATAAAAATTAATAATAAATACATGATTTGGTCATTTGGTGGGTTGACATTCTTAATTCCTTTACCTCTCTGTTTTTTAGTATTTTGTTAGGTTCTTAGTAAACTCTTAATTATCAAAAATAAAAAAATAATGGAATGGAACAATTTGTTTCTACTGATCCAAAAATAGTGAGTTATTCTTTGCTTTATACTTGCAATTTTGAGAAAAGACAATAAAGTGAGTTTATAAGATTAACTAAAGAAGAAGAAACATAAACAACAAATCAACAAATAACAATGATCAATATGTCATGTTCACGTAGCAGCAAATAATGGGTCAGGTTAATCTTGCAAAAATTCTCCCGAAAGTTAAACAGGGACGGAGAAAAGGATCACACTCCCCGCCTCGCGGGGTCCCCGTCCCCGAAGGGTCTTTTAGTAAATTTACAAAATACCCCTAATATCTATATATATATATATAATATATATTATGGCTCTTTTAGTCATTTTATATTCAAAATAATTAAAATAAATTTAATAAAAAATAAAACTCTAATCTCATTCCCACAAAACTGATTCCCAATTCACCATCTGACTGAGATTGAATGTGTGCTCGCCGTCTCTGCCTCTCAGGTATAGCATCTTCTTGCCGTTGCACTCGCTCTCCCTATCCTTCAATTCATCATCGTGGTCTCCTCTGTCTGTTGTGGTCACTCTTCCCATCCTTCAATTCTCATCCTCTCCCACATAATCTCTCTATCGAAATCCACGGTCTCCTCTGTATGAATTTTCCCAATTATCCCCCAACTCAGAAGAGAAAAGAGAAGATTTTTGACTAAAATATGTATTATTGATTTTTTTTACATTTTTAAATTTTTTAAATAACTCCACGAAGTCCCCGCGGGGAATAGGGATGGAGAAGATTTTTTCTTCCCTGCAGGGATCGGGGGCAGATTTTGGGAGCGGAGACGAGAACGGGGACGAGGGAAGCCCCGCCCCGTTGCCATCCCTAGTTAAAACATAATCAAAATTAATTGAAAATATATATGTTATAATTAACATGAAATAAAATTATTAGATGTTATTGAAAAAATTGCTCATAATAATATAGTTTGGCACCAAATATACTTTACATTGACCTTTTTCCTAATTTTCGAAAAGACTGCTCATAATAATGAATTCTTCATCATAATTCAGTTGAATTTTTTTAACAATTTTTTTTGGTTAATTCCAGGCCAATATAATTTTAGATTACTATTAATAATAGCACACAATAGTATATAGCTTCATATAAAGTCGTTAAGAATCAAATAGAAAATGTTTAAATGTTATAACAAACGCAGCAATATATAGAGAAGGCGAAATATAAATCAAAAGAATAAAAAAGATACAAATTTACGTAATTCAGTTGATGTGATATACATCTATTGGTAGAAAGAAGTTTTTTATTCCTCAATCAAAAAGTCATAAGTCACAAAATTTAGAAACCGTATACAACATATACATAATCGAAACGATTTCAGTTGTTCCAAATAAAATATATAAAACGGGTTAAGCTCATACATAAAGACATAGGCTCTGTTCGGTAAAATTAGTTTATAAGCTAGCTGATAGTTTATAATCTAATTTTTAGCTTATAACTTATAGCTGATAGCTAATAGTTTATAAGCTAGCTTATTGAATTAGAAGTATTCGGTAAAGTAATTGTTGAAGTAGTTGAAAAGTGTAAAATGACATAAAAATGGCACGTATTTTTTAATTTCAAAATAATATAAATAAAGATATTTTTTTTGTTTTTAATTAAATTAATTTAAATTATTATAAATATAAAATTCATTAAAAATATATATTTATATATTTTATTATATATAATAAAATATATTTACATATTTTTTATATTTATATATATTTTATCATATTATATATATATATAATATTATATATGTATAATATATTATATATAAATATAAGTATAATAAAGTAAAGGGCATAATAGATATTTTGAAAAAATAATAAAGGTAAAATAAGAACAAAAAACTATAAATTACAAATTACTCAAAATAGCTTATTAAAATAAGTTATAAGCTACTAAAATAAATTTTTTTATCAAACACTTTTAACGAACTTATAAACTATAAGTTTTTTTGTCGAACACAGTCATAGTATTATTCTAAAAATTTCTTATTGCATCAACCCTCGTCCTTGGTCACACTACAAATCTCCAATTTTTTTCTCTTTTTGGGTCAAGCCATAAATTTAATATGATTCACTAAAATTCAAGGCACTCAACATTAAATAATAAAGATTTAATCACAAAATTTACATTATAGGGACTAAATTAAAAATATTGTAAAATTATTGGAACTGAAAGAATAATTTAACTTCGTAAAAAAAAACTACTCGTAATACTAAATTCAATATCGAAAGTTCATTTTTTAAAAACAATTTTTTTGTTAATTCTAAGCCAATATAAATTTATATTACTATTATTAATAGCACGTAAATGAACTCAGATCAGTTTCAGGAGTTGGATAACTTTTTTCTAGAAAAATACAGTTAAATAATAATAATAATAATAATAATAATAATAATAATAATAATAATAATAATAACAATTGAAGAACTCTATTTAGCTTCGGTTAAGAAAACAAATTTTAACTTAAAGTTTTTTTTATTTTGGTAATAATTTTTGGTTATTATTTCATACAAAGTGGTCAAGAATCAAATTAAAAATGTTTAAAACTACAAAGATTTTATCACAAAATTTTAAATTAGAAAGACTAATTTAAAACTTGTATAAAATTATAGAGACTAAAAGAATAACTTAACTTTCTAAAAAACTGGTCATAATACTGAATTATCCATTTCAACTTGAATTTTTTTTAACATTTTTTTTTGTTGTTAATTCCAAGCCAATATAATTTTAGAATACTATTATTAACAGCAAGCAAATGAACTCAAGGTCAACTTTTATTTGAGTCGGGACAACTTTTTTTTTTTAAAAAAAAAGAGCAATACAAGTTTTTTTTCTCTTTAAACAAAAAATTGATATTTCTATTAAGCTTCGGTTAAAAGAAAAAAAAAATTTTGACTTGAGGATTTTTTTTTCCTGGGTAATAAATCCTGACTATTACTTCATAGGTTAAATTATTCTTTTAGCCCTTATAATTTCACTTAATTTTTAATTTAATCTCTATAGTTTGAAAATTTGTATTTGAATCCTTATAGTTTCACTAATTTTTAATTTAACCTTTGTTATTAAGCTTTCATCAGTATTTCATTAAATTTTGTAAATGTGACTAACATATGCATATTAACACTTTAAATGTACATGATTTATGCCAAAAAAAGTAGCTAATTAACTAATATTAACTCATATGTATATAACATGTAATGTAATTTATGTTAAATAGTTAGAATAAATTAGCTTAAGTTATGCATATTTTAGAATGTTAAGATGATATATAATTAATTTTGTAGTCAAAATTTAATAAAATATTAACAATATTTCAATAATAAAGATTAAATAAAAAATTATAAAATTATAAGGACTCAACTATAAATTTTTAAACTATAGGGAACAAATTAAAAATTGAATAAAACTATAAGGACTAAGACCATAATTTAACCTATTTCATACAAAGTGGTCAAGGATCAAATTAAAAATTGTGTAAAACTATATAAAGATTGAAAGAATAATTTAACCTCCTAAAAAAATTTCTCATAACACTGAATTCGCCGTCACAACTTGAAATCAGATTAATTCAGAGACTTGGGAATTGGGATCCCTTTTTCCTAGAACAATAAAGGTTCTTTTTTTAATTTTATTTTTTTAAAATGAAGAACTCTAGGTTCCGTCAAGAAAACAAATTTTGATTTAAAAGGGTTTTTTTTGGTAATATATTTTGACTATTATTTCATAAAAAGAATCTAAGAATTAAGAACCAAAACAGAAAATGCCTTCCTTTTTGTCATTGAATTGAACTCCATCTTTCTTTCTTCTTTTCTTGTTTCTGTTCTTTCTTCCTAGGCTGTCAAGTGAAGCGGATTGAAAAATAGAGTGATGAGATAAACAAAAGAGCGTATCTGTTTTGGTCATAAAAGAATATTTTTATAGGTGGATACAATCTATCATCCATGTGCTTTTGAAGACCTTATGGGAAAGACAGCAAAAAATGGGCATGGAAAAAGTCAAACTCACACCCAATAATTGCGGATTAACCAACCACATCTAAACTAATACCAACTTAAGAATATACTGAATTAGAAATGGTGAATAGGAAAGGGAAAATTATTTTCCATTTAGCAGAAAGAGAAAGAGAAAGGAGAAGAGAGGCTGCAGATGCAATCTCTCTTTCTTGGATCTCTCAGAAATACACAACAACACAACATTCTCATTCTTAAAAATTCTCATTTTCTTTTTTCATCATATACATTCATCCCTTTCCTTGTTATCCTCATCCTCCTTCTTCCTTCTTGTACCATATTAGTTTCTTCTTCTGCATTCTTCTTCCGAGATTATCATGAGTCAGGCTCGAGGAGTTTCAGCTTTAGAACCAGTCGCTTCTTCCTCAAGCAGCACTGGCCCACCTGGAGAAGAGCATTCCCTTGGTTTCGAAGGTAATCAATCTATAAACCCCTCTTTTCTAGATTCCTGCAACATGATCCATCATTTTGCATTCAATCAGAAAACCAGTCAAACATTGCAAAGATGAAATCTTGAATATCTGGGTATTTAAAATTCTCAAAATTCCTGTAAAGAATGCAATGGAAGATGAAAATGACAGGGTATCTAACAGATGAGTCCTGCATGAGATGAAAATTATGAACAAGCATTATTGATCCCTGTTTGCTGATTCATATTTGGTGCATATAGGTATTTCGGCAAACGTTAAGCTGTTGCTGAAATTGATTCAAGATCACAATATGGGTGTCACAAAAGACAATGTTGAGCGGAAGCATCATAGAGTGGCTGGGATGATTTCTATAATAGACGAGGTTAAGAACAGGATTCAAAAGGCTCAAACAGCTTCAAAGAGAAGAGTAGAGCTCAGGCGGTGTAACACAGACGTCAAGACTAATCTTCCAAGTCCAAGGGGCAAAAGCGCCCCAGATTTGACAGATGAGAAAGAGAGGCTAAGGAGAGAGCTTCATGCAAGCTTGATAGCGAGGCAGAGCATTCAAGCGATGTGTTCAAGTTTGGGAAAAGAGAAGCAAATCATGGCAGCAGAACTTGCAAGAAAGGCTCAAGAGTTGACAGAAATGGAGGAGTACATTAATGACCTGAAAGAGCAGAACCACATGTTGATGGAGAAGTTGCAGGCTAGCAGCTTAAAACAGAAAGAGAAGAGTAATGAAGTGGATTTGCAAGCAAACTTAGCGCTGCAAGAGAAAAACAAGGAACTCTCAGAGCAACTCATAAAGTCAATCGAGGTTTATCGGTCTCTAAAGAGAAAACTCCAATTGGCACACGAAGAAAACATGGAGATGCATGCCACAATGGAGGGAATGGAGGCAGATATTCAAGCAGGCATCAACAAGATACATGGCTTCAAGGAGAAAATGGCAACAACAACAACAACAAATGGAGAAGCAGATATCGTCATTAAAGAAGAAATTTCAGCTTTAGAGCAGACGTTTAAATCTCTCAGCTTGAAAGTTTCACAACATAGATAGAGAAGAACTTGGGATCATTAACACAAAAAGCACAACATGTGAAGCATGGATCACAGGGAACAAAGAACCTGCTGTAATTCACTCTTTGCCTTACTCACTATCTCATTTTCAGTTCTAGAAACCATGCATGCTCTTAGACCATGAGAAGAAAAAGAGCCATGGATTAAATAGTTTTCCTTTAATAATAGTTTGTATTGAGGGTGAGGAAATGAGTCAAAGTAGAGGAGATTAATGACCTTGCACATATTTTCTGAAACTTTTCAGCTTTCTTTCCATATGTCCACTGATCCGTGTTGTATATTCCAGATTCTTTCCTTTCCTCTGTACTCTGCCTGCAAGTCCTAAAACCCAAGCTGTTCAACTCACATTTCACATGGAAAACAAATTTTCAGGACATCATATGGCAGTTTAATCTTGTAATTGATAATATAGCTATGTATGTAACTAATTACCAAGGATGTATATCACCACATGATTTTCTTATCTAAAAGCATTGACATCTTCATACAATTATATTTTGAATAAATTACACTAACTTTCCTCCAAGTTTGACAAATAAAACTTAGCATCCTTTTAGTTTAAGTTTCAAATATTTTACTTGATTCCCCTTTAATTTATTTTTTTGCTATTGAAATTAATTTTTTGCATATCATGTATTTCTTCCTATAACAAAATTACTTAACAATTTTTACTATCATATTAAAAATAAAGCCACAATTCTATATTAAATGTTAACATTAATTTAACTTCCTTTATTGTTATGTCAAAAATAAAATTACAATGTCATTTTATGAAAAAAATAATAATAATTGATTTGATAGAAAATAAACTAATCGAAAAGATTTACAACGTATATCAAAATATCAAGAGATGAATGTAATATTTAAAATTAAATTGCTAAGTGTAATTTAACTAAATCCCAAGAAGGTTAGTATAATTTACCCTTATAAATATAATTTCTTGATGTCGACTTCAATATCATGCTTCCTGTACATCTCAGCATAGTGCACATTTAAAAACAAGAATTTCCGAATTCTGCCCATGAGACAACAATTACTCTTGACGAGTCCAACAACTATTTTGGCATTACTTGTAATACAAATAGTTCCAATGTCATTTTTGTACATGTCTAGAAGACAGAAAAGAAAAAGACGAGCTAAGTTAGGGATCATGTATATGTACAAGACTCGGTATTTGGAAAATTGGAAGTACGTATATTTATTGAGCAAGGCTTTGCAACTTGCAGGCCGCAATAGAATTTAAAATCCATGTATTACTGGATGCTTTTGAACCAGTTGAACTTGCCACCGTCTCTGCATCGCATTGCCTTCGACTGAGAATTGTGTCCTTTTTTGAGGGATCAAATTTATCAGGAAGTTCAAGGCTGTAAATTATGAGGGTTTGGGTTGGATGCCTGTCAGATGTTATTGCTGTTTGATCACCACAAACTGGTTTTCTATGCAGAACTACCCCTCCAGCAGCTGTGACAAGGTCCTGTAAATAGCCCTTATATGATGGCTTAAAATCACCCATAAAATAGAACTTGTAGCCATCAAAAAGCTTTGGTTGCTGTATTGGGAAATTGGTAGACACAAAAGATACTACAGTGTTAGCACAATAGAAGACAATTAATATGAATTTTAATATATATCTATAGTTCTATACCCATAGTTGGGCTTCATAAATCACACTTCAGTTAAAATAGAGATCAAGTGATATTACTCGATAAACTACAATCTAGATTAACTCAAATATACCAAAACCATCTAACAACTCCAGGATACAAATTTACAATGTGCTTGTTAAGAATTTGAATGAGGTGGAAAATAGATAAAAATTTTACAAGGTACTTAATATTGGTATAGAGAACAGATTGAATTATATATCCCTCGTGTTCATTCCTCAAATTTTCACCCATCTTCCTACCAGGAAAACCCTTCGAATATACACTCTCGTATTAACTACTTGACTCTAATATTCTCAGTCCCTACAGTTCCCAGGACAATTTGAATGCAGTCATTGGGCGCACCATAATCTGCTTAGCAGATATTCTGAGATAGGTTTTTTTTTTTGGGGTCTTAACTTCAAGTTGGGTGTTTGATTCTCATCTTTAAAAATGGCTTCTCTAGTAGGGAAATGACATTTGGAAGGCCTTTTAGTGTTTACTGTTGCAGTTTTTCCTCAGGTTTTAGGCATTCCTTAACAAAATTTCTTTTTTTTTTTTTTCAAAAATTCGTCAACAGACCAGTAAAGAAAACCAACCTTATTCAATATCCTTAGTCGTCCAAGACGAGGACCATCCCTGATTCCATGTATGTCAACAGTAATTTCATAACACTGCTCATCAACAGGTTCCATTGCTTCCATGGAAGCTTTAATCCCTGCTCAGCACCCCAACCAAACAAGAAGCAATTACAAAATAAGAAAAAGGAAAGACAAAATTTTAGACATTTATAATGATGAAAAAGAATATAAACAACAGAAATTTTATAATTAAATGGAACTTACATTCCACATTGAGAATCCACTTTCCCTCAATTATACCTAGCAGCACTTTGAGGGTCCTTTTGCATGCCCCATTTTCATCTGTTGATGCTATAACATGGGTGACACTTGTATCCCACTTCTTCAGAACTGTAACCCTGGTTTTTCTTTCAAATTCAGAAACAACATCCTACATTTTTTCAACCATAATAAAAGTAAGAAATTAGATTTATTCTACAAGAAATAGCAGTCAACTTTTATAAGCAAACAAATTACCCTATCTAGTTCAGATAGAGCGGAACAACAGAGTACAATTTTCTTAAATGATCCATGAGCAGTCAGACTTTGGCTTCTGCTAGTGTCATGCTTGCCAGCAATGTTATTGCGTTGATTTGATAGTCTGCCAAGGGGTAAAATAAAAGAAAAATGATCATACATGATACATAATAAGTGACAGTTATTTATTCGATCAAAAAGATATGCTGGCCTTGGCTTACTCTTTTGTTGTGCATTTGTTGCTTCTCTTTTGGGTTCCTGAACTTTCACAGGGCAACTTCAAAGAAGCATGAAGAGGGCATAACATAACGAAGTTGTCCTGAATCAGTCAAATAAAAAAAAACAATTAAATAACTTTTTCCTAATTAAATGGCATCAAGTCTAAGATGCAGTTTGATTTTTACCACATACCATATCCCATCGACACTGAGAGGTTGACTTAGCACAAGGAATATGGAAGCTCCTGCGACAACTTTTTTCAAAACAACCTAGTGCTGCCCCCTTGAGTCCACAGAAACTACATTTAATTCTTCGACTTCTAATAGTTTCAGCCTCAAGATTAATTGCAATATCATCTTCAAAATACACATTGGGGGCCCTGCTTACATTTAAAACATGTTAACGAAAATAAAAAAACTTTAACCGCAGCAAACATATCACTCACAAGTTCAAGTTCATCTAGAACTAAATAAACCAACTTAACTATATCAGATCTGTAAAAGACAAATATCTAATTATATGATTAATCTCATTTTAACATATTAGCATGACATTATAATCTGGAAGGGCGCAAAGTTTTTTCTGAATAAGCGCAGGCTCAAAACAAATATAGCCATACTTCATGTTAAATTAAGTTCACACAAGGTATCATTGCAAAATCAATCATGTTACTTAAGTAATAATTCCTTACCATTCAGTGCAGTTCCTGTGAGAATGTATGACTTTTGATCCTCCTTCATAATCTGCAGTAACAGGCTTGCCATTATAGTAATGCATCATCTTGCCAGAAGCCTGTATTTTGGTTTATAGATTGTAAGTGTAATGATGTCTAGTTCAGAGTGGGACAGTAGCTCAAGGGTGAATAATTAAATGGAGTTATGGCCAATAAACAAACAAGCAGTCTTACCTCTGATTCTTCTGATGAGAGACAGAAAGCACATTGAAGCCGTCTCTTGATATGGCTCTCACATTTCCGTAAAACTACTTCGTCCTTCGAAGAACACTGGGTCTCTTTTGATGAATCATTCAGAGACCCAGAATCAGGATTTTGATGAATTCTCTCAGTGGGTTGAGTTTCTTCACCGTTGGTATGCTGGGAGATGCCATCAAAGGTAAGTTTCAACTTTTTATTACTTCGCAATTCTGTATTGTAAGACTTGGATTTTCTAGCAGAACTGCTTTCATTTTGCTTGTTATCAGAGGCCTGTCCATTATTATCCATGTGGAAACTTGAAATAAACAATGGGAACCCAGCATATTCTTTGTTATGGTTTTGCATAGGAGATGACTCTTCAAATATGTTGTGCACATTACCCAGCTTTTTTTTCCCAGACATTTTCCTCTGGCTTTTCCTAGAATTCTTTAGATTAAAATTCTTCTCATGCTCTTGTTTACATAGTGAAGCGGGTGGCTCATTTACCATCTTTGCTTCGCCATTACTCAGAATCCCAGAGATATTTGAAAGTCCTAGAGCAGTATGAGGTGTTGTCTTTGAACTAGTACTGAAAGAAACCTTCTTACCTCTTTTAATAGTCTTCCCCAGATTTGAAGAATAGTTCTTATTGTCCCATGTTTTCTCCTGATTGACCTTTAATAATCTTTCTGAATCAACATCAAAATTATCAGTTGAGTTTCTATGTTTCTCAGCCTGACGTTTTCGGGACTTTTGCATTGCCTTCCTGCCTCTTTTTCTAGACTTCTTTTGGGGATAAGCCACACTGGGTGGTAACACATCAGTCATGCCATTTCCTTGTTTTGAATTCTCATGTTTTTTCTCCTCAGTACTCAGCTGGTTTGCTTCCAGGTCCAGCGAGTCTGCTACAAAATCCCTACCTTCATTTTCATCAGCCTCACCAGTCTCTGCAGCCTGCAACTAACACGCAATTTAATAAACATAAATTAGGAAACAAGACCGTAATTGTGATTGAGGAAGCTGTTGCTTCAATTGCTTTATCATTACCTGCGTCCTGAAGGGACTCGAACATAATTCAGGAGAGCAAGGCCTTTGGGTCCATTCAAACATTTCACTATCAAATAAATTAACAAAGGCTTTATCTTTCACTTCATCCTACATGGCAATAACAAGAATTAATATAATAAGATACTCAAGTAGGTAAAAATAAAAAATGTGATCTGTTCAACCTGTTTCATTTTTTTTTTTCAGCCAAATAGATAGTTCCAGAAGAAACCGCGCAATGGCTAATCAATAATCAAGTATCAAGTCAAGTCAAGTGACTTATCAGAGTAGGGCTAAATGTCACAATTTTTTCACCGGAGAAATAACAAGTACCATAAGCAAATTTTATTCTAATTAACAAACCATTAAGAAATTCATAGTTTCTGACGGCTTGGTAAATTACTATAGTACATATATACTTACTGATCGAGCCACTTTCGAAGGGTTTTCATCATCGGAGTCCTTGAGATCACTGAACGAAGGAGGGTTTGGTGTTGGCGTATCATTAAGTTGATCCCCAACAGTGCCCTGGCTTAACTTTTCTCCTTCTTCTTCATCTCTTAACCAAAAGAAAGGTGAAAGAGCAATTTCTTCTTTTTCATTTCTGAGAGGCCTCCCATTTGACATGGCTGAACCCTCTTTTGTTCCCTCTTTGTTAATTTCACTTAGAGAACCTCCAAACTTTGCATTCTTAAATGGAGTTTCTGAAAGAGGACTTTGTGGCACCTGAACCCTTTTCTTTGTCGGAAAAGAAGGTTTTACAGAGTCAGCACCCGCGCTCTTTATGCTGGTCTCAGTCTCTTTGCTTGATCCCTTTCTTTTGCGGGTCTTCTTCGTCTTTGAGTGATTTTGATGAGTGTCACCAGAAACTTGTTCACCGCAGTTGACATCACCTTCACGTTGCTTTTCGCCATCTGTAAGACAACAATAGTGTTACTACAATATAAAAAGGGGAAGAATGACTAAGCCATATAATATTGTAGGTGCATTACTCGTGATGGAACGCAAAAGCTGATGCTTATGCAGTTTCACATGCAATTCAGGCAAAGAAAAAAGAGTACATTCTTGACATATAACAGTCTACAAGCACATTTGGCGTGTAACTGAGTCTTTGACCCCCTAAAAATTAAAATGATATCTGTAACAGTATAAATACTAAACTCATAAATGAGGAATGCTAAAATATTTAAACCAACTTTATACAGTCTACAACTACCCCCTTTTCAAGAAGAAAATAACAAATATGCAAATAAGTTTTATCATTTTTTCCCGTTATAATGAGGCATAATAAAAAAGCAAAATTACCTGATAATTTAGTAACAGGTGCATTCTGGGTGACAAATATATTAATTCCTGAAGAAACTTCCATGCTTTTGTAGATACTCACCAAGTTATCCATGTGAGGAGCAGGGCGAATCTCTACACAAGAAAATATATTGTTCGTTGTTAAGCCAAAAATTACTAAAATCCAAGAACCAACAACACATAAAAAAAGTGAGGGATGAAAATTTGGTAATTAGGATTTCTTTACTTTTAACTATTAATATATGTAGAGAGAGGGAGAGATTTTACATGAAAATTATTTGCAACTGGTAAGAACTGCTTAATTTGAGTGCATATTTAGTCACAAATTGAATACCTTTTCAAGGAATATATATATATATATATATATATATATATATATATATATATATCATTCAAGAATATTAAATAGTTTTTCTTCACTGCAAGTCTGCAACCCATTATCTCTATGTAAAATCATGAAACTTACCTCTACGCCGGAAGGGAACTTTACATACAGGGCAACTAGAACCGGACTTCATTGATTTCACAATACATGAGCTGAAATCAAGCAGAAAAAATTACATTCAGTGGCCTCAACTAATAATACTAGGAAGAGAAAGAACCTCCAACAATAAAATGTTAAAATCTATAAAGAAACTTACTTGCAGAACGCATGATTGCATGTAAGGGAAACTGCAGAATTCAGTAAACTCCAACTGTATAGTCAAAACAACGTGAACAAAATCAATCAATTATATCTGAAGAAAGTTGTTTCAAATTTCAGTCCGGTTGAAATTAACAGCAAAGATTATTTTATTTCTTTACTCGAATTATAGAAGTTACTACAGAAGCATGAACAGTCCGCCTGATAGTATACTACAT
The DNA here is from genome assembly GCA_037074585.1 of Biancaea sappan. Lineage (NCBI taxonomy): Eukaryota > Viridiplantae > Streptophyta > Magnoliopsida > Fabales > Fabaceae > Biancaea > Biancaea sappan. Next base: position 67,467,737 of record CM073493.1, on the reverse strand, counting down.
TATGACTACCGTTGCAGCTATACTAAAGGGAGCAAGTAGGCGGGAAAACGTTCATAATCCCTTCCAGGAGTATCATTGATAGAGAACAGTTACGGAAAGATGGGTTCTATTTGAGTGGTGAAATCAACAAAACACAATAATGAAAGAGCATTCATATTTAACACACGAGAAATGGAGAATAAATAAATCTGTTCGATTCACTTTTGGCGACAGGGGAAACCTCAATGACGACAGCAGCCCTGCGTACTGCTTAAGCCTAACTTGAACATACGATCTCATTGGGTAGAGTTTTTCGATTCATTTCAGAAACCCCAAAGAAAGGGGGAAAAGAAGTAAGAGAATCGGACATCTATTTTCTGCAAACAATTAAGGCTGAAATCCAGATGAAGAAAAAGAAGCACATACCAAATGGGACACTTGAGTTCTCTGCCCATTTTCTCGAGATGAGTCGGATCCCCCATTATCGATCTGGAAGTGAGAGATAGAGGGCAGGTAAAGACGACCGATGAAGAACGAGGAAATCGAAAGCGAGTGATGGAATCAGAGGCTGAAATTAGAGAGACGATAGAATGAAGACAGAACTAAGATACCAAAAAAGCGTGGCGCGAGAGGGATTTAGGATTTAAATTTCGAGCCAAATTTGAATTGCAACGGACGCGCGCGTTCTTGAATGCTCACGCGCCAATCCCTTTCACTGTTGGCGGAGAAAGTGTGGACAATAAACTATGGGTCCAGTTTCAGGAGTCTTCAGTGATGTGAATAATTTAATAACTAGTTTTGAATTGGCAAAAATCAAAGTTCTAACTTCTAAAAATATTAATAGAGGTATTAATTTTATAGACGAATGGTAGTTAAATTATTTTATTTTAGAATATTAAAAATAATATACATAATTATATTATAAATATAAATTTATAAATTTAATTAAAAATAATATTTGATATCAAATTATACAAATAATATTTATAATCAAAAGTTTACAATAATAAAAAAATATTATTAATTAAGATAATAATCACTTATTTTGGTTGAACTACCCGATCCATATCTTTACAACAATGCCAAACATATTTTGGTCATATATACTTCATATGTTTTATATTAATTTTTTATGTTATAAATTCACATTGTTCTTATCATTTTTCATTAAAATTATTAGTTATTTTAACATAATTGACCCCTTATATTATGTTGTTTTGTGTGTAGTTAAACATCCAAGTAGATATGTTATATATACTAAAATGATTTTTTTTTTCAAAAAAGAAAAGTCATTGATTTGTTACTTAAAATGATAGGTTGAATACATAGTTGTTAAAACTATACTCGATTGCCTGATTTGATCAAATTGGATTGAGGAACTAGCCAAAGGTCTAATTCAAAATCATCCCGAAAATCAGTTTGATCAAGCAAGGTAAAAAAACAGTTATGAATGGACCGGTTGAACTAGTCCACATAAATATTTTTTTAATAAAAAAATTTCTTATTTATAGTTAGATGATTAAGAAATTAACATTACATGCTAGCTAATTTTAGTAGAAAGGTTGATATGTTGACATTTTATAGATTTGATGTGAATAAATACTATATTGGTTGATAATATTTACTTCTTAGTTGATTAATTTTTGTTGTGAACTTTTAATTGTCAATATTGTTTTGTGTAATTTGATATCAAATATTATTTTAAATTAAATTTATAGATTTATCTTTAATTATGTATATTATTTATTTTTAATATTTTTTAAATATCATCAGTTCAATTATGATCAACTATAATATGACCATTAGCCCTTGAACCGATACTCTATCAATTTAATAATCGGTTTAATTTTCACAACATTAGTCAAAGACGGATATACATTGAAGGGTGTGGGGGCAATTACCCCCAAGTAAATTTTTTTAATTAATATATGTGATAATTTTTTTTGCTCCCATAAAAATTTAAATGTTGCCTCCATATGTTAAATCATGATCACTCATTGTACCACACTCAATAAGTTCTTTTGTTAAATTAAATTTAAAAATTAGATGTTCTATACCACAGTATCACCCAATAAGTTTATATCTTATATATTTTATATCATTTTTTATCGCTTATACATATTAATAATATATTTTTAGTAAAAATATTTATAAATTTTTTTTTGATCTACTAACCAAAATTTCTAAATCTGTCAATGGCCGTAGTAGAATATATATGTTTCGTTTCAGTTTATTTTTTTGTAGCTATCTCCATCTAAAGTTGCTTGAAAGAAAAGTCCTTACTCATTTTTGCTTTGGAATTGGAACAACTTTTCTCACTCTCAATATTTTTTTTCAGTTTACAAAAAGGAAAAGGCTCACTTGCATTAATTTTGTCATGACAGCTGTGAAGCAAATCATAGAGAATACAAAAGACAAAAACAAAATAAAAATCACACAACACATAAATTTATCTGATTTTGTTGATATGACTTACATTTATGAGTTGAGAAAAAAATTTTATTCGCTAGATAAAATTGTTATAAATTATATGATTCAGAAACAAAAAAACAATATATACAGAACTAAACTGATGCATATTGCTTCAGAAATAAAATACATAAAATGGATTACATCTTTTCGAGTCACACTCTCAAATTTTAAGTCAATTTATAAATTCAGTTTATTAAAAAATTCAAGGCACTCAACAATGATATTAAATCAAGAATGAAAGATACAATGATTGTAAGTTGAAGAGCACAAATGAAGTTAAAATTCTCATTCCAATCCATTGAGCCTCCTCAAAGAACATGTAGGAACGGTATAATGTGATGCTGTGAAGTTAAAGTAGAATGTCTGTGCTTTGTAGACCCTAACAAACATTAAAAACTAACGTAAATCATTGATTTGGTCTGAGAAGATTGTAGTTTTTTTTTTAATGTAGTCCATAAAAAACGAATGCTTCAATTTAGCCTTAAAAAATTATACTTATTTAAATTTGGTTCATCTGATTTTTTAGGACTTTTTGTCAACAAAATTTTTTAGATTTAACAATAATAGATTTTGTAATTTAACAATGAAAATGACCAAATTGAAACAAATATAATTTTTGAATGACTAAATTAAAATATTTCGTCCATCAAGGACCAAATTGAGAAAAATTGTAATTTTTTAGAGACTAAATCAATAATTTACTCTAAAAACTAGTACCAAGTACAAATAATTCACAATATTAAATCATTCTTATTTGTTGTTAAGATCAATCAAGGGACAAAATAGATTAAATTGATGATCGAAAGATCTTACTATTAAATAAATATAATAATTAAAAATATATTTATATATATATATATAAGACATAAATAAGTATAATATTATATTAAATATAATTAATCAATATATAATTTCAATAAATAAGACTCAAAATATGATGATAGGAAAAACACTGCAACAATAACAAGAATCATTGTTATATAAAATTTGAAAATATTCAATGAATAGAGAGAAAAAAAAAAGAGTTACCTCCACTTTCTATTGCAATTAAAAATTTATATTTTTCTCACCAAATAAACACTTCGTTATAATATTTCATTTTAAAAATTAAACAAATTATGAGTGATATAACTATAATCGTATATTATTAGTAGAGATTTAAATTAATTTAATTTTTTTATCTCAATTGATTTAATAGATTAGAAACATATAAAAAAAATTTAAAATGTTATAAGATCAATAAAATTGTAAAATCTTAAAATATTGAGATTTAAATCGAAATTTTACTAAAATACTAACAATTTAATTTTTACAAAAAATTATGATTGTTTGAGTTATTTAAAAGCATAAGATCTTAAAATTTAAATTGAGATTTCGAACAACTTCACCCTTAGCATCAATACAAAAGCATCACATCTTACCTCAACTAGAATATTGGTTTGTTAATTCCTTTCCCCATACTTTCACATATTACCAGTAATCCTTACAGGAACATAAACCATCTCTAAAATGGTGGAAGCGGCTATTATCCCTGACAATGATCTCTCTGTCATAAACCTTTGATACGAGTTTAATGGCCTCATGACAATCTGCACAAACCCTCAGATTCTTCATCACCCTAATTGGGGTCCCTGGTGCTGTATTCAAGAGCATGAAAGCAATTGCAACTTTCTCACTGTGATAAGACAGAGCTTGCTCCTTCTCCTCTTCCTCTATGTCTGCAAGCACCTTTGCAGTGTGAGGAACATACCCTTCTAGCTTCAACAACTCTGTGATCTTCTCCAGCAGTTCATACACATCCTGACTCTGAGGATGAGACCTGTCACCCATGGTAAACTCATAAACGCGATTTCCCAGCTCAACTAAGCTAAATCCAGGTGTTTTCCTGACACCATCCTTCAGCATTGAGCTTCTGACTGTTTGAACGTCTGACCAACGCCGTTCTGATGCGTAAAGATTGGAGAGAAGCACATAGTCCCCACTGTGCTTAGGCTCTAACTGTAGAAGGTGAGATCTGGCTATGTTTGCAAGACCTAAATGTCCATGGATTGTGCAGGCCCCTAACAAGGTCCTCCATATGACTGCATTGGGCTTTAATGGCATATCCTGAATGTATTCATATGCTTGCTTCACTAAACCAGCCCTGGCTAACAGATCCACGATGCAACCATGGTGTTCTATCCTCGGGACAATCCCATATTCTTCTTTCATCCTTTTGAAGTAATTGAAGCCTTCATCTAACATGCCACAGTGACTGCAAGCATACAAGACACCAACAAAGGTTATCTCACTAGGCAAGAGTTTTTGTTTCTCCAACTCCATGAAAAGCTCGAGTGCTTCTTCACCAAACCCATTCACGGCTAAGCCAACGATCAAAGATGTCCAAGAAACCACGCTCTTTTCATCCATTTCATTGAAGAGTCTCTGGGCATCTCTGATGCACCCACATTTTGCATAAAGGTCCAATAGGGCATTACTGACATGCAAATTCTCACGCAGGCCTGCCTTCAACATGTACACGTGGACCCTTCTTCCTAGCTCTAAAGCTCCAAGCTCAGCACAGACGGATAACAAGCTAACCATGGTGAACCCATCTGGCTCCACACCCTCCAAACTCATTTCCCTGAACAGGGTCAGAGCCTCATTGGGCCTGCCATTGAGAGCAAACCCATTGATCACAGAGTTCCAAGCTACAAGGTCTCTATCAGACATTAACTCGAACACCTGGTGTGCACTCTCTGTTTCTCCACAAGCTGCATACATATGAAGCAAGGTGTTCTGCACAAAAACCAACGACTCAAAGCCGTTTCTTATGGTTATTGCATGTATTGCTTCACCCTCTTTAATATTCGTTGACTTAGAAACGGCCTTCAGAAGAAAAGGGTAAGTGTGGGTGTCAGGTTCCACAGAGGAAGCATGCATTTGGCGGTACAAATGAAACGCAGGGCTTGGATTTTCACTCTCGGCATAGCCTCTAATCATGGTGTTCCATGTGAATATGTTGGGGTTTTGGATTTGGGAAAATATATGGGAAGCGTAGGACATGGATTCAGAGAGAGACACACTAGTGTAGATGAGATGCTTCCCCATGTCAGGGTCTTGGATTGAAACACCATGCCTGACAGAAAATGCATGGATTTGCCTCAGTTTATACTTGGAAGATGCACATAATTGCAAAAGAGTGATGCATTTCTTGAGAATATATAGCATTGGGTTTTCTGGGGTGGTTGATGAGGAGCTTGCAGAGAAGCATGAGTGGTTTCTGGGATTGTAAGGTAATAGCAACGAGAACTTTGAGTGCATCCGATGGAAAACTCGAATTTGTATGATAAGGACCTTTAGAGGAAGGAAAATCTACTGCGAATTCAGCGTTAAATTACAGGGACGAAACGATCGCAATGAATGAATGAGCAAGAAGAGATTTCTGGAGTTGAGACTCAGCTGAATTGCTTGCTTGCGATTCTAACATTGTCGACTAACCAAGATGTTTCCAAGGCACGAGAGAAGAACAACTTTTGCAACATCTTGCTTATGAAATTGAATAATGGCAAAAATACATTTGGTTGGCCTTAAACTTTTAGGGTTTAAAAAATTTCAATTTTATCCTTAATATTTTTTATTGTTATTTTATTCCTTTTTTTTGTCTTGATTTTATTCTTAAGGCTAATATCATTAATATAATTAATGGAACATGTAACTTGTCTATTACTAATGTGTTATACTAATTAATTTTATTTTTAATTTTATTTCAAATACTTGATTAAGTTTCAATTTTATCTCAAATAATTTTTTTATTTCTTTTATTTGTTCCAAATTAATGGATAAATATTTGATGTGTCATATAAAAAATTTATATCATTTGAAAAAGTCTATATATCACTTAGAAGAATTTTTATTAACATTTTAACAATGTCAACACCAAGTTGAAACAACAAAAAAATTTGTACAACAAAATTGACATAAAAAGACGTTAAAAAAATTAAAACTACGATATAATAAAAAAAGTACTTTCTCCTTGAATAAAATTGAAAAACACTTTAAAATTGATTAATTAAATACTTTGAACTTCAATATAAAACTTCTGCTGTGATATTTAGTATTGTAAGTAATTCATAATTTAGTAGCGACATTATTCTTCTCTTTTGTGTCTCCCTCATGTTATAAAGGTATTACGACATTCTCTCTTAATCATATCTTGCAAAATTTAGTCATAAAACTTGAGAACGAGTTGAGTAATCGGTCCTCTAGGCTCTACCTTTAAGAACTCTGTTTTTAAGTCTCACTTTAACCTTTTCTGCTACCAAATCGGAAGCTTATGTCATCAGATTTTGCTATCTTTGTGTATCAGTTTCTAATTTAACTTTCCCTCATTTATCAAAAGAAAAAAGTACGAGTTGAGTAGAGTATTATACAATTTAATGTATCAAAAAAAAAATATATTCAAGCAACATTTTTGTAGTTTTAAATTTTATATGACCAGATTTTATGTAAATAAATTTCTGTTAAAAAATTTTTATTTTAAAACTTTTCGGATAAATGAATCTATGTTTAGAGATCTAAAGACTGATTGAGAAAGGAGATGACTTTTGAGACTGTGTTAGCTAGATATGAATACAAGTTCGATACTCTATCTATACTTTTATTTGTTAAGACAAAATAATAGAGTTAGTCAGTGTCCTTGCCAACCGTTCAATTACAATTGAACGGTTAGCAATAAATGATTTTAAAAGAAAAAATATTACCAATTATTCGATAACAATCGAACAATTGACATAGAGGCTAAAGCATCGGTTGATTCCAGCTATGCCCCATCGTTTGTAATCCATATTAATTTATATTCTTAAGCCATAAACGTGCACTTACTCATTTTAATATATTTAAAACTTTCGTCATACAATACTACATACAAAAATCAAATTTATATTACTACAAAACTACAAACCCTCAGTTTTTCATTTATTTCAGCCATCGAATATACGAATTGAATATATACGGAAATAACTTATAGTTAGTTCTGAAAAGAAAATATGATAAAAGTGAACATAAGTTGTTCCACAGTACCATATACATATATGCTAGTTTCAAATAAATCAAATAATTTAAGACAAAATTATTCTTTTGGGTTTTATAATTTTACTTATTTTTAATTTGGTCCCTATGGTTTAAAAATTTGTAATTCAATCCTTATAGTTTCACTTATTTTTAATTTAGTTCTTGTTATTAAACTATTATTAGTATTCATTAAATTTTTCTAACGTAACGAACCAATATGCACATTAACGTTTTAAATATATGTGATTGATGTCAACTAAAAGAAAAAAATAGATAATTATGTGATATTAATTCATATGCATATGACATGTAATGTAATTTATATTAAATAATTATGACAAATTAACTTAAGTCATTTATATTTTAAATGTTAATACAGTATATATATTGGTTGTTACTAAAATTTAACAAAAATTGACAAAATTTTAATAGTAGAGATTAAATTAGAAAAATATAAAATTATAAAAATTTAATTACAAATTTTTAAAAGATCAAATTAAAAACTGAGTTAAACTATAAGGACTAGTAACATAATTTACCCATAATATAAATGGATGTTTGAAAAGACAAACATCCATCTCCCATATTGGAAGACTATCTTGGGACCAAGAAGGGTTCAATTTGCATTCCTTAAAAAAAATGGAATAACATAAATCATGGAGTTACAATTACAACAGCTCACACTAGAGCCTGTTGTATTACAAGTTTACAACCACTCACTATAAAATACATGATGCATATACATTGCATGATTCCCAATGGCTAACTATGGAAAGCGATGAAGCAGTCTCCATAGTTAAAAGCAGAAAACAAATTCAACAAAAAATGGGCATATTCACATTTTCAGCTGCCATTGGGACTGTATTTTGAAGATTTTTTTTTTTTTAAAATAAAGTACACTTTGGACAAAAGGTTCAGCTAGCTATTATATATGACCATAACAAGATTTATTGGTGTTTTTAAAGTGTCGTAGCTTGTTTATGATCGCTTTAAGTACATATAAACAAGCAAAGACAAAGAGAGGAAACTGGAAAAGGATTCCTTGCTTGACTTTGAGGTCAAGCAAGTTGTTTGATCTAATATGGACTGTCAAATTTCACAACTAACAGCTCAGATTTTATGTTGTTGTTTTTCTTTTTTTAAAAATAGTATCTTACAATTTGAATTATTAGTTGTGAAATCTAACGATCTAGATATGGCCAAGCACCCCGCTTGGCTTTAAAGCCAAACAATAAATCCAAATCCAAAGAATGAGAGAGGGAGAGCTCTCAGTCGAATAATTCCCATTGGGCGGAGGATGGGGGGTGGGGAGGATCAAAGGTCTCCCACTTCGTTGTGACAACAACAGGCTTAATACTTGCATTGGATATCTTCAGTACATCAAGGGTTTCTACACATTTCTGTACTCTCTTCCCCTGAAAATGCAATCATCACATTCAGCCTTATGTTTGAAGTAGATTATTGATTTGATCTTCAAAAGATTACAATCATTTGATTTCAATTTAGTTCTTGAAAGATCTAAGTATTTCAATTGTGTTCGTCTCAAATTGTCCTTCTATTTTGTTAAAATGACTTCTAACAATAAAAAAATTTAGATTTGGCAAATTAATAACGAAAAATTGAGACAAACGCAATCTTTTAATGTTAAATTGGAACACTTGACCTTTTAAAGATCAAATTGAGACAATTACAATATTTTTTTGACCTAATAAGTCAATACTCCCTATATATTTACCAAATCTGGAACTTGCATACAATATGCAGGTGGTGGATCCAGCAACTCTAAAGTGCTATTGCTTTTCAAAATGTGAATTGTGAGAAAATTAAGAGAATTGATTTTCAGACATCCATAAATAGTTGTGTTGCTCATAGTATCAACGGTTACCTACTTACATTTAACTCTTTGCATTTAAATGGAGCAAAATCCTGCAGTGAAGTTTTATTTCCTATATGTATATATATATATATATATATATTATCATATGCATGGGTAAACTATTGGTAACATCAAAACTACAATGATTTTCTTTATTAATAAAATAACCTATTATGCCTTGTTGCAAAATATTTTGAAAGCCCTCTTCTCCCTTGGCCATTGTTACATTTACCTTTCCAATGAAAGCAGACAGGGCGGGTCACAAAATCAGATCCAATTCCATATAACCAGCTCATCATTTCAAGGATGCCAGTAGTCTGGAACATGCACCTATATATATAAACTACATATGCAGTTGAATGGCTAAGAGGTAAAAGGGAAAAACTGTATATGCACTTGCTGAACCAATCAGAATGAAGGGATGACTGTTGAGCCATTGTTAAGTCTATCTGTGAGGGCACATAAGTTTGAACCTAGGACTTCTTGGGAACTGGGTCACTAAACCACACCTGGTAACTTATATCTAGTTATGACTTTATTAGAGAGGCTTATAGAATTTCGATTGTGATTCGAGAATCAGGTGGTTATTACCTGCAAATTTTTCTTTGGAGAAGCGTCTCCTTCAGCTGAAATGCTTTCTAATTTGATTGCTTGTCTCATGAGCATCTCAATTAATGTTGTGATCTGAAGTTCTGGTACCTTGACTCCATCGGAAATAGACTTTTCAATTGCGGAAACCTAAAAAAGGAAAACTACATTATTTCCTCTGCTTTAGAGAAAACAAAATTTAGCTAGCACTTACAATTTAAAAATACATGGCGCACACCACTTACATTATATAACTGATAATTCAATTGGCAATGAAGAAACTAGAGCAATCAAACATCAAAATCTACAAATGAATTTAAACTATGGGATGAGAAGATTATGTTATTGAAGCAAAAACTTGGCTTGACAGCTAGAGTCCACTATTAATGAGAAAGCGCAGTACAATAGTTTTGGATTGGTCTGGGCATGTAAACAGCATACATCTCACGTACCATCATGTTAATCACTTTGGTTAAATTAGAAGTAAAAGTAACGGCAAGATGTCTCACTATTGCTCAAAGGATTGCAACCAAAGAAAAAAGATACTAAGAGCAATATAATACTATGAAAGTAATACAATTTTGCAGCTTTAACATTTTTTCCCCGCATATTAACTAGATTTACATAATAGCACCGACAATATTGCACCTATAACATCAAGTTTCATTTCAGAACCAAAAGAAAACCTGAATTGATGGGCTTGGACAGCCGAATATTCACTAATACGGTACGCTGACAGTAGAGAACTTAAGCTGTTTAGGTAACTCAGTCTGAGACGAGCTTACTTTAAAGCTGGATCTTTTTTACACTATCCTAAATTCCTAATTAACTACAGCAAAATGAGACATTTCCGTTGTTGAAAGTTGGCTACTTCTGGAGTTCTAGTAGATCTTAATTAATGTTATAGAGTAAGTAAGCTATAGATAGATGAATGATCTCTATTAGGTCACATTCCTGAGGATCGAACAAAAAAATACTACAATTACTATTTAATTATTTTGGCAAGTTTCGAAGTTCTTCTGTTCTTCATCAGTACAGTTTAACTCTGAAGAACTTATTATATATATATATATAGACGTGGTAGGGTTTCTGCATCTGTTAAGAAGCAGGAAAACAAAAGGAGGTGATAACTGGCAACTATCCCCTGACCCACCCAAGACTAAGTTCCATTACCATGTGAATTCTCTTCAATACTTAGCGTTGATGACGGGGAAAAAAAAAAGGAAAAAAAATAGATGATGTAAAATTGCAAACATGACAGCACGAGCAGAGCACGTATTTAACTCATTCGAACAAAGCATGCTTACAGCCAGGGTTAAAATTGACTAAATTAGTTTCTATCCCAAAAACAAAAAGACTAAATTAGTAAATTGTCAAGACTGCTTTACGCTTCTGCCACCTAGCTTACATTAAACAGAAAAAAAAAAAAGAAAAGAAAAAACGAAACAAAAGGAGTTCACATTCAAAATTATAATATTGAAGCATTTTTGGATAGACAGCCAGTAGACTCACGAACGAGTTTGCCACATAATATTCGGGAAGACTCCCCCACATTGAAATTATATGTTCTATAATTGGCTTCCACTCATTCATGAGTTCGGGCCATACATAACTATGGAGGGCAAGGCCCGCCAAAGAAAAATCGTCAAATGTTTGGGAAACATTAAAAGGCAGGCAAAGAAATGAAGCAAAGAGGACAGAACGAGTGGGAAAAGCCAAGTTTTTGCCTACATTTTTAGTCCACTGGACAAGGAAAATCAGATTCCCTGACACTGACAGTGTGGTCCAGGGGCATCCGAATCTGAACCAATAGATTACAGATATCTCTGCCTATCCAAAATCAACTACTTCTCTTTGGTTCGACCAAAAAAAATATTGGATTTAAAAAAACACTAGTGGCTGAAATATACCATCCATTCTATCTCTCACCAAAGTGAAATTCTGCCAAGTTTGAAACCCAAAGCCCTCTTGACCCCAAAATGTGCAAAACTGAGAGTAGAGATCCAATAATTACATCAAACATTCAAATTCAGCTGCGATAAAATGTATAGCTGATTACGAACAGGCTCCAACTCTAATTTTATGAATTTTCAAAAGGTTTCAATTTCAAATCCCAAAAATGTAAAGGAAAATCCGAAACCTCTAATCGGGTCTATTATTTTACTCTCAGCTGTGCGATTATCATTACCCACTAAACAAAGCTGTCATGCACTCTCTAACCGGTAGCAATTCCACTTTTCGTATGGATCACTTTCATTTCCGTCACAATGCAAGAGTTTGCTAGTTACAGAGATAGAAATGGAAGGTATTTCTAGAATCTTATCACTTATAATAAAATACAGACATTAATTACAATAAAACATAGACAACGAAATTGTCGACGAAAAAAACAAAAGTGGTGGGGTTTTGGTTACCTGCTCCGCCAGCTTGTCAACTTCTGTGGACACGTCCAAAATGGCGCGATGAGCACTCTGGATCTTAGCATTCCTACGCATCTCAAGGAACCGTCGCTCAATGCTAGATGGGTCTTGAATTAGAATGACTTTTGACCGGTCTTTCACTCCGCACATATCTAGGTATTCTCCATTTTCTCGCTCTTTCCCTCGGAAAACAAGCCTCTGTTCACCCGACTGTAACCCGGTCTTCTCCGCTAGCAACTTCTTCACCTCCCCTGTAAGTTTTACGTCTCAGCTTTCATCACAATCGTCAAATCAGTCGTATCAAATGTGAAACATAGTGACCACGCATCCTTCTAAAATAATGAATGTTTGTGTCATCATTTCCATCCTGAGTTGTTTGGTTTTCAAGAAAAAAGAAACGAAAATTTAAAATAATAATAATAAAGTATACACCATGCAATGCTACGTAGGCACGTAACATTGGTGGTAATGATGGCACTGGAATTGCCACCAAACTCAATTTGCCTTCCAACGCAGTAATCGACGTTTCTAATAAGTTCCATTTTCTTCACCTAATCAATTTCTCACCAACCAAACAGAAAAAAATGAAAATGCAAAAGACGATTCTAGATCCAGCTTATCTTACCAAAAGTCGCGATGGAACTGACTGAGATCTCGTATCGCAGCGCACCATAGGCGATCCGAAGCCGCAAATTCGGCCCGGGAGCATCTGGTTTGTCGCCTCTCTTCTGCACCAACATTCCTCCAGGCCTCATTTCCCACTCAGTCTCTTCGTCTCTCGTTGCAGACGACGACGACGTCCTCATTGTCGAGCTCTCACTGGCTCTACCGTACGCACTCAATTTCTTTCTCATCATTTTGAACTCAATCTTCCCGGCAAAAAGTCTCGAAGCACATAAAACAGCACAAATAGAGAGAGAGAGAGAGAGAGAGAGAGAGAGAGAGAGAGAGAGAGAGACTGTTTTCTCGGGAAAGTGAGGGAAAATATCTAAGGCATGAGTGGAGGAGGAGGGTGCATCAATCTGCCGACACTAGCAAGTTATAATGCTGGGCTTGGGTCTGTGGGGCTTTTGTAGTGCGAGGAAAGGGGAAAACTATCGTACTCATCAGGGTATGATAGGAGAATCTTGGACCAATGAAAGACATGCCACGTGTCGTGGTTCGTTTGTTTGTGTGTAGTGACAGCTAAGCAGAGGTCTGGAGGTTGCCGACAGCTCAAGGAAGCATCCAATCCAAGAGACGCGACTTGCTTTGTTTATACTGCTCATTGGCCACGTGGAAGACTCTGATTGGTCGTTAGAGTGTAGGTCCTTCGTATGCAATGGATTGAATAGTTTTCCAGTTGAGTCTTCGTTGGAGAGAATATTTAAATAAGGGTTGTTTTTAATGTACTTATTTTTTAATTTTTTAATAAAATATATTAGGTGAAAATTTTGTTAAAACCTATATTATATAAGAATATAAAATTATCGAAGCGTGTTGTCAAATCTCATCATTGATATATATTATTTTGGATTTAATTATAGGAGGCCAACAAAATTTAATTAAATCTATATCTATCTATATATTTATATAAAAAGAGTTATCTCACCTGATTTAGAATTTCATCTCAAATTCTGTTTTGTTTAAGAATAGGATCTCTAGTTTAGTTTAATTTAGACTATTTAATTTCATAATTAATAATTTATATTTTAAATTTTTTTTAAATAGTATTCTAAAAGTTTAGTGTGTTGGTTATGAATTTCAACAATTTAAATTGAAGCAAGTATCTTGATTGGCTTTAAAATTTAGGATTTGGGTCCAATCAGATAATCCAAATTGGTTTTTTTTTAAGCAACAGTGTTATAATACTTGCTCAATATTTGTTGAAACATTTGACAAATGTATAGAGTGTACAAATAAGTCTTGATAATCTATACTAATTCTAATTTATAATATAAATTAATGAATCTTATTTTATCTCAATACTACCAATAATTTTATTGCTTTCTATTATTTTAAGATTTAACAGAGTACTTGTGCATCACATGAGTCTATATCTAGTTAATGATATATTTCTTAAAAAAATAGTATCATCTTATTTTGAATATTTAAATATAATTTTTTGAATTAATTTTTCAAATATTTCCCAAGTAAGATAACTTCTCTATAAAGCACAAATGAATTTTCATGTCACTATTAGCTGGTAATATAAATTTGCTCAGTTAGTTTCAATCACAAAAATAACACTTTTCTATGACTATTAAATTTCATTTCATTGAAGAGACACAAATAATATTTATGACAATGACTATTTTGATTATAAAAGACAGATTTTAGAAATTAAACCAAATGACTTTATTTTAAAAGTATAAGATTGAGACAATAGATGTTTTAAAAACAAAAAATTAGATCATTGTTTAGTAAAATGTCAATATCTATCTATTTATCCACAAAATCATAATGTCACATGAATCAATTCAAATTTTATTTTGATATTTTTATCAACTAATTATATATATATATATATATATATATATTCAGTTGGTGCATTTATAGACCAAATATATTCAGTCTTTATTGAAAATTTATTGGAAATCATTAAATACACATTAATTATTTAAAGTAAGAAGACAAAAAAAAAACCCATAAAAACAGCTGCATCAAAAAATTATTGCATCTAAAACAACTCATGAATCTTCATTGCACAACCGACTAAATCTACCGAACAGCTTATCTCTTTTATGAAATTGATTGGATAATTCTTGGATTGGATATGTGTTGATTAGTTTCATTTTCATTGGTAGGAAGAGGAATAGGATGTGTTTAGTAGTGAGGCTATGTGGGCCATCGGCCTGATGTGATTTTCAGATGGGAGAATTAATCCTGACCATTGACTGGATTTCAATTCAACATATCTGACGGTCTTAAATGATTTGTGATTATTGGGGGAATAGATGATTTTGCTCAATGAAGGTTGGTTGGTTTAGCTCTTTTTTTTGTTGTTGAATTTTTTGATTTTTTACTAAATATTATTATGTATTTTTAAAAAAATTGTAAAAATTAAAATTATTAAGATAAGATATAGAATTAGTATAAATATATATCTATAATATACTTAGAATAATTTAATATTATATATTATATATTTTAATATCTGTAACATATATGTTAATTATATATTTTAAATACCACTGGTTCGACATGGTCTGACTATTGACCCGTGAGCTACTATCTCGACCGGTCCAATTTTTTGAATTTTGATTATGATACACATGTTTCAAATTAATTTCAATTATATTCACGAGTCTAATATCATTTAAACATTTATGGCAAATGTTGAAGTCATTCTAACTCACACACATCATCATTTACTAATCCACCGTAGCTTTGTTGCATGTGATGAGAATTGATAATTGATCAAAATAATCTTTATTATTTTATATATGATTGTTTAACTTCATATTATATTTTATTATTTTAATCATTATTAATTTCAATCCAATGTGATAAATCCATAGTGAGTTAATATGTGCTGATGTATACAAAATGGAATGGTACTTTAGTATTTACCATTAAATATTTGGACTATATTAAACTCAAGGGATATAATTAAAATTAATTAAAAATATGTGTTATAATTAACTCAAAATAAAATATTGATTTATAATTAAATTATGAGTTTTCCGAAAAATAATTAACAGTTTTGCCTATATATATATATATATTTAACAAGTTATCTCTTTCATGAAATTCATGATGGGATTAGGATAGATCTTAGGTTGGGTTTGCATTTGTCAGTTTCATTTTCTTGGGTTGGCGGAGGAATATGATATGTTTTGAAGTGAAGCTATGTGGGCCTTCGGCCTGATGTGATTAAAAAATGGGAGAGTAATCCTAGCCATCGGTTGGAGTTCAAAGTAAACAGATCGGTCGGTGTTGAGTGATTTGTGATTATGATTGGATATAAGGTTTTGCTTAGAATTGTACTCTTTGTTAAAGGAGATAGATAAGGTTTAACAACCTCTAATTAATAGGATTAAGGAATGTGATTAATACTTTGACTATAAAAGGGCCAATTGCTTACAAAATGGATTTTATTTGTAACCTATATGATGTTAAATTTTAGAGTAAATTAATGATTTTGTCTCTCAAAAATTATAATTGTCTTAATTTAGTTATTGAAAGATTACGTTTGTTGCATTTTTGTCTTTTTATATATCAAAGTAACTTGTGGTGACAAAAAATTTGAGATTTGATAGTAATATATTTTATGATTTAATAGTGAAAATGATCAAATTAAAAACACTAGGTTTTTTATGATTAAATTGATATATTTAATTTTTTAAAGATTAAATTGAGACAAATATAATTATTAAATACTTAAATTAGCAATTTTCTCTAATTTTTTTATATTTTTTTAAATAAATTATGTTTTAGTCATTAAAATATTATGTTTGACTTAATTTGGTTGTTTTCATTACTAAATACCTTAATCAATCGTTATAAAATCTCAATTTTTATTGTTGTTAAAAATTATTTTAACAGACAAAAATTATTGAACTTGTAGCTTAAGTAGTATGAGATCAAAGTATTGTGAGTTAAGGGTCAGAGTATGATCCCCATTGTAATGATAATTAATTAAAAAAAAGGCAGGCAAAATGACAAATTGAGTCAAATGTAATTTTTTTTAAAAGATTAAATTTAGACGTTTGATTAGATAAGACAAATATAATATTTCAAAGATCAAATTAATAATTCAAAAAAATCAGATCTTACGAAAATTTACAAATTCAAATAGTCCACTTTATAACTAATAAAATCCTCCATAGTTAAAGGCAAACTCTATATTGGACCTGTATTGGAAAATTTATATAATAGATAACTTTGTTTTTATTCAAAATCATTTAATGTACCATAAACATTAAATATATATAAGTCTCGTGGTGTGCCTCTTATTGATTCAACGTTTGGAATATTACTTTTTTTATGTCAAAAGAAATGAATTTGATGTAGCGTGCTGTCACTAATTTCAGCCAATCGATTATTATCTACATTTTTTTTTATAACCATCATCTAAATGATTAATTTTAAAAATTTGAATTTGAAATAAATAATTTAATACTATCACTAATTTGAGCCAATCAATAACTATCTAGATAATTGATTTTTAAAAAAATCAATATTACAATAATCAATTAATAATGTCACTCACTTAAACCAATCAAATAAATCACCTTTGCATAACGGCTTTCATTTTTCTTTCTCTCGTTGTAAACTTTTAGTAAAAAGAAAATGAATGTAATATTCAAGCAACACGGCATGAGAAAAAAAAAGAATTATTGACAATATCAGAAACATATAAAATAGTATGTTTCAATATTTTTTGAAACTTAATTTTATAATGTCTGTTACTATAAATATATTTTTGTTATTTATTTGTTTAGCTTATTGAGTATTTGAAATATCTTATTATGAAAAATAATTATATACTACAATTTTAAGGATGTGCAGTAAAAAGGTTTTGAAGATTTGACCTCGTACAAAGGAGGAAAATATTCAAATATTTTTTAAATATATTATATGAAAAAGTATTCAACAATTTATAATTTTTATAAATACAAATGGATAAAAAATAGTATGAATTATAATAATTTTAAAATTCATTTATATACAATATTTTCCATTTTTTAAATACATATGTTGCGCCTCATGCATTACGACAGGTCACATTCTAATAAGTTGTTAATTTGATATTTAAAAAATTATAATTATCTCAATTTAATTTTTTAAAATCAAGTATCTCAATTTAATCTTTTAAAAAATATATTTGTGTCTATTCAATATTTTTTTTGTTACTAAATTGTTAAATTGGCTATTGTCAAATAAGTATGTTGTTGTAAAAACATCATTTTAACAAACATGGGTGCAATATTAAAACAAATACAAATTTTATGATTTAAATTAAGACGCTTAATTTTTTAATAATTAATTTGAAACTTGATTTATATTACAAGATTGAATTGTAATTTAAACTAATTTAAAAATAATAATTCATCAATTTAAGATAAAATATTATAATAATGTAATTGCTTATTTAGTGCTATTTAGAATAGCTAAATTATTTTTACACTAGTTTCTTAATAAACCTAGATTTTTAATAAAGGAATAATGAACCTTGAAACAGGCTTATCAATGACAATACGGTGACAGAATAACATACATACATGCACTTTCATAGCCATGATAAAATGGAAAAAAGAAAATACCAAATATTATACTCATTTTATTTTATAAGTTTGATTACACATAAAACCATCTTAATTTTTGAAACTATGGAATTTTTATAATACACTTTATAAGGAATAGCATTTTTTTTTTCTAAATATAGTTATTTATATATAAAAAGTTATTAATATGTAAAATAGATTACATGGCCATAGTTGTTTTTTTTTTGAAGTATATATGTCTTTTTTTTATTCTATTTTTCTTTTGAATTTGTAAGGTAAGATTATTTTCCTAACTTGAGTTTTAAATATCTTTAAAATAGTTGTTAACATTACAATTTAGCTTTTTTACACTAATACCATTAAAAGAAAGCACATTTTATATGTTTCCGAATTATTACAACCCTATGTTTTTTTAAAAGAAAATTAGGGGACTTGACACTTTCCATTTTTTTTTAAATAAAAGGAGATTTGTTGTTGACATTGATACAAAATCTATCGGTACAAATTAATAATATATTTTTTTAATTTTTATATGAATAAATTACGCATTAATTTGAATAATTGATCTGTGAGCGCTAAAAGAAAAAATAGTGATTCCTCTTGTCTTTTGCTTGGATGGGCCACAATTAAATTAAAAACAAAAAAATGTGGCATATATGAAAAAAAATACTTTATGAATGAGATGTTTCGAGAAAGGAAAAAAATGTGTAGTTTTTTTATATATTTATTATTATGTTTTACAATTAAAATATGATAAGTGTATAATTTTTTAATTAAAATATGATGAGTATATAATTTTTTAAAAAAACTTTATATTTTTATAACTTATTGTTGTAGTGCGTGTTTGTTTATGCATTGCTTTCTCCCTAACCACAATTTGAAGCTTCATAAACATGGTTTGCACAAAAATGAAATGTTTGGGAGCTCTTCACGTTATGCCATTGTGACTATGCTTTTGTTTCAACTACGGTTCATGCCAACATTGTATTGGGTTGTTTTAGGTATTATTAAACGTGGTTTGGTGGTGTACTATTTTCAAATTTCTCAAAATATCCCTATGCTTCAGGTCACGTTCAAAAACTTGATATGTGTTGGTTTTCTTCTTTTTTCTTATTAGTTCGTTTATTGTTCTTTCCTTCACCTTCCCTTTTATTTTTGTCCATTTTTAATTTTTTTGGTATATTTTCTCTCTTTGACTAGCCTCCTCTGCTTGTCCTTTTTTTTTTCACCATTTACAGGTGACTCCAAATTCAATGTTGGACTATTTTATTATATTTTCTCCTATTTTTGTCTGTTTTTTAAAACTTTGGGTTGCCGGAGAGATGCAAAGAGAGCTTAGACCAGTAAAACGCTGCTCTCAAGTCTCTCTGTGTGCAAAACTTGACTGATCACTAAATCAAGTTCTTTGTGATCTATCAACTTGAGAAGGCGATGACTCTTTTTCTTTTATTTTCTTTTCCGTTCTGAATCATTTGTGGACAGGGCTGAAGAGACTGAACTTAAAATTTGTTTTTTTTAGGCTATCTTTCATTGTTCTAGAATCGAATGTGTATGTCTGTGGGCTATATGTGAATTAATTGTAATTAGTAGTTAATTCATAATTAATTAGTAATTAACTAGTGATTCATTAGTAATTAATACTCATATTCTTTCTAATAATTACATATCAAAGTACTTATACTAATTAACATTTAAACATAATACATGTTCATAATATACTTAAATCTAAGTTTATCTTATAATTTTTCAAATATAAACCACGTTCACTCAAATTTAAGTTTATCAAAAATAAATTTTGTAAATCATGATTTGTGTAAGTATAAAGTTTTCCAACTATTTTCTAAACCCACGCACACGTAAAGCCAGGGACTCCCACCTGCACTTTGATATCTAAGCCAATGAACAATCAAATATTGAGTAATTAAATTGTGTAAATGTACCTAATTCATAAGGAATATTTATATAGTTAATTCCCAAAAAGATAACTTGGTAGTTTGTGTGGCATATAGCTATTGGTAACTTATAATCTCGGAGATGGAATCTTTAGGTGGAGAAAATGGTTTTACAACTTTTTTTTTTTGTGTGTGTGTTTAATATTATTCCGTGTATCTCATAGTTTTACTATTTAGTTTTCAAATGAACATATATAACAACGTTAATTAAAAAATTTTCTTTTTCAATTTATATACTTAAAAATTTCATTTTCATTAATTCTTTTGAATAAAGTATTAATTATTTAAAATTAATTTTATGAGTGCATTAGATGTATGCAGTTACGCGTCAAGTTTATTACTTAAGATTTAAATGTGTGTTAGTTAGGATAAATGCATTAAAAAAATTATTTATTTAAAAGTTAACATAAAACTATTACTATTTTTTCCATCAATAATTACCAAGCTAATATGCAAGTGTGCACCCTTCATTTTTTTTTGGTAACATTAAAATAAAATAATACAAAAAATATGCAAAAATATTTTTTACATTTTTAACGTTTATAACAAGTTTTAATTTTGTCTTTAACATTTTTTTATTAGTTATATCTTACATGTTTTATTTTTATTTCAAATCTATTATTTTTATTAACGTCGTTTATTTCACTGACGGAAAATACAGAGCTAGAATTATCTGAGGTGTACCACGTGGATCGCCCAATCAACATTTTTCATTAGTGAAACAGACGACATTAGTAAAAAAAATATATTTAAAACAAAAATGAAACATGTAAAATATAATTGACACAAAAAAAATTATAAATGGAATTGAAACTTATGTAAATGTTAATGACGTAAAAAATACTTTTACCTAAAAATTATGATGTGTTTGTTTAGATGCTCATATTAAATCTTACATAAAGACTTCTTCTTTTTTATTTCTAAAGGGAAACAAAACTAGAATAAAGTACGTCATTAAGAGCATCTTCCTCCAAAGTGTGATGATTCGATCTATTGGCTCCTATAGATTTCCTATGAATAAACCAATCAACAATGAGTAAATTATTAATTTGGTCCTTAAAATATTACAGTTGTCTCAATTTAATAATCAAAATATTATGTTTATTTTAATTTAATTAGTCTTTTTGTCAAAAAAGTGACTGAAAATTTTGAGATTTAGTAACAATAAATTATTTAGCAATAAAAATGATCAAACTGAGATTAATTTAATCTTTTATAGACTAAATTAAAATACTTGATTTGTTGAGAATCAAATTGAAAAAATTATAATTTTTCGTGACTAAATTAATAATTTACTTATGAACAATTAAAGATAAAGTAGTTAGATAACATAAATGTATACATATAATGGTAATTTGGTAGTTTGTCTTGGAATATGGATATGAGGAGATTTAAATATTCTTCAAATAAGGAGCATTAACATAAAACTTTTTAATCTCCATTAACAAGAGCAACAATTTAATTTCATCAAGCACTAATGAAGAATACATCCAAGAAATTAATTATTCACCATCCCTAGATTTTTTTTTCCTCCATTTTTCATTTTATGAAGGTAAATAAACAGGGTACATTAGTCTAAACGTAGATTGCCCACTATAAATAATCAGAAGAGAATCTTGACCAGTACAAAAGATCCTATTCCATCTCAATTATTGATTTTTAAAATTAATTAATTGTCCAAATTTCAATTGCTTTTTGAAGGAGCATGAACAAGAGCAACAATTTAATTTCATCAGGCACTAATGAAGGGAATTAGATTGGAAGGCACAAGAGGCTATAGGTTGATGCATCCAATGATTTATATTTTTTTTTGTATTTTTTTTTAAATTATACTAGTCGTTAGATCTTATATTTGATGACTATTAAATCAGATCTAATGATTAGTATAATTTTAAAAAAAATACAAGAGAAATTATGGCTGTTAAATGTATTATCCAACTACTATAATAAAGCATTAGAGCCTCCTATGCATAGAATTTTCTTCCTTTTTTATTTTAAGAAGGTAAACAAACAGGGTACATTAGTCTAAACATAGATTGCCCACTATAAGTAATCAGAAGAGGACCTTGTCTAATACTGGAAGATCCTGTTTCATCTAGACCATTGATTGATTTAATCAATAGTCCAAATTTCGCTTGCTTAATTGCTTTTTAACTTTTTTGTTTTGTTTTTAAAATTTGGCTTTTTCTAGATTATTGATATAAAAAAATCAATATACCAAATTCAACAATAGGACCCTCCTGTACTGTTTTGGGAACAATACAAACCTCCATTTTCTTTATCGTCCACAGCTTTCTGGGCAAGGAGCATCAAACACGACGATGCCTCCACCTGTTTGACGCACTCATTCACATCATCTTTGAGCTTTTCAAGCGAATCTTTGAGCTTTTGAAGCTCCTTCAAGTCCAGCCCTTCTAAGTTATTCTGCTTCAAGGCCTTGTCAAGCATCTTGCCCTTCTTCTTCTCCACCTGTTTCTCCCTCATCAACTTCATGAATTGCTGGTTCAGCTTCTCCATGACCAGACCGTTGTTGCCGGAGGACCCGCCATTGTTGGACCTGCTTCTTTTGGTGGCGTTACGGCGATGAAGAAACCTGTTGGCCACAGCATCCACACTTGGATGGCCGAAGGAGAAAGGCTTCCCCCCAGGAGAGAAAGTAACAATGGCAACCTCTGCTCCACATAAGGTCGCTAGCTCGTTTGCTTTCTTGAACACTCCAGTTCTGCGCTTGGAGAAGGTGACTTGCCTTGAACTTGAGTTCTTCACCAATTTCATCTCAATCTTTCGACGACCCATGAAGAAGAAGAAGAAGAAGAAGAAGAAGAAGAAGAAGAAGAAGAAGAAGAAGAAGATTAAGATGGTGATGGATCTAAAGAGGAATATTGGAGGGTTGAAGAAGAAGAAGAAGAAGATTGAGACGCAGATGGATTTAAACAGGATTGGGGGGTTATATATATATATATATTACTATGTGCACTAAAATTCTATTTCGGTACATATGCCTTTTTTTTTTTTAATTTGGTCTTCATAGATTTTTATTTTTAATTTAGTCTTCTTACACATTGATATGTTACCAATTCAGTTCCTTACTTATTTTCATTCTTAATTTGATCTCTTACAAATTGATATATTATCAATTTAATTTTTTTTATTAGTCATAACTTCTGATAATCACAACTTTTGAGGAAGGGGTTAAATTGATAATATATAAATCTATAAGGGACTAAATTAATAACATATCAATTTGCGAGAGAATATATTGAAAATAAAAATCTATGAGGGATTAAATTGATAATATATCAATTTATAAGAAATCAAACTGAAAATAAAAAATTGTGAAAGACTAACTTGAGAAAAAAAGACATATATGAGGGATCAAAATAATATTTTAGTCATGATAAATGTGTGTGTGTGTGAAGGTTAGGCTGTATCTTATTCCTATTCCCCTACTGAGGCTCAATATGTTTATGACATTTAATTTGCAATCTCTTATTGTTTCTATCTATGGCTTTTTTTGTTCCCCTAATATGGAAGTGTTTTAATCAATCTCCCAAATTTACGAATTGCAATAATAATTAATTTTGGTTTGCAATTTTCAATTTAATGTTGCTAATTAGGGCATATTAGTTTTCGGAAAGACAAGAAGAGAGAGTATAAATTAATCCATATTTACGAAATTCCATATGGTAAATTTGGAAATTGTATTTTGGGTATGACAATTAGCACTGTGCTCAAGGCTTTGCCTAAATTAAATCCTTTCGTCGAATACTCTTTAGTATAGATATGGAAATGACACATCAACACGGAAGCGGATTTTCTTTTGTGCTTCTCAAGTGCAAGAAGCTCTAACTCCAATGTGAATCGTTAGATGCGTTACATCAAATAGTTTATTTTTTTTTCTTTTTGCATTTTTTGGCCTTTTCTCTTAAAAAAAATTTCATTGACTGTTAAATCTCGATCAACGATCATCAACTCCAATGATTAGTATAATTTTCACATTTAGAGTTGGAGTCTTATGCACTTCAAAAGCATAAGAAGAAATATGCTTCCCATCAACACTATTTAATTCAAGTGGTTTGATACTTGTTTCTTTTAAATAAAGTCTCGAGTTCGAGTCTTGTCAATAGAGAAAAATAACGTTGTGAGAGACTTATTCATTTGTGCTCAACTTGACTTGAATCAAATTAGTTAGAACTTAGTGAGTTTTTAGATACTAATTGTTCTAAATAAAAAAAAACATGATATGTGATTCATATCACTCAGTATGTTTGTTTTCTTCTTATCGTAAATTTGAATCATGAATTTCCCAATTCATCTCAAAGAGGGGAAGGTGTTTTTTTTTCCTTAAAAAAAAAAGACTAAAATGGTGAATTTTGCATAGACAATAAGCATTAGATGGTGCCCATGACAAAACAAATCTTTGCACCAAGAAACTCAAAAACTTGCCTTCTCTAATTCTCTCTAGTCCACTAACTTCTCATTACAATAGCCATGGCTTAAAAAGGAAAATCCAAAGAAAGACTACATGGGAGTACTGTAAGTCTATTGAAGCTAGGTTACACATTAAATATAACTATTGTTTGACAATGTAAGTAAGAGAATTTACGATGAAATATCATCTAGCCAAAACCCACAAATTTTGTTAATTATTGTTTATGATATAAACATATACATCGTTATCTAATATATTTCCAAGCTACTTTTCATTGTGTTCTTGAATTGTATGATTTATTATTCGTCATTCCATAATTAGCCTCTTGATTCATGATTAAAATCATGATCTAATAACTTTGATCATAAGGGATACTATTCCATGGTGACTTTGTCATTTCGTTATACCACTTCAACACGTAGAATTTGAGTTTGGGTTGTTTACTATTATAGCATATTGTTGTTCCTAAATTAAGTTTTTTTTTTAAACATCACGAGATAATTTTTACCTCATGAATTATTATTTTGTTTTTTTATCTTCAATCTTGACTATTCAATTTAAAATCAATGGTAAGGATGAGTTATAGTAGTCTTCTGCAACAGTAAACAATTTGCTGGCATAAAATTCATATTCTTTTTTCTATGTGGCACGAACTGTAGAGTGCAAGGTGCATTTTAATCGTTCTTGCATGCCTAATTTGCATTAATCCCACATGCTCTTTATGTTGTTGCAGTTTAATGCATGTTTAGGTCGATATTGTCATCATTTCTCTATTCCCAACCCTTCAAAGAAAAATCATGGTCATCAAGTTCCTCATATGATGTTGCATCAACATCTTTTGAGCACTCAAGATCTTTAGAATCTTCATCATATTCACGCATAATCTTCCACATATTTTCTTTCAAGAATCTCATCAATCCACTCCTTCTTGGTCATAGTTTCTTCACTGACAAAAAAGGAATCACTGAGATCATCCCCAAATTAAAGAGAAAGTTTTATATGTCTTTAGGTGGATTTTCTAAATCCTCATCACCTTCATCACTTGAATATTCGGCAGAAGTCATATAAAGCTGCCTCTCTTCCAGTAATTATGTAGTCATTACACATAGGAGAGTCCGACGGTTAGTTTGGGCGGTTTCAAGTATAAAACCAAACTAAATTACTGACTTCAGTTTGAGAAATGTCAAACCTTTTTGTTTGATTTTATTGCAAAAACAAACAAAGTCAAATCATAAAATTCTTGGTTTAGGCAGTTCCATTTCAACCGTTTAAGTCTATATTTAGCCTCTTGTTTTTTGAGAACTATCTTTTTTTTTTTTTGAAACTTTTCACAATTGTTCATTATAATAACTCATAAAAAAACACAGCTCACTCTAATTCATAGCTTGTAATATAAGTCTGTTTTTTTTTTCCCCTTTCTTTTTGATTAAAGCATGAGGGGAAAACCCAATAATAAAATTACAATTATTCAATAGCTAGTATAAGCCTATGGAAGAAAGTTCCCCTAACATCCTCTACAGCTAAAGAGATACATTCATTGAAATTAATTTTTTGCACAATAGGTATTCCTTCCAATAACAAAATATTATTTATATTTTATATAATATATTATTATTGTTATTATTATATATAAAATTTGAGTAGTTTTGCAGTTTGGTTCAGGTTGGCTATTTTCCAAACTGCAAATTGAACTAAATCGTTGGAATTAAAAAATCTCAATTGAACTAAATCAAACATTGATCGATTTTCATCAATTTAATCAAATAAGTTTGAAATGATTTTGAACACTGTTAATTAAATGATTTAACGTGCAATAAAAAAAAAAGGGGCAGGTCCGTGATTTTGGGGCCAAAAAGGAGGACACGTGTTGTGCATCCATTGGCCATCTCCTTTGTACTTTGCAATTAGTGCCAGCCCTTCAATTCTAAAAGGAAAAAAAAATAGAAAAAGATGGTGTTTTAAAAAATTGACCTTTTTTTAATTAGGGCCTTTTGAGTTTTGACCCTAATGCCAAATAAGGTTGGATTAGATTCGATTAGGGCCTATTAAAAAAATACACCACATCAATAAATTTTAATAAATAATTTTCATTTCATTTCTATCCATTTACTTGAAACCTCTCTTATATCCCATATTTTGTAAACTATTTTTTTGTTATCTTACAATTTTTTCTTCTTTTTTGAAATTTTCTTAATAATTTATCTTGGTTATTTATTCGTAAAATGTTATAAAGTTTTCATGCTTGACTAATCCTTTTTTTTTTGTTTCTTGTTTTAGGTAATAAAACTAAAGCTTTTAATTTTATTTTAAATATGTGATACAATGATTTTCAAGATAATTAGACAATTTTATGTTGTTTTGATTTGTTTATTGTTAATTTGAATATTGAAATCGTTTATAATTGAACTCTTAAAGACAAATATATATTTGATATGGTTAAGTTAAATATTTTGAAGATAAATATTCGTTGGTCCATTTGTTTTATTTAACCAAAAATAGTGAAAAAGCAAAAAAAGAAAAATAAAATTTTGCCCATGTTTGGTATGTAGGAGGGAATAAGAGAGAGGGTGGAAAAAAAAAAAGAAAGAACGAGAAATTGTTTAAATTATATTTTTCAAAAGTACTAAATTTTTTTTTCTCTCTCTCTTCTTTGTTTTTCTTTTTTAAATTGACACTCTATTTTTATTTCCATTCTTATTTTATTTCTTTTCCTTTTATTTTCATTTGTCCTTCTTTCAGTACAAGAGAAGATTTTAAAGACTAAGGTTGTAGTCTTTTAGAGTAGCTTGGTGGTTATTGATTAAAAAAATTAAAAAATTAATGTTAACTTTTTCTCTTTTACAAATAAAGAAATAATTTTTTTTTAAAATTTATGTATCTAAACAAATATGCACATTTAATCTTAAATAGTTTCAAAAGATTTAGAAATAAGGACGAAGTTTGAATGAATTCATTTAACTAATTCAACCCTTTTTTTTCTCATCTAAATAATATTTGAGATAGGATAAGGAACAATTTGTGCGTGTCATCCTTATCTAGAAATCATGTTAATCTTCTTTATATCGCTTCAATTTTATTGAATGGTTCGGAAAGAATATGAAAATCGACAAAACTATCTAACTGAATTTTTATAAAATAAAAAAAAATTAAATATTTATCATTTTGACCTATTATTTTTTATTTTCACTAAAATTAATTTTTTTTTAAAAATCATCCCATCAGACTAATAGTATTAAAATGGGTTTGGATTTGCTGTCTATAAGCAGCATATCTTTCCTTTGCTTTTTTTGTTTGTTGTAATAGTTTTTTTCGTTGCTAAAAAAAAAGACATGCTAAGGTAACAAATCCGGACCCTATTAAAATGGCTCAAGGTTTGCCTGTAAATGAATAGGTTTAGGTTTAAGATATTAGACCTCTTTAAAAATGGATTTAAATCGTGGTTAGACTCGTTTAATTATTTTTTATTTTTTATAAAAATTATATTATTTAATATAAATAATCTCAATTTATTATTTTTTATATTATATAATATTATATTCAATAAATATAATAAATTTAAATA
The DNA here is from genome assembly GCA_037074585.1 of Biancaea sappan. Classification (NCBI taxonomy): domain Eukaryota; kingdom Viridiplantae; phylum Streptophyta; class Magnoliopsida; order Fabales; family Fabaceae; genus Biancaea; species Biancaea sappan. Next base: position 67,439,195 of record CM073493.1, on the reverse strand, counting down.
TGAAAGTTCTTGTAAATTTTTTAAAATAAATAAATATTTTTTAAATTTAAATATAATAGAATTAATTTAAAAAATATAAAAAGTTAAAATTATTAGTTATTAAAAATGTTAAAAAAATATTTTACATATATAAATTGTATTTTAACAAAAAATTATTAAATATTTTTATTAAAAATATTTTAATATTATATTATTTAAATAAAAAATTTTACAAAATGACCCATCTAATAAACGAGTCGGGCTGGGCTTAGGGTTGTTTAGGGTTTAGACGCGTTTACAGGCTGCTGGTCCGCTAGTGCTGCATCTTTATTTTGGGGCTAAACTTTGGGAGCTCTCTCTTCAATTTTTACAGAGAAGATCTAAAATGAACTGGTAAAATGAACTGGGATTTTTTCTGTTCTCAGATTTCAATTTTTTCTTGGTTCACAACTTTCGAGCGATGATATGGAAACTTCATATCTCTAGCCGTGCTTCGTACTCGGGTAATCATCTCTCTTTTTCTTCTTCTTCTTAGCATTGATTTCCAAATGTTTCTCTGATTCATTCTTCGCGGTTTCGAGGTTAGTGGGCTAAAGAGTTGCTTTTGTGAAGGCTCTCAGCTGGACTTCTTTCAATGGATCCTTGATTTGCCTTGACTTCAAACATTGACATTTTTTTTTTTGGTTGTCTTTTTAGCTAGAAGTTCGTATTCAAACGAGCCATTAGGTCATAATGCATTTGGGGGTGGTATGGACTTCTGTTTGTTAACATCATGGTGAATCATGATAAGTAGTGCGTCTCGATACAGTAGCCTTTTTCCAGATGGGTTTATACTCCGAGGTGCTTCGGTACAGGCTTTCAAATCTTTTGAGATAGTTTATTTCTACTCATACAATTGATACTATCTTTTTCTTGTGTGAGTGTTGAGGGTTATATACTAACTTATGTAATGGATGGCAGAACTCCATTAGGAATTTTGATACATATGCCTAATGTAAAGTTATTATCACTCAGTACAGTTTCTTTAGAAAATTTTATGGAATACATAAATCATGGACAGAAAGTTTGCAACAAGCATGGCTTTTAAGAGCAACATGCTTAAAGAAAACAAATATGAATGCAAATTTTAATTAGCAATTTCCTGTGGATGAGTATAAGTATTCAAAATATAATATGTTTGTTCTTTAGTCTAAATTTGGAGTGTTCATCAATGGTAAACTTCTTTTGTTGGTGTTCGCTATAATTGGAAGATGCATTTTAGCTGCACTTTGTGAAGTACTTCGAAAGATGGATCTTGAAGGCAAAATATTTGGGAGTGGTAAGAAGCTTTAGTGGCCTTTTACTTTGTTAGAATAGAAATACTCAAAGCATTTGGTTTTACCATGAAGCATACATAATATTGTCATTCACTGAATGCAAACTATATATGTCAATGGATTGTTGGAAACAGAAGATTAGTGGTGCTTTCTGTACTAAAGATGATTTTTTTTTTTTTTTCATTTCTGTGGATCATGGGGAATCATGAATTGTTTGATTGTTAGAGGGTACTTTATTTTAAAAGTTGTGACTGGATACTCAGATCTTGAATGATCTTGGTGGCTTCTTAATCCAATATTGCATTGCTCCTTCATTATGCACTATAACTTGTTTACAAGACCATTTTTGAGTTTGCATTTTTTTCAAAATCATTCAATTGTAAGAATATCAAGATTAAAGCACAATGTGATGGCAAAAACTGTAAGAGGGGGGAATGGATTTGTTGTGAGAAGTCTTTTTGTCAGTTATTGGTTGGTTAGTTAGTTAAACCCTTTTTTTGTAATTGTAAAAACACTTTTAATAAAGGGTTACAAGTGATGTGGCTTATGACATCTTGTCTTCATATTTTTTCCATGTTTTTTTTTAATGCATTCCTTGAAGAAACTGATCTTTTCAGAAGCATATTATTTGTTGGATTTTTTTTTTCATAGCTATAAGTTATAATTCTTATTTCTGGCACATACAGTTTTCATTGTTTTACATTTCACCCGCACCCTCCTGTGATCACAAAGCAGACACGTATAGGTAGAACAACTATGATGGTGACAAAATGAGCATGTTGTGAATATTGCTTCGTTTGTTTCAAAATTTCAAATTTCTTTTAATCCACCATTGGGGTTTACAGAAGTTTTTATGAACAGTATATTATTTTGTTTAAAAGTTTTTGATAATTTGCTTTGTGCCATGGTCTATAAATCTCCAGGTTCACTAACCCATCACTATCAAGGTAAAGAAGCTTCAGACTAAGTCCCTATAAATAATTGTCTTATTTCTTGATTCACTGTTTATAAGAGCCTCATGTTCAGAGAATCTCATGAGGTTTAAACGCAGTGATATAACAATTAGAGCTAATTGGACATTTATGATCATGAGATGATCATTTATAAAATATCCTGTGGAAGGGTTGCTCTGACATATAAAAGTGTGACTCCCCATGTTTCTTTTGGTGCTTGGCCATTTATGACAGGAAAACATAGTGGTTAGATTCTATCATTTTTGTTGATTTACTTTGACCCCTTCTGATTACTGCTCAGAGTTTGGGCATCTATTATCGCTATCTTATTCTATTGTCTTATTCACCCTTTGGTCCACTCACTCACTTTCTGTCCCCGTTCTTATTCCTCTTTCTCTGTCGTCTATCTCTTGCTTCCAGATTGAAAATGGAGGATCTGACTCATCTCAAGAGGATGGGCAGAGACCTCAAGTGTTCCATTTGGTATGAAACAATTTAGTATTTCTTCAATTTTGTTCATTTTCCATATGGTATGTGACCCATCTTACTCTCAGCTTTGCCTGTTTGCATAATATAGGTACTCCATTTTATTCATCAACCTATTTTATTAATTATTATTCATCTTACCCTTTTTTTTTTGTTTCTGGGTTTCTAAAAAGAATAAAAATTTACTTAATTAGCTCTTGTACTTAATACATATGTACCTTATTTTCTATGAATTTTAATTCAAACCCAATTCACCAAGAACCATTAGAAGGTTGTTTCATGAAATTGAAAGGTAACATTATTAGTAAACATGTGTCATTTTCTTCCACTCCATGTAAATAATTTTTCTGGTAAAAAGGTTGTTGCCCCTTCAAATCAATCCTTTGATGGGTTGTACAATTTTGAGTCAAGAGGAAGAAATGTAACTGGCGATGCACTATGAAATATGTAAGATCCCCAAGAGTATGTGAAAGACAAGGAAAAAAAAAAAAGGAAGAAAAACTCTTGGTAAGCCATCAAAGATTACCTCTATATAATCATTTATAGAAATCAATTTCAAATTACAGCTAAAGAATCCACACTAAGTCTTGAATTGTTTTATTTTTGCTTCAGTTGTGATGCAAAAAGAAATTATTACCTTTTACTACACTTCAAACGTGAAAACACAGTCAACAACATCTGTGGGTAGAGGGAAAGCGTGTGGGTCCAGCGTTTTAATGTAATGGTTTTAAAATTTAAAGACTAAGATAGTTAACTGTCAACCATCACGGAATATACTATCAACAATAAAAAAGCGAGTTCACTCAACTATTAATCAAAAAATTCCCACTAAAGTCTTCATTTGGGAGGCTGTGTGAATATTTTTTTTAATCTCTACAAAAAACAGAAGATTAAGTGACAACAAAATTTATTTTCAATTCCAAATATATTACTTAACCTAAATTAAAATTGTCTTTTGATATATATATATATATATATATATATATATGTCTTTTCATGTTTTCATAATATATTGGGGGGAATTACTAATTTTTATGCTCCAATCTGAATTGATCAAAATAATTAGAGCTTAATAAATTTTTGGCAAAAGTATATGTCTTGTTCTTAATATTTATCCTGATTTTTATTTATGTCTATAATATTTATTTTTTGTCAAATATATCTTTTATGTTTTTTTTATCATATATGTCTTAAAATGATAAAAATACTCCTCATTTATCTCTTTTTTTTTTCTTTCCTTACTTACACCTAGCTCGCTGGAGAAGACACCAGAGAAGTAGAAAATCGGAGAACTCACTGTCATTCGCTCTATTTCTTTCGCTATCCCTCTAACATTCTTGTTCCCCTCTCTTTTATCTCTAATTCACTCTCTCAATCTCAAAAAATTTCTCTATTTGGTTAGGTTTTTGGTGAAATTTTTTTTTGAGATTGAAAGAGAGAGTGAATTAGAGAGAAAAAGAGGGTAACAAGAATGTTAGAGGGAAGAGAGATGCGGTGGTAGAAGAAATATAGCAATTGGCAGTAAGTTCTTTGATTTTCTAATTCTCTGGCGTCTTCTCCGGCGAGCTGGGTTTGAGTGAGGAGAAAGAAAAAAAAGAGAGATAAAGAATATTTTCATCATTTTTGGCATATATGATAAAAAATGAACTATAAGAGATATATTTGACAAAAAATAAATGTTAAGTGCATAAATAAAAATCAGAATAAATATTGGGGACATGACCTATGCTTTTGCCTAAATTTTTAGATAGAAGTGTTTCCCAAAAAAAAAAAGGTTCATCATATATATATATATATATATATATATATATATTTTGTCGAGTTTCTTTGATGTAATAATTAAACGCTGATTAATTTAAATCCTCCAGGTAACATAATGCAAGGAGTTTCATTACATATTGATGTTTCCTAATACCCTTTTCTATAAAGTTTCATCTCTGAAAATTTTCTTTTTTAGGGGTGAGAAAATAATCTAGAATAATGATGATTGATTACCTCATTCTGTAATTAGTGAAAAATTGTTTCATACACTATTATCTTACACTTTCATAATATTTTAGAAAATATTATATGGCAGAATAATCAAAGTTGTTTTAAAGGGACACAAGCATGTTTTTAGGAACTAGCAAAATTAAACTTTTTAATTATACAAGATATTGTCTAAAGTAGTAATCTTTTTAGGAGCCGTTTGGTACGCTTACGGAAGCCGGAAAGGAAAGCGCCTTTTCGTTACTGTGCATTGTGCCTTTTCGTTACTGTGCATTGCGCCTTTTCATTACTGTGCATTTTTTCGTTGTTTGGTATGGCACGCTGTAACGGCACGCTGTAACAGTTGAAAACAGAAGACGACATTCCCTCTTCCTTCAAAATCTTGATATTTGGTTCCATCGCTTTATCGATGGAAAACCGGTCCTGGAAAGGAAAAAAGAAAGGGAAATGTCAAATTTGACCACGTTCTTCATGTTCCGATCCTCCGCATCTTCTATTTCACCATTTCATTCTTGGCCATCTCGCTCTCGCACACACATTCATATAATAAATTAAAATAGTATCACCCGTAATATCCTTTGGCATTTCCTTTAGCGTTGCAATATCCTTCTGCGTGCATACGCAAGCACGCTTCGGCTTCTGCATGCATACGCAAGCACGCTTCGTCGCAATATCGTGTTTCAGCTTTGCCCGCAAGTTTTGAATTTTGAATTGTTCACCGTCACAATAATGGCGTCTAACAAACAAGATCTAACATTTCTTAAGTCAAGCGATCGACCGTTGGGCGACCGGCCTGTAGCAGGCCGATTGACCAGCCTACTGTGTAATAGGCCGGTCGACCGGCTGTGCGCTGACAGTCGGTTGATCGACTATGCTGAGGCTAAGGGTAAAATAGTAAATTACTTTTATATTTATTTTTCATTATCTTTAAAAAATATATAATAATCTTATTTTTTTTCTTTCTTTTCTATTGCATATCAAACAAATTTTTTTTCCTCCTTTTTCCATTCTCTCTTCCTTTCCATTTTCTTATTTCCTTTCCATTCCAACCCTTTCTTGGATACTAAACGGCCCCTTAGTCTTTGATGTCAATTTTGATTTTTAAAAGACTCTAATTATTTTAATTTGGTCTTTAAAAAATTTGTCTATCTATAAAATCAATCTTTGACAATGAAATATTTGATTTAATAATGGTATATTTGACAATTTAATAATGAAAAAAAGTTAAATTAATATGAATATGATCTTTTGTGAATTATATTAAGGCATCTAATTTTTTTATAGACGAAGATAATTATAAATTTTCAAAAACTACTCATAATCTTAACTAATCATTTATATATATATATATATATATATATATATATATATATATATATATATATATATATATATATATATATATATATATATATATATTTCATGATAATTAAAGTGTCAAATACTTTCTAGGTGACTGCCAACAATGAATCAAATCTAAGGGGTTGTTTGATAGTCCAAAAGCCGCTGAAATGAAAAGCGGCTTTTTAGTATTGTTTAAATTTTCTTATGCTTGGTAGGCTTAATTGTAGATTATGGACATTGAACTTGGAACTCCCACATCCCTCATTTTCTTGATATTCATTTCCTTCTTTTCATCAATAGAAAGCTGGTCATAGAAAGTGAAAAAGAGGAAAAATATCAAATTTTCCTGTGCTCTCTTGTGTTCTGGTCCTCCCGCACTAGAGATCGAGAGGCAGAGAGAGAAAAGAATGAGTGGCAAAGAGAGATCGAACCAGAGAGAGACCAGACGACGACGAAAAAAATATGGGGAAGGGGGTGGTCGACTGGTGCCAACTAGTCGATTGGTTCCTCTCAAGAATGTGATAGTCGACTGATTACATTCAATCAGTTATAATTAGTTGACTGATTGCATTCAACAAGTCGATTCGGTGGGTGGGGAGGTTCATGGGGTAATTTGGTCATTTTTTCTTAATTTTTCTTTCTTCTCTCTTAAAAAAAATACATACCAAACACAGTAAACATTCATTTTTGTTTCATTTTCTATCTCATATCAAACATAATTTTTTTCCTTTTCTTTTTTTTTTATTCTTTATTCCTTTCCATTTTCTTACTTTCTTTTCATTTGTATTCTTTTCTGGATACCAAATGGTTCCTAAACCATTGTAGTGATGCAATTCAATTCTTATCAATTTCAAATGATTTTAAATAATTATTTTGAGATTATCAATTCTTATTCTCTTGTCTATCATTGACGAACTTTGGTCTAAATTGAATTATTTTAAAGACTTTTCACACTATACCAAACATTAAATATAGACGCACATGGTTCATACCTTATATCAATTTGAAAATAGAAAATTGCCTCGTTGATCTTGCTCAAATTCAACGTCTAAGGCAAGACTCACAAGTACTATGTGGTACATAAAAGACTTTAATTTATGAAGTTTTTGAAAATCATTTATAAATAGTTTGAATATAATCAATGTATTATATAGTTCCCGGTGCAAGAGTCTAAGTATGGTCGATATATAAGATTTATATAACTATTTTATAATATGTAGTATAGAACAAGGCATCCTTTTTTAACTCTGCCATGGCTTAGGTTATATGGTTTCCTCTGGTTTGCTTGCCAGTTATCTAATGAGCCACTTGTTTGATATGTCATTAAACAATTAAGAACAACACCAACCATTCGGCTGTCCAATATTAGACGAACATAATTGGATCCAAGTCCATTATTTAGAGGCCAAAATATTATTCATGTTCCTAAATTTGGATTCTTATTTCAATTAAAACCTAAAGTTTTATTTTGTGTTAATTATAACACATATTTTTAATTAGTTTTAATTATATCACTAAATTTAATATTATCTAAATATTTAATTATAGACGCTGATATGACATCTTATCTTACATATTTGACACCGACTAATTCACAGTTGAGACTAATAATGACTAAAATAATCATTATTTTACTATGATTATTTTACTATATATTATATTTAATTATTTTAGTTGTAATCTTTAAATCAAAATGGATTAATAGGTTATCTCTCTCTCTCTCTCTAAAGAAAAAGACAAATCTAAATAAGGCTAATATAGTAAATTGACTTGCTAATGTACAGAAAATATTAGTCTCACTCAAACTTTTGACATTCAACACGTACTTTAGTTTTTCTGATTCAAGTTCACACGAGTCCATGCTTTCGAATTTAGCATTTAATAATCACGCAAAGATTATAATTAAAAAAAAAACTTTGAACAATTCCAGGGAAACAAAAGCAATAGCCACCAAAAGCCAAATCAAACATAAATTTTATGTTTTTTGTTTCCCAATCACAAACATTTAAAAAAAAAAATTCTAAGTTTAGTTTCACAGACAAAAATTGCATAAAAGTTAGACCCATTTTCTGTTTAATTAGCTTATTTAAATTAAACACAACTTAAAAAGTTAATAATATATTTATGTACACGCACACATTTATAGATCGATATCAAATTATCCAAGATATATTGTCATAAATATCAACTTAAAATAATCAAAATGACATTACGAACCTTTTAAAATTTCTTATTCTTTTTGTCATTAATGAAAGTTCATAAGGTCGTTGACTTAAGATCATTTGAGCTTGTCTCTAAAAACAAGCAACATGTTTGTCTTTAGCCCTGAGTTGTTGGATATAAGATTTAAAGATTTAGATTTCAAGAAATGATTTTTTTTATTTTTTATTTTTAAAAATAATAAAAGTTGAGCCATTAGATATCAGATCCATCGATCTACAAAGAGATAAGCATACTACTTGTCTTTAGAGACAAACAACTGATCCTATCTCCTTTTGGTTACTTTAAGTTGGTATATGACGTAACACATGTAGGATAAATAATTTAGTATTGACGGTGTGTAAGATAGAATGTCACATCATCATCTATCGTTAAATATTTAGACGATATTAAGTACAAAATCATAATTGAAGCCAAAGTTATAATTGAAACAAAAACTTGAAGCGCATAAAAAGTATTTTTGCTGTTAAAAATGGCGTTTTCCATCACTTGACTCCTACATTCAAAATTTGACTCTTCGGTTAGGTTATCCTAATTTTTGGCTAAGAAGTAGGAAGATGACTAGGTCAATGGGACAAAAGGAAACTAGCTTATGAGTTACGATAAAATTTACATTTGCAAAAGTAAACAAATAAAATATCAGAATTCATATCATGATACAAATTAATTATGGGCATTTATGGTGTTAAAATGGACTGATACTACAAAATAGCCGGTATAGCAAGCTAAATGGAAGCAATGGAGGCACTTGAATCCAAAAAATTAGTCCATTTTGAACAGAGTGTAGTGCTAAGGCTACAACGCTTAGCGTGGAAATTGAGCGCTGTGATGAAGCTTAGGCTACTCAAGCCGTAACGCTTAGCATAGCAACTAGGCTCCGAGCGCTGGCGATAGACTTAGGCCGTGATGCTCAACGTCGAGACTGGGCGCTGGTGCTGGCGCTCAGCGTAGGTGGCAGGATGCTCGGCGTTGCAATGGGCACAACATTTTGAATTAGTTAAATTAGTGAAACAAAACAGTTTATATCCGTTAATATCCGTTGAAGGTTGTTGTATGAATCTTGCAGTGTGTATATATATATATATATCCTCTTAGCAAAAAGAATATTTATCTCTGTATCTTTGTAATTTTCTTACATAGAGAAATAAAAGTATCATTCAGTTCTTTACAATTTTATCTTTACCATTTGTTCATGGTATCAAAGCAGTGCATATGATCTCTGTAAAAGCGCCATGTTCTCATTTCTGTTCTTCTTCTTTCTATCTTTCCTTTTCTTTTATCTCGTTCTTGTGTCTCAAGAACGTATCAGAACAACCAGTGAAGAAAGCAACAATGGACCCAAAGAAGACTCAATCTCTCTCCAAATCTCTGATAATCTCGGGATGAATTTGATCACCGCGTCGCTCATCGACAATAACTACATGACATGGAGCATATCAATAAAGATAACCATGGCAGACACACTCGACTCTAGCAGACTTGTACAATTTCTCATGGGGCTTAAATGACGCCTATGACTCGATAAGAGGAAGAGGATGAATTCTACTACTAGAGCCCTTACCCAACGTAAATAAGGTATATACCATGGTTCTAGTAGTTGAGAAACAACATGAGGTAAATCAAACTTATATGGGCAACCAAGAAAATAATGCTTTAAAATGCAATAGGGAAACATCACAAGAAATAGAGGGGGCAGTAATAACTAAGGTTGCCAGAATTCAGGCAGAGGCAAGGAAAGAAATAATGACAAGAACAACAAGTTTTGCATTTATTGCAACACACCAGGTCTCATCTGCAAACGTGCTTCCAACTTAATGGCTTCCCCGATTGGTATCAACAATAAAAGGCCTAAAAAGAAAGTGCAAACGCCACCAAAATAGAAATAAATAAATCAACACCGTTCAAATATATAAATAGCACATAAACCAAACAAGACTCTGTTGCCAGTATGCTACAAGGATTACAGAACGAATTGGATAAGCTCAGAGGACGAGTACAAATGAAGGGCATACAATAAACCTTACTCAGGTCAATTAATACGCAAGTAACATTTTTGACTTACAAAATGTGGTCACTGTCTTTCATGCCTCTTTAGACATTTTTGATAAACTAGGACCAAACACTCTTGGATCATTGACACCAGGGCAACCACACACGTGTGTTAACCCAAACCTTTTTACAGAACTCAAACAAACACTCTACCATGTTTTTGTCAAATTGCTTGATAATAGAACTAAACAAATCACACAAGAGGGGGGTGTTAGTTTAAGTTTAGGATTAAAATGTTCTTTACATACTAAGTTTGAAATACAACCTCATACCTGTAAGTAAACTCACCACTGCAACTCAATCAAAGTTTATATTTTATCCTAATTACTACATATTATAGGACCAGAAGACTGAACATGTCTTGTTAAGAGGAAGAACCATAGGGAGCCTGTATAACTTTGATATGTTTCATCATAAAAGAAATGCTACATGTTTGAACCATTGTAAAGATTTGAACTATTGTGATCCTATTAGAAATTCCAGTAATGACAATGTTTGTAATAAAGTGCTTACTTCCAACAATGAAAGTGTTTGTAATAAAGTGCTTAATGTAAATTTGGCTTCCAAATCCACGAGTACTGATGTATCACAACTCCACACATGGCATAAAAGATTAGCACATGCACCTCTTACTGTTTTGCAGCTTATAAAACAACTTGAAATATCATCTAATCTATCTGAAAAAGAGAAAAATGAATTACAAGCCTGTGAGGCATGCCACAAGTCAAAACAGACTAGGTTTCCCTTCACAAATAGGACAAGTGATGCATAGTGTATTTGACCTCATACATATCGATATATGTGGCCCCTACTCCGCATTATCCTTAACAAGCACTAGCTATATGTTGACAATAGTAGATAATCATAATAGGACCAAGTGGACATATCTTATGCAACAAAAATCCCAAGCTTTCACTGTCTTTTCTACTTTCATCAATATGGTTAAGACCCACTTTCAAACAAGGATCAAGTGCATAAAGACAGATAATGGGGGAGAGTTTTTGAGCAAAAATTTCCAGAGTCTCCTAAATGGCCAAGATATAATCCACCAGAAAATAGTATCTTACACCCCTCAGCATAATGGGGTAGTTGAATGCAAGCACATACACTTACTCTAGCTTGCAAGATCACACATGATTGCTTGATCATTTTTGGCTTTATTCACTGTTAATGGTGACAAATATAATGAATAGGCTTCTCTCATCCATCCTGAAATGAAGAACCCTCTATGAACTCCTAGACAAAAGCATTGAATGGGAATAAGCCATGGAGCAGGAGAACCCCTTAAGAAAGCATTGAATGGCAACTAGCCATGGAGCAGGAGTTAAAGCTTTGGAACAAAATATAACATAGGAAGTAACAAACCTACTAAGCCATAGGAAATAGATGGGTCTAAAGGCGGATATGACATGTTTTTAGAAAGCCCATTTACTAAACAAGGCAGCTCAAACCAACATGAGTATTGACAACCTATTGTGGACTAAATTAGACCGGTCCATTTTGATACTACTAGAACTTTTTATTGTTCATTTCAAAATATTTTAGAGCTTTTAAAGTTTACAATCTTGTGCTTAAAGAGCAAAGAAGGCTTTTGAAAATTAAACCCATACTCAAAATTCATGCCAACCCAACCAAAACCAAATCATTACTTCACCAGATCGGAATCCTATGGCCTCATGATTTCTTGGATGTCTAACTTCCATTATATTCGGAATTTTATGCTACGATTTAAATTCCTAGAAATAGTAGAAAGTATTACTCCGCTGCTTCAATTCAAATAATTTCAAACAATGACACCATAATAAGAAGTTAAGATCGAATGAGCAATATTGTTCAAAAACAATGATCTCATTAGTTACCCACTATATACTATCTATTTTTTTTTTAACACAAAAATGAAGAATAACTGAGCGGTGTACCTTATTAAACCTGTCTATTTTCTATGAATTTTAATTCAGTCCAATTCTCCAAGAACCATTCTAAAAGGTTGTTTCATGAAATTGAAAGGTAACATCATTAGTAAACATGTGTCATTTTCTTCCACTCCATGTAAATAATTTTTCTGGTAAAAAGGTTGTTGCCCCTTTAAATCAATCCTTTGGTGGATTGTACAATTTTGAGTCAAGAGGAAGAAATGTAACTGGTGATGTGTGTATTCTTACTGTGAAATATGTAAGATCCCCAAGAGTATGTGAAAGAAAAGAAAAAAAAAAGAAAGAAAGAAAAACTCAGTCTGTTGATTAACTAAAAGTTCTAAAAGGGATAAATTATCCCTCTTACATGAAAATCTATATATTTTTAATTGTCTGAATTTGAAGAACTCTAATCATGAACACAGTAACTTCTTCAGTCCAAATCAATATTGCACCTTAGCTTATAAAGCAATTCTAATGCCTTCTTTTCACATAGGATCTGGATGTGGTAGGTTCCTGGAGAATAAAGAGGGTAATTGTTAATTTTCTTTTCAGTTTTTTATTTTACTTATTATTTTGAAACTTAGACTATATCAAATTCCTCTTTTACCAGTTAACATTATTCTAACGAGTTAGTCCAATTCGTAAGAAAGGATGGTGTCATTATCTTCAATAATATTTTAAATGTAGAGTAAATTAATGACTTAGTCTATGAAAGATTGCAGTTTTCTTAATTTGGTCCTTGAAAGACCAAACGTTTCAATTTAGTTATTGAAATATTATATTTGTCTCAATTTGATTTTTGTTGTTGTTAAAATACAAAATTTATTGTTATTAAATTTCAAAATTTTTGTTGCTAAAACTCATTACACACAATCTTTGAGAGACTAAATTGAGACAATTTATCTTTTAGGGACTAAATTGAAATAATTGTAATCTTTTGAGGACTAAATTAATAATTTACACTTAAATAAATTAAGTTGATGTAGAAAAATGCATTCTTAAGCTTGAGGGGGAAAAAAAATTGACCAATAACCCAAATATTTAAAAATAATTACTTGTTAACTCATCTTCCATTGGAAGAATCTTCTAAATCTTATGCAGTACAAAGAGGTCTAATTATATTTACATTATATGCTTGCATGTCGACTTCAAAATTAACAAGGCTATCTGCTTCTCTGATTGGTGAAGGTACATCATCTGGGTCTCTCTTTGGTTTAACCCATCTTCCATGATCATTACAGACCAATCCTTTATTGGGCAATTGATACCAACAATGTGGAATTCTAAGCTCATCAACCACCATATCACATGCCTTGTTCACCAAAGCCACATCTCTTCTTGCTCCATCCCTAAACGGCACGTTGGAGCTCAAGTACCCATCCGCAAGATGCAGGTATGTCTCTAAGCTATGAAACCCTATAAAGTTTATCCCTTTCTTCAAATATGGAGATGAATGAACATCAAGCTTCAGTTCAGCCCCAACATGAGTGTAAACCCATTCTAGTGTCCCTGTAATCTCATCAAACACCTGGAGCGCCTCGTTGAAAACAATCCCTGGCATTCTCGGGACCAGGTCTTGTTTTGCCACAACTCTTAGGGTTTTCACCCCCAATTTGTCCAGTTCATCTTTGAAAACTAAATTCCCAACCCTAGGTGCCCCGAAGGAAATTACAGTCACAGGAAGGTCAGGAATGGTGGATGCAGCTTCATAGGCATTGAGCAAAGCCAATGCTCCTCCCAAGCTATGCCCTGTGATTGTGAGACTCACTTCTTCCTCACCTTTTTGTTTGTAGTGTTGAACCAATTTTGTGACTTCCTTCATGACTTGTTCTGAGACACTTGTCTTGTTGTACCTTGTGGATTCACTCTTAGAAGTGTAAATACTTAGAAACCCGTGTTCCACCTTGGCATCTCCTTGCCCTATTGGCTCCAACTTCCTCTGAAAGTCCTCGTACCACTCACACGGTGCCACAGTGCCACGCCAAGCGACGAGAATATCCCTCCGCCCAATCCTACGTGTCTCCTCGTCACCACTAACCGCCACATAGCCCATCCAATTCGAGTCCCGACTCCACGTGTCCGCCACGTGGGACCTCTCGAGCCAGTGTGGCAGCTCGATGTGTGACATGGCATATATGTAGTTGGTGACTTTATATCCATGTTTTGTAAGGCCCATTTTATCAAACAGCTTGTGCCTATTATAACGACAACTCCCACAGTACTCAGAGAACCCGTCAAAGTCGAAGGCGTCGTAGGTTGCTTGTGCAAATTCACCATACTTCACTATTTCCCTTCGTAGCCACGGGTGGAGTGGGTCTAATAAACCCTCCCAATCAGATGACAACCCTTGGATTTCCCGCCATTTTTGGGATATGTCTTCCCTCGGAGACATGGCTGGGGTTGAGTGCTTTTGTTCATAATCTCTAATTAGTATGTCCCAATTGAAGTTCTGGACATTATGATTGGCATGTGAAGAAGAAGCAGGTGGTTCAAAGTGAAGGTGAAGTAGATGGGAGAGTGATTCAGCCAAACGAGCACCTTTCTTCTTGTTGTGGTTGTTGGTGGTGGTTTTGGCTTGTGGGTGATCATGAACCACCTGTTGTATGGCCTGGACCACATTGAGCAGGCTTGACGCCGGTTTGCTAGTGGCCGGAAGGTGGGTGTAGGTCATGGTGGCAACTGCCATAGCCACTGGTAGTGAAGCTCAAGTTGGCAAGAAGTTCAATGGGAGAGGTCGTGAAGAGTTTTGTGATTGAGAGCTTAGCTTTATGTAATTAGAACAGGGAGAGAGTCTGTGTATATATATAAAGTTTGATAGCTATGTCACGCGGAGTCGTCAATGAATGAAAGGCTTGAATGGGTGACTAAGTAAACAAGTTGACGTTGGGACGAAGTCGAATACTGTATCAAACTTGTAATGTTGATCAAGTTTAGTTGGACAGGTTTGCCCTTGGTCTTGTGATTATTATCTAGATTGCCACTTCAATTGCGATGAGTTTCTTTTTTATTCCGATTTTATATAATGTAATGCTAAATGATTAAGAAAACTAGGTATATGAGATAAAAGAATGATCTTTGAGTGAGATTTGAAATCAGTAATATATAAATATTTAAAGTGAACTTTATGTTTAGTAGATGGGTGCATCTTAAGAATTTCTCATAATAAAATTAACAGTCCACTAACATTTATTAACATTTAATTTTAACTATATTTTCAAATCGTAGTTGAACTAGTATGTTTTAAAATATTAATATATATATATATATATATATATATATATATATATATATATAATTAAAGACTTTACATATAAATTTATAAATTTAATCAAAAAATATATTTGATATCAAATTATACAAAATAACATTTAAAATAAAAAATTTATAGTAAAAATTTACCATATAATATAGAAATATTATTAATTAATATAATATTCATTAATATGTAATTCATAAAATATTAATATATTAACATATTCACTAAATTTGGATGACTTGTAATATTAATTCTTTCATTTTTTAATTATAGAATAAGTAAAACTAAAAAAACTAAAAAAATTCAAGTGAAATTTTGTACTAATTTTTGACTAGTTTGATCACTTACAGATTTTAAGAATTATTCTGGACTGATTTTTGATTGAATCTGTTTTGTTATGGTAACAATGATTCAAACATACAATTTTTGACCAAATTGATAATTTGATATTTAAAAAACAATTCGAAGAGGAATCCACTATAATAACCAAATTATATTTAATCACTGTCAATCATTAATTTTTATAACAATATTAGTGGAGATTCATGTTACTCTTTGAGCTTTTGGACTAAAAAGGAAAGAAAAAACAACGTACGTAAGACAAATATAGTAAATTGACTTGGTACTGTACAAAAAATATTAGTCTCGCGTCAAATTTTGACATTCAACACGTACTTCTGTTTTTATGATTCAAGTTCACACAATCACACGAGTCCGTGCTTTCGAATTTAGCATTTAATAATAACACAAAGATTATAATTCAAAAAAAATTGAATAATTCCATGGGATCAAAAGTAACAACCACAAAAGCCAAATCAAACGTAAAATTTTATAATTCTTGTTTTCCAATCACAAACATTTAAAAATATTATTATATTCTAAGTTTAGTCTCACTGACAAGGAGGACCCACTAAATGGACACAAATTGCATAAGAATTAGACTCTTTTCCTGTATAATTAGCTTATTTAAATTAAAAGTTAAATAGTATTTTTAGTATCTAGTTTCACATAAACTTAATTTTGATGTCTAGAGTTTAAAAATTTTGATTTTAGTCTTTATAATTTCTAAAGTTATAAAAAATGATCCTTATCATCAATTGTCATTAGTCATCTGTTAATTTTTTCTTATGTGACACTGAATAAGACATTCCATTCAATATGGATTTTCACATTATCAATCACATCTAACAATTTTTTTTAAAATAACATAAATGACATTACAAAAAATATATTTATTTTCTGCATTTTTAATATATATAAATTTCTCGACATTATAATTTATATGATATTAATTTCTCAATTTTTATAAATTTAAATATAAATGTAAATTACTAAAATTCATCAAATATAAAAATAAATTAAATTTTAATAAATTATTAATTTTCAGAATTTTTAAAATTTTAAGATTTTTTAATTTTATATAAGATTATTTATTGAAAGAATATAAAATAAATGAAATTATAAGAAATAAAATAAAAGAGAGAAAAAAAATCGTTATTTATATTTCGATGAAGGTTAATAATTTACATTTATATTTAATTTAGAAAAAAATTGAGAAATTAATGATATATAAATTGTAATATTAACAAAAATAACTTTTTTTTTTAAATTTAAGGTAGTTAATGACGTTCAAAATTCATATTGAATAGAATGTCTTAAACAATGTCACATAATCAAAGACTAATAGTGAATTAATGGTAGTTGGCGGTGACTATTTTTTGTAACTTACAAAACTATAACAATCAAAATTCGAATTTTTAAATTATAAGAACTAAAATTAAGTTTGGATAAAATTATAGGGACCAAATTTATTACTTAACCTAAATTAAAATTGTCTTTCATATATATATATATATATATATATATATATATATATATATATATATATATGTCTTTTCATATTTTCATAATTTATTGGGAAGAATTACTAATTTTTATACGCCAATCTGAATTGACCAAATTAATTAGAGCCTATGAAATTTTTAGATTGAAGTGTTTTCCCAAAAAATGTTCATCATATATTTTTTTGTCGAGTTTCTTTGATGTAATAATTAAACGCTGATTAATTTAAATCCTCCAGGTGACGTAATGCAAGGAGTTTCATTACATATTGAAGTTTGCTAATACCCTTTTCTATGAAGTTTCATCGCTGAAAAATTTCTATTTTTTGGGTAAGAAAATATTCTAGAATAATGATGATTGATTACCTCATATTGTAATTAGTAAAAAATTGTTTCATACGCTATTATCTTACACTTTTATAATATTTTAGAAAATATTATATAGAAAAATAATCAAAGTTGTTTTAAAGGGACACAAGTAAGTTTTTAGGAACTAACAAAATTAAACTATTAAATTATACAAGACATTGTCTAAAGTAGTAATCTTTTTTGTCTTCGACATCAATTTTGATATTTAAAATATTATAATTATTTTAATTTAGTCTCTACAAATTTATTTGTCTACAAGATCAATCTTTAACAACAAAATCTGTGATTTAATAATAATATATTTGAAAATTTCATAATGAAAAAAAAGTTAAATTAGTACAAATATAATATTTTGTGAAACACATAATATTTCATTGACCAACTTATGATAATTATAATTTTTCAAAAACCATAGCAATAATTTACTCATAATCTTAACTAATTATATATATTAAATATTTCATGATAATTAACGTGTCAAATACTTTCTAGGTGACTATAAACAGTGAATCAAACCGAAGCTATTTTAGTGATGCAATTCAATTCTTATATATTTCAAATAATTTTAAATAATTATTTTGATATTATCAATTCTTATTCACTTGTCTCCTATCATTGTCGGAATTTTGACTAAATTGAATTATTTTAAAGACTTTTTCACACCATACCAAACATTAAATATAAACGCACATGCTTCATACCTTACATCAATTTGAAAATAGAAAATTGCCTTGTTGATCTTGCTCAAATTCAACGTCTAAGGCAAGACTCACAAGTCCTATGTGGTACATAAAAGACTTTAATTTATGAAGTTTTTGAAAAATCATTTATAAAAGAATGATCTTTGAGTGAGATTTGCTTTAAATTAAATCAGTAATATATAAATATTTAAAGTGAATTTTATGTTTCGAAGATGGGTGCATCTTAAGAATTTCTCACGATAAAATTAACAGTCCTCTAACATTTATGAACATTTATAACTATTCTTTCAATGTGTGTGTTTATTATTCAAATGAAAATTCTGAAAATCGAATTGTTTATTGAGCCAAATCATAGTTGGATTGATCTATTTTAAAATATTAAAAAATAATACACATAATTAAAGATTATAAATATAAATTTATAAATTTAATTAAAAAAATAAATTTGATACCAAATTACATAAAATAATATTTAAAATCAAAAGTTCATAGCAAAAATTGACCATATAATAGAAAAATATTATTAATTAATATAATATTCATTAACATCTAATTCATAAAATACTAATATATTGACATATTCACTAAAATTGATTGATTTATAATATTACTTTTTTCATTACTTGATTATAGAGTAAGTAAAATTAAAAAAATTAAAAAAAATTCAAATAGACCAGATCAAATCGATTAATTTAGTATCGATTTTTGACCAATTTAATCACTTATTAATTTGAAAAGTTATTTTAGATTGATTTTTGATCGAATCTGATTATAATAACAGTGATTCAAACATAAAATTCTAACCGAATTGATAATTTGATATTTAAAAAACAATTCAAAGAGGAATCCCCTATAATAACCAAATTATATTTAATCACTGTCCATCATTAATTTTTACAACAATACTAGTGGAGATTTCATTTGGGCCAAAAAGAAAAAAAAAACAAATCTACATAAGGCTAATATAGTAAATTGACTTGCTAATGTACAAAAATATTAGTCTCACGTCAAACTTCTGACATTCAACACATACGTTTGTTTTTCTGATTCAAGTTCACACAAGTCCATGCTTTCGAATTTAGCATTTAACACTAACACAAAGATTACAATTCAAAAATTTTTTTTTTTTTGAATAATTCCATGGGATCAAAAGCAATAACCACAAAAGCCAAATCAAACATAAAATTTTATGATTCTTGTTTCCCAATCACAAACAATTAAAATATTATATCCTAAGCTTAGTATCACTTACAAAGAGAACCCACTAAATGGACACTACGAGCAGCATGCTCTTCGCTTTTAACAATACTTGTTGTTGCTGTTATTTTTAGCAACGGTAAAAACGGTTGCTAAAAGAAGGTGCAGGGATGAGGACAAGCAGCATATCTACGAGCAATTGTATAAGAGTTAGACCATTTTCCTGTGTAATTAGCTTATTTAAATTAAAAGTTAAATAGTATTTTTAGTATCTAGTTTCACACAAACTTAATAAGAGTTTAAAAATTTTGATTTTAATCCCTATAGTTTTTAAAGTTACAAAAAATGATCTCTAATTATTAGCCAACGGTTAGTCTTTTCTTATGCGACATTGAATAAGACATTTCATTTAATATGAATTTTCACATTATTAGCACATCGAACAAAAAAAATATTTGTTTAAATAACATAAATGACATTACAAAAAATATATTTATTTTATGCATTTTTAACATATATAAATTTTTGGACATTATAATTTATATAATATTAATTTCTCAATTTTTATAAATTTAAATATAAATGTAAATTACTAAAATTCATCAGATATAAAAATAAAGTAAATTTTAATAAATCATTAATTTTCAGATTTTTTTAATGTTATATAAGATTATTTTTGAAAGAATATAAAAAAATGAAATTACAAAAAAAAATAAAAGAGAGAAAAAATTCCTTATTTGTATTTTCGACGAAGGTTAATAATTTACATTTATATTTAAATTTAGAAAAAAATTGAGAAATTAATGATATAAAAGTTGTAATGTCAACAAAAATAATAGTAATAATAATTATTTTTTGGTTTAAGGTAACTGATGATGTCGAAATCCATATTGAATAAATGAAATTACAAGAAATAAAATAAAAGAGAGAAAAAAATTCGTTATTTATATTTTGATGAAGGTTAATAATTTACATTTATATTAAATTTAGAAAAAAATTGAGAAATTAATGATATATAAATTGTAATGTTAAAAAAAAATGACTTTTTTTTTGGATTTAAGGTAGCTAATTACGTTCAAAATCCATATTGAATAGAATGTCTTAAACAATGTCATATAATCAAAGATTAATAGTGAATTAACGGTGGTTGACGGTAAGGACTATTTTTTATAACTTACAAAACTATAACAATCAAAATTCGAGTTTTTAAATTATAAGAACTAAAATTAAGTTTGAATAAAATTATAGGGACCAAATTTATTACTTAACCTAAATTAAAATTGTCTTTCATATATATATATATATATATTTATGTCTTTTCATATTTTCATAATTTATTGGGAAGAATTACTAATTTTTATACGCCAATCTGAATTGACCAAATTAATTAGAGCCTATGAAATTTTTAGATTGAAGTGTTTTCCCAAAAAATGTTCATCATATATTTTTTTATCGAGTTTCTTTGATGTAATAATTAAACGCTGATTAATTTAAATCCTCCAGGTGACGTAATGCAAGGAGTTTCATTTCATGTTGAAGTTTCCTAATACCCTTTTCTATGAAGTTTCATCGCTGAAAAATTTCTATTTTTGGGGTAAGAAAATAATCTAGAATAATGATGATTGAGTACCTCATACTGTGATTAGTAAAAAATTGTTTCATACACTATTATCTTACACTTCTATAATATTTTAGAAAATATTATATGGCAAAATAATCAAAGTTGTTTTAAAGGGACACAAGTATGTTTTTAGGAACTAATAAAGTAGTAATCTTTTTTCTCTTGGACATCAATTTTGATTTTTAAAATATTATAATTATTTTAATTTAGTCTTTAATGTTGGCATTATTTTTATTATAAATATATTATATATATTTATTATTTATTTTATAAATAACTATTAACTCTAATAAATATTTGTGTGGACTGATATATTAATTATTGTATATGTCAACATATTTTTGGGGCATATATATTAATGCTATCTTAATTAGGTTCATTATAAAATTTTCATTAATTTGTGTTCAGGAACTTATTTGATATATATGTTATTTGGTTTGGAGTGTTAATGAAAATATTAAATGTGTAGATGCCCAACCTTAAATAATAACAGTAATAAGGTGTTATTATAAAAAGGGTCAACCTATGAGTTAACCCATGGATAGATGGATATGGATAGTGGTTCCCTAAGTTATATGGGGTTGGTCTCACTTTCAGAGCATACAGTTCATTTTGTGTTTTTCCATCAGAGAAAAGTGAGAGAGAAAGCAAACATCATATATTTCTAGAAGAGCATACCCTCTTTCGATTCGTGTTTGAATTAACGATGGATCAAAGTATGCTCTTTATATAATTTTTTTTTGTATTCTTATTATTTATCACGATCTACAAACAGTAAATCATAGGTTTAAGAAATTTTTCGTATTTGGGTTTTTCTATGAATCTATTTGTTTAGTTTGTGATTATGTAAAATAATCCTAACAATTGGTATCAGAGCGTGGTTGCGATAAGTAATAAGAACAATTTTGTTTCAAAAATCAAATTAGGTTTATAAATTAAAATTTTTGTCAAGAACTCTATATGTGTAGAATTTCGATTTTGTTAAAATTAGGAATTTTTATGGTTCTTTTGTGTTAATTCCCTAATTAAACTTTATTTTTGCATCTTATTTTATAAATTTTGAAAGGAATAAATCAGATTTTGAAAATTTTTGAAAATTAGGGATTTTTTTTAGATGAACCCTAAAAATTAGGATTTCTTAATTAAATCTCATTTTGGATGTTTTTGGATGATTTTCACTGTTTATTTAATAGTTTTAATCAATCCTTTTAATAAATTTGAGTCAGAATTCATGAAAATAATTTTGGGATGTGATTTTGGAATTTTTTTTTGGGTCAAGAACATTTAAGTTTTTTTCTGGAAAATCTTTGAAGGAAACTTCATGCATTAGTTTTCCAGAAAATTTTGTGCAGTTACTGTTCGTAAAAAAAAATTCAAAAAATTTTGAAAACAATTTTGTAACCACCAGGAATTCCAAAATTTTGTGTGATGTTACTGTTCATTTGTCATTTCGTGATTACTATTCATCTATTGACCAGTTGATCACTGACCAAATGTTGACTGTTGATCGTTAACCATGCCTGATAGTTGATCAACCGTTGACCATTGATCATTGACTGAATTTTTTTTTTAAATTTCATATCACACCATATGGTTTTTCTCATGAATTCTAATCAATTTAATTTATGTTTTCTTGTTAGAATTAGGTTGATGTAAACTATATGGTTACCAAAGTAGCTAATTTAGGTAAAGTTGACTTAGTTTTGACAAGAAACTATATAAAATCCTATGTATGTTAAATATCCCAAAGGAATTTAGTTGACTAGGCTTAAGTTAGTTAATCATTGTATGACTTACTTGAGAAACTTACTTGGTATGTGTCGGCCTAAAGGAAGGTATGTGTTAAGTAAGTGTGAGAGTTCTACATTGATCAACTATATTTGTGTAGAGAGTGCCACCAACATACATTTATTCTGTCCAAAGACTAATAGGTGGTTATGTACTAGGCATCTCTAAAATTATTAAAACCTTATGTGAACATGTGAATTTTGTGTTATATCTCTAATTTATTAAATAGAGTTATGTTGTGTTTCACATGTTTAAGACTATATATACTTTGTGTATGATGTATATATAAGTATTATTTTGAGCATGTTATTGGTTTAGTTGTTTTCTATTGTATGTAGTATTTGTTATTTCTGCCAATATGTAAAATATCCCTATGCTGAATGGGACTAATTTTAAAAGATGGAAGGAGCATGTTATGATTGTGCTTGGTTATATGGATCTTGACCATGCATTCAGAGTTGAACGCCTAGCAACCTTGACTAGTAGTAGTATTGCTGATCAAAAGGCTGCATTTGAGAAATGGGAACATTCAAATCGCATAAGTCTATAAATCATGCAACACACCATTCTTGAATCCATTAATGGTGGGATTCAGGAAGAGAAGGATGCTAAGAGTTTCCTTAAAGAGATCTCAGACCGATTCATACCAAATGAAAAATTCGAAACCAACACTATCTTGACTAAGTTGGTTTCAATGAGATATAAGGGAAAAGGAAATATGAAGGAGTACATTATGGGGATGTCTCACCTTGTCACGAAGCTAAGGGCACTTAAGTTAGAGTTGTCTGATGATATACTCGTGCACTTGTTTTTGATTTTTCTACCTACTCAATTCAGTCAGTTCAAAATTTCCTATAATACTCAAAAAGAAAAATGGACACTGAATGAGCTTATTGCTCAATATGTGCAAGAGGAGGGAAGACTCAAGTATGACAAGGTCAAGAGTACTCACTTATCAATCTCTTCTAGTAATAAGACTTCTTCTACTAAGAGGAAGAGGTTGAATGAGAAGGATAATGCAGTACCTGGGGCGTATCAGCAAAAGGGCAAGAAGAAACAAGGTGTGGGTGTGACTTGTTTCTTCTGCAAGAAGGTTGGATATCTTAAGAAATATTGCACCAAGTTCACTGCATGGTTGGAAAAAAAAGGGTATGCATCTTAACTTTCTCAGTTCTAAAGTTAATTTAGCTTTATTACCTAATAATACTTAGTAGGTAGATTCATGAACTACTACTCACATTAGTATTTCTTTGCAGGATTGTGTAACCAGGCGAAGGCTAATTAATGGTGAAAGATACATCTATGTGGGCAATGACAATCGTGCTGCTGTGGAAGCTGTTGGTGTATTTAGATTATCATTAGGAATGAACATTATTTATAATTACAGACCACTTTTGTTGTACCGTCTTTTAGACATAATTTAATTTCTGTTTCCTGTTTGGACAAATTTGGGTACACTTGTTCATTTGGTAACGAAATATTCAATGTGTTCTTAAATTTCGAATTAATTGCTTCTGGTTCATTGATTGATATTCTATATTGTTTAAATTGGGTTAAATCTGATAGTTTTGAAAATATGCATTTTGTGAATATTGGTACTAAGCGTAGGTTAACTGATGAAAGTTCTGCTAGTCTACAGCATAAACGTTTGGGGCATATCTCTAAACAGAGAATGCAAAAGGCTTATGTCAGATAACATTTTACAAGTATCCAATATCAAAGATATGGATATTTGTATTGAATGCATTAAGGGCAAAATGACAAAAGTTAAGTTAGCAGGTGCTGCTAGAGTTAGTGAGACTCTAGAGTTGATTCATATTGATATATGTGGTCCATTCCCTACAGCTTTTTGAAATGGACAACTGTATTTTATCAACTTTATAGATGACTACTCTAGATATGGATATATGTACATGTTACATGAGAAATCTAGTCATTGGACATGTTTAAAATTTTTAAAGCTGAAGTTGAAAATCAACTAGGCGAGAAAATTTAGGCAGTCAAATCTGACCATAGAGGTGAGTTTTATGGCAGATATGACGGATTAGGAGAACAACGTCCAGTGCCTTTTGCCAAATTCTTGGCTGATTGTGGGATTATGCCAAAGTACATCATGTCGGGGACTCCAAGTCAAAATTGTGTACCTGAATGGCGCAATCGTACACTTAAAGATATGGTGAGAAGTATGATAAGTTATTCTTCTCTACTAGAGTCACTTTGGAATGAGGTTCTTAAGACTGTGGTGTATATCCTTAACAGGATATTGAGTAAAGCAGTACAGAAGACCCCATATGAGTTGTGGATAGGCAAGAAGCCTAGTGTTAAGTACTTGCATATCTGGGGTTGTCTAGCTGAAGCTATGCTGTACAAGCCTAATGAGGAAAAGTTGGACTCAAGGACTGTTAGCTACTTCTTTGTGGGTTATCTTGAAAGATCGAAGGGTTTCAAGTTTTATGACCCTTCGACTAGGTCCTTCTTTGAGACCAGGAATGCCGAATTTATTGAGGATGTTGGTCATAGTGGCAGTAATCAACTTAAAGAAATTGAGTTTGAAGACGAATACACTAGTATTCCTACTATGGTCAAGGGAACATTTGATCAAGTAATATTACCTCATATGGTTGTACCCATAAATGAGGAACCCATAGAGAACACAATTGATATAGATATCACTCCTATTTAGAATCAAGAGATTCATTTTCCTGAACTTGAAGTACTGCCACAATCTTAAGTGGAAGTGCCTTTGAGGAGATCCAATAGAGAGAAGAAGAGTGCTATATCAAGCGACTATGTCATTTTCTTACAAGAGCACGAATTTGACATAGGCATGTAAGATGATCCAGTCACTTGTAGGGAGGCTATCATGTAGTAATTCTCAAAAGTAGATAGATGCCATGAGGGATGAGATGAAATCCATGGCTGACAACGAGGTATGGGATTTAGTAGAATTACTACATAGTGCGAGACCGATTGGTTGCAATAGATATTTAAAACCAAAAAAGACTCGAGTGGTAATATCGAAAGATATAAAACTCGTCTTGTAGCCAAGGGTTTCACTCAGAAAGAAGGCATTGACTATAAAGAAACTTTATCTCCAGTTTCTATGAAAGATCCTTTAGAGTCATTATGACACTTGTAGCTCATTATGATTTAGAGCTATATCAAATGGACATGAAAACAAAGTTTCTCAATAGTGACATTGAAGAAACAATATACATGGTGCAGCCAGAGAACTTTGAATCAAAAGATTCAAAGCACCTTGTATGTAAGCTAAAAAGGTCCATTTATGGTTTTAAATAGGCATCTTGGCAGTGGTACCAGAAATTTGATGAGGTGATTTCATCTTTCGGGTTCAATGAGAAATCGGTTGATCAGTGCATATACCTCAAGATGAGTGGAGGTAAGTTTGTGATACTAGTTCTGTATGTTGACGACATACTTTTGGCTAGTAATAATATATCTTTCTTGCGTGAAACCAAATCATTTCTTTTTAGCAATTTGAGATGAAAGATCTTGGTGAGGCATCTTTTGTTCTAAGGATTTAGATCCATAGGGATCGTACCAGACAGACTTTGGATTTATCGCAAAAGATATATATTGAGAAAGTCTTGAGCTATTTTGGCATACAGGATTGTGCACCGGGTAATACATCTATAGCTAGAGGTGATAGAGTTAACTTGCTTCAATGTCCTAAATTGGACATTGAGATGAGAGAAATAGAGAAAATCCCATATGCTTTAGCTGTGGGTAGTCTCATGTATGCACAAGTGTATACGTGTCCAGATTTGGCATACATTGTAAGAATCCTGGGTAGATACCAGAGTAACCCTGGTATGGCTCACTGGAAGGCAGCAAAGAGGGTTATGAGATACCTTCATATGATGAAGGACTACATGTTCATCTATCAGAGGTCGGATCAACTTGAGGTCGTGGGATACTCCGATGCTGATTTTGCTGGATGCATGGATTTGAGGAGATCTACATCAGGCTACATCTTCATGTTAGCTAAAGGAGCTATTTCCTAGAAAAGTGTCAAACAAACACTTGTAGCTTCTTCAACCATGGAGGGTGAGTTCATAGCCTACTATCAAGCATCCAACTAGTCGGTTTGGCTGAGGAATTTCATCACAACTTTATAGATAGTCGAGGGTGTTGAGAGGCCTTTGAGATTGTATTGTGATAGTAGAGCCGCTGAATTGTTCATTAAGAACAACCGGAGTTCGTCTAGGTCGAAGCACATAGACATTAAATTTCTGGTTGTTAGAAAGAGGGTTCAAAGTCATATTGTGTTTGTAGAGCACATTAGTACTGATCATATTATTGCGGATCCACTGACTAAAAGTTTACCACCTAGAGTTTTCACGAGCATGTGGCTCATATGAGTGTAGTTAGACCTTTAGATATCTGAGTATGTGTTGTACATTTCCTTTGTACTTGATCAGTGTATTTATTTTGTGATATTTGAGTTATATATATGATTGTGTATTTATTCATATATAATTTTGTGTTTGTGTGTGTGTGTGAACTCTGGACATATGTGTTGTGCTTTCTTAATGTGGTTTAGCAACTGCTGTTTAGCATAAAGTAGAGAAAGTATAGGAAGCAGTTGGAAATAGGTATGTATGAAGATCCTAGACATGTAATTTTCATGCTACACATCCAGGCTTGATCTATGTCGTTAGTTATATTAGTACTGTGATTATTGTTGGGTTTAGTTTTAATTCAACTGGTTACAAAAGCCTCTTTAATTCTGTGCTGATATGGTTAGTGGACAAGATTGTTTGTGATGTATCTGTTAGATAGCAGAATGTGCACACTTTGAGTTTATATATTTGTATGATATGTAAATATACAATTTCAGAATCATATGTCGTCCAAGTGGGATATTTATTGGCGTTATTTTTATTATAAATATTATATATATATATATATTATTTATTTTATAAATAACTATTAATGCTAATAAATATTTGTGTGGATTAACATATTAATTATTGTATATGTCAACATATTTTTGGTGCATATATATTAATGCTATCTTAATTAGGTCTATTATAAAATCTTCATTGATTTGTGTTCAGGGACTTATTTGATATATATTTTATTTGATCTGTGGTGTTAGTAAAAATATTAAATGCGTAGATGCCCGACCCTAAATAATAACAGTGATGTGTGTTATTATAAAAAAGGTCAATCTATGAGTTGACCCGTGGGTCGACCCATAGATGATGGATATAGGTAGTGGTTCTCTGGGTTATATGGGTTGGTCTCACTTTTAGAACATACGGTTCATTTTGTGTTTTTCCAACAAAGAAAAGTGAGAGAGAAAACTAACATTATATCTTCCTAGAAAAGCTTACCCTCATTCAATTTCTGTTCGAGTTAACGATGGATCAAGACATGCTCTTTATATTGTTTCTTTTGTATTCTTATTACTTATTACGATCTATCAATAGTAGATTATAAATTTAAGAAATTTTTCGCATTTGAATTTTTCTATGAATCTATCTGTTTGGTTTGTGATTATATAAAATAATCTTAACATTTAAAAGACATGTCCATCTACAAAATCAATCTTTAACAACAAAATCTAAGAGTTAATAACGGCATATTTGAAAACTAAATGAAAGAAAGTTAAATTAATACAAATATAATCTTTTGTGAACTATATTAGGAAACTTAATTTTTCACTGACTAATTTAAGATAATTATAAATTTTCAAAAACCATATCAATAATTTACTCATAATCTTAACTATATATATATATATATATTAAATATTTCATGATAATTAAAGTGTCAAATACTTTCTAGGTGACTACAAACAGTATACCAAACATTAAATATAAACGCACATGCTTCATACCTTATATTAATTTGAAAATAGAAAATTGCCTTGTTGATCTTGCTCAAATTCAACGTCTAAGGCAAGACTCACAAGTGCTATGTGGTACATGAAAGACTTTAATTTATGAAGTTTTTGACAAATCATTTATAAATAGTTTGAATATAATCAATGTATTATAAATAGTTCCCAGTGCAAGAATCCAAGTACGGTCGACATATAAGATTTATATAACTATTTTATAATACGTAATATAGAACAAAACATCCTTTATAAGTATGCCATTATTTAGATCATATGATTTCCTCTTGTTCGCTTGCCAGCCCAGCCATCTAATGAGTCAGTCGTTTGATATGTCCTTAGACAACTGGCATCATAGAGGGCCCCAAGGAATTTTTTTTTAAAATTAAGAATCAACATCGATAGTCCAACCGTCCAATATTAGATGGTTGGCATCTACTCTTACTCGCTAAGCGAACATGAGTGGATCCAAGTCCATTATTTAGAGGTAAAAATATTATTCATACCCTTAAACTTTGAATCATGTTTTAATTAAAACTTAAGGTTTTATTTTGTGTAAATTATAACATATATTTTTGATTAGTTTTAATTATATCTTTGAGTCTAACGTCGTTCAAATATTTAATCATAGACGCTGATGTGTTATCATATCTTGCATACTTAACACCTACTAATTCATAGTTGGAACTGATAATGATCAAAATAATCATTATTTTACTTTATATATGATTATTTTACTACATATTATATCTGATTAGTTTAGTCATTATTAGTTGTAATCCCACATGGTAAAACCAAAATAGATTATTAGGTGTTTTCTCTCTCCCTCTCTCTCTCTCTAAAGAAAAAGACAAATCTACATAAGGCTAATATAGTAAATTGACTTGCTAATGTACAAAAAATATTAGCCTCACTAAAACTTTCGACATTCAACACCACTTTTGTTTTTCTGATTCAAGTTCACACGAGTCCATGCTTTCGAATTTAGCATTTAATAATCACACAAATACAACAACAACAACAACATAGCCTTATCCCACTAAGTGGGGTCGGCTACATGGATCGCACGACGCCATTGAGCTCTATCAATGACCAACTCTTTAGATATCTCATTTACTAAAAGATCCCGTTCAATAATTTCTCTAAGTGTCCTTTTTGGTCTTCCTCGACCTTTTTTCATAGGGCTCCAAACTATCTGCTCAACTCTCCTAACTGGCACTTCCAACGGTCTCCTTTGCACATGCCCAAACCATCTTAAACGATTTTCAACCATTTTTTCCTCAATAGGTGCCACCCCAACTCTACCTCGTATATGATCATTACGGATCTTATCTCTTCGTGTATGACCACACATCCAACGCAACATCCTCATCTCCGCCACTCCAATTTTATGTTCTTGTTGTCCTTTCATTGCCCAACATTCACTCCCATATAAAATCGCTGGTCTTATAGCAGTACGATAAAACTTTCCTTTGAGTTTATCAGGTACTTTCCGATCACAAACAACCCCTGATGCCATTCTCCACTTCAACCACCCAGCTTGTATCCTATGTTCCACATCTCTAATAACTTCACCATCATCTTGTATAATTGATCCCAAATACCTAAATGTTGACACTTGTGATACGACCTGATCACCAAGTTTAACCTCCAGCTCGTTCCTAGCTTGTCGCTTGTTAAACTTACAATGCATATATTCGGTCTTACTCCTGCTCAGACGAAAACCCTTCGATTCCAAAGTAGCTCTCCATAACTCAAGTTTAGAATTAATCTCTTCCCTTGTCTCTGCTATGAGAACAACGTCATCTGCAAAAAGCATGCACTTAGGAATATCTTCTTGGATGTGTTTCGTCAGAACATCTAAAACCAAGTCAAACAAATAAGGGCTTAAGGATGATCCCTGATGTAGGCCAATTTTAATAGGAAAGTCTCTAGTCTCCCCTCCAGACGTTCTCACACTAGTCGTAGCCCCCTCGTACATATCTTTTATGGCTCTAATATACGCAACCCGTACACCTTTCTGTTCCAAGGCTTTCCACAGCACCTCTCTTGGTACTCGATCATAGGCTTTTTCCAAGTCAATAAATACTATATGAAGGTCTCTTTGTTTACTCCGATACCTTTCCATCAACCCCCTTAGAAGATATATAGCTTCCATTGTAGACCGTCCTGGCATGAATCCAAATTGATTTTCAGAAATACTCGTCTCGATTCTTAACCTACGTTCAATCACTCTTTCCCATAATTTTAGAGTGTGACTCATAAGCTTAATCCCACGATAGTTTGCTCAATTCTGAATGTCTCCTTTGTTTTTGTAAATAGGCACTAAAGTGCTTCTTCTCCATTCCTCAGGCATTTTCTTAGACCTTAAAATTTCATTAAAGAGCTTAGTTAGCCAGATAGTACCCTCCCCTCCCAAACACTTCCAAACTTCTATAGGAATACCATCGGGACCAACAGCTTTACCATTATCCATTTTTCTAAGAGCTTCCTTGACCTCATCCAAATTTTTTTCTCTCTCCAAGGTTGTTAGATCTTCCATATCGCAAGTCGACTCCGTTCCGTCATTAAAGAGCTTATGAAAATAACTCTGCCATCTATTTTTAATATCTTTGTCTGTACCCAAAACTTTTCCTTCTTCATCCTTAATACATCTTACTTGATCCAAATCTCTAGATTTCCTTTCTCTAGCCTTCGCAATCTTGTAAATCTTTTGTTCCCCTTTTTTCGTTCCTAAATCCTTGTAAAACTCTTCAAACGCTTTAGATCGTGCTTCACTTACTGCTTTTTTTGTCTCCTTATTAGCCTTCCGATACCTTTCCCAATTTTCCGAGTTATTGCACAGATGGATAGCTTTAAAGCAGTCTTTTTTAAATTTGATCTTTTCTTGAACAGCCTCATTCCACCACCCAGATTCCTTATCTCTTTGTCTAAAACCTTTTGATTCTCCTAAAAATGCTTTAGCTACTTTTATAACCTTCTTGGCCATCTCCTCCCACATGGTGTTAGCATCTTCTCGTAACTCCCAAGATCCTTCCTCCAACAATCTTCTCTTGAAAGTCAGTTGATTCTCCCCCTTTAGCTGCCACCACTTGATCCTAGGGTTCATCGCCTGACGATGCTTTTGTTTCCGACCCTTAATAACCACATCAAGGACCAAAACCCTATGTTGAGTTGCCACGGGTTCTCCAGGAATAACTTTACAATTTAGACAGATTTTTCTATCTGGATTCCTTACCAGAAAGAAGTCAATCTGTGACCTTGAAGCTCCACTCTTGTATGTGATTAAATGTTCCTCTCGCTTCTTGAAGCAGGTATTGACAACCCTGAAATTATAAGCCATAGAGAAATCCAATATAGACTGTCCTTCCTCGTTAAGCTCCCCAAAACCAAAGCCACCATGGACCCTCTCATACTGTCCTGCTTCTTTCCCAACATGCCCATTAAGGTCCCCCCCGATGAAAATCTTCTCTTCTAAAGGTATGTTTCTAACCAATCCCTCCAAATCTTCCCAAAACTTTTCTTTAAGATATGCATCTGTCCCTACCTGTGGTGCATAGGCACTTATGATGTGGATAGTATCTCTTACGATAATCATCTTTAAGCATAGAATCCTATCCCCAATCCTTTTTACCTCCACCACACTCGGTGTCCATTCCTTGTCCACCATAATACCTACGCCATTCTTTGTCCTTACTTTTTCAGTGTACCAGAACTTGAATCCTGAACAGTCAAATTTCTTAGCCTTTTCTCCAACCCATTTAGTCTCTTGAAGGCACAAGATGTTAATTTTCCTCCTCTTCATAGTGTCCACAACCTCCATGGATTTCCCTGTCATGGTTCTAACATTCCACGTAGCAATCCTGATTTTGTTCTCCTCGACTAGCTTCTTTACCCTCAACCTTCCAGGAACATGTTCTTGTGACACTACAATCAATCGACGATGCAGTGGCTCTAGCTCATTTGACACTGTACTCGAGCCATACAGCGCGTTGCTTCCGGGCAACGACCTAGTATTAGTGGACCCTTGCTCATTTAACACTACATCCGAGTGCCGATGCAGCGGCTCTAGCTCACTTGTCACTGTACTCGAGCCATACAGTGCGTTGCTTCCGGGCAACGTCCTAGCATTAGCAAAATATTGTCGTTGATCCATGTTCATGAGAGATTTGACACAGTTTTACGTTGGCTGTCGAAGGCCTAACACAACCCTCCTCCTTTCTCCGGGCTTGGGACCGGCTATAAAACATAGGCGGAGTTTAATAATCACACAAATATTATAATTAAAAAAAAACTTTGAAAAATTCCAGGGGAACAAAAGCAATAGCCACCAAAAGTCAAATCAAACATAAAATTTTATGTTTCTTGTTTCCCAATCACAAACACATTAAAAAAGAAAAATCATATCCTAAGTTTAGTTTCACAGACAAAAATTGCTTAGAAGTTAGACCATTTTCTGTTTAATTAGCTTATTTAAATTAAACAGAACTTAAAAAGTTAATATATTTATGTTAATCATATATATTTATATACACACACATTTATAGTTGGATGTCAAATCATCCACTCTAGAAATACTATCTTAGATATAAACTTAAAATGATCAAAATGACATTGTGAACCCTTTAAAATTTCTCATTTTTTTTTGTCATTAATAAAGGTTCACAACGTCCTTTCGGTTGACTTAGGATTAGCTGCTTATCTCTAAAAATAAATAGCATGCTTTTCTTTTTGTAGGTCGTTGAATCTGAGATTCAACGGTCTAGATTTCAAATTATGTTTTTTTTTAAAACTACTAAAATTTGAGTTGTTGGATTTAATCCACAGAACATGCTGCTTGTTTTTAGAGACAAGCAACTGATCATATCTCCTTTCGGTTACTTTAAGTTGGTATATGACGTGGTACATCTAGGATAAATAATTTAACACTGACGCATATGAAAGATAGGATGCCACATCAGCGTCTATCGTTAAATATTTAGATGACATTAAGCGCAAAATCATAGTTGAAGCTAAAGTTATAATTGACACAAAAACTTAAAGGGCATAAATAGTATTTTGCTGTTTAAAGTGGAATTTCTTGTTTGTCAATGGGTACAAGGCATATACCTAACAATTGACTCCTGCATTCAAAATTTGACTCTTTAGTTAGGTTAACCTATTTTTTGGCCAAGAAGTAGGAAGATGACTAGGTCAATGGGACAAAAGGAAACTAGCTTACAAGTTACGACGCAATTTACATTTGCAAAAGTAAACAAATAAAGTATCAGAATTCATATCATGATACAAATTAATTATGGGCATTTATGGTGTTAAAACTGATTGGTACTCACAAAATAGCCTATATAGCAAATTAGATGGATGCATTTGAATCCAAAAAATTAGTCCATTTTGAACAGAGTGTAGTGCTAAGGCTATAACGCTCAGCGTGGAGACTGAGCGCTAGGCGCTGTGATAAACCTCAGCCCACTCAGGCCATAAAGCTCAGCATAGCGACTGGGCATTGGAAATGATGCTCGATGTGGGTGGCAGGGGTGGCAGGACGCTTAGCGTTGCGATGGACACATCGTTTTGAATTAGTTAAATTAATGAAACAAAAATGTTTCTGTCCGTTAATAGTCATTAAGTGTTGTTGTATAAATCTTGCAATGTATATATATCCTCTTAGCAAAAAGAATAAAAGTATTATTAAGTTTTTACAATTTTATCTTTACCATTTGTTCATGGTATCAAAGCAGTGCATACAATCTCTATAAAAGCTCCAAGTTCTCGTTTTTGTCCTTGTTCTTCTTTCTATCTTTCCTTTTCTTTCGTCTCGTTCTTGTGTCTCAAGAACATATCAGAATGGCCAATGAAGAAAGCAACAATGGCCCCAAAGAAGACCCAATCTCTCTCTAGAACTCTTATCATCTAGGGATGAATTTGATCACCACTTTGCTCAACGGGAACAACTACATGACATGGAGTAGATCGATGAAGATAGCACTAGGTGTCAAGACAAAAATTGGTTTTATTGATGGGAAATGTAAACTACCCGATGAAATATATGCTAAATATGAGCAGTGGCTTAGAGTTGACTGCATGGTGAGATCATGGATCCTCAACTCCATAGCCAAAGACATTGTAGAGGCTTTCCTGTACGTAAATACAGTGAAAGAGCTTTGGGATGAATAACAAGAGAGGTTCAGAGAATGCAATGAACCTCTGTTATACTAGATCTAGAGAGAAATCTCCACAGTGACGCAGGGAACTACAACTATCACGCAATACTCACAAGATTTAAGAAGTTATGTGTAATACTCGTCAAATTTGAGAATTTAGGTTTTAGGGTATTACGGTAATTACAACATTAAAATAAATAGATCTAATTAGTCATTTTATTTTTCCATATTTAATTTAATTCATTGGATGTTATTATGGAATATATGTGAAATTACTAGACTGGGTATTTTAATGTTGTATGATGTTTTTTGGTGAATTGTGGAAATTATGAGAGAGGAAATTAAATTAATTAAGTTAAGAATTAATTATGTAATTTTCCTATTTTGGTTAAGTGGGTTTTGGACATTTGGGTATAGGTACCCATGGGTCAACATATAACCCATTTACCATTAAAGGTTATCTTCTCTCTCTATCTTGATTACTTTTCACGTTTCTACATCTTAAGCCAAAGGAAGAAAACTACTTCCATTATTTTTTCTTATCTGCTCTACTTTCCTCTCCAGTTCTCTTTGGTGGTTTTTCCATTTCCAGTTTTTTTTCAGTTCATCTAAGCTACTGAAGCTTGAGGTAAGCTTCGTCACTTTCCTTTTTCTCTATTTATGGTGCTAGCTGATGCCCTAGTGAGAAAGAGTGAAAATGGGATGTTGGGCTGAAAATGTGTTCTTCGAGATCTTTCTTTTGATTTTCTTATTGAAATGGTATAAAACACCTAAAAGAGAGAAGAGGAGAAGTCTATGGGAGATAAATGGTAACAGAAGTTTATGCCTAGTAACTTTATGGATTTTGGGTTTTATGTTCTAGTGATGGTAAATAAGGAGTTAGGGGATGGTAAATGATGATTAGCAGACTTCAGATTTGAATCTTTTGATCTCATATGTGTTGGAGGCAAAAATTAGTTTGTGGGACGAAAAACAGAGAGAATACAATTCTGCAATGACAGAATCAATATGGTGATCGCTATAGCAACAGGGTAATAAAGAGCAAAGCTCTTTGCTAGTTTAGTTGCCACAACGATGGATTGAGGAACATGCAACGACCACTTCGGTCTCTACAACGAAAGGGACCTGAGAGCAATGCTCTCTGGAGGTCCCGTCGCTGCAGCCATGGACCTATTGCTGTAGTGATAGGAAGCTCAACAACTTTTTCTTTTATATTGTTTTCAAGTTGTTTCTTTACTTTTATTCCTTGTGGTCTCTTTCTTTAAAGCTTTTGCTCCCACCTTCTCTCATAGCTTCTAAAGAGGAAGGTAAAGTTAGGCAAATATTAAGGTGAGTAGATGACCTTGCTATTGGTTTTATTTAAACCGATTAATTACAATATAAATCTCATTCACACCAAAGAGGAAACTATTTAATAAAATCCCTCTAGTTCATGGTGATAACTAAACTATAGAATTTTATTGAGTTTTATTAAGTGTTGATTATATATGTGCTAGGTGTGATGATTGTGTAGAAAAATGCATGTAGAAGATGAGATTATGGAAATTTATATATATATATATATATATAGGAACGTAGACCCATAAATTTAAGCCGAGTAGTAATCTTAAATTTGGCTGAATTCCTTGTGATGAACCTTGAGAACTTAAAGGCTAAGAGAACGTAGACCTTTAGCACATATTTGTTAGGTGATAACTCAATGAGATATATGTGAGGACGTAGACTGAAGAGTAAGAAGGCATGTAGTATTGCATATTTTATCTGTGCATATTTTATTCATGCCTAGTCGTGCTTATTTTATATCCTCCTCGAATTGGCAGTGATGTTGGTATTTGTACTTATACTTTATTTTATTTGCACAGTCATTTGCTCACTGAGTTTGTTAAACTCACACCTTTTGTGGTTTTTTTTAGATACAGAGGTCTAGGAGGAGGATTATCCACTGGAGATTTAGAGGGTCTTGGAGAAATACTACATTTTTGTTGGTGGGTTCTTGGAACCAAATTATGTGAAAGACTTAGGGAAAATGCTCTGTAGTCTAGTCGGTCACCTAGGCTTGATAAATAGTATTGTACATTATAAATTCGACTGTAATTTATTGTTTGTACACTGTTAGTTGTATTTCTGTTGTTATGAGATATAGAAAAACATATGCATGATTTATGAAATATTATTAGCATGGATGGTTTGCTGAATAGTTGTGGATATTATAATTGCTAGTTTTGGATATTTAGGACTGTTCATGCTATACTCTCATGCCTAGTTTTTGGGGTGTGATACTATGGGATGAATTGGCTTGCTTTACCCTCATCCCACAATGTAGCTGTGGCGCAACAAGAACCATGGCAGACACATTCAACTCTAACAAACTTGTGCAATTTCTCATGGGAAATGATGCCTATGACTGGATAAGAGGACAACTTCTATTTCTAGTGCCTTTACCCAACGTAAACAAGGCATACGCCATGGTTCTACGGTTTGAGAAACAACGTGAGGTAAATCAAGCTTATATGAGCGACCAAGAAAATAATGCTTTCCTAGTTAAAATGCAATAGGGTACAACATAAGAAACAGAAGGGGTAGTAATAACCAAGGCCAATAACGAGGTAACCAAAATTCAGGCAGAGGTAGGGTAAGAAATAATGACAAGAACAACAAGTTTTGTGACTATTGCAACATACCATGTCATGTCCGCAAAGCGTGCTTCCAGCTTAATGGCTTCCCGATTGGTATGAGCAATAAAAGGTCCAAAAAGAAAGTGCGAATGACACCAAAACAGAAACAAATAAATCAATACCATTTAAATATATAGATAGCACAGAAACCAAACAAGACTTTGTTACCATTATGCTACAGGGATTACAGAACAAATTGGATAAGCTAAGAGGACGAGTACAAAATGAAGGGCATACAAAAAACCTTGCTCAAGTAAATGAATATGCAGGTAATATTTTTGACTTACAAAATGTGATCACTTCTTTTCATGCCTTTTTAGACACTTTTGATAAACTAGGACCAAACTCTTGGATCATTGACACTAGGGCAATCACATACGTATGTGCTAATCCAAACTTTTTTACTAAACTCAAACAAACACTACGCCATGTTTCTGTCAAACTTTCTGATAATTGAACTAAACAAGTTACATAGGAGGGGAGTGTTAGTTTAAGTTCAGGTTATTTTTGAAAAATGTACTTTACATATCAAGTTTCAAATACAACCTCATATCTATAAGTAAAATCACCACTGCAACTCTATCAAATTTTATATTTTATCCTAATTACTACATATTGTCGGACCAGAAAAATGAACATGTCTTGTTAAGAGGAAGAACTAGAGGGAGCCTGTATATCTTTGATATGTTTCATGATAAAAGAAATGCTACATGTTTGAACCATTGTAAAGATTTTAACTACTGTGATCCTATTAGAAACTCCAGTAATGACAATGTTTGTAATAAAGTGCTTACTATAAATTTGGCTTCCAAATCCACGAGCTGATGTATCACAACTCCACACATGGTATAAAAGATTAGTACATGCAGCTCTTAATATTTTGTAGCATATAAAACAACTTGAAATATCATCTAATCTATCTAAAAAAGAGAAAAATGAATTACAAACCTATGAGGCATGCCACAAGTCAAAACATACCACGCTTCCCTTGACAAATAGGACAAGTGATGTATCAAATGTATTTGACCTCATACATATCGATATACAGGGCCTTTACTCTTCATCATCCCTGACAGGCACCAACTACATGTTGACAATAGTAGATGATCATAGCAGGGCAATGTGAACATATCTTATGTAACATAAATCCCAAGCTTTCACTATCTTTTCTACTTTCATCAGTATGGTTAAGACTTAATTTGAAACAAGGATCAAGTGCATAAGGACAAATAATAGAGGAGAATTTCTGAGCAAAAATTTCCAGAGTCTTCGAAATGGCCAAGGTATAATCCACCAGAAAATAGTACCCTACACCCCTTCGCAGAATGGGATAGTTGAACACAAGCGCAGACACTCACTCCAGCTTGTAAGATCACTCATGATTGAAGCATCCATGCTAGATCATTTTTGGCACTATTCACTCTTAATGGCGACACATATAGTGAACATGCTTTCCTTATCCATCCTAAAATGGAGAACCCCTTATGAGCTCCTACACAAAAGATGATATCAGGCATTTTTATATATATTATGATATTTTGGTATTTATTGGGTCTAAATTAATTATATATTTAATATACTTTAATTCCATATTTTTATGAGCTTAAATGATTAGACCCAAATTAATCATTGTATTTAATTTGTAGATAATTAATTTGAAAGTTCATTTGCTAACATAGCACCATCTGAATGTTGACTTGGACATTTGTGCTGACTGGACGTTAATTAGGGCTGAGTTGAATGTGGGCCCCATTTTTTTCACTAGTATGAACTCTTTTTTCTACATGTCCAGCTAACACAGTAGCAACAGAACAGTAAGCAACAGCAGAAATGGAAAAAATAATAAACCAGAAATGGAAAGCTGTAACAGAAATAAAAAATAGCAGTAGAAAGGAATAATACATGGACAGTAAAACTTTGCATATATGTTCTTCTCTCTTTTGGCTGGTATGAGAACACATTCAGACTCTATTTTGGCTTGTTGAAGAACATCTCTCTTCTTCCATTTTTCTTGTAATTTCATAGGGTAGTTTTTCTTTAATGTTTTGATTATGGTTTTGTTTCATTTTCATCCCTGTTTCGAGCCTTTATTCTCATGTTCATATGATGATAGTTAGTATACATGAATGTGATGACTAGTTTAAGTGCTTCATCTAAGGATTAACTTGTTATTGCCGATTGGTATAATAAGTATAGTGAAAATGCCATGTCAGTATGCAGTTGTGGGGTATGATTAGGATAGAGCTTAATCGAGTTTCATTAGGTTATGAATTAGTGAAGATCTCCCTAACCATAGTTCTAGTGGAATCCAATTTTGGGAGATTTCTCAGAAATTCTATTTTGAAAACCTTATGGTAGGGCTAGATTAGAAATCAAATTAGGGAAAGAATGATGATGGTTACATTTCAGGGATCTAATTGATTGGTTGCATGTTTTATGTGTTATTGTGTTTTGTTCTATTATGGTTAGGTTTATGTTCAATTCTTTTAATTATGCAATCACCCCAATGTTAATTAGTAGATAATTAGTGTAGATTAGTGTTAGAACAATTAAATAGGCAATTAGAAGTAAGGCTCAATGTGTGAGAACAACCTAGGACGATTGCTATACAGCAAGTGGTAACGAAACTAATTTTAGGCAATTCGACAGTTTTAGTGGTGTGAACCAAAAGATAGCTAGAGTATTCCTCACTCAAGTTTTTTGGTGCCTTAGGTATGCTACGAACATCACACCACACAAAACAAAATTTGAGACACAAGTGTGTGTTTATTGGGTTTTCACCTGGGCAGAAAACTTTCAAACTTTATGATTTGGACACCAAGTAAGTCATAACCTTGAGGGATGTTGTTTTCTATAAGGATATTTTTCCTTTTCAAAGTTCTTCTACTCAAAGTAATATTGTACCCTTACCTATTATCAATGATTAACTACTTAACTTTGAGAATGTTGCACTAAGAAACACCCTAGGCCACAAAGAAATGATGGACACAAATGCTGATGACAATAACAACATTACCGCGGGAAACTTTGAGCCAATTCAACGAAATCGATGAGAGCATCTGCTTGGCTAGATGATTATATTGTCAATTCATCAATTGAAAAGACCTCCACATCATGCATTACATCATCCAAGTCTAATTATACACTTAATACATACCTTTACACCAACAACAACAACAGCCTTATCCCACTAGGTGGGGTAAAAGCAGGCTCCACTCCTGGTGGTGCCCTTCCGTCAATTCCTTTAAGTTTCAGCCTTGCGACCATACTCCCCCCCAAAAACTTTGATTTCTCATAAGGTGCCAGCGGAGTCCTAAAAGTAACATCCGCTGATCCTTGGTCAACATCGTTTATGGTTGAGACTAGGATGGTATTTGATCATCTTCGAGCCCCCAACTTTCGTTCTTGATTAATGAAAACATCCTTGCTAATGTTTCGTTTGTCAGTGAACCAAACTCCTATGAACAAGAAAAAGAAAGCGATGAATGGCAACGAGCCATGGAGTAGGAGTTAGAAGCTCTGGATCAAAATGAAACATGGGAAGCAACAAACCTATCACTAGGGAGTAAAGCCATAGGAAATAGATAGGTCTACAAATTAAAAGGCGAGCTGATAGGGGCATTGACAACTATAACACAAGGTTGGTGGCAAAGGGTTATCACCAAGTGGAAGGGAATGATTTCATTGAGTCCTACTCACTAGTCACTAAGGCTATCAAAATACATATTATTGGCAATGGCTACTACGAAATAATGGCCTATACACCAGGTTGATATTAATAATGCATACCTACATGAGACTCTAGAGGAAGATGTATATGTACCAACCATAAGGATACTAGAAGGCTAGACTTGGACAAGTTTACAAATTAATTTTTTCCTTATATGGTTTGAAACAAGTTGTGAGACAATGAAATTGGGAATTAAGTAGTAAACTACAGTAACTTGGGTTTGTTCAATTGACTGTGGATGATTGTCTTTTTGTGAGAAATAATGCAAGAAGTTTCATACCTTTACTAGTTTATGTTGATGATTTGTTAATTACTGGAAACAATGAAGAAGAAATTAAAAAGATAAAAGAAGAACCTCATAAGCTTTTTACTATCAAAGACTTAGGATATGCTAGATATCTTTTAGGCTTAGAAATCATATGGAAAAAGGAGGGAATGTATATAAATTAAAGGAAGTATATTTTAGATATTTTATTTAATACAGGACTTTTACGGTCAAAACCAGTTCATACTCCTCTACCAAGGGAATTAAAGCTCACAGCTAGTCAGGGAGAGGCATTACCTGATCTAGATAAATTCATGAGGCTATTTGGAAGGTTTCTCCATCTAAATTTCACATAATCAGTTTGTTGGGGCACCCACTATGCAGCATTGGAATGCAACACTCCATGTCCTACGATATCTCAAGGGAAGTCCTTCAAAAGGGTTATTTTTCTCTATAAATAAAGACTTACAACCATTCGCTTACTATGACGCAGGTTGGGCATCTTACGTGGATAGCTGTCGTTTAATCACTGGTTTCGACATCTTTTTGGGGCATCATTGGTGAGTTGGTGGATAAAGAAACAGAACATTGTCTCACGTTCCTCGGCCGAAGTAGAATACAGAAGCATGGCTTCGACAACTTGTAAGATACAGTGGTTAACATACTTGCTTCGTGACTTCAATATAGAGTTTACTCAGCCAATTCCTTTGAAATGTGACAATAGTGCAGCTTTGCACATCATAGCCAATCTAGTTTTCCGTGAACGCACAAAGCAACTTGAAATAAACTATCATGTAGTAAGGGAAAAGTTTTAGAAAGGATTGATCTTGCCTCAGTACAATGCATTGCATTCCTAGTTGACAGACATGTTCAAAAATCTTTAGCGAAACCACAATTTTTGCATTTGATTTCCAAGTTGGGATTGAGTGATGCGCATCAACCTCGAACTTAGGGAGGGGGTAAACATAGTGTGGTGCTCAGGCTATAATGCTTAGCGTGGAGACTGAGAACTGGGCACTGTGATGAAGCTTAGGCCACTCATGCCATAACGCTCAACGTAGCGACTGGGCGCTGAGCGTTGGCAATAGACTCAAGCCATGACACTCATCGTAGAGACTGAGTGCTGGCAATGGCGCTCAGTGTGGGTGGTAGGACGTTAGCGTTGCGATGGGTAAAACATTTTGAATTAGTTAAACTAATGCAACAAAATAGTTTCTATCCGTTAATAGCCGTTGAAGGTTGTTGTATGAATCTTGCAGTGTATATATATCCTCTTAGCAAAAAGAATATTTATCTCTGTATCTTTGTAATTTTCTTACATACATAAATGAAAGTATCATTCAGTTCTTTACAATTTTATCTTTACCATTTGTTCACATTTAAAACTCTTAAATGAAATAAAGTTGTTTTGTACTCATTGTCGTATGAGACAGTATAAGAAAAAAATGTGTATACAGCACTGTTATAAGAATCGAATCAGATTGGTCAGTTTAATCAAGAATTAGCCAAGGAACCGGTTCGAAATAACTTCTAAAGCTGATGAGTGATTAAACCGACTAAAAATTGTTCGAATCAAATAAGAACTAGTCTACTTGAATTTTTTTTAAAATTTTACTTATTCTATAATCAGATAATGAAGAAATTAATATTATAGACTACTTAATTTTAGTGGAGATGCTAATATATTAAAATTTTATGGATTTAATATGAATGAATATTATATTAATTAATAATATTTTCTTGTTATTTGGTCAAATTTTACTGCGAACTTTTGATTGTGCGTGTTGTTTTGTATAATTTGATATCAAATCTTACTTTTAATTGAATTTGTAAATTTATGTTTATAATTTTTATAATGTATAATATTTTTGTAATATTTTAAAGTATAGCAGTTTAACCATGGTTTGACTATGATTCGATCATTAACCATTGAGCAAGAACTTTTACTGATTCAATGCCTAATTAGTTCATGCCACTAAGATGCCAATTCGCTCAGAATTGAATTCATGGCAATTTTGTGGTATAGTGGTCCCCAGGTCTTATTCACTCAAGGAGCCTCATTTCTAATCACTAATTAGTTTTTTTAAACACCCAAACACTAATCAAAAGCATATAAACGGGGGGTGTTTGTTGACAGCAACATAAACATAAAAACAGAACATAAATGAAATGAGATGAAATAGAGAAAAAAACACTTATCTTGCACTTTCAGTTCATGCTACAACATCCCAAGGTCCTAGTGATTGATTATAATGGAGATTTAGCCCTCCATGAGAGAAAAACAACAAAACAAAAGAGGAAAAACAGAGGGGAAGAGAGGTTTACGAAATTCTAAGTTACAGAATATGAAAAGTGTATTTCTGTGTTACAAAACTGATGCCCTAAATGCCTTGAAATATTCTACCCTAGATACTCAGTTGACTTTCAAAAGGAGAGCTGAGGTGTGGCTGTTTCCTTTCTGCATAAGGGGTGGCCAACAGATAGCAGCAGCAAGCATGAAAAAGGTGTAGCAGAAGGGCTATGCTATTTTTGGCAAAGTCTGGGGAAGAGGCAAGCAAAGGCTAGACTGCATGCAAAAGGTGATCTGGATTGAGGGCTT
Source organism: Biancaea sappan (assembly GCA_037074585.1). Lineage (NCBI taxonomy): Eukaryota > Viridiplantae > Streptophyta > Magnoliopsida > Fabales > Fabaceae > Biancaea > Biancaea sappan. The sequence continues at coordinate 67,394,874 of CM073493.1, read as the reverse complement.
AACATGTCTCCATATCAGCAAAAACGCAAAAATAAGTCCCAGTCAGTATCCTACTCATCAGAAGAGTGCCACATCAGCGCTATGTCAGCAAGAATGTCTACCTCAGTGCCACATCATCATAAAATCTCCAAATTTAATTTCTACAAAGCACACAAATGGATTTAATTGAGTCTTTAATAATTTAAGTCTTAAAATATGAAAGTAATTCATTTTCTATCCAAAATTAATTTAGACCCAATAAATGTAATAAAATTGAAAAATTCTTATAGATAAAAATACAAATAGACCAAGATAGGGGTTAAAATGTATATAAAAATGCTAGATATCAAATCCCCCACATTTAGTCTTTTGCATTTCTGGACAAAATCAATTAAAAGCAGCAAAGGCACCAAAGGACACAACAAGTAGTGTAGAAAGTATGCAATAATGAATTAGTTCAAGCTTGAAAAGATTTAACACTATGAGAAAATAAGTCTTAAATTTCTAAAAAGTTCAAGAATCAAGGCAATTTCATTGACAAGAATGAATTCAACTAATAATCTACTCACAAGGAAGAACATATATGCTCTATTCTCTCAAGTGTTTAAGATAATACGCTCACATTTCAACCTATCACAAATTTACTACTATAAGTTTGTCAAGAATCTAAATCTCCACTCCTTGAATCACATACATGCTTGAATTATTAGGACTTTACTATGGATGTAAGGTTGGGTGAAGGAATGATTGGAAGGTAGAAAAAAAATACACAAAACAAAGTTTAACAAAAACTTAAAGAAATGAAGAGCATCAATCAGTAAAGTCATAAGAGATTGAATTTTGAAATTTGGGCACAAAAATGCTACTTTTCTTTTCTTCTTTCTTACTCTTTTTTTTTCATATAGCATATTTTTTATGAAGAATAGTCAAAATTTTCTTTTCTTTTGAGTAGCAAAACTGAATTTCAAAACAGCTCACAAATCCTTCTTTTTGCACATGCTCAATCTCTTTTTAAAAGAAATTTCTAAAGCTCTTCAAATCCTAAGTTTGGGGAAAAGAAAGAATTTGTTTTAAGGTGGAATAAAGCTAGAAAACATAGGAAAGAAAGGTGAAAGTAAGGCACAAAGTGGCACACAATGGAAACAACACAAAAGATGGCTATTTGGCTAGAATGGTTACAAAAAACAAATGCCTAATTTATTTCCAAGCATGTACATGTAATGTAGCCTCAACAAAGATTCAAGACAAATTCTAGAGTGAAAATCATGATAGGGAATACACACAACAAGAAAGAATATTATTTTGCAATGAAGGCTCAAATTCTCACGTTTAAAGATTATTACTAAAAATTCATTAAAAACAATGTCATTGCCATTTTACTTGAGTTCCTTAGAAAAAGAAGACTGAATTCTTTTCATGCTAAATCAATCCAACACTTAAGCTATTTCATCATGCATGCTTTCACACAAAAACTTCATCAAATTTTCCAAAAGAGAGTATCAAATTCGGACAAAACAGAGCAGTAAAATTCTGCACTGCAGAAATTTTGGCGACTCGGCTTTACCGACACTAAATTATACCAAAACAGATGCAAAAGCCACCAGATAAAATTCTAAATCTAGAAGAAATATAAAACTTTAAAAACATGTAAAGAAAGTAGCAAAATTCATAGCCAATAAGTATAGAAAATTAGTGCAAGACAAATCAAAAATTCTGGACAGAATAGAGAAAAACATGCAGAAGAATTTTTAAATCAGCTCCAATTAAATTCTCTCTCCCCCCCCCCACACATAAACATTGCATTGTCCTCAATGCAAATCAGCACCAAACATCAAATAAAATAAAGAGGACATAAATTAAAAGGAGGGAAAGAGTATGACCTTATCATGGAGCTAGAACATTGTAGATTTGGATTTCCCTTACATTTTCTTCTTTGAAGCCCTCGTAGAACTTCTTCAACCTTTGCCCATTTACCATGAATTGTTTGTTGGTGGCCTCATTTTGAATTTCTACAGCACCAAAAGGAAAGACATTAGTGACAATAAAAGAGCCAACTCATCTAAAGCGAAGCTTATCGGGTATTAGCTTGAGGCAAGAATTATAGAGAAGGACTTTGTCTCCCACTTGGAATTCTTTTTTCTTAATTTTCTAATCATGTAAAGCTTTTGTCCTCTCTTTATAGATGCACGCATTCTCATAAGTCGCTAGCCTTAGTTCTTCTAATTCTTGAAGTTGTAACTTCCTTTCTTTACCGGCTAGGATCATGTCCATATTGCATTGCTTAACCGCCCAATATGCCTTGTGTGCAATCTCCACCGACAAGTGACATGCTTTACCAAATACCATTGGTATGGAGTCATGCCGATAGGTGTCTTGAAGGTGATTCTATAGGCCCAAAGCACATCTTCAAGCCTCTTGCTTCAATCTTTTCTATTGGGCTGCACGGTTTTCTCTAATATTTGCTTTATCTTTTGGTTGGAGACTTCTGCTTGCCCGTTGGTTTGGGGGTGATAAGGTGTAGAGCTTTTGTGCACCACCCCATATTTCTTTAATAGCCCTTGCATGTTTCTATTGTAAAAGTGTGATCCTTGATCACTGATTATGACCTTGGGAACACCGAATTTGTAGAAAATAGGTGAACGAAGAAAGTCTACAACAACAATAGAATCATCAGTTCATGTGGCTTTTGCTTCCATTCACTTCGACACATAATCCACAGCAACCAATATATACATAAAGCTAAAAGAAATAGGAAAATGATCCATAAAGTCTATACTCTAAATATCAAAAATATCACAAAAGAGAAGAGGTTGTTGAGGCATTTCATTTCTTCTAGACACATTTCCAGTTCTTTGACACCTAGAACAGTTCTTGCAAAAATCATAGGCATCCCTAAACAAAGTAGGCCAATATAAACCAGAATCTAACAATTTTCTAGCTGTTTTTTGAGGACCAAAATTTCCACCACATGCAAGAGTATGACAGACATTCAACACATGCAAATTCATGATTTGAAACACATCTCCTAACAATTTGGTCACTATAAATCTTCCACAAATAAGGGTTATCCTATACATAGTACCTAGCCTCACTTCTTAATTTATTCAACTGATGTTTATTTTGGTATGCAGGTAATTCATATGCAACAAGGTAATTCACTAAATCAACATACCAAGGCTCACTAATACCATGCAAAAGGGAAAAGCACACATCTGGGAGGTTGTCTCTAATGGGGAGATGTTCCAATGGGAGCTCAAAAAGCCTATTCAAATGATCCGCTACTACATTCTTTGCTCCACTCTTATCCTTGATCTCCACATCAAATTCTTGGAGAAATAGCATTCATCTAATCAATCTTGGCTTCGCATCAGGCTTCTTTAGTAAGTATTTTAGTGCTGCATGGTCAGGAAACACAATTACTTTGGAGTCAAGCAAGTATGATCTAAATTTATCTAAAGCAAAGAAAATTGCTAAAACCTCCTTCTCCGTGGTTGTGTAATTTAATTGAGTTAAATCAAGTGTGCGAGAAGCATAAGCTATGACATGCAACTTCCTCTCTACTCTTTGTGAAAGTACCGCTCCCACATCATAATTCGAGGCATCACACATGAGCTCAAAGGGGAGCTCTCACCGTGGAGGTTGGATGATAGGAGGGGAGGTGAGTTGCTTTTTTTAACTCATTAAAGGCTAACTTGCAAGCATAATCAAAAACAAAAAATTAATTTCTTTTTGGAGGAGTTTAGATAGGGATAGAGTGATCTTACTGAAGTCCTTGATGAATCTCCTATAAAATCCTACATAGCCAAGAAAAGAGCAAACTTCCCGCACATAAGGGGGGTAAGGCAAAGAGGAGATAACATCAACTTTTGCTTTATCTACTTCTATGCCACGTGATGATACTATGTGGCCTACCATGAAATGAAATTTCTCATAGTTCAAGACCAAATTCTTCTCTATGCATCTCTTAAGTACTCTCTCCAAATTTTTCAAGTATGCATCAAATGAGTCTCCATAAACAGAAAAATCATCCATGAACACTTCCATGCAATCTTCTAACAAATCAAAAAATATACTTATCATGCATCTTTGAAAAGTACCAGGTGCATTGCAAAGACCAAAAGGCATGCGTCTATATGCAAAAGTACCGAAGGGACAGGTGAAGGTGGACTTCTTCTAATCTTTAGGTGTTATGTGAATTTGGAAATAACCAAAAAAAACCATCAAGAAAACAGTAGTGAGACTTTCTAGCAAGTCTTTTAAGCATTTGATCAATAAAAGGAAGAGGAAAATGATCTTTTCTAGTTGCTTGGTTCAACTTCCTATAATCAATGCAAACACACCAACTATTTTGCACTCTAGTGGGTACTAGCTCATTATTTTCATTTGCTATAATAGTCACCCCAGTTTTTTTTTGGCACCACTTGTATCGGACTCACCCACTTACTATCAGAGATAGGATAAATAATGCCAGCTTGGAGCTTACTTACCTCCTTCTTGACCACATCAAGAATCATAGGGTTAAGTCGTCTTTGGGACTACCTTGCTAGTTTATTCTCTTCTTCAAGAAGAATTCAGTGCATGCATACAGAAGGACTAATCTCAGGAATGTTTGCTAGAGTCCACCCAATTGCCTTCTCGTTCTTTTTCAGCAAACTTATCAATTTTTCTTCTTGATCAGGCTTTAGATTGTTGGCTACAATGACTAGAAGCTGGTCACCTACTTCCAAGAAAGCATACTTGAGGTTTTCTGGTAAAGCCTTCAATTCCAATATAGGTAGTTGGATGGAGATGGAATCAATTTTTGTAGAGTTACATCCAAAAAGGAACCTACACATTCAGATTGCTCAAAGACATAATCCTTGGCTAAAGAGGAGGAAGGATTAGTAGCACAAGAAGAAATAGATGAAGAATGTACAACATTATAGTTTAAATCACTACACCTACAACTACCTAAAACAAAAAAAATCAAAATCTAAGCTAGAGAAAATGATAGAATCAGAATGTATAACAAAATTCAAATTAGAATGTAAATCAGAATGCAACTCTGAATTGTTAGCACTTAAAGAATTTTCAATTTCAGTATAGGCTTGAAAAAATTCAGAACCAGCACAATTGTACTCAAAGGCATCAACCAAGTCAGAAAACTCAGGAAAATCATAAATCAATTCAGCTTGGAAATCATCACATGCCTCATCAACTAAATAATCCAGAAAGTTAACCACATGCACATTGGAATGATTTTCTATAGGATGTTTCATGGCATCTAAAATATTAAAATCAATTTTGTTGCCAGCAAACTCCATGGACAAAGTCCCTTCATGCACATTAATAATGGTTTTTGCAGTTTTTAGAAACGGTCTACCAAGTATTAATGGTGCATGGCCAGGAGTGTTATCATTTTCCATATCTAGCATATAAAAATCAACAGAAAAAATGAAATCTTTAACTCTTATCAAGACATCTTCCAGAACTCCTGTTGGGTGTGCTGTGCTCTTATTAGTGAGTTGGACAATCACTCCAGTTAGTGAAAGGACACCAATCTTGAGGCTTGAGTACACTAATTTGGGCATGACATTGATTGAGGCTCCTAAATCTAGTATAGCATTGGAGAACTCTATGTTGCCTATTGTGCATGGTATTGTGAAAGTTCCAGGATCTTTGCATTTGGGTGGCATGGGAGGTTGGATGAGTGCAGAAACATTCCTCCCCAAATTCACTCTTTCAATGCCCCTTAAACTCCTCTTATGAGTGCACAACTCTTTGAGGAACTTGGCATATTTAGGAATTTACTTAATTGCTTCCAAAAGTAAAATATTGACCTCTATTTTTCTGAAGGTCTCCATGATCTCTTTATCCATGTCAGATTCAGAAGCTTTCCTTAATTGAGTTTGCCTATTGGGAAAAGGAAGAGGTATTCTCTAAACCACTTCTTCATCCTTCTTATTTTACTCACTGGTTGAGGATGAAGAAACACTTTGCTGCACATTTGATTTTTATGGTTCAGATTCAAGAGATGGACCATCTACTTGCTTGTCACTCCTTAAAATGATGGAACTAACATTGCCTCTTGGATTGATTACTAGTTGAGATGGCAAACTCCCTGAACCTTGACTTTTCAGTTCATTGACTGTTGTGGCTAATTGACCAATCTTAGTTTCTAAGTTCTGTATATTTGTTTCTGTCCTTTGCTGGAACTAGAGAGTGTTGGCAGTCAACTCTTTCATTAAATCTTTAAGACTAGTCTCAAGCTTCTTGGGTGCTAGAGGAGGTATATGGATAGGTCCAGGTTGATTGTATCTTACATAGGGTGGCTAGTAAGGAGGAGGATTAGAGGTATTTCTATACTTGAAGGCTGGATGGTCACGCCACCCAGGATTATAGGTGGAAGAATATGGGTCATATCTCTATTTTTATGGCTGCATGGGTCTGCTAGGGAATATGCTGGCACATGACTCAGTTGGTGTCTCTTGCAGTTGAGGGCACTGATCAGTATGGTGGGTATTCAAGGAATAAATACCATAAACTGAAGGAGGAAGGGCTGGTTGTTATGTTATCTGATTTAATGCCAATTGCCTCACCATTGAAGTTAACTCTTCCAATTTATTTTTTATCCTTTGTTGCTCCATGGGAGGTATCCTCACTTCATTGACAGTAACTGATGCTGGATCATTTAGTCTAGTGCTAAACTATTGTGCATTTTGGGCCATCTTGGCCAATAATTCGTTTGCTACAGTAGGGATCTTGTCCACCAATGCCTCACCAGCAACTACATCAACTATATATCTGTCCATAGGCAATAATCCCTCATAGAAATATTGGATGAGAAGTTGCTCTGAAATTTGATGGTTAGGACAACTTAAACACAACTTCTTGAATCTCTCCTAGTACTCATGCATTGATTCACCACTTGCTTGTCTAATCCCACTAATGTCTTTCCTTTTTGCTGCTATTCTGGAGGCTACGAAGAATTTTTCTAGGAACATTTTCTTTAGTTCATTTCATCTTGTGATTAAGGCAGTTGGTAGGTAGTAAAGCCAATCCTTGGCTACCCCATCCAAAAAGAAAGGGAAGGCTATAAGCTTAATCTATTCTTCTTTAACTCCATGTGGTCTCATAGGGGAGCAGACAACAGGAATTTCCTTCAAGTGTTTGTGCGGATCTTCTCCCACTAGACCATGGAACTTGGGTAGCAAGTGGATTAGACTAGATTTCAATTCAAAATTAGCATTCAACTCAGGATAATTTATGCACAATGATTGATATTGCACATCAGGTGTAATCAACTCTTTAATAGATTGTTCTTATCTATTTTGAGGTACTTGTGCATTTTGATTATCCATCCCAGTTATCCTAACTGACTTAAAATCAGTTGATTCCAACACAATATCAAATTCAGAATCCGACTCTATTTCTACACTATTGACAGCAAGATCAATAAACTCAGACAAAAGTTCAGACACTATGCTACTCCTAATGCTATTGCTTCTCACTAGCCTATGGAAGGTCCTATCAATTTCAAGATCAAAAGGTGGTAAGTCCACATTAAGAGACCTTCTCATACACTAGGAAGGGAAAAATTCACAAGAAACAACAAAAACACTAAAATCAGCAAAAGCATTACAACAAGCTCCAACTGATGAAAATCGCCAAAATATGAAGTATCTCAGAAAAATCTGATTTTTCTTGGAAAAATCCTTCTCAAGTTAGAGGAACTAATGCAAAAAATAGAACTTAAAAATTCGATCTACAAAAATCACTAAAAATCACAATTAATTAAAAAATTAAAAAATTAAAAAATAGAAAAGAGGGCCTAAACGATGGAATTTGGAAAAATGGCGACCCCGTACTTGGACAAAGGCCATTAGGGGTTGCAACATGCTTAAAATGTCAAAAACTAGTGGTCTACCAAGTTTGAGGCCAATCAGAGATAGTTCGGTTTTTTGCCGGTTGAAAAATGGCTAGTTTGACTAGTTTCTGAGAAAGAGACTCCAAAACTTGTAAACCACTATAGCAATACTAAACAACTGAAAATTAAACAAAACACAATGAAACAACTAAATTAACAACTAAAAAGTGAATTGGCTCCCCGGTAACGGCGCCAAAATCCTAGTTCACGCCATTACGATGCCGAATCGCTCAGAATTGAATTCATGGCAATTTTGTAGTATAGAAGTCCTCAAGTCATATTCACCCAAGGAGCCTTACTTTTAACCACTAATTAATTATTCTAAACACTCAAACACTAATTAAAAGCACATAAACGGGGGGTTTGTTAGTAGTAACAGCAGAAACAGTAACAAAAACTTAAAAAAGCAACAAACTAGTAGCTAATCAGCAGCAGAATGAAATTGACAGAGTATTGACAGTAAGAAGACTATGTAACTAGCCACTAGGATTTATGGGAGTGCAATTATCATTACTTAATTCATTGATTCAGTTTTATTCTTATTTCACTATTTGTTTTTTTTTTTATGAAAATGATTCTAGAGTAACCTCCAAAATTTAATGCTTCCAACTATAGTCAAGAATAATTTCACTAACTATAACTAGATGCATTTCAAAAGAAAACCTCAACCAAATCATGTTAAACATCATTTAACTAGTCATTTCGTTTCACTCACTTTTCTAATCAGTCAAGCAAGGTTATATCTCAAATATAAATCAGTTTATGTTCCTTTAAGTTCAATCAGAATCCGACATGAACATAAATATTAAAACAGAACAAAAATGAAATAAGATGAAATAGAGAATAAAAACACTTATCTTGCACTTTCAGTTCATGCTACAACATCCCAAGGTCCTAGTGACTGATTATAATGGAGATTTAGCCCTCCATGAGAGCAAAACAACATAATAGACGAGGGAAAACAGAGGGGAAGAGAGGTCTGCGAAATTCTAAGTTACAGAATATGAAATGTGTGTTTCTGTGTTACAAAAATGATGCCCTAAATGTCTTAAAATATTCTACCCTAGATGCTCAGTTGACTTTCAAAAGGAGAACTGAAGTGTAGATGTTTCCTTTTTGCATAAGGGATAGCCAACAGACAGCAGCAGCAAGCATGAAAAAAGTGTAGCAGAAGGGCTCTTTTGCCATGCAAAAAGCTAATATGCTATTTTCAGCAAAGTCTGGGGAAGAGGCAAGCACCGACTGGACTGCATGCAAAAGGTGATCTGAATTAAGGGCCCCACATGTCTCCATATCAGTAAAAACGCATAAATAAGTCCTAATCAGCATTCTACTCATAAGAAGAGTGCCACATCAGTGCCATGTCAGCAAGAATGTCCACCTCAGCGCCACATCATCAGAAAATCTCCAACTTTAATTTCTGCAAAGCACACAAATGGATTAAATTGAGTCTTTAATAATTTAAGTCTTAAAATATGAAAATAATTCAATTTCCATCCAAAATTAATTCTAATAAATCACAAAGTGTAATAAAATTAGAGAATTCTCATAGATGAAAATACAAATAAACCAATATAAGGGTTAAAATGTATATAAAAATGCTAGATATCACTAATCTGATTTTAAAAACCTTGGTATAAAGTCAAGAGAAAGGATTAGATAATATATAAAGCTCTAACATCAATGCATAGTATAGCATATGAATTTTAAATTGTGATATGATATTTATTTGTATGCACAATTAAAAGTAAAGAAATGTTATTTTTATTGCACTGATAATATGTTAGTTAGTTATATCTAGTATTTCTTTAAATTGATTTGAAAAATAATTTTTTTATAGAGACAGAAAAAGAGGGAGTTTGACTTGCTAGCCAACCTTTTTAGCCACCAAGCCTATACAAGCTAATATATATATATATATATATATATATATATATTCAAAAAAATCTGTTTATTAAATGGGAAAACCCAAACTAACCTGATTATACAGGCGGATATGACATGTTTTTAGAAAGAGCCCATTTATTAAACAATGCAGCTCAAACCAACTGCGTATTGGCAACCTATTATGGGATGAATTGGACTAGTCCATTTTGACACTACTAGAACTTCTTATTGTTCATTTCAAAATATTTCAGGCCTTTTAAAGTTTACAACCTTGTGCTCAAAGAGCAAAGAAGGCTTTTGAACTCAAAATTCATGGCAACCCAACCAAAACCAGATCATTACTTCACCAGATCGTAATCCTATGGCCTTGTATGATTTCTTGGATGTCTAACTTCCGTTAGATTCGAAAATTTATGCAACGATTTAAATTCCTAGAAACAGTAGAAAGTATTACTCCGCTGTTTCAATTTAAGTAATTTCAAACAATAAAACCATAATAAGAAGTTAAGGTCGAATGAACTATATTGTTCAAAAACAATGATCTTAGTAGTTACCCACAATATACTATCTATCTTTTTAATTCATATGTAATATTATATAGACTGAAAAAGAATTCTACTAATAACACAAAAATGAAGAATAACTGAGCAGAGTACCTTATTAAACCTGTCTATTTTGTATGAATTTTAATTCAATCCAATTCACCAAGAACCATTCTAAAAGATTGTTTCATGAAATTGAAATGTGACATTATTAGTAAACGTGTCGTTTTCTTCCATTCCACGTAAATAATTTTTTTGGTAAGAACGTTGTTGCCCCTTCAAATCAATCCTTTGATGGATTGTATAATTTTGCGTCAAGAGGAAGAAATGTAACTAGTGATGTGTGTATACATACTATGAAATATGTAAGATCCCCAAGAGGCCAAGAGTATGTGAAGGAAAAGGGGAAAAAAAGGAAGAAAAACTCAGTCTGTTTATTAACTAAAAGTTCTAAAAGGGACAAATTATCCCTCTTACATGAAAATCTGTAAATATATTTTTAATTGATTGAATTAGAAGAACTCTAATTATAAACGCTGTAACTTCTTCCAGTCCAAATCAATATTGCACCTTAGCTTATAAAGCAATTATAATGCCTTCTTTTCACATAGGATCTGGATGTGGTAGGTTCCTGGAAAATAAAGATGGTAATTGTTAATTTTCTTTTACTTATTATTTTATAACTTAGACTATATCAAATTCCTCTTTTACCAATTACATTACCCAAACGAGTTAGTCCAATTTGTAAGAAAGGAAGTAAATACTATAACCCCACTATGTATAGCTTAGCTACACTTGATCACACACGATCACATACTCTGTATAGCTCAGTGTATATGTGTCAGGTAGGCCGTGTCTATAGGTTTTTGTTGCAGCCTTTCTATTGGAATATAATATAGAGAGAGAGAGCCATTGTAAATTTTCTTTTATCATTATTGTACTACATATTCATTGGATGCAAAAATACAATACACGATTCCCAGCTCATCCTTCTCTCAGTCTTTCTTTATTTTATCTTGGTATCAGATTTGTGCCCATTCTTCATCACCATGAACTCCTCCATAGCTGCAAACTTTGCAAACTCCGATAATACCCAAATTGAATCTCGTGAAATAGAGTCTGTCCCTATCTTCCCAAACAAAACCCTGACCTCTAATCTTTCTCAGCTCTGTTCTGTATTTTCTACTCTGGAATCTATCATTTTACCCATTATTAGAGGCTATAGACAAAAGAGTTTCGTCCTAGGCACACAACCTGCTCCACTGCAATTCACCACTGAAGGTGCAGAGGTGAAAGTAAATATGGCATTTGAGGAGTGGACTACATTTGGTCAACTAGTTCTAGGATGGAGCTATAACTCTCTCATACATGAAATTGCTTCTCAGGTAATTGGCTCCAAAAATGCTTAACAGTTGTGGAAGGTGATTAAATATCTCTCAGGCGCTCACACTCGATCCCTAGTCACTTTGCCGAAAGGTGAGCTCCATAGAAACAAAAAAGGTGGGTCCAAAATGGCTGAGTTCTTAGCTAAAATGAAAACCCTGTCTGACAACCTTCTCCTAGTTAGATGTCCCATATCAACTGAGGATTTGATAACTCAAACACTTGCTAGTCTAGATAATGAGTATAATATGATCGTTGTTCAGCTGAGTGACAACGTCAATCTATCGTGTGTGGATCTGCAAGCTGCGTTGCTGACATATAAGAGCATGTTGGAGCAACTGACAAGCTTATCCACTACGTTTCAAGCTCAGGCAAACATAGCTACAGCAAATTTGAAGTCGGGTAATACTGATGTATCTTCTCATAACGCTAATTGGAGAGGCGAAAATCAAAACCATCATGGAGGCAAATCAAACAGAACTCGTGGCAGAGGAGGAAGAATGAACAATAACAATAGTAGACCTGTGTGTCAAGTGTGTGGAAAGATTGGACACACTATTGCACACTGTTATTTTAGGTATGATCAAGGTTATATGGGATCTGTTCCTAATACTACTAATCAAAGTTTCACTGCTATGAAAAACTCAAGAAATCATCCAGCTTATGTTGCTATACTAGTACCATCTCAGACCGAAATTGGTACATGGACAACGGTGCTATTAGCCACATCACTCATGACTCAGCCAACATTGATTGTGTGACCCTTGGCTATGGTAAGGAGAAAATAATGGTTAGAAATGGTGAGAAAATTAGTGTTCTTAAAACTGGTTTGTCTACTTTGCCTTGCAAAAACCACAACAATTTGACTTTAAAAGAGGTTTTACATGCTCCACAAGTCACAAAAAATCTTTAAGTGTTTCCAAGTTAACAAGTGACAACAATATATTAATTGAATTTGATTTTGTTGGTTTTTATATCAAGGACAAGGAAAGGGGAAGGCTACTGCTGGAGGGTCAAATGAAGGAAGGACTCTATGAATTTAAAAAGAAGAATTATCCAAACTGCCTTGCTGCTGTTCACAGTAAGGAAAATTGTGGTAAAATTGAAGTTAGTGGTGTTGTTAATTCATCTATGTTAAGCATAATTAAGTAGAAATGACATGAAACTTGGGCACCCATCTGATAGAGTTTTAACTCAAGTCTTACAGTCATGTAATGTCCAAGTAAATAAGAATGAAAGATTTTTTTTTCTGTGAACCTTGTTGGTATGGCAAATTGCATAATTTACCCTTCGGTCTATGTCATTTTCATGCTAAGTCACCTCTAGAGCTCATTCACACTGATGTTTGGGGTCCTTCCCAAATTCAATCAACTTCTAGGTTTAAATACTATATACAATTCTTGGATGATCACTCAAGACATACTTGGATTTACCCTCTTAAACACAAAGGAGAATCCCTTGGAGCTTTTATACAATTTAAAACTTAAGTGGAAAAACAGTGTGACAAAAAAGTAAAAATTTTACAAAGTGACTAGGGTGGTGAATTCAGAAGTTTTACTTGGTATTTGTAAAATGAGGGTATAGTTTTCAGACAATCTTGTCCTTACACATTTGTCAAAATGGCAGAGTTGAATGGAGACATAGGCAAGTTGTTGAAATTGGTTTCACTCTCCTAGCCCAGGCTAGCATACCTTTGTATTATTGGTGGGAAGTCTTTTAGACATCTATTTTTCTCATAAATAGGCTCCCATCCACTATTCTTGCAAACAAATCTCCTATTTATGTTCTCTATGGTAAGACTCCTAATTATAAAAGATTTGAAAGCCTTTGGGTGTGCTTGCTACCCAAATCTAAGGCCTTATAATGCATATAAGTTTAGTTTTCACACTAGCAAATGTATTTTTCTGGGATACAACAATCATCATAAAGGGTACAAGATTTTATCCTTTACTGGCAGAGTCTACATGTCATGCCATGTTATTTTTAACGAGGATGAATTTCCTTTTTAGTCTAGTTTTCTCAATAAGAAACAATCAGAAAATACCACTAATGTGTTCCTTCTCGAAATAAGTGCATATTTACAAGTTTGGAATGCTGATTATTCTATTGTTGATGATGTGTTTGTCAATTCCAACAGCAGAAAATCTCTTACATAATTAAATCTTGATGTGTCTGACAGTGATGGTAATGACTCTCGCTCTCTCTGTATCTCAATTCAGTCTCCCTCTACTGCACAAAATTCTATAGATAGTATACACTCCACTACACAATCTGCAGATTCTCATCATGTTGGTGTAGGAGATATTCATGGTGGTGGACATTCTTCCCTAGATTTGCCATCCACAGATTTGAACCCACCAGCTCTTGGTCATAGAATGACCACTAGGAGTAAAAGTGGCATTGTCAAGACCAAGTTACCTTATACTAGAATAATGAGTGCTTAATAAGGAGAAACTAGTACGGTAGCTATCACCTCAACACTTAAGACCTTCAGTGAGCCAAATTCAGCAAATGAGGCTTTAAAAATTCCTCAGTGGAAAGAAGCAATTAATGTTGAATTTGCGGCCTTGACTAGAAACAAGATTTGGGTCTTGGTGCTTTATAACAATAACCAGAGGATCGTTGATTGTAAGTGGGTATTTAAGACTAAGTATAAGCCAAATGGAGATGCAAAGAGACTAAAAGCACAATTAGTTGCTAAGAGGTTTCAACAAGATCCCGATATTAATTTTGGAGATACCTTTAGTCCCGTTGCTAAAATAACCACCATCAAACTTGTTTTAGCCTTTGCTACTTCTTTGAATTAGGAAATTAAACAACTTGACATTAATAATGCATTTTTGAATGGTGAATTGCAGGAAGAAGTGTATATGTGGTAGCCAAGGGGATTTGAAGCAAGGTAATCAAGATCGAAATCTTTTATAGGATTGGAAAGGTCGGGTGAGATCGAATTGTATGATCATAAGATCCTATGCAATTTTAAAAAATAAATATAAAAAAATATTTATATAGTTTATTAAATATAAAAAATATTTAAAAAATAAATATAATTTATCAAAATATTTTCATAAAACATCTCATATTTCCATAAATTTATCAGTTATTTCTATAAAAAATTTAAATATCAAAACATTAAACAAAAAGAAAAAAAAAACTAAGTGTTAGGATCTTAAGATCTTATACGATCTTGTAAGATTTTGTACGATCTTGTACGATCTTAAGATACAAGATCTAGATTTCAAACAATTCTAATGCAAAAAAGATCTTATAAGAGATCTTGCTTGTTTTTGTTATTAAGATCTAGATCTTGTGTGATCTTACGAGCAAAATCTAGATCTTGATTACCACGATTTAAAGATAAAAAATACACACACATGTCTGCAAATTGCACAAAGCCATTTATGGCTTAAAACAAGCTCAAAGAGATTGGTTTGATTGGTTGAGAGGCACCTTGATTAGTTAGGGTTTTTACAATACCAAAGGAGATTCGTCTCTCTTTGTTTACAAAACTAAAAATTCAATCATGATAATTCTCATCTATGCAGATGATATATTGGTCATTGGATCCAGTGCCCATGAGTTACAACAGTCTACTGTCAAGCTGGATCAAATGTTCTCTCTCAAAGACCTAGGTAGGTTACATTACTTTCTAGGATTTGAAATTACTAGAGATGATACTGGTATTTTTTTGTCTTAGAAAAAATATATTCAAGACTTGTTGTTCAAGTTCAATCTTGATCACAGCTCAAGCACACTAATTCCCATGGTTGCTTGGAAACAACTTGCATCGAATGCAGGTGAGAGTTTGCAGAATCCAAAGTAGGCCAGACATTAACTTTGTTGTGAACAAGTTGAGTAGATGCTTGAATCAAGCTATTATATAGCACTAGCAAGCTACTAAAAGGGTGCTTCGTTACCTCAAGGACACCATGGACTTCAGCCTACATATTAAATCCTATTCTATTTTAAACATTACTGGCTACTACGATGTAGATTGGATCGTTGCTCATGAAGACCAGTGTCATGACCCCCAAGAAGGGCACATGACCGGCATGGTGACTAAGGAAGAGTTATTCCCTAACCGTATGCCTACTACTCAAATTACAACAACTTAGAGAAATTCTCTAACATAAATAGATAAACATCACCACACAAAAAAAAACAATAAAGCAAGACCTCATATGCTTACAAAGCTACAGAGCATACCTAAATATAAGGATAAGGAAGGGGACTACTTGTCGCAGAGACCTAGGAAAAATCACATTCCAAAGTATCTCAGGATAAAATGCCCTTAAACCTGCAAGGGTAAAACATAAATAAAGAAAGATGAGTATAAGGATACTCACTAAGAACCATTAATCTTACCCACAATTCGATAATAAGTTCCCTAATATGCTTGCTAGAAAACATTCCACAAAAAGACAATTGTACCTTTAAACACATTACCTTATAAATGCAGAAACTAGCTTCTTATCCTCTAAGCATTTACCTGTAGGCTTCTAACCTTAGTCAACATTTTAAATCAATCCATTAGGCATCACAATACACTACACAACATGTACTTGAGACTGACATTATGCACAAGCCTAAATCGTATCATTACTCATTACAATAGTTTGTTGGTAACCAATGAGACATTTATATAATTTAAGGAGTGTAATGCATCCCACATTAGTTCTACTTTGCATTATTATTATTCAAAAGATAGTTTTTCTCATTTGATTCATTAAAGCATCTAGGTTTATAGTTGTAACCATGATCTCATGAAACACATTTACTTATGCAAGTCATTCCATTCAAATATAAAAGATGCTACTTGAAAAAACAAGTAATTCTATTACATTAACATAACTCACATGCATACGATGCAAATGACTACCCAAATTCATTAAGATTCACGTACTTAACTGTCACGTCCCAAAATTTGAGCACGTGACCGGCACGGAAAGTGAATTTCATTTCACCTCCGTAAGCCTATCTTTCTCTTAATCATCATACAATTCTATTTCATGCAACCAAACCGAATTCTCTATACATACTACAATCATTCACATTACATCACTGAATGAACCTACCCGATTACAGAGATTTCTAGATTTATACAACTTAAAATAAGACTTAACTATTATACCTTTATCCTGAACAAGTGAAAAGGTAATCATGGACTAAGGATCCATAATTCCTTGTTCCGATATTTACCTTCAGCTGTCAACTCTGAAAAAAAATATCAATAAGAGGGGTATGAGCAAACCACGTGCCCAGTGAGTAGATAGCACAACACTATGACAAAAAAATATCATACATCATAATGATAACATGCAGCAATCATACGTAAATCGATCATCATATGATATGATATTATTCGTAGTACTTCACGACAATATCCAAATAAATCAAATACATTTCAACATAATTCAAAAGTTCACAACAACAATCGGTGAAATCAATTTCACACAAATTTCCCGTACCAACCGGGTCGTCCAGAATACCTCTGGATCGTTGCTCGCGGCCCCCGCCGCATCCACCCTTATCTCTCCATTTATAATCTCCACCCTTATAACTTCACATAAATTTCTCCATGGGGTGCACCACCATGCCTTTCCTTTCCAGTCAAACACAATCACAATCATATATAAAAACATCCTCAATCATTTACAATTCAAGCCACAACATAATCAATGTGGTTCCAGCAACATAGCATGTATACAACATAACCTATAATATAGAACAATTATTCAACTCAGTTCACATGCCATTCACAATCCATCATATAACCTCCATTCATGGGAAAATAAAAAAATATAATTATATACATTACCAGACACGTTCCACAATTGTTTATGTCTCATCGTTCCACATCATCCTCTTCAAACTTGGATATACAACATATTTCCACTATGATGCAAAAAGTCAATAACAGATATTTAATCATAGCAAGTATTAACCCACTCACCTGGATTTCACACTCTCGGCACTCCCACTTTGCACCTTGACCATTCCTATTGTAACCAGACAAAAACCATCAGGGTTACGAAATAGAGAAATTTCCTACCACTACTCTCGACCTTCACTTACTTCTCGAATCATAACTCCTAAATGATAATAAATATTCAAATGAAACTTATACCATTGGAAACTAGACTTAAAGAGCTTTCCAACGATATAAAGTTTGCCCAAAACGGAGTTCGGATGAAGAAGTTATGGCCGATTGAAAAATAAACTAAAATTTTCCGGTACACCTGGCGCCTGGGCGCCACCTATGGCGCTTGGGCGCCACCCATGCCCGGCGCCTAGGCGCCCCACGTGGCGCCTAGGAATATAGAAATAACACTTTATTCAGTGTAGAGGAATTTTAAATAGGTGTGAATTTTGGATTTTACGCAATAATTAAACGACCTTATTTTGTCTTGAAAATTTTATAACACCTAGATAAGATCGCATAATAATTTTCTACCAAATTTCATAGCATTTGGCTAAGGTTTGATAGGCTTATTAAATAGAAAGTCATAACCTATACAGATTTGGATGGTTATGACCTTTAATCAATTATACGGTCTCTAGAGGGGTCAAATGATAGAATTAAATTATGAAAATTTTATCCTATTATTTAAATATACTAATAAGGCTTTATACCAAATTTCACAATTTTTGGAGTTATGGATTAATACTAGAGTTTTTCTAAAATTTGGTTCTGATTTTAGCCTCAAAATAGAATAAAACTAGATGATTGATAGCCTATGTTCTGATTTGGTATTATCTCTTTGCATGGCTTGTTCTTTAGGCATTTGATGAGTTCCTTGGCATTTATCATTTGATTTGAAGTGTAAAATTTTAGCTTGGAATCGAGGTAAGAAATCATACCTTACCTTGTTTGCTTATTTTTATGTATATATTAAAGGTATACTATAAATATGTACATATGACATGCAGTTGATGTATTCATGTTATTCATTGAAATGTGAAAGTGAGACAATTGTGGCTTCATTTATAAATTTGTGAGCATGAGAATACATTTATTAAGTCAGGATATATGTTGATAAATATCATGAAGTTGTTATGAAATTAGATTTGTGTGATGTGATTGATGGTGGACATTACGAGGATGGGTCCGTGTGTGGGAGTAAAAAGAGAGGAGTAGGAGTTAATAAGGGTGAAATGAAATCACTGTTGGCCACATGATATTAAATATGATATTCGTCTCTTTATGGGTGGGGTGAAATAAGGTTGGATTACATATTCATCCCTTTGAGTGTGGGGTGAAATAAGGGAGGATGCGGCAGGGGCTACAGGACAACGACTACTTTATGTGGACGGGACTCAAAAAATATCTAGAAACTTAAATTGACATTGTATGAATTGTTTGAAATGTGATTTGGCTTGATCTTGAATGTGTCTGCTAAAGATTGTAAGATGATTTCAATGTATGTGTCTTGATAAATATCTTGTACACTAAAATATAAATGATTGTACTATTAGATCAAATATATATATCTGCATATATATATACATATCTATATTGTGTGTAAATGTGGTAGGATTCTCTCAAGTAGAAGCTGTCTTCAGTTTCAGGTATGAAGGACTTTCTAGTTCGATGATGTTCAAGCCAAGATTACCTTCTCATTTGTTCAGGGTAAAGGTATAATGTTTAGGCCTTATTCTAAGTTGTATAAACCTAGAAAAGCTCTGTAATTGGGTAGGTTCGATCTTCGATGTAATGTATATGACTGTAGCGTGTATGGAAAACTTGGTTTAGTCATACTTTCTATTTTTTTGTGAGAAGAGAAATAGTTCACCTATTTTAATTCTTAAATTGTGCAATTTAAATTAATTGCATTTAAAATAATAACTAAAATAAGGATTAGTATTGGGCTCTAGAGAAAAATAGGCTTACGGAGGTGAGGTGAAATTCACCTTCCGTGTCGGTCATGTGCTTAAATTTTGGAGCGTGACACCAAGTGTTTCAATTTAGTTCTCGAAACATTATATTTGTCTCAATTTGATCTTTTTTGTTGCTAAAAGACAAATTTATTGTTGTTAAATCTCAAAATTGTTGTTGTTAAAACTCACTACACACAATCTTTGAGAGACTAAGTTAAAACAATTGATCTTTTAGGGACTAAATTGAAATAATTGTAACCTTTTGAGGACTAAAGTAGTAATTTACTCTTAAATAAATTAAGTTAATGTAGAGAAATGCATTCTTAAGCTCAGGGGGGAAGTTGACTCATAACCCAAATATTTAAAAAGAATTACTAGTTAACTCATCTTCCATTGGAAGAATCTTCTAATCTTGTGCAGTACAAAGAGGTCTAATTACATTTACATTGTATGCTTGCATTTCGACTTCGACATTAACATGGCTATCTGCTTCTCTAATTGGTGAAGGTACAACATCTGGGTCTCTCTTTGGTTTAATCCATCTTCCATGATCATTACAGACCAATCCTTTATTGGGCAATTGATACCAATCCACAAGATGCAGGTATGTCTCTAAGCTATGAAACCCTAAAAAGTTGATCCCTTTCTTTAAATATGGAGATGAATGAACATCAAGCTTCAATTCCGCCCCAACATGAGTGTAAACCCATTCTAGTGTCCCTGTAATCTTATCAAACACCTGGAGCGCCTCTTTGAAAACAATCCCTGGAATTCTTGGGACTAGGTCTTGTTTTCCCACAAGTCTTAGGGTTCTCACCCCCAATTTATTTAGTTCATCTTTGAAAACTAAATTCCCAACCCTAGGTGCCACAAAGGAAACTACAATCACTTGAAGGTCAGGAATGGTGGATGCAGCTTCATAGGCATTGAGCAAAGCCAACGCTTCTCCCAAGCTATGCCCTGTGATTATGAGACTCGCTTCTTCCTCACCTTTTTGTTTGTAGTATTGAACCAATTTTGTGACTTCATTCATGACTTGTTCTGAGACACTTGTCTTGTTGTACCTTGTGAAAACATTCTTAGAAGTGTAAATACTTAAAAACCTGTGTTCCACCTTGGCATCTCCTTGCCCTATCGGCTCCAACTTCCTCTGAAAGTCCTCGTACTACTCGCACGGTGCCATAGTGCCACGCCGTGCCACGAGAATATCCCTTCGCCCGATCCTACGTGTCTCCTTGCACCACTGACCACCACATAGCCCATTCAATTTTAGTCCCGGTTCCATGTGTCCGCCACGTGGGACTTCTCTAGCCAGCATGGCAACTCGATGTGTGACATGGCATATATGTAGTTGGTGACTTTATACCCATGTTTTGTGCTTGTGCCTATTCTAACGACAAATCCCACAATACTCTGAAAACACGTCAAAGTCGAAGGCGTCGTAGGTTGCTTGTGCAAATTCACCACACTTGACTACTTCCCTTCGCAACCATGGGTGAAGTGGGTCTAATAAACCCTCCCAATCTGACAACCCTTGGATTTCCCGCCATTTTTGGGATATCTCTTCCCTAGGAGACATGGCTGGGGTTGAGTGCTTTTATTCATAATCTCTAATTAGTATGTCCCGATTGAAGTTTTCATGTGAACATAAAGAAGGTGGTTCAATGTGAAGGTGAAGTAGATGGGCTAGTGATTCAGCCAAACGGCCACCTTTCTTCTTGTTGTGGTTGTTAGTGATTCAGACTAACGTACAAAAAATATTAGTCGCTCTCAAACTTGACATTCACACGTACTTCTGATTTTCCGATTCAAATTCACACGAGTCCATGCTTTCAAATTTAGCATTTAATAATAACATTGATTATAATTAAAAAAAATTTGAATATTCTAGGGGAGCAAAAGCGAAAACCACCAAAAGCCAAATCAAATACCAATCACAAACATTTAAAACATTATATTTTGTTTAATGAAGGTTCATAACATCTATTCAATTATTTTAAGTTGATATATAATGTGATACATTTAGGATAAATAATTTGACACTGACATATTTACAAGATAGAATGTTATTTATCATTAAATATTTAGATGATATTAGATTCAAAAACATAATTAAATCTAACTGAAAATATGAATTATAATTAACATGAAAATTTAAATGCAGATAAATAGTATTTTTACTGTGAAAAGGCAAATACCTAACACTTGGACTTCTCCATTCAAAATTTAACTCTTTGGTTACCGAATTTTTGGCTAAGAAATAGGAAGATGACTAGGTCAATGGGACAAAAGGAAACTAGCTTACAACACAATTTACATTTGCAAAAGTAAACTAATAAAATATCAGAATTCATATCATGATACAGATTAAATATGGGAATTTATGGTGTTAAAATAAAACGGACTGATTTAAATGGACGCATTTGAATCCAAAAAATTAGTCCATTTAAAATTCTTCAATTGGTTGGATCAAAAATCAACTAAAAAATTAGTTTATAATAACTTCTAAAATTGATTAGTAATTAAATAGACAAAGAATCAATACTAAATGAATCATTTTACTTGAATTTTTTTTTAAATTTTGCTTATTCAATAATTAAGTAATAAAAAAATTAATATTAAAGACTAGTCAACTTTAACAGAAATTTCAATATATTGATAAATATAAATTTAATTATAAATTAATATTATATTAATTAATAATATTTTTTTGTTATTTAGTCAACTTTTACTACGAATTTTTGATTATAGATGTTTAGTAATTTTATGTCAAATATTATTTTTAATTGAATTTGTAAATTTATATTTATAATTTTTAATAATATATATTATTTTTTTAATATTTTAAAGTAGATTGAGTATAATTTAGTCATTGATCTTTGAATCGATATTTTCACTAATTTAATAACTAATTCAATTTTCAAAACTTTAGTATAAACTATAGAGTCAGGAGAAAGGATTAGATGATATATGAAATTCTAATATCAATGCTTAGTATAGCATATAAATTTTAAATTTTGTGATATGATATTTATTTGTATGCTTAATTAAAAGTAAAGAAATGTTATTTTTATTACCCTGATAATTATCTAGCATTTCTTTAAATTGATTTGAAAAATAATTTTTAGGGAGAGAGAGAGATTGACTTGTGCATCAACCCTTTAGCCATTGAATTTGAATTCCCTTCTCGTGCAAAAGAGAATCTAAGCCGTTCAAACTTCTCCTATATCTTTCTTAAAATTTTTTTTTTGGAGAACACATAAAGCATCCAACGGCACAAATTCCTTCTTGTGCGCAAAAAGGACTCCAATTCCTTAGCCATCAAGCCTATACAAGCTAATATTTAATTAAAAAAAAATGAAGCAAGCCCCAATCCAACCTGTTTATATAGGTAGATATGATATTTTTTAAGAAAGAGCCTATTTATTTAACAAGGCAGCCCAAACCAACCCGTCCATTAGCAACGCATTGTGGGTTGACTCGACCGGCCCATTTTGACACTAATAGAATTTCATATTGATCATTTCAAAATATTTTAGAGCTTTTAAAGTTTGTAACCTTGTACTAAGAGCAAAGAAGCATTTTGAAAATTAAACCCATACTCAAAATTCATGCCAACCCAACCAAAACCAGATCATTACTTCACCAGATCTTGCTACTATGAATCTAACAGCCGAAAAAGCAAAAAATACGTTTCCTTCATCGCAATATTCAGACATCAAAATTGAATCCTCTTTTCCCATTCCATCCATACCTTCAATGGACTGGACAGAACCTACGTGTGTACTTCAATGTCTTATAAGCATGTTTCACAAATCAAGGATATCACCAAAAGCCAGGCAATCAAACCCCAGTAAATTGCAGTCAGGTAGCTCGATAATCAAGGAAAAGATGCAGTTTTTGTATAAGCACCTCACGGGAACCGAAGAGCTGTTTCCCACTGGTAACCCAGTCCTTCTCAAGAAGACCAGCTTTAGCACTGGCTAGCATCTCACCATGGAATGCAGAGACTACCTGGTAGATGGAGGTTTTCAGGACATCAGCAATGGCATAAGCTTTGGAATTTACTGGACCAGTTTGTCTTTTGCCGGTTGCAACATCAACCCTTCCACTATTTGCCGGCGCCCATCTGATGCCGGCAGGTCCAAGCAACTGATTCGGGGATTGTAGGTTTGTTTTCTTCCCCATGAATGTTTCAACAGCAAGAAGGCAGGAGATCAATGTTGAGACCACAGCCGCGTTACTTCCGGAAAGCTGAGCAACCCCAAACTTGTCCTCTCTGTGCGAGCAGGCTGTCAGTGAGGCAACGGTCTTCGAACACCATGCATAAAGCTGCATATAAGCAAACAAGCAGCTTTTAATTTGTCAAATAAGAATTCAGAATGGTCGGGTAAACTTGGGAGTGATTTTTTTAAAAATGTTTGATATCACGTTAACATATCATGACGTGTGAATATTTGTACAGATCAAAACCACATGATTGTCTCATTCAAAAAAAAAGAAAAATCCTCCACATGTTATGATTTATAGTAGAGAACTTGATAACAAACATCTCAGGAACTTAACCTAAGCTTTGTCATTTTTGTTCAACTTCCCAACTTTGGCACAGTCTCTAATCAGTAACAAATGAAATTATGTAACCATTAGTTGTAATTTGTAGGCCATAGCAAGCTAATAAACTACAGGTGTGTTTGCTACAGAGAAAGGGAAAAGGAAAGGGGAAGGGAATGGCAATGAAAAAATAGAATATTTTTCTAAAATACTCCAATTTTTTTTAAAAAAAAGTTTAATGTTTTTGAGAGAGGTAATTTGGACAATTTAGCACTATCTCTCCTATTACTTCACTCTGTCTCCCATTACTACCCTACCTTACCAACACATCCTACTAGCTAGGTCGCAATCTCTAATACAGGTAAAAGCTTATTAAAAGTTAGAGTAAATTACTAATGTAGTCCCTGAAAGATTAAAATTTTGTCAATTTAGTCTATAACAGATCAAATATCTGAATTTGGTCCCTAAAAGATTATATTTGTTTTAATTAGGTCCCCCTTTAGTCAAAGTGATTTTTGACAATGAAAATTTTGAAATTTAGCAAATGGTAAATTTTATGATTGAAAAACAAAAAGACCAAATCGATAAAAATACAATCTTTTAAGGATTAAATTGAGACACTTAATCTTTCTAGGACTAAAATGAAAAAACTGTAATCTTTCAATGACTGAATCAGTAATTTACTGTAAAAATTAACTGATGTATCAACTACGCTACTACCATTCTTTGTTCAAGCAAAATCCAAATAGTATGTCATGTAGGCATTGGGCAAAGTACTATCTCTTAACAAATCTTCACAGCACATTCTAGAAAATAAGCTTCTAAAACATATGCCTCCTTCAGGTTTTGTATCAGTAACTGCCTGGCCCTCAATAGTACACCATTCATTGCTACCCAGAGCCATGAAGTGATAGATTAATTTCAAATTGTTGTTCAACAAGTTGAAATACCAGAGAAAGCAAGTTCTTATTATCAACCAGAATGAATTTCTGAGAACACCGATCATTCAGCTTCAGCTGGTTTTGAAGTAGAACAACTATTCACTCTCCAACTTCTGCTTTTGGAGCTAAAAATTTTTTCAGAGTTTGACAGCACAATTTTTTTTTTTTAGGTTTCTATCATGATCAGATGTCAATTAGATATACTATCACAAATTTATATGTTGCTAACACTAATGCATTAAGCTATGATTTGAATTATTAATAGGTGGTCCAAGAGGAGAAATGTGAAGACTTGAAAAAGTTGAATATGATAGCAATGTTAAATCAACAGATTTTCGCCTGTATCATAACATAGAGAAATATCACTGACTGTGATGGGACCCCAAGATTTAATTAAAGAAGAATTAAAGAAAGAACAAGATATTATTTACTAGTAGATGAAAATACAGAACTAAGAACTACAAGAATGACAAGATAAAGATAATTTTCAGAGATCAAATCTCCTAGAGTCAAGTACTCTCCCTCAATGGTAAGTCTCCAGACCTTATCAAAGCCAACCTTACAAAATAACTACTCCATCTCTCTCCCCCCTGACCTGACATTCTTTCTATTTATAAGAAACTCACCCACCAAAAATATCCTAATTACCCCTTAACCATATAACTAACTATAACAACTATAACAACCATCTTAGTATCCTAACAGACTGCCTCCAACATTTGATGTTACAAGTTAAAAATCATATGACATATTCAGAACTCATCTTAATTCACAAGTAAATGATATGTTTCACATAGATACTTAAGCATTCAGAATCATCATACCTAAGAAACACAGAAGTATTAAGTAAACATAGTCTAAGCAGTTGATGCATCATAAAGGAACTGCTACTGGATGCAACGTAGGAAAGAAGAGTATGATTTAAAGACCTCAGGTCAACACTTCACTCCCAGCCAAAAACCTATATCCCAATCATCAATTAATAAATAGGTAATTATGATCATTTCATCTATCCGAATGATTAGTGATGAGTATGTGTTGAGCATCTCTTACTCCCTATTTTAAAACTCCAGTCATATAAAAAGACAAAGACAGGCGTGTGCATACATACAGAAACAAAAGAAGGAGGAACAGTGCCTAATAGCTTATGGAAAAGGGTAGAAGTCTTGAGAGAAATCACTAAAAGCATTCCATTCAAAGTGACCCTTTCAGTATAGTGTGGTTATTTTTCTTCTATTCGATTTTCAGTGTGTTCATAAAATGACATATATATGTTGCAGGATAACGCTGATAGAAATCAGAATGAAAGTAGCAGTATTATTCAATATTTCAGAAAAGATAACAAGTTGACCATACCAGAGCTAAAGCTCCTACAGAATTCCCACGTCTCCCTAGGGTATCCTGTCTACAATACTCTGAATATTTTCCTGACTGATTCCTCTCCTCCTGCTCTCCTCCCTTCTGTAACATGCACCTCTAACTAACTCAAGCATTACAATTACGTATCTACCCCTGCCCTTCTTTTCTTTCTCTCATATACCCTCCAGACCTTGGGCCCATTCCCTTGGTCCAACAGCTGATCCACACTGCCATCTTGACCCTCAATCCTATCAAACTCTTCCTAGCATTTGCGGGAGCTTCTACAAATATCAGCATTCCAGTACTGATATTCTAAATTCCTGTAAACACTAGTTATGAAGCATTGTTATCAACAAAATTTGTAGGCCACCACTTATATATCATTTTACATTAAACAGAGAGATGAACCAGCCAAAAAATGTACTTGTTTCATTATTCTTCCATTCCCCATATATGAATTGAGCAGAAGTTAAATTTCCAAATACGCAGCCAAATTTAAGAACTTGAGTTGCTGAGGTTCACATCTATTTGAACCCCATGAATTCTGAGTTAAAATTTACAGCCTTGCAAACGACAATCTTACTATATATTCTGTTCCTATGCAAATCACATAAGGGCATAAAAAAGTGTAAGAGAATAACTTTTTCTTGTCACTGAAGATGGCAATACTAGGAAAGGGAGGGTTCAGAGACTGTTCCAGGTTCAGTGCTGGACTTTGTGGCTGAAACACAAGAAGAACAGCAAGTGCTAAACAAACTTCCCAGGATTATCTATATCAGTGGGAATCATTGACTGCCACTACATATTTCTTATGGTTTCTTGATTTTCTAAAGTGATGACTCTTCTTTTTATATATGTTTTGTTTTAACCACATCAGGTAATCAATAAAGATCAAACATTAAAAAATGAAAAACATTCAGCTTCTCTAAGCACATGGCTCTTTTTACCCCCCACCCCCCAAAAGAATAAAAGGGAAATTATAGATGTAAGATAATCCCAAGTATAGAAGACTGGAAATTCAAAATTAGGTTAAGACATAAATTCCCAAACCTTTCTCACAGCAATAAAAAACATAAAAGTTTTTTCATCTCATGATAAACAAAATATAAGTATTAAATGTATACTCATACCTGGAAGTTGTTTAGTGGTTCTAAGCACTTCACATCTAATCGTGAGTCTGTTGGAGACAATAACTGAGTTGATAATTGAGCAGATTTGTCAACAGAATTTCCCAAGCCTTCACTTAATTTTGTGGCTAGCTGCTCCAGAGGCTTCAAGCACACAACTATTACTCTTTTGTAAGTCTCTCCAGTTTCCTCAAAAAAGGCAGCTCGTCGCCAAGTGTCAACATTGTTCTCACAAACCATACAGAGATCAAGATATGCAAGATACCGTAAAAGAGATGTTGGATTACTCTCCTCCAAGGCTAAAAGGAGATGCTCACTTGGATTTGTTTCAGCTGCTGCTGATCCTTTTGGGGGTGCAAACACGAACCTCTTGGTATGTAAAACCTACATATCATATTCAATCAATAGGAAAAAAAATTCAGCCAGTAGGTACTCCCTCCAAATGTTTAGTAGTGCATGGATTTAAAAAATAGTAATTTAGAAGTTAGTAGTATATTTGTAAAAAATTCATCCCATATTATAAGATTGATTTTGATTTGGAGCCAGATTTATATGAAAGTGATTTTGAAGATCACATTCACATCCGCAGAGCAAGGTCAGAGATGGAGCCAAAGATATTATACAGGAAGACATGCACTGAACAGATTCAAAGAAGTACAACATGACTAAAGCATGACAACATATGAAATATATGCATTTACGTTTATATGACCAATAGGTCTTTTGCTCAATCACGAAATTGAGATAAGGGAACATCAGCTTGAGAAAACTATATATCATATCAATAATATATCATAGCACCACTCTGTTTTTAGATTAGCATATTAATGGAAGAACATGCAATCAACATTATCATAACTAAGGATTAACAACCATCAAAATGTTGAACATGAGAAACAAAGATACTATGCAATGCAGCTTTCAACAACATGTCAAAAGTTGATATTTACATGTAGTGAAAGTTCAACTAAGTTGAGTATGAAAGAAAACCAACCCGGTGCAAATGATGAGTCAATTCCCAACAGATAAAGACAGCAAAACTCCCAACAGAGAAGATTATCTGCTCTGTGAAGAACCTTTGCATGGTGATGCTTCTCTTTAATGGATATGGAAGGAACTCGAGCAAAATAGCTGAAAATACAAAAGCCACACAGGAAAGCTTCAAACCTCGTCTAGCAGCTGAAGGAAGTCCCATTTTGAAGCTGAAGTATGGAGGACGCTGCTCATGCAAGAAGTTTGAGTCAGTGCTCATAATTGTTAAGAAGAAAGATGCTACATTGAATTTGCATACATCAAATAAAAAAGCTCTTACTAGACTGTTTGGAAAAAAAAAAAGAGAAAACAAATTTGAGTGAATACAGAAAATAGTGGTGGTAGAAGCAAACTACAGCTTCCTTTATTAGATAGACCATAATATTGTTAAGATCAGAACCCAACAACAAAGTTTTATAAGAAAGAAGAAGAAACAGATGGTAGCAATGGCTAACCAAACACATATCTCTTAAGACAATTGAACTAAATCACATTCACCTTTTGACAACAAAAATGAATCAAGTTAAAAATGAAAAAACAGATGAAAAATAGCATTAAGACCTACTATGGGAACAAATCTATAAATCTGATTCAAATCCTAGAACCTCTAATTGCCGCACTTTTTGAGATTCAGATATATCCTAGGTAGCACGATGATATTATGAAGTTATAACTGATAAATTGGTTGCAACACATTAACGTGTCACAGTTTCTGCCTTACACGTTTTTGGTGATTTATGAATAAACATGCTTTTCACGAGTTTATTTACAACACCCATCTTTGTTAAGAGCCACAGGTAATAAACAGAGTGGGTAGGCCGTGAGATAGTGTTATCACTTCCACCTCCAGCAAGAGAATAACATCAAGACTACCCAGAAAACATTAAGAGTACAGAACAAATGTTTAAGGCAACCATAAAAATCATAGACTGACCTGAATAATAGGGAACTCCAAAACCCACCGGCGCTTATAAACATAATGCAACCCAAAAAGAAAACCAACCAAGAAACCCCTTAAACCCACTCTTCCAATCACCCAAAACCCGTCATCATACTCTCTGATCGCTCTCACCCCACAAAGCGACACCGATGCTGTGAAGCCCGAAGCTGCGGATGCTGCCACAAACAACACAAAGCTCAAAGAAATCTTCACTCGGCGGCGAAAATCGCCAGAATCGGCCGCCTGCGACTGTCCATCGTCGCCGCCGCCTCCAGGAACAAAGAGGAAGCGGACAAGGCCAGTGGCAAGCTCGAGCAGAGAAGCAGGCCGTTCAGGTTGCGGAGAAGCGATGGCGGAGAGTGCGAAAGAGAAAAGGAGCTGAGAGAGGTGGAACGTGATGAAAGACACGAAGCCAATGAATGAAGGCACAAAAGCCCACAATAATGGGTTTTTTCTGAAACTAGTACTATTACGAGAGTTCGAAGATTCACTATCAGCTATGGCGTTTGCAAAAGCACAGATTAGAGTTTTGAAGAAGCAATAGACTATGGGGGAGGGAATCGATTGCCAGATCAAGAACCCCAGAAAGCGATTCTTAACGACTAAGTCTGGGGTTAGAGAAGACATTGATGTTGAAAGAGTTTGAAATTGGAAATTCGGTGCGTCTGATTTTTGAGCTTCGAGAGGGAAACGATCCTACTGTTGGGGTTTTAAAGCAAAGCCACGCCTTTTATCGGCTTCACTTCACTCTCACAGTCCCATTGTCCATTCTTCTCTCTCTCATTTTGAATTCTGTTCCTGTAAGAAAGACATGGAGTAAATTACTTATTTAGTCCTAGAAGGATTATATTTTTTTAAGTGAGTTCTTAAAAATTAAATATTTAATTTAATTACTAAAATAATATATTTGTTTTAATTTTTTTTATTTTAATTGTCAAATTATAAAATTTATTATTGTTAATTATTAAATCTCACTTTTTTATCCCAAAAATTACTTTGATAAATAGAGTAATTAAATTAAAATAAACATAATTTTTAAAAGATTAAATTAAAATATTTTTTTAACAACTAAATTGATAAAATTATATTTTTTTAAAAGACCAAATCAATAATTTACTAAAAAAATTTGAATTTTAGTGTGGCTGTTTCATTTGAAGATTTACATATTATTTTCTTGAAGTTCTTGTTACAATACAGGTATATATTGTTTTGAGTGAATTTTTGGTTTTTGAAATTTTGTATAATGAATTATTGTTAGATTCTTTTAGAGTTCATTCCCTGTGGAGTAAATTACACTACCAAATTGTTGTTTTATATATAATGGAATGGCATGAGATATTATAATATTTACAATATTTAATTTTAGTATAATAATTAATAGTACTTTACATTCTATTATTGTAAAATTTGAATGTTTGGTTGCAGATGTTAATCAATGTAATTTACTTATTGAATTTTTAATGTACCCTTTTAAGTCTAAACAAATTGCATCATAAAATTTTGTGTTACTTTTACTATTTGAGAATGAAATATAATTTTAAAAAAATAGAAGTATATGGGTAATTCATTCCCTCTTTGTATAAAAATCAAGCACAATTACTTTTTTTTTAATAATTGCTAACTTCAAAATTTAGGATTATCATGCAATTTTATTATGTCATGGATTTTCTTTTTTCAATGCATTTTATTGACTTCTATTATCAGTGCCCCTACATCACTTTTCACCGTTAGATCAATCTTATGCCTGAGACGGTTCCATGTGGCAATTGCATTGGAGACTCATACCTAATCAATAATTGGAAAGTGAAAATAGCACTAATCAATATATAAGTATCTTTCATTTTGATTTCCCATCCAAAGAAGCCAACTTGTTTAATATAAACATTCTAACACAATAACAAAATTGCTAGTTATATCATTTCATTACTATTTCTTTGAATTAAAAATGATGTTGACTTGTTTCCAAATGGGAGGGTGACACCCATAAAACTATTGAGAGATAATAATAAGGCATTAATCTCAATAGTAATGATTATAATATATGTTGCCACTTATTATGAGTTCAATTATCTTTGTGTTACTTCTCCTCCATGATTACTTATGTCATGATTTTGTGTTAATCTTTCTATCTCTAATGAAAGCTAAGGGGAGGAAAGGAAATTTGAGGGTTTCAATTAGGGAGCGAACAAATCTCTTGTTGTTTTTTAAAGATTAGTAAGTTATTGGACTTCTCAGTATCGTTAGATTCTGGTAATTAAGAATGGAGTTTACGAGGACTCTATTGATTGAACAATTTACTTGGCATAACAAGATATTAGATTAAGCAGAGAAGTCGAACTCAATTAAAAAAGAAAGAATAGAGAATGAGAATAACAAATTTGAATAAATTATTTCGCGACATCATTTAAGAGTTCAATTGTTAGGGTCATTTCAACAATTTAGGTGACATGCCATGTCATTATTTACAATGTTTATACAATTAGAATTTATCTCAAAATAAACTATTAGTGGATTGTTAACTATGTCGACAAAGGGACCAAATTGATTAGAAATGGATCTTACAGAAACTAAATTGATATAATTAATATTTTTGATATCAAATTAATAATGAATCAATTTTCCAGAAACCAAACCAATACTTTAACATTTTAAAGTTTATTCAAGAATAGTCGAAGACACCCTATATAGCATCTGTCAAGTTTTACCAATTATGTATCATTTTGATGCTTTGAAAATATTATTCTTGCTTACTCATCCAAATCACTCAATATATGTTGTACTGAATGAGAGTTAATTTTATTTAATTATCTACTTTTATTCTTTTTTTGTTAGTATAAGTTATACATATTTATAATGTAAATATACACATGATTGGCTGCGCTAACAAAATTTTTATAAATTTTTATTTTATAGTGATCAAATTAAAAATCAGATGCAACTATTAGGAACCAAGAAAATAATTTAACAGACAAATTATTAAAACAATTGCATTTACTGATGATAATTGCATTTTTATCTAGTATGACATTGTAATAGCAAGTATACCCTACATAGAGTCTTTCTATTTTTCTTTTGCAATGTTGAAACAACGAAGGGGAAATCGCATTTACGGATGATACAACAAATCACCCCTGAACTATGAAAAGTAATATTACCGAGTTTGGATTTTAAAATATAATATTTATTCTTTGAATTATAAAAGAAATGAAAATCTCATAATAATAATTTAGATTAATTTACAAAAATTACATGATTTTCTAAGTAATACTTTATGTCACAATTAAATTTTAAATTTTTTCTTATATATATCATTTTATTTATGTAATTAAAGAGGGATGTCTTGTAAGGAATTTGAAGTTTTGTTTGGTATTTATTAAAAGAAATGTATTCCACTTGTCTAGATACTTGTTAAAAACAGATTTGGTATTTATTCTATAAAAATAAGTATGATACTTGTTTTTATTTGCATCATTAAATCTAAGATCTAATAGTCTAAATTTCAAGTGAAAATCCATTAAAAATGACGACAAACATCAAATTCGTTTTTATACTTGTTTTGTAGCTATTTAACATTGGGAATGAGAATCTATTAGAAATGAGTTTGGAAAGCAAATTCCACGAATTTTTTCCATCCAAAATCTAATGGAATTGAATTCCATGAAAATTTTATTGATGTGAAAATGCATTTTTACCTTTCTTGTCCATCCCATGCTTCTTCCATTTTTTGTCATTGTCTCCTTTGCTAGCTAGAAAATAGAGAACGATGGTGGAAATTAGTAGTGGTTGCCATTGGAAGACAATGCAAATTGACAATGGTCACTTGTGAAAGATGGTGCAAACTAGTAATGGAAATCCCGTGGGGGATTTTTTGTTGGGGGGGAGGGGGGAGAGAGAGAGAGAAGAAAACCATGGGAAGACAATACAAGCCAATAATGATAATCAGTGGAAGACGATCAAGCTGACAATGGAAGATGGGGAGAAAGAGAGAAGAAGAGAAGAAAAAAGCTTCTTCAGTCGAACGAGATTTGACCGTGCTTAGCCTGTATCAAAGGTTGAAACCATTACCAAAACTTTTTTAACAATGATTTTAAACAATTGTTAAAAGTTTTCAAAAATTAAAAAAAAAATTTTAACAACGACTATAATTGTTTAGCAACAATTTAACTATTGCTAAAAGATAAACATGATACTTGTCCAAGCACATGATTGGCTCTCTTCTTTAGTTGTGTGTGAGAGATATGAACTTAAATACATTTTTTTATTTTGATTTTAGCTCATTTTATTTTGAAATAATTTAATAAAATTGTACTCAATTCTTTTTTATTTTAAAACTCATATCAAATAAAAAAGAACTCAATCTTTTTTGTCTACTACATTTTTTGATTTTTATTTTTATTTTTATTTTCATTTTCTTTTCCATTTCCTTCTCCTTAGAAATCCTACGACTGTATAGCAAAACTTGGCCTGAGAAGTTTTGCAAGGGACTCTCTTCTCCTTCTTCCGCTACTCTCTCTCTCTCTCTCTCTCTCTCTCTCACACACACACACACACACACACACACACTACACTATGCCCGTAGCTTCAAAACGCTTGCTTTCTTCCGTTCTCAGAAGCATCCATATCCTCTCTTCTTCTTCCCCTGGTCTCCTACAGCCACAACCCCATCTTTCTTTCCATCGCTTATTCCCCTATGCGCGTTCAATATCCTCCTCATCCGACCAAAACCACGGACCCCAATTCACAAACCCTACCCCTCGTTCCAGAACCCCAATGGAGAAGCAGTTCGAGACATGGGTTCAGAAGCTCAAACCTGGGTTCACTCCGAATGACGTCGATGAAGCCTTGCGTGCTCAATTGGACCCTGATCTTGCTTTGGACATCTTCAGATGGACAGCACAGCAACGTGGGTATAAGCATAACAATGTCACGTACCTTACGATGATCAAACAGCTCACAGCGGGCAGGCGATACCGACAAGCAGAAACCCTAGTTGAGGAGGTAATTGCTGGTGCTTGTGATGTTAGTGTCCCTCTATACAACTCCATTATTCGATTCTGTTGTGGTCGGAAGTTCCTGTTTAATCGGGCATTCGATGTGTATAAGAAAATGTTGAAGTCAGAGGATTGCAAGCCCACGCTTGAAACTTATACCTTGTTGTTCAATTCACTTCTCAGAAGGTTTAATAAAATGAATGTGTGTTACGTGTATTTACATGCCGTTAGATCAATGACCAAACAAATGAAGGCATCTGGGGTTATTCCTGACACGTTTGTACTGAATATGATAATCAAAGCTTATTCAAAGTGTTTGGAAGTTGATGAGGCCATTAGGGTTTTCCGTGAAATGGGATTATATGGGTGTGAGCCCAATGCTTATACTTATGGTTATATTGCAAGGGGTTTGTGTGAGAAAGGGAGGGTCAATCAAGGTTTAGGGTTTTACAAGGAAATGAGAAGTAAGTGTTTGGTGCCAAGTACTAGTGCTTATGCGATAATCATTTGTAGTCTTGCATTGGAGAGGAGGTTTGAGGATGCAATTGAAATTGTGTCTGATATGTTGGGTAATTCTAGGTCCCCTGATCATCTGACTTACAAGACGGTATTGGAAGGACTGTGTCGAGAAGGGAGAGGCAACGAAGCCTTTGAACTACTTGATGGATGGAGGAAAAGGGATATTTTAATGAATGACAAGACATACAAAACCTTATTGAATGAATTGCATTTTCTAAACCAGGAGTAGGTTCTGCACCTCTCAACTTTGTATTTCGAGTCATGTCTTTTGTTGAGTGCAGTTTTTCTATTGCTTGGTACTATTGAACAAGCAAAGATGTTAATGCTATATTGCTAGTAAGCACTGGATATATTGTATGAGGCGACTATTTTTTATTAAGAGTGATGGATGCAGATAAATAGAAGCATTGTGCTTGCCGTGAGAAGTTCTTTCAGCCTCTATTGAAATATTTACTCTTTTCAGAGGGCAGAATTCTACAGAACAGTGGGAATAAAGAATAATTTGGTTTCTTGAACCTGGTAGTATACTTTTTGTCTCTAATAATTTGATCTTGATGATTTGGCAAGAGCTCTTTTTGTTTTGAAAAATGACACTTATTACTAGAAATATGAGCATTTTTTGGAGAGATCAACTTTTGAGAGGCCACATAAAAGCTCAGTTAGAGCTCATACAGGTGAGCATTTTCTCTATGTCACAGTGTTGGACAGGCTTCTTTGCCACCATATAACCGAGGGACATAATGGTCATCTGACTTGTTTATTCATTGTTGCGATTACAAACATTTACTTTTAGCCACATTTCTCTGATGTTCTGAAGATCTGAACCTGTTTTTGGGGCAAATGGTGGGATGCTTGAGGATTAATCTTGTGAAGATTGCTTAGCAAGACCTTTGGTGTTCTAGTAAATTGGAATAGCTTAACCTATGCTCAAGGGAATAATATTTATGAATGGAACTGAGATTTTTTTTTTTTTGGTTGGTCTTTCCTACACAGTTTGTATGTGTCACAGCTAAGCTCCCAAGCTATTCAACTCGGTTACTGCCTTAAATGTCAGACTTGGGAAAATGATGCAATTTCAGGCTGATCAAGATTTCCTTAATATGATTATTGTTCAAGTTTGTGGTCAAAAGCTCCAATCTAATTGTGGAGGAACCTGCAGAAGAGGATCCATTGCTTGTGAAATCCAACTACTCAAATTGTGCCAAGCACCTTGTTTGGCTTTGGGTCCAAGAAGATGATCCAAATCCGGAACCTGCATTGCTACCATGATGTAAATACAGTACTGGTGTAGGCACACTAGAAGCAGAGAAAGAGTGAGCACTCGAGTACAATCTTTAACATATTTATGTTAAGTGTTGAGGAGGAATAATACAATTGTTCTCAGAATGTTTTTATCATAATCTCAGTGGCCTGATTCTGGCTCTCATCAATTTACCTCCTAAAAAGGCCTTCTAATCAACACAAGAGAAAATCTGTAGTAGTTAGCTGAGAAATCCAGTGAGTGTTCTCAAACCGGGGACTAATCTAAACTTTGAGAATTTATTGTATGGATAATGTATAAATGCCTCAGCTAGTTTAGTCACTGATGGAGTCATCCTTTTTTCTTCCCTTCAAAATGTATCAAATATTCGAATGTATTATTTGCCTTTTGAGGAACACCCTGAATAAAAGAAGTGAATTTATGTTCTGTAAATAATAACTCTGATAAGATATTGCATCCGTTTACTGAAGATAAATCAATGTCAACATGCTGAAAATGCAAAATCTTACATTGGAAAAGAGCAGAGAAAGAGATTCTTCCTTTTGTCAACATTGATTGACTCTTCCTATTCACTACAAGACTACAATTACAAAGTAAAAGCAAGTTGAAAGCCACGTAGTTACACACATCAGACAAACGATGTTGACCTTGAAACTTGAGACAATGCATCTTCAAACTGATCATCATCAACCTTCTCGGAACTCAAGCTTGGTGGAATGAATGATCTGAAAATCTGATCCATGTCTGGATGCTCCTTCAGACTATGGGCTGCAACCTCAAGTACGGGATGGTGAAAAGCAAGGTAGAATTTCTTTGCACAGATGAAACCAAAGACTAAGGACAATATGGGAAGAGGAATTAGCAATGTGGCATAATAGAATTTCTGCAGCCCAAAGGAACCAAACATGGTAACTTGGTATAGTATCAAAGATGCTAGTATACGGTTGTTAATGTGGGGCCACATTCTTCCATAACTTTCGTATGATGGAACATACACTTTGAGTGCCTGTTGATACAGGGATAAGACAAGCAATTTATTAAATGTGTGTGTGTGTGTATATATATATATATAATCATGAGACTTTGAACTATGATTACTTGTCTTCGTTGGATAAACTTTTTCAAGGTACATCATGTACA
The DNA here is from genome assembly GCA_037074585.1 of Biancaea sappan. NCBI lineage: Eukaryota > Viridiplantae > Streptophyta > Magnoliopsida > Fabales > Fabaceae > Biancaea > Biancaea sappan. The sequence goes on along the minus strand of CM073493.1, from coordinate 67,357,438 downwards.
ATTTTAATTGCTAAGTTCTAGTTCCATTTTCCAACAAGATACAAAGAATCTTTGACTGCCACAGAATAATTTTAGTCTTGTAGCAAAGCCATACACCCGGAAAAGTTATCAAATAGATGTATTTCTCCTGTGTTTTAAAATAATACACAGAAGCTATCATTTAGTACTTTTTACAGTAGTCAAATGCCTTAAACAATTTATTGTATATGTCAACTTCAAATACTAACTTTGCTTGTTTGTTAATCAATTGATCTTTATGCAATGTATTTTTTCAAAATAAAGGGAAGATCCGTGTATTTATCACAATATCCAGGAGAAAATGTATTTTACTCCTTAGAATTTGGCAATCTCATACTTTTTGTTTATAGTCCATTGTTTTTATAGTTTGAACCAAGAAATTGCCTAAGAAAAATGTGAGTTCAATAAAACAAAATTCCAAGGACGTCACCTGATTTCGCAGTGTAAGCCATCCAAAGCCAAAATAGACAACGCCAAACGGAATCATCACAGGAGCAATAACAGAGTAGCAGAGGACAATTGTAACAATCAGCATGTCGCCAGGCACCCTTGTCCCATAACCAAGATCTCCAGGAGACCAAGCTTCTTTCAACTCAGCTTCAGTCTTGCAAAGATACTTCCTCTTCAAATGGTATGTGATAAGAGGAAATATTCGGGACAGTTCAAGCCCGTAGCCAACGAAAAATCTGAGACAAACAATTTAAAAAAAAAAAATTAGTGAATCTGTATTAACAGAAAAGGTGAAATCTTGATTGGATTCCTGTCTACGCCAAATCATGGGCAGAAAAGAGAAAGTTGTCACAAACACGCTTCAAAATACGCAAAAGTATCTCCTCGTTCAAGGGGGACTAAGGAAAGCGGAATCACGACACGGTGTAAGACAGCATTTGCAGACAGCTGCACTTAATATTACTCACTCATCTATCATTAGAAACTGAAGATTAGGAGGATAACTTACTCAACAGCCACATAGGTTAAAAAGAAAGTAGCATTGCCTGGGAGGCTACTAGCTAGCAAGGACGGAGTTTTGTTTGGGTTCTTCTCTATGGTCTTGAATGTGCTGAATAACGTACCACCCAAAGTAACTCCAATGAAAACATCAAACACAGTGAAATAGAAATACTTCCCGGAAGCAGCCCTTACTGCATGACTTTCTGATGGGATGCCCTCAAGTTTAGATAGAAACAAAAGTAACTTGGGTAATAAATCCACGAAGACAATCAGCGCAATTTGAGGGAGGTAAGCTTCCAGCACTGTTCTCAAAACCTCTATACGCACAACTCGCTTTAAAAATGGTAGAAACTTAATCAAATTCTGCAGAGTTGTGAAAGCGGAAATAAATGCAATCGGAATCATGTAGAAGAATATAATCAGTGCGACAATAACGTACACCACATACTGCCGAAGTTTTCTTTCAAAATACTTGATTTTCAAATTAGGCCATACAAGCTGTTGTGGTTGTGGAGCATCAGACACTGTCCATTTGTCAGCCATTTGTGCATGTAAACTCTGAGCTGCAGATGCTGCAATTACTCTATTTGTGAAGAAAATCAGAGCAGCATTTTGCTGTTTCTCTTTGAGAGTGACCTTTTGCTCAGATTCTAATTTTGTAACTAACTAATTTATCTTCTCATTGCAATATTCTATGGTATCCACCTTTGTACCAACAAGACCAAGGAAGCCAGTCTTGTTAGTTGGCCTTGTCCCTTCTGGTTTGGCTGTTGTTTTTGACCCTTCATATACTGCTTCAGCATGTGCAAGCTTCTTCTTATACCCTTCTAACTCCTCCCAAATCTTGTTCACCTGTTAGCATTAATCTTAAAGGTATTAAATTATAGAGCAAAGCACTCAAAAGCAGAAAAAATTTGGAAAGAAGCACAGTAGCAAATCAAGAATAAATTCATTAGACCTACTGCAGTCTTTCTTATATTTTGATGGAACCCAATACACAGGATAATAGAATAGGAACTCAGAATAGCAAAATAGGAACCTTGATTGAGAAAATTAGTTGTTACAGAATCAAAATGTACAATTTTCCTGTGAACAAAATACACCACAGAACAGAACTTACAAAAGATGAAACAAGAAAATAATTTTCCCAGGCTTTCTGGCAGCTAGGACACTCCATAAACAACCTCAAGTTATTCTCTGCCTCACAACACTGCAGTACAGCCTTAAAAAACCCCTCAAAGTTAGTAATTTGTTAGTTATGACTAATCCCTCTAACCACCCTTATTTCTCCTATTATGACCCTCAACTCAGCCTTCTTTCTCCTACTGTATTGTTTTATCTTTATTTCAGGCTCATCATTTTTCTAAATGCCACAGACCACAGCAATTAAAAACTGGAAAAAAGGACTCCAGTGTAAGGCATGGAATCAGAACTAGGGAAGGCAATTCAGGGAACATGACTAAAGACAACAAAATGAACGCCATACCTCTTTATTGTCAGTTACAATCATAGATCTGTAATATGTCTCAGGATAGATGGATTTAAAATATGAATCCACCTGCTCTTTCCTAGTCTGACCTTGAGGAACAGGAGGTATATCTCTCACAAGTACAGCAAACTGTTCAGGTTTCACTTCAGGAGATTTAAAAGCTTCAGATCGCAGACATGATACATGTTTGTATGCCTTCCATAAGAGGTACAATGTGACAAATGAAACCCAATAGGTGGCGATCAAAAATGCCCACAACCTTGGACTATTTGCCTACAGAGTGGGGGAGGGGGGTTAATTAGTTATATGAACATGAAGAAAGTGATAGTTCTACTTCTACTATATAATAAAATCAGATCTTACTTTGATGTTTCCCATCGATAACTTGTCAAGTTTGGCAAAAGTCCCATTGCTGACAGTTTTTGATAATGAATTCACTCCATCAGCAGTAATAGCCACAGGCAGAAGTACTGGTAGCAGAATAATGCCGGATAAAACTAGGATACCCAGCACTGCCACATCACAAGAAGAATAAAAACAATTTAACAGTTGCAAACTGACTAAGTTGATACACAAATCATCAGATATATGGGTTAATTGTCAACCAATATAACTAAAAATGAAGTAGCAACTGAGGCATCAATTTGGCCACATTTTATTTGGACAAAAGCTTATCATGAGAGCACATAGTACTATCTTTAAAATAAATACAACACATATAATGCACTGAGAGACTTGCGCCTATTTGTATGTTTGTGTGCTGGGAATAGAAAAGAGAGGTAATCATGTCAGCAAGCAACGTGAAATTATGAAAGTTAACAACCAAACTACACCATTTTGGAAGCCACCTTTGGATTGTGTAGGACTTCTTAGTCTAATTCTTACTTTTTGCTCTCCCAATTTCCATTAGGAGAAGATCAAAAAATCATTAATAAGCGTCATCTCCCCCAATGCATGGAAAATAACTACTTATGAAAACCAGACCAATCGTGTGAAAGCATTGGTTCAAAGGTCAATGGTAAGATTGTAGTCAAACCAGTAGTACTTTCAAAATAAAATATATAATTAAAAATATTAAAATACTATATATAATTACATATCATAAACATAAATCTGCAATCTTAATTAAAACTAATATTTAATATTCAATTATACAAAAGTTTTGACAAAACAACATCCCCAATCAAAAGTTTATTTAAAAAAAAAAACAACTAACAAGTATAATACTTGTGGTTTTCGAGTATTAATTAAATTTAATTTTTAAGAAATAAATTGGAATACGGAGAATATGGGATTAAGAAATAGCAAGGTGTACAAGGTAATGAGTGACGGGAACTTGAGAAAGTTAGTTAAATTATGAAGTCCAAAGAGAGACTAAAATGTAATAAGGAAACATTGTGGGGTATCTAAAATTTGAAAAATACTTGAGTTAGAGAAATTATGAGTTTGCCATAAATAGCGTTGACCGGGGGTTAACAGGAGGACAAAATCGTAATTTCACCATAAAGGGGGTATATATAGGTGACCTTACCCTATTTTCTCATTTTTCACTTCTCTTTATCTCTCCAACTCTCTTTTTTCTCCTTCTTCTCTCTACTCTCTCCACGCAAACTCAAGTCCCAAGCTTTTGGCAACCATTCTCCAATGACAGGGCGAGTCTCCGATAACCAACCATCACTGGAAAAGCAAGGAATCAAGGTAAATATTCCACTTTCCCAAATTTTTCCTTATTTTCAAATTTTAGAGCAAATAGGGTGGGTTTTGATGATTGGGGCTTGAAATGTGGGTTTAAATTGAGGGTTTTGGTGTCAAAATACCTCTTGAATATCAAGGATAAAAACCCATAGAAGAAATTAAGAGAAATAGTGAAGATTTGGGCAATTTTGACCCAAAACCGAGGGGAAATCGCGAGGTCCAGAATCGTGGCGCCCAAGTGCCATGCTACCTAAAAGGAGAGGGGAAAAAGGGGCTGCGCCCAAGTGCTAGGTGCGTGTGTGGCGCCCAGTCACCCACGTTTGAAACTAAGGGGAAATGGATGGGAAATAGGCGCCCAGGCGCCAGGCCTAAAACATGGATTTTTCCATTTTTTTTTGTGTTCTGATTAGTGTGGTTCGTGTCCCCTAGGTTTGGTCATGATTTGGTATTTGACCGAGGCACATGGTGGGAGCTGAGAGAGTATAGAATCCAAGTAAGGGATCTAGCTCTTCTCTGTGTGTTTATATATATATATATATATATTTTATATTTGTTTAGATAAATGTAATTTAAATATATTTATATAATCGGATTATAATATGTCAGGCGTACATATTATAAACAATTGGGAGTCCTAGGACACAAATGAAAATTGTATAAGTGCTACCATTCTCCATTTAGTGCCTAAGGCAAAAATGCCGATTCATATTACAATATGTATTTAGGTAAAGGACATAGTAGAAACTAGCACAAATGAGGTGTGACTATTTTATTTGTGTGTGTTGTGATGTGTTTAACATGCATGGTAAAAATAATTGGAATCTAGGGGACCTAAATAAAGATGGTATAAGTGCTACAACTTTATTATGTTGTCAAATATAAATCTTGGATAAATTATGCATGTGGGGATTTTATTTATTGTATTCAACTATGCATAGATGTGTCTGGGTAAAAGATTAGTCTATGGGAGCATAGAGCCATGTGACAACTTTCGGCGACGAATCTTTGGGAACATAGACCAACGTTGTTGAAGCTTAGAGAAATAAGAATATGAGAGTGCAGACCCATATTGGGAAACTTTGAGTGAGACGTATAGGGAAACATAGACCCCCGGCAAAGTGGCTTATGAGATGTGGAAATTCGGTCCATGGGAATGTAGACCCACATGACAGGACTCTTGAGTGATGAACTCATGAGAAATAAGGCCCATGTTGGTGAAACTGTTAAGAAGTGAGCCCATGGGAATGTAAACCCATGAGGAATGACGTGTGCATATAAATATTTTATATTGTATGTTTGTATAGAGTAGGGATAGTTTAGGTGAGTCCGTGATTTAGAATAATCCTTCACAATTATAGGTACATAAGGATGCTTAGACCGATGACACGTGGATCGAGGATGCCTCTTATTGCTTGGGGTAAGGTAATTTTATTTACTTTAATTTAATTATTCTAGTATGCTCTGTGATCAGATAGGCTACCTAGGATTTAGTGCATGTGGTTAAGGTCAATAGGAGAAAGAATTTAGGCTTGCGATAGTATTGGTAACACATTGTCGCCAGTCACAACTTCGATTCCACGAGTAGTAAAACTACTAGCCCTGATTCCAAGTCGTGATAAATTCGTGTTAGAGGCATGTTAGGTCTCCTATCAATTACAGAGCAAGATAACCTTAATGAGTCATCCTCTACCATTATGAACCCTGACACAACTATAGCCCTATAGGATGAATCTTCCTTTCTTTTGTATCTTGTTCCTTTCAAAAAACACGTTTGAGTCTGATATCGGACATTTTTATATACATTTTTATCTCTATCTTAGTCCTATTACATAATTTTTTATGAGAACTTTCTAATTTTATTATGTTTTAGAATTTATTGGATGTAATTTAATTATGGACTAATTGTTATTTAATTTTGTAATTAGAGAGCCAAATTGATGACATGGATCACGGTGCTTATGTGGGAACTTATGTGGCATTTTTGGATGATTTGGCGTTGACAAGGATATGTTGATATGGGGCCCACTCTTCTGTTTTGAATCATAGCATGCATTCAGCCTCTTTTGCTGTCCAAAAGTTACTCAACATGGCAAAATTCGCAGGTCAACTTTCTTTACAACAAAAGTTAGTCCAGCAACCTCCCTTTGCATGTTACACCTTTGCACAATGTTGCTAGACCTTCTGCACAATTTAGCAGGAGAAAGGGACACCTCTTGAAGCCATTTTCATCTCTCTCCTAGGGTAAAATACAAAGGCACATCAGAATTTCATTTGACAGTAACTAGACACTTCTTCTTATTCTATTCTTCTGCACATTCTGTAGCTTAGGGTTCTTTGTATTTTCCTTTTAGTCCTTATTAAGGGCTAAAAGTCTTTGTGTAATTAATCTATGGTGGAACTAGAAGGTGTAATCTCAATGCTTTGAACAAATAAGTGTTTTTGACCTAATCTATTTCAATTTAGTCTGTACTTTTCCCTTTTTTTTTCTCATTTCTATATATTTTTCTGGTTAGAAAGGATGGTTGGGTTTGATTTATGTTTTTGTTGCTTTATTACAAGATAAATCATATAAGGCTTGTATGTATGCGGTCTCTATGTATGTTAAGTAAATAGGATTAGACTAGATTGTCAATATGGGATTATGGGGCAAGATTCTGGTTAGGACTTAATCATATTACATTAGGATAAGTGTTAGTGAAGATCTTCCTAACTTTAATTTTAATGTGTTCTAATTATAGGAGATTTTAATGTGTTCTAACTTAGTAACAACTACAATAATAGATAAAATCAAAGTTGATGTTATAAGGATTGTGATGGTTATACTTCTAGAAAAACCGAGATTGATTTCATGTGTTCTATCACAATAGTGCCTTTCCTACTTTATTTCTATTCTGATTTTGTTGGTTTAGTTTATGTCTTATGGTTTAATTTATGGAATGACCTCCCCGTGGTAATTAGGTTTTGATTAGTGTAATTAGTGTTAGAACAATTAATTTAGAAATTAGAAGCAAAGCTTCTTGAGTGAATATGACCTGAGAATCACTATATTGCAAGATTGCTAAGAATTTAATTTTGGGCGATTCAACATCATAATGGCATGAACCAAAGACTGTGAGTGACTCATGAATCTATACTTGCCACATGCGAGTTCGAGATGCCTCCCAAGCAGTATAAGGCACATGTATTTTTAGGCCACAAGTGAGAACATGGCAGGATAACAGAACGAGATTTATGTAATAGTGCCAGGGAGGGCAGTGGCCCTTGAGTACACCTCGAGCATGGATCATGGAAATGGAAAAAAAGGAAGGAAGAGTTATAGTAGCATAAAGGGAGGCAAGGGTAGGATTCCTTGGAGGGATCATAGTGTCAAAATGGTTAATGGTAGAGATGCTAAGGGGAAATGGTTTGGTGAGAGTAGAGACCTACTCGTAGAGTATAAAGACTACACAAACAATGAATTAGAAATACATAGAGATCAGTTTTATTCCAATTGGGAAGGAAGAGCTTGTGGTCAAAGAGGTGCAGCGAGGGGTGGCAAGGCCCCAGATTCCTCACCAAAAGAATGAGAAGGGTTTAAGAAAACATTCTTAGAGCAGTTCATGTCTCAAATTGCTTGCATGGGGAAAGCTTGTTAGTTCAAGGCTCTCAAGCAAAAGTTTAGGGTGTTGTAAGAGTACGGCACCGAGTTTCATCAATCAACATAAGGCCATAAATGCAGATGTACCCCACATCCAAGGCAGTGACTAGTTCAGTAGCGCTTACAGGGACAGAGAAGGATGAATGGGATAAAAATGGGAAAGTAAGAAGGAGCTACAGAATAGGGACCTCTAGTGCCAGTGCAACCTATGGTTGATGACAATAAGGCCAATTTAGATGGTGAAGGAGAATAAGGTATGAGTTACCAAAACTTATCAGGAACCGGGCAAGGTAGGCTTAGAGTACTTAATTTGGGGGAATTCCATTATGGGTCGCAGCGTTATGTGGGGTTTGTATATGGTCGGGGAGTCGAATTGGTTACATTGGAAGGGGAAGTATCCTCTGACAACTTTAGGGATGAGAAGAGGGTCTCTACTTCCAGGACTTCCTTCACACCTTTAGGATGAGGAAGATCTAGCCAAAGGTTGACAGTGGACTAGGGAAGAAGGACAAGACTATGAGAGGTTAGGAACATGTTGATATACACATGTTTATCGAGATATCAGATATCGTATTCGGGAATACCGATAACCTTGCCTTGTGTGTACCCTCATGACCTCTGTGTTTTATGTGATTATAATTGCATAATCGTATGTGTTTTATGTTGTATGCATGAAGGGCATGCATGAAAGCCGATGGCATTGAGTTAGATCACCCATGGGGGTATCCACTAAGTTGACGCTCGATATGGACTTGGCATGGCTAGTTGTTGGTTGCGACAAACCCCCTAAAATGGGGTAAGTTCTTTGATCATGGCCTCGGCTTGGGAGATAGCTAAAGGAGGTTTGAGGACGTGCTCAGGGAGCACATAAATTATACATGAGGTAGTTTAGTATGCGGGGTAAAGAAAGCTCTGGTTGAAATGATCAGAGTGACGTAAGGATGTGTAGTAGACCTTATCAATGATATCTCTTTAGAGGTAAGGAATGGGAGTTATATTAGGGGTAGGGAGATAGCCATCCGGGGGGAGCTAGTTTAAGTTTATTGAGGATTCCTTAATCCGTTCGAGACTTCTTTTAGTCAGGTGAGACCATAAGGAGGTGCCATTTCTCTAGAAGTAGAGGATGTTGGTTGGATTGAGGCAACGGGGAATTCGACAAGTAGGCAAAACAGACTTTAGGCTTAGTACCTGGAATTGGGATTGTCGGAATATAGCTGTCATGGCAAGAGAGACTTGCCTTAAGGGTTGGCTTTGAGCCTAAGGGGGAAACTCTGGAAGAACTTCACTAGTATCCTTTACGAGGAGAAAATGGGTATTGGACAATTTGGTTAGACAAAGTAAGCATCGGGATGGGTGCTATGTAGACCTTGTGAAAGGGTCGAAGGCAGTAGAATGAGAATAAGATTCATAGATAGACATCTATGTCCCACCTTTCAAAAGAACTGAAAATGTTTCAAGAGTATGTCGTCGGTGAAGCATTGCTAGCAACATAACTAAAAAGGGAGTCAATCACGCACAAATCCTATAATGGGATGATACGACGATGGTGATTGATTTACTAGTTGGGAAAGGCTTAAGAATTGAAGCGTTGATGGGTAATAAGGTATTGAAGATGAAGATGCAAGGTCTGGACATTAGAGAATACGAGAAAAATGGATGAAATACTATTCACCCATTTGGCAAACACAGTTTCAGCGACGAGGATTTCTCTTTCTCCCTGATTGTGGCAAGGTTAAAGAGGAACGTCAATTCCAGGCTACTTTCCATAACAATTGTTATGAGACACCTTAAGGGTAGGAGAGAGATATGCCAAAGAATGGCATGAATGGTGCATTTCCATCCCTCCTGATGGATGCTCTAATTTAGAGAAATGTTCTTGTGTAGTCAAAATGGGGGAAATATCTCATTTGATCATAAGTGGGGCCACTATAGGAGCAAAGATGCTACACTTAGTGTTCCTTGCTACTGAGAATATTCCTCCTTTGCAAGAGCTAACTTATGATTATAATTAGGTAATCATGTTAAGGGTTTCGACAGTGCGTTGGGTGCTCGAGGCATAAGCGTGAGGTCATGAAAGATTTGGTCCACAAGGTAATTACCGGCATACAGGGAAGATGCATGGGATGAGCAAGATCTTAAAGGGTGTTGAAATTCATAGACCAAATTTCTTTAAGAGGGAACTATTGTAATACCGACTGTTGGCAAAACTGGATCGGACCGAACTAGACCGGCTAGTCAGACCAGTTCAACTGGGAACCAAAGGGGGTACCGGTCTAGTCTTGCCATTTAATCAGCCAGTGGTTGGACCGAGACTGAACCGGTGGAATCGGCACTAAACCAGGCGAACTAGCCGATCAGGTGGTTGAATCGGTTTTGTCCTTTTTTTTTCTACTAGTTTTTTTTTTATATAGGTGGATAAAAAAATGTATAAGGAAGTGGACAAAAAACACATGGTAACCCAAGTTAATTTTGCAATTGTCAAATATGCCACCACTCAAATATCAAATAAAAAAGAAAAAATCGAAGAAGGAGAAAAAAAAACAAGCTGAGTCCACCTTATCACACGCGTAGGGGGGAGCAGATTGGACGATTTGCACTGTATTGGCTTGGAATTGTGATTGCGTGAACCCACTACTTCCCTTAGCTTCTTATAAGCCCATTAACATATATTAGTATATAAAGCTTTTTTCCCTCCTTAGTCTAAGCAATGTGAGACTTGCTCACTCTTTTACAAGGCTATTTTTACAATTAAAACTTAGTTTAAAATTGTGGATATTATGAGTTGTGATGAATTATCAATTATGGATTTTTTTTATTTCTTTCACTTATTGTTATGAATTATCAATTATATTAAATATTTTAATATTTTAAATTATATATATTTTTAATATTTTAAATTATGTATATTTTTTATATTTTTTAATTACCACCAGTTCAACTACAGTCCGATCACTGAATCTTAAACTAGTGGCTCCACCGATTCAATGACCAGTCTGATTTTGAAAACATTGATAATACTCGTGGTTTTCGAGTATTAATTAAATTTAATTTTTAAGGAATAAATTAGAATACAGGGGAAAATTTTTCGTTGTGTAATAAAGAAATATCGAATTAAGAAATAGCAAGGTGTACCAGGTAATAAGTAACAGGGACTTGAGAGAATCAGATAAATTATGAAGTCCAAGGAGGGACTAAAATTAATAAAGAAAAATGGTGGGGTGCCTTAGATTTAGAAAATACCTGAGTTGAAGAAATTATGAGTTTGTCATGTATAGCGTTGACCGGAGGACAAAATAGTAATTTTACCGTAAAGGGTTATTTCCTCATTTTCCACTTTTCTCCATCTCTCCTCACTCTTTTTTCTCTCTGTCTTCTCTCTACTCTCTCTACCCAAACTCAATATCCAAGTTGTTGGCAACCATTCTTTGACAATGAGGTGAGTCTTCAGCAACCAACCATCACTGGAAAAGCAAAGATCGAGGTAAGTATTCCATTTTCCCAAATTTTTCTTTATTTTCATATTTCAGGGCAAATGTAGTGGGATTTGATGATTAGGACTTAAATTGTCGGTTTAAATTTAGGGTTTTGGTGTGAGTGGCACCTAGGCACCCATGTTTGAAACTAAGGGGAAGGGAAGGGGAAGTTGGCGCCTAGTCACCACAGTTTGAAACATGGATTTTTCCATGTTTTTATATTCTAATCAGTGTGATTCGTGTCCCGTAGGTATGGTCATGATTCGGGATTTGACCGAGGCACGTGGCGGTAGCCGAGAAAGCGTGGAATTCAAGTAAGGGATTTAGCTTTTCTATGTGTGTTTACATATATATATATATATATATATATATATATATATATATATATATATATATTTGTTTAGATAAAATTAATTTAAATATATTTATATGATTGGATTATAATATGTCGGGTACATATTATAATCAATTGGGAGTCCTAGAGCACAAAGGGAAATGGTATAAGTGCTACCATTCTCCATTAAGTGTGTAAGGTAAAAATGCCGATACGTATTACAATATATATTTAGGCAAAGGACATTGTAAGAACTAGCACAAATGGGGTGTGATTATTTTATCACTGTTTTGTGATGTGTTTATCATGCATGGTAAAAATAATTGGGATCTAGGGAGCTTGAATTAAGATGGTATAAGTACTACCACTTTATTCTGTCGCTAAATATAAATCTTGGATAAATTATGTATGTGGGGATTTTATTTGTTGTATTCAACTATGGATGGATGTGTTTGGGGAAAAGATTAGTCTATGAGAGCGTAGACCTATGTGACAACTCTCGGTGACGAATCCATAGGAACGCAGAACTACGTCGATCAAGCCTAGAGAAACAGGAATATGAGAGTGCATACCTATATTATTAAACTTTGAGTGAGATGTATGGGGAAACATAGACTCCCAGCAAAGTGGCTCAGGAGATGTGGAAATTCAGTTCGTGTGAATGTAGACTTACGCGATAGGACTCTTGAGTGATAAACTCATGGGAAAGCATACCCATGTTGGTGAAACTCTCAAAAGTATATGTCATGTCCTCAACATTTACCTTGATTTTTATTAATGCCCTTTTTTTTTGTCAAATATGTTTTATATATTTCAATATTTTTTGTTAACATCGTAAAAAAACTGATGGAAATGCTGACCAAGCTGCTCCACATGACAAATATACTCTGTCACGTCACTTGTCACGTGGAGAAATTCCATGTCACCTGACGTATCCAATAGAATTATAACACGTGGCACATTGGTTTACTTTGAGGAAAAATCAACAAAGTGCCATAGGGGGGGTTCAAACTTGGGGGCTTTTGAAAGCCAAAAGCACCTACCACCATTGAGCCATTAATTATATTTATAACTTATATGCGAAATTATATACATATATATAAACTTCTGTTATTATATTCAAAATTCAAAATTCAAAATAATATACACTAATTATTATATGTTATAAAACGCTAACAAATCTTATAATAAGATAATATACTATTATTTTACATAACGTATTTTAAAGTATATAAAAATTTAAAAAAATTAATAACAAATCTTAATAAAAATTAACTTTATATTTACAAAATAATTTTAATATGCATAGCATATTGTTATAATTATTTTTAATATGATTTAGATATTGTAAAATCTAATTATTATTGAAAAAATAGAATTTCAAATATTATATTAAAAATAATTTTAATATGCATAGCATATTGATATAATTATTTTAAAAAAGATTTAAATATTATGAAATTTAATTATTATTAAAAATTATAATAAAATCTTATGTTATAAATTAATTTTAAAATTCATAGCATATTTTTATAATTATTTGTAATAAGTTAAAATAATAATTAAATTTATATTATAAGATTTGTTATTAAATTTTTATATAATTTAAAATGAATTATGTAAAATAATAACATATTATCTTATTATAAGATTTGTTATTATTTTTTAACATATAATAATTGGTGTATATTATTTGAGTTTTGAATACAATAATAAAAGTTCCTATGTATATATATTAAATTTCTCATATAAATTATAAATGTACTCAATGGCTTAGTGGTGGTAGATTCTTTTAGCTTCCAAGCGGCTTCATGTTCAATTCCACTCCATGGTACTTTGTTGATTTTTTCTCAAAGCAAACTCATGTGCCACATTTCCCAATTCCATTAGATAAGTCAAAATGATGTGGAATTCTTCTACGTGACAAGTGATGTGGCAGAATATATTTGTCATGTGACTCACCCTTCAAAGTTGCATGTACATAAGGATGCTTAGACTGATGACATGTGAATCGATGATGCCTCCTCATTGCTTGAAGTAATGTAACTTTATTTACATTTAAGTTAATTATTCTAGTCTATGATCAAATAGGCCACCTAGGATATAGTGTAAGTAGTTAGTGTTGATGGGAGAAAGAATCTAGGCTTGCGATAGTGTGAGTGACACATTGTCCGCATTAGTCACGATTTCGATTCCAGGAGTGGTAAAACTCCTAGCCTTGATTTCGGGTTGTAACAAAAATATTATCAATCATCATATAATTCATGCATATTAAATCTATCAAATAATTAAAAAAATAATTGAACCAATTCGACCAATAAACCGGTTAGTTTGGCCAGTTTTACTTATTCAAAATCGGTCTGATCTATTTTTCACCCCTCTAATCCCTTAACAGCTCAAATGGTTTTTTTGGACTGAACTTAGGACCAGTTTTGACAACCATGATAACACCTTAAAAATCTTATAATTTTTTAAATTTTATAATTTTGTTTTAAAACTTAAATAGTAGTTTTAATATCAATGTGTTAAAAATCAAACTGATCATTGAATCGATGGAGACACCAGTTTAAAGTTTAGTGGTCGAACCAGGGGTCAGACCTTGGTCTAACCGATGATAATTAAATATTAGTAATTTAATATATTTATATTTAATAAATTAAAATATTAATTTTTAATTAAAAATTTATTTTTATATATAAAATTATAAATTATTTGCTTTTTCACCACCTTCTATCACTTTTTTTCATTTTATCATTTCGAATGCATTGATTTGATAATACCACAGCCTTCAGAAGTACTACTCTTGCTGTCAAACACTCAAAACTCTTTGCAACACACATCATGTGTCTTTCTCTTTCTCTCATTTTTCGTTGGCAGAAAGAAAGACAAATCGTTTCCAAAAGGTTCAGTCTTCTTTTCTCTCATGTCGGCGTCATCACTATGCTTCTTCTTCTTCTTCTTCTTCTTCTTCTTCTTCTTCTTCTTCTTCTTCTTCTTCTTCTGGCTTCGTTGTCGCTCTGCTTTCTTTTTTTTTTTTTCCTTCTTCGTGGTGGTGGTGATTCTGGCTTTCTTTTCTTCTTCTTCTTCTTCTTTGCCGCTCTGCCCGACTATGGAATTCACGGTAGAGCAAAATCTAAAGACCTAATTTTATTTTATTTTATTTTTACTTGAACCGATTTGATCATGATCGGTTCGAAGTAAAAATCATTTCTCTAACTCGGTTCTTGACCAAGTTGGATGGGTTTTTTCAACCCCTGTTTTTTTATATGATTGGACCAGATCAAGGTTCAATTCTGATCTTATCCTGTTCGATTTTATAATCCATGTTTATTATATTCATCTAATACATTGTACTTGCATCTCAATGTTTTTTTATATTTTCATAACAAAATAGCTCCTGAAAAGGCTGTATTCTAATACTAATTTAAAGAAAAAGGCAGGGGTAAAATAAAAATGATATTAATAATAGTCATAATAAATTAATAATTTTTATTTTTATTTATTTTTTAAGAAAAAAAGTTGTGGATTTTCATCACTTAGACCTCGCCCCGAACTCAATAAAAAAGTTTTAAAAAAAAACTTGTAAGCTTAAAGGGCGAATCAATAAGCAACTGATTTTTTTGCTGTATTCACGTACCAAATGAATTTCTTTTTTTCCTCGACAAACTTTTCTCCAGAGAATAGTTTTAATAGAAGTAATAAAATTTTATAAAGAAACTTGTCAAGAAAAATAAAAAACTTTCCTATTTGTTGCTTTGTATGTGCCCCGTTTTTTATTTAAATTTAAAAAAATTAATGAAGGATTTTCTTTTCACTAAACTGACAATTTAATTTTAGAATTATTTCGTTAGGCCTTTTGTTGGAAGAACTAAAGTCTGCCGAAATTTTTTATCTTTATAAATCAACTCTTTTAGTCACTAATTTGGATATTAGAACAAATAGACCTAACATTTCAAACACTAGATAATTAGCTTACTCAAAATTTTTAAGAAACAAAACATGGTTAAAATTGCTTAAATCCGTTTGTACTTCATTGTCGCAGCGAAACAAAAATAACATTAAATAAAACCAAAATCAAAAAAATAGGAAGATAAAACGGATATAGGATAAACAAACCAGTGCTCAAGAACACAAAGTATACGGCAGTATCGACGCCAGACATGGTGATAACGTCCTTCTCTGTCGACGAAACCGCTTCCCAGATCCAACCCACCGGGTTCCGGACCCGAGATCCTCTTTCCACCGGATCCAGCCCCTTGAGGATCCTATTCGGATAGTACACCACATTGTTCCCGGGTCTCGCCGATTGCCAGGCAAAGACGAGCATCAAAACCACGAAAATCACAAAGGACGTCACCAGAGACGTCAAGAGCGAAGAGAAATCCATCTCGAGAACCCTAATGCGATTCCCACAACACAACACAGTGCTGGATGCAGGTAGCTGCAGAGTCTGAAATAGAAAGTACGGTAGAAAGGGGCAGTGAATGAGAGAAAGCCGTTGCAGAAGTTATGGTTGGGTCATTGAAAGAGGAATTAGTTGCAGGTAGCGAAGAAGATGAAGAAGAAGCATTTGTAGAGGCAAAAAAGTTGGATTCAGTTTATGCTTGAAGAAGCAACGGAAGAGAAGTGAAGAGGAGAGTGAAATGCTTGAGAGTGTAGATTACGAGTATGGATTGCCTGCTTTTTTTTTTTTTTTTAGGAAAAACACTTTTCTTAGGAAAAAGCAATGGTCGGTGGACCCATATGGCCATCAATTCTTTTTTTTTTAGGTTAATTGTTTTTTTTGTTTTAAAATTTTTTTAGATAGGGTTAAATATTTTTTTTACCTATTTTTATGGGTTTATTTGAAGAAAAAAAAGAGAAAATATTGTAATCTATCTAAATTTTTTTCTTCAAATATGATCATGAAAGTAGGCATAAAAAAAATATATATATATTTGAACCTATGTAAAATTTTTTAAAACAAAAAATTACATTTAACCTTAAAAAAATTGATGGCTGTTAGATTTATAGATCCAACGATCATTGCTTTTCCCTTGCTTTTCCTTATGAAAAGCAGGCAATCCATACTCGTAGATTACTAGATTAACTAGTTAGTTGTTGATGTTTTTGTTGTGGGAATGGGGTCCTCTGAGTATACTGATTTGGATTATCGGATGAGCTGTTTTGACGATCTATATTTTTTTAAATAATATTTATTAATAAATTTTAAAATATTAATATTTTTTAAAGTTAAAAAATTACAAAAAAATATATCTTTTAAAATTTATTTAGAAAATTTATTTTTTATTTTTTATAACTATAAAATAAAAAAATATTATTTAAAAAAATTTGGACTATTGAAACAACTCATGCGACAGTTCAAATCCTGAAAAATATTATGCTCTTCATGCTTGAAGAGCTTTAAAACCCCATTTGATGTTGTGGGGTAGCTTTGCTTTTTATGTTTCTTAAAAAGAGAACAAAACAAAAAGATAAAATTTCACTGTGTTATTTTTTGATTATTATTTTACAATTTTTTTATTTTGTTATTACATTTTTTTAATAAAAATAAAATATGTATAAAAGTTTCTTCTTAAATAACTAATTATACAATATTGAGTTGTAAATATATAATTTTTTTAAAATAAATTGTTGATTTTTATACATTTTTATACAATATTGAGTTGCAAAAGCTACACTTATTAAATCTTATATTTTTCATTCCCAAAAATCACTTTGATAAAATAGAGTGATTAAATTGAAATATTTAATTTTTTAACAACTAAATTGATAAAATTATATTTTTTTTAAGGACCAAATCAATAATTTATTCAAAGATGTTGAATTTTAGTGTGGCTGTTTGATTTGAAAATTTAGATATTCTTTTCTTGAAGTTCTTGTTACAATACAGATATATATTGTTTTGAGTGAATTTCTTGTTCTTGAAATTTTGTATAATTGAATATTGTTTTAAAATTTGGATATCAACATAAAAATAATCTAAGTCGCGTCTTTATAATAGACATTGTCCTTAAGGAATTTATTCTGCAACCACAGCTAAAAACCTGCGTCTACAGAGCTTCCTCCAGAATTAAACAGATTCTTTTGAGAAAAGTTCTCAGGTAACAGAACAACAGAAATTTTGAAGAGCGTAACTCAGAGAGTTTGAGAAAGGGAGAAGAGGAAAGTTCAGAATTGTTTCTGACTTTCTATGTGAAATGAGGAGAAAGAATCCTCCTTTTATAGTTGCTGAACAATAATGAGGCAAACAAAAATTTTAATACAATTAAAATTCGGTTTCGAAAATTAATGGACAATTTCAAAAAATTAATGAGCAGTTTCAGAAAATTAATGGTCAGTTTCAAAATATTTAAATATATTTAAAACAAATAAAATAAAACTGTCAGCCTTTATTTTTTTGACATTAATCAAAGTTAATTTCATAATAATAAAATTTGCCTCTGTTCAGGTAAGCTATAAAAAATAATATTTCTCTAGAGAAAAACTAAACCGGTCCGATTTATTGCATGCGTAGAGGGGTAAATCGGATTATTTGTACTATACTAGCTTGAATTCATATGGGCTTATGTGCACGAGAGCCCACCTCTTCCCAAGCTCTTTATTAGCTTACTAACACAAGTTAATATATAAACTATCTTCCCCTCTTTGCTCCAAGCAATGTAGGACTTTTAGTTTTCTCTTTTGAAATACAATGCCTTTTTAAGGCTATTTCCACAACAATCCCCCACATATTTTAAAAGATATTTAAAAACTTTTGGGTTACATAAATGGGTGTAGACACATTAATCCAGTGTCTCTTTTTAGACTATGAACTAGACCTAGACCGATAAATTTATCTTACAGAGTAGTCAGTGAAGTATATAACTTCTATGAACTAACATACTCTTAGTCGTAAGATAGTGACCTTAAGAGTCGCATCTCACCCTCCACATTTCTGCTATTAATGCCGTTGTGCACATTATTTCAGCCATGGGCGTGCCTGGAATTCATGAATGCTCTAGAGACTTTGCCATGATCTCATGGGAGCGGCCCTACTCCACACTCATATAGGTGACTTCATCAAATATATCTGCAATGAATACACCACCCTTAATGTAGGGCTATGAAGATCATAAAGAGTTTGCGCTCAACCTACAAGTCAATGCATTCCAGCACTTTCATACTTAACATCATAAGAAATAAACTGAGAAACAGTGCTAGCAGAATTAACAAACGACTTGTTATTATCCATATAAACTTTCTTCATGGGATCTCCAATCACAAAGGTTGCGTTCCCGCCGCTGTTAATTTCATATTGGCTTAAGTCCAATTCCCCTCGATGTGTGAAGGACTAATTTTCTTCCTACATGCATGTTTAGTCAGTGAATTAGCCAAATTCACTTTTGACTTTACATAACTGATCAATGTACTTCAAATTTAATTTTTTTAGCAATTGCTTGATAACTTTGTGCCTCAACACAAGTGTCTTCTTTTGCCATTAAAAGTCTTATCCTCTGCAATGGCTATTGCCGCTTGGCAATCACAAAATACAGATACTGACATCATTGGGCTCTTACCCAACTAAAAAATTTGCTAAGAAGTTTTTCTACTACTTAGTCTTGTTTTCAGCCAACTCCAGAGCACTAAACTCTGATTTTATAGTGAACCTATAAATTTGTATGGCTGCTATCTCTAAAATAACGTCCCGCCACCAAAGGTGAGGTTTAATCACTAGTGGACTCTGTCTTATCTAAATCAAAGATTCAGTTAACATCATTGTATTTTTCTAATACAATGGGAAATTCACTTTATATAATATCGTAAATCACGACACCTCTCAACTCTTTTATTGGAATTGTATATATATAGACACTCATATGACACATAACACATGATATGTCATGCTAGGTAAAGTTCATTAAATACAACAGAGACTTTCGTCTGTTTTCCTTAACTGAGTGTTAAAATTATAAGGAATTTTTCACCAATTTGTCATCTTGATGTTCAAACTTTTACAACAATTTTGAACATGATGTTCTTGTGATAGTAAAATACCGTCACCTTTCCTTATGGTTTTAATCCCAAAATCACATTTACTTCATCCATGTCTTTCATGTCAACAGTAGATGTAAAGGAATATTTGACTTTATATAACATCTACGTCACACATATATAGACAAATATTCATCCTTACCATCTATTACTTCCACATATATACACATCCATCTTTAATTAAAAGGGATATTTTCAGTAATCACGAAGAGAAAATATTAACAATATAATAACTAAGGTTTTATAGTTAATTTATTTTTCTTATAGTCATGTAACATAAATTTTACAAAATACCCCCACATATTTAAATCTATAAGAGTATGACTACACAACTCATATTAATTTATTTTTCTCATAGTCATGTAACATAAATTTTACAAAATACCCCCACATATTTAAATCTATAAGAGTATGACTACACAACTCATTTAAAATCTCATACAAAACCTTATAATTATTATAGATGGGCATTAAATGCATAACATATATGTGCATCTACATTCATCCACCATGTAATAGAATTATTTAGGAACTTTTCAATCTCATTTTTGTGACTAATAACTCAACAATATTGTACCTCTATGTACAATTGAAGAGTTTTCATGGATTGACATTAGAAAATGCTAATTTTAATTTTTATATATATATGACATATCATCATCTCAATGAGATGGTTTTCTTAATTCCAAATTGGCCCAAAATTTATATGTCAATATCTTCAAATTTGGTCACAAATCCACAAAAAATCATGTTTCAAAATAAAACTCTCAAAAGCTTAAGATGAAGCTTTGAATTCTTAAATTAAAACCCTCACACATATGTTAATTTCAAGAATTCCACATAAATAAAATTCTCAAAATAGAGAAATTTTAAAATAATTCACATGTGAGCTTTAAGAAAATCTTTTCATATTATCAATAGTTATGTCAATAGAAATTTATGGGACATACTCAATACACAAATATAATAAACCCTTAATTTCTATTAAACCACAATATCATTATAACAACACTCATCCCCCACTTGTTGTTATAAAATATTATCCAAAAATATTTTCCTCTTGCCCCCACTATTAATATAAATTCTCAAAAAGAGAAAGATTAAAATAGTGTAACATATCTTATGATATAGGGAGAAGAAATTAACATTGCACAAATTTGCTTCATGATCAAAATTGATCGCTTCATGATCACTCAAAATTAGAATTCAAAAAATTATAAGTTGTGCTTATAAAAATGATAGCAAATAATAATTTCACCCTATGTATATGTATTTGCTCCACATAATACAAATGCTATATATAAATAGATGCACAATCTACTTTAAAAGAAATTTTCCAAACCCAAGTTAAAAGAACTTGTAAAATATTATAGATACAAAAGACAATATATAGGCAAAGCTAAAGTCTTGTATCAACACACCTCATCATATATATTTCATATAGTGAAAAAATCTTTTAAATAAAGTGTCAAAAATATCATATACTTAAATTTCAAAAATATCATACAAGAGTGTATATAATATATATATATATATATATATATATATAATTGTGGGGCCAATGTGTGTTTATTATATATACATATACATTAGTTCATGTTGTTTGGTCCAATTTAATGAGAATTATTCTCATATCATGTGGCCAACATTTGATTTACTCTTCATGGGAAAACGTGATTATAGATTCATATATGTATGGTTTTGGCATATATATATATATATATTAAATTGGACCAAACAACATGAACTAATGTATATGTATATATAATAAACACCCCACAATTATATATATATATATATATATCAATTCTTACCATCTTCCCTCATAAAAGGCCATAATCAAAGTCCATTAAATGAGGTAAATAATATTGATACACGTCCAAATGATTGAAAATCATAAAGGCCAACGTATGAAACAGAATTTGCTATATATAAAGGTATTAATCACAATTCAAGCAACATTAACATAGACATAATATAATGTCTTTCAATTCTGATTTAATATAACGACATAAAAACATGCACGAAATTGCAACGTAATTTTTGTAAAACAAAATTTTTTATTTAATATTTTAAGATAATATTTTTCAACACAAGCTTCATACCTTTAGCAAGTATATACATCAAAGTAAATAATAAGATATTACTTCATTGAATTTGAGTTGTACACTCTGTCGGAGTTACGACTGTGGCAGAGTTGGTATAATAAATTCCTTAAGATTGTTGTAAAATTTAGATACCAACACAAAAATAATCTAAGTCACGTCTTTATAGTAGATACTGTCTTTAAGGAATTTATTCCGTGACCACAACTAAAAACCTGCGTCTACAGAACTTCCTCTAGGATTAAATAGATTCTTTTGAAAAAAGTTCTCAGGTTACAAAACAGCAGAAATTTTGAAGAGCATAACCGAAAGAGTTTGAGAGAGGGAGAAGAGGAAAGTTCAGAATTGTTTCTGACTTTTTATGTGAAATGAGGAGAAAAAGTTCCCCTTTTATAGCTGCTGAACAATAATGAGGTAGATAAAATTTTAATACAATTAAAATTCAGTTTCGAAAATTAATGGACAGTTTCAAAAAATTAATGGACAGTTTCAGAAAATTAATGAGCAGGTTCAAAATATTTAAATATATTCAAAACAAATAAAACAAAACTGTCAGCTTTTAATTTTCTGACATTAATCTAAGTTAATTTCATAATAATAAAATTCGCCTCTGTTCAGGTAAGCTATAAAAAATAATATTTCTCTAGAGAAAAACTAAACCGGTTCAATTTATTGCATGTGCAGAGGGCAAATCAGATGATTTGTACTGTACTAGCTTGAATTCATATGGACTTATGTGCACGAGAGTCCATTTTTTTTCCAAGCTCTTTATTAACCTACTAATACAAGTTAGTATATAAACTATCTTTCCCTCCTTACTCTAAATAATGTGGAACTTTTAGCTTTCTATTTTGAAATACAAAGTCTTTATAAGACTATTTCCACAACAAATTATTGTTAAATTTTTTTAGAGTTTATTCCCCGTGGAGTAAATTACACTACCAATTTGTTATTTTATATATTATGGTGTTTTATATATAATAGAATGGCATGAGATATTATGATATTTACAATATTTAAATTTAGTATAATAAATTAATAGTATTTTACATTCTATTGTTGCAAAATTTGAATGTTTGCTTGCAGATGTTAATCAATGTAATTTACTTCTTGCATTTTCAATATATCCTTTTAAGTTTAAATAAATTGCATCCTAAAATTTTATGTTATTTTTACTATTTGTGAGTGAAATATAATTTTAAAAAAATAGAAGTATATGGGTAATTCATTCCCTCTTTTGTATAATAATCAAGTACAATTACTTTTTTTTAATAATTGCTAACTTCAAAATTTAGGATTATCATGCAATTTTATTATGTAGTGGATTTTTTTTTTTCAGTGCATTTTGTTGACTTCTATGATAAGTGCCCCTACATCACTTTTCACCGTTAGATCAATCTTATGCCTGAGATGGTTCCATGTGGCAATTGCATTGGCGATCATCAATAATTGGAAAGTGACAATAGCACTAACCAATATATAAGTATCTTTCATTTTGATTTCTCATCCAAAGAAGCCAACTTGTTTAATATAAACATTCTACTTATTAAGTTTACCTATTTCTACACAAGAATAATATTGCTAGTTTTACCTTTTCATTACTATTTCTTTGAATTAAACATGATGTTGACTTGTTTCCAAATGGGAGGATGACACCTATAAAACTATTGAGAGATAATAATATTGATTATAATATATGTTGCCACTAATTATGAGTTCAATTATCTTTGTTACTTCTCCTTAATGATTACTTATGTCATGCATTTGTGTTAATCTTTTTATCTCTATTGAGGAATTGAGGAGAAGAAAGTAACTTTGAGGGTTTAAATTAGGGAGTAAACGAATCTCCTATTATTTTTTAAAGACTAGTAAGCTATTGGATTTCTCTATATCATTAGATTTTGAATATTTGGGATCGAGTTCACATTCGAACAGTTTACTTGGCCCAACAAGATATTAAATCAAGTAGAGAAGTCAGAACCAACAATGGAGGATAGAAAAGAGAAAGAGAAGAACAAATTTGAGTAAATTGTTGCACACATCAATTGAGAGTTTAATTGTTATGGTCATTTCAACAATTTGGGTGACATGTCATGTCATTTTTTACATTGTTTACACAATTAGAGTTTTATCTAAAAAAAACTGTTAGTAAATTGTTAATTATGTAGATAAAGAGACCAAAATAATTAGAAATGGATCTTTTAGATATTAAATTGATATAATTAATCTTTTTTACATCAAATTAATAATGAATCAGGTTTTCAGAAACCAAAACAATACTTTAACATTAAAGTTTATTCAAGAATAGTCAAAGACACCCTATATAGCATCTCTTAAATTTTGCCAATTATGTATCATTTTGATGCTTTGAAAATATGATTCTTGCCTACTCATACAAATCACTTAATATATGTTGCACTAGATGCTAGTTAATTTTATTTAATTATATACTTTTATTCTTTTTTGTTAGTATAAGTTATACATATTTAATGATAATTGCATTTTTATCTAGTATGACATTGTAACAGCAAGTATCCTACATAGAGTCTTTCGATTTTCTTTTGCAATGTCGCAACAACGAAGGGTAAATCGCATTTAGGGATGATATAACATATCACCCCTGAACTATGAAAAGTAATATTAGCGTTTGGATTTTAAAATATAATATATATTCTCTGAATTATAAAAGAAATGAAAATCTCATAATATTAATTTAGATTAATTTACAAAAATTACATGATTTTTAAAGTAATACTTTATGCCACAATTAATTTTTTTAAAATGTTTTTCTTATATATAATATTCAATTTATGTTATTAAAGAGGAATGTCTTATTGTCTTATATGGAATTTGAAGTCGTGTTTGATATTTATTAAAAGAAATGGAATCACATTTTCGCTTGTCTAGGTACGTAGCTATTTAACACTTGGAATGGGAATCCATTGGAAATGAGTTTAGAAAGTAAATTGCACGAATTTTTTTTTTAATCCAAAATCAAATGGAATCAGATTCCATGAAAATTTTCTTGATGTGAAAATGCATTTTTACTCTCGCTGTCCATCCCGTGCTTCTTTCTTTTTGTGACACTATCTCCTTTATTTGCCAGAAAATCAAAAAGGATTAGTGGAAGTGTAATATTTCAAATTTAATTACTTAAACAAATGAAGTTAAATAAATAAATTAAGAGACTAGAATATTAAAAAAAATTTAAAGAAGTGAAAGAAGTAAATAAAAAAATAAATTTTTATAATAATAATAATAATAATAATAATAAACAAATAGATGTAAAGTAAATAAGAAAAAAAATTACAAAAAAAAAATTTAAAAAAATATGAATACAATTTTATCAACAAAGTTAAGAATTTAATTAAATAAAATAAAAAAGATGGAAGAACTTTTTAATATTCTAATCAAAAGAAATGGAATGATCGCAAACGTATACTTTGACAAGATAAGGATGGAAATGATGACTTGACCTGAGAAAGTAAAGGGGAGAGACAGAGAGAGAGGACGAAGAAAGAGGCACGTGAAAGTCTTCGGAGTTGTTAAATAATTGCTCCTTGTCCACTTTCATCATTCACCATGCTTTATAGGTCTCTTGTCGGTTTTCTGCCAAAAGGAAATAATATAGAATACATGAGACACGTAACTGATAAAGAAAATATCCGAGAAAACATTAGAGTAATCAGAAAGACTGAGCAAGGAGCGTCAGTTTAAACAAAGGCAAACATAAAAATAGAACAAAACGTGAGGAGAGAGAACCATGAGTGGGAGAATCAGAAAGTAAGCTGGGTTTGATAACAAGGAATTGACCGGAAACAATTAAAGAAGATTAGTCAGAAGCAGAAGTTAGAAAAAACCAGAAAAGCTAGAGCAGAAGTTTAGCCAGTGAAAAAGATAACTAGTTTCTTCAAAAAAGCAGTTATTATTAGTTTTTATGAATTATGTTGAATGGTTTTATGATGAATTTTATGAGAAACTTCTATGGATGTATGAGTAAATGTTATTTGTCATGCTCTATTGAGTGAGCATAAGATTATTTGTTATGTTCCGTTGAGTGAGCAAAAAATTTGCCATGATCCGTTGGGTGAGCATTAAATTATACCATGCTTTGTCGAGTGAGCAATACTATTGTGCATTATAGTCTAGTATGAGATGATATGATGTGATTAAGTATGCCTCTACATTTATGGAAGTAAATTATGATTATTGAAATTATTTTTATGATTACTAGCTACTGAAATTTTATATCTCATATTTATTTCAATGACTAATCATTTCAGGAGTTAAAGTAGAAAAGAAAGAAAAGGAAAATAAATGAGCTAGTTTCATGCTTGATTGAGTATTTTGTGAGAGAAAGATATTGTATGATATGACTCATAATTTTCCTCACATGTATAATTTGGAAAATACATATGTAGGTCCATGTGTATATAACAAACATGAGATCCTTGATATTTCATTGTAAACTTATAAGTTGCTAGTTATGAATAAGTATGAATGTTTCTAAAATGAAAAGGCAACATTGAGGTTTCAAAAAACAAAATTCATATGACATCAGTCGAATGGGAAGTTATAGGTAGTCAACTAGTATAATTGAAAAGATAATGTACAGGACTAGTCGACCGGTGTCTTGCATCAATTGACTGGCAGGTTTCTGGAACCTCAAAATTATTTAAAACAGTTATCAATCGATCGACCAACTATTTGTAAACAACCGATTAATTGTTCTCTGTCTAGATTAAAAATTTTATATTTTCAAGACACGAAAATTTCTCCAAAAATCCATTTAATAGTTTTATGTATTAATTTTAACGATATTCTTTTAAGAATACTGGTTAATTCTTAAAAAGATTTATGGGACATATTTTAGAAAACTACTAATTTATTGCACATATTGAGTATTCTTTTTATTCAAATTTTAATTAAAGATGTTAAAAGAAGTCAGTAGTGGTTGCCACTGGAAGACGATGCAAACCGACGATTGTCGCTTGTGGAAGATGGTGCAAGTCGGTAGTAGAAGTTAGAGAGAGAGAGAGAGAGAGAGAGAAAGAGAGAGAAGGAAACCTTCTTTAGATCGGCAGTGGTTGTCACTAGAAGACAGTACAAGCCAATAGTAGTAACTAGTGGAAGACAGTCAAACCATCAACGGAAGATGGGGAGAGAGAGAAGAAGAAGAAGAAGAGAGAAGAAAGGAAGCTTCTTCATATATACGAGAGACCAGAGTTTAGATTTTTTTTTTTCGTTTTAGTATATTTTATTTTAGAATAATTTGGTAAAATCATACTCAATTTTTTTTTATCTTTTTCATTTTAAAATTCATATCAAATAAAATAAAATCTTTTTTATTTCTTCTACGACATTTTATTTTCATTTTTTTTTTCCTTTCATGTATAGCAAAACAGATTCGGTGCCTTTGCCTTGACCAGAAGTATGGCACCTCTGCCTGGCCTTTAATGGCCGTTGGATCTTGAGCATGGACGGACTAGATTTTAGATTGCGCCATATGTCTGGGATCTCTTCCCTTGAATTAATGAAACACTGCGTTTGATCCTCTTTTTTTTTAGCGCTTCCTCCTTCGACATGTGTCCACATAGCCCGCCTGCCCAAGCAGTCTCGGGTATCCGACTCGCTTGATAAATGACTAATTTTTTTAAATAAAATAAAACGCTCAACCTCCTGAATCGACTTCTTCCTCTCGCCTCTTTTGATCCCATTAGACTGAACTCTCTCTCTCCCTCTCTCTCTCTCTCTCTCTCTCTCTCTCTCTCTCTAATTCCAACAATTGCACTACCACTTCCATATTCGATTCTTTCTCCCTAACTTCTTCTTCACCGATGATGTGAGTTTCTATTCAATTTTTGGGTGTGTTCTGCATGTGTGTTTTGCCTCTCGTCTTCTTTCTGTTTTGATTTGTGGGTGGGTAAAGTGTTTTGGCTCTCATCTTCTTTCTGTTCTGAGCTGTAGGTGCACCACTTTAGCGAGGGAGATCGAGATTAGTTAGCTTGCTACTAAAAACAATTTGGGGAAGAATTCCATAGATAAACATAAATCGTGTTAAAAAAAATTGGGTATCTGGTTAAGTATGTGATTGTCTGAAGAACAATATACTTTTTCTTTTTTTTGAATAATTATAGGTATAGGGGAAGGGCTTGTTGATTTCTCTCCCTTCCCAGGAAAAACTAAAGATGTTATTGCTGCATATTGATGGTTGTAGATATATAATATCTTGAGATGTTGATTCTCGATGATGACAATACTGAGATGTTGAATCTTGATGGTTGTAGAAAGATCAGTGATGCTATCTAGATAGCAATTGCAGGAATTTGCCCATTGCTCTCTGATCTTGATGTTTTCAGGTGTATAATCACTGATGCTGGGATTGCAGCCCTGGCAAGTGTGAACCAGGTCAATTTGCAAATCCTTTCTTTGTCATGTTGCTCTTTGGTTTTAGATAAGATCATGTCTGCTTTGAGAAAATTGGACCAGACCCTTTTGGGATTAAATATGTCAACTTGTCACAAATAACTGCATAATAAGCCAGACATTTGTACATCAGTGTATGTAAATTGGCAAAGTAAGATTGATATCATCTTACCATTTAAATCATTTATGGCACTTTAGGCATCCTAGTCAACACACAAATAAGATACATAGGCCTACCTTCTGATCCCATATAATCCTTGCATCTTTGTAAACAATAAACCATATATGTTAAAAAAATGACAGAACAGACATACATTTAGGTGCAAGTACAATGGGTAATAAAAATTTGAAAGGCAGAGACAAATAGTGACTTAAAGAAAAGTTTAGGAAAAGGAATAAATGAAAGAGCTGATCCTAACTAACTCTAATCCACAGCATAATCCAAAAGGAAAGTACAAGGCTGTCCAGTTTGAATAGATAATTCATCATTAAGGGGACTTTTACTTGAAAAATGTAAGAATTGGAAATAGATAATTAATTCATCATTATCAAAGAATTCAAAACATAAGTGACTTCAAATCAAAGAAAAGTGATAATCATCTTATAGCAGAAAAAGGAAAGATAAGCATATAGGTTTTGTTAAATTAGCATAAATAAAACTTGGAACTAGCAGTTTCTAACAAAATGAGTTGAATGAATCAATTAGAAATATAGAAACATACAGACAAGCCAGAATACTTCACTTTCAATGGAATAAGAACACCTTCTTTGCAAAGTGAACAACATGATAGATCATATTTGAAGAACATAAACCTTGGAATAATATTATAAATCTTATCTAATTATGACAGATCACATATTTATGTTATGCTTTTTAGTGCTTTTTTGAAACTAACCTCAGTGGTCAGTATGTGGAAAATTGTTACTAAATTGTAAGTCCTCTAACGATGTCATAGGATGATTAATAGTCTCCTACATTAAGAAAGCGCATACATTAGCATTGTTATATGGCAGAATATATATATATATATATATATAACATCATGAGATCGTAACCATTAGCATTTTAGTAAAATTCAATTCAGGAAGCTATGCTAGAGGTGCTGAGCATTTCTTTACATAAAAAAAGGTGAAGTTAGATAGACAAAAGGATTTAGTGTTAAACACATAGTAATACAAATAACTTACTGTAGTCGATGATGCTCCTTTCTTTGTCTTTCCCTAACCCTCAACACAACTCCTATAGCATTTCTTATTGTTTGTACTATCTTTCTACTTAAATCCCTTTGGTTGTGGTATGTATTGAGGCGTGGGGGTGGTGGTGCAATTTACATTAGCATTGAGATCTGTGTTCGAACCCTTTCTAGTCGAATGAAGTTCAACGAGTTGCTTGTGCAAATTATCCATGACATTCAACATCAATGAGCGACCTTCTACTGACCTATATGCTTCTGTTGATACATTTATAGATTTTCAAGTGAGCTCCCTAAACTATTGCGTAGTGTGTCGTTTAGATTCCTCCTCTATCTCTTTCCCTATAGCATCATATACCATAGAAGTTCTTGCTTTGTTTGTCCATCAAGGAATAATGTGATAGAAATGGTTGGATCCCAAGAAGAGGGTGAATTGAGTTTTATAAAAATTTTCACAAAACTTAGTTGGAAGTTTAAAATGATTTTCTGGAAATTCACAAAGTTTAAAATAGTAAATTCAAACTAGAAAAACAGTTTGCTACCAAGATGAATTGATGTAGAGCATAAGAAATTAAAGAGCAAATAAATACGTAAGTTAAACAGTAAGGGAAAAGAGAATGAACATAAGAGATTTATATTAGTTCGTCTAATCCCAAGCCTACATTTAGTCCTCAAGCAAACCATTTGAGTATTTCACTAACAAACTTTTAAATGGTTGGTGCTTGTAAACACAAGTTCGACCCGAGTACTTATTGAAACCAGTACAGAGAATTTATGAATTCGAACTTCTCAACTACCCAAACTAGTGATACATTCAATCACTTTTCTAAGGAATTTTAACCACTCTAGGAATACAACTCAGAAGGATAAGAGATGAAGAACACAAAGATACACTCTCTTCAAGGAATGGATATTACAAATGAAGCTTACTTAGGAGTAAATGATTGGCAATATAATTTGGCAAAGTAATAGTAGAAATTTTTTGCCTCTCCTCCTTAGTTTTAGATTGAATATATGTTATATTTATAGCCCAAGTTGAAACATAGCCATTGGAGGTGTTTTACAAAAGATATCAGCTGACTTTTATAAAAACTAGCTATTATTGCTGATGTCAGGTGTTATGAGTCGAATAATAAGACCACGACAATCAACTAATTGTTCTTAATGAACAACCGGTTGACTGGTCATGTTCAATCAATCGACTGGTAACTCTCTGTTACCTAATTAAAATTGTTTCAGACCGTATCAGTTGACTAATACCAATATTTCAGTCAACTAGTAACCTTTAGAGTTCAATTTTAATTTCAAATAGAGGTCGGTCGATTGCTGGAAGACCAGTGGTTGACTGGTAGATTTTGAGTCTTTCAACAGGAGTATTAGAGAGTAATCATGCGACTAACGACCATATATCAGTAGATTGGTAGCTACTGGATTTAGAAAAATAATTCTAAGACTCATAGAAACCTTTGCCTGCTTTTGTAAAAACATTTTCAATAAGATCATAAACCTTATTAACTTGCCATCAATACTTTTACATGAATTCTAAGACTCAAGACACTAAAAGCTATTTTACTCTTTTCTTACTCTTTGTCTTGGTGCCTTGACTTATTCTATGTATCTTCATATTCCTGAAAGATAAATATTGAAGCACATGAATATATTTATTTTAATTTCTTTGTTAATCATCAAAACATAATGTATATATTTTCTTTTCACAAGCAATGGGGTCTAACAATCTCTCCCTTTTTTATTGATAACAAACCAAATTAAAATTGGATATGATTTTGATAAAATGTTTTGATTTAAGAGAAACAAAGCTCCCCCTAAATTTCATATCTCTTTTCTTTGAAAAGATTTTTCAATATAAGCACAAAGGAAATTCAGTTTTTGTTATTGAGATTGCAGAGTTTTCGAAAAAAAAAGAGATTATTTTAAGAAGATTTGCAATATGATTTTTGAAAGAAGAATACTTGTATCCTTTTCTTTTTGAAATCTTGCTTCTAAAAGGATAGATACATTGCAGCATAGCATAAGTGATTGTTATACTTATAAGATATAAACGTTTTATAATCAAAGTATAAAACATAGTATAATTCAACATTTTTCTCCCCTTTTGTCATCAATCAAAAAGGGATCATCAAAACCTTTCTTCAAAGTTTAAAACATTTATGAATAACACATCAGAAGTTCTTTTCCAAAAATTTGTTCATCAAGGATTTTCAAATCCTTTTCCTTTAAAAAGAGTTTTTGCTGTAAAGAGATAGATTAGAAAAGTGCACACATCAGAAGAAAGTTCTTTTGAAAAAATTTTCTTTTAAAAACTAAATTTGCTTCAAATATGATATAACATAATAGTGCAGCACAACAGAAGCAATATATATATATATATATATATATATATATATATATATATATATATATATATCCTTTAAAAGATGGTAACATAAGATATATAAAACACAAGTATAGCTTATACCTTCTCAAAATAAAACAATTTTAAACCAGAGTATAAAGCAAGTATTACGGAAGCATATATATATATAACCAACTGAAATCCATAATCTATAAGGAGATTCAATGTTAATCTAACATTTAAGCTATAATCCAAAGAAAATAGAACTAGTGTTAGATAACAGTGCAAAACAAAATAAAAACAGAGTATATTCTCCCCCTCAGCATAAGAAGGAGTCTTCAATCCTTTATCCTCAAAAGTGCAACTCAACCTCTTCGATGCAAATCATGAATATGTTTGATAACTACTGCAGTTCCTCAGTTTGAGATAATGAGGTGGATTCCAGTTGAGAGATTCTAGCCTCTGTAGTCTTCATCCCATCTCTCATATCTGCCATTTCAGTTTTCATATCAAACATTCCAACTTGCATATGTTTCATCATCCTCATCATCTGGAAGGAGTTTTCTATCAACTCATTTAGCAGTCTAATGTTCTCATGGGTCTAATAAGCCTCGAAAGCAGCTTGTTCTGTTTCTTCATCCCAATCCTCATGATCTTCAGCTTCCTCAGCAAACTCATCCTCTATATTTATTTTTGTTTCTCTTTCCCTTCTTTCTCTAGCCCTCTTTACTATTTGGCTTTCATTCAGTCTTCTCCGCCTTTCTTTAGTATAGTTGAAACCCATACGTCTGAGCTAATTTTCACTAATAGCAGAAGATTTCAACTCTTGACCATAATGAGCATTGATGACTTTGTCCTCAAGAATTCTTGTAATTATTATAGCATATGGTAGAGGTGATTTCTTTTGAGAACAAGACTTCATCCTTTTCATGATGAAGTGAGGAATGTGGATACCTTTCCCTTGCATCACACAAGCCATAACTAGAAATTCTAGTTCGCTTGCATTAGCATAGCTGCCAGAATTGTTAAACAGGATATGAGTGATGACATTTAGCAGTACCTTGTCATTTGGATCCATTTCACTTACTCTAACTTCTTGTCCTTCCCAGTTCTTAATCCTTATGATGGTCTTAAAAACCTTAGATTTATTATAGAAAGAAAGAACCAAAGAAATATGATGATTTGTAAAGTGGACGTCACCTAGGTTTGGTGCAGGAATACCCAAAAATTCTAGCCAAATCACCTTCATTAACAATAACTTTCTTTTTTTGAAAAAAGAGGTGATTATGCTATCTTTAGTGTTGAACTGGAAATTAGTGTAGAAGGTTCATACAACCTCTTTACTCCATACACCTTTTCTACTGACAAACCTCTTTAGCCCTATATTATCCAACAAACTAGTGAAATCAAAGTTTTGTCTCGCAAAATAATCCCAATCCAAGTATGCACTAGGAATTACCTTGTATTTCTCAAATGATTCTTTGAATTTGTTCTACTAATCAAGACAGCCTATAAGGTTGCCTAAAGTTTGGTTTGAAGTCATTTTGGCCCTAGCTCATTTAGAGGTAGAAGCCATTAGAACAATACAGTGTAAAGCAAATAATCTCTAGAAAAACATAGGACCTCAGAACTTGGCAAATCTTAACTTCAGTAATAGCTCAATACGAGTATAAACTTTGGCAACAACACTTGATTATAGAAGAGAAAGAACAAATACCAAAATGTAGAAACCCTGGAACACCTCAGATGGCCAAACACAATAGAGATGCTGAGGGAAAGAGGATTAAATGGATGAAACCCTTCAAAAATCACCAAACATCAATAACCTAATCAGAGGGAAGGATTTAATTGAACCAAAAATAGCACAGAACCCTTTGAATCAAGTTGTTGTATTGAGAAGAGATGAGAACGCGACAAGAGAAATTTTATAATGAATCAAAAATTCTGAGTTTTCCAATTTATAGGCATTCATAAGTGACCTATCAGTCGACTAATAAGATTGTATTAGTCGATTGTCAGCTTCAGAAATGGGGATTTTTCAGTCAATAATCCATCAATCGACTATCATACTTTGATTTGTCAACTAATTGTAGATGAATGTAGGGTATTTTTGATCTGGGGTCTATCAGTCGACTGATGCGTCTCTATTACCCCTACAAAGATATTCATCGCCTAGCGCTTAGCCCAACATTCAACATTCTCTGCATCGGTCAATTGATTGCTTGCTATTAGTCGACTATCGTGAAATTGATATTCCATGAGCTATTGACAGAGCTTGTCCGATCGACTAATAGTCTTCTATTAATCGAATGATTGACTTCTAATTTTTAAATATTTTGACTGTTGAAGTTCTGGTCAACTGATATCATCAAGGAAGTTGACTAACACTTTATAGAAGCCCATTTTTAGACATGTATGAGTGAAGATCAAGGTGAGTGCCTTAGGAGGATGTTTTGAGGATATTATACCTACAAAACATGTTTAATTTGCACTTTGATGCTTAAGTTAGTCATTATGAACATATCTAAAGTAATGAGGGCAAGCAATAAAATACATTTTTTATTTAGTCTCTAAATTAAAACATTAGTGATATGTTTTTCTATGTCCAACTGATAAGCAAGAAAGAATGAAGGATTCTCTGATGCTTGCTTCTGAAAATATTGCATGAGGGTACTGGCCTCTCCATAAGCCATGTTTCGTGCTCTTCTTAACTTGATGTAATTCTTTGCATCATCTCGAGTAAATATGATGTTCACACTTCCTCTGGCATGTAAGCTCATCAAATCAAAAGAGGCCTTTTGCCTATGGCCAGAATCTTCTGCTAATTAATTCAATTTCGTATGCTTGAAATTTAGAAATTTGCTACTATGGGGGAAGCATGTGACTTGTCTATGGAGTGTGCAATTCATAATTATGCTTCCCTATAAATTCTTTGACTTGATACTTTCTAGAAACAAGTTTGAAGATTATACGAGCTTTGCACTCTATTTTAGTCTCCGCGCGAAGATTTTTTGGGTTCACATCCCTCTTGTTGGGCCCTCGAAAGTCCTCCTTTGAACAAACATAAATCATCTACATTACCATTGTGTTATCTTACTTGCTTCTATTATGATTGTCTTTCCGTACTCCAAATCCCACATTCCCACCATACATCTTCCAAAAATTTCATGCTGCATCTATACTATCAAATTCCATCCCTACCTCAAGATTCAAATTTCCCTCCATGAAAGTTTTCTTCTAATTGTCTAAAAAAAAGGTTGCTTTAGCAAATAAGATAAACAAGAGAACAAGGAGAAAAAGAATCATATTACACACCTAAAAAGGAATACACTATATGAGCATACTGGATGACAATGGAAATAAAAAGTAGTGCTTCAAATGGTTATGTTGGGGTAAATGTATTTAAAGCCTAATGATTTTAAATATATTTAAGCCCACTTTATTATTTTGATAATGTCTTCTATTAATTCGGCCATCTTGCAAGAACAAATAATAAAAGCTAATGTAATTTATTTGGCCTACTCCATTTACCCATAAAACTTTTTGTTTGACTTCAAAGAATAAATATATAATATAGGACGGTTGACAACATACTTTCCTTTGTCTCTTTTCTGCAAAAAAGTGTTTTTGATAAAGCTGCATATCCTTAATATAAAAAGGGTGCTGATAGGAGACAGAAAAAGTTAGTAGCAGTTAATGGGAAGTTGCACCTATGTTCAAAATGTCTTCTCCTTCTCTCTTCGAGCATGTCTTAATCTGTCCAAGTTACTCCAAGCATTAATGGAGTTCATAGTGCATTAATGGAAAAGATGTTGAAGCTAACGGCTAGTTCCTGGACTCCCTTATTTAAAGCCTGATGCTGCTCCTAGAGAGGCTAATGAACATATTGAAGAAATTTATTGTTGCATTTATATCTTCACATACTTTCTTCTCTGAATTTATACTTGAGTGCTCTGTGTGAGCTTGTGCTTAAATTATTTTGAGTATTGTCTTAGAGAGAGAAAGTTTCTTTCAATGCTTTTAATCTCCTTGGTCTTTGATTTACTTTAAGAAGGTTGTAAAAGCTGTTGAACTGATCCTTTGGTTATTGTAATTTGTTTCTCTTAGAGAAAGCTTTTCTAGTTTGTGATAGCTTTAGGAAGTAAAAGCTTTAGGAAGCTTGTTCCTAGTGAGATTTTCTTATAAAGCTCATGTCACGACCCGTTTTCTGGGCACATGACCGGCACAATGATGAATCTCTCATCACTGTAAGCCTTCCGATAAATATATCAAATTTTCTTATCTGAAAATCATAGAGATGATTTGCATGTAATAATATATTATCAATTTAAAATACATTATTATACTGACATACAAGCCAAATGTCGAACCCCTGACCTAGATGTCCTAGACGATTACAGAGCAACATAATCTACAACAATAGAGGGGCCTACCCGATAGCGGGAGGGTCCAAAGTGATCTACTCTTCTAGCGGATATTCTTCATTGGCAACCTGATCTGAACAATAAGGTTGTACAAACAATGTGAGCTTTTAAACTCAATGAGCGAATCGGCCTCGCGTTAATAAAATTCAAATACATCACTAGTCATTCAAGCATATCCAAAGGCTCATACTCAATAGACAGAAGATAAAAATTCATCCAATTCAACAAACGTTACTAGTACTCGTCAATGGCAATATATCCCGGAGAGCGCACACAGGCCGGCTCACCAATTATGTATATTTCTGCCATGACGCACAACATCATCCTCTTACATACAAGAAGATAAAAATTCATCCAATTCAACAAACGTTACTAGTACTCGTCAATGGCAATATATCCCGGAGAGCGCACACAGGCCGGCTCACCAATTATGTATATTTCCGCCATGACGCACAACCTCATCCTCTTAGCTAGGGCGCCTCACGGATTTATCACCAATCCGGGCTATATCCCTACTGAGGGAATCGTTGTCTCCACACTCATTGGTCAAGACACCCTGTCAACCGGGTTTTCCGCCTTGCCGTGAGAGGGGGTACTGTCCCGCTCAATCACAATCAATAGCATTTCATATCATAATCAGAAGCTCAATATAATATTCATCCATATAACAGGTATAGTATATAACTATATTATAGATTTATAAATCACATATCAAGATAACAATTAATCCGTTTTTGAAAACATTCAAACTTTACATCATCATAAGATACTTATTTCATTTTATCCATACTTATGGATTAATTATCTCATTTAGATTCGTCATTCTGAATCCAATTTCCCCTATGAATCTTGGGAGTGTCCTACGACATACTTTTTATCACCAGTAATGCTAAAACTCTATTAAAACGGGGTCGTTTCACTCACCTGGATTCCGTACGAGTATCACTTCTTTAAGTCGTTACA
Source organism: Biancaea sappan (assembly GCA_037074585.1). Taxonomy (NCBI): domain Eukaryota; kingdom Viridiplantae; phylum Streptophyta; class Magnoliopsida; order Fabales; family Fabaceae; genus Biancaea; species Biancaea sappan. The sequence goes on along the minus strand of CM073493.1, from coordinate 67,320,343 downwards.
GACAAGAGTGCTTAGGTGAATTTCGGTGTTCTACTACGGAGATTTTCATGAAAGATTAGAGAAAATACGTTAGGATTGTTTTCGTACAGATACTGTTCATACGTATGGTTATTGTTTATACATATGGTTACTATTTATACGTACAGTCACTATTCATACGTATGGTTATTATTCATACTTACAGTTACTATTCATACAGTTACTATTCATACGGTTACTATTCATACCAGAAATAGAGAATACAATCTGTAAAAGAGTACACCAGGTAAGTTCCCAGGAAAGAGTGGAGGGTCACACTGGACACACTTAAAAATCAGGTCTTTCCTTAACCAGAACTTTCCTAGACATGTATTCTTCACAGTTTACATTCTATTTCGGTAATCAGAGAATCAAAATAACATATAAACAGCTAAGGATAGTTTTTCTGATGTGGAAGATCAGCCAAGGTCGCAACCACAGAGCATACTTAAGAAAATAACTTCTAAAATTTGAAAGACATAGAAAGGGCATAGTATCCTTACCTAAGTTAAAAAGGAAAGGCCCAAAATCTCAGAGGCCTAGTATTGAAGTAAGAGAAACTTAAGGAGAGAAGAAGAGAAGTTGAAGGTGTGAGTTTAGAAGTGAAATGAAAGCGCCTATTTATAGGAAAAGTCAAGGGTACTATTTGATACTATGCGCTAATAAAATATTCAATTTACTATTCATGAAAATGACATTTCTAATAATGTAGTTACTGTGCACCTCACGATGAAAAATTTTTCTGTTATTACTATTGAAAACTTAAAGGGAAAACTATCCTTTCACCTTAAACCTTTAAGTTTCTTTTCAAATCAGTCCTTTCAATTTAGTCCCTAAGGGTATTTTTACACATAAAACGTCATTTTCTCTTACAAACTTCTTTCTAGTTTTCTCTTATGACCAAACTACATCTAGTACTTGACATTTCGATTGCATAAATGAACAGTATCGTATACGTAAATAGTATTATATGGGTGAATAGTACCGTATACTGAAATAGTAACAGTAGTTTGTAAACAAATATTTATATTTTATTTTTCTTGGGTATTACATTATCACCCCCTTAAGAGAATTCAGTCTCCCGAATTCAAAACTCATCTCAAGACTGAAATAAGTGTGATTACTTCGTCCATATTTCATCCTTTGTATCTCTTTCTTCCAAAACCTCATCACACCCTTGGTGAGATTTACAAGAACATTATACCATTGACTGTGAACTCTAAACTGCATTATCAATAATTTGCATAAGACTTTTGCCTTTTCTAAACAGCAAGTAATCTCTTCCTCATCAGTTTGATCTTTTCCACAGCTTTTTGTACCATAAAGTGTCTCATCCCCATAACCTTTACCAAACTTAAACCATTTAATCAGATATCCATATAAAACCTCAAATAGATGTCGTCTTCAAAAGTGGCACGTGGTCTTTCCAGTTCATACTGAATATCAAAACACATGTTTCCACACACATAACTTATAACTTTTACGAATACAAGTACAGTACCTAAAGGCGTCATTTTGACCATAGGTAATTCTCTTGCCCGAAGTCGATCATCCTGCCTTAAGACGATACTCTCAACTGAATGCATCATATAAAATGAAATCATTACATGAAATTATTACATGAATCTCTAGGAAGAACAATCCTAGAAAATGTGTTAAGTAAATAACATACTCCTCATGCATAATTATATATATGAAAATTCCTCTCACCTCAATGACTCATATAGAGTCGTATCCCTTCAATGATTAGGGTAAACCCATAGTTCTCTATGTATAGGTTCATAAAATACTTATTTAGCACTCCTCCATAGCTCAGAAATACAATAAAATATCATTTTAGTAACTCTTCTCGGTCAAAAGGATATTACCATACTCTGCTTTAGAATTTTCATAATCAAGTACGAAATATAAGTCCAACATCTTCTCATTCCTCAAGTTCTTTCAGTAAAAGTAATCACTTCAACAAAGAAGATCTAAATACTAACTTAAATTTTATTTCTAGTACATAGATAATTTTAATACATGAAGCTTAGACCAAATATAGTTTTAGGTACAAACAAAAGAAAGAATAAATTAAGGACGAGGAGGCTTTTGAAATGTAGAAGGTGCTCCAGGTCTAGAAGAGGAAGGTGCTTCAGACCTTAAGGAGGAAGCTAATCGTTGTAGCCTAGAAAGAGTTTCTGGAGGAAGCGCCTGAGAAATTTGACGAAGAGCATAAGTCACTCCGTTCATACAATCAATACACCTTGCTTGTTGGTCACGAAAATTTTGAGTTGCAAACATTGAATGTCTATCAACTCGATTAGCTAGTTCCCCGAAACGACGGTTTATCAGTTTCTCTTGGTTTTCAAAGAGACGATTTATTAGTCGCTTCTGGTCCTCTGTCTTGTATTCCAGGCTCTCTATCTTACGCTCCAGATTTTCGATCTTACGCTCCAGGAACGCAAGCTTATTTTCTGAGGATGTTGCAATACTGTCCTCCTCCAACTCTATTACATCCCTCTTTCTTTTCTTAATTTCTGGTGACCTGTCTACAGGTCTCTTCCCTTTGTTGTCTCCGAGACTTAGATTTAAATCAAGCTCTACATTGCCAGTCTCAAAATTCAAGTTGAAAGACTTATTATCGGTCATTGCTCTAGGGATCTCAGAAATAACTTCGAATGAGAAAGGAATGGAGATTGAGAAATAGGTATGTAATGAAAGAAGTAGGTTTGCTTGGTGCGATGAGTAGGGTAACGGGCATACAAGATTTATAGACAACCCGAAGCCCCTGGAGCTAAAGCCACCACAATCTATACGCCGCTCGTTAGGAGGTTTACAGATCACATATGTCGCAATGCCAGCAATTAATGTCGGACATGCAAGTAAATAGTAAATATAATTTAATGCAATTAACATAAGTCAAAGATTTCCTCAAAAAATATTCGACTAATCTTGACCTTTCTCAAAATTTTGACTAACTACGCTCTTCAGTCTGAGATTTTCTCCCTCTAAACTTGTTTTATCCTGTAATCCCATATCACGATGTCCCTCTATGATTAGGTAACCTCATATTGGCCGTATCTTAGATTCTAATCGGTGTCTTTACTCTAGACTTACACATAATATATATGTAAATATATATATTTTAAAATAAAGTTAACTGCTTACGGTCGCATGCCTTAAGCATTATCATGATGTAAGGAAATCACTATCTTTCATTTGCCCATGAGAGCATTATATGTAAGTATGTGTAACCATGAAGATATATCATCATCTACACATTTCATTCTATCCAAGTCATTTTGATTTCACGTCTCTATGAGTATATGTAGGATCATCACATATTCTCCTTGATCGTAGCCTTCACTCATTATGCATGAATAACATACATACATGTAATTACAACATGATTCAATCAGTTATGTATATTATACTCAACTGAAGGCTCTCAAGAACAACACAATAAAACAGAGAAATGCATTTCAGTTCATCATAAAAGCATCCAAGGCAATCTTTAATGGCTATATCGTCAACTTCTTTGAATTTCGAAAAATGCCAACGGGAGAAATGGGAAAACCAAGTAAAATCGGCCGCAGATCCACCGAATATTGACTTTCATGGTTTTGGCATTAATGCAACGCGTTATCGGTGTGCACGCCTACCCTAGACTTCTGGCTTCCAGCTTGCAGAAATCCATAGGTTGATTGTGTAGGGGTGCGGTGAAGAGATATCTTCTTTGTCTCTTAGTCCAAATTTTTTCTATAAAAACCTTCTCAGCGTTTTCAGTTACCACACCACAAAGAGTAATAATCTCTGAGCCTACAATCCCCTAGTATTTCTCTCGCCTCATACTCTTACAAAAATTTCTAAATTTTTCCAAATCATGGCCTCAAGGAAGTACATTGATCTCACAGTAGAGGCTAAGGAAGAAGAACTTGACTTAAACTTAAGTTTATGCAGGGACAAGGGCAAAAGACCTCTCGAGGGATCTCAAGAAATTCAAATGGAGAAGAAGATGAAGAAGATTGAGGAAGCCGAGGAGATTAGCACAGGCCATAGCTCAGAGGACAAAATCGCCTGTTTAGAGCAGGAGGTGAAGAATCTCAAGAAGATGATAGAGGACTTGGAGAAGTTAACCAAACGTAATAACGCGGCAATGACTTCGAGAATAGATAGGTTCTTCTATTGGTCCACCCAGTGCTTCTGCAATCAACAGCAAAGAAGTGTTGATTGTATGAATGGAATTTACACTACCCTCCGCGACATTGCTCTGTCTCTTGCTCCAAGGAATGGTCGATGGGTGATAATACAATACAACCCTCCTAATCCAAGACCACCTCGCTTTTAGATTACTCATACATGAGTAAACTTCTTCTTTTTTGCAATGTAATCCTTCAGTTTTTTTTTGTTTTTAATGCAAGTGGTTTCTTTTATTGGCTGGTACCCTAAAATAATATAGCTACACAAATTCAATCATGAATTCAGCTTATAAAATCCACCATATAAAAATTTGATCCGACAGCAACGGAATCAAAACAAATAACAACTTTTCCTTGACTAAATTCAAAAGTGTAGCCACATCTGTCTAAAACTAAAACTGAGAACATAATTCCTAAGAAGAGATAAGTCTCGGAGGGAAAGGAAATGAAAACATCCTACAGGACCTTCAGTAGAGCCGTCTCTCTATAGTTGTGCCCGGGTTCACAACGATAGAGGAGGTCCTACTAAGGTTACCTTGCTCTGTAATCACTAGGAGACCTAACAACCATTGCTCTGATACCAACTTTGTCACGACCCGTTTTCTGGGCACATGACCGGCACAATGATGAATCTCTCATCACTGTAAGCCTTCCGATAAATATATCAAATTTTCTTATCTGAAAATCATAGAGATGATTTGCATGTAATAATATATTATCAATTTAAAATACATTATTATACTGACATACAAGCTAAATGTCGAACCCCTGACCTAGATATCCTAGACGATTACAGAGCAATATAATCTACAACAATAGATGGGCCTACCCGATAGCGGGAGGGTCCAAAGTGATCTACTCTTCTAGCGGATATTCTTCATTGGCAACCTGATCTGAACAAAAAGGTTGTACAAACAATGTGAGCTTTTAAACTCAATGAGCGAATCGGCCTCGCGTTAATAAAATTCAAATACATTACTAGTCATGCAAGCATATCCAAAGGCTCATACTCAATAGACAGAAGATAAAAATTCATCCAATTCAACAAACGTTACTAGTACTCGTCAATGGCAATATATCCCGGAGAGCGCACACAGGCCGGCTCACCAATTATGTATATTTCTGCCATGACGCACAACATCATCCTCTTACATACAAGAAGATAAAAATTCATCCAATTCAACAAACGTTACTAGTACTCGTCAATGGCAATATATCCCGGAGAGCGCACACAGGCCGGCTCACCAATTATGTATATTTCCGCCATGACGCACAACCTCATCCTCTTAGCTAGGGCGCCTCACGGATTTATCACCAATCCGGGCTATATCCCTACTGAGGGAATCGTTGTCTCCACACTCATTGGTCAAGACACCCTGTCAACCGGGTTTTCCGCCTTGCCGTGAGAGGGGGTACTGTCCCGCTCAATCACAATCAATAGCATTTCATATCATAATCAGAAGCTCAATATAATATTCATCCATATAACAGGTATAGTATATAACTATATTATAGATTTATAAATCACATATCAAGATAACAATTAATCCGTTTTTGAAAACATTCAAACTTTACATCATCATAAGATACTTATTTCATTTTATCCATACTTATGGATTAATTATCTCATTTAGATTCGTCATTCTGAATCCAATTTCCCCTATGAATCTTGGGAGTGTCCTACGACATACTTTTTATCACCAGTAATGCTAAAACTCTATTAAAACGGGGTCGTTTCACTCACCTGGATTCCGTACGAGTATCACTTCTTTAAGTCGTTACAGACAAGAGTGCTTAGGTGAATTTCGGTGTTCTACTACGGAGATTTTCATGAAAGATTAGAGAAAATACGTTAGGATTGTTTTCGTACAGATACTGTTCATACGTATGGTTATTGTTTATACATATGGTTACTATTTATACGTACAGTCACTATTCATACGTATGGTTATTATTCATACTTACAGTTACTATTCATACAGTTACTATTCATACGGTTACTATTCATACCAGAAATAGAGAATGCAATCTGTAAAAGAGTACACCAGGTAAGTTCCTAGGAAAGAGTGGAGGGTCACACTGGACACACTTAAAAATCAGGTCTTTCCTTAGCCAGAACTTTCCTAGACATGTATTCTTCACAGTTTACATTCTATTTCGGTAATCAGAGAATCAAAATAACATATAAACAGCTAAGGACAATTTTTCTGATGTGGAAGATCAGCCAAGGCCGCAACCACAAAGCATACTTAAGAAAATAACTTCTAAAATTTGAAAGACATAGAAAGGGCATAGTATCCTTACCTAAACTAAAAAGGAAAAGCCCAAAATCTCAGAGGCCTAGTATTGAAGTAAGAGAAACTTAAGGAGAGAAGAAGAGAAGTTGAAGGTGTGAGTTTAGAAGTGAAATGAAAGCGCCTATTTATAGGAAAAGTCAAGGGTACTATTTGATATTATACGCTAATAAAATATTCAATTTACTATTCATGAAAATGACATTTCTAATAATGTAGTTACTGTGCACCTCACGCGTACGATGGAAAATTTTTCTGTTATTACTATTGAAAAATTAAAGGGAAAACTATCCTTTCACCTTAAACCTTTAAGTTTCTTTTCAAATCAGTCCTTTCAATTTAGTCCCTGAGGGTATTTTTACACATAAAACGTCATTTTCTCCTACAAACTTCTTTCTAGTTTTCTCTTATGATCAAACCACATCTAGTACTTGACATTTCGATTGCATAAATGAACAGTATCGTATACGTAAATAGTATTATATGGGTGAATAGTACCGTATACTGAAATAGTAACAGTAGTTTGTAAACAAATATTTATATTTTATTTTTCTTGAATATTACAGCTCAGGATCTTCTTTTATCCCCTTTGCTTGTGTGCATTGGGAGATCTAAGAGGATGTGATCCAAATCTCTTTAAGTATGTTGTGCAAAATTCTCCCTTTCTTTCCTCTATCTATTTAAAACATCATTATAATATAAGCAAGGATAAAACTATTTCTTGAAAAAGTTAACGTTCTTAATATATACAATTCAAACCTCCTTCTTGTGTCTATTTTGTCTAACATTTGGTATAAGAGGATTTTGGTCTCTATTTACGCAGGTTTCACAACTTTGAGAAAAAATCTTAAGGATGAATATTTCTTCTACTCCAGAGGGTCAGTCAATTTCTTGTCCTCTATTCTTTGATGGAACCAACTACTCCTACTAGAAAGCAAAAATGAAAATCTCTGTTCAAGCTACTGACAGAAAAATCTGGAAATTATGCTCCTACCAAGAAGGAAGGAGAAAGTGAGGTTCCTAAACCAGAAGAGGAAAGCCAGAGGAAGACCATTCATTGGATGAGCTGAATTACAAAGCCATTAATATGCTATATTATGTTGTCAACTCTAAAGAGTTCAAAAGACTTGTTTGTTGCTCCAATGCTAAAGAAATGTGGAAAAAGCTAAAACTAACCTATGAAGGAACTAAAGATGTAAGAAGGGCTAGGATTGCTACATTATCCAAGGATTTTGGTCTCTTTCATCAAAATGAAGGAGAACCTATATTGGAAACCTTCAACAGGTTTGGGAAGATTATAAATGATCTTGATGCCTTGGGAGAACACCACTCCAAGGAAGATATGGTGGAGAAAATAGTCATGAGTCTGACTTCTCTATGGAAATCCAAGGCAACAACTATTACTGAAAATTCAAAATTTTCTTCACTAACTCTTAATCAGCTCAGAGGAAATCTTATAGCATACGAAAGCACGTTCCTAAGGGATGATATAGAGAAGAAAAAGAAGCAGCCAAAGACCTAAGGAAGACAAATCTCAAGATACTTCCATTGATGACAAAGAAATGGCCTTGATCACCAAAATGATGTACTCATACTTTAAAAAAGGATAACAAAATAGAAGATAAAGCTCCTCAAGGTATGTAAGGGACCTATAATTTGCTATGAATGTCAAAAACCAGGGCATATAAAAGCAGAATACCTTCACCTCAAGGGAAAACAAAGCAAGAAAGTCATGATGGCGAATGCAACATAGAGCGAATATAACTTATTAGAAGAATCAAAGGAAGAACCAGATGTAGCAAATTTTTGTCTAGTTGCAGAAGAAAAAGATGTTGATTCCTCAAATAATGAGGATCCTTAAGGTAGGAAACAATCCCTTCACTTATGATGAATTACTTTGCTCTTTTGACATTGTTTTACAAGATTCAAAAAATATCATGAACAAATATAATGACTTAAAAAGAGCTCATCATAATGTTCTCAAAAGTTTTAGTATTTTGTCAAATGAAAGGAAAATTCTTGAAGAAAAAATAATTTTGAAAGCACTTCCTATCTTTCATCTTTACTTATTGAAAACAAATCCTTGAAAGCAAAAATTGAAACACTAACCCAAGATCTTGCAGGATTCATTAAAGGACAGGAAAATCTCAATATGATGCTAGGAAGTCAAAAACACTTCCTAGATAAAGCTGGAATTGGTTTTTGTGAAGAAGAAAGTACATTTAAAAATTATTTTACAACTACTCATCCTAAGGAAACTGGAACTTGCTACAACTGTAGAAAGAAAGCTCATCTTCCAAATAATTTCAAAAGAAGGGCTATTAAAATAAACAAGTGTAGGTTCCAAAAGGAACATTGAAAGCAGGAACTACTGTCTTCACAAGACAAGAATTTTTGAATGCCTAAATTATGATCTATTCCTAGCAGGTTCTCTCTAAAGTGAAAGGAATGGAAGATCATTGGTTCCTGGACTCAGGATGCTCAAAATACATAACTGGTGATCTTAGTAACTTTTTTACTTTCATAACTAAGGCAATGGGAAATGTCACTTTTGGAGACAACAGTAAAGGAATGATTACTGGTATAGGAAAGATTAATATTTCTGCCCATTTATTTATAGATGATGTTTATTTTGTATATGGTCTTAAATATTATCTTTTAAGTATTAGTCAGTTGTGTGACAAAGGCCATAAAGTAGTTTTTGAATCTTCAAAATGCATGATTTTTAAAAAGGATTCTGAAGAAATCTTAACTTATGGTCAACGTCGTGATAATGTGTATAAACTTATTTTAGAATATCTTTCATCTACAAATGATCTGAACTAGTTATGGAATAAAAGATTAGGGTATGTAAGCATGAGGCTTATTTCAAAACTATCTAAAAATGATCTAGTCATTGGTTTGTCTAGAGTAAAATTTGTGAAAGATAAAGCATGCCAAAAGGGAAAACAAACCAAATCATCTTTTCCATTAAAAGATCAAATTTTAACTGAAAAAACCTCTTGAACTATTACATATGAATTTATTTGGTCCTATCAGGATCGGAGCCTTGGAGGAAAATATTATAGATTTGTAATAGTGGATGATTTTTCTAAATATACATGTGTGTTCTTTCTATCTCATAAAGGAGAATGTTTTGAAACTTTCAAAGTTTTTTGTACAAAAATTCAAAAAGAAAATAATCTATCTATTATATTTATTCGAAGTGATCATGGGACTGAATTTCAAAATAAGGAGTTTGATAATTTTTGCAATAATTTTGGCGTTTCAAATGATTTTTCTGCTCCAAAAACACCTCAACAAAATGGAGTTACTGAAAGAAATTGCACCCTCCTAGAAATGACTCGAACTTTACTTTGTGAAAACTTTCTTCCTAAAAGTCTTCGAGCAGAAGTTGTCAGTACCTCTTGCCATATCCTAAGTATTGCCTAATTAGATCAGGTCAAAATAAAACTCCCTATGAGCTTTGGAAAGGAAGAAAAACTAACATAGGTTATTTTCATTCATTTGGATACAAATATTTTATTCTAAATGATAGAGAAAATATTGGAAAGCTTGATTCAAAATCTGATGAAGGCATATTCCTAGAATGTTCTACAGATAGCAAAGCACATAGAGTATTTAATAAACAAAAATCTATTGTTATGGAATATATACATGTGGTATTTAATGAATGCAATTCTGTGGTTAAATAGTTCAAGTAGAAAGGATGGTGATGATGACAGTATCCTCACTTCACCAAATCATCAACTGTCAAAGCCTCAAGAAGATACATCCTCTATTAAAATAAGAGAAGAACTTGCCACTGAGACTTTTCCTTCCTCAACTTGCCACTGAGACTTTTCCTTCCTAAAGTCATGAAGTTCTGAGACCATTGACAGAAGCAAGCTTCCTAGAGAATGGAGACATTATGCTTCCTATCCAAAAGATTTTATCATTGGAGATATATCTGAAGAAAGAAAAATAAGATCTTTATATAGAAGCATGAATCACATGGCATTCATGTCTCAACTTGAGCCAAAGAATGTTCAAGAAGATTTTGAAGATAGTTCCTAGATCAATGCAATGCAGGAAGAACTAAATCAATTCGAATGAAGTAATGTATAAAAATTAGTTCCTGCTCCATCTGAACAGTCAATCATTGGAACTAAATGGGTCTTTAAGAACAAACTTGATGAAGCTGGAAATGTTGTCAGAAACAAGGCAAGATTGGTTGCTCAACGATATAATCAACAGGAAGGTATAGACTATGAAGAAACTTTCGCTCCTATAGCTAAATTAGAATCAATTCATATGCTTCTTGTTTTTACATGCATAAAGGAGTTCCAAATAGATGTCAAAAGTGCCTTTTTAAACGGAAATTTAAGTGAAGAAGTCTATGTTAAACAACTTCCTATTTTGGAAGATCATGGACATCCTAATCATGTTTTCAAACTTCTAAGGCTCTATATGGTTTAAAGCAAACTCTTAGAACTTGGTATGAAAGATTAACCATATTTTTAGCTTAAACTGGTCTTTTTAGGGGGATAACAGATATGACACTCTTCATTAAAAACTCTAAATCTGTTCTATTGATTGATCAAATATATGTTGATGATATTGTATTTGGATCAACTAATGAATCTTTGTGTAAAGATTTTGCTCAGCTCATGACAAGTGAGTTTGAGATGAGCATGATGGGAGAACTATCATTCTTTCTTGAACTAAAAATTAAGCAATGTTCAGATAGAATATTTATATCTCAAACAAAATATGTTCATGAGCTCTTGAAAAGATTCAATATGGAGAATGCAAAAAGAATAAGAACTCCTATTAGCACATCTTTAAAGTTAGATCAAGATTTCTCAGGTAAGGAAGTTGATCAATGAAAGTATCGAGGTATAATTAGCTCTTTACTCTATCTTACTGTCAGTAGACCTGACATTGTGTTTAATGTGTGTTTATGTGCTAGATTTCAATCTAATCCTAAGGAATCACATTTGACTACTATAAAAAAATGTCTTAAGATATCTTAAAGAAACTCAGTCCTTAGGACTCTGGTATCCTAAATCAAATGTTTACAATTTAATTGGTTTTTCTGATGCTGATTTTGGTGGTTACAAAATTGATCGAAAAAGTACTAGTGACACTTGTCAATTTTTAGGACATAATCTAGTCTCATGGCACAACAAGAAACAAAATGTTGTTGCTCTTTCAACTGCTGAAGCAAAATATGTGGCTGCAGGAAGCTACTGGCACAAATTTTGTGGATGAAGCAACAATTAAAAGATTATGGTTTAAACTTCTGTCAAGTTCCTATCAAGTGTGACAATACAAGTGTTATTAATATTTCAAAAAATCTCATTCAGCATTCAAGAACAAAACATATTGAAATCTGCCATCATTTTCTTTCAAAAAGGAAACATAATTCTTGAATTTGTCTCAACTGACTATCAAATTGTTGATATTTTTACAAAACCATTATCTGAAGATAGATCTTGTGCTATTCGAAGAGATTTAGGAATGATCTTAGAATTTCTATGTTCCTAAAAATATATGATCCTTACATATATATGTTATTTTCCTATAAGGCCTACTATTCATAGTCTTCATAGTTCTTAACCTTTCAAATATTCTGTGCTATATGAATTAGTTTTCAAAAATTGATTTTTGATAGAAGGTTTTTAGAACGTATGGGAATAAGGAAGGTTAATGGCATCTGGCTTAAGAAGGATAGAGAACCTCCTCAATCTTCTGTCAAATAAAAAAGGGGTAAAAACATAGGTTGTTGAGAAAACTCCTCCTCCTAGGAAGGCCAAATGACTAGTTACTATTAACGAGAATAATATGAGCAAAAGTCTGAATAAAGCCTTTGTTGATCTCCTACAAAAGAAGTTCTTCCTAAGGAACTTACCTCTTATCATTCTACTCGATCACTCTCCTTTGAGGTTGAAGCAGAAGAGGAATTGTTCAACCTCTTGTAGCTAAAGATCCCCTGTGTCCTCCTGCTACTACTGCCACATCTTGACTTACCTTTGAGGAGGTACTCTAGGTAACTGAAAATTACTATGGGAAGGTCGTTCATGAAGAGCTCAATGCCTTTCCTGCTCCTATACTGAAGAAGTCCACTTCACATCCTAAATCACTTTAGGCATTCCTTTTCTGCTTTTAGACATTTGCATAACTTTCTTTGGTCATTTGCATAGATTCTATTATGACTATTTCTAATGTGCCCCCTTTATTTTGATAATGTCATAGGGGGACAAATATGTGTGCTATGCTCATGTTAAGTATTATTTATATATAGATGTTAAAGATATTATGTTGCATATTTCATATTTCTGAATTGTGAAAATATGGTTGAATATATGGTGAAATATCTCCTGCAAAATATACGTCTAAATACAACTAATATCTAGATCAAGGAAGTATGTCCCTAAACTCTGTGTAATACCCGTTATATTTTAAAGTTTAGAGTATGATAAATTTATTTTGGAGAAAATAATTTTCCTATTTGTTTAATTTTGTTATGCTTGTTTGTGCATATTGTTGAAAATATGGATTTTTACTTATACATTGCATAAATTGTGGGGTATATTGAATGTTATAATATGAAATTTATCCCATGAATAAAATATGGTTTGAGCATAAAAGATTTGAATATATACCGTAATTCATAAACCTTGTCATGTATATCCATCACCGTTATACTAAATTAATTCAAATGAGAATATACAAACATACATATATATATATATATATATATATATACACACACACACACACAATTGATGAGTAAATTAGGATTTGAAATTGAATCAATTGTCATGTTTTTCAGTAAACAAAAAAAAAAGGTTGACGAGATGGTCTCAAATCATCTCCCATATAAACCTCAAATAAAGAGATTGAATCCACCCACCATATTCACCAAATTCAATCAATTAAAATCTCAAGTTATAATCTCAAATTAAAATTAAAAAAAAATTGACGCTGATCACACTCTCAAGAGATTTGGATCGATTCAATCATGGATTTGGCGATCACGGTAATCGACATAAATATTCAATCTTGATTCAACTACCGTAATCATGTTGACTATGAATTTCAATAGCAATATTATCCAATTATGTTGATTTCAAGGGTCTCATGAGTGATTAGATTAAATAAAATCTGATACCAATCAATCAAACGATACATAAAAAAAAATTCAAAAATTTGATTAAACGTAATCATTTATATGGACCACAATCACTTGATCAATAGACGTAATCACATGGATTTTATTGAAAATAAAACCATTAATCCATTAAAACACAAATTTAGAGTTCTATAATAAAAACCTTTATGAACTTTAATACAAATTAATCTAGATTTGACCAAATGGGGTTGTTTAAATTAAAAGAATATCAAATCTGAATTAAAAGTGATATCCAGCAACCAAAAAGGGTTGTTTTGGTTTCGAAAAGAAAATGGAGCAAACCATGAAAAAAAAATTTTATAATAAAAGAAATTTACCCATATCATAATAATTTTCCCCAATCAATATGAATGAATATATTAAACGTCATATGATGTTAATTTCATATAGCTATAGAACAATCTGCTAACCAGGCTCTGATACCAATTGAAGGAATTTATAAACAATTCCTATATACAAGTATTGTATTGCAGATAGTTCTATAGCATATATGAATAATAACAATAATATGCGTACCTGGGGAAACAGCGGAACTCTTGATAATAATTGATTATCAGGTATAAATAAAGTTGAAGAATAGAAAACAAAATAATTAAGGAGAGTATAACTGCCCTCTTGGCCTAAATACTTTTAGAAGGTGTTGCTTCAATGGGACTGCTACATCACGTATATAGGCAAAGAGTAGATATCCTTCCTTGTGAAACTCGAATGGGCTAACATTCTCATCATTAGTCAACCCACACAAGGATCAGTTTCAATTCAATAAGGATTGTTTAATTTATAAAAGAATTTATAATTAATTTATTATTAAAATTAGACAATAAATATAAATAAATAAATAAATATATGTATAGATAAATATAATTTATGGTAGTCAATATGAAAAATCTAACAAATGAGGCCATTAGGGTTTTCCGTGAAATGGGATTATATGGGTGTGAGCCTAATGCTTATGGTTATATTGCAAGAGGTTTGTGTAAGAAAGGGAGGGTCAATCAAGGTTTAGGGTTTTACAAGGAAATGAGAAGTATTTGGTGCCTAGTACTAATGCGATAATCATTTGTAGTCTAGCATTGGAGAGGAGGTTTGAGGACGCAATGGAAATTGTGTCTGATATGCTGGGTAATTCTAGGTCTCCTGATCATCTGACTTACAAAATGGTATGGAAGGACTGTGTCGAGAAGGGAGAGGTAACGAGGCCATTGAACTACTTGATGGATGGAGGAAGAGGGATATTTCAATGAGTGACAAGACATACAAAACCTTATTGAATGAATTGCATTTTCTAAACCGGGAGTAGGTTCTGTACTTCTTAACTTTGGATTTGCATAAGGGACATTTCTTTTGTTGAGTGCAGTTTTTCTATTGCTTGGTACTATTGAACAAGCAAAGAAGTTAATGTTAAATTGCTAGTAAGCACTGGATATATTGTATGTGGTGACTATTTTTGATTAAGATTGATGAATGCAGATAAATGGAAGCATTGTGCTTGCTGTGGGAAATTCTTTCAGCCTCTATTGAAATATTTACTCTTTCAATAACTGGGAATAATTTGGTTTCTTGAACCTGGTAGCATACTTTTTGTCTCTAATAATTTGATCTTGACGATATGGCAAGAGCTCCTTTTGTTCTGAAAAATGACACTTGTTACAAGAAATATGAACATTTTTTGAAGAGATCAGCTTTTGAGAGGCTACATAAAAGCGCAGTTAGAGCTCACACAGGTGAGTATTTTAACTATTTTCTCTGTCACAGTGGTGGGACCTTCCAAGACTGCTGGGGATGATTTATTGGACAGACTTCTTTGCCGCCATATAACCGAGGGACATAATGGTCATCTGACTTGTTTACTCATTGTTGCAATTTCAAACATTTACTTTTAGCCACATTTCTCTGATGTTTTGAAGATCTGAACTTGTCTTTGTGCCATAATCTTGTGAAGATTGCTTAGCAAGACCTATGCTGTTCTAGTAAATTGGAATAGCTTAACCTATGCTCAAGGGAATAATATTTATGAATAGAACTGAGTTTTTTGTTTTTTGTTTTGGTCTTTCCTACACAGTTTGTATTGTCACTGCTAAGCTCCCAAACTCTCCCTGTTTAACTCGATTTCTGCCTTACATGTCAGACTTGTTCAAGTTTGTGGTCAAAAGCTCCAATCTAATGGTGGAGGAACATGCGGAAGAGGATCTTCTACTTTGCCCAAAGCTAATCAAGGTGTTCGGCTCAATCTAGGCAGTTGAATTTCACAACCAACAACCACGCAAATTTTAGGATATTGTTTTGTTTAATCTAACGACCCAAATTATGCCAAATACCTGCTTGGCTTTGGGTCCATTCAGACGATCCAAATCTAGAATCTGCATTGCTACCATGATATAAATACAGTACTGTTGTAGGAACACTAGAAGCAGAGAACAAGTGAGCACTCGAGTACAAGCTCTTTAACCTATTTATGTCAAGTGTTGAGGAGGAATAATACAATTGTTATCAGAATGTTTTATCATAATCTCAGTTGCCTGATTCTGGCTCTCATCAATTTACCTCCCAAAAAGGCCCTCTAATCAACACATAAGAAAGTTTGTAGTACTTAGCTGAGAAATCCTGTGTGTTTTCAAACCGAGGACCAATCTAAACTTTTGAGAATTTATTGTATGGCTACTGTATAAATGTCACTGATGGAGTCATCATTTTTTCTTCCCTTCAAACGTATCAAATATTCAAATGTATATTTGCCTCTTAAGGAAAACCCTGAATAAAAGAAGTGATTCTCTGTTCCATAAATCATAACTGTGACAAGATTTTGTATCAGTTTACTGAAGATAAAGAAAAGTCAACATGCTGAAAATGCAAAATCTTACATTGGAAGAGTGTAGTGATAGAGATTCTTCCTTGTTAATCGAACATTGATTGATAAACAGTTATCCACAACCACCAACAAAACCCGTACACGTAAACAACGTTGACACTACATATTTCCAAACCATCGATTTTACAAAACATAAACAATCAACAACCTTCGTTCCTACGGCCTATTATCAACAATAAATCAATAGAATACAAAAGAAAATATTCTTATCCACTACAAGGCTACAATTATAAAGTAAAAGCAAGATGAAAGTCACGTAGTTACATACATCAGACAAACGATGTTGACCTTGAAACTTGAGACAATGCATCTTCAAACTGATCATCATCAACCTTCTCGGAATTCAAGCTTGGTGGAATGAAAGACCTGAAAATCTGTTCCATGTCGGGATGCTCCTTCAGACTATGTGCTGCAACCTCAAGTGCGGGATGGTCAAAAGCACGGTAGAATTTCTTTGCACAGATGAAACCAAAGACTATGGACAATATGGGAAGAGGAATTAGCAATGGGGCATAATAGAATTTCTGCACCCCAAAGTAACCAAACATGGTAACTTGGTATAGGATCAAAGATGCTAGTATACGGTTGTTAATGTGGGGCCACATTCTTCCATAACTTTCGTATGATGGAACATACACTTTGAGTGCCTGTTGATACAGGGATAAGACAAGCAAGTTATTAAATATTTATATATATATATATATATATATATATATAATCATGAGACATTGAACTATGATTACTTGTCTTCGTTGGATAAACTTTTTCAAGGTACATCATGTACAATTTTAATTGCTAAGTTGTTTTCCGACAAGAATTACAAAGAATCTTTGACTGCCAGAGAATAATTTTAGTCTTGTAGCAAAGCTATGGCAAACACCAGGAAGAGGAAAAGTTATCAAATACATGTATTTCTCCTGTGTTTTAAAATAATACACAGATCTTCGTTAGCTACCATTAAGTACTTTTTACAATAGTCAAATGCCTCAAACAATTCATTGTATATGTCAACTTCAAATACTAACTTTGCTTGGTTGTTAATCAATTGATCTTTATGCATTGTATTTTTCAAAACAAAGGGAAGATCCGTTATCACAATATCCAGGAGAAAATGTATTTTACTCCTCAGAATTTGGCAATCTCATACTTTTTGTTTATACTTCATTGTTTTTATAGTTTGAACCAAGAAATTGCCCAAGAAAAATGTTCAATAAAAAAAAATTCCAAGAACGTCACCTGATTTCGCAGTATAAGCCATCCAAGACCAAAATAGACAACGCCAAACGGAATTATCACAGGAGCAATAACAGAATAGCAGAGGACAATTGTAACAATCAGCATGTCGCCAGGCACCCTTGTCCCATAACCAAGATCTCCAGGAAACCAAGCTTCTTTCAACTCAGCTTCAGTCTTACAAAGATACTTCCTCTTCAAATGATATATGATAAGAGGAACTATTCGGGACAGTTCAAGCCCGTAGCCAACGAAAAATCTGAGACAAACAATTTAAAAAGAAACAATTAGTGAATCTGTATTAACAGAAAAGGTGAAATTTTGATTGGTTTCCTGTCTATCATGGGAAGGAAAGAGCAAGTTGTCACAAACACGCTTTACACAGTATCTCCTCCTTCAAGGGGGACTAAGGGGAATCACGACACATTGAAAGACAGCATTTGGCACTTAATATTACTCATCTATCATTAGAAAGTTCGCAGGACAAAATCAGGTTCTTCAATAGGAACATTGCATGTCGAGGAAATTTTGTTAAAGACCTAATCATGTGGTGTTTTGTTGTAAAAAATATTTACTTGTCATATTTTTATTGGATAATCTAATAGTAAACTCCTAAAACCTGTACTTTTTTGTCCATACAGAAATAAGGGGGCCAGGTCGAGGGCAAATGGGTTATTTATCTACCCAGTGACTAATATGAAACATAAGAAACTGAAGGTTAGGAGGATAACTTACTTGAGAGCCACATAGGTTAAAAAGAAAGTAGCATTGCCCGGGAGGCTACTAGCTAGCAAGGACACAGTTTTGTTTGGGCTCTTCTCAATGGTCTTGAATGTGCTGAATAACGTACCACCCAAAGTAACTCCAATGAAAACATTAAGCACAGTGAAATAGAAATATTTCCCAGAAGCAGCCCTTACTGCATGACTTTCTGATGGGATGCCCTCAAGTTTAGATAGAAACAAAAGTAACTTGGGTAATAAAGCCAGGAAGACAATCAGCGCAATTTGAGGGAGGTAAGCTTCCAGCACTGTCCTCAAAGCCTCTATACGCACAATTGGCTTTAAAAATGGAAGAAGCTTAATCAAATTCTGCAGAGTTGTGAAAGCAGAAATAAATGCAATCGGAATCATGTAGAAGAATATAGTCACTGCAACAATAAAATACACCACATACTGCCGAAGGTATCTTTGAAAAAACTTGATTTTCAAATTAGGCCATATAAGTTGTCGTGGTTCTGGAGCATCAGACACTGTAAATGAGTCAACCATTTGTGCATGTAAACTCTGAGCTGCAGATGCTGCAGTTACTCTATTTGTGAAGAAAATCAGAGCAGCATTTTGCTGTTTCTCTTTGAGAGTGACCTTTTGCTCAGATTCCAATTTTGTAACTAACTCAGTTATCTTCTCATTGCAATATTCTATGGTATCCACCTTTGTACCAACAAGACCAAGGAAGCCAGTCCTGTTAGTTGGCCTTGTCCCTTCTGGTTTGGCTGCTGTTTTTGACCCTTCATATACTGCTTCAGCATGCGCAAGCTTCTTCTTATACCCTTGTAACTCCTCCCAAATCTTGTTCACCTGTTAGAATTGATCTTAAAGATATTAAATTATAGAGTGAAGCATTCAAAAGAAGAAAAAAATTGGAAAGAAGCACAGTAGCAAATCAAGAACAAATTCATTAGACCTACTGCAGTCTTTCTTATATTTTGATGGAACCAAATACACAGAATAATAGAATAGGAACTCAGAATAGCAAAATAGGAACCTTGATTGACAAAATTAGTTCTGTTACAGAATCAAAATGTACAATTTCCCAGTGAACAAAATACACCACAGAACAGAACTTACAAAAGATGAAACAAGAAAATAATTTTCCTAGGATTTTTAGTAGCTAGGACACTCCATAAACAACCTCAAGTTATTCTCTGCCTCACGACACTGTGGTACAGCCTTAAAAAACCCCTCAAAGTTAGTAATTTGTTAGTTATAACTAATCCCTCTAACCACCTTATTTCTCCTATTATGACCCTCAACTCAGCCTTCTTTCTCCTACTGTATTGTTTTATTTTTATTTCAGGCTCATCATTTTTCTAAATGCCACAGCAATTTAAAACTGTAAAAGCAGACTCCAGTGTAAGGCAAGTAACCAGAACTAGGGAAGGCAATTCAGGGAACATGACTAAAGACAACAAAATGAATACCGTACCTCTTTGTTGTCGGTTACAATCATAGATCTGTGATATGTCTCAGGATAGATGGATTTAAAATATGAATCCACCTGCTCTTTCCTAGTCTGACCTTGAGGAACAGGAGGTATATCTCTCACAAGTACAGCAAACTGTTCAGGTTTCATTTCAGGAGATCTAAGAGCTTCAGATCGCAGACATGATACATGTTTGTATGCCTTCCATAAGAGGTACAGTGTGACAAATGAAACCCAATAGGTGGCGATCAAAAATGCCCACAACCTTGGACTTTTTGCCTACAGAGTGGGGGAGGGGGGTTAATTAGTTATAAGAAAAAGAAGAAAGTGACAGTTCTACTTCTACTAAATAATAAAATCAGATCATACTTCTATATTTCCCATAGATAACTTGTCAAGTTCGTTGAAAGTCCCATTGCTGACAGTATTTGTTAACGACACTCCATCAGCAGTAATAGCCACAGGCAGAAGTACTGGTAGCAGAATAATGCCGGATAAAACTAGGATACCCAGCACTGCCACATCACAAGAAGAATAAAAACAATTTAATAGTTGCAAACTGACTAAAGTGATACACAAATCATCAGATATATGGGTTAATTGTCAACCACAATATAACTACAAATGAAGTAGCAACTGAGGCATCAATTTGGCCACATTTTATTTAGACAAAAGCTTATCATGAGAGCACATAGTACCATCATTAAAATAAAGACAACACATATAATGCACTGAGAGACTTGCACCTATTTGTATGTTTAAGTGCATGGAATAGAAAAGAGAGATAAACATGTCAGCAAGTAACGTGAAATTCTGAAAGTGTACAACCAAACTACACCATTTTGGAAACCATCTTTCAATTATGTAGGACTTCCTAGTCTAATTCTCACTCTTTCCTCTCCTAATTTCCATAAGAAGATCTAGAAATCATTAATGAGCGTCATCTCCTCCAGTGCATGGAAAATGACTACTTTTGACACTTGCACGGCACGTCACACATTTTGAGTTTTCATTTCTGAAACATGGTTGTAATTAATTCTCCAAACATCTGCAGATTACGAGAGAAATACAGCAATATAAATTTGGGTTTAATTGAATTTTTTTTTTACTTCTTTCGGTACGGCACTCTAAAAGAAGCTTTTTAAAAAAAAATTGTCATTATTAATAATTAATAATAATATATAATACCTGAAAATTCTTATAATTTTTTTTAATTTTATAATTTCGTTTTAAAAATTAAGTAGTGGATTTTATTTTATTTATCTAATACACTACACTTGCATCTCAATTTTTTTTTTTCCATAATAACTTCTGAAAAGGCTATATTCTGATACTAAATAAATGAAAACAAAGGGGGAGGGGAAAATAAAAATAATATTAATAATATTAATAATAAATTAATAATAAATTAATAATTTTTATCTTAATTTATTTTATTAGAAAAGGTTATGGATTTTCAGTTTTTCACCACTTTGACCCGACCCGGCCTTCAATTTTTTTTTTTTTAAAAGTCAAACAAACTTGTATGCCTAAAGGGCGAAATGTAGTTGTTTTTTGCTACATTCACGTACCCAATGTAGTTTTTTTCCTCGGACAAAAATTACATTCACGTACCAAATGTAGTTTTTTTCCTCGGACAAAAATTTTTCTAGAAAAGAGTTATAATTGACGCAAAAAAAATTTGACTAAAGTTCTATTTTGATCCTCGTTAGATGTCATCTTTCTAGTTTAGTACTTCATAAATTTTTATTTTTAATTTAGTCACTTACAAATTGATATATTATCCAATTCAGTCCTTCAAAACTTTTCATTCTCAGTTTGGTCCCTCATAATTTAATATGTTATTAATTTAGTCTTCACTTATTTTTATTCTCAATTTGATTCCTTACAAATTGATATATTATCAATTCAGTCTTTTTTTGCTGCCATAACTTTTGATGTCACAACTTTTAATAAAAGGACTAAATTGATAACATATAAATCTGAGGGACCAAATTGTAAATGCAAATATGTAAAAGACTAAATTAATAACATATCAAATTATCAAAAAACATATTGAGAATGAAAATCTATAAGGAACTGAATTGATAACATATCAATTTATAAGAGACTAAATTAAGAAAAAAAATTTGTGAAGGACAAACTTAAAAAAAATACATTTGTACGGGACCAAAATGATGTTTTGGTCAATAAAATTTTATGAAGAAACTTGTGAAGAAAAATAGAAAATTTTCGTTTTTGGCGCTTTGTATGTGCCCTGATTTAAAATTTTAAAAAAAATTAATGAAGCATTTTTTTTTTCACCAAACTAACAATCTAATTTTAGAATTATTACACATACTTAATTTTAATTTTTACGTTAGGCCTTTTGTGGGAAGGATTAAAGTCTACCGAAATTTTTTCTCTTCTTAAATCAACTCTTTCAGTCAATAATTTGGATATTAGAACAAATATTTATATACCTAACAATTCAAACAGTAGATAATTAGCTTACTGAAAATTTTTAAGAAACAAAAATGGTTAAAATTGCTTAAATCTGATTCTACTTTATAGTCGCAGCAGCAACAACAAAAAATAACATTAAATAAAACCAAAATTTAAAAAAAAAAACTCAGAAAAGAGAACGGATATAGGATAAACCAACCAGTGCTCAAGAACACAAAGTATACAGCAGTATCGACGCCAGACATGGCGATAACGTCCTTCTCCGTCGACGAAACCGCTTCCCAGATCCAATCCACCGGGTTCCGGATCCGCGACACGCTTTCCACCGGATCCAGTCCCTTGAGGATCCGATTCGGATAGTACACCACATTGTTTCCGGGTCTGGCCGATAGCCAGGCAAAGACGAGCATCAAAACCACAAAAATCACGAAGGATGTCGCCAGAGACGTCAAGAACGAAGAGAAATCCATCTCGAGAACTCTAACGCGATTCCCTCAACACAACACAGTGCTGGATGCAGGTAGCTGCAGAGCCTAAAATAGGAAGTACGGTAGAAACGGGCAGTGAATGAGAGAAAGCCGTTGCAGACGTTATGGTTGGGTCATTAATTGCAGGTAGCGAAGAAGATGAAGAAGAAGCATTTGTAGTGGCAAAAAAAGTTGGATTCAGTTTATGCTTGAAGAAGCAACGGAAGAGAAGTGAAGAGGAGAGAGAGAAATGCTTGAGAGTGTAGATTACTAGATTAGCTAGTTAGTTGTTGATGTTGTTGTTGTGGGGTAGCTTTGCTTTTTCTATTTCTTAAAAAGAAAACAAAAGAAAAAGCTAAATATTCACTTTGTTATTTTTTTATTATTTTACAGTTTTTTATATTTTCGTTATTACATTTTTTAATAAAAATAAAATATGTATAATACTTTCTTTTTAAATAACTAATCATATGATTGAGTTGTAAATATATAATTCTTTTTAAAATAAATCATTGATTTGTTCTCTAAAAATTATAGGTAAAAGTATTTTTTATGTTTTTTAATATTTATATTAAATTTTAATTTTATTTTTAATATTTTTTTACGTTAGTTATATTTTATATGTTTTATTTTCATTTTAAATTTATCTTTTTTTACTAACATCGTCTGATTCATTAACGAAAAATATTGATTGAGTGGTTAGTAAAAATAATAGATTTGAACAAAAATAAAATATGTAGGACTCAAATTTATACTTTTTACATCTCTAAAGTTATTTTTGTGTCAATTATGTCTTGTATATTTCATTTTTATTTAAAATTTACCATTTTTTCAAATCATTTAGTCAGTATTTTTTATTAGTGGAATAGATTGTATTAGCAAAAATGATATATTTAAAACAAAAATGAAACATATAAGACATAACTGATCAAAAAAATTTGTTATAAATGAAATTGAAACTTAGTGTAAATGTTAGAGACGTAAAAAATATTTTTCAAAAATTATAATTATCTCAAGAGTGTCAATTTAGCTCCTGAAAAATTACGATTATCTCAATTCATTCTTTTGTTTGTTAAAACGATTTTTAGCCATATGTGATTTAGTATTGATAAATTTGATGATTTAACAATAAAAAAGACTAAATCGGAACAAATAGAATTGTTTAAAAATAAATATAATTTTTTAGAATTAAATTAATAATTTACTCTTATCTCTAGTAAAGAGCAAATAATTATTGTGTTTTAGTTAAAAAATCAAATAGCAAAAATATAAAAGATACAGTTACATGTATCCTATTTTCCCATTTTCTTTCATTCTTAAATATCTATAAATTATAAGATTTAATAAATTTTATATTTTTATATGAAATATCACTTATTTATTTTTAATGAACAAAATTTTCACATATTTTTATTTATGATCAAATGTAATTTTACTACGTTACAAATGATATCTGAATAATTATTTTTTAGAAGTCATACTTTTTGAACTGTATTGCAATTTTGACCTATAATCTACCAGATTTTATATTAGAAAAGCAGCTTGTAATAAATAATAAGTATAAATTTAATGCAAAAAATCTATCAGCTCTTTCAAAAAAAAGTATATAAATTTAATTAAAAAATATATAATATATTTACATTTTTGATGTATTTATTTATTTTTAATTTTGATCTGAAGGGACAGCGTGTTGTGTGCGCGTGATAGCGGAATAAACGGAACACGGAGATCCAGTGAGGAAAGAGAATAGAAAAATGCAAAACGACACTAACATGAATAAATAAATGATATGACAGAAATACCCCCGGATTTATATGTACTGCCTATATTGCCCATCAATTATTTATAGTTTTAACTTTTAAGGTGTGCGAATTAATTATTTTGTAAATTGATTAAATTAAAATACGAGACACGTGGTCAAAAAAGTCATACAATGAATAGAATGAGGACGTAGAGAATTCGATTTATCAAGATTTTTTATTTAAGAATTGCGGGAGTAAAATAAAATATTACTTATTGATTTTTTTTCAAAAAAAAATCATATCAAGCATTATTGCAAGAGCCGAATTCGACTTTCCAATTCAATTAGTTAGACAAAGAATTAGCTAGAAATTCAATTCAGAATAATTCTTAAAACCGATAAGTTATTGAACCGATCAAAAATTAGTTAAATTAGCTAAGAATCGGTGCTAAATAAATTCATTGAAATGGTTCACATAATTTTTTTAAATTTTTTAAAATTTACTTATTTTATAATCAAATAATGAAAAAATCAATATTATAAATTAGCCAATTTTAGTAGAGATGTCAATATCTTGGTGTTTTATAGATTTGATATGAGTAAATATTATCTTAATTGATCATATTTTTTTGTTATTTGGTCCATTTTTACTGTGAATGTTATTTTATGTAATTTGATATCAAATATTAATTTTAATTAAATTTATAAATTTATATTTATAATATTTAATTATATTTTTTTATATTTTAAAGTTGATCTGTTCAACTATAATTTGATCATAATCTAATAATTGACCATTAAAATAATGTCTTCGTTGATTCAATGACAAATTTGGCTTTCAGAACCTTGCTCACGAGAGATAGTACCTAAATAATTTGTAAGAGTTTAATTGAAGATGATTATGATGATAAATACAGCTGATAGTAATGATGAAAATAGAATTAAAAAGTGTATAAATACTTTTTAATTTATTTACAATCTGAAAATTCTTTATTAAATTATAACTTTAGGTATAATAATGACACACAATGCTTTACAGTTATGCGAAGATGAACTGATCGATTGCTTAGACATGTTTTTAAATGACATTTATATTTTATACGTTTCTATGTTTGTTTATAATTAATTAAATTTATTTATCTTTAATAAATCAATTATAAGTACGGTGATGAAAGCTGGATTTAAAAAATCAACTTCATAATTTCGGAAATATATTTAATCAAAGAAAAAGACAAAATAATGCAGCCGAGCTGTCAATCAAGCATTTGGAGTTTATTTTAAATTTCATTTTCAAATTGAAATATGATTGAACTCGTGAATGAAATAAAAGTATCTAAACTTCTAAAACTATAATCAGAAAACTTACATATGCAAGCTAATTTGTTGACAGCCATAGATTGGTTCTAATATTAAGGTCGTTAATTTTCTAAGTCAGTCATTTGATTGTTAGATTAGCCCAATGTTGTTTCCGTCGGTTTTCTAAGCCAGCCATATGGGGGGAATACATTGATTCTAATATTGGAGTTATCGATTTTTCAAGTCAGTCTTTAAATCACTAGATTGACTCTAATATTAAATCTATCGATTTTTTAAGTTAATATACATTATCAGTCGTCTAATCATAATACAATTAATGACTTAAAAAATTAATAGCTCTAATATTAAAATCAGTTTCCATGTGTGTTTTATAAAGGACAATAAATTATTTGTGTAGATTACTATTTTGACAGAGTCTTGGATTGTGCACAATAATTATTAATTAAAGAATAAACATGAAAAATATGGCATATATTTGTCAAGTTGTACTTTGATAACAAACTTGATAGTAATATATATTTAAATTAAAGTTTAAAAAATTAAATTAATTGAAATATTAGTACAAGGTTTATTAATTCAACTATATTAAACTGTGATTGAATTAATTATATTTATATATATATATAATTGATTTTATATATTAACAATTTAATATAATAAATTAATAAGTTTTTTAATATTTATATGAAAATGAAAGAAAATTTAAAGTTAGTTACAAAAGATTATATTAATAGTACTTATATATAGAATAACACATTAATACTTATAAAATACATGAAAAATTAAAAAATTGTATGAAAAAAATTAGAAAAACAAGAACAAAACTAAAACTAATTTAACCATTCAGTTTCTCAATTTTACTTTTTTGTTTTTTAGTTTTTAACCAAATTTTTCTTTAACTGATTCACTATATTAAATCAAACTATGTACGTGATTAATTTGTCAATTTTTTGATCTAATCGACTGGTTACATCAAATTTTTAAAATGATATCTTTCACAAAGCTACTCAATATATTTATTTATTCCTAGCACTTTAATCATTGATTAAATTGTAATAAATATTGTACGGTGATATGATTCTTCCTGTGCTTTACAGAAAAATATACCCAGAACAACAATTTTAGTTTGAATTATAGTCGTCGTTATTGTGTTTCTAAAACACCAATTTTTTAATTATTTTTTATTGCTCTACAATTTTGTTAACTTTTTATTTTCAAAAAATATTATATTTATGTGAAAAATTAATTATTTTTTTGCTAATTAATATAATAAAATTAAATTTTGTACAATATACGTTCATTTTAAATAAAATTATTTAATTTTTTATTATAAATTTAAATATAAAATTGTAATTTTTATTGATATTAATAAAAATAAAAAGTACAAAAAAAGTAAACATAAATGAGTCAAGAATATCTAAAAATGAAAAAAAAAAAGTATGAAATGCAATTGAACAAAAAAAGTAAGGGAATTTGACCAAGAAAGAAAAGAAAGAGGTTAATTTGGTAATTTCGGCGAAGAGTGACATGTAACGGTCATTCTCTTATAATTAATGCAATAAGTAGATATTTTTTCTTTTGCCAACGTGGCTTTGCCCGGAAGACTATTTATCAGGACAAGTGTCGTGCAACGAGATGATTGAACACGTGGCAGATGAATGTGCTGCCGACAGGCTTATCCTTTGAATTTCTTTGGTTCCGTGGCCTTTAAAAAAGATAAGAAAGAAAGTACTTTGTCCTCATTCGAATTTAATGCCACAAGATGCGGGATCGGATTCGCTGCAGTTGGAAACTCTTCAACAAAGCTTGACTGTCCCTTTGAGTGACTCCGAAGATTTTAAATAGTGTTTAGTATTCAAAAAAAAGAGTAGGAATGAAAAAATAAAAAAAATAAAAATAAAAAAAGAAAGGAGAATAAAAAAATATTTAGTATGAGATAGAGAATAGAATATTTTTAAGAGAAAATAAAAGAAAAATTAGAATAAAATGATTAAATTATCCTTACTTTTGTCGCTCACTATCCGTGTTATTACCAGCCGGTCGATTGATCTGGTGTAGCCGGTCGATTGATTTGGTGTAGCCGGTCGATTGATCTGTGCAGCCGGTCGACCAGCTTAATGCCACATGATGCCGGGCTTGTCGGTCGGCCTGTACCAACCGGTTGATCGGCCTGATGAAGCTAATCGGTTACATAGTGCTAAGCGGTCAGCAGCCTTGTGTCAGGTAGACCGGTCGCCTATGCCAATCGATCGACACAAAGGGTACGGTCCATCTCAATCTCCCATTTTTTCATTGCATCTTAGACGGGGAGAAAGTCGACGATGAAATCGGGAAAACGAAATTCAACAGGAAAGGACACTTCTGATATTCAGGAAAAAAAATATAAGGCCAAAATGGACATTTCACTAGTTTTCCATCTCAAATGCAATGAAAAAAAATAGTGCACTGTTGAGGGACGACAGAATTTCGTTTTCCTTCTATTTATTATGCCAAAATGATATCAAACAGCCCAAGAGAATGAACAGTAATAGAACTGAATATTCCTTTCCAGCGAGAGAAACCTTACTAAACGGATCTTAAGTATATATAGTAGTAGTTGTTAAATTTAAGGTGTGATTCTTATTTTGACTTATTTTTATAGTTTGGCACGTTAGTTGTTACGCGTAAAAATAGTTTTTATATAAAAAGTAATAATAAAATAATTAATTTATAACAAATGTTAGTAGAAAGTAATAAATATTGAAGTCATACAAAGTTGATTGTAAGACCTATTTATAGATTTTTAAAAGGTTTTCTATTGTAGTGGAGAATTGTTTAAAATGGTGAGAAGTTGTTTAAACTGATGTAGCACTGTGGAACCCATAATAAAAACTAAAATGAGATTTATCACTATAGATACTCTATAATAATGATTCTTAAAGGGTTTTTAAATTTAAAAGCCAGTTCATATTTCGATTTATTACTGTAGTTTCTCACGCTAGCTATCGCATGTAAGAATGATTCTTATACAAGAACATGTTCTTATACAAAAAGTAATAATAAAAGAATTAATTCATAATAAATATTAGTGGAGAGTAATAAATGCTAATGTAATGGAGAATTAATTGTGAAACTCATTTGTGAGTTCTTAAGACACTCACCACTAAAGTGGATAGTTGCTTAAAGTAATAGGGATTTGCTTAAATTGATATGGTACTATGAGACCAACAATAAAAATTCAAGTGAGATTTATCACAATAAATCCTTTAAAAACTACGGTCGACTTCCCTCACCTCATCTTTTCTTAGGGGACGTGCCTTGGAATAAAAAAAATTTAACTAGCATAAAAAAACGATGCAAGAGAGAGACAGAAGAACTCGGCCTATATGGAAGTTGAGCTCTCTATAGTCTCTCTCAAGCTAGAATAGATTCATGCGTGAAGATAAGCACAGGTCAGGAGATAGCCAAGACACGTGTCACATAGGAAACAACAAATGCAAATTCAAATTTTTTATCGTTAATTTTGGGCAAAAATATTACTCGTGCTCTCAAATTTTAACTCATATTTTTATTATAATTTGAATTTTATTTTGTGTCAATTATAATCCGTATATTTCTAATTAGTTTTAGTTATGTCTATAAAACTAATGCTGTTAAAATATTTAATAATAGATGATGAATGTATCATTTTATCTTGAACATATTAATACTAAATCATTTATCTTAAATATGTTATCTTAAATTTGACTTAAAATGACCAAAATAATTATGTGAACTATCTAGAATTTATCATTTGTTTTGTCATCAACGAAGGTTCATATAGTCATTTAAATAATATTAAAACTATTTGAAAACATATAAGTTATAATTAATATAAAATAAAATTTTAAATTATAATTGAAACATGAATTAAAGTTTAAGGATATAAATAATATTTTTTTCCTAATTTTATGAGAAAGCTTATGACTGGTTGAACTTTTTAGGATGTAGAATTTTGTTATAATTAAATTACTTTAACATATGTATGTATCATAATAAAAGATTAATTTACACAAACTTTCAAATAACTTCAGGGCAAAAAAGTTTAACATTTTAGAAAGTCAATTTTTTTTATAAACATACACTAATTATAATTTGAAATTTATGGAGAGTCCAATATTTAAAGAAGTCAAATTTTCCATTGATATTGTTAATTGAAAGTTGGTTGGTTATATTAAAAATGAATAATTTTTTGTTTTCTAAAAATATTTTTTATTAGAAGTAATTTATTTTAGACACTTAATATAAACACATTTTTAGTGAAAATTTAAACTTGATTTATCACCTTGTAAAAAGTTAATCTCTTTCATTAGACTCGCACTAATTAATTTAAAAAAATTAATTTTTAATACATCAAATTGAAATATAGTAATATACCCTTAAAAGTTGGAAAAAAAGTTTTCGGTTGTTAGATCTTTTTAAAAATATATAAAAATTTGTGTATAAAATCTCCTAAACAATTATCTACTATCTCTTAATTAAATATATATATACACACACACACACATAGTATCTCCCTCCCACTCTTAGTAAATGAGCATTAACTTTCTCATAATCTATTTGTAAATATTCATTTACTATTTTATATATTTCCTATTATTTTCTCTTTTTTTTAAAAAGCCTCTACATTTATGAGCTCAGCTCCTCTCTTTGATTAGCATCATGTTTGATCAAACAAAGTTATTCGATCGAAACTAACAGATGAAATCTATATAAAATTTACCTAATTGGGTGGTTCAATTTAACTAAGGTGTTGGCCAAGTATCTTTCCCACTCTACTATAAAGCTTGTGACCTTTTTTTCCATAGTATCACACAACCAATGACTTCAATGAGTCATACTCAAACTACTAGGTAGGATCATTATTTTTACAAAAAATAAAAAGATCCTCAAGGACACAAACCAAGTGTACAACAATACAACGGTCATTGGTGTGTTTATGTCACCTGCTGTTTTTTTTTTTTGCACGATCCATCGGCCCTCATCCTCCCACTCTCCTTTTACGCAATGATTATTGATTATCTAAATCTAACAAACATTACGCTCTATACAGTTTACTTGACTTTTTACACCAAATAAACAATTTAAAGTCCAATACACTCATCTACTAACATTGCCTCACACCTTTGCGATAATATTTTAATTTTTAAAAATAGTTGAGATATCTAAAGAGTTGGTCATTGATAGAGCTCAACGGCGTCGTGCGATCCATATAGCCAACCCCACTTAATGGGATAAGACTATATTATTGTTGTTGTAGATTGTTTAATTTTTAAAAGTTATCTCTAAACAATTAAGTTTATAAACATCATAGATTCATTACATATTATTATTGAATTAATCCTTAGAAATTGGATAAATATTGATCCTACTAAAGGACTAATTTGTATGAAGTATTAATTTATAAAGATTAACTCGTTCAACACTTAAATTTTATTGATTAAACAATAAAAATTGTATTTTTTAAGACTAAACTTGGTAGTTAGTATGACTTGGCAAAAGTATGTTGTCCTCACTTGAAGAATGCAAACAAGGTTATGATTCTATGAGGTTTGAGGGAAGGCATGCCTAAAACAAATGCAGAGTTTGAATGACTTAAAGTCCTATTTCTTGAGCTTCAAACTACATAGGATGCACAAAAACACCCCACATCAGAAAGAATCAACAATCTTGTTGCTAGATTCTTGAAAATTCAGTAAACCCCTTTTCACCAAAAACAAAAAAAAAATCAAGTAAACCAAGCTAATCATAAACATACATATAAGCATATCAAATACATTTTCAATAAAAACCACTTCTGATATTCTGTACTGGACCAACCTAAGAATCTACACAATTCACCTCTCAATTGTACACTGAACCAGAAAGAATTAAACAAATTTCACAACACCGTGTACAGCTTTAGTGGTAAACACTGTACCCAAGAATTTAATGCCCCTTCTTTCTTACAGGAACATTGAACAGTATTTCCCCGGTCTGGTGGAATTTCTTTTGGCATTTTTCCAATTCATCAGTTTTCCCCTTTTTTTTTTTTTTTGGTTCTGGGGGAACAAATTCATGGTAAATCCTATTTCTCTAATCTACTCTAGACATTAACCTAGGTGTACTTGAAATCAGCACAAGGGTTTCAAATACAAATGACATGAAAGCCTATGAGTGGCATTATCACACATTGTCATCTAAAGTTGCAACATCGAGCTCTACCTCTTATCAATTTGTCCCATAGACACAGCATCTGCCTTGGTGATTGGTAATGTGCAGTAAAGTAATCCTCCATGCATCCATACTGACAAAATTTCCAGTTGTGGGAGTACTGGACAGCTCTCATCGTACTGTTAAACCGCTCCACCCACATTCCCATGCTTACATCTTCCATCTTAAAGAGCTGCCATAAAATACAAACATGTTTCACCATCAATTTGTTCTCAGGCAGTAAACTGGAAGGAACTAGGATCCATTGCAGTTCTAGCAGGAACTACTGAGTCTAGTCCTCAAATCTAGACTGACCATTCTAGATTGGATGATCCATATCAAAGAAAGAATTATATTTAAAAAAAAAAGAAAAAAGACTTAATGAGTTTTTTTTTTCTTTAATCTAAAGAATGGACGATCCAAATTTGAGGGTTGAAGTTTGCAGTTCCCGCCAGGATCCAAGTTCAACTAGAAATACTAATAAAATTTTGTTTACAAAGGAAGACCAGAAGATACGGGGAAAAGAATAAGTGAATTTCAGATAAAGTTTATAGTGACCAACCCTCAGCCTCCTATTCTTGTGTTGAGACGCAACGAAATTAACAATGTCGCTGGAAATAACGTATGCAGGTCCATTTGCATAAGGAGGATATACTTCTTCTGGCCACTCCTGTCAAGGTGAGATGTAATCTTTCTTAGAATGAGAATAATGCAGATAAGAGGAGGTAGCATGCAGTTGATGAAAATACAGTTTTTTGTATTAACTTCCTGAATCCGATCAACTACATGATGCAACTACAGTACCTCAAACGTGACTGCCCATTTGCCATTTCTCAGAGGCCGATGCAAGAGATTCAGATTACCCATATAAAGAGACTTCTTTCGGGAGACACCCTCAATTTCTTTCAAGACCCTATCCACCCTAATAAATGTATCGTCATCACATTTCATGATATGTGAAGCAGTCACGTTCTGAACCTGCATGAAGAAACAATGGTTTTTGTACTGGAGAGAACACAAAGGCCAGCGCCCAGAAGAATTGAAACTTAACCCCCCCCCCCCAACCATTCTCTTTGTTTCCACCCTTTTTTTTTTTAAATAAAAGGAAAAATGATTGAAGAAAAATGACTAAAGGCTTTATATTAACTCACCCCGAACTCACAGATGGCAATGGTTTTAAGCACAACAAGCTCATAGCGATCCATAAATGGTAGAATGACAATATCACCAAAGTAAGCGGCCTCTTTCTTCAACACAGCATTTACTTCCTTCCTTGGATTCTTCATGTTGATAATTATAACGGACACATTACACAGAAAAAAAAGCCAAACCACATTAAGAAAAAGAACATTAGTAGGAAAAGAAATGAAA
Source organism: Biancaea sappan (assembly GCA_037074585.1). NCBI lineage: Eukaryota > Viridiplantae > Streptophyta > Magnoliopsida > Fabales > Fabaceae > Biancaea > Biancaea sappan. Next base: position 67,286,815 of record CM073493.1, on the reverse strand, counting down.
ATGCACACAAAGCCACTGAATAATGCCAAACAACACTAATCAAATTTTCAGATGTAAACATGAATTGCACATATTAATAATATCTAAGAAGCTATATATTTTTTCAAAAAGTACTTATGATTAATTTTGGTTGTGTTTCTCATTCTAGAGAGAAATAAGCTTTTCTTAGTGGTAGCAAAATCCATTTTTCTGCTGCGAGAAAGAAGCAAAAAATTGAAAATTCTCCTTTAAAGCAATCATTAACTACCTTGTTATTTGTTATCCTTCTTTACCTAAAGTCTGCTCTTTTCCATTTTTATTGTTTCTTTTTTAAATAAAATGCACAAAATTAACCAATCCTCCCTATATCTTTGAAAAAATTAAAATATATTTTTAAAAAAATATATTTGATCAATAAAATATGATTATACTTATTTTGATTTATTTTGATATATTTAATTTATTTATACATAATATTTTTTTATTAAAATGTTTCATATATGTATTGTGATTTTATTTAAAAATTTCAAATAAATATAAAATTAGAAACTCATTTAAAATTAACCATAATGAATATATAAAATCATTTATCCATTTAAATAATTTTAGGTTTAAATATACTTGAGGTCCTTGTAATTTCATTGAAGAATGATTTCAATCCCTATAATTTGAAAACAATAAATTTAATCCCTATAGTTTTCAAAAAATCATGAATTAGGTCTCCCAGATTAGTTTTTGGTTAGTCAATACTGACTGGAATGCTAATGTCAGTATTAAATGTAATATGTAACGTGAATATTGTAATTTGTAACATATGTCGTTAAATGTACTTTTATAACGTGAATATTTTCAGCATTTAGCATGATAAAATCCTCAAACACTCAAAATAAATTTACTGCTTAAATTACAAAGTTTTTCCAATGGATATATAAATTCATTGCAGATAATTTTACCCTTTTCAAACACATCCTCAGTAAATGAATCTGATCCTAGCTCTACAAAAACCCTAAGAAACTGCTCTTAAGAAGCATAACATATGGCAATTCCAAATTCTATTAGCAGTAGCTTCTTAGCCATCAAATTAAACCCTCACAAGACTAAACACTTCTATTATTGATCCTACAGGACTTGAAACCACAATTTAACCTGGAATTTCCATCATAAACCATAGGAGAGTTGTGCATATCTTATTAATGAAGATTTCACTGCTGTCCCATGTGATTCTTGGTATCATGCATTTCTTTATGCTCATGCCATAAGTGAATCATATTATTTTTTCCCCCAAAGAATAATCTTTTCTTTTATTTTACAAAAACTAAAAGTCTAAAACCTTTTTGGCCAGGGAAACATAAAGGCAGAAGCCTTACCAGTGCAACAAAAAATCGTACTGCTACATCTGAAGACTTGATTGCAGCTGATTGCATCCATGTTTTTCTAATTGCCATGCGTTCTGCAAAGTGATTAGAAGCAGAAAGAACTCCGATAAAAAGTTTAGAAGGCCTTTTCGGTAAAGGACTGGCTTTCCAAGTCTCTGACATTTCCAGTACTCTTTGAGGTGAGAAACTTGGATGAGATTTTGGAAGAGAGGTTGCATAAACTGAATGAACATCCACCTCTCCTTTAATTGCCAATCCTGTGGCATCTTCAAGTGTAAATCCCTGAAGATTATTAGAAAATGAAAAGTCAGAGAAGAGGAAAAGCTTCTGTGGCCACAACAGCCTGGATGGTAAAAACTGCAACAAAATCCAACTATTCTCAAAGCTTAAGCTTCTAGGTTGAGTGAAGCTTAGACACACGAAAAAAGAGCTATTACCATCACCATCAAGTCTAAACTACAACATGATTTTATGAGCGTATGCAAAACTCTATGATTATAACCCAATATAAATGCCAAAAAAGTAATTCACCAAGTTAGGAGTAAGACTGTGGAGTAGAAGCAATATATGAAGGAACTTATCTCTGTGACAGATAAGTTAGATATGAAATTTCACACTGTACAGGTTTTAATGCAAGCATCAGATGAAAATGACTCTCTCATCTCAAGTAACTTACTGTCCGATACGGAAAAGAAGTTACATGGCGCCCTCCAACATTAATGTGGTATCCATCAACACCAGCAAGCAGCGTAAGGACAAACATTCTACCCTCTACAAAAGGAAATGGCCAGGTCACTTCTGGCTTCTGCTCACGTCCTATAAAACGCTTGAACCATGATGTTGTCTTAGACTCTTTTGAGTCTGCAATATCATTACGCATCCACTTTTCACATCGTCTATACCCATCAACTGTCAATTTGAGAAGAAAATACATTTACAGGATTAGAATATGAAAAGGAAGACATAATTTAAACATCACAAACAGCTGGAATATTTGTGATCTTTTTTTTTAAAAAAAAAAAAGCAACATAAAGAAAAGAGTTTATTGATGAGGACGGACAACAATCCAACAACAAAGGACAAGTAGACCTCCCAAAACCATGAAACAAAGAATAACACTCTTTAGCTCAGAAGAGCTTTCCAGTACCTTTGTAATTGTAAATCCACAAGGGACACCCACCACCCCCCCTTAGAAAACAATTTTGCTGTAAACAAAAAGAAAAACAAAGAAGATATGACAGAAAGAAATTTTTAATTGAAACACTCACATTTCATTCTAAACAAAAACAAAGACACCACAATCCTGCAAATATAGACTATATATTAAATATGAATCTATTAACTAATGAGCATGGACAATTTGATCTCTGAACTTGGAGAACAGTCCAGACTCCAGAGTATATAATAGCAACATATACGACGTGCAATTCACAACCTATGAAGCATGGATATGTTACAGAACTGGTATGATATGACATGATTATATGAACTAGGCGGGTTCATCAATAATTGGATACAATGAAGCTAGCATAAGAAAATGTATACATGCAGCACAAATCCATAGAGAACACAGAAATCAACTTAAGAATAAAAGGTACTTCATCAATCATTTGGAACTCATGGTAATGCTAGAGTAGAACTATAACAAGAACTTCCAATTGCAGAAGTAGTCATTATTCAGAAGTTTCTTCTGCCACATCCTCTTAGAGAGAGAATTATCATTTTTGGCTTCCCTGTGGAGATCAGGTAAGGGTTTTTTAAGGGGGGGGGGGGGGGAGTGTTTCCTAAAGGGAATAAAAAGCTATCTTGAGAAATGTTTGTTTAGTTTCTTTTTCAACGTGGTTTGAAGGGATAATTTATCATTTTTTTCTCGTTCCATCCTTCTGGAAGATCACAGCTTAATCTTTTTTCTGTCTTTTCTACCTTGTAAAAGTTCAACAATGGAGACTCCATTCTGCAGCACTCTACATCTAAGTTAGCTGCTTCAAAATGAAAATGAAAAAAGACAAATCATACCGAGCATTTCTTCATCGTCGCTGCTTGGCAGACCATCACATCTTTGAGCTTTTCCCCACTGCATTCTGTAACAAGTATTATGCTCAATAACAGGATGTTTACTCCAATCCCCTCTTAATCGAGGATTCAAATGCAAAATCTTTGGAGGATCCTCCCCATCCACTGACTTCAGCCCTTGCAATTCAACCATGAACTGTGAAACTGAAACCAACGCATCACGTGCCCTCAACTTTGCAATCTGGGGAACATACTCCTTATGAGCAAGATGGGGTGTGCCCACCACAGTGATTGAAGAACCTGCAGCAAGGCCGCAAGGAAGGAACATCAACCCATCTCCCTTTACCAGTTCTTCTCCACTCATTGATATCCAAGAAGGGCATGACTCAGGCTTTCCTTCAAGGATGGAGCTTTCACCTGACTCCATCTCATCAATATTAACTAATTCTTGCCAAGCCTTTAATCCTAAAGTCCACGCCTCGTCTGCCATCCTCTCGAAAACAGTCAAATCACTGGTCCTATTCCATCGTCGCATGATTTCTCCAGTAATTCTACCATAACGCTGTGGAAACTGGGATATATTTTCTAGGGCATGCTGTTCCTCCTTTAGTGGTTCCTTGTTTGGCCTCAACGGGGCATCTTGGTCTTCATTATCTTCTAATCTCCGGTGAAATGCGTCTTTATAAACAGAACTGAAAAAGGGGTTGCTTAAATCTGCATCTTCAGAGGCCCCTCCAGCTGCCCTATCCAGTGTAGCATAACTTTCATCCCCACTTAACTGTGATACAATCTTTAGAAACTGTGGAAACTTACATGATATAAAAAACAAGTATAACGCCCCAATACCAAACAAAAAATGCGACAATTTGAACCTCCTTGAATTGGGAGGATCACTTTTTGGTCTCTTCATCTTTAAAGCACGAATTAGTCCACGATATTCAAAAACAAAATTTCCTCCACAATCACACTATCTAACCAAACGAAACCAAAACAAGTCCGGCAGCCGACAAAGCACGCACACCGCAACAATGCATAACCTTCAAAGCAGAAATACTTTCGAAGTTGGGGAAAAGCCAATATAGTTAGGTATTGGACAATGAAAGTGGGTTTCTACGCAAGAACGGAAAGAATCAAACCTCCATGGGCGGAATGTGATCGAGTTCAGAAATCACTCAATACCACGATGCAGCAAGAAACTGCGAGAAACCCCATTGCAATCGGACACGCAGAACCCCGGATTTTTCAAAATTTAGCCAGCATTCTGCGAAAAAGGCGGTATTTCCCCCGATTAAGGAAGCAATCAATGCCAAGATTCAGGCTTGCCCAAGAACAGAAACGCAGATCTTTGATCCTGTGTGAAGAACCCAGAGATATAGGGAGCATTGAAAGAAGAAACTGAAGCGAGAAGACGAAGAAGAAGAAACTCGGGAACTTAGCATGTATGTGGATGACACCTAACTGACAATAGAAGCGAGATTACTTGAAAAATAAGCTCTCAACGTATCCAACGGTGTAACAATTTGTTTTTTTTTTTAAAAAATTATTAATAGATCTCACAATTATTTTTTTTGTTAGTTTATGATTTTTTTTATTGACTTTAAAAATTGGTTTCAGCATGACAGTAATAAATTTTAGTTAGATTTTTATTGTGGGTTTCATATTGTCACATCAGCTTAAGTAAATTTATATTATTTTAAGTAACTTTTCATTCCACTGATAAATCTTTTAAGAATTCACAATCAACTCTTTACTATTTTAACATTTATTACTATTCACTAACATTTATTGTAAATTGATTATTTTATTATTACTTTTTATATAAAAATTAATTCATATATAAAAATCGTTCTTATATATAGCAGTCATTATAGTAAACTATAGTAGTGAACTGGAATAAGAACTTGTTTTTAAATTTAAAAACCTTTGAAAAACTACTGTAAATGCTTCTATAGCATTTCCAATGACAGTTCTTAAAGTGTTTATAAAAATAAAAACTCATTCTTAGTGAATTTCACTATTAAAATGCGTTAGCATCACTGCGACATGTAAGAACTGTTATTTTATAAGAATTAGGAGAATAAAGATGTGTGGTAACTTGTGATCCCCATTTGTAAATTATTTAGAGTTGCACTATTGTAGTGAATAGTTACTTAAAGTAAAAAGTGGTGATGTGGCGTTATAAGATCTACAATAAGTAACTTATTAGAATCGCACAATTGAAGATACTTTCATAAAAAAAAAATGATTCTTATATGTTAAAGTCATGTTGGCGCACTCTAATGATCAAACTCACTATAAACGAATTCTTATTTTTAAGAACCTTTGAAGAACTACAATTGATACCAAGAAGACCTAACAAGAACCCATAAACAAAAATAATAAAATTAAAAAAATTATGCTAATTAAAAATCTATTATTTTCTTTTAGTTTTTCACTTCCATCCCCTCTCAAATATGAATTCCTTCTAACTGCTGGAGTGCGGGAGGAAAATCCTAAATTCAACCAAAAAAAAGATCAACTTTTTTTTAAGGAGACTTTTAGTCTCTTGTATGATTTCCTCCAGCACTTCAATCGCCAGAAGAAATCCAAATCCTCTCTCTCTCTCTCTCTCTCTCTATATATATATATATATATCAATGACATGTCGAAGTATACCAATATTAGAATTCTTATTTTTTTATTAGAATATAATGATTATATGATATTTAAAAATATTTATATATTTTCTATAATTCAATATTGCATAATTATTTTTTTATTTTTTACACAACATAATAATAAAGACATAAATAACTCTATAAAAATCTAATCTTATTACGATCCTATTTCAGCTCCTCTTGATTTTTTTTTTCAAGTTCCACTTAAAATTATTTTGAAAGAGAATTTGATTCAAATAAACTATAAACATGTTTTCTAGTTTTTGAGGAAAAAAGATATCATTGTCAAGTAAAAATAAAAAATAAACTACTTTTCATTGTTCTTTTTTATCAATGTTTATCCACTTTATAGAGTAAGTAACTTTTTTATTATTCAACAAAAAAATTGATAATATTTTTTAAAATAAATCTGTACTCATTAGCTTAGCTTTGATAACATTATTTGCTTCATCATTTTGTAGGGCACCATTGGCTCCAATATTAAAACTATTAGCGTCGTATGTCAACCATTCGATCAAATAGCTAACAGTAACGGTGTGTTTGGTTGGAGGACTGAAGAGGAGAATAGAAAGGAATTTTATGCACAATATTTTTTTCCTTTATTTGGTTGGATTGGCTAATAGGAAACTTTTTATAATGGAAAATAAAGTATTTTTTTACGTTGTGTTTTTCCACTCAAAATTAGATGGAAAAGCCCCTTTCTTGATAGAAAATAGGGTATTGGACAATTATACCCTCCATCCCATGCTAGCAATATGTTGTCGCTATTCAAGCCACACCATCACCGTCTCTCCCCTATTATTCGTCGTGAAACATCAGCTGCCTTTCACCTCCCAAACTGTAGTCATTATAGACTCTCGTCGTCCTAAACCTTTTTTCGCAACCCATTGACAACGTCGAATGCCCACCGTCATCGCCACTATCACAGTCAACCTTTCTCCGACCATTCTCCTTGACTCATAGCACCCAAATCCTTTCTTCAGCCATTCCCCCTTACTCACATCACCCAAATCCTTCCTCCGGCCATTCCGCCTTACTTGCAGCACCCAAATCCTTTCGATCTATAAGAACTAGATTTCCTGGATTTTGATCTCTAAGGGTAAAAGGATCAAGTTTTATTGAATTATTTGGTTTTCTATTGGTGGGTTTGAGTCGGCGAAGAGCTTCATGGTCTCAGAAGAGCCGACAAAGGCGATTTCTTTCGAGCAAGAATAGAAGAATACAATTGGAAAGGTGATGGTGAAGGGAGAACGCACAATATTGCTTCAATTTTTTTTAATCATAATACAATGTATAGTGAGGGGTATTAGGGTCAAAATACTCTATTAAAAATTACATACTAAAATATTTATTTTCTCTTTGTTATTCATTTTTTTATCCCATACTAAACAATTTTTTCGTTTTCATTTTTTTTTTCTATTTTTCATTCCATTTCATTTTTCTTTTTCCTTTTCATTCTTACTCTGTACTCTGAACCAAATGCACCGTAAGTAACCTAAAAAATACAACCAAATGCACCGATAATTGAACAATTGACATATGCTACCAATTATTCTAGTACTAGAGCCAATAGATGCTTTATTTTGTGTACATAAACCTTACTTAGGTGCAACTTTCCTTGTATTGAAGCCATGAATGACTGTTTATTTCCCCTATTGATTTTTTTTTTTGGAAATAAAATTTTGTTTTAATGTTTAAATAAGGCATAATTAATGATACCAAATCATTTTGCCGGCCCGTCTTTATTGATCTATGGTTATATTAGTATAAATAAATAGGTTAAATTATTTTTTTTGTTCTTATAATTTCACTCAAATTTTAATTTAGCCCATATAGTTTAATAATTTGTAATTAAGTCCTTATAATTTCAAATTTTGTTAATTTAGTCTTAGCTATTAAACTTTTGTCCCTATTTCATTAAATTTTGCTAATATGACCAACCATACATATTAAGATCTAGATGTACATAATTTATGCTAACAAAAAAAAAGTAGAAAACTAAGTGATATTAACTCACATATGTATGATGTGTAATGCAACATATGTTAAATAATTATAACAAATTTGTTTAAGTTATGTATATTTCCAATGTTCAGATGATTTATAATCTGTCACAATACCAAAATCTAACATAATATTGACAAAACTTTAATAATAAGGATTAAATTAAAAAATTATGAAACTATAAGGGCTTAATTACCATTTTTTAAATTATAGGGACCAAATAAAAATTTGAGTAAAACTATAAGAACTAATACCATATTTTAACCAAATAAGTATATAAAACAAAAATACAATTTTTTTTATATAACCATCTGATAAAGTTAGATGATAAATGTCTTTTGATGTGTTACTTGAAGGTTTTCTCAAGCATTGTTTTCATTTTTTTGGGGCCATTATAGATATCTTTTATTTTAAGAGGTGTGTTATATTGCCAATAATGGTATGTTTTTATGTTTAATTCATTGCAAACTTTTTTAGGAATATTTTTTTTATATTCCTATAAATCTATACATTCTTGTATTTGGTTGATGTCAATATTTTTGAAATATTTGGTAATTTTTTAAAATATCTTAGCTAATAATTAAAAATAGTATATTTCTTTAAAAATTTTGGGTTTCGTTTTAAATGCACTTTGAAAGTGAACTCTGAATATATGGAATTGGTGTTGAAACATGAGATCAATGACAAAAGGACAGTCATAATAAAATTTGAGAATAGTTTGACCATAATAACTAAAAATACCTCAAGTTTAAACCTTTGTTCCATAATGTAAAAATATATAATTTTTAGAGTCTAGAATTTATGTTTTGACTATTTAATGAAACCTTCCTGTAAGCTGTTAAATTTTAGCCGATCAAAATTTGTTACTTTACAAAAAATTATTCCAAACAAATTAAGGAATATTGTGAGTGTAAGAGAAAGAGAAAAAAAAAAGAGTTATTTAGAATGAACATGACTCTTTACTCAAAGTGGATCTGACTCATTTATAGAAAGAGGAGAAACTAATGAAATCATTACATTACTAATATTTTTAAATTATTTAAAAATAATTTTAAAATATAAGATTATTTTAAATCATCAAAAAGTGAAATGCTTGTATCATTTGATGAAATTTTTAGTGTAAGCAGAATTGACAAAATCGGCTTAAGCATGCATACCGACTCGTATTTGGGTAGGTTCGGACTTATTATTTTTGCCTGTTTAAAAATGATGTTAAATAACATGTGGGTTGGCCTTCTTTTTTTTATTTTTCTTTTTTTTTTTGCAAAAATCAATTTATTTTATATAAATAACTCTTCTTTATTACATGTGCTTATTTTATGATATTATATTCAATAAATATAATAAATTTAGGTATGAAAACTTTTGTAATTTATTTTAAAATGAATATAAAATTTTTAAATTTAAATATAATATAGTTATTTTAAAAAGAAAATATGAAAAAATAAAGTTATTGATAATTTAAAAACATTAACTATTTTACATGTATAAATTGTATTTTTATAAAAATAATTAATTTTTTAAATAAAAAGATTTAATATTCTACTATTTATACATAAAAATATTTTAAAAAAGAGTAATCCGTAAGCAGCATTAAAAAGTGACTTATTTTATAAATTGTCTAGGCCCTTTTAAAAGGATGACCTATGATAGGCCGAATTAGCCCATATGACACTGCTAAGTATAAGTACTCAACATTACATATGCATTATATGGGAAAAATGCAAGGAAAAAATAATAAATGTGCAAGTGACTTGGCTGGTGTTAATATAAGTTGAAATGTTTCAACCTACAATTTGAATTGTTAATAGCAAGTTGAAAGATAATGAACATGAACTAATCATCCACCTGAATTTAATTTGTATGGATTGGATTAGTTTTGACATATTAACTGGTTAACCCAATCCAATGATCACCTCTATGTTCAAGATTTTAAGTCGCTTTAGTTTAGCATTTAATTTGAATCTTATGAATGACAATAATTCATTTTTTGAATATACTACTTTGGACTTGGGTCGTGTTAATATCTATTGAAATGTTTCAACCTATAATTTAAATTGTTAATAGCAAGTTGAAAGAGAATGAACATGAACTAACCCTCCAACCCAATTGAATTAGATAGTTTTTGAAGGATTAACAGGTTGATCCAATCCAATGACTACCTTTGTGTTCAAAATTTCAAATCACTTTAGTTTAGCATTTAATTTGAATCTTATGAATGACAATAATTCAATTTTTGAATATGCTACTTTGGATAAGACTATACCCTTATACACTCAATAAATTCAAAAAGGATCAAAATGTTATCCTATTGAATAGAAGGATATCGTGAGAAATTAAAAATAAAAAATCTTTAATGAAGAGCATAATTGAAAAATTATATTCACTTGTTCAAATTAATAAAGTTACATTCATTCATTAAATTTGTTCTATTTTATTTTCGATCAGAAATTTGTGTCTGGACTTGAAAAAAAAAAGGAAATTTATTTGGCCAAAGTTTGGATCTTAAATTCCATAAAATGGAAAATGATTAGAGATTGTAATTTTCAGAAGATGGCATTGTAGTTGTAAGGTCACATCTTGTTTATGTTGAATCCAATTTGCTATAACTTAAAATGTTGACCATAATGAATTAGATTTGACGTCTAACTTTATAATCGGTATGTTTTTCAAGAAAAAACAATGTTGGTTAGCTCATAAATTCGATTATTTAGACATCGCCTTCAACATCATAGTGAGTTAGGTCAGATTGTGAAAGTTTATGATGTGAGAAAATGAAATTATTTGAAAAATTTACTTCACAGTGTTGTTTTACTTGGCGTATAAAAAATTGAACTGGTCATTAAATATTTCATTTTGCTCATTTATGTTGCATAAGTTTTACATTAGTTCTCTATATTTTAAAGCCTTACTATTAGTAGCTCATGTGCAATTCCCAAAATGCTTAATATGGTTCTACTGGAAAAGCATAATGGCAATTTGGATATTTTGAAAATTGTATGAATGATACTAATATCCAATTAGCAACTCTTTTGATAGGCTATATCAATATTTGGAGAATAATTTATCAATTTCATTATATAGATTAATATTTATAGTTCTAATGGAAAATGACCAAAGTAATAAGATTTTAAAACATAGAGGACCAATATGAAACTTAAAAATAAAAATAAATGACCAAAATATAATTTTTGCATAATGATATTTATACATGATATGGGGATAATACATACTTAAGTTAATTCGGATGAGTACACTAAAGCCTTTTTTATTTGCATTTAATAAATGTTTGAATCAAACTTATTTCCTATTTCTTTTAAGTGCTTAATAGGCATAAATATATTTTAATGAATCAGATGAAGTCTTAAAATCATTCAAATGTATTATTCATTTTAGGCCAAAAAAGTACATTTTACCCCATAAACTTTGTTTTTATGTGCACTTTATCCCCCTTGAACTTTAAAACTTAATAAATAACCCCTCAAACTTTACAATATTTGCAAAAACGACCTTTTTGTTAGATATACCATTAACTAGACTAAGGGGGCCTTTTTTTTTTTTGGTTTTTTATGATTAATATGTATGAATCTAAATATACATATAAATATTAAGATAGCCTTTATATCTGAATACTGAATCATATTCCATTAACAATATTAATAAATAACTTCATCAAACTTTACATTCCTTGCAAAACAACCCTTTTGTTAGATATTCTATTAACTAGACTAAGGGGCATTTTTTTTTTTGTTTTTAAAGATTAAGATGTCTAAATCTAAATACACATATGAATATTAAGATATTGTTTTTAAATTTGAATACTAAATGACTAAGATTTTTTTAGCATCTAAATACATAAAGATTTTTATTAATAAAAAATGATATTCAAATAAATTATTAATTAAACATATATTATGAAAAAATTGATAAAATCAAAATTAGAAAATTAATTATATATTGAAATGAAAAAATTAAAACTTAACAAATAAGCATTGATTGTTAGTCTAGTTAACGAAATATTAAACGAAATGGTTGTTTTGCAAGAATCGTAAGAAATGGTTATAATTAAGTTTTGAAATTGAGAGGAGATAAAGTGCACATAAGACAAATTTTATAGGAGTAAATAGTAGGTTTCATTGTGGTCCTCTATCTTTATGTGAGTAATCGACATATCATATGCCATATGAATGATGACTAGATGTGTAACACTCGCGACTTTCGGGTGTTATTATATTTGATTTTAAGGAGTAATTCAGATGTAGGAGAAATTTTTTCCGGTTGCTTAGTAAGAAATGCGAGGCTAGAAGTGGCACCTCGGGGAGAGTAATTAGTGACTAGGGATTGGGGAGGTGGACATGTGACATTGAGGGAGCCAGATGATTATCGAGTCCGAGAGGGACTAAAATATAATAAGGAAAATGACATGGTACTTAGAATGCTAGAAATATCTGAGTAGGAGAAATTATGGAATTTGCCATTAGTAAGGTTGACCGAGGGTTGACCAAATGGAAAAATAGTAATTTCACCCTTATGAGTATATATAGGTGGCCACCCTATTTTCCTTTCATTCTTTCTCCATCCATCTCAAATGCTCTCTCCCTCCCCAAACACTCTCTTTCTTCTCTCTCAAGTCCTCCACCACCCAAGCTCCAGTAACCATTCTTCGACAGTGGGGCGGGTCTTTGCCCACCAATCACCACTGAAAAAGCAAGGAATTGAAGTAGGTATCTCACTTTCCCATTTCTCTTCCTATTTTTGTATTTAAGGGCAAATGGGGTGAGATTAAGTTGGTTGGCGAGATTTTGAACTTAGGTAGTGATTTAAAACCTTCCTTGATGATTGATAATGAAATTAGGAACAAGAATTAAGGGATTAAGTATAATTAAAAGTGGAATTAGAATGATTGAAAAATAAAAAGGAAAGTTAGGGATTTAAATAGAAATTTGATGATTAGGACTTGGATTGTTGGAATTAATTAGGGGGTTTTGGTGTCAAAACATTCCCTAGACATCCCTAATGAAAACCCATGGAAAGAATCAAGAGAAAAGATACATATTTAGGTGATTTTGAGCCAAAAAACCAAGGCTTCTCACGAGTGTATAGTGTGTGTCTCCCAAGGCTCTAGGTATGGGCATCACATAGACAAAGAGCACGGGGGCTGGCACCATCTAGGCTGAGGGCATAGGCCTGGTGCCCTAGGAGCCAAAGTAGGCGCCAAGGCTTGTGCCCAAGGTGCCACAGACTGAACATGGGCTTCCTTCATGTTTTTGAATACTAAGATATTGTGTTGTCATTTCAAGGGCATAGCAAAGGTTTGGGGCTTGGCTGAGGCTTCTTTCGATGGTTGGAGGCACTCCAATTTCAGGTGAGGGATCTAATTCTACTTTATATGGTTATATATTTTTAGGATTATTTCTCCTAAATTTAATTAAAATTCATTCACATGTTGAATGTATGAATGCTTAGCATGAATAAAAAGGGGACTATGTTTATAAAAAGGGGAAATAATTATCTGTATGTGGGTGATGTCATGCAATTGTGCGTCAACCACATAGATAACTTTTAAGATTTAAAATCTTAAATATGGGTTTGGCTTGTGAGTGAGGTATTATAGGATACCCAGGTTAAGGAAGCCAAGGTGGGCTACATAATCCTCCTGAGGGGTAACGTCATAGCAAGGTAAGGCCTGACTTGAGAAATGCTAAGGTTGGCTACTAAATTTCTCAAAGGGTGACTTGTCAGTGACATACTGAATAGATGTGGGATTTGTTAGGCTAGGAGTGTGAATATTATTGTTGCTTGTGCATGTAATTATGTTTGTGTTTGGATGAAGCCTAGTGTTACACTCTTGGGTTAGATACTGGTAGTTGCCAGATTAGGGCATGGGCCAAGACTCAGAATGGGAGTCATACCATAGGGTTAGTAGATATGGAATCCATAGGTGGCTCTATGGAGACGTAGATCCATAGGACAATATACGAATTCATGGGGACGTAGACCACATTGATGGAGCCTTGAGGAACAACAATATAGAGATGCATACTTATATCATGAAACTCTTAAGCGGAATGTCTAGGGAAATGGAGACCCTTGATAACATAGCTCCTAAGTGAGATCCTCGTGGGAACATAGACCTATGTGGGATGAGTCAAGTGAATGAATAGTCCGTGGGATGTATACTTACGTGACAAAGCTCTTGAGTGATGAATCCATGAGAATGTAGACCGACGTTGATGAAGTTCCTAAGCAATGAACTAATGGAAAAGTAAACCTATGTAGAGTGATCAATATGTTGATAGATGTGTGTAGGTTGATTACTGTGATAGTTATATGGATGTTCAAGTATAAATGTACATGGGTGTATTTATATGTAATGCCCAAAAAATTTGAGTAATTTATTTCCTTTGATTATTGCACTTGTGTATTATGATTGATGATGTGGTGTGTACTATGGCTTGCTCTTGATTAATTTTAAATTGTTGTAGAATGGAACCCTCTTATTACTCTCTCCCTCTCTCTCAGTGATCATCTCTTATTCCATTATTCTTGCTCACTTCTTCACACTAAGGCCTCTTTTGAGCATTAATCATCCTTCCTTGGTGATATTCTCCAAAGCTTGTAAATTCACTTCTCATTTCTTCTCAAATTTCGGATAGATAGGAACCCTAGGTTGGGTTGGGTGAGTTTAAAGGCTTGGGTATGGTTTTATTTTGTTCTTGATGATTACTATGGGATTTGAGAAGTGTTTTCTTAGGGGGATTGTGGGGAAAAACTAGTAATATTAGGTAGTTCCTCCTCAAATGAGAATCTTGGGAAAATTTGAATGCTTTATTAGAAAACTATCACATGATATTTCTCTTGTTTTTCTGGTTTCTTGCTGCCATTTATGAAATTTGAGGTTGGGCTATTCAATGTTTTAAGTTGGGTGGTGGTTGGAATAGAGTTAAGAGGGAAACAGTGATGGTTGGGCCTTTATTTTTGAAGTCTTCTAAGTAAGCAGTGGACTATTATGTGGGGACCAGTTGACTAGTTGCCTTGGTGCTCTCTACCCGAGTGGACAGTGAAGAACTAGTCGATCTATACTTAGTTAAAAATCGATCGATTGTTGACTGATAGCTAGCTCTTAGTCAATCAGTTGTCTCTGAACATGTATTGCAAATTAACAGAAGTGCACCAGTCGACCAAAAGGTTACTAGCAGTCGACCAATTGTTTCTAGGCAAAATAACAATTTAGGCAAAGATGCACTAGATGACTGAAAGGTCACTAATGGTTAACCGTTTGCTTCTGGGTTGAAATGACAAATTTAAATAGTCGTGCACCAGTCAACTATTAGGACACTATTAGTCGACTGGCTATTTATTTATTGGGTCTGGCATTTTTGAACCGGTCAACTACTAGCAGGGGCCAGTAGACTGGTTGCCTCTAAATTACATTTTTAGAATCTAAATTGATTTCTCCTTTCTTGTATAGTCAATCAATAGGGTGCAACTCTAATACCTTGGGATTTTTCTTCCTTCCAAGTTGTCACCCAGTATGGTAAACAATTTGTGCTACTTAAAGGTGAAGGACTAAACTTATCTTCATCGCTATAATTGATTTATAAGCTTGTTCACCATGTATGCATTTTGTTATGAAAATTCAAATGTGTGAGTAGATGTTTTGATAATTCTCTGCTTGTATCAATATATTCTACATATATTGCAAAACCATGGCGCGAAGTGGGTTAGCCCCTCTTGAATATTACAAAGGTGCGAGGTTGTAATATCCCAAGAATTTATATGAATATTTAAAAATCTATTTTGAAATTTAATTACGTAGAAAATGTTCTTTTTGAATTAGTGAGGGAAATTTGGGAAGAGAAAGTCAAAATTTTAATTTGGAAAATTTTTACAAATTCTTAAGGACTAAAGTGAAAAGAAAATAAAATATGGAGTACTTTTGAGAAATGACCAAATAAGAACCTGAGAGGAAGAATAAAGCTTATGAGAATGAATTATGAGTCCGGTACTGAAAAGATGATGGATTTGATATTTAGAAAATTTTTATACATTCTCAAGGACCTAAGTGAACAAATCTTATAAGCTAAGGTGACTATGGCTATGAGAGAAAGAAATTGGTGGGGCCTACATGTACAATTATTAGTTTCTTTTCTCCTTCTTCCTCCCGAGATTTCACTTTCTCTTATTCATTTTTCCATCTTCCTCCCGTAGCTCTCGGCCAAGGACTCAAAATTCTCTTCTTCACCTCCATCCATGCCAAATGCTTAAGAAGGAAGCCTTGGAAGTTAGGATGATTGGTAAGTTGATGTTCTTCTTCTTTTTCCTGTTATTACAAGACCAAATCCTTGGTTATCTTTTTACAAAATTTTTGTAGAATATTTTAATGGATGAATTTAAGTGTGGATGTTAATCTAAAACATTCCTGGATGGTTTATGATGTTATTAGAACAAGAAATTTGGAGAAAACTAGAAGAAATTTCGTAGAATTTGGATATTTGAAAAAGTTAGTGTTCTTGATGAAAATTTGAGATTTGAGCTTGGATTGTTGGTAAAAATTAGGGGTTTTAGTGTTAAAACACTCCTTAGACATTGAGAAACAAAACCCATGGAATAAATCAAAAGAAATGTTGTTTTAGATATGATTTTAGGATTTTTGGATGAAGAACACGAAGAACATCTGAAAATTTTCCCTAGAAATTACTGTTTACCGAAAAAATTTTTCCAGATTTTCTCGGCTACTGTAGCGTTGACTCGGTCAATGTTACTGTAGCTGCGTTGAACGTTGACCGTTACTGTAGCATCAGTTTTTTTTTTTATATCGTTGAAAAGCTCTTTGAGTCTAGTTTCCAATGGTATAAGTTTCATCTGGATATTCATTACCAGTCAGGAGTTATGATTTGAGAAGTAAGTGAAGGTTGGGAATAGTGGTAGGAAATTTCTCTATTTTGTAACCCTAATGGTTTTTACCTGGTTACAATAGGGTGATAGAAATGGCTAGCACCCAAGAGGGGGGGTGAATTGGGTTTTAAAAAAATTGCGAAGACTTGATAGAAGTTTAAGAAGTTTTAAAAATAATGCCAAGCTTTTTATGAAAGTAAAATAAGTATGATCAAGATGAATAAATATAGAGTACAATTAATCAAAAACAATTAAAGAGATGAATGAATATAAAATGCAAGAAAGTAAAGAACATATAAATAATTAAAGAGCAAGGGAAGAGAAAATCAAACAGCGAGATTTATACTGGTTCGGCTTAAACCAAGCCTACATCCAGTCCTCAAGATAACTTCTTGAGTGTTTCACTATAGACCACAAGTTTATGCAATTGGGCACTTGTAAGCCACTACAACATAGAGATCTTTTCTTCCTCAAGGGTGTCTCTCCCCCTTACAATGTGTTTTCTCTCAAACACTAACTCAAGGAACCAATCCTTGAGCAACTAAATTTGAAGGCTTAAGGAAAATAATGGTGGACACTCTCAAAGTGTAGATAACGCAAAAATTAAGCTCAGAATATTTCTCTAGCAATTTAAAGAGAATGAAACTCAAGATAATATGAGAAATGAACAATTGAAGCTTGATGTAAATGGTGTTGTGAAGTCCCCTTTATATAGTGAAACCTTGCTGCTACAGTGACTGCTTTAGTCAAAATTGCTACAGTAAGCTTCATCATCATTTTTCAACATTTCTACAACAACCAAAAAACTTTATCAATCTTTTTCAATAATCAATATTCTTTTTCAAAAGTGCTACAGTAAAAGATATTCTTTTTCAAATTATATTACAACACCCAATAAACTTTATCATACTTTTTCAACAATCAAATTTCTTTTTCAAAAGTGCTACAGTAAAAGATATTCTTTTTCAAATTATATTACAACACCCAATAAACTTTATCATACTTTTTCAACAATCAAATTTCTTTTTCAAAAGTGCTACAGTAAAAGATATTCTTTTTCAAATTATATTACAACACCCAATAAACTTTATCAAAAATCAATTTATATTACTATATATAAATATATAAAGCATTAAATATATTTGGGCCAAGAAAAATTGAATCATGCATTTGGGCCAATAAGATTAAATCATACATTTGGGCCAAGAAAATTAAATCATACTATTTGGGCTAAGAAAGATTAAATCATACATTGGGCCAAGAAGATTAAATCATACTATAATTCTCACATATTTGTCATCATCAAAACTTATAGCATAATACATTAGGGCTAACAATCTCCCCCTTTTTGATAATGACAAATCACCAAAGAAAAATATGTTACAATGTAATAATCATTATACAATATACACATATTTTTCTTTCCATATCCTTCTCCCCCTATTTGACATCAACAAAAAGGTATAAGGAAGACAATATATAAAGGCTAAAGCGTATTCCTTCTTTAAGCAAGAATATCATATGACGTCATGGGGTAAAATTTCATCAAAACTTATCATTGATATGCCAAAAATATATAATTAAGGAAAACATTGCATCTCAGATAAAGTGACCTTAAAGATATAGAGGATTTAATTATAGGTTAGGCTCCCCCTCAATCAATGCATATTAAACAAATGTAATTTTCAAGATGTATTCATATATGTATCTTGAGGATGAGCACCTGCAAAAATTTTGACAACCACTCCGATGCTTAAGTTAGTAATGTAAATCAAAGATTAAAGGAAAGATTTAAAAATTATGCAATAAAAAAATAATTTTTAAAGTTCATTTGGATTTGCCATCCCAAGTTCTCTCCTAATAAAGTTGAATCTATCTTCAGCAAGAGGCTTCGTGAAAATGTCAGCTAACTGAAAATCCGTTTGCACAAATTCAAGAGAGACATCTTTCTTTTGAACATGATCTCTTATAAAATGATGTCTTATTTCAATATGTTTGGTTCTTGAGTGCATGACAGGATTTTTAGATAAGCATATGGCACTTGTGTTATCACATCTAATGGGTATGTTTTTAAGAAATAGACCAAGATCCTCTAGTTGTTGTTTCATCCACAAGATTTGGGCACAACAACTCCCAGCTGAAATGTATTCAGCTTCGGCTGTGGATAAAGCAACATTGTTTTGCTTTTTACTAAACCAAGAGACAAGAGAACTACCAAAGAATTGGCAAGTTCCACTTGTACTTTTTTTGTCTGTTTTGCTACCCGCAAAATCCGCATCAGAGTAGCCAATTAAAAAATTAGAGGATCCTTTAGGATACCATAAACCCATTTGAGATGTGCCAACCAAGTATCTAAAAATTCTTTTCACAGCCTTAAAATGAGATTCCTTGGGGTTAGTTTGAAATCGTGCACACATGCATACACTAAACATAATATCGGGTCTACTAGCGGTTAAGTACAGTAGAGAGCCAATCATACCTCTATATTTTGTCACATCAAATGGTTGACCTCTTTCATCCTTGTCCAAGTTTGTTGAGGTACTCATGGGAGTAGCAATTGGTTTTGCATTCTCCATGTCAAACTTTTTGAGCAACTCTTTTGCATACTTGGTTTGGCTAACAAATATTCCATTATCCATTTGTTTGATTTGGAGCCCAAGGAAGAAGTTGAGTTCTCCCATCATTGACATTTCAAACTCACCTTGCATGATCTTAGCAAACTCTTTACACAAACTTTCATTAGTAGCACCAAATATTATATCGTCAACATATATTTGCACTATAATTAAATCATGCTTTTTATTTTTGAAGAACAAGGTTGTATCGACCTTTTCTCTTGAAAATCCATTATTTAAAAGAAATGAACTCAATCTCTCATACCAAGCTCTAGGAGCTTGTTTGAGACCATATAAAGCCTTTTTCAATTTAAAAACATCATTTGGCTTATCATGATTTTCAAAACCGGGAGGTTGTTCAACATAAACTTCCTCCATGATATAGCCATTTAGAAAGGCACTTTTCACATCCATTTGAAATAGTTTAAAATTATTTATGCATGCAAATGCCAATAACATTCTAATAGCTTCAAGTCTAGCTACGGGTGCAAAAGTTTCATCACAATCAATGCCTTCTTCTTGGTTGTAACCTTTTGCGACAAGTCTAGCCTTATTTCTAACCACTATTCCATTTTCATCAAGTTTGTTTCTAAAAACCCATTTTGTGTCAATTATTGGATGATCATTGGGTCTAGGAACTAATTCCCAAACTTGGTTTCTTTCAAATTGATTTAGTTCTTCTTGCATAGCTAAGATCCAATGTTCATCTATAATTGCATCATCAATATTTTTTGGTTCAACTTGAGAAAGGAAGGCTAAGTGGTTACAAACATTCTTAAGAGAATTTCGTGTTATTACCTTTTGAGAGGCATCTCCAATGATGAGCTCCTTAGGATGACTTTTTGCATACCTCCAATCCTTTGGAAGATCATCATTGTTTCTTGTTGGTTCCTCTTGTGGTTTCTCTTCTTCTTGTTGCTTTTCTTTTTCTTGAGGCTTCTCCTCTTCTTGTGGCAATTTAGCACCCTCATCATGATCATCATTATTTTTTGGTATTATTTCTTGCTTCTTCCTCATTTCATCATCTAATGAAAGGTCTTTGAAGTAATCTAACACTTCATGTTGATCATCACAATCTTTAAGGGAATTGTTAGATTCATCAAAAACAACATGCATAGATTCTTCAACAAGTAAAGTTCTTTTGTTATAGACTCTATATGCTTTACTAGTACTAGAATATCCAAGAAAAATGGCTTCATCGGCTTTGGCATCAAATTTTCCCAAATTATCTTTTCCATTGTTTAAAACAAAGCATTTGCAACCAAACACATGGAGATGAGAAATGTTGGGCTTTCTTCCTCTATATAGCTCATATGGGGTTTTATTTAAAATTGGCCTTATCAAGGCTCTATTCATTACATAACAAGCAGTATTAACTGCATCCGCCCAAAAATATTGAGGAAGTTTCCCTTCATTAAGCATAGCTCTGGCCATCTCCTCTAGAGTTCTATTTTTCCTCTCAACAACACCATTTTGTTGAGGAGTTCTAGGAGATGAGAAGGTATGCTCAATGCCATTTTCATCACAGAATTCCATAAAGTCATGGTTATCAAATTCTCCACCATGATCACTCCTAATCCTCACAATGGTCAAGCTTTGCTCTTTTTGAATAAACTTTGCAAGTTTTAGAAAAGATTTAAAAGCTTGATCTTTATGAGCTAGAAAGAGAGTCCATGTGTACCTTGAGTAGTCATCTACAACAACTAGTACATAGGAGTTACCTCCAAGGCTTTTTGTCCTAGATGGTCCTACAAGGTCCATATGAAGTAATTGCAAAGGCTTAGTTGTAGAAACAATATCCTTAGTCTTGAAAGAGCTTTTAACTTGCTTTGCCATTTGACAAGTACCGCAAAGCTTATCTTTTTCAAAATTAATTTTGGGTAAGCCAATTACAAGTTCTTTCTTGACTAGTTTATCCAAAAGATTCATACTAGCATGAGCTAGTCTTCTATGCCATAACCAACTTTCATTACTAACACTAATTAAACATGTAGAGTCTATAGAAGGATCTTCATCGAGATTTATAACGTAAACATTATTGATCCTTTGACCGACAATCTTAACTTGCTTATCATTAATATTTTCAACTATGCAACGATTTGAATCAAAAATCACTCTATTGCCTTTGTCACATAGTTGACTAATGCTAAGCAAATTATGATTGAGGCCTTCAACAAATAAGACATTTTCAATAGAAGTTGAGAAATTTTTACCCACTTTACCTATTCCCTTGATTTGACCTTTGTTATTTCCTCCAAAGGTCACTTTGCCTCCTCTTGGTGTCAAAGAGAGAAATTTTGATTGGTCGCCGGTCATGTGCTTTGAGCAACCACTATCTAAGTACCATTTTTCACTCTTTGTCTTGAGGCACACCTAACTCACAAAATCAAGTTTTCTTTTTAGGTACCCAAATTTGTTTGGGTCCTTCTTTGTTAGTTGTTCCCTTGGGAACCCATTTCATTTTATTTTCATAGGAAATATTCTTTCTATACCAACAAGAATAGGAATTATGTCCTTTTAAACCACAATAAAAACAAGTAGTGAAGGGACTACTTGACATAGTTGCATGAACAAAGAAATTCTTGTAGTATTTTTGACTAGCTTTGGGCTTATATCCTAAGCCGGCTTTGTCAAATATACATCTTTGTTTTCCAAGCAATATGTTCAAATTGTCTCTTCCTAGTGTAAATTTTGCAAGGGTATTTTTTAAATCTTTATTTTCCCTTTCTAATTCAATGCATTCACAACAAGGACAATTTTCTTTTGGAGAGATAATCAATTCTTTTAAGCTTGCATTTTCTTCTTGCAAAATTTTGTTTTGATCTTCAAAAACAAGGCTTTCCTTTTTAAATGCAATAAGATCATCTTTCAATTTTGAAATTTCATCCTCAAGTAAGGAAATTTTTTGCTTTGAAAAACTTAACTTTTTAGCAAGCTTTAAAGATTCATTGTGTAGTTCTTCAAAAGCATCTTGTAATTCATCAAAAGAGTGTAAAGGTTCAAGAATGTTTACCTCTTCATCTTTTCTTGCCATAAGGCAAAGGTTGGCTTCTTCATTTTCTTCTTCATCGGATTCACTTTCTCCCCATACAGAAGAAATATATGCTTTCTTTTTCACTTTGTCATAGCTTTTCTTTCCTTCTTGCTTCTTGATGAATTGTGGACAATCCCATTTGATGTGTCCAACCTTTTTGCATTCATAACAAGTGGGACCTTCCTTGTTGCTATATTGGTCTCTTCGCCATCTTCTTGTATTCTTCCTTTTTAGGAATTTACTAAATTTTTTGACCAAGAGACCAATGTCTTCATCATTGATTTCAAGTTCCTCTTCTCCCTCATCACTATCGATTTCCACCCTCTTGGAAGAAGATGATTTAAGGGAGAGAGTCTTCTTTTTCTTGGTTTCTTCCTCTTGCCTCATCTCTATTATTTTGGACTCATAGTTTTGGAGGTTCCCAAACAAGGCTGTGAGGGAATTCATTGACTCTCCTCTTACTTCCATAATCGCAGTCCTCTTTGCCTCCCACTCCGGGGTAAGACATCTTAGAATCTTGGTGGTTTGTGATTTTTCTGAATAAGAAACACCAAGAGCTTTCAAATGGTTAGTAATATGAGTGAATCTTAATTGCATTTCACTAATACTCTCATCACTTTTCATTTTGAAATTTTCATATTCATTGGTGAGAGTACTTATTTTTGACTCTTTGACTCCAAGAGTTCCTTCATGTGCAATTTCTAAAGTATCCCACATTTCTTTAGCACTTGCACAGCTAGAAACTCTAAAATATTCATCTTGGTTTAAAGCACTAACTATGATCATTTTTGCTTTGGCATTAAGATGGACAAGTTTCTTTTCGGTATCATTCCATTCACTTTTGGGTTTTGGAATAACATTCCCTTCAACCTCCTTAGTAGGAGTATAAGGACCTTTTTCCACAACATCCCAAAGATCAAGGTCTACCGCATCGAAAAACATTCTCATCTTAGACTTCCAATAAGTGTAATGGTTTCCATTAAAACCAGGGGGTTTTGTAAAGGAACTTCCTTCAGGTAAAACACAATCACCAAAGCCAGCCATATTTCAACTCTTAGACGATTAAGTCTTTGATCAAGAGCCCAAGCTCTGATACTAATTGATAGAAATGGCTAGCACCCAAGAGGGGGGGTGAATTGGGTTTTAAAAAAATTGCGAAGACTTGATGGAAGTTTAAGAAGTTTTAAAAATAATGCCAAGCTTTTTATGAAAGTAAAATAAGTATGATCAAGATGAATAAATATAGAGTACAATTAATCAAAAACAATTAAAGAGATGAATGAATATAAAATGCAAGAAAGTAAAGAACATATAAATAATTAAAGAGCAAGGGAAGAGAAAATCAAACAGCGAGATTTATACTGGTTCGGCTTAAACCAAGCCTACATCCAGTCCTCAAGATAACTTCTTGAGTGTTTCACTATAGACCACAAGTTTATGCAATTGGGCACTTGTAAGCCACTACAACATAGAGATCTTTTCTTCCTCAAGGGTGTCTCTCCCCCTTACAATGTGTTTTCTCTCAAACACTAACTCAAGGAACCAATCCTTGAGCAACTAAATTTGAAGGCTTAAGAAAAATAATGGTGGACACTCTCAAAGTGTAGATAACGCAAAAATTAAGCTCAGAATATTTCTCTAGCAATTTAAAGAGAATGAAACTCAAGATAATATGAGAAATGAACAATTGAAGCTTGATGTAAATGGTGTTGTGAAGTCCCCTTTATATAGTGAAACCTTGCTGCTACAGTGACTGCTTTAGTCAAAATTGCTACAGTAAGCTTCATCATCATTTTTCAACATTTCTACAACAACCAAAAAACTTTATCAATCTTTTTCAACAATCAATATTCTTTTTCAAAAGTGCTACAGTAAAAGATATTCTTTTTCAAATTATATTACAACACCCAATAAACTTTATCATACTTTTTCAACAATCAAATTTCTTTTTCAAAAGTGCTACAGTAAAAGATATTCTTTTTCAAATTATATTACAACACCCAATAAACTTTATCATACTTTTTCAACAATCAAATTTCTTTTTCAAAAGTGCTACAGTAAAAGATATTCTTTTTCAAATTATATTACAACACCCAATAAACTTTATCATACTTTTTCAACAATCAAATTTCTTTTTCAAAAGTGCTACAGTAAAAGATATTCTTTTTCAAATTATATTACAACACCCAATAAACTTTATCAAAAATCAATTTATATTACTATATATAAATATATAAAGCATTAAATATATTTGGGTCAAGAAAAATTGAATCATGCATTTGGGCCAATAAGATTAAATCATACATTTGGGCCAAGAAAATTAAATCATACTATTTGGGCTAAGAAAGATTAAATCATACATTGGGCCAAGAAGATTAAATCATACTATAATTCTCACATATTTGTCATCATCAAAACTTATAGCATAATACATTAGGGCTAACATAGGGATGGTTGAGGCGCAAGGTGGGAGCGCCGAGAGCGTGGAATCCAGGTGAGTAGGCAACCTTGCAAAATTAATTTACTAAATTAGTCAAAGCACAATATAAATCTCATTTACGTTATTTATGAAATTGAGAAGATTATCAATGTATGTTCAGGGTGAGAAAAATTACAATATCATTGGAAATTATTTTATTACCTTTATAAATTGATTTCTCTAGTTGACTAAATAACTAGATGTGGTAGTTCCTTGAATAAATTGGAACATTTTGTAAGTGAATAACCTTACTAAACTAATTTGATATTATTAGATAAAGTACAATATAAGTCTCGTTTATAACATTATTGAAATGTTAAACAATCAATCTCTCAATTGATAATATATGATGATTGCTATGATTGATGATAGAAATTCAAGGGAATAAAAGTATGTGTAAATTAATTTATTTCATAGTAGTTGTATTGTGATAAATTCTCACTATTTTATTGATGAGCAAAAGATCTATGAGATCTAATACACGAGTTTGAAAGGGTTAGAGTCCCATACTACTCGGTGTCTAACTGTAAAAATCTATGCACTAGTTTGAAAGGGTTAGAGTCTCATACTACTCAGTGTATAATTATGAAAATCTATGCACGAGTTTGAAAGGGTTAGAGTCCCATACTACTCGGTGTCTAATTGTGAAAATCTATGCACGAGTTTGAAAGGGTTAGAGTCCCATACTACTCAGTGTATAATTATGAAAATCTATGCACGAGTTTGAAAGGGTTAGAGTCTCATACTACTCGGTGTCTAACTGTGAAAATCTATGCACGAGTTTGAAAGGGTTAGAGTCCCATACTACTCGGCGTATAACTGTGAAAATCTATGCACAAAGAGTTTGAGGGTTAAATTCCCAGGTCACTCGATGCAAGTATTTATGGCACATAATGCAAAGTGATTGAGGGTTGATCACCCAAGAAATCATACGCAAATTCAGACAAATGTAATACTATAATTATTTAAAATAAATGATAAATTGATTGTATTAGTAAATGTGGTATTTGTGCTTGTGATATTTTCATGTACAGTTGTTTACTCATTGAGTTTTGATTAACTCACACTCTCTATATTTATCTTTTTAGAAACAGTGGTTGAGAAAGAGAATTTATAGCCTTTAAGGATATACTCCACTTTTGTCTGGTAAACAAATAAATATAGATTTGGTAAGGATTAGGAAATGCTCTGTAATCTAATAGGTCACCTAGGCATGGGAGGTTGTATAGTACTGTGTAGTGTATGAATGTTGAACATTTTCTGAATATGTATACAAATTATCTTTCTTGGAAAATTTATGATTCACATAATTATGGATATTAAGAATGTTCATAGAGATTAAGGGGTACCACGGAGGTACACCCTAGGTATTTTATGTTTATCTCACATGTAAGTTTTGGGTTGTGACAGAGGTGGTTTAGCTTCACTTAAAATTGTGAAGAATCCTGATTAAAGAAAATTGTTTTGTTTATTCTTGTGCTTATTAAAGTGATGGATATATTGTTTTTACTTAATGAATGGTTATGGAGTTTTGCCCTATGGGCTAATTGTGTTTTATTTTCTACAAGAGGTATACAGTAAGTACTCACTCCTAATTATTTATGTGTTCCTCATTGACCATGATTTACTCACCCTTTCTGGGTACCTTTTGCAAATTCTTCTTTAGTCGGTGAGTCTTCTCATGAGGAATAGCAGGGCCCCACCTCTGATCCCTTCTAATTAGGGTTAGTTCTTTTGTCTTTGGGAGTGTTTTGGGATACGTCAAGCTCTGTAATTGGTTAGAACTCCTAGGGTATTATTTTTTTAGATGATGTTGTAAAACTTTATTCTTTTGGTGGATCAAACTTGGTATATTTTGATACATCGTGTTTTGGAACAATTTGATATCGTGCATTTTTACATACATTTTGGTCCCTATCTTAGTCCTATTACATATTAATTCAATGGAAACTCTCTAATTTTATTATGTTTTGGATTTATTGGGTGTAAATTAGTTATAGAATTAATATGTTTTGATTTCAAAATTTTATCCCAATTAATTTAATTGTGTATTTTACAGATTTGATTATTATTCATTGCTGACATGATGCCATTTGGACACTGACATGACATTCTGTGCTAACTGGATGTTGACCAAGCTGACTGGATCCTTGGACCTCACTGTTCTACATTGTTCTGGTCTCTTTTACAGCAACAACATGGCAGCAAAAAAAGAAAGCAAAAAATACAAAAGAAAGAAAGAAAGTGTAATATCTACCATTTTCAGATATTAATTCATTGGAACTTTCTAAGAAGTATTTTGGGTGCAGAGAAATTTTTCTGTTTTTCTTGAAGGAAAAATTCAAGGACTTAAATAGCAAGGCATATAAACAAATAAAGTAACATTAAGGTGGGGATGAGCACGGAACTAAGATACGTGGAGAGATATTGAGTCAGAAAGGGACTAAAGTGAATAGATGAGAAATTTTGGTATTTTAATGAAATGGGATGTGATGATGAGTATTTTATAGAGTGTATTGGGGTGCCCTAGTGATGATCAATTTATTTCAATACCTTATGAAATGCTAGTCAATTGTTATCAAGGAAGGACTAAATTGAAAGAAGAATAAGTGGGCCCCACATACCATCTTGTATTCATCATCACCTTCTCCTTCCCATTTCTCTCTTCTCCCTCACGATCTCTCTCTTGGTTCCCAACACCATAAACCTTCTCCTCCAACCAAGCATCTAGCCACTCCTCACTGGCAAAGGGACGAGCTCCAGCGAACCATCACACCAGAGAAGCAAGGAAACAAGATGAATATTTCTCTCATCTCAATCTTTTCTTTCATTTTCAAATTTATCGAAAATGATGTACAAATTGTGATTGTTAATGGAATTTGAGGCTTAATTAAATTCTTAAAACCTTCTAGGATGATTAATAATGAATTTGGAACCAAAAATTCATGATTGTGGCAAAGTTAAGAATGGATTTCAAGTTCTAGAAGGGATAAGTTAAAGATTAGGGTTCTGATTGGGAATTTAAAAATTCAAGCTTAGATACTCGATTTTAATCTAAGTTTTTGGTGTCAAATGCTCCTTGAACATTAAAGATGAAAACCCATAAATGGTGGAGATTTGGCAGGTATTGGGCAAAAACGAGGCCATATCACAAGTTCCAGATCATACATAAGGGAATAGGAAGAAAAAGGTCGTAGTGCCCAGGCGCCAGCCATGCTGAGGTCAGGCTGCAGTACTTTTCTTAGACCTTTTTCAAACGGTCATAACTCTTCATTTGGACTCCATTTTTAGCAAATTTTATATTATTGGAAAGCTCTTTAAGTCTAGTTTCTAAGGTATAATATTATTTCGAAAATTATTTACCATTTAACATTTGTAACCAAAGGAGTGAGAAAAGGATTAGGATTAGCAGTAGAGAATTTCTCTATTTATAATCTTGACATGTTTTTACATGGTTACTTTACAGAAATGACTTCTTTGATGCATCTTCCATATTTTTGGGATGCAATGGCAAGTGTGGAATCCAAGTGAGAGAATCTTTCTACTCCACGTAACTTGAATATTATGAATGATTTGTATGTTAATGAAATTACATATTTCCATCGTTATAGAAAGGGAATAATCCCAAGGATTTAGGAAATATATTCTCTTCTCTTGAATTGTTGTGGTCATAAAACCTATATCGATACTAACTTGGAATGAAATTCTAAACTTCCTAGTGCTGGATATGCTAGTATTAATTATTGTGAATGATAACTACTTTCCCTTCCTTGAGGTGGGAGAATTTTACTTATATTAATGTTTTGGACTTTTATCCCTTAGTTAATGGTGTTCTCGGATTAAGGAAAACCTAGAGGTGGGGAAAATTTTAATAGGATTCTTGTGGTCGTGCATGGGTGTTATGAATTATGGTAAATTATTCCTTGCTCTTACATACACTTACCTACTTGTCCCTTTTGTATAATTATTCTATATAACACTTTCTTGGAGTAGGTTCAAGCAATTTAGGAATGGATCTACTCATGTATGCCTTGCTTTAGGGCTATTGTGTGAACTACTTTGAACATGTGCCTGGTGTATAAGAATTTGGGAAACCAATAGTAGGCCTTATGTCGTGATAGGATAACATGACCTTTAATGATACCTTAGAATGTTCATATATATGTTGGATGTATAATAGACATTATGGATAGCATAACACCTACACCTTAAAAGAGTGAGTGACCTTTTGCATAAGGGGTGATGGTTAGATGAGAAATTCTGATCAAATGAAACCCTTGGGAACGAGTGTGGTGGAAAGTCTCATTCCTTCTCACTTTAATTGAGATAGGGCTACCTTTCCTATTCAACAAATAACTACCAAGGCGTAGTTGTAATGGTTGCTTCAATTATGAGATAAATTACTATGTGTGAACCTTATTTCGAAATTGAGTTATTTTATTTTCATTCATATTTCATGCTAATCATGCTTAGATAATCTAAAATGTGAATGTGTGTGGGTAACTCCTATGTGTCGGTTGATCTTGTGCCCTAGTGGTAGAATTGCCTTGTGTGCCATCAAACCCTTTTATTTCAACAAGGAGGTTATTCTCTATTATACTTATTTTATTTTTATGTTGAGACGGTATGAAGTATTGAATGTGTTTTCCTTGAATTAAAATCTGTGGTTTACATTGTATGTGGATTGTATGAGAAGCCTATGAGGCTAAATTGGTCTAAGAGACCCAAAATGCTAGGATGGTACATCATTGAGTTGTCAGTGGAACGGTCTGGTAACAAGTTGCGATATGGCTTAGCAACCCTACCCCTCAGGAATGCCACGCTTAGGGATTCTACCTTGGAATGGAAAGGCGATGAATGCTTTATTACTGTTTTGTGAAGGAAAGACAGTTA
Source organism: Biancaea sappan (assembly GCA_037074585.1). Lineage (NCBI taxonomy): Eukaryota > Viridiplantae > Streptophyta > Magnoliopsida > Fabales > Fabaceae > Biancaea > Biancaea sappan. The sequence continues at coordinate 67,256,867 of CM073493.1, read as the reverse complement.
ACATTTTATAGTATATATATATATTTGTCAGTATGTGAATATATGTATATTATGGTAGGGAGTTCTTGGAATGAATAAACCTTGTGATAGACATGTGAATGATACCTATATATGCGTACATGTTATTATTTTAATATTTGGTGTGCCTTGGCTGAGTACATTATGTATGTATATATAGTTTGTCTCATATACTGAGTTGGGGCTACTCAGTATTAGTCGTGCCCTTGTTTAATATCTGAGTTATTTTGGGATGTTGTATTTAACTATATGATTGTGCAGCAGAAGCTGTGTTAGTCTAGTGGTATAATTTTGGATGGGATCTTGTTCAAGGTCTCATCCTTGTGAACGATACAAAGGTTAATTCTACTTTTGGCTGTCATTTTTCCTCACTGAGTATTTTGTACTCATCATTTTTAGTGTACCCTTATAGGTTCGTGCTTTGTCAATGAGACTCCATATAGGAGTAGCGAGGCCTCCAAGTCCTTAACCCTTTCTGGTTTGGGTTCACATTGATGTTGGGTATGTTGAGTTCTTTGAGTCGCTCTATAGTGAATAGAACTCCTAGGATTGTTGAGAACTCTGTGATAGAAAGATTTTGACTTATTTTATATTATGTTTGTGTATTGGTTGAGCGTAAAGTCAGGCTTATGGTGGTGTTGTGGATCCCACCACCATGCTAGTCATGTTCCAGATTTGAGGCATGACAGAAAGGGACAATACACAATGCAATTTCATCCATCTCTCTCCTTGGCTAAATATAGCATCTCTGGAAGCCATTTTCCATTGTTGAAGACTTCTTCCTCTTCTTCCACTTTGTAAATTCGTAGGTTTACCTTTCCCTATTTTCTTCTTTTATTTTGGTTTATTTTAGCCTCTATAGAAGGCTAGAAGTGTTGTAATCAGTCCATAGATGAACTAGTATGTAATATGAATTCTTAATGCAATGTATTGTTCTGGTATCTTGTTTTATTTAATCTCTTATTCTCTGTTTTGCCTCTTTGTTCTTGTATCTATCTTGTTCTGGTATGACTGGTTAGGTATTAATGTTCTGAAATCTAATATGAAGGATAACTTGTTGTGTGAAATTATATGCAGTTGCTGGATTTATATAGTGAGTTAGAAATGAGATGGCATATCAGTATGTGATTGCAGGGTATGATTAGGTTAAGGCTTAATCAAATTGCATATAGTTAGGTATTAGTAAAGGTTTTCCTAATTCTGATTTATGTGTAATCTAGTTCTAAGAGGTCACTTGGAATCTTAGTTGAAAACCTAATGGTAAAACTGAACTAGAAAATTAATCTGAGATAAGGATGATGATTGTTCCATTCCAAAGATTCCATGGCTGATTACATTTTGTTTGTGTTATTGTGTTACGTTATGTTTTGTTTATGCAACTTTGATTTTGTTATTACCCCCTGTGTTAATTAGTAGATAATTAGTGTTAATTAATGTTAAAACAATTAATTATGCAATTAAAAGTAAGGCTTCGTGAATGAGAATGACATGAGACGATCAATATACTGCAAGTTACCATGAATCTAATTTTGGATGATTTGGCAGTCATAGTGCCACGAACCATAATCCCTCAACCGATCTGGTCCTCTTGGGTCACTCCCTCAGTCACACATATAAAGCTTCATATGAAGACATTTAGTTTCCTTATTATTCACCACATGCATGGCACAATATAAATCAACAAAGATTCAAATCAATCGAAACCACATCATCTACACAAAGAAAGTTTCATGCTTTAAGGAAATTACTATCCTTCCATTAAGGAGTGTACATGACACCCTTCCTTGCATTTGGTACCGTCTTAATTACCATAGTTTCAATCTATACAGTATCCACTCGACGTATACATAAATTCAATCATGTTCATTCATTTCATAAATGCCACTTATCTCATAGAGTTCCCATCTGCATGCACAATTTTTTTTAGGTAAGTATAGCAAGCATCATGTATATAAGTCATAGAAAGAATTGGGTATCCAACCTACTTCAAAGTGCCCAAGCATCGGCATTACGAGTGGTCATGTAGACGCTTCCTTAAGGTCTACTCACATACCTAGGATTTACAACTCTCTGGGTTCTACCGGATACATTCACTATTGAGGAGTATGACAAGAAAGAAGAGTCATCCCTAACTACCCCAGGGCCTTCAATGGAACCTCAAACTATGGTTGTGCTATGGCTCACAATAATAGGGAAGGGCCCATCAAGGTTACCTTGCTCTGTAGTAAATAGAATATCTAATTCCTAACCTCTAATACTAATTCATACTCCAATTTGGGAACATGATTGGCACAATAGTGGATTTTGTCCACCACTGTAAGCCTTAACTAACACCACAAATAAAATAAAAATACATATATTCCAAAGGAACTTTAGAGGGCAAACCATGAAAGATAATATATATATATATAAACAATCATTTAGTTCCCACCATTCTCTTATACAACAATCCTTGGTATTCTATTATACTACAAAGCGACTCAACCCGTAATTACTTTTGCATTTACCCACCTGACACCGAAAAAAGGTTGAGGACTCTGAGGCTTCACTACTCCTAGTATGAAGACTCACTAAATACCTGAAAACCTACAAGCATACATAAGAGAGAAAGAGTGAGTATATAATATTTAGTGAGGACCAAATTAAATAAGAAAAGCAAACCGTGTACAGTTTGTAGGGATAAGATCTTGGTCAATCCTACCCTTCACCATAAACCTGTTCCACACATAAGATCAAAGTGTATCCAATGGAATTCTAATTCACCACAATATGCCACAAAAGTATCTCAGTACGCATATGCAAACATTCACAATACTTATTTCAATATCATTCAATTATAAAAATTTACAACACAACACCAGCCAGATATTAACGTCAACTACAGAAAAGAATATAATATAAAATCACATCATCATAATGTATGAATGGAGAGCCACATAGGCTTCCTTTAATAATCTCATGAATTATAGTGGAAAGGGCCACAGAGGCTTTTCACTATATTCTCTTATACTATAGTGGGAGGGCCATACAGGCTTTTCACTAGGTTATCAGTAATCACTATATGCGTATTGGTCACTGTTAGTGCAGTAGTATACGCTAGAGGGGGTGAATAGAGTATACTTAACAAAAATAGAAATAATAAAATAAAAGGTAAGAGATAGAAGATAACACTGAGATTTATAGTAGTTCAGTAGAATCACAAAGATTCACCTACATCCACTCTTCACAACACTATTATGAGTATTTTATTTAAAGGGAAAAGTCACCAGTATAAGAAACCACACTAAGGCTCAGCTTTCACTTTTTTGCTACCCAATAGCAACCTTCAGTCTGGATTAATAAATAGTCTCTTACTTTTACTCTTCTTTGACTAGAGCTTCACACATTTCTAGTGAATGTTTACAAATAACCTGTTCAAGCAGAAATGGACGACTTAACAACTTCTGCTTATACAACACCAGAACACTTCAACAAGTGCTAATTATTTGTTCACACATAGACAGAGGAAGTGAATCGTGAAAATAATTCTATCAGGTCACTCCAAACAAAACAAATGAGAGAAAAACTCACAAAGAGAAAACTATTAATCAATATGATTCCCTCTCACTCAAGGTACAAAGAAATAAGTAATAATGCTCCTGACAATTCTTTTTAAGCTCTAGTAATCAACTAGTCGTTGATGCTTTGATGCTCCATAATTAATTCGCTAATAATTCTGATTGAATCTAGAGATTGCTTCTGTATTAAATACCTTATTCCGAATAAGAAAATAAACTGTTATATAATTGGCAAACATTTGTTTCATATTGAATGCTAATGGATCTTTTCCTTTTGCAATTTAAATCTCTTTATTAAACATAGATATGCTTGTAAATGCCCAATAGAGTTGACTTCAGATGATAGCGGATTCTATTCCACGATTTGCTGCTTGACTTAAGCTTGATATGTCTGGCAATATTAAATGAACAGCAATGACATGGTTCCTCATGATTTTTATTAGGAACCTCATGGATTCCAGAATTAGAAACTTGATCGATCATTCTCCACCTTTTTTTATTCTCGGTAATCCATGATACTCCCCATAAAGGAAGCATATATAACATGCTTTTACTCCTCCATACTTGGATATTTCAATAATGACCTGAAACGCATTCTTTCTCAAGATTAAGTGATTAGTAATCATAAAATTAATAATATGAGATAACTTATAATATTTTAATAATGACCTGAAACGCATTCTTTCTCAAGATTAAGTGATTAGTAATCATAAAATTAATAATATGAGATAACTTATAATATTTTAATACTGAGAGACAGAGAGAAAACATGAAATGGAATATTATAGCATTCACTTAACATCAACACAATAAAGCATCATTAACGACATGTTATTAGCAAGACATTTAGCTAGACTTATTTTCTCCCTCATTGCCATACAAACAAAAAAGGGGGGCCACAAAGGTAAACAAAATAGGATGCAAGAAAATAACAGAGAGCCAGTGAGTCCAGAGAGCAACAAGAAAGAGGCCTAAAGCCTAGATGGGCGAACAGTAGATATTGGCTAAGCATAAACAGCAGTAGGTGCAAGCATGCCATGAAAAGTATTAACCTTGGCTTTGACGAGTTTTAAACTGGTCTCAACTTATCGTAAGCGACTAGAAATATCTTCGTTCATCTTCTTGAAGGAAGCATCTATATGATCTTAGACATAGACAATCTCTTCAGCCATAAACAAGTACAAAGCATTAATAGATTCACTAATGCCAATAAGAAGAGTCTCAGCTTTATAAGGCGGCAGAGATAATTGTGTAGGGGTATCAATATTAGTATGTTTAGCAGCAACATTGACAATTGTTTTAGTAGTATTAGGGCCAGTATGATCAAGAGCATCATATGAGACAACATCATCAATTTTACCTGAAGCAGCAGGAGGTGGAATATCATTAGTCAGATCAACTGATGGTGCAACATTCACTATCACCGTGATAACAGGTGGGAAATCAATGCCAGAATCGGTAATAGGTTTCAATGTCTCGGCAGCGATGGCAGCGGCCAGTGATAGTGCAATGGACAAAGGAACATCAGAGGTAGGGTCAATAGCTTTAGGAGACTAAGTTTCACTGGAGATGTAGGAGGAGGAGTCTACTGGTAGTCAGGTACCTTCTTGGACAAGGCATGATCAGAAGAGGATGTGGTAGGAAATTTCTTCAAATGAGAGGTGTCTGCAGAGTATTCTGTAGAGCCTTCTTTTTCTTCTGGTATCTCTTTGGATTATTCAAAATTGCTTTTCGGTTTAGTTATTTTTTATGGCTCTTCAAGGCTAACAGAACTTTCTGATAGTTCAATTTCTTCTATCTTTTTGGCCTTAGCTCTCCCATAAGTCACTCTGGCAGATTTCCTTGGAGGAAGAGGTTATGTAGAGCTAGGAGCCACTTTCCGCTTTCCTTTACAAGTACTAGGACTTTCTATTGTGTCAGGGTCCTCAACCTTAACCCAACCTTTACTGGTTTTCTTGAAACCAATATTCAGTAAAAGCCTACTATTGTATGTTCCTTATGGAGAGGCAGGGGCAGCACAATAAGTTTCCATGATGACTTTGCGATGTTTGGTGATGACAGTAATGAAGAAACCATAAGGTAACTTAGCCTTCTTGTTTCCAAGAGCATTTTTCATGTTGCTCCGTAAAATAAACAGTAGGTTAACCTAAAAACAATGAAAAATAGCCCAAGCAAGAAAATTTTCCAAGAAGGTAGGAGTATTTGATTTACTTGCTTTAGGGATTATCATATGTGTAATTGCAGACAAAAGAACTTGGTGAGAAATATTGCATTTGCTGATGTCCATGGGTCCCGATTGTCCTCCTATTAATTTTTTGGTAGCTTTTTCCCTAGAGTACCTTTCTAGAGAAATTTCCTTTGTGGCTACTGTAGCTTTCAATACATTCATTTGAGCATCTAGTGATTTCAGCAAGAAAGTCCTATGTGAGCTCTATTATTCTTCTTTTTAGTAGTGTGGCAGCCTTCATGTCGTTTTGAAATTCTATATTTGCATAGAATTCGTTTACCATTTTAGGATAGACAGGTTTGCTTATGGAGGAAAATGAACCCCATCCCATATCCGTCAATTTTTCAAACGAGTCCATCTTAACTCCAATAAAGAAGTTGAAATCAATTGTTCGTGCAGCAGAACTGTAATACCTATGAAAAATAAAAATAAATGCGTGTTTACAAACTACTATTACTATTTCAGTGTACAATACTATTCACCCATATAATACTATTTACGTATATGGTACTATTCATCTGTACAATCAAAATGTCAAGTACTAGATGTGGTTTGATCATAAGAGAAAATTAGAAAGAAATTTGTAGGAGAAAATGACATTTTATATGAGAGAATTCCTTGAGGGACTAAATTAAAAGGAAACTAAATTAGCAAATTGATTATACTAGTAGATGAGACTAGTAAGTGAGACTAGTAGATGAGACTAGTAAGTGAAACTAGTAGATGAGACTAGTAAATGAAATTGGTAGATGAGACTAATAAGTGAAACTAGTAGATGAGACTAGTAAGTGAAATTGGTAGGTGAGACGGGTAGATAGAATAGTACCCTTAAATTTTCCTATAAATAGACCCTTCCATTTCACTTTCAAAATCACACCTTCAACTTCTCTTCTTCTCTCCTTAAGATTTCTTGGTCCGACGCTAGACCTCTGAGATTTTGGGCTTTTCCTTTTGCTTAGGTAAGGATACTATGCCCTTTTTATGTCTTTCAAATTCTAGAAGTTATTTTCTTAAGTATGCTCTGTGGTTGCGGCTTTGGCCGATCTTCCACATCAGAAAAACTGTCCTTAGCTGATTATGTGTTATTTTGATTCTCTGATTACCGAAATAGAATGTAAACTGTGAAGAATACATGTCTAGGAAAGTTCTGGCTAAGGAAAGACTTGGTTTTTAAGTGTGTCCAGTGTGACCCTCCACTCTTTCCTAGGAACTTACCTGGTGTACTCTTTTACAGATTGTATTCTCTATTTCTGGTATGAATAGTATCCGTACGTATGAATAGTAACCATATGAATAGTAACCGTATGTATGAACAGTATCTGTACGAAAACAATCTTAACGTATTCTCTCTAATCTTTCATGAAAATCTCCGTAGCAGAACACTGAAATTCACCTGTGTACTCTTGTCCATAACGACTTAAAGAAGTGATACTCGTACGGAATCCAGGTGAGTGAAACGACCCCGTTTTAATAGAGTTTTAGCATTACTGGTGATAAAAAAGTATGTCGTAGGACACTCCCAAGATTCATAGGGGGAAATTGGTTTCAGAATGACGAATATAATGATATAATTAATCCAGAAGTATGGATAAGACGAAGCAAGTATCTCATGATGATGTGAAATTTGAATCATATAGTTATATACTATACCTGTTATATGGATGAGTATTATATTGTGCTTCTGATTATGTTATGAACTGTTGTACTATTGATTGTGATTGAGCGGTACAGTACCCCCTCTCACGGCAAGGCGGAAAATTCGGTTTAAAGGGTGTCTTGACCAATGAGTGTGGAGACAACGATTCCTTCAGTAGGGATATAGCCCGGATTGGTGATAAATCCGTGAGGCACCCTAGTTAAGAGGATGAGGTTGTGCGTCATGGCGAAAATATACAGAATTGGTGAGCTGGCCTGTGTGCGCTCTCCGGGATATATTGCCATTGACGAGTACTAGTAACGTTTGTTGAATTGGATGAGTTTTTGTCTTCTTATATGTAATTTCTAACTATGTCTATTGGTTGAGCTTGAGCCTTCGGATATGCTTGCATGACTAGTGATGTATTTGAATTTTATTAACGCAAGGCCGATTTGCTCACTGAGTTTAAAAGCTCACACTCTCTGTACAAACTTTTTGTTCAGATCAGGTTACCGCCGAAGAAAATCCGCTAGAGGAGTAGATCACCTTGGACCTTCCCACTGTCGGGTAGGCCCTTCTTTTGTTATAGAATATGTTGCTCTGTAATCGTCTAGGACATCTAGGTCATGGGTTTGGTATTTGGTTTGTATTTCAGTATGATAATGTATTTTGTATTGAGGATCTATTATTTTTAATTAAGAAAATTTGATGTATTTTCTTTGTATTTATTAAGGAATGGTATTTTGAAAATATAGAGATAATGACTAATAATTTTACTTGTGGGAAGAATTTATCGAAAGGCTTACAGTGATGGGATATTCATCATTGTGCCGGTCATGTGCCTAGAAAACGGGTCGTGACAAGAACATTGACAATTCCATCATTAGTAGATCCAAAAATAATATCATCCATATAAATTTGAACAATCAAAATATCCTTGTTCTTATTTTTGTAAAAAGTGTAGTATCACTTTTTCCTCTTGTAAATCCATTTTCAAGTAGAAACTTGCTTAACCTCTCGTACCATGCATGAAGAGCCTGTTTTAAACCATAAAGTGCTTTTGATAATTTGAAAACATGATGTGGATAGCTAGGATCTTCAAAACCAGGTGGTTGTTTTACAAATACTTTTTCATTTATGAATCCATTTAAAAATGCACTCTTTACATCCATTTGATATTGTTTGAAATTCTTAAAACATGCAAAGGCAAGAAAAATTCAGATAGACTCTAACCTTGCTATTGGAGCAAATGTTTATTCAAAGTCAATGCCTTCTTACTGGTTGTATCCTTGTGCTACCAGCCTTGCTTTATTACGAACAACAGACCCTTGTTCGTCTAGCTTATTCTTAAATACCCATTTGGTACCAATTATGGATTTATCACTTGGAACAATGTTAAGTTCTGGATTTAGCTCCATTTTGGTGCTAAATACCCTCTTTGTTGTTCTCTATCTTGCCTAGACTTGCATGTCTTAACCCATATTTTGAGTAGTTTAGAGTAGTTTAAGTTTTCTTATAAATTTTAATAAACTAAGTGATTTCATGATTCAGAAATGTTAGTAATTGATGATTTATTGTTTTCTGATGCAGGTTGAGTTGGTGAGGAGCTTGTGCAAGAAGATGAAACTGTCAGAGCTATAATTCTGAAGATGCTAGAAATTTGTCTGCCTCTCACTGCTATAGCAGTGGATCTGCACCGTTATAGTTGAACTCTACACAAGAAGATTTTGAAGCTGTCTTCTCTACCTCCTACAACTATAATGGCAGATTTCACAGCTATAGTGGTGGCTCCTGCACCAAAGTCTTTTAAAGCCTTAAACTTTGCCTTCCATTGTTATAGTGATGGGTTACATTTCTGGACTGATTTAAATAGCGAAAAGGAGGAGTTTTTAGGTTATCCTGAGTTAGAGATAGAGAGGGGTTACTGATTTCTGCTAGAGGAGATGCGGAATCCATTTTTGAAGCTTGTCAAGCCCGATTTATGTCAAACCAACCTCAGTTTCATGAAGTTTTATCATTCTTTTACTGTTTTCTATAGTTTTATAGGCATGAGTGGTTGATTTTCTCCTTCTAGCGTTACTTTAAGCCTAATCTTCAATTAGGAGTTGTTTTCTCTCTGATATTGTGATTTCTATTCAATAAAATACATTTTTTTTTCATTCATTCTATTGTGTTTGCTTTAAAATTGATTACTTTATTACTTGCTTATTGCTTTCACTGAACTTTAGCAAGGGAGGTGTCTATAGAACATTGAATGGTTAGGGCGAGTGCTTGAACCTTAGACATTTTGGCTTGTTAATTAATAGGGTTATTAGTTAACCTTGCTTAATCAAATTATGTTGATGTTTATTTGGTTAAAACTCACATAAGGGATTATGTTAGAGTTGATAACTTAATTTAGGTTCTGGAAAATCACTTTAAGCCTTTAGAAAACCTAAGATTAAAGTGTATGATTGAATCGAATCGCAAGTGTTAAAGAAAGTTAACAATTCTTAGGACGGGAGAAAGGGATTAGTAGCCCTAGGTCTTTTAATTAAGTTAATCTCATTTGAATTTGTGATTGTGTTCTTTTTAACTGTGAAAAGTATAAAAAAAATTTTATCTTTTGAATGTTACATTTTAATTTTCAATTTAGAGCTACCTTTAATCCAAATTAGGTTGTCTGACTAATGAGTTTAAATATCTGGAGCACTTTGCGAGTTAGTCCTCGTGGGATGATATTCTTACTCTTTCACTGTACCAGATTCCATACTCTATTTCTTTCAAGCCGGTTTAGTTTTTCTTGCATGGCCATGATCCAGGAGTCATGGTCAAGTGCCTCATCAATGTTCTTTGATTCTATTTATGATACAAAAGCCATATTGTTCATCCTTCGTATTGATGATCCAGTCCTTCTTTCTTCTGTGGGATCCCTAATGATAAAGTCATGTAGATAATTAGTGGATCCTCTCTATTCTCATGGAACCCTTTATTGATCCTTTTAGGGGAGCTTTATTAATGTCAAGCTCCTGCTTTAGTTGTTGAGATATATCTGGTTCCTGTTGACTTGATCCTTTATCAGCTTCATTGCTAGAGGTACCTGATTTTTGTTTCCTCTTAGTTCCCTAGGAGGTATCGGAGACTAAGCTGAGTCATCATATCTTGTTCTGTTTTTATACTGAAAAAATGGATAGTTATCATAAAAAATAACATGAATAGTTTCTTCAATAGTTTTTTATATAACATTGAATATTCGATAGGCCTTACTACTATTGGAATAACTGACAAAAATACCATCTGTAGATTTTGCATCAAACTTTCCAAGATTATCTTTAAGGTTTACAATGTAGCATTTGTAGCGAAAGGATGAAAATAGTTTATGCTTGGTTTCCTTCTTTTCCATAATTCATATGGAGTCTTGTTTAAAAAGGGCCGAATAAGACACCGATTGATGATATAACATGAGGTGTTGATAGCTTCTACCTAAAGATTTTTGGGAAGATTATTTTCACAAAGCAGGGTCCTTGCCATGTCGAGCAGAGACCTATTTTTCCTTTTAGCAACATCATTCTGTTGAGGAGTCCTAGAGGCAGAAAAATTGTGTGATATTCCATTTTCATTACAAAACTCTTCAAATAGATAATTTTCAAAATTATGTTCCATGATCGCTTCGAATACTTGAAATTTGAAAATCTTTTTCATTTTGTACTCTTTTAAAATATGTTTTAAAACTGTGAAAAACAATCACTTTTGTTTGCTAAGAAATAGACCCATATAAAACAGGAATAATCATCAATAATAACCAGCCCATACAACTTCCCTCCTTGACTGTGCATCTTAATAGGTCCAAACGGATCTATATGAATTAATTAAAGGGATCTCGTGGTTGATACATGCTCTTTAATAGGAAAAGAGTACTTATTTTCCTTTTTGACATGCATCACACACGTGATCTTTTGCAAAAGAAATTTTAGGAAGACCAACAAGATCTTTTTTGGCTAATTTAGAAATTAGTCTTATATTAAGATGGCCCAATTTCTTGTGCCAAAGCTAACTTTGATCATTTGTTGAAGCAAGACATTTATTTTGAAAATAGTATTTATTAGTCAAAGTATAGACATTTTCAAATCTCTGCCCTTCTATAGGACTTGTTTTAACCTTTGAAACTAATAAAGCATTTTTCAGATGTAAATGTGACATTATAACCTTTATCACATAATTGGCTAATGCTAATTAAATTATATTTTAAACCAATTACTAGAGAGACATTTTCAATGCAGAAAGTATCATTGATATATACATTACCTATACCAATTATCTTACCCTTCTGGCTGTTACCAAAGGATATGTTACTAAGGTTTCTTTTTTCCTCGTAGTGGACAAAACTTTCTTTATTCCTTGTCATATGTCAGGAGCAACCAGAATTGAGAAACCAATTCCTCTGTTCCTATTTTGTCCTGAGGCATATCTACAAAAAGTAGAGTTTTATGTACCCATTATATGGGTCCTCAAAAGGTTAGTAGGTAGCACTTTCATGCTGGTTGGAACCCAGATTCTTTTCACATTCATTTTCTTCACATTGCTCATACAATGATAAGATATGTGAACTTTCTTTCTGCAGTTATAACATGTTTTTAATGAATTTGAATTCTTTTTGAAAATAGACTTTTTTTTATCTTTTTGAACATAGCCTATACCTGCCTTGTTAAGAGATTTCTTTTGATTTCTTAACATCAAGTCTAGGTTCTTTTGTCCTTGGATAAATCTACTTAGATCGTATGTTAGTCCTTCAATCTTGGCCTTTAGAGCCACGTTATCAAAAATAAGAGATGGAAGAGATTGCTCATCTTCCAACCATTTTATTTTGGCCTCATAAAAATGTTTTTCACTGACAAGGTTTTGGAAATCTTTTAATAGCTAGGCATAGGCACATTTTAAACCATGATACCTTTCTAAAATATGTTTTAAATCTTCCATCAATTCATCAAAAGCAAGTGATAACTCTTCAAAAGTACAGGATTTATTTACCTCAGTTTCTTCATCATTGGACTCACTATTTGCCATGAGACAAAGATTAGCTATGTCAGGATCCTCCATGTCTGATTCACTTTTGAGAAGATTTTCATCACTCTATGAAGCATTTGCTACATTGTTTCTTCGATCTCTCTTATTTCTTGTTATTTTTGGATATTTAGCTCGTACATATCTAGTCTTGTTGCATTCGTAGCAAGTAATAGCTTCACGATTCTGTTTTGATAATACCTTATTTTTATTATTCTGGTATCACTTCTTATAGTTTGTGGTGAATCTTTTTTATATTAATGCTATGTCCTCTTCATCAATATCTTCATCAAGAGAAAATGACCACAAGACTCGCCATAAAACCATGCCTATCTACAGACACAAAACAAGTACGCTACAATACTAAAGATATCGATAACATGAAATAAAATTTTAAACAATCAACCATTACCATTTCATAATAACTTCTAGTAGACTATATATAGTATACATCATATTTACTTGGTTCGGTACAAGGATAACATTATTAACATTTAATCCCTTCCCATGACCAATCACTTATATTTTGAGAATAACCCATATTCATAATAGTATGATCACACAGTCCACTGTAACCAAGTCCATACTCAGGTTGGAAGCCAATAGATTCCTCAGCAACTCAATGACCACGTGCATGGGCCCTATTGTGGATGCAGCAACATGATACCAAGGATATCGAAGCCCAACCATACATAAATACACAGAGGTCAATAGCTAGTCAATACCTCAATGACCACAACGCACGGGCCCTACTGTACGTGGAGTAACATGAGACCCAGGATATCAAAGCCCAACCATTAAACCTTATCAACAGTACCTCTTTAGAGGTGCAGAAAAAGAAGTAGTGCTAGAGTTTGGTAAGACAAATGTTTGAAGAGAGCTAGTTAAGCTCATTGAGAATTCCTTAGTCCTTTCGAGTCTCCTATTGGTCAGGTGAGACCATGAGGAGGTGGCACCTCTAAAAAAAGAGAGGATGTTGATGTGTTTCAGGCAACGGGGAACTTGATAAGTAGGCAAAACGAATTTCAGGCATAGTACCTAGAATTGAGACCAACAGGATGTTGTGATCATAGCGAATGAGACTTGCCTTGAGGTTGACTTGGAGACTAAATGGGAGTTTTGAAGGAACTTTATTACCACTCTCCAGGAGGAGAAGCAGTGTGTCAAGCAGTCCGATTAGACAGAGTAAGCATCAAGAGGGGTGCTATGTAGCCCTTGTGGGAAAGACAAGCACTACAAGGAATTAGCCATAGTGATGGACAAAATATGTCAGTAAAAGGCATAATTTTGTGGGTATAACCCTAAGCACCCTATACTGACGGTAAAAAATTTCATCACTTTTGCTTAGTATTACCCACAAATTTTTTACCATCAGTGTAATGTATACCTATAGTTTTGTAAACTGTTAGAATAGTTGTGGAACATTTACAGACAAATATTTTGTTGTCACTAAAGGTTGTAGTGACAATTTGTTAGTGTCATTAAATTTTGTAGTAGAAGGATTTTTGGTGCCTCAAAGACCTATAGTGACAGATTTTTTGTGTAAGTATAGCATATATAATGGAAAATTTTATATCAGTAAAGTCTATAGTGACAACCTTTATTGATTATTATTTTGTCATTCTCTATATTTCAATTTTCAATAAATCAATTCTCGTCAAACAAAATAAATAAATAAATAAACATGCAAGTAATTTTGTGATTGTAAATTCATTTCATTATATTGAAATTCTAATAATCTGTATACAAAATAAGGAGTCTATTCGATAAACCCTATACAATATTCTTCCAAAACATAGAACAATCAAAAAAGAAAAACTAAAATAAATGCTAAGTCAATTGTGTAAGTGCTCATAAGCATAATCTTGTTACATTGACGCCAAAAAAAATCTCCTATAAAAGATGTCCACTTTGTATGCTTGAAATAGGTTGTTCTTAATATTCACCTACAAGTTAATAAATTCAATTTTAAAAATGGTAATACATAATAAAATAGAACATAACAAATTTACAATACAACTTTAATTCACAAAATGATAAATAGATATACCATCTTAATTTTTGTTAGGATTACTTGAACTTGAAAATTTCATATTGCCATTGGGGGTATTAGTGCCACTAGGTGAAACTTGTATACAAGATAAACTAATAAACAATCTATTAATAAGTCTTTTAGATTTAAAGTTATACTATAAATATAGTTAGAACACTAGTAGCAGCTTGTAGAATCTCATTAACTTTATCTCCAGAAAATCATTCTTTAATTAAAGTTAGAACACTAGTCAACAAAGTTTCAACAGTCATAAGTCTGTCTTTTACTTTTATGTCTAAGAATAAGTCAATAGCAGTGCTTTTGCAAATTGGAATCTTTCCTAAACAATGCACACATCCTCCCTTTTCAAGTCCCAAGACTTTAGAATATACATCATCCTTACAAGATGTACAGCTTTTAGTGTTTTGAGAATTTTGTGAGGCTCCCTCTTCATTCATCATTTTTTTCAATTCACCGTAAAATGATATATGAATCAAGTTCTCAGACATATTTATGGTAAGTTCTAAACCAATTTGAAAATTATCTCAAGCATCTTGCTTCAAGTTCTCAATAAAAAGAAGATAATCTTATTCACCTATATCTAATCTCTAAAATAAGAGGTGTATAGAGGTAACTTTATTCACCTATATCTCCTATAGATTACTAAGCAAAATGTACTTTGTGGGCCCTTCCCCATTATTGTCAGCCGTACGGCACGACCATGGGATTAGGTTCCATGAAAGGCATTATAGGATGTTGAGTATCTTTTATAACTCACTTCTCGGTGGAGTTAGTCAGAATTTATTTTATTAACTTGAGAAGTTCTTATTCTCATATGTAGGTTTTTGGCTCGTGGATAGAGGAGTAATCCTCAGAGCACTGGGAGCTTACAAGCTCATATGTAACTTTGCTACATTACCACCGTCGTGGTTGTAAATTGTTTAAATAAGAATATGGGTGTGTATGAATATATATTGTGAAAATATATTGTGGAAACACGAGTTATCTGTGTAATGTGTAACTATCTATGATAGTTTATTTTAGATTCGGTATATTACAGAATGCAAATTTATTTGTTTGAGGGAATGTATGTATATGTTCATATATATATATATATATATATCTGTAATGGGGTTATAAATAGTAAGTAGAGAACCGAGGTATCGGTTACTAATTCGGAAGGATATGATAAGACTTATCTTATCAATATGTGGTGGTTTTATGAACATATATATATATATATATTAGCAAGTCGGAGAAAAACTTGCTAGGATTTCTGGTGGTAGGTGCTTGTGTATATTTTGCACAAATTTTCATTAATATATTTTAATAAATTGTGGGAACTAGGTTGTTAGGAGAAAAATGAAAATTTGTTATAGCATATGTATAACCTAAATACATTACATGTACATATTTATTGTAATGCGTCTTGCTGTAGGTAGGAAACGCATATCCACGAGGTGTGTGGGCATTCTTTGTGACTTGGGTGATTGGTTAAGTGGAATCACAAGTTTGGGATCTTGTGAATCAACACTTATATGGATAGGTGTATAGTCCATTCTCCTAAGTATTGATGGCACTCTTGATAAGCCATGTGTGGGTAAGTACTTTAACCAAGTTATTTTGGGTTGAAGTCAAATAATGAGGAAGAAGGGAGTATAAGAGGGGAGAATGCTCATGTGAGATGAGCTAAGGGCTAAGATATAAGCTTTATCCTAAGAGGTAGGGTGGTTGTAGTTCTTCTAGTCAGGGTGGTTCTCAAGCTAGAATATGGCGACCTCAATGTTTAGAATGCAAGAGATTCCGTTCATGTGAGTATTATTAGTAGGCAGTAGGCAAAGGTTGTTTCTTTTACGGCCAAAAGTTATAACTTAAGGGGAATCTGGAAGAGAAAACATGAGTTGTTAGAATTGGGATGCATACTTGAGTGTGTATTCTAGAGAAATCTAGCAATATAAGGTTTGGTTGAGGGAAACGATGTAGGTTATGTAGTTCTCCCAAGGGAGATACCATAGTGAAGTAGGAAGTGACGTGAGGGAAGATTGGAGTGAGTTGTAAATCTTTTGAGGCAACTTGATTAAGTTGCACCCATTTGGTTGAAGATTCGTAGGTGATGATATTGTGCGATGAGTATGTTTAGGTAGATAGGACTAGTCTTAAAAAGAAGAAAAAGACTCTCGAGACAAGTTCTCGATAGTCATTCAAGTGAAAATACAGTAGATATGGAGTATGAGGATGCGTGAGGTCCTTACACCAAGAAGGTCGAATAAAGTAAAGGGTGGTTTGCAAAAGTTTCTATCACTCTGAGAGTGTGGAAACCTTATAACCTTGAAATGATCTGAGTGTACCATGGGTAGGCTTTTACATGTGTGCCATCTGAGCTGAGTATAAGTAGTGGCAAATGTGTAATGTCGGAGGTTAATAGGAGGTTTAACCTACCTTTCTATGATAAGAGGGCCTATGAGTCTATAGTGTGTACAAGTCAGCGGATATGTAAGATATCAGGGTGTTTGCATACAACAAGGTAAGGTGAAAGATGTAAGTTTGTGGAGTAGTCGTCGAGGGTCACATAGAGAATAAAGGAATGGTGCCATGAATATGGCTTGGGATGAGTTTAGGTTAAACCTAAGTTCAATGATGTTAGAATGAGTACTTTAGGAGCATGTGCATTAATATAAGAGGAAATACATTTGGCTGTATGTGGAAACGCAATGACTCATATACGAACACACATGGAGTATGTATATATGTTGAAAGAAATGGTTGGATCCCAAGAAGGAGTGAATTGGGTTTTATAAAAATTTCCACAAAACTTAATTAGAAGTTAAGATGATTTTCTGAAATCAGATAATGCTAAAGATAATAATTTAATTCAGAAAAACAAAGTGTTATCAAGATGAATAATTTTATAATGCAAAGAATTAAGGAGCAAATATAAATCTACACAAATTAATTAATACTTGAGGTAAAAATCAAATATAAACGCAAAGCGTTAATTAATTAACTTCAAATGTAAATAGAGTAGGGATAGAGAAAGTAAACTCGGAGATTTATACTGGTTAGGCTAATCACAAGCCTACATCTAGTCCTCAAAAGACCACTTGAGTATTTCCACTATAGTTGCAAGTTTAATCCAGGCACTTGCAAACTACTACAACCACGCAAATTTGATTTGGGTATTTGAGAAACCAACAACGAAGAATTTATGAATCCGGGCTCCTTCTCAACCCAAAGCAAATTCTTCTAACACTGGTACTTGTGAACCTCAACTCAGAATAATATATGTGTTGATCAAAATCAACAATATAAAGAAACTCTCTCTAAAGAGTAGATGAATACAAATGAAGCTCTAATAACTCTAATGATAGAGAATATGCAAGATTGGCTCAAGAATGTTTTGATTTCTCTCAAAGATGATAGAACATGTTAATATATCATTGTAGTACTGAGTTCTCACATAAAAATGTGTATCTAAGGTCATATATATAGGCTCTATTGAAATATAGCTATTTATAGCCGTTACTACACTTAAAAATGCAGTCCAGGTGTAATCAGTCAACTGTCGTAAGGCCATCAGTCAACTGATAGCTCAATATATCCATTAGACACAAAAATATGACCGTTAGAGAGTGTTTCTGGTCTATCAGTCGACTGACTACTCTCTGTCAAAAATCCTATTAACTTGAAACTTTTAAGCTCACTTTAAAAGTTCATAACTCTCTCATTTGAACTCCGTTTTAAACAAATAATATATCATTGGAAAGCTCTTGGAGTCTAGTTTCAAATGAGACATTTCACTCAAAAATTATTTTTCATTTAAAAGATATGATCAAAATACTAACTGAAGGTCAGGATAAAATAATTCTTGAGTACAGCCAAGTCAACTTCAGTTTTTCAGAGTTTAGTTTAAATGGTCATATCTTTCTCATTTGGACTCCAATTTCAATACATAATATACCGTTGAAAAGATCTTTGAGTCTACTATCAAATGAGATTAAGATACTTGAAAAACAGATTTTTCATTTATGAGATATGATATAAAGAGTTACCAAAGGTCAAAAACTAACTTTTGTAAAACTTTATATCTCACTATCTTTTTGTTCAAAATGCTTGAGCCAATGTATGCAAATCTAAATCATTGAGTTGCACAAGTATACTAGCCTATATAAAATATACCTAATGTAAACACATAGGCTATCTTGATGCATCCAAGCTTCCAAGACTTCAAATCTTCTAGTTCTTTATTTCTTGCAGCTTTATCCTTGCATGTTGCTTTCCTTGAGTGAGGCATGATGTTGCTTTTCCTTATTCTTCAATCCAATGCTCACTCTTCTTGTTTTGAACCAACCTATAAAATATATCTTACTTGCAAACTAAATGGTTAGTTCAATTCATGATAAATAGCATGATTAATGTATAAGACATTGCACATTAAATAACACAGTCATGCTTAAATACTTGTAGCATATATATGATAATTAAGCTTTATATATATCATTGCTACATTTCAAATACATTTGTCATCATTAAAACTTATGGTATAAAGCCTTAAGGTCAACATATATGTGTAGTTGCATAAGGATCCCAAATAGGAGTTTATTTGAGCAGAATGACCTTCTTAGGACCAGTAGTCCCAAAGGGTTGAATCAAGGGACAGTGGCACATGGTGGAGAATCTTAGAATCGGGCTGTTCCATAGCATATTTATAGGTACATCTTCTCTTGTAGAAAGAGTCAATGAACTTTAAAGGAGACTATATTTACCAGAAAGCTTATGGGGCCTGGCTAGTTGAGTGGTACCACGTAGGGCAAGCCTAGTCGTTTCATAGTAAAAGATGTAGTGATGGAAGGTATGAAATAGGTTTTGGTGGGCCTGGTATTAGTTGTGTAGTTTGGGGTTAAGGCCTTGGCCTGTAGGTTATTGTATTTTGGTTGTGGGTATGCTCCTATTGACCTGTTATGGATTACGAACATGGTCCAACAGACTGAGGGTTAGGATAGGCTTAGTGCATCCATGAATCTAGTAAGACTTAGAGTGGGGGTTCGCATTAAGATAGCTAATCAGGAGGTTCATCTTATGAACCGGGTCCCTAAAATAGGCCTCTTAGTGATTATAGCCAATTGACGATGTTAAGACTCAAAGGCTAACATTTGGGAAATGATGGGAGTCTGAGATTGGCCTCTAGTAGAACTTAAATTTATTGAATGATTAGTGGATAAAAGTGTGGGAACTGGGTGGTGTACTCCTGATGTCTGAAACTGGTAGTTGCCAATAGGGGGCATGTGGACAGGGACCAAGAAGAATACACCTGAGAGCCAAAAATGCTTAAGAAATGGGAATATGATGAGGGTTCATTAAGTGGTTGTTGATTGTGATTGCTTATATTATTTTGTGTGTGGGATACATGTTATGGTTGAGGGCATAATCCAAAAGACCAGATACATGTTATGGTTGAGGGTACAACCCAAGAGGCCGAACACATGTTATGGTTATGGATATGACCCAAGAAGCAAGACATATGGTTTAGTTTTTTGTGGAGATGGGATGAGGTTGCTTGGTATACCCTTGGGGCTAAAATGGCCATTGTCGTGGTCTGGCATAAGCCAGAGCTCAAGATAGGAGTTTTACTAGAGGGACAGTACGCCTTCGGGCTGGGATGTCATTTATGATTGGGTTAACGCCTTGGGGTAGGGTGTAAACATTCTATGATATTGTAAATTATGTGTGTGGGTTTGTGCTTATGTGTGGGTTTATGTTTGTGTTATGTATAGTGTAAAGCATGTGATTGGTAAGGCTTATAAGTGGGATGTGGTTTATAATGGTATAAAAAATATGCTTTGCAAGAATAGTGAGCAAGATACCATATTGTGTGTATGCTTTCGGGAAACCAGAAATTTTGTGGGATAAATTGACTAAGGGTATTTATATATTTATGCATATATATGTGGGTGCTTTTGGGGTTGAGTGGTAGAGGAACTTATGTCTGGTAGGTACTTTTAGGATTGACATGGCACTTTTTAAGTCTCGTGATAAGTTTTTGAATTTGGGGGATCGAATTCTGTTAAGGGGGAGAATGTAATACCTGCCAATTTTGAAGTCACGTGATTGATGGTATTACGAAATTTATAATGAAAAGTTTTCATTATTTTATAACGTTATTTTGGTGACGTTATTTTTAATGTATTATTTTAATGGAATTAATTTGGTTAATTTAATTCTCCATAATTATTATATTCCTTGAATATTATTTATAAGAACTGAGCTAAATGACGGGATCAAGTATTTTATTACAAATTATATTTTTGAGATTTGAGGAAAGATAAGAGGAAGAGGAAATTATATGAAGATAGTGTTAGGGGACACAAAACAAAAAAATGGTAGTCATGAGGCATAGAGGGAACTGGGTGTATCTATGAGGTCCAGAGAGGGACTAAAGTGAAATGAGAAATTAGGGTAGCACCTAGAGTGAAAGAAATACCCAAATTAGAGAAATTATGGATTTGCCAATACCGAAGTTAACTGAAAGTTGCCTGGGGGCAAAGTAGTAATTTTACCCTGAGCGGGTGTATAAGCAGCCCCACTCCTTTTTCCTTATTTCTGACTTTTCTTTCTCTCTCCTCACTTTCTCCTTTCTCTCTTCCTTCTCTCTACCCTTCTCCACCCAAATCTTCCAATCGACTTCAGAGAGTCTTTCTTCGGTGATAGGGTGAATCATCGATGGCCAAGTAACGTAGGGAAAGCAAGGAATCGAAGTAGGAATTTTGACTTCCTGAACTTTTTCCTATTTTCTAATTTTAAGGCTATTTGGGGTAAAATGGAGTTTATGGCTTCGTTTCTTGATTAAAATTGGGGGTTTTGGTGTCTAAATGTTCCTTAGACATCAAGAATAAGAACCCATGAAGAAATCGTGAAAACAATGAAGATCTAGCTAGATCTGACCAAAAATTAAGACCAAATCACATGGATCGCGATCATGGCACCTCAGAAGGGGAATGGGAGAAAAGGGCTTGTGCCTAGACGCCAAGTGTGTTTGTAGCACCTAGGCGTCGGCCATACTGAAATTCTTAGTCCATTTTTCAAATAGATATAACTCTTTCGTCCGAACTCTATTTTTAACTAACTTTATATCATTAGAAAGATCTTTGAATCTAGTTTCCATTGGCATAAGTTTTATTTAGAAACTCCTTACTGGTTAAGATTTATGACCAAATGAATGACCAAAGGTCAGAGTTAGTAGTGAGGATTTTCGTTGTTTTATTTATTTATTTATTTTGGTTTGGTTTTAAGTGCTTGCGAGGGATTTCATAGTTGTGTTTTTGGGACTTCTTCCACGGTAAATCCTTGATGGCATCGAGGTGAGTCAATGACCATGCTACTTGTTTTTATTAAAATTTACATAAGTATGACATAAATCTCATTCATACCACGAATAAATTTAAATTCATTAAATTTCCTAGTTAGATACATTAACTAAATTAGGGAATTTTCTTGTGACATTGGAGATTCTTTTTATGAATTGCCTATGGGAATGTTATGGGTTGAATTGTGTGGATTTTGGGAAATGTATTTGAGATATTGAGTTGGTTTTGGTGTAAGTTGAATTTTGGTTTATGAGACTATTATGTTGAATGTGTATGAGAATAATGGACTAATTGTTGGCTGTGGTATGTGAAATTGCATCATGTGATTACATTTCATATGAAAAATAATTATGGGAATATGGATCCATAAGAGGGAACAGAGGGGTGGACCTATAGAATAAACCCATTGAAGGGTGGTCTTCAATGTGGTAAAAGCAGGAAAAGAGTAGGAAATACATCATATATCGTGTATTGCATATTCATATATGAAAAGGAATAGAAGAGTGAACTTCTGAGATAAGCTCGTTGAGCAATTATTGTCCAAGGAGAAATTTCAGACTAGGACTCAACGAGGCAAGCGTGGGAAAAATATAGCATGTGATTGCCTGCACATTTATTATTTGTGTATGGCTATTTATTCTTATACGTGTTTAGAATAAGATTGATGTGGACAGGTATGCTCAGGCTTGAGTATCTGTATATACCTGTACGTACTAAAGGTAAGTATTCATTTTATGGTCATAACACTAGTATTTGTACTTGTGCTTATTTAATTGCACAGTCATTTACCCACCGAGTTTCTATAACTCACACTCTCTGTGCTTATATTTTTCAGATATAGCAGCAGAGGAGGATGGGAAACCGCTGGAGTTTAGTGACTTAGAGATATACTCTATTTTGTTAGAAGGTTCTTGATGAACTAAATTTTGGGCTTTATACCGATAGAATGCTCTATAAACTTATAGGTTACCTAGGTTCTGCTATGTTAAGGGGTTTATTTATTTTAAATATTTCTCAAATTTTATGGGAAATAAAAGAATGTATTGTGTAAATTTATTTTACTTTTCAAATTACATTTTGCATAGTTATGGATATTATGATCGTTTAAGAACATATGGGCTACCACTGAGGTACCCTAAGAGTTTTATGTTAAGTCATATACCCTTTTTAAGGGCGTTACAGAAGGGGCGGGGAATAGCTCCCTCGTCCCCATCCCCACCCCCAGTTTTCACCCTCATTCCTACCCCTGATTCCTGCTGAGGAGAAAAAAATCTTTCTCATCCCCGTTCCTCGCAGGGTCCCCATGGGGTTATAAAAAAATTCAAAAAAAATTAAGGCATAGTTGATGGCAGCATATAAAGTAATCAAAGAGTGAACAGAGACAACATATGAAGCAAACAACATATACATATGAAGCAATGATGGTCGATGGTAGGAGGAAGAAATCCTTAATTTTTATTTGAAGAACGTTGAAAAATGGAGAAAAAAACAAAGGGTCAGATCTCAAATAAGGGTCGTACCTGAGAGAACCAGATAATGAAGGCATGATGGCAGGGAGGACTGGAGGATGAAGGCACAACAGCAGGGAGGAGACAAAGGAATGACGATCAAGGCAACGTGGATGAATTGATGAAGGTATGATGGCAAGAAGGACGGAGGCTGGCACAGCAACAAAGAGGAGACGAATTGATAAAGGCACAACGATTGGCATGAGTTGCACAACCATCAACGGTAAGGGCGACTGGTTGAGGACTTAAGGAAGAAGAAAGAGTAGAGAGAAATTAGAAATGGATAGGTATTAGGGTTTCAGAATTGATTTGGGATTTAGGAATAAAGGTCAAGGGTAAGGAAAAATTATTTTATTATTTGGGAATAAGGTCCTAGATTTAATTTAGGATTTGGAATTAATAGGATTTGGGAATAAATGTCAGCTTTTATTAAAATTATTTTAATTTTATCTATGAAATTACTAAATTACCCCCAAGATATATAATTAATATATATATTAAGGGTACTAAAATGCTCTTCAAGGATAGGGACCTCTCGAGGCGAGGAGTGTGATCCCCGTCCCTGTTCCTATTTGGCAATTGGGGAAACTTTTCCCTTATCCCTATCCTCGTGGAGGAAAACCCCATCTTTCAAGGCCTCTACCTTATTTGGCAGAATAAAAAAAGGTGAAAAAATAGAGTCAACTAAAAAAAATTATCTTCAACAAAATCTTCATTGTCATATTGCAATTGTTAACCATCTTGTTTATTTGGTACAACTTTCAATGGTTCATCTTCAGCATGTGCAGCATTTAATGCAATTTGATTTGTTTGTTCACTTCTCTATTCAACTATTTGTTCAATGTCATTGAAATTCTCATCACCTATGTCATACAAATCCCTACCTTTTGCATTCACAATTGCAAGCCAATCCCCTTGCCTCTTATCTTCCACATAAAAAACCTTTTGGTCTTAAGATGCAAAAATAAAAGGGTCGTCGCAAATATCATCTCCTTTATGCTTCAAATAATTGAAATTTACTAGAGTTATTCCAAATTTGTCTTTCTTGCAACCTCTATTGGGATCGACCCAGTTATATCTGAAAAGTACTTTCTTATATCTACCAGAATAATTTAGTTCAATCACATATGTTAGGGCACCATAGTAGTTAAGTTCACATGATTTACCACTTGCAGATCTTACACTAGACTAGCTTGTAATATCACCAGCTATAACAAGCCCACTATTTTGAGTTTTGAAGCATCTTTCTCTCTTGTGTATGGAACCTAAATCCATTAACAAGGTATCTAATATACTTTCTAGTTACTTCAGATGGACCACATGACAACCACTTAATTTTTTCTGTAACTAGTACACTTCCTTGTTCTCCCAAGTGTGCTATCTAAAACATTTTATTCACAAAACATAAATGTCAATTTCAAACCAAAATTAGGTCACTATAAATCTATTTGTGGTTCTTACCCTTTTACGGAACCAAGCATTAAATGTTTGACTATGAGTCTTTTGGATTTCATATTGTGTCAATCTATGTAGTCATCTATGTCCAATAAGTAGTGCTCAATGTTCCCTACAATTAATATTGAAACAAAAAGGAACTTTTTAAACTAAAGAAAAAAGTTTCAAAGATGTCAAATAGCTATGTGAAGAAGTTTCTTGCTTTCGAAATAAGTTGATTACTTAATTATTAAAAAGCACATATCGATGTGCTTGTAATAAAGTTTTCATGTCAAACTTTACTTTACTGAGTCTCTTTCGATTTCTCAGGCTAAATATACAAGGTCTCTTCCTTCCTAATAGTCTTCCTACATCATGTTTAGAAAATGAATCTTCTTTTAAAGTGGAACAAATTTCCTCTCATTTCAACTAGGTCGATTAAATCTAGTCTCCACCCTTTTTAGATATTGTGAGCACATTCTTAAACTTTCATGAGCCAAATACCCTTTTGCAATCGACCCTTCAAGATGTGCTCTATTACTTTCAAAAGATTTCAAAGTACAAAGATACCTACAAGTACACCATAAACATTAAGAAAAGAAGTATTATCATTGACATTTTTTTATTAATCTAACATATTATCTTGAAATAGATAGTGTGATACCTTTCAATAGGATACATCCAATGGTAATGTACTGGGCCTCCAACTTGTGCTTTATAAGCTAAGTAAACAATCAAATGTACCATAATAATAAAAAAGGATGGAGGAAAGATTGTTTCAAGTTGACAAAGAGTTTTGGCTACATAAGTCTCTAATTGCTTAAGATAATCCTTGTCAAGGACCGGAGAACAAATTTCTTTGAAAATGTTACAAAGATTAACCAAAAATGAGGTAATTTTATCAAGAAGAGAACCCTTTAATGTTATAGGTAGAAACTCTTGCATCAAAACATGACAATCATAAATTTTTAAACCAATCAACTTAAGCTACTTTTCTTGCACACAACAAGAGATATTTGATGAGAATTCATCTGGTGCTTTTATATTTTTCAAAATTGAAAGAAAAGCTTGTTTCTCTTTTTTAGTCATTTGGTAACATGCTCTAGATAAAAATGTTCTGCCATTGGACGAGTGTATCTTAGGATAAAGTACATTTCTTATGTTCATCTCTACAAGATCTGCTCTGGCCTTATAATTGTCTTTAGATTTTCCTCCTTTGTTCAATAATGTACCAATGATGTTATCACAAATATTTTTTTCTATTTGCATCACATCAAGATTGTGACACAATAGATTATATTTCCAATATGGTAAAGTGAACAAAATACTTTTCTTCTTCCAAGATTATGGCCCATCCTGAGTTACACTTTCACCTTTAAGAGCATTTAATTGTCTTAAGATGGTATCCCCATCATACCGTTTAGGAGCACTCCTAAACTCTTAGGTTCCATTAAAAGACCCACAATTGTACCTCTACTTGTGGTTAGGTTCTAACCATTGACGATAACACATAACTATATTTTTTGCTATAGTTTAACCATTTTAAAGTTATTTCAAAACCACAATATGGAAAAGCATATTTACCTTTAGTACTCGATTCAGACAAGATTGCATATGTTAGATAATCATTAATAGTCCAAATTATTGCATTATGCATTTGAAATGGCTCTTTCCTATGAGCATCAAAGGTTTCAACCCCTATTTCCCACAATTCTTTTAACTCCTCAACTAGTGGTTGGAGATATACATCTATATTGTTACCAGGAACTTTAGGCCGAGGGATAAGCAATGACAACATGAAAGAAGGTTGCTTCATGCACATCCAACGAGGAAAGTTATAAGGAATTAGAATAACAAGTCATGTACTGTGAGTAACACTCATAGGCTTAAATAGATTAAAGCCATCCAAAGCTAATCCAAGCCTAACATTATGAGGGTCACTTGAAAAATTAGGATACCTATTGTTGAATTCATTCCGAGCAAGAAGGTATATTGGATGCCTCAAAAAGCCATCTTTTGTACTACCTTCTTTGTGCCATCTCATAAATGCAATAGTTTTAGAGGATATAAATAAATGTTTCAACCTAAGTATCAAAGAAAACCATCATAAAATCTTTGATGGTATAACTTTTCTCCCTTAAACTATCTTAGATATGTTAACTTCATTATTCTCCATAGAAGTAGAAGTTTTCTACCTTGAGACACCACATTCTAAACAAACTTCATCTTTGCTCTTGTCTTTCCAATACAACATGCAATTGTTGGGACATGCATGGACTTTTTCATATCCTAAGCCCAGTCCAGAAATTATCTTCTTTGTATCATAACATGTCTTTGGTAAAACATTTCCTTCTGGTAAAACATCTTTTAACAATTCTGACAACATAGAAAAAGACTTGTCACTCTACCTATGAAGACACTTTATGTGATAGAGATGTACAATAAATGATAGTTTAGTGTACTTTTCATAATTTGGGTAAAGCTTATGTTTAGCATCTTTAATTAAGTGATAAAACTTATCAGAGTTGTTTCTTTCTTCAAATTATTGTTCACAATATTTCTCCATCACTTGTTCTGAAGTTTGTCTATCTACACCATCAATGTTTTCTTCATTACTTGTTTAGGCATTCTAAAAATATCATGAAGTAAATCATGTATATCATGCTCTAACTCTGTTGTTTCTTTAGATAAACTTGAAGAGGCTTCAACTGTCTCTCCATGGAAAATTTGATTTTTATAACCCAAAAGCAACCCATGACATGGATTAGTTAAGTGCTTATAAACACTTGATCTAGAGTAATGATGAAGATTAGCACGTGCAATACAAGGACACAATATTTTCCCATTCAATGCTGACTTTTGAAATGCAAAGTCTAAAAATTTGAGTACACCTTGAACGTAAGCTTGGCAATTTTTTGAGGGATCATTTATCCACCTTCTATGATCCATTGAATAAAACTATAAATATAAAAGAATACAAGATCTATAGTTAAGTTATGTTGATGCACTTTATTTGCCTAATGTAGCAAGTGCAAAACACAAGAATTTGTTAACATTAGGAACAAGGAAGAAAAAAAAATTCATTTTAGAGAATCTAGCTATAAGTTAGTCCCAGAACAAGATTAAGAAAAGATCTCTACTTTAAAACTAATTCTAGAACAAATTATATAAGATTTTATATATTCTTCAAAAGCATATATTGATCAATATTATGAAACCATGTTAAATTTCATAAAAGCAACAATGTATCTAGCTTATAACCCAATTATATAGGGGTTAACATATTGAAATGATTAAGCAAGGATAAGGTATATGAAGCTTATAAAACCATGCTCAATAAAATGTCCATGTCCATACTATAAGATGAGAAAGGTGTGGTGGAAATAAAGGAAATAAGATAAGTCTACTTCATTAATCCATAAAGACAAAGAAAGTTTTAAATAATTTTGTCAACAATTATATTCAAACATGTTCTGAATATCCAAGCTAACTCTATACTTTAAAAAATATTTAGACCACTAGGCAAAAGGCAAATCTTGGAGAATTATGTTGCAGCACTTGACGGAAAGTTAATTAATTAGATTATCTAACACCTATCAAACAACAACAAAAAGGCAATCTTGTTCATAACATTTAGTAGATTTATCATAGAATTAGCTAGAAGACATGTAGGAGAATTATGTCATGAAAATGTCTTAACCACTAATATTATCCAATTAGTTCATGAAAATGTCTAACCTCAATAAATACTTGTTTAAAACACAATAACTAATATATGAATATTACAACAAGCACATGTTTAACTAACACAAACATATATAGAGATAAAAACAAATAAAAATATTTTATTTATTACAATAATGAGTTTGGGCAAGTTAACGAGTATCACACTCTTCATTTGTAAGTTCACATGAAAGTAGTACCACTGCACTACAAGAAAATATATACAGATCCATTCCAGATAAAGGTGATATTAGAACTTAAAAGTGTATTCCAAGAAAAACCTTGATCCTATTGCTAAGCATATGTAACCAAAAACCTATAATAAAAGGAAATTAGAACCGGTGCTATATAGCCCCCACTTTGATTCAAATATGACTGAATTATCATTAACCCTCACAAAATCAAAAAGTGAATCCTATATGGCCCCCACTTTGACCCCATAAGAAAGCAATGCTATATGGCTTATTAAACTCCATTGGCCTTCACTTTCTCATTCCCTTTTCATGTTAAACTCCTTTCAATGTTCCACAACCTTTGAATCATGTTCATTTCTTTTTCTTCTTCTCCCCTTAAATAATATTCCTCTCTCTCATCTCTTTTTCAAATTTTCAAATTCTTTGAAATATTTATATGTGTGTGTGTGTGTGTGTGTGTGTGTGTGTGTGTGTGTGTGTGTGTGTGTGTGTGTGTGTGTGTGTGTGTGTGTGTGTGTGTGTGTGTCAAAAGAAGCATTCAATCACAATGCGATTAACTCATCAAGTAGAGATGAGAGAGGCAGTAAGTAAGTATGACAGTAGGAAATGAACCTAGAAGCTTAAATGTGCATTAGGAGATCTGGAATCTGGAGCAGAGCAAGATTGAGTTCTATTATATATATATATATATATATATTTTTTAGGGTTCAAAGAAAGCAAATTAACAAACTAGTGTTTTAATCACTGTGATTAATTCATAAGCAGAGATGATTGAGACAATAAGTGAGAGTAGGAAATAAATGGAAAGGGAAGGAAACGAACTTGGAGAGTGAGCTGTGCAGTACAGCGACCCTTTCAATGTATGCTGATATTGTTCTGGAGCAGAGCAACCAATTTTGGAATAGAGCAAAATATGATTTTTTTTTTTTTTTAGGGTTCAAAGTAAATTTGTGGCGTAGTCAAAAAAATTTTTTTCCATGCTGACCTTTTTGGCTCTAATAAGTGGGAAGATAAAATTTTTAAGGATGTTTTTACCTACACTTTTTTTTCATAGGTAAAAATAATTATTTTAGATAAAGAAATTAATAAATAAAATAAGAAACTTTAATTTTAAAATTACTTAAAATAATGTTATACAAAGGAGTAAAAATTATTTACATAGGTTTTACCCACAGTCTATAATTGTGGGTAATGGTAATAGCTTTATATAAAAAAATTAATTAATTCAAGAAGAATTAATATTTTGGAATTATCTTAAAATTATAAATTAAATTGTTATTTTAAAATAGTTTTTATATGTATTAATGACAAAATAAATTATGTAGGCATTGATCATTTATACCTATGGTATTTTAATTTGTTCATAGGTATAGACTATCTATACCTATGATATTTTTGCTGTCACTAAAAGTAACTATGGGTATATGGCAATTTTCTTGTAGTGCAGGGCGGTTTGATAAGAACAAATCTATAGATGGACTTTTATGTCCCACCTTTTAAGAGAATTGAAGGTATTTTGAGAGCACGTCGTTGACGGGGCATCGGAGGTAGCATGATTGAGAGGGGGTCAATAAGTGCACGAATCTTGTATCAGGATGAGTACGACGATGATGAGTGATTTACCAAGTTGGGAAAAGCTTAGAGAATGGGAGAAAAGGGATAGATGGCAAGTAATAAGGTTTTAGAGATGAAGATGCAATCTAGCCTAGATGTTGGAAAAGGTATAGAAAATGGGTGAAATAATACTTACCCGTTTAAAGACACAGTTGGTCGGTGAAGGCGATTTCTCCTTCTCCCTGACTATGGTAAGGTGAAAGAGGGACGTCAGTCCTAACTACTTCCAAAGCATTCGTCACGAGATGCCCTAAGGGCTGGATAGGAAAGGGACGTGTTAAGTGGTAATGGGGTCGACATAGGTATCTTCCATTACAGAAGCTGACTTATGATTACAATTAGGTAATCATGTCAAGGGTTTTGGTAGAGCGTTAGGTGGTCAAAGTATAAGAATGAGTCCATGAGAGGTTCAACCCACGGGATCTGTAACACCAGTAGTTTTTTTGTGTTAGTATAGTTTGATTTTTAGGTATAATTCGAATATGGAGGAAATTTTTCTATTGCTTAATAAAGAGATGTGAGATTAAGAAATGACAAAGTATATAAATAATGAGTGACTGGGGATTGGGGAGGTGTACATATGGCACCAAAAGGGGTCAGATCATTACTAAGTCTAAGGATGGACTAAAATATAATAAGATAAATGGTGTGGTACCTAGAGTATGAAAAAATACCCAAGTGAGAGAAATTACGAAGTTGCCATACTAAGGTTGACCAGAGGGCTAAATTGTACCTTCATCCCTAGGGGTATATATAGGTGGCCCCACCTATATTCTCTTATTTTTCCCCCTCCCTCTTAAATGCTATCCTCTCTCCCAACTCTCACTCTCTCTTCTCTCCATCATCTCTCAATCCTCCACCACCCAAACTTCTGACAAACATTCTTTTACGGCAGGGTAGGTCTTCGGTGACCAATCGCCACCAAAAAAGTAAGGAATCGAGGTACATATCCCACTTTCTTAATCTCTTTCCTATTTTCGGACTTAAGGGGATTTAGGTAGAAATTGAGATTGTTTGAGAGTTTTGAAGCTTGGTTTAGGTCTTAAAACATTCCTAGATGTTTATTGATGGAATTAGAACTAAGAATTGGTAGGAAAAAATAATATTAAAGACGAGTTTTAGTGATTGAAACCTAGAACAGAAAAGTTAGGGTTTTAAACAAAGATTTGATGATTAGAACTTGGGTTGTTAGAAGTAATTGGAGATTTTGGTGTTAAAACATTCCCTAAATATCCCTAATGAAAACTCATGGAAATAATCAATCGAAAAGGTGGGGATTTGGGTTATTTTGGGTAAAAACTAAGACTCCTCGTGGGTATACAGAAATTTTCTAGACGACCAGTCAATCAATGAGTGAAGAGCGGTCGATCGATAGCCTTTAGTGCTCTATGTCCAAACCTGGCTGAGACTCACTGGTCGATTAGTAAGGTGTCACCAGTCAATTGATTGCTCTCTAGTTAGGCTGGGAATCTTGGTAAAGGATGCGCTAGTCGACTAGTAAGGTGTCACCAATCGATCGGCTGCTCTCAGGTAAGTATTGATTATGCCTAGCCAATCAACCACTAACTAAATGGTAGTCAACAGGTTGCTACCTAGACAACATTTTGGAGAATCTTGCACTGAAAATTTTGATTGGTGTCCTATAAGTTTGGTCATGGCTCGGGGTTTGGCCGAGACACATTGCGAGAGCTGAGAAAGCTTCAATTCGAGGTGAGGGATCTGCCTCTACTCTATGTGTTTATATTTTAGGACTATTTTTCTAAATTTAATTAAAATGCATTTATATGTTAAATGTATGTATGTATGTTTGGCTTGGTATATTTGTAAAGGGGACTAGGTAATGCTATAGAAGGGAAAGTTATTATATGTGTATGGGTAATATCGAGCAATTGTTTGCCAACCACATAGATAACTTTTAAGGTTAAAATCTTAAATGAAGGACTTAGACATAATTGAAATAAAGAATAATGTGATGTGGGATTCAATAAGGGTTTGGTTTATGAGTGAGATAGAAATGTGGTGCCTGGGGTGAGAAAGCTGAGGTAAGCTTCTGACCCTACTAAATGGCAATGTCATGGCAAGATGAGGCTTAACTTGAGAAACATCATGGTAGGCTATTAAATTTCTCAAGGGCGACTAGTTGATGACATACTCAGTAGATATGGGATTTATTACGTTGAGGTAGTGATTCTTATTGTTGCTTATGCATGTGATTGTGTTTGTATTTGGGTGAGGCCTAGTGGTACACTCCTGGGGTCAAATACTGGTAGTAGCCAGATCAGGGTTTAGGCTAGGACTCAGAATGGAAGTCATATCATAGGGTTAGTGGATATGAAATCCACATGTTTCTCTATGGAGATGTAGATCCATGAAATGATATCTCGGTGATGAATTCGTAAGGACGTAGACTCATGTTGATGAAGTCTTGAGAAATAGAAATATAGGGATGCATACTCATATAATGGAACTCTTGAGCGGAACGTCCAGGGGAAATGTAGACCCTCGATAATGTAGCTTTGGAGTGAGTTCCTCGTAGGGACATAGACCTACATGGGGGAGATGAGTATGTATATGGTGGCAAATGTATTGTGCACTGTGATATGTTTGTGTGAATATGTACATCATGTATGATTGAGCATGGGTATATTTTTAACTATGAATATTTTCTTTATATATATATATGTGTGTGTGTGTGTGTGTGTGTGTGTTTGTTTGTGTATAATAGGGTTATTTCTGGGTGAGTCCATAGATTAGACTCACCCCCTCACATTTGCAGGTATGGAAAAATGATCAGTACAGTGGCTCACGAATCAAGAATACCTCCCCATTGCTTGAGGTAATGTAATTTTGATTACTTTTAAATTATTACTTTAGTTTGCTCCGTGATTAGATAGGCCACATAGGATATAGTGTATGTGGTTAGGGTAAATTGGAAGAGATCTAGGCTTGCGGTAGTATGAATGTCACATTACCAGTGTTGATCATGATCACGTTTCCAGGTAGTGATAAAAATCTTAGCCCTCGATTTCGGGTCGTGACAGGATCACTTGCAGTACACAAGAAAAATATAAGAGACATGTGATTTCTTATGGAAAGATGAAATTTAGAGACTAAATTTCTTTAAGGGAAAATATTGTAACACCCGTAATTTTTGGGTATTAGTATATTTGATTTTAAGGAGTAACTCAAATACAGAAGAAATTTTTATCAGTTGCTTAGTAAGAAATGTGAGGTTAGAGGTGGCACCTCGGGGAGAGTAATTAATGACTAGGGACTGGGGAGATGGACACATGGCACTGAGAGAGCCAGATGATCATCGAGTCCTAAGAAAGACTAAAATGTAATAAGGAAAATTATGTGGTACCTAAAGTACTATAAATACTTAAGTGGGAGAAATTATGGAATTTGCCATTACCAAGGTTGACCAGGGGTTAACCAGAGGGCAAAATAACAATTTCACCCTTCCCTTTCATTCTCTCTTCCTCCATCTCAAATGCTCTCTCCCTTCCCAAACACTCTTTCCCTTTTTCTCTCAAGTCCTCTACCACCCAAGCTCCGGCAACCATTCTCGACAATGAGGCTAGTCTCCAACAAAAAAAGTGAGTTGGTTTGTGAGATTTTGAGCTTGGGTAGTGATTTAAAACCTTCCTTGATGATTGATAATGAAATTAGGAAAAAGAATTAAGGGATTAAGCATGATTAAAAGTGGAATTAGAGTGATTGAAGCATAAAGAGGAAAGTTAGGGCTTTAAATGGAAATTTGATGATTGGAACTTGGATTATTGGAATTAATTAGGGGTTTTGGTTTCAAAACACTCCCTAGACATCTCTAATGAAAATCTATGAAAACATTAAGAAAAAAGATGGAGATTTAGGTGATTTTGAGCCAAAAACCAAGGCTCCTCATAAGTTTACAGCTTGTGGCGCCCAGACAGAGAGCATAGGGGCTAGCGTTACCCAAGTTGATGGCACAAGCCCGAGCGCTTAGGTGCCAATGTGCCATAGCTTGAACATGGGCTTTTTCTATGTTTTTCAATAAAGAGATGTTGTGTTGTCATTTTAAGGGCCTGGCAAAGGTTTAGGGCTTGACCGAGGCTTATTTCGATGGTTGGAGGCACTCCAATTCAAGATGAAAGATCTAGTTCTACTTTATATGGTTATATACTTTTAGAATCATTTCTCCTAAATTTAATTAAAATACAGTTACATGTTGAATGTATGAATGCTTAGCATGATTAAAAAGGGGACTATGTATGTTTATAAAAAAGGAAAATAATTATCTGTACATGGGTGATGTTGTATAATTGTACCCGACCACGTAGATAACTTTTAAGATTTAAAATCCTAAACGTGGGGTTGGCTTGTGAGTGAGGTAGTATAGGATGCCCAGGTTGAGGAAGCCAAGGTGGACTACATGATCCTCCCGAGTGGCAACGTCATGGCAAGGTAAGGCCTGACTTGAGAAATGTCAAGGTTGGCTACTAAATTTCTCAAAGGGCTACTTGTCAATGACGAACTCAATAGATGTGAGATTCGTTAAGCTGGGAGTGTGAATATTATTGTTCCTTATGCATGTGATTGTGTTTGTGTTTGGATGAGGCCTAGTGTGTACTTCTAGGGTCAAGCTAGACCAGGGCAAGGGACAAGACTCAGAATGGGAGTCGTACCATAGGGTCAGTGGATATGAAATCCATGGGTTGCTCCATAGAGACGTAGATCCATGGGATAATATCTCAGCAATGAATTTATGGGGACGTAGGCCATGTTGATGAAACCTTGAGGAACAAAAATATGAGGATGCATACTTATATCATGAAACTCTTGAGCGGAATGTTCGGGAAACAAAGACTCTTGATAACATAGCTCCTGAGTGAGCTCCCCATAAGAACATAAACCCATGTAGGATGAGACAAGCGAATGAATAGTCCATGGGGATGCAGACCCACGAAACAAAGCTCTTAAGTGACGAATTTGTGAGAATGTAAACCCTTGTTGATGAAGCTCCTGAGCAATGAACCCACAAGAACATAGACCTATTGGAATGATTAATATATTGATAAATGCGTGTAGGTTGATTACTATAATATGTATGTGGATATGCATGTATGAATGTACATGGGTATATTTATATTTATAATTTTTCCCTTAACTTGTATTATCATATATGGATTTGTGTACATAATAACCCGATATGGATTGGGCTATGTTGAGGGTGCTTGGAGCACTAAGGACACTGAATAAGATATATTCCTATGACAAGGAAAGGTAGAGATTGGGCATGTGGTAGTTCACATATATATATATATATATATATATATATATATATATATATATATATATATATATATATATATATATATATATATATATATATATATATATATATATATATATATATATATATAAATGTATTTTTATGATATATAGAATTGTTTGTTTGTGTAAAGGAACAATTAGATCAAAGACTCGTGAATCGAGGGTACCTCTCCATTGCTTGGAGCAAGGTAATTTTATTATTTGTTTGGTTAAATTTCTCTAGTATGCTTTATAATCTGATAGGTCACCTAGAATATAGTTATGTTATTTGGATTAAGCTGTAAGATCCTAGTTTGCGGCGGTGTGGATATCACATCGTCTGCATTTATCACAGCCCCTGGTTTCGGGTCATGACAAGATGTTGACTAGATTAATTATTTTTATGTAAATAGTATTTTGGTCTTCTATCTTTTGAAAGTTCTATTTTGACCCTCTATGATTATACTTTGGCCCTCTACTGTCAGAACCGTTAACTTGTCTAACGAAAATTACACATTCTCTACTACATGAGTACTAATTGGATTAATGAGCTCATGTGTAAAATTAAAATTCCTAAATTTCCCTTGTCACCTTTCACCTAAATTCCTAGATATTGGTGTCCTAATTCTGAAATGCTTGCTTACTTTAATTTCTAATGGAAGGAGAAGACGTGAAATGGAAAATGTGATCAAAGGTGAAAGTGTGAGGCATTAAAGCTAATGTGATTTCTGATCTATACCTCCACCTCCCCTATACGTTGCCTCCCTTTCCTTTGAAGACATTGAAGCACATTTCGTTTATTGGTTGTTTTTATTTCTTTATTTTATTCATCTATTTTATGCCAAGTTGCATCAGTTTCAATTTTCAATCCTTAGTCCACGAATCTTGCTATAGACAACAATAAGTGAGATAACTCCATGGTATTTTGGTCTTTCGTAGCTATTCCCATCATCTGCCCTATGATAAAATGCAGAGGAAATAAAATGCATAAGGAGCAAAACATATAAGTACCAAAACACGATAACAGAGTTGGGTACCCAATATTCAGAAATCAAAACAAAAGAAAAGCAAATTATACGGG
Organism: Biancaea sappan; assembly: GCA_037074585.1. Taxonomy (NCBI): domain Eukaryota; kingdom Viridiplantae; phylum Streptophyta; class Magnoliopsida; order Fabales; family Fabaceae; genus Biancaea; species Biancaea sappan. Next base: position 67,220,147 of record CM073493.1, on the reverse strand, counting down.
CAATTTGGGAAGTTTGATTTCACATATGGACTCATTTAATCTAGTCAACACCTACATACCGAATGACGAGTAATTTTGTTTACGTAAGATAACAGTTTTGATGGTAGATGACCAAAATAGAACCACTTTGAAACATAGAGGACCAAAATAAAACTTTTGAAAAACCAAAATGAAAAATAAAATAAAGATAAAGGATCAAAATACTATTAACATAAAAAATCATTAGTACAATCAGCATCCTATCATGATCCACGTTGTGTCTGATGTGTAATTTCTGTTAGTTGAGTTAAGAGTTTTATTAAGATATAAATCTAATAGAAGGGCATTTTAGTCTTTGTATTGGGATTAGTAGGGATAATCTTGTATTTTCATCCTTCTTCCCATATGTACTAAAGCTTGTAGGAAGACTAATACAAGTGTCGCTGAATGTCAGTACTCTTGCTTCTTCTTCCCGATCTTCTTCTTTGTTCTTAGACTCTGTTTTCTTTCTCCTTCTTTCTTAATTTTTGTTTTCTTTCTCCTTCTTTCTTAATTTCTTGGTTCTCAATTATCTTTCTGGTTTATTGATCTATTATCTCTTCTAAGATTCCTCTGGTTCGAATATCATGAATTTGAACCTTATTAGTGGTATCAATGCCAACAATTCATGGCTACTGAATTCAAGTTCTATTGTCACTTGCTACTGAATACACGATTGCAACCACAGCCGACGCGATCACAGGTTGCCTTATGGAAAGTTAAGAAAAGAATGAAGAACTATGAGCCATACTTCAAGGGCGAATTGAATCATATTAAAGACTCCATTACCTAACTTTCATGCCAGACGACGGAATTGCTGCACCTGAATGTCAGAAGGATTATCATGCACCTACACGATCCACTAAGATGGGTAGCACAAGTGAGACAGACTAGGAAGGTGAGTGAATATCAAAAACAATTTAAACAAATTTCTTACAGATCAAATCTTTCTGAAGCTCAAAAAATGGATTGCTTCTTAGGTGGATTAAAGGAGGAGATAGCAGAGGACATAAGGTTATTTAATCCAAGAACTATGTTGAAGGCTAAAAGCTTGGCCAAGATCAAGGAGTTTAACCTACAGTGCACTACTCTCAGTCATAAAGGATCAATGCTGACCTCTGTCACTCTTGATGAAGGGAATGTCAGCACTGGAAGTGATGATGCTTCATCTTTTAAATTTAAGCTCCAGCCTAATCCTAATCCTCCACCTGTCTCCATTGTTCCTGATAATTCAGTTTATAATCATTGTTCCATGACAAATAGAGGAATTTCATATTGCCAGTCGATTGTGCGTATTCAACCACTATTAGATGTTGCCATTCTAGCAGAGTTTCCAAAGGGACATACGACAAGAAATGAAGTTCTTTCATATAGTTAGATACAAATGCATCATTCTGTGGAAGCTAGTGATGATTTCAGGCTAAAAAGGCTAACAAGGATATAAGACAACAACATCGTTTAGAAAGAGGCAAGAATGAGACATCCCATTCCATGGAAATAGTGAGGACCTTGGAGAATGGATACAATTAGAAGAAATATGGACAGTAGCAGGTAAAAGGTAGTGAATATCCAAGGAGTTATTATAAATGTACCTATCCTAGTTGTCCAGTAGCCTGCAAGGAAGGGAAAGATCAATTGCCAACTAAGGATAAGGTACAACACCAAATGAAGCGCTTACAGACATATATGACCTAAGTAGCTCCTTGGCAGAAGGAGTTGATGAGAAGACTAAAGGAGAATTTGGAAAAGGCAGTAAATCGGATGGAACAGCAAGCTGACAAGGGACTCAAGTTCATCATGGCAGTTATGGGTGGTGGTAGAGTTAAAGTGATAAGTCGCAAGGGGTGCTCTGGACTATTTTCACCTTCATTTACTTTATTCAAGTGTTTTCAGCTACAACCATTAGAGCCAATGACTCCTGTTTCATCGTCTCTCGATTCTAAACTTGGGGAAGTGTGATCAAATGCACCTTTTGCTGGTCTCATTATATGTGTTAATTGTTTATCTAAAAGGAAACAGTTCATAGAGGCTACAGAGAGATTATGCGGCCAATATAGCCCCAATTTGCATCCTTAATATACCCATTCGATGCTTCAGACCTTTGGCAGACGTAAGTTTATGCATGCTTTGAAGCATGGGGCAAGAAATGGTCTTGTTGTTGTTGCACTAGGTTGGTTTATAGACAGTGTTCAGAATAATGTAAGGTTGCGTGAATCACTTTACAATGTCAAGAACTATACAGGGAATAACATGCACTTGGATGATTATAAACTATTTACTGGGTATACCAATGCTGAAAATTCTTATCTTTCTGCAAGAATTCAAGTTGAAAAAGTTCAAAGATTTTATCACAGAGAGTTTGGCAATAGCATGGACTTGACTTTTTCTGGTTGCTCTATCTACGTTGATCCAGGAAGCTCACTTGAATTGCAGAATAAGGTTGTCAAGACTGCTTCCAGAGAAGGTGCCAAGTTGGTGGAACTGTGGTTCATTGGGTGCAATGCTAATCATATAGTTGCTAAAGGGACTTCTATCCGAAAATATCTTGGATACTCCAGTAACTTCATTGCTCCATTGTGGATTTTGAAAATAGATAAGGAGTTGCAGACCAGGTTCCCAATTTTGCGAAGAATTAGCGCCCTTGAGGACAAAGGTGATTTCAACAAGGAGGCAATGTTAGGATATAAATCAAATAGAAAGGCACGTTAGTCTTTGTAATGGGATTAGTGGGGTTAAGCTTGTATTTTCATCCTTCTTCCCACATGTACTTAAGCATGTAGGAAGACCAATATAGGTGTCATTGAATGTTAGTACTCTTGCTTCTTCTTCCCAATCTTCTTCTTCGTTCTCGAACTCTATTTTCTTTTTCCTTCTTTCTTAATTTATTGGTTCTCAATTATCTTTCTGGTTTATTAATCTATTATCTCTTCTAAGATTCCTCTATTTCGAATATCATGAATTTGAACCTTAAACAATTTTAAAAAAGAGAGTACCAAATCTATATAATAGACTAAACAATTCCACTTTAGGGCATTAATTGTTGGTAGGTTATTAAATTATTATAATAAAATAAATTTAATGAATAAATTTCGTAAATTAATCACATCACATTAAATAAATTTGAAAAAATTAAGATATATTGCTGTATAATTGCTATATAATCATATTAAATGAATTTTAAAAATTATGGTAAATTACTATATAATTGGTATGTAATTGTTATAATTGCTATATAATCGATAAATTAGATAAATTTTTCAATTGAAATATAATATGCTGTTATTTGGTAACTTAGCATTTATTACATACAAATAATCAAATAATTAATTGCTATATAAAAACTAACCTACAAGTGATCATATTATTTATTTCTTTTCTTAAATAATTATAATAAAATTTAAAATTACCTCCATCAACTCAAATTATAATAATAAATTATCACTCTTTTTTTTCTTTTTTTTAATATAAGCAAGCTAGATTTCTATATTGCATCATCATCAATGGCCAATCTCCTATCTTTATGTATAGGTTTTTAAAAAGTGACCATCACTATTGGCCAATTTGGAGGCTTTTTTGTTTTTCAAAATTAAAATTTTAAAATTCAAAATCAATGTAGATATGTATATATTTCTTTTGAATATCTCATCCATATTTGCATATCTTTTTCTCTCACACAATTTTTCTTATTTTTTCTCTTCGACTTTGCTTATTCTTCCCTTACATGGATGAAAGGCAACAATGACGATTTATCATCAAAGCTTTAAAGTGATGTTTCTCTACATCATTTGGTATTATAGCTCAATTTTCTTTTTATTTATTTAGTTCACGTACTATTCACATTTGTGATTACTATTTATTCGATTGTGATTTTTGATTTTCTATTTCTCTTTCGTTCTTGCGTTTTTTTGTTCTACTTTCTTCATTTTTATTTTCGTTCTTCGTTGTTATTTTTTGTGTTTGCGGTTCATCTATGTTTATGTTTTTGGTCTTCTAATTTTTTATTCTTGTCTGTTATATTTCATTTCTACATTGTTCTGATTTTTTAATTTCAATTTCGCTTTACTATTTCTATCATTATGTTTTCTTAAGAAAAGTATATCATGAGAAAGATCAAAGCCTAAAAGAAAAAAATAATGCTATTGAGGTAGTTACTTGTGTTTAAATAATATAATTTGACTATTTTTAAATTAATTTTTTTCTTGATTTTCTCATCTAATAGGATTAATGAATAATCCTTTTTAGGCTTATTGTGAGCAAAGGGTAGAACCCTCTCTATGAAGAGAAACTTCAGATAATACTGAGATTATATATGTACGGATTGATTGAATGCTAATTAGGATTTAAAGTATTAAATTTTAAAGTTGGGATGTGATGTATATTTCCTCCCTTGATTATCTTCTTTTTATTGTTTTAAAATTTTGTGGGTATGTAAGTTATGTTTTAAATTTCAATAAACCTATTGTTGCTAATCCAAATGTACATTTGCAGAAATAGAAGAAATAGTCAAAGGAAGACAAGGATTTTGATTCTAGTAGACTTATTAGATTAGTAACTTTTATTTCAACTCATTTCATCATTAATTAATATATTTATCTAAATTAATTCATGTAATACTTATTTTTTGTTCTTATTTTCATTTGATGTTACTTGCATTCAATCTTCAAGGCATGTATCTAATGAATTATCTTATATGTGTCTTAACATGGCTTAAATGTCTTATTATTTTTGTACATATATTCTTTAATATATTTTTTAATTATTTTTATTTATTTGATAAATAAAAATTGTAACATTTATGTCAATCCGTATATCGCACGGTCACAACACTAGTTAAAACTTAAAATAAAGGATTAAAATATTGTTTTTGACATGTTAAAAAAAAATAAACACAAATGCTAAATCATCTCATCAGAGACACACTTCGCATGTAATCTTATTTACGGATTAGAAATACGAAATACAGAAGGGAACGAGAATGGTGTGTCTGTAGTCCTGCGCGCTAACTACACTCTATAGTTGGTACACAGCCGTCCAATCCTTCCTTATCCGACCGTCCAGCCCCTGCCACGTGGACACGCGCTCACCGAAGTTTTTAAGCTCAAAACGCACCATTTCACTTTAAGTGAAACGGTGCGTTTTGCTCATGCTTTCTAAAACAAGAAAAAAGCCCCTGTTAAACCTTAACCATTCACTCTATTCTCCATCGCGCCGTCCATTTGATGACACGTGGCCCACTCTTTCTTCTGCATTCTCGCCATCTTTCTCGCATACGTGATTCACGAAAATGGTAAGTCGTATTCTGCTGCCATTACTGAGTTTTCCCATGCTTCTTCTTTTGTGAATCATCTTACATTAGGTTTTCTGTTGCAATCCCTTCTGTGAATCTTTTTTCGTTGCCCCCTGGTTCTCTTCTTTTGTTCTGCTGATTCAAGCTCTCCGCCATGACTGCTCTGCAACATCGCGTCTCCTGGTGACTCTTCTTCTTCCTCCATTGCTCGGTTCCGAGCTAGTTCAACGTTGCCTCTGCTGGAAGCTCTTCTGTCATCACCTTGCTGGTTCTCTTCACTTGTTCAACTGGTTCAACATCGCCTCCACTCTGCCGCAAGCAAGCTCTCCCCTGTTACTGCATTGATGGTAAGCTTTTATTTGTCAGGTTTATTTATTTTATTTAGTTTATTTTAGTGTTTTTTTATGTTAGTTTATTTTATTTAATAAAAACTAATGATATGATTAGTGATTAGTGATTAGTGATTAGGTTCCTTTCAAAAATATTAATGATTAGGTTATATTATAACTATTTTTTAGGTCATTAATTTTTTTTAAGTTTATTGTTTAGGTTATTTTATTTTATTTTTAAGTTATCTTATTTTATTTGTTTCTTGATTTGAAACTAAAATTTGATATGATTAGTGATTATATTACTATTTTATTTTTAGGATATGGATATAAATTTGAAGCCAAAAATTGGAATGGAATTTGAAAATTATGATGCGGCATAGAATTTTTGGGTGACATACAATGGAATGATTGGGTTTGGGGTCAGGAAAGGATATTCCAATCGAAACAAATATGGGATTAAAACATCAATTAGATTTCATTGCAGTAAAGAGGGATTTCGACAGCCGGACAAAAGAGATGCCAAGATTAAAATTCCTAGACTTGAAACTAGAACTGGTTGTATGGTAAGACTAGGATTGTTTCTTGTAAATGGAAAGTACAGAGTGCACGAATTTATTGAGGAGCACAATCATGAACTTCAGACCACAGAAACAAGTCATATGCTTGTATCACAGCGTAATGTGTCTGAAGTTCATGCTCATGAGATTGATATGGAAGAAGACTGTGGGCTTTGGCAAAAAGTGTCTTTTGACCTGATGAGCATGCAAGTAGGGGGCAGAACCTTTCTTGGGTTTACTAGGAGTGATGTGAAAAATTATTTAAAGGCAAGAAGACAAAGAAACATGCCATATGGTAAAGCCGGTGCTTTACTGGAATACTTTCAAAAACAATTAGTGGAAAACCCATCTTTCTTCCATGCTTATCAGATGGACTCGGAAGAACAAATTACAAATGTGTTTTGGGTTGATTCGAAGATGCTAATTGACTATAGTTATTTTGGTGACGTAGTATCACTAGATACAACTCATTGTACGAACAAGGGAAATCAGCCTCTAGCACTGTTTTGTGGCTTCAACCATTATAGAGGAATGGTGATTTTTGGGGCAGCATTGTTGTATGACGAAACAGCAAAGATGTTCATATGGTTGTTTGAGACTTTTTTACAAGCCAACCGCTAAAAAAAACCACGAACTATCTTCACTGATCAGGATGCCGCTATGACAAAAGCATTAGCTGAAGTAATGCCGGATGTTTTGCATGGTCTATGCACATGGCATTTGATGCAAAACTGCGTGAAACACTTTGGCTACTTATGTAGGGGTGAATCGCGTTTCCTGAGTCACTTTAGGTAGTGTATATATGAAAATATTGAGGAAGCAGAGTTTGAGTATGCTTGGAGTAAACTGTTAGCAGAACATGATTTGCATGATAATCCATGGCTTACAGCAGTCTATGCTATAAGGGAAAAGTGGGCTGTATGTTATATGAAAGGAGCTTTCACACTTGGCATACGAAGTACACAACTAAGTGAAAGCTTGAACTCTTATGTCAAAAGTTCATTGAAGCCAAACATGAATATAGTTCACTTCTTTAAGCAGTTTAAAAGGATTGTTGATGAAAAACGCTATAATGAATTGAAAGCTAAATTTGATGCCAGGCACAAAATTCCCAGGTTACGAGTTGCCCATTCACCTACATTGCAATAGTTGTCTAAGATCTATACTCCTCCTATCTTTGAGTTATTCCAATCAGAGTATGACTTACACACTGCTGCATATGTCAAAGATAAGAATGAAACTGAACACATATATGAGTATGACATTTGCTCTTATAATGCGAATCGGGCTTACAGGGTGGTGTTTAAGCCTTCCAACAAGTCGATATCATGTGCTTGTAAAAAGTTTGAAAATGAAGGTATTCTATGGTGGCATGCTTTGAAGGTGTATGATGTGAATGATATGAAAATAATCCCTGGACAATATATTATATTTCGATGGACAAGAAAAGTACAAGCAGGTATGGTGCATGATTCCAAGGGGAAAGAAATACAACAGGATGCCAGATTAGCCAGCACGCAACGGTACAAACACATATGTTCCATGTTTTTAAGAATAGCAAATGAGGCACATGAATGTGTGGTCTCATCAGAGTTGGTGGATAATGCTCTTGCCATGTTGAGCAAGCAAGTGTCTGAGCTTCGTCTAACAGGTAAAACTATGGAAAGTAATGACGAAGAAACCCCCGACTTAGATTTCCATCAAGTATCTCAAGTAGCCGGATTCAAGAAGAGAGACGGTCTTAAGACTAGAAGATGCATGATTCGTGTGCACTTTTTTTTGTGTGCACTTTTTTTTTCTGAATATAGGCATAGGAACCTTTAGATGACTCTATAAACTCACTTGACGTGTTAGATTTCAATCAAAACAATTGACAGTATAAATTTATTTTATTTTATTTTCAATCCATTTTATTTTATTTCATTTTATTTTATTTTATTTTGAATGTAGGCAATTTTGACTTTGACTCCAATGTGAAGCAAGTTGAAGCAAGTTGACGCTGTTATTTTCGTTTTGTTACTGTAAAAAGTTGAAGCAAGTTAATGGTTTACTCTACTTGGATTTATTGAATGTTAAGTTGTCGGATATCAATGACATTCAGTAACAATATTTTACGTAGTTACATTTCCGTTTTGCTGCCATTACCATATCACGCTTGAAACAAAGACTTTAAAATAAATAATAAGCCCCTGCAGGGGAAGAGACAGAGAGAAAGAGCCAACAAATAATTCTTGTGTACATTCCTGAATAATGAATCCAAATGACGAGCTATATTCATAAGAAAAAGATATATAAAGACCCAAGCAAGAGTACGCTTCGTATTTATTTACAATCTGGAAACCACAATAGCACTAAAATATCATTAAAGGAGTCAATCCGAGCAATAAAAAGTGCTCTTCATAATCAACTATCAACAATGGTCGCATCCTTACCCACATCTGTGGTGCTAGAATGATCCACACAGAAGTTGCGCTTGCAGCATCCATCTCCTTCCCTGGACAGTCAATTTGGACACATTCAGCATCTTCATTGTTGAAATTTTCAAAATCAAAGTTCCTATTTAAAGGTGTCAAATCTTCTTTCTTCACAATATTAAACAAAATCCCATTTTGAATTCTTTCAGGCTGCAAAAGATCACCTTTAGTTATCATTATGCTAGATCAATTTATCACTAACCTATTGCTATCACATTCTGTGCTCTCTGAGCTCCTGTCTGGAGTCGTCACCCTCGGACTCAGATTATACTGGAAAAATTGAAAATTAGGATGAGCTATCGAGGGAAAGAGGCACAACGCCGAATTGGATTAGTTTTCTAAAGGAAGAAGAAACAATAAAGTAAGTGCCACGTGTCATCAAATGAACAGTGTGATGAAGAACAGAGTGAACAGTTAAGATTTAAGAGGAACTTCTTTTTTTGTTTTAGAGAGTATGAGCAAGACGCACCATTTCATTTAAAATGAAACTGTGCGTTTTGAGCTTAAAAACGGTGAGCGCGTGTCCACGTGGCCGGAGCTGGACGGTTGGATAAGGGAGGATCGGACGGCCGTAGTTGGCGCGCAGGACTACAGACACGCCGTTCTCGAAGGGAACCGGAGCACGATAAGGAGGAAGTTAAGAGTTGCACTGGCATTGCAGTGACCCTCTCTTGCCGGCTCCGGAGTCGCTTCTCTACCGGACCACCAATTCGTCGTCGTTTTTGGTTCTTAATTCGCTTTGGAACAGCTTGACAGGACGCCATTTCCACCAGTATTTCGATTTTGGATTTCTTCCAGCCTCTTCGCTCTGAGGCAACGTGATACTTAGGGGGAACTTATGGCCTCCATTCACGGCAATGTTGCCGGAAAGTTGTGCTTCAATCACTTCCAGGTTTCGGTTCTTTCTTTCTTTTTTGGAACAATTTTCAGTTCGTAACTTTCATTGGCTGTGCGTGTCAAATTTTTAGTTTGTAGATTGTGGATTGCTTGAGATTTCATATATGCAGTTATATATCTGCCAAATTACATATCTTTCTCTATTTTGATTGGTTGAGAGATTTTTTTTGTTGCCATTTCTTTTATCTCAGTTTGTCATGCTTCAAAATTTCTAAATGTTATATGGAGCTAAGTCATCATTCTTGAAATCTGTAGACGCCATACCTGGGCTCATTTCCAGCTGGAATTTTGCAAGTTGCAGTTGGTTTTAGGAAATCACGAAGGAGGGTTACTTCATATACTTGTATAAAGTGTGAAAAGAAAGATGACTATGTTCACTATGAATATGTTGAACCTCCACCCTACCACGTATACAGGGACTCTACCTCTGGTGAGCTTGAGCCTGCTTCTGGTGCTCGAGCTAGTATTCCTGAGCAGGAGTATTGGCCTGAGGGTACTGCTAATCGAGTTAGGGCTGCAAGAGCGCCAGAACCAAGGGGTGAATCGTCAGGATCTCCATCTTATGGCCAAAAGCCTGGAAGTAGGAGAAAGAAATACAAATCCTCTGCGGCTGCTTCCTCTGAAGTCACAGTGGAATCAACTGACCCTGATCCTGATCCTGACTCTCCTGAATCTTTGGTTGACTCCTCAAAAGATACTCAAGATTTATCATCTGACTATGTTGTTTATCAATCTGAACCTGAGGAAGAAGAGACTGGATTTGAACTAGACAAGAAACTTGGACGTCCTCATCCATTTATTGACCCAAAAGTTAAAAAGCCAATAGAGAATCCACGGACGAGTGAAGAACTGTGGTGGAATTGGAGAAAGCCAGAAAAGGACCAATGGTCTAGATGGCAAAGGAGGCGACCTGATGTTGAAACGGTTAGTGTATATGAGATGGTTATGGAAAAAGATTTTAATCATAATTATTACATATATTATTGTTCAACTACTTTATGTAGATTTGTGGTTATGCATATGCACATATGTGAGAAATAAGAGGGGAAAATTATGTTTCTCAGCATAGTAAATTTATTGTTTGATCAATGATCAAATGGTGCATGAGTTTCTCATCCATAATGATCCACGTGAACCATTTGTCACTTCCTTTGATTTGGCTTGCAATTAAGGAGTATTTTTTGCATTCATTGATTGTATGCTTTGGAGTCATGATTCATACATATAAGGTAGTTTCGCTGGATCAATTTATGTTTCAAAAGGTCAGAATTCCTGTTGGTTTTAGCATTCTGTTAAGAAGTGAAGAGTTTCTTGGAATTTCACCTCAAAATTATCTTCTTGGATATAGAAGCTTCCATTCCACACCCCGTGCTTTTCTAGTTCCCATGCTTATGTTCTTAATGGATTATTCCATATGGACTCTGAGCCTCTTCATAAACTCTTGCAGGTTTTCCTGAAAGCCATGGCAGAAACTGGGCAAGTCAAGCTTTATGGTGAGCATCCAACATTAACAGAAACTTCTCTTTACCGAGCAAGGCGCCACATTTTTAAGGAAGAAAGGCATGTTGATTACTACACTTACTGCATAGTTTTGATAAGCTTTTTAAATGAAAATGTTGTATTACTTAGCATATCCTGAATGTAGAAGATACTTAAAGAATCATCTTAGTAGATGTTTGAACTAGAGTTCCTTGAAGAGGGAGGAATGCTAGAAGGACTAAGCAAATCCATACAATCATTTTCGGTGCTTCTAAGATGACTACCTAGTAGCCTTAATTATTTTATGCATTAAGCGGAGTAACATAATTAAGTATATACTCTACAAGTCACAGGTCACTCATGTGTGCTTCAAGTTTGCTTGAGCTCCTCCATTTAACTTATTTATACTAAACTGACTTTCTTTTCGGTAGCAATTAATATATTTGATAATAGGTGACAAGTTAACTTTACTCTCTCATGGACAGTCTCAGGGGTACTATAGGAGTGTTTCCCTAAAAGAAAATTTTGTTCCTGCAAGACTCTTGCAAGTGTCAAACAAAATTAAGAAAACTTGCCTGCTGCGGCTTTGTGGTGGGTTATAGAATTCCAAAGTGGACAGATTTAATTTCTGATATTGGTATTTCAAACAGCTGCCTAGAGATATTTTTAAAATTTCATGATCACTTGCACCTAAATAGGCAAATCAAAAACCTTGCTTTCTTATGTCTTTGTGAAAACCTGAGAAATGTTGATCATACAAGTGTGTTGTAGCATTGTGTCTCATGTGATTGAATTTGTGAAAATAACTCTTTTTTTTTTTTGACAGGCTTCAAGCTGAACAAGAGAGACTGGAAAGGATAGGTCCAATGGCATATTATTCAGAATGGGTAAAAGCATGGAAGAGTGACACTTCTCGTGAAGCAGTACAGAAGCATTTTGAAGAAACTGGAGAAGATGAAAACACTCAGTTAATTGAAATGTTTAGCCATCAAACAGACAGAGAGTATCGCATAATGATGGGGACTGATATTCGTATCCGTAGGGATCCTTTAGCAATGCGAATGAGGGAAGATCAAATAAAGCAAAGTATCCACTTCAAAGCCTATTCCTTTGTGTGTGATGTCTGGATCTTTCTTTAGTAGTTTTTTTCTTTTTCTGTCATCTGACTATATATTTTATACTTTATGATTCTAAGATTGTGCAGCTTTATTTGGCATTCTCTTCCAAAGAACAATTTTAATTAAAATTTTTTTAGGCCATAAATCATTAAGCAAAGGCCTAAGAATGTGATTTTTATCAGGAAGATATCCCTGACCATGAAAGTCAACTAGGTATGAAATGGGAACAATGTAGAGAATCACCATTACCTTTGCAGTTAGTCTATGACTTGACACTACCCTGTACCAAAATAGACAAATGTATGTGTAGGTGGAAAAGATTGAACTCCATCCGTTGGTTGAAGAGGCTTTTATTCTCTGTCAAAGAGCTGTCTGATCATCTAACAGTGTTAAATGGGGGACATGATATGTGTTTCAAGCTTGGACATATTAATTTCTTACAATAAATCAAAAGAAAAAAATTCTCTGTATGCATAACTACAATTTTACTCTTATTAAAACCTATATTTGTCTGTATTTTATAAGGTAAAGGAAACAGATAAACTGATATATTAAAAGGATAGTTTTGCTTTCCATCCGCTTTCTTCCTTTTGTCTCTGTACCTTTGTGCTTTGTATGGTTATCTAAGTCAGTGTCATAAGAATTCACTCGCCCAAGTACACTGCTCTAATGATTCAGTTCCCTTTTACCCTAGTGTTTGATTTCTATCATATATCCTGATACGTTATCCAATGGCATTGAGTATACCTTCTGGGATATGTGCTTAAACAAAGTCACCACCATTTGCAGTAATGACAATATACCCTGTACAGTGACATTTACTATTAAGCTACTTTTGCTAATTCTGGATATTTTTAAATCCATAATGGTTATTGAAATCTCTCTTTTTTCTTGCAGTATGGGGCGGAGATCCAGTTTACCCAACTGTGAACTATATTCAAGATCCAAATGAAGTAATTGACTACAGAGGACCGGATTTTCATGAACCAACACCAAATATGCTGGCTTATCTTAAGGAGGTTATTTTGTCTAAGTTCAAATCTTGTGCTCTTTTGTCTGTGATTTCCTTCCTTCCTGAAAATTCTGTTCATTCTTTTAAATTAATATGAATTTGGTTTCTCAATGGAAGTAAAACTTGTCCTTTTTTGATGATTATGGCACATATCTCCAGGCTAGTGCACTTAAGATGTTTTTGGAATATTTTTCAATCCCGTGCTGCATGTGAAGGGCTGCAGTATTACATTCTCTCTATGAGCTATTTTGTCTCTCAACTAATTGACAGTTATTTTTATAATGCTACAACCAAAACTCTCTTTTTGCTGTTCTTTTAATTCAATCTGACTTCATTTTGAAATAGTGTTCCCTGCAAGTCCCTGGAAGATAGCAAACTTTAGGGTTCCCATTGTATACTTACATGGAATTGTTCCTGAACTTAATTCTGAGATTTTCGTAAGTGTGCATATTTGCCATATTGGCAGTTATGTTCTTTTTTCCAATGAATTATGTGTGCCTGGCTTATGCTTGTAAAACATAATGAATTGGGGTCATTATTTGGTCATTTCAATGCATTGTAGTACTGAAACTGTCCTAGCAACTGACATGAATTAGGTTGAATTCATTCTACTGGCCACCATCACTTCTAAGGAATTTTTATATTTTCATTTTAGAGTTGGTTTTAAAATTTTAGAAATTATTCAGGGTAAAAGTTAAAACTGCATTTACGTTTTATAACTAGTTAATATAAAACAGAACCAGAAGCAAGAAAAAGCAACAAACACCCAATAATCAAATTCAAATTAAATGATAAAAGGCGAACCCCCAGATAGATAGCATTATGCCTTTATTTAAGGTATTCAAACAACCATAATTCAAATTTCAAACTTATAAGGGCAATATCAGATCTTCAAAGATATGAGGTTATTTGTCTATACCACTAAGTACTGAGCTTCTTTTCCTTTATGTGATCAGCATGGAAAAATCATTTCAAGGGAAGAGCTTGACAAGATTCTTGCAAAGGAAAAGACTGAACAACATGAGGTAAGAAAGTGATAAGTATGAGCCTCACTGTCCTGATTCTGAACATACAGCTAATCACCTTTGTAAAGATTCTTTTTGTCTGTTTTCTTCCTTAAAATGCTACCTGGTTTAGCACTTGTCTTTTGTTATAGACCTATAATTTGACAGCTTTTATTTTGGTATGGCAGATACCAGATATGGATGAAGCTATGGCAAAAGCTGTTGACATTGGTGAAAATGATGTGAGCCTTCACTGACCTCTTTTCATGAGATTTTTTTTATGCTCTCTTTACTATACCCTTGCCATGGGGTTGCTGGTAATGCCTGATTTTTGGAACTAAATGTTTGGTTGCAATTTGCAAGAAACATCACCACTTTTATTTTCACCTTCAATAGGATGAAGAGGACGATAGTGATGTTGAGGATGAGGAGGGAGAGGAAGAGGAAGAAGAGAAGATTACCCGCAATTGGAGCGTCTTAAAAAGTAACCCCCAGCTTCGCAATTCAAAGGTACAAAAAGATATATTTTGTTGTTTGGATTGTGTAGAATGAGCAATTATTGAACACCCTATTTCCCCGTTGCTGGTGATGAAATTACATATGAAATGCAAAAATGGCTGTAATAGGATTCCCATTTTGCTTTAAAGGGCATGATCAATGTCTGCAATGCTGTGAGGAATGTCATACTTGTTTCCTTGTTCCTCATGGAAATAGATTCTCTTAATTTCTGGCAGGAAATTGAAAGTCTATTTCCGTCATTTGAACCGTCTATTTCTTAACAGTTTTGATTGAAGGTGCCTGAATTTTATATTTGTCTATTTTTTAAAAAAAAACAAAACAAAAATTTCTTCCTTCATTCTACATCATCCATTATGAAATAGACAGTTCAAATAGGGGAAATATACTCTCAATTTCTTGCCAAAAAAATGAGAGTCCATATCTAGGTAGATTAAATTAAATGCAAAAGTATTTTTTACGTCCCTAACGTTTACATCAAGTTTCAATTTCGTTCTTAATGTTTTTTCTTTTCTGTCAATTATGTCCTACATGTTTTATTTTTGTTTCAAATTTACTCTTTTCACTAATACCATCTATTTTATTGATGGAAAATACTGATTGGGTTGTTAGTAAAAATGGTAAATTTGAAACAAAAATAAAATATATAGGACTCAAACCTATATTTTTTCATCCCTAACGTTTTTTTGCGTACCTATATTTTTATGGCCCTAACTTTTTTTGCGTTAGTTATGTCTTACATGTTTTATTTTTGTTTAAAATCTATCATTTTTACTAACCGCTCAATCAGTGTTTTTCATTAGTGGAATATGCAGTTAGTAAAAATGATAGATTTGAAATAAAAATAAAACAAGTAAAACATAACTGACGAAAAAAAAAAGTTAGGGACAAAATCTGTGTAAACATTAGGGACGTAAAAATTATTTTTGTCTAAATTAAAAAAAATCTGGTATTTTCTATTGGAACTATGAAATCTAACATATTTGGATTTTTTTTTTTGGTTCAAAGGAATAGTTTGTTATATATCACATCTTTCATCAACAACAATATCTAAACAACTTAGCCTTTTTCTTCTCAAACATGCAGCCCAAGCCCAAGGAGGAGGGTCCTTTGTCCTTGGAAGAGGCTATAAATGATTCTGAGAATTTAACTGATTTCCTCTTGGACTTTGAAGAAGAATGATGCATCTCATGTGAAGAGTTCATGGACTCCAAGTTGTATAATGTAGAGATGGAAATGCATGTTGAGTTGTAGACAGAAGGATTTGGATGTAAGTTTTCTTCCTCAAAAATTTTGCACTACCACAATGGGCTAATGCTGTGTGAGAAGATAGATCTAATATCTGTTTTATTATGTGACTGTGTAATTATTATTTGAGAATTAGGGATTTGAATATTACTTTGAGTTTGGGATTATGTTAGTTTTTTGGACATAAGATTATATTAGCTTGTATCTTTCTTTTCAATGTGTCTTTTGACCAGTCAATTATCGTCTATTATTGTTTTTGATATTTGAGAATTTTTCTTCAGAAGAATCAAAGGATTTAGTGTTGGTATAGTTATAAACAAGCAAAGCCCATTGAACACTGGAAGATTTTTAAAGCATTGAAGGATATATACTGTTTATATGTGGAAGATTTTTTATGATCATATTTATACTTTTTGAAAAAATATTTTATATTAAATTAAAATAAACTAATTATATAGATATGATTAGTTGCATTGCTAGGAATATTTGTGTTATTTCATGACATACAACATACATGAATGAGGACATATCTTTTAAATAATGACTCATTTAATCATTACTAACATTTTATGACTAATATGACTAATTTCAAATAAAAAAATCTATAATTTGATAACAATGATAAAATGACGCAATATATCAAATCTATAGAGAAAAGACTGAAGAGTGCAATTTATCAAATCTATAGATGAAAATAAGACTAAAGAGTGCGATTTATTAGATTTATAGATGAGAAAAGACTACAAAGTCTAGAGATAAGGTAAATATAAGGAAAGTTAAGAAAAATATTAAATAACAAAAGCAGAAAAAATCTTTAAAACAAAAGTTGAATATTAATGAAGTAAAAAAATTAAAATGATTAATTAAAATTTTAGGATGTTGGTAATCTTCACTCTTTTATTTATATTAACATAGAAAAAATTCTTTAACCTTTCAATTTTCTAGAATTTTGTTTGAGTTTTTGTATTTTTAATTTTTTAAACTTAAAATTACTGAAGTAAATTATTTTTCAACCAATAATAATTTGTTATTAGTTATATACATGGGGAAAAAATCGGATGTCTAGGAATAAAAACTATAAAAAAAATAGATTTTGCTTATTAGTTTAATGAGTGTAAAGAGGAAAGAATGAAAATGAAGCAATGGGCTGTGTTGGCAATTCTATTATTAAAATTTAATTCCAATATTTCAAATAATTAAATTGATAGTGTTTTTACCAGGTTGTCCTTATAATTTGTTTACAATATTACTAGTGATGATAACATGATTATTATAAAAATAATTCTGTTTTTCATCTTTTCTTTCCTCCTCTCCATTTTTACTATATTATCTGTTAGTTTCTCAGATTTCATCTTCCCTACTGTACTATTCACACTTTAATATTTATAAATAAAAGGAATATATATATATATACTGTGACATGCAATTTCTATTTTTAAGGCAATTAAACTTGGCCACTGCTATAACCTTTGGACTGGGCTCAGAAGATCATGTTTCATGTTTCAAAGATAGGCTCATGAACTAAACTACATAGGCCTAAAGAACTAAATCGCATCAAAATGGGCTTTTTGGACCCAAACATGAAAATGGCCTAAACAAGGCAATCTCTTGTCAAAACCTTCTTGTTGGGCTTAGCTAATTAGTTCTACAATCTTCTTCAATCGTGCCTAAGTTAGATTCTTCTAAAGAATGTTTTAAAATTAAAATTCCAAATCAGGATCACCCAAATGGGTTTGGTTTCCTGGTCTAGGGATCAACCCTTTTAGCCTAGTTCAAATTTTGTGAAAAGTATTATTAGGTTTAAATCTTAGATGCACCAAGTTAAAATTAAAAAAATAAATGCTCTTAAGTAGAGCCGTCAAAATAGTCAGCAACCTACACCTTCTTATTTTTCTTTTTCTTTTCTTTTTCTTTTTTTATTGTTTCTTAGAACAAAAAAATGATAAAGAATATTTGCTTTATAAAAAAGAGAGAAAGATATATATTTAGAAGTTTGGAACCAAAAATAAAGAAGCTAAAAATGAAATTATTCTTTCTTTTTTTTTTTGAAAGATATGGCTTTATAATCAAATAATTATATAAATTTAATATGAAATTATTTTTAAATTATGTCTCTTACTCTCTTTGTATTGTTCAAATTAACATATATTATTAAAATTTAATACATATACAAATATAAAATATAAAATATAATTAAAAAATTGTTATCTGCAAGTTTCACGAGTTAGGCCAATTCGGCCATATTCTAAACAAGCTAACCAAAAGCTAGTCCGGCCTATCTCTTAAGCAAACACAAATTAGACCGATTTTACTAGTTCTACTCTTAAGATAATTTGACGAATTAGTTTCAAGTTTTGTTTAAAGATACCCATAACTCTAATATTAAAAACTATATAGCAACAAAAAAAAATTATGTAAGCAATAAAAGAGATTTTATCAAAATTCTAAAAATTGAAGACACATAACTCTTGACCACCTGAAAATTGGGAGATTCGTCCCTAAAAGAAGGCTGTTCTTTGGGAAATAGCCATTTATGTATTGCAAAAAGGACAGAAATGCGTGTATAAGTTTCCTTTGAAAATATTATTATATATTTTCTTCCCTCTCACATTTCAAAGATCTTTAAGTTAAACTAAAAACAAAGAGCATTATTTTAATGGGTGTGTACAAGACTTAATGGAACTTGTGCCATCAAGTGTTTGACTTATTTTGGAAACCACGACTATTCTTAAATGTGCATGTACCAAATACATAAGCCATAAACTCCCTTGTTATCATTGTATTTAATTATAAATACCTAGGTCAAGCTTTCTTTCACTTTTTTTTAATTTAATTTATTTTACTTTTTTTTTTTGGGTAAGCTGCGCTCAAGTTGAAAAATCAATGGAAAGTTTTAAAATTAAAATTTTCCACCATTAAATGAAGTTTGATTTAGAGTTTAAAACTAAGATTTTGTAGAAATGATTCTACCTAAATTTTAGTTTACTCAAAATTTAAAGATTTGTTTGGTTTGTAAAAATATTTTTTATTTTTATTTTTAATCTTTATTTCGTGAAACATTGAATACATCTTTTTAGTACTTTTAAATTTGGACCTAATTTAAAAAATATTTTTTAGAAAATATTTTCATTAAACTCAACTAAATATATTTTCAAACTCATTTTCTATTTTACAAAGAACATAAAAATAAAAAAGTCTCCAAACAAACCCCAAATTTCTCCAATTATTTTCCAAACAAGCACTACATAATATTGAGTTCCCCTTATTGTTAAATTATAATAAATATCACCAAGCGCGTAGGTCATTTAGTAAGGGATTGTTCTAATATAATTAGAGGTCTCGGATTCAATTCTTTGAAACTAGTTTACGGTTCATTAGTTTAACCGTGGTCAAACTAGAGTTGAACCAGTAATAATTAAATATATATACTTTTAATTTTATATATTAAAAATATATAATATAATAAATTAATAAAAATTTTCGTACTCAATCTTAATAAACTTATTATTATTATTATTATTATTATTATTATTATTATTATCATCATCTGTGTGTGTATAATTGTTCTTCTATTTTTTTTTTTATTCCCATTAAAACTTGGTAGCTGCATTAAAGCTGTATATAGTGTGAAAAATAATTGTATTTTTTAAATAGTATTTTTTTAACAAAAATTGATTCAACCTATTTTTTGATTTTCACCCTTTTTTGGGTTAGTTGGTTCTTTTACAACTAATCAGTTTTCAATTGAATCGGTTAGTTTAGTCCGATTCTGTAATCTATGACTAAAACAATATTTTATTTTTACAAAAAATTCTTCAAAGATGTTACAATTCTATCCAAAAAAAATTTGAAAATATACCTATTTCCCTGAAAAGTGATTCCATTATTTATTTATTTATTTATTTAAATAATTAAGCCTACCTTCACTTCAACTCCATCTCAATTCTCATGGGATCAACTTCTTTTTTTTTTTTCTTTATTTTATCACTAAAATAATGAATAAATTTTTCCTTTTTGGACCTGAGTGTTTTCCAGAACATGCCTGAGTAAACCCTAATAATTAATTAAAACTCAGGTGTGTGTCCTTCCAACCCTAAAATAATATTGTTCCATAAATATTTTATTCTCCATGGCCTACACTATCCAACTGATTCCTCTGCTAGATCTTAAAAGTGCTCAAAACATTAAGAAATCATGCTTTGTAGTAATAAAAAATTCCCATCAATTACTATCAATAATATAATAATAAACCTTTTTATAATCATAATAATTAAATAGCATCATTAATGCCTAACATTTTCTAAGCCAAGAAAAATGTGGCCTCCCCACTTGCTGTGGTTGGCATGTGGCCCCATTAATTATTTTGCATGGATTCTTTCTTCTTGCATGGGGCTTCTCATTTTCAAATTAATGAAACTTAATTTCACACAAATTTAAAACTATTTTTGTTTTGTGTGTGTAAATTCATAGTATTCTCAAACTACGATAGACTCTAAACTAATCCCTATTGAGTTGAGAGTGTTTAAAGTTAAAATTTTTTCAACAAGTATATTTTCTGAGATTTGAACTAATTATATTATTCTCCTTGTAGGGATGAAGATGCTTACTATCTCAACCAACTTGTCAATTAAAAAAAATCTTTCAATTGTGTGTGTTTCAAGTTTGAGTGGTGCAATCTGATTGAACTCGAACTAGATTAGTTGAAATTTAATAATTTTTTTAATAATATTTTTTCCTAAAAGTCTTAAATTTGAATATTGTAAATAAAAAAATCATTATTGGTAGAGTTTGGCACCTTTGTAGTTTAACCCAATTTAAATTAAATTAGTTTGAACCAACAAATTTTTTTATACTAATTTATATAAAGGGAAAAAAATATTGACCATCCCATTTGGAAAAAAAATCGTTCATACTTTATAAAAAAGAGAATATAATAGATAAAATTAAATAAAGAAATATATCAATACATTAATATAAAAAAAAATTGATGAAATTATTTTCAATATGATATTGGAACTGACAGTAGTGACTTCAATACATCTTTTTTTAACTAAAATAAAATTTTAATATAAAATGTGATATAACGCATTACAGTTTCAAAATGATTTTTGGTGCACACACTCTTAAAAATTAAATAAACTATTCAAAGCATTTTATTCAAAAATACCTTTTGCCACAACCCCATTTTTTATATGATATAACTAACTTTATATATATATATATATATATATATATATATATATATATATATATATATATATCATAATCGAAGAAGTACTTACCATTTTAAAAAACACATCATTTAATTTTAAACCAATGCAATGTTGCCACGTGTAGATATCTCTGTGAGAGAGACAAAAATTGACATTAACTGAATAATTAATGTAAATTAATAATAATGACAGAGAATTAGGGTTTAGGGATTTGACTTGAGAGACAGAATGTTTAATGTAGGACCATTTTCACTAACCCCAGATGATATAGAAATGATTAGGAGGGTCTGGTGATCACCAAACATGTAATTATTATTATAATTTAAATCAGAAACTGTTAAGTAATTATTAATCATTAGGTTTTTTTTTCTTGTTGGAAATCCTATGTCACCCAAAACATGATCCAAAAATTAAAAATCTAAAAAGGCTGCCTCTTTGCTTTCCTGCTTTGCCTGCCAATCCCTTTGGAATATGGCAAACTCAGAAGGGAGAAACACAAACATTTAGTCAACATGTTTCATTCTTTGTTCTTTTTTTCTCTCTCTAAAAATGTAATAAACTTCTTTGGGGTTTTTCTTTTTGGTTGGGATAACTAACATTCAAAAACCCAATTGATCTAACTAATCTGGTTTGGATCAGGTTTGACATTATAGATGGTATTAATTTTTTTTATTCACAAAACTCGACTTTCTCTCTCTAAAAATGTTATAAACCCCTTTTTTTAGATGAAACCACTAGTATCCAAAAAAAATTCATTGACCTCAACTAATTTGATTTGAGTCAAATTTGACCACAAATATGTAATGCTTTTTCCAGTACAAATTGTTAAGACTCAACTTTCTCTCTCTAGAAATGTAATGAGCTTTTTTTTTTCTTCTTATTTTTAGTTGAGGCCACTGATATTTGAAAATTCACTTAACTTCGACTAATTTAACTCGAGTTAGGTTAGACTATAATGGTATAAAATTTTCTCAGTACTAATAATTAAGATTTTATTTAAAAAAATAAATATCGAAGTAATGTTAGGTTCTATTTGAAAAAGGGTCATTCATGGCTAAAACCCTTCTGAATATTAATAATTAGGGTTAGGGAAACTACCATCATCACTAAGAGATACATGGGCTCCACACTAATATTCTGTTAATGTTGCCTCCTCCTTTATTTTTCTTTTTTGTGTTGAATGTATTAATCCTAAGAAGCTTGTCTAACTTTAACTTTTTGTGATGTACATCAAGTTGTTTAAATGTGATGATTTTAGGGTTTGAACATTAATTTCAAATTAATGTATATTTTTTTTAGATAATGAATTAATTATGGGTTCACATTGCATTTTCAAGACATTATCCAATGAGAATTATCCAAGTGTGCAAATATTGGGAGTTAGTTAGGTCAATAATTAGAAACACAATTTCTTGAAAACCTCACTAATTTGTCCCATTAATCATCTTTGGTCATATTAACTTCTTATTGGCTTGCACACGGATAATTTTTTAGCTGAATAAAATATTATATAAACTATTAGTTGTGCATCAATTTTTTTTTTTAAAAAAGGTGGTCAAATTGAATCACTTTATATCAATTAATGAATTCTGTATAGAATAATTAGGCCAAGTTGAGATGCATATGTAAATTTAAATCACAATTCACTGAATTCTTCAGAATGAGAATGTTAATTTCATTTTTTGGCTTATAAATCATTCAAAGTCTCTGTGATGTCTAATTATTTTATTGCTACAATTAATTGTTTATTGATTGATATATTTCTTTTAATTTAACAATTAATAATTTCATCGTTACACTAGATGCATGACACTATACAATTCGCCTTATTCATTTGAGGGATGATTTTTTTTTTAATTTATTATGAGTATAGGGAAATTAAAATTGAAGAAAAATATTGGTAATTACTTAATAATACTTTTCATTATTACATGCAAGAGTGGCGCTTTTGGGCTTTCAAAACTTAGAGGAATATTAACATTTCTATATTTCTGTATTTTATTTTTTATTCAATTTTCCACTTAGCCAAGGAAAAAAAAAATCTAAACATTGCTCATGCTGACTAAAATCTACCCTAGTTAATCACAGGTATATTTAAAATAAAAAACAAATCGACAGGAAAAACTTATGAAATCTTAAGAACTAAAAATAACAACATACGTACAAGTAAAAATCAAATTATTAACATCAACTCATCTATATTATAATATTTGTCATTGATCATAGCGAGCAGATCTTATGCTGAGGACCTTATGCCCAATAGAGAATCCAGACTCTTGATCATAATCCTGAGATCTCAATCTTTTATAAAATATAAGCAAGTAAATAATGAGCTTTTTATCTGATGATCAACAATAATCACAAAAACCTTCCTACCTCCAACTAAGAAATTGTGAAGTTTATCACCATACATATTGGGCTAGAGATGAATATATAGAATTCCCCAAAAATGCATTTGTAGACCTCACAAACAAAAGAAATTATTAACGAGATTAGGTTTAGCGAAAGGTGCGTACATGTAAAAAAAAAAAAGATCCTATTTTAATGTGGGTTGTCAATTTTCAAAATTGACTACTCACAATTGAACTTTAATTTAAAAAAATGTCTAAAAAGATCACGATTGTTGATCTTTACAATCGACAATTTTGGATATTAAGTACATGTAAAATTTGATAGTATTTTGAGTAGAGTCGTTTCTAATTCCAAAACTCCAAACCCTAAAGGTGCCAACATGTAAAGAAAAGTAAGGTCCTATTTCAATATAAGCTAACAATCTTTAAAATTGACGAGTAGCAACCCACAGTTAAAATTTAATTTTAAAATAAGAATAAAATGAGTTGATATTCACAATTGACAATTTAGATGAATTAAATAAACATAACCTCTCTTGTTCTTAGCAAAACATGTAGCAGCCCGTTTCACATGTAAAACTTGGTAGTATTTTGAATAGGATAAAATTGCTTAATAATATCTTAAATGTTAGAGAAATTAGTTGATGATGTTGATATGGCATGCATGTGTAGATGAGTTAGCTAGTTGACAAGAAATGGCTAGTGGAAAAGAAACTAAGTGAGTGGACACATTGGAGTCACAAATTCCGTAAGATCCTCAGAATTATTGCAAAGAGAGTAAAAGGAAAAGTGACCTCTCAATTATATCATTTCTGTCCTTTTACTTCATCTCTACAGCCATCAATATCCCTCTCCAAATTATTGCCACCAAGTTATTATCCTGAATGTGATGTTTTTTTTCGTTTTAGTGTATATATATATATATATTGATGGGATGAAGATTATTAAGTAATGCAAATAGGATAGAAGATAGTTTCCTTTGAGATTTAAAAAAAAAATATATATATATATATATATATATATATAGTCCCGTTTGTATTTTTTATGTTTAAGTTAGTGATAAACAAAATACAAAAAAAAAAAAGAAATAGGATCGAAATCCTCTGCTCTGCAGAATATAGAGCTTAATATTTTAGTCATGATTTTACACTTTTAGTAACGGTTAAAATTATTGTTAAAAATATAATATTTTTTAATAATAATTTTAACTATTACTAAAAATATAAACGGTGGGTGGAAAAAAAAAAATCTCACTGTTATCTTATAAGATTAAGGTGTAGGTTATTTATGATGAATTAGTCGTACTAGAAGGCTAGAGAAGGTCCTTCGGTCGTATAAATTCTTTGGTTAGTTTGTAGTCTGTAGTTCAACCAGTAGTCAAGTAGGTTCAATTGAAATTTCATGGTGAATGTTTTGGCTGTTCAAAACAAAAAATGTCGTCAAAGATACAAAAAATACCCCCTTTGACCTAAGTGATGAAATTAGGTTTAAATAAAATATGATTTATCACGTAAATGCATACACACATAACTATACAACCATTGTTTCCTTCCTAACTATGCATCTCTTTCACTACATTGATATATACATTTTCGTATACATTACATTGGTACATCCGTACGTATGATATTTGGCTTTATATATTGAAACCTAATTAATTTCATTTCTATACATATGTTTCTTTTTATCTTTGTTGGAAGTTTGAATATCTTCATGTGTGACTTCTTTTTAAGAAATAAATTATCTCATTTTGTTTAAAAAAATTTATTTCCCGATTTAGATTATTTATTTTTGTACATTTCACAATAAATAATTTATATTAAAAAAGATAAATCAGTAAACAATTTATAGTTGATCGCATATTCTGACTAAATTCACTCATTTTGACATCTTTAAGAAATATTAATGGCAGAATTTAACTGAATAAAATATAATTAATCTCATATGCATGTATACTCACACACATACACATAAGTCTCCTTCTTATATGAGGTGTATTTGGTAGGTATGATAGTAATAAATATCGGTTGGCTTTAATATTACAATCATTGATATTTGATACTAGTCGATCAAATGGTTAGTGATTTTTTTTTAAAAGACTATCCAATTTTAATTAGATATTGATTAACTCTAACGCTAAAATAATTGAATCTAAATCATTTTCAATATATAAAAGGGTCTTGTATGCTGTTAGTTATAATTATAATTATAATTGTAGCTATAAAAAATTGTGACTAACAATATATAAAAAATGATCTACGAAAAAACCAATATCCAATAATAATGAGAGAGAAAGAGTGAAGTAATAAAAGAAATAGTGTATATTATCTTACTTTAGTTATTGTTAACTATTAAATATGAAGGCATCTCTTAACAGTAACTTTATTTATTTGTTTATATACAAAATTTAATGAGACAGATTTGACAATTTTACAGAGGGGGAGAGAGAGAGTGCACGTGAGGAATGAATTAAGAGAGAGAGAGTGGTGTGACGGTGGAAGGGGCCCACAGTGGAAAGCGTCGCGTCAAAAAGAGAACTTAGAAAATCTCACACACTCTCTCTTCCCTTTCTTTCTGGGTCCCACAAATCTACTTACTTTCTCTCTCTTCCTTTTCCCACCTCTCTCTCTCTCTCTCTCTCTCTCTCTCTCTCTCTCTCTCTCTCTCTCTCTCTCTCTCTCTCTCTCTCTCTCTCTCTCTCTCTCTCTCTCTCTCTCTCTCTCTCTCTCTCTCTCTCTCAATTAGTATTCCTATTCTAAGAAACGCATTATTCTGTTGAATAAACTGCTCTTTTTTTTTTTTTCAACTAAGAGGTTTTCAACTTGAATAGATATTTTATTTTTTAAAATTTAAATAATAATTAATTATTTTTTAAAAGATTTATACGCATTAAATAGATTAAAATAAGAGCAATTAAGATATAAAAACTTTTGATTTTTTTATAGAAAGATATATTTAAAACAATTAAATACTTAATAAAATAAAATAAAAAGTAATTAATAGACTAAAATCTAAACTAATCAAATTTATACCTCCATTAAATACAAACAAATGACACATAAATTATTGATTTATTTTTTAAAAAATTATAATTGTTTTAGTTCAATCATTTTTTTAAAATACAACAGTTATCTCAATTTAGTTAATATGTTTATCATAATAAATTTTGATAAAAAAAATTTAAAATTTAATAATAGTATATTTTTGTCACTTAGTAACAAAAAGTGACAAAAATTAACAAATTATAAACCTTAATCCTTAATCCTTCAGCAATTCAACTTTTTTTTTATTACAAAAAGAGGTAGAAGAAAGCAAAACAAAAACTACAACCTAAATTACATTGTGGAGGTGCAATTAGCTATCAAAGTATAGTTAATATACCAAGAAGCGAATTGGTTCAGGTACTAAATCATTGATTCTTCTCATCAATTGTTTGAACGGTGATCATATTATTGACAATGGGATAGCTCCTCCCAAGAACAAGGTCAAATTGAGTTCTTTGATCACGTCTTAGTAAGTTCTCATAATGATTAATTTATCTGAGAATATAAATAATGCGATAACTCCTTTTATTATCAAAAATTTTTCTAATGTCGACAAGAAACTGAGGAACTCAATTAAAACACTTAATCTTTTAAAAATTAAATAAATAATTTACTGCATATACTGTATTTTGTTCTCAATAGGTTAGGGTGTCTTGCATGAAATGATTCAAAATAATAAATTATTGATATATTAAGCCATTTGTTCCCAAAAAAATTAATTAAATAATACTTAATTCCTCTCCTAAATTAAATATTACAATTAAATTTGTTGATAGTAAAAATAGTTAAATTGATTTTGAACTCTAATAAATAAATTATAATTTTATTATTAATATTAATGGATTGTTAAAATAAAAAAGAAATACTTAAATATTGTGTAAAAAAATAAATTTGACAACAAAAATTATACCATTGAACTAGAGATTTTTAATTATTGAATGTATCTTAAAATTAATATAAAATAATACTTTAGTAATATAGATAAATTTCAAAATTATTTAATAATTAAAGAACTATAATTCTCCACGTAATTCTCTAAACCATTCATTTATTAGTGATACCTTCAAAAAGTGCATCCTCTCACTTTATCTTCCTCCACCCACCACCTTTATCTTCTTTTTTTTCTCCATTCTCGTTAATATTTCATTCTGACTTTTTGCCCCATTCTTCGTTCTTTTTTACATTTATGCCATGCTAGCAGGTTGCTGTTGATTTTTTTTGTTTGGGGGGGGGGGGGATTACACTTTTTTCTAAAAATTGCTTAAATCACATTTAATATTTCTTTGATTTTAAGCAACACACTACAAAATTTCTTTAATTTTTGTCTTATTATTAACTTTTTATTTTACTAAAAATATCACTCACTCGTCACTCAATTGGATCGACGACTTACAAAGCATACAAAATAAAGCATTCTTCAAATTGGCAACAATTAAACTCTAATTATTCTAAGTTCAAACTGCTTTTACTATTATGACCAATAAATATTATATTTTATTATTGAATTCTTTTTAACAACATGTGTTTATTTCAGTGATGAATTCACTTAATTTTTACAAAGTTACTTAACTACTACTACTACTACTAATACTATTATTATTATTATTATTATTATTATTATCATCATCCATAGGGCTGTTTTTGAATTTCAACGTCTCATCTCTCTTGTCATTTTTCAAACTTGCAATATCATCATCAAGACATTATTCTTACACTTTTGGGAGAGCCCCCCCTCTCTCACAATTAATCAGGGCTTTTGACGTGCCAGGTGAGTCTGAACAATTGATTTTGGAAATCATATCAACAGTTCAAATTTTATAATTTTTAAGTTGTTGGTGTTAGATATAAACGAGCTAGATGATTAGAATATAAATTTTTTACTCTTTTTTGTATGGCACATCGATAAGAGAGTTGATCATTTAAAAAAAGTTGAATTGAAAATTTTGTATATTTCAAGAAAAAAATTTATTATTCTATAATTGAACTATGAATCAAGGTTTAGGAAATCAGACTGATCATTGAACCAGTCAAAATACCAGTTTAAAGATCAATGGTCAAATCACAATCAAATTAAGACGGTGGTACTTAAAGTATATTAAAATATATAATTAATGTATATGTTATATATATTAAATTATATAATACATAATATTAAAATATTCAAGACACGCTACATATATAAATTTACACCAATCATAAATCTTCTCCTAATAGCTTAAATTTTTAGAAATTTCTTAATATATAATAATATTCAGTAAAAATTCAAACAAAAAAAAACTAATTAAACCGTTGAACCGACTAGTTTTACCAATTCGACCGATTTAAATGTTTTACGATTTTTAGGTTCAAATTAGACCAAAAACATAACCAATTCACCAATTTTTTCATCCGTTAGGTCTAGCCATGAAGAGTATTTTTCCTTTTAGGTTAAATATGTTACAAAATGATATAAAAATTCATACAACGAATATTGATCTAAATAAATAATACCATTAAGAGAGAGAGAGAGAGAGAGAGAGAGAGAGAGAGAGAGAGAGGGTGTGTGATGGAAATGCATGAATGTATGAACATTATGGTTTAGTTGATTGTCACGATCATGGTCAATAATAAAGGACCCACAAGTTGTTAAGTTCCAATCTACCTATTTGCAAGGAAGGATGGACACGTTTGTGTAATTTCTTAAATTAATATTTTTGCCCATACAAACAATTAGGTCATATGCCATTTTTTCTCCATATATAGATTATAGATATGACATTAGCCTTTCTTCAAATAAGGTTACATTTGAAGAAATTATTAAAATTCTTACTTCAATTTATTTTGTGAAGCATTATGTGTTTTAATTCGATTATTTTTATTGTTAAAATTATTTTGATAAATATAGGGGGAGAAAGTTAAGACAAATACATTGTTTCAATTATTAAATTGATATATTTGATATTTGAGATGTAAAAGTCAGATAACTATAATTTTTTAAAGATTAAATCAGCAATTTACTTGTAAATTACACTAAGCAATTCTCTGATTTTAAATATTACACACACTGAAGTGTAATTATATGTTTATATATATATATATATAATATCATATCACATTTTTTATGACACTTCATGCGTGGTTTTACCAAAGTTTTAAAAATCAGACCATTGAATTGGTAAAAGCACTAGTTAAAAGATCAATAGTTGAACTATGGTTGAATCGATTTATTTTAAAATATTAAAAAATAATATATATATATATATATAATCAAATAATATAAATATAAATTTACAAATTTAATTAAAAATAAGATTTGATGTCAAATTATACAAAAAAATATTCAAAAAAAATTCACAGCAAAAAATGACCAAATAACGAAAATATATTATTAATTAAGATAATATTCACATATATCAAATTCATAAAATACCAAGATATTGGCATCTTCACAAAAATTGGCTAATGTATAATATTAATTTATTCATTATCCAATTATAAAATAAGTAAAATTTAAAAAAAAATTCAAGTGAACTAGTTCAATCAATTTATTTAGTAATAATTATTATGTGGTTTGACCGATTTTTAGCATATTCAATCATTTATTGATTTTAGAAATTATTGTAGACTAATTCTCGGACTAACCAATTAAATCAATTAATCTAGTTCTTACAACGATAACTTTTACAATGAAAGCATATCATTTTTGGGCACATAGGCCAATTAATGATTCAAATTTTGAGATCATTTTTTATTTTTTAAAAAAAAAAGAAGTTCTTATTCTGAACATCAAGGTCACTGATATCCAATATCAAGAGTCTAAAAATTAAAATGATCCTTTAAAAAATATAAAAAATATGTTACAATTAACTGTCCAAATGAACTAAACAATGCACATAGCAGGTCCGGTTTTTAAGATGTGAGTGTATTTGGGTTGCACGTGTGAATGGCTCGAATTTTGGGTAAGTTGATATTTCATTGGATAAGTTTCTTGCTTTGGGATGTGATTGTTGATGAATGAGATTATAAGCCCTCATTTTCATGTATCACTTTGATAGAAACCTCACTTTTAATGAGAGGCACCTGATATTAATTATTGTGTTAGATATTTGTATATACATTTATAGTTTTATACACGAATAAACATATATATTGGCATTTTAAAGATATTTTTTTATTTTTTAATCTTTAAATTTTAAGTATAAATTAATCTTTCTAAGATTAAATTATATATTTATTTATTAAGAATTGACTAAATAATAGTATTTAACACATTCGATAACTTTCATGATCTAAATAATGTAAAGTTAAATTTTTAAAGATTAAACAATTAATTTATATATTTTTAATGACTAAATTGTTAATATAATGTGTGCACGTGCATGTGTGCTAGTCTATATATGTAAGAGATATAGATGTTGTCTTTTGAATTTTTTATGTCTTGGTGTGTGTTTTTTAAAGTTCAGAAAATTGGACTGTTTATAAATTAAAATAGAGATAATCACATTATTATTTGATATTAATAATGTAAATGACATTACGTTCAAGAATAAAATTAAAATAAATTGAAAAGAGATTAAATAAAATTGAGATAAAAAAATTTATGGGATAAAATTAAAACTAAGCTAAAGTTTAGATAAAAAAAAATATGTTGCTTATATAGAAAGAAGATATGGGTAGAAAATTTATTTTATGGATACAAAATAATTGAGTATCTTTTTAAAACACAAGAGATAACTATAATTTACTCAAGTTTAAATTCTATTGAAATAAACTAAGTACATGGCTTAAATTCTAAGAATTCCATGTGCAAATTATTATTTTCAATTTTCATTGTATAGCTACTTATTATAATTCTAAGAAGTTGCAGGATTACTTGGTGAGGAAGTAAAAGATTTCAATTATAAATATCATGCAAGTCAAATAAAATTTAAATGTTAGCCCTTTTTATAAAGAATATATTATTATGTCCTCATTTGCATGCTTCTAGCTAGATTCCACTTTTATAAATAATCATAAAAGAAAATCATCCATATTATGTTTTTGCATAGAATTAAGATACTGATTTATTTAGGCAAAAGCACATATTATGCTCCGAATGTTTACATTAAGTTTTAATTTTATTTCTAATTTTTTTTGTGTTAGTTATGCTATGTATATTTTATTTTTGTTTCAAATTTATTATCTTTACTAATATCATCTATTCTATTGGTTAAAAATATTGATTCAGCAGTTAATAAAAAAGATAAATTTGAGATAAAAAAATGTATGATTCAAACTAACTTTTTTTTATGTTAGTTATGTTTTATATGTTTTATTTTTGTTTTAAATTTATTTTTTTTACTAACTATCTAATAAGTATATTTTATCAGTAAAATATATTCGAAATAAAAATAAAATATATAAGATATAAATGTAATTAATAAAAAATATTAAGTATAAAATTAAAATTTAATATAAATATTAGATACATACAAAATATTTTTATCATTTATTTAATATTAAAATAAATATATACTTTCCCAAATTTAATGCCTAAATTCTGTAACATATTAAGGTAAAGCCATTTGATTTGTGAGCTAGCTAGGTAGGTAGTTGTGGCTATAGCTAGCTAAGCATTTCATGGAATATGAGGCTTTTTGACTCAGATCAAAAATGTGTTGCTTTTGAACCAAAAAGATAATATTTTTTAATTCTCATTTCAAAAAAGGAAAAAGTGTAAAATTCTTGGGTGATGGGTCACTGGGTCAGTTTGAATATTAAAAGTTAAACATGCTTTCAACATGATGGGATAGCCAGCTAGCTTGTGTTTGGTTAGTATTTCATTTAGTCAAGAGTTATTTGATTTTGTGATATTTAATTTTAAATTTTAAACTCTAAATTTATTTATTAATATCAATCAAATAGTTTTATTGAGGATATCTGATTTCACTATAAAGGATATATAATTATAAGTAAGAGTAAATTATGTTAATTTGTTAAATATTTAATTAAATTATCTTTAATATTTAATTTTTTAAATATTATACTTAATTTTTTGATACTTTAATATATATTAAAAAGTAATTTTTTAGTTCATTTTTTGCTAAATTAGTTATTCTTTATATAATAAAGAATTGTAATTTTAAAGTAATTAAATTGAGAATAAATTACACTAATCTTCTTTGATGCTTGATTAAATTATATTTACATCTTTTAGTTTCAAATATTAAACTAGTTCCCTTGATATTTTGATATATGTCACAAAAACCTACTCTCCAATTTAGTCAGATGAATTAATTTTCTATTTGCCAAAAAAATAATTAATTTTTTGACATAAAATTTAATTGTAATTTTATTTTTAACATAATTAATTTATTTAATATTGACTTCGAATATAAAATTGAGGCTTTATATGTTTTTCATATGACGATGAAATTAATTAACCAATTGTATTACTATTTACTAGTACTACATACAAAAAATCAATAACAAAAATAAATTAAAGGTGATGTAAGTGTAATATTTGAAACTCGAGAGTAATAAATGTAATTTAGTCAAACTTCAACGGAAATTAGTGTGATTTGCCCTTTAATAGATTTTATCGTTTTAAGCTCTGATAAAAAATGTAATTTTATTTTTTAAATAACACTAAAAATTATTAAATAATTTTATCATAGAAAGAAATACATATTGTACAATAAATTAATTTTAATGAAAAAATTTTGAATCGCAGTGGAGTGAAATAAAACTGATACCCAATATAATTTAATTAAGGTTAAAATTATTCTTTTGGTCCTTATAATTTTACTTGATTTTTAATTTAGTTCATATTATTTAATAATTTGTAATTGAGTCCTTATAATTTTACAAATTTTTAATTTAGTCCTTTCTATTAAACTTCTGTCAATATTTCATTAAATTTTGTTAATGTAGACAACTATATGCATACTAAGATCAAAATGTACATGATTTGTGCTAGTAAAACAAAAAAAGTAGAAAATTAAGTAATATTAACTCATATATATATATATATATATATATATGACATATAATATAATTTATGTTAAATAATTATGACAAATTTACTTAAGTCATGTATATTTCGAATGTTAATATGATACATAATTGGTCATATTATCAAAATTTAACATAATATTGACAAAATTTTAATAATATTAATTAAATTAAACAAATTATAAAACTATAAGGGCTCAATTACAAATTTTTAAAATTTAAACTATAAGAACCAAATTAAAAATTAAGTAAAACTATAATGAATAAAATCATAATTTAATCCTTAATTAAACTTAAGAAAATCCTGATATTCCCAATAAATAAATAATGCTATATTTATAGATACACTTCACTTGGATCAACTTGTAATCTAATAATAAATATAGATATAGGTAGACTTTTTAATACTATATATGATGATAGGATTAGTGAGTTGGTCTAAAGTCTAAACATTCTATTTGTGGATAGTGGTAAAGTCGTTGTCATTAATTATTATAATTAATTAATCAAGATGATCAATGTCATTCAAAAGTGGAAATCAAGGGTATCAACCAATATTATTTAAGTTGATATTAATTAATTAATGGTATAAGTTGATAATTAATATACCTAATGAATAAGCATTTGGTGTATCCCTCATCCACTTTATTTGATTAGATTCAAAGTCACACCAGATTAACACGAAAATATATTTATGGATTTAGTAATAGAGACCACCTTGTAATATATAATTAAGAGTGGTATTTTAGGTTTTGATTGGGTAAAAAATATATAAATATTTTATTTCTAAAACAAATTGTTTATCACTAGTTAAATTTACTTTAAAAATAAAGATTTAAGGCAGAAATTTTTTTGTTTATAATCTAAAAGTTCCCTGACACTAATTTAGGGGTGATATTTTATTAAACTTTGACTAATTTAGTTTGAATTGAATTAAATGATAAAAGTCTTTTAACGCGAACTTTATATATTTATAATTCAAACTTAAGATATTATTTTAAAAAATAAATATTGAATTATTTAAACTAACTAGTACTCATATCTTCATATAATTTTAAAATATAGGGACAAACAAATAATGTGATTTTTTTTAAAAAAATGTTGTTATATTATTTAGACAAAACATACAATTTGATCTTTAAAAGATCTTCTCACTTTTTATTTGGTTTATGAAAGATTTACACTACACTCTTTAGTCCTTAAAAGTTGAAACCATTGTATTATTTAGTATTGTTGTCCATTTGTTCTGTTAATTTAGCTCACATGTCATTCGTAAGTCTCCACGTCAACAAAAACAATGTTATTTTGTTAGTGACATGATATGTCACACTGTTGTTCCATCGAAGATATCTATGGAATCAATTTGTTTATTCTAACAAATATCTATATAACGATAGCGTGACATGCCATGTCATTGACAAAATGACATTGTTTTGCTGACACAGAGACTTGCTAATGCCACGTCATATGGATAGTATAACTATTTTAATTTTTAAGGAGTAATAAATATAGTACAAATTTTCACATTTTGTTTGGTCTTTGAAAGACTCACTATATCCTTTAATCCCTAAAACCTGAAACCATTATATTATTTAGTCCTGTTGTCCATTTGCCCAATTATCTCAGCGGACGTGGCATTAGTGAATCTCCACATCAACAAAAACAATGCAATTTTGCTAGTAGTGTGATATGCCATACTGTTGTTCCATTGAAGATATCTATGAGATCGATAAGTTCGACTCTTTTGTTTGGCCAAACAGAATTGTTCAATCAAAGACTGATAAGCGGGGTCATGTGGAGTTTATCTGATCGGATGATCCTTTTTAGATAAGCATGATGCTAGTCAGATAAAAAATTCACAAGCAGAATCAACTTATTTATTTTGACAAATATCTATTGAACGATAGCTTAACTTGTCATGTTACTAACAAAATGGTATTATTTTCTTGACATAGAAACTCATTAATGCCACGTCAACTACAAAGTATAACGATTTTAAATTTTAAAAACTAATAAATATAATATAAAATTTTCGAATAACAAATAAAGAGTAAGAATATCTAGTGAGTACTATTTTTTTTAAATAAATAATTATTTAATATTCAAATATCAGTATCGATTAACTTAAATTAATATTAAATAAAATCACAACGAAGGACAATGCCATCCAGTAAATAATAGATACTATCTTCTATTATTCATGTAGTTGCCGACTGAGATAATAGATGGCACGTAGTGAAGTGAATGCATATGAATTTGATTTTTAAAACATGGTGGGACCCACTAATTAAATGTTGATATGCTTCAGATGTCATGACGTGTACACAGCCCCACCTCTCAGATCTGGAGCCATTTATTATATCTTAACCTTTGTCCCTACCCTTTATTATTTATTCTTCTTCTTTCCTGTTTTTAAAATTCAATAAAACGCCCACTTGCTCATGTGTTCTCACTTGCGACTCTCAAATCAAATCAAGATTTTAAAAAATCATATTGATTATTAAAATTTTGTAATAGACTTATATGAAGTTGAAAGAAAAGATTTGGACTTAGTGCAAATTGTAGATTGTGGATTTAACCCCATGTGTATAAGATTATATTTTAGATCATGATCCCCTACGTATTCAGATTGTGCATTATTGTTGCAAGAATTACTCTATGTTACATTTTCAAGTAGCAAGATACGCGTACGTATGTATAAAACTCATTTATGTTTTTTTAATTTAATTAAAGTTTTATTTTGTATCAATTAATATATCTTATATATTTTTAAATTAATTTCGATTATATTTTACAGTTTAATGTTATCTAAATATTTAACAAAAAAATAAATGTGATATTATCTTATCTTATACACATTAAGACTTTTTAATTCATCCATCTTGATTATGTTGCATGGAATTAGATTCTGTAAAAAATAAATTATATTGTACAAAATAAAATTATAGAAAATTTATCGTCTAACATTTGAAGTTGAGAAAATAAACTACACAAATTCCTGAATTGAATAAATTTCTTTGCATTAATTTGACTATCTAGAAAGATCATGTAACTTGAGAATTCCCAAGCTGGTGATTATATATATATATATATATATATATAAGCGCACACACATAGCATATAATATTTTACGATTATTTTTGTTTATATTGTCCAAAAATCTGATCACATGTGAAGGTTATATATAATAAGTAAGCATTAAATTTCAGTTCCTTTCTGCTTTTATCCACCATCAATTGAATTCACTGATAAATTCTGTGCACTTTTTCCATCCACAAAATGGTCCACCCTAACTAAGATTTTCAATTAAAAAATAACTTCATTACATTTTGTTTTATTTTCAAAATGGTCCACACTAACTAATAAAATGGTGCACTTTTGTTTGAGTAAATTACTAATTTAATTCTTAAAAGATTATAATTATTTTAATTTAATTTTTTAAAAATATATTTTAATAATAAAAAAATAAATATAATTTTTAATAGATTAAATTAAAATACTTAGTTTTTCAGTAATCAAATTAAACAACTATAATATTTTAATAAAGTGATTAAATTGATAAATTGAACTATCTTTTATCATGCCATGTGCCTATATTTTTTCTTATTTGTTTTTTCACGTGCCTATACTTTTAGATTAATAAATGATGAATATCACTGTACCAACAACCATCTTACTAAGAAATGATGATTATGATAAACTTGTTTAAGTTATTATCGAATACAAAATGTGACATATGTAGTGAGTAATTTGAATATAAATTTATCATATTATGAAAAATTAACCTCTTTCTACTAGGCCTAACCCGCTTTAGTGTTGAAAAGGAATATGACCCAAACACTTAAAAGAAGATTTCTATAACAAAACTGAGAATACTACATTATTAATTAATTAAGTGATCCAAGAAAATAACTCATGCATGCTAGTTAATTCAAGTAGTTTGACACATGTTCTTTTTAAGCAAAGTTTTGAGTTTGAATTTTGTGAATATATAAAATTATTGTTATAAGAACCAGACCGACTAGTTCGACCAAGAATCGGCAAATGAATTGGTCTATAATAACCCTTAAAACTTATGAGTAATTGAATTGGCCAAATCAGCAAAAAAATTGATTAAATTACGTAAAAATCGATACTAAATGAATCGGTTGAACCAATTCACTTGATTTTTGTTTATTTTATAATTAGGTAATGAAAAAGTTAATATTATAGATCAACCAATTTTAGTAGAGATATAATATTAATGATTATTATATTAATTAATAATATTTTAATGTTATTTGGTCAATTTTTACTGTGAACTTTTGATTGTAGATGTTATTTTGTGTAATTTGATATCAAATTTTATTTTTTTGTTGAAGTTGTAAATTTATATTTATAGTATTTAATTATGTATATTATATTTTAATATTTTAAAGTAAATATTTTCAACTACGATTCGACCATGATCTGATAATTGACTATTGAATCGGTGACCAGCCAAATTTCTAAAACCTTGGATAAAATCAATATTTGAATAATTTTACACATTTGTAGTTCAACTATACTTTAACCAAATTAATCCAAATGTAACGGGTTCTGAACATTAATGAATCAAAAGATAGATATCAAAACTTAGTTGATTATGATAAGGAGTTGATAAGTGAGGTCTTCATTAGTTGATTGGATAGTGTGAATTAATCAACTTAAATTATGATTTATCGTAGACAAATCTCATACGCAGAGTTTAATCCTATCCACACCCATTATCCTTGGCAATCACAAAAAGAAACTGCATTATTAATGGCCTTGTTTGTTTTTTTCTCGCAGTACCATGTCTTCTTGTTCATGTTTCCCATTTCTTGCACTGAATCTCTTTTTTTTGCCACTAATGCATGAGACAAAAAGCCTTGGCCTTTAACCTTGAGTGGGTAGGGTTTTGAAGTCTGAGAGTGAAAGAAAGACTCAATCAGCATATTATCTATACCAATGCTGAACGATTAATTCAAGTGGTTTGATATTGGTTATTCTTGAGAAAAGTTTTGGATTCAAGTCAAGTCGATGGAGGAATCAACATCAAAAGAGTTTTACGTTTATGTCATCCGATTAGGATCAAATCAAATTAGTTGGAGCTTAATAAATTTTTAAATACTGGTGATTAAAAAAAAATCTATCTATGTAGCTTGAATCCTCTATAGTTCTAGGGGAATTTTTTGAGTCTAATCTCCAAATTTGGACCATCCATTTTAAATCAAATGATGTAAATCAAATGAAAAAAAAAAAAGACTATCAAACGTATATGTCAACTGATAAAGAGTTATTATAGTTTAATTTTTTAAAAATGTAACTGCATTAAAAATTTGGTTGTAATACCCAAGAAAAATAAAATATAAATATTTGTTTACAAACTACTGTTACTATTTCAGTATACGGTACTATTCACTCGTATAATACTATTTACGTATACGATACTGTTCATTATACAATCGAAATGTCAAGTACTAGATGTGGTTTGGTCATAAGAGAAAACTAGAAAGAAGTTTGTAGGAGAAAATGACGTTTTATGTGTAAAAATACCCTCAGGGACTAAATTGAAAGGACTGATTTGAAAAAGAAACTTAAATGTTTAAGGTAAAAGGATAGTTTTTCTTTTAAGTTTTCAATAGTAATAATAGAAAAATTTTCGGCCGCTATTTGTACAGTAACTGCATTATTAGAAATGTCATTTTCATGAATAGTAAATTGAATATTTTATTAGCGCATAATATTAAATAGTACCCTTGACTTTTGCTATAAATAGGCCCTTCCATTTCACTTCTAAACTCACACCTTCAACTTCTCTTCTTCTCTCCTTAAGTTTCTCTTACTTCAATGCTAGGCCTATGAGATTTTGGGCTTTTCCTTTTCAGCTTAGGTAAGGATACTATGCCCTTTCTATGTCTTTCAAATTTTAGAAGTTATTTTCTTAAGTATGCTCTGTGATTGCGGCCTTGGCTGATCTTCCACATCAGAAAAACTGTCCTTAGCTGTTTATATGTTATTTTGATTCTCTGATTACCGAAATAGAATGTAAACTGTGAAGAATACATGTCTAGGAAAGTTCTGGCTAAGGAAAGACCTGGTTTTTAAGTGTGTCCAGTGTGACCCTCCACTCTTTCCTGGGAACTTACCTGGTGTACTCTTTTACAGATTGTATTCTCTATTTCTGGTATGAATAGTGACCGTATGAATAGTAACCGTATATATAAACAGTAACCGTACATATGAACAGTATCTGTATGAAAACAATCCTAACTTATTTTCTCTAATCTTTCATGAAAATCTCCGTAGCAGAACACCGAAATTCACCTGAGAACTCTTGTCTGTAATGACTTAGAGAAGCGATGCTAGTACGGAATCCAGGTGAGTGAAACGACCCCGTTTTAATAAAGTTTTAGCATTACTGGTGATAAAAAGTATGTCGTAGGACACTCCCAAGATTCATAGGGGGAAATTGGATTCAGAATGACGAATATAATGAGATAATTAATCCAGAAGTATGGATAAGAAAAAGTAAGTATCTCATGATGATGTGAAGATTGAATCTCTTGAATTGTGGTTTATAAAGCTATAATATAGTTATATACTATACCTGTTATATGGATGAATATTATATTAAGCTTCTGATTATGATATGAAATGCTATTGATTGTGATTGAGCGGGACAGTACCCCCTCTCACGGCAAGGCGGAAAACCCGGTTGACAGGGTGTCTTGACCAATGAGTGTGGAGACAACGATTCCCTCAGTAGGGATATAGCCCGGATTGGTGATAAATCCGTGAGGCGCCCTAGCTAAGAGGATGAGGTTGTGCGTCATGGCGGAAATATACATAATTGGTGAGCCGGCCTGTGTGCGCTCTCCGGGATATATTGCCATTGACGAGTACTAGTAACGTTTGTCGAATTGGATGAATTTTTATCTTGTGTCTATTAGTTGAGTATGAGCCTTTGGATATGCTTGCATGACTGGTAATGTATTTGAATTTTATTAACGCGAGGCCGATTCGCTCATTGAGTTTAAAAGCTCACATTGTTTGTACAACCTTTTTGTTCAGATCAGGTTGCCATCGAAGAATATCTGCTAGAGGAGTAGATCACTTTGGACCTTCCCGTTGTCGGGTAGACCTCTCTTCTGTTATAGATTATGTTGCTCTGTAATCGTCTAGGACATCTAGTTCAGGGGTTCGACATTTGGCTTGTATATCAGTATAATAATGTATTTTCAATTGATAATCTATGATTACATGCAAATCATCTCTATGATTTTCAGATAAGAAAATTTGATATATTTATCGGAAGGCTTACAGTGATGAGAGATTCATCATTGTGCCGGTCATGTGCCCAGAAAACGGGTCGTGACAAAGTTGGTATCAAAGCAAAGGTTGTTAGGTCTCCTAGTGATTACAGAGCAAGGTAACCTTAGTAGGACCTCCTCTATCGTTGCGAACCCGGGCACAACTATAGAGAGACGGCTCTACTGAAGGTCCTGTAGGATGTTTCCATTTCCTTTCCCTCCGAGACTTATCTCTTCTTAGAAATTATGTTCTCAGTTTTAGTTTTAGACAGATATGGCCACACTTTTTGTACTTAGTAAAGGAAAGGTTATTACTTGTTTTGATTCCGTTGTTGTCGGATCAAATTTTTATATGGTGGATTTTATAAGCTGAATTCATGATTGAATTTGTGTAGCTATATTATTTTAGGGTACCAGCCAATAAAAGAAACCACTCGCATTAAAAACAAAAAAAAACTGAAGGATTACATTGCAAAAAAAGAAGAAGTTTACTCATGTATGAGTAATCTAAAAGCGAGGTGGTCTCGGATTAGGAGGGTTGTATTGTATCATCACCCCTCGACCATTCCTTGGAGCAAGGGACATAGCAATATCGCGGAGGGTAGTGTAAATCCCATTCATACAATCAACACTTCTTTGTTGTTGATTGCAGAAGCACTGGGTAGACCAATAGAAGAACCTGTCTATTCTTGAAGTCATTTCTGCATGATTGCGTTTAGTTAACTTCTCCAGGTCTCCTATCATCTTTTTCAGATTTTTCACCTCCTGCTCTAGACAGGCGATTTTGTCCTCCGAGGTATGGCCCGTGCTAGTCTCCTCAGCTTCCTCGATCTTCTTCATTTTCTTCTCCTTCTGTTTCTCTGGAGACCCCTCAAAAGGTCTTTTGCCCTTGTCTTTGCCCAGACTTAAGTTTAAGTCGAGCTCTTCTTCCTTAGCCTCTACTGTGAGATCAATGTACTTCCTTGCGGACATGATTTGGAAAAATTTAGAAATTTTTGTAAGAGTATGAGGCGAGAGGAATACTGGGGGATTGTAGGCTCGGAGATTATTACTCTTTGTGGTGTGCTAACTGAGAACGCTGAGAAGGTTTTTATAGAGAAAAAATTTGAACTAAGAGACAAAGAAGATATCTCTTCACCGCACCCCTACACGATCAACCTATGGATTTCTGCAAGCTGGAAGCCAGAAGTCTAGGGTAGGCGTGCACACCGATAGCGCGTTGCATTAATGCCAAAACCACGAAAGTCAGTATTCGGTGGATTTGCGGCCGATTTTACTCGGTTTTCCCATTTCTCCCGTTGGCATTTTTCGAAATTCAAAGAAGTTGATAACATAGCCATCAAAGATTGCCTTGGATGCTTTTATGATGAACTGAAATACATTTCTCCGTTTTATTGTGTTGTTAAGAGCCTTCAGTTGAGTATAATATACATAATTGATTGAATCATGTTGTAATTACATTTATGTATGTTATTCATGCATATTGAGTGAAGGCTACGATCAAGGAGAATATGTGATGATCCTACATATACTCATAGAGATGTGAAATCAAAATGACTTGGATAGAATAAAATGTGTAGATGATGATATATCTTCATGGTTACACATACTTACATATAATGCTCTCGTGGGCAAATGAAAGGCAGTGATTTCCTTACATCATGATAATACTTACTGCATGTGACCGTAAGCAGTTAACTTTGTTTTAATATATTGATATACATATATTATGTGTAAATCCAGAATAAAGACACCGATCAGAATCTAAGATAAGGCTAATATGAGACTACCCGATCATAGAGGGACATCGTGATATGGGATTACAGGATAAAACAAGTTAGAGGGAGAAAATCTCAGACTGAAGAGCGTAGTTAGTCAAAAGTTTGAGAAAGGTCAAGATTAGCCGAAATTTTTTTGAGGAAATCTTTGACTTATGTTAATTGCATTTACTATTTATCTGCATGTCCGACATTAATTGCTGGCATTGCGACATATGTGATCTGTAAACCTTATAGCAAGCGGCGTGTAGGTTGTGGTGGCTTTAGCTCCAGGGGCTTCGGGTTGTCTATAAATCTTGTTTGCCCGTTACCCTACTCATCGCACCAAGCAAACCTACTTTTTTTCATTACATACCTATTTCTCAATCTCCATTCCTTTCTCATTCGAAGTTATTTCTGATATCCCTAGAGCAATGGCCGATAATAAGTCTTTCAACTTGAATTTTGAGACTGGCAATGTAGAGCTTGATTTAAATCTA
This sequence comes from Biancaea sappan, assembly GCA_037074585.1. Taxonomy (NCBI): domain Eukaryota; kingdom Viridiplantae; phylum Streptophyta; class Magnoliopsida; order Fabales; family Fabaceae; genus Biancaea; species Biancaea sappan. The sequence continues at coordinate 67,177,055 of CM073493.1, read as the reverse complement.
AGTCTCGGAAACAACAAAGGGAAGAGACCTGTAGACAGATCACCAGAAATAAAGAAGAGAAAGAGGGATGTAATAGAGTTGGAGGAGGACAGTACTGCAACATCCTCAGAAAATAAGCTTGCATTCCTGGAGCGTAAGATCGAAAATCTGGAGCGTAAGATAGAGAGCCTGGAATACAAGATAGAGGACCAGAAGCGACTAATAAGTCGTCTCTTTGAAAACCAAGAGAAACTGATAAATCGTCATTTCGGGGAACTGGCCAATCGAGTTGATAGACATTCAATGTTTGCAACTCAAAATTTTCGTGACCAACAAGCAAGGTGTATTGACTGTATGAACGGAGTAACTTATGCTCTTCGCCAAATTTCTCAGGCTCTTCCTCCAGAAACCCTTTCTAGGCTGCAACGATTAGTTTCCTCCTTAAGGTCTGAAGCACCTTCCTCTTCTAGACCTGGAGCACCTTTTACATTTCAAAAGCCTCATCGTCCTTAATTTATTTTTCTTTTGTTTGTACCTAAAGCTACATTTGGTGTAAGCTTCACGTATTAAAATTATCTATGTACTAGAAATAAAATTTAAGTTAGTATCTAGATCTTCTTTGTTGAAGTGATTCATTTTACTGAAAGAACTTGAGGAATGAGAAGATGTTAGACTTATATTTCGTACTTGATTATGAAAATTCTAAAGCAGAGTATAGTAATATCCTTTTGACTGAGAAGAGTTACTAAAATGATATTTCATTGCATTTCTGAGCTATGGAGGAGTGCTAAATAAGTATTTTATGAACCTATACATAGAGAACTATGGGTTTGCCCTAAGCATTGAAGGGATACGACTCTATATGAGTCATTGAGGTGAGAGGAATTTCTATATATATTTATTTTATAATTATGCGTGAGGAATATGTTATTTACTTAACACATTTTCTAGGATTGTTCTTCCTAGAGATTTATGTAATGATTTCATTTTATATAACGCCTTCAGCTGAGAGTATCGCCTTCGGGCAAGAGTATTACCTATGACCAAAATGATGCCTTCGGATAGGGTGCTTGTATTCGTAAAAGTTATAAGCTATGTGTGTGGAAACATGTGTTCTGATATTCAATGTGAACTGGAAAGACCACGTGCCACTTTTGAGATGACACCTATTTGAGGTTTTACATAGAGACAGAGTTCGTCTCTGATTAGGTGGTTTGAGTTTGGTAAAGGTTATGAGGATGAGACACTTTATGGTACAAAAGGTTGTGGAGAAGATTAAACTGATGAGGAAGAGATTACTTGCTGTATAGAAAAGGCAAAAGTCTTATTCAAATTATTGATAATGCGGTTTAGAGTTCACAGTCAATGGTATAATGTTCTTGTAAATCTCACCAAGGGTGTGATGAGGTTTTGGAAGAAAGAGATACAAAGAATGAGATATAGACGAAGTAATCACATTTATTTCAGTCTTGAGATGAGTTTTGAATTCGGGGGACCGAATTCTCTTAAGGGGGTGATAATGTAATACCCAAGAAAAATAAAATATAAATATTTGTTTACAAACTACTGTTACTATTTCAGTATACGGTACTATTCACCCGTATAATACTATTTATGTATACGATACTGTTCATTATACAATCGAAATGTCAAGTACTAGATGTGGTTTGGTCATAAGAGAAAACTAGAAAGAAGTTTGTAGGAGAAAATGACGTTTTATGTGTAAAAATACCCTCAGGGACTAAATTGAAAGGACTGATTTGAAAAAGAAACTTAAAGGTTTAAGGTAAAAGGATAGTTTTTCCTTTAAGTTTTCAATAGTAATAATAGAAAAATTTTCGGCCCGTTGCCGCTATTTGCACAGTAACTGCATTATTAGAAATGTCATTTTCATAAATAGTAAATTGAATATTTTATTAGCGCATAGTGTCAAATAGTACCCTTGACTTTTGCTATAAATAGGCCCTTCCATTTCACTTCTAAACTCACACCTTCAACTTCTCTTCTTCTCTCCTTAAGTTTCTCTTACTTCAATGCTAGGCCTATGAGATTTTGGGCCTTTCCTTTTCAGCTTAGGTAAGGATACTATGCCCTTTCTATGTCTTTCAAATTTTAGAAGTTATTTTCTTAAGTATGCTCTGTGATTGCGGCCTTGGCTGATCTTCCACATCAGAAAAACTGTCCTTAGCTGTTTATATGTTATTTTGATTCTCTGATTACCGAAATAGAATGTAAACTATGAAGAATACATGTCTAGGAAAGTTCTGGCTAAGGAAAGACCTGGTTTTTAAGTGTGTCCAGTGTGACCCTCCACTCTTTCCTGGGAACTTACCTGGTGTACTCTTTTACAGATTGTATTCTCTATTTCTGGTATGAATAGTGATCGTATGAATAGTAATCGTATATATAAACAGTAACCGTACATATGAACAGTATCTGTATGAAAACAATCCTAACTTATTTTCTCTAATCTTTCATGAAAATATCCGTAGCAGAACACCGAAATTCACCTGAGAACTCTTGTCTGTAATGACTTAGAGAAGCGATGCTCGTACGGAATCCAGGTGAGTGAAACGACCCCGTTTTAATAAAGTTTTAGCATTACTGGTGATAAAAAGTATGTCGTAGGACACTCCCAAGATTCATAGGGGGAAATTGGATTCAGAATGACGAATATAATGAGATAATTAATCCAGAAGTATGGATAAGAAAAAGTAAGTATCTCATGATGATGTGAAGATTGAATCTCTTGAATTGTGGTTTATAAAGCTATAATATAGTTATATACTATACCTGTTATATGGATGAATATTATATTAAGCTTCTGATTATGATATGAAATGCTATTGATTGTGATTGAGCGGGACAGTACCCCCTCTCACGGCAAGGCGGAAAACCCGGTTGACAGGGTGTCTTGACCAATGAGTGTGGAGACAACGATTCCCTCAGTAGGGATATAGCCCGGATTGGTGATAAATCCGTGAGGCGCCCTAGCTAAGAGGATGAGGTTGTGCGTCATGGCGGAAATATACATAATTGGTGAGCCGGCCTGTGTGCGCTCTCCGGGATATATTGCCATTGACGAGTACTAGTAACGTTTGTCGAATTGGATGAATTTTTATCTTGTGTCTATTAGTTGAGTATGAGCCTTTGGATATGCTTGCATGACTGGTAATGTATTTGAATTTTATTAACGCGAGGCCGATTCGCTCATTGAGTTTAAAAGCTCACATTGTTTGTACAACCTTTTTGTTCAGATCAGGTTGCCATCGAAGAATATCTGCTAGAGGAGTAGATCACTTTGGACCTTCTCGTTGTCGGGTAGACCTCTCTTCTGTTATAGATTATGTTGCTCTGTAATCGTCTAGGACATCTAGTTCAGGGGTTCGACATTTGGCTTGTATATCAGTATAATAATGTATTTTCAATTGATAATCTATGATTACATGCAAATCATCTCTATGATTTTCAGATAAGAAAATTTGATATATTTATCGGAAGGCTTACAGTGATGAGAGATTCATCATTGTGCCGGTCATGTGCCCAGAAAACGGGTCGTGACATTGGTAGATAAAGATTTGTCATCTATTATGATCATATCTGGCTCAAATCTAGATTAGCTAACGTATTTATTTTAGTCATATTTGGTTCGAATCTAGATTAATTGACGTATGTGGTATTCGAATATTAGATGATGAGTGTGTGTGTGTGAGAAAGAGAGAGAGAGAGAAATGCACCTTATTTTGATATTGATCATTCTATCCAAAACAAATAGTTCAAATTTAAAAATTATACTCTGCAATTCTCACTAAAATTGCAAAGTTCAATTTCTAAAACTGAATTGTCTATTTTAAATCGGACAATCTAATAAAAACAAGCAGGGAGAAAAAAAGAGTAAAGCGCACATTCTTTTTATATAAATCATTCAATTCAAAGCAGACGGTCCAATTTGAAAGCTAGAATAAGCAATTCTCAGTGCAAGTGCAAAAGATTCCTATATGTATCCATCTTCTCTCTTTCAAGGCCTAAATTGAAAAGCTGTGTGACAAAGAACATGGGAGTACTCTACAACATTGGACACTGATGTTTGAACAAATTAATAATCATGGCCTGTGTGTGTTTCACATTGTTCAGTTATCTCCATAGAGATTTTGCAGTGAATAATGACGTGGAAGGTTTGTATGATGAGGGTGACTCCACATTTTGTGATTTTGTAATGTTCTTCTGACTCCACATTTTTTTGGTTGTACTTGTTGTACAACTTCACAATCAATATTTGAAGAGGAAAAGAAAATTGAATCCAAAAAAAAAAAAAGAGAGACGTGAGTACTTGATCTTGGTAATGGCTTCTAGCCAGGCGAAAGTGCGAAGTTTTTCTTTTAGGTTTAGCAATGATTTAGAAATTAGAGTGGTTGTTGGATTAGTGAAAGTATTAGCTCATTATTTATTAAATTGAGTTTAAACTTGTAATAATTAAATGTATATTTGTAGTTTCATATATTAAAAATATATAATATAATAAATTAATAAATATTTTCATACCTAACCTTAATAAATTTATATATTATATTATGTATATACATATATATATATATATTTTCTTACTAATTTTTGTTGCAAAAATAATATTATTATGAAAAAATAATTAAGAAAAAAAAGAAATATAACATGATAAAAAATAATAAAAGAGATTAAAAAATTATTAAATCTCATATTATGTGAGAAATAAATGCATTTTGTACATAGTAAATTTTTTTTTACTTTTTTAAAAAATTCGGTTCAACCGATTCTTAATTAGTTTTTTGGCTAGTCAATTTTGGGTCAATAAACTAGATCAATAATTGGTTCACAATCAAACCGATCAAGTCTAATTCAGTAATTGATGGGATTTAATCACAGTATATATAGTTGAGTTTTTGACTCTTAAATTAATCTTGAGATATATTTATTCATTTCATGAGATATTAAATATTATTTTATTTATGAAAAAAGAGTCAATGGGAGTTTTAGTTTTAAAAATTTAATATTTTCATAGCAAAATATTTTCTTTCTAAGTAAATTATTACTTTTTTTTTGGTGAGTTACATTATTTATTTTTAAATTTAGTTAAAGTAGACTTAATATTTTTATTGTTTTGAACATTATATTTAGCTTCCTTAATATTTTAACACATCGAATGAATTTATTTTAAATTTTATGTTTTATCAAACAAGTTAATTTTTTTGAACAATATGAGAGTATAACTTTTTTTTTCTTAATATAACTTAAAAAATGTTAAAAAAATATGTCTAAGTGCATTTTACCAAACTCAGTTTTCCTTATACATGAAAAAAGAAAGATTCAAATAACTCTTTAAATGATCTAGATAATTTTCAACTACAGATTTATTTTTTTTATAATTTTTAAAATAAGTTCAACGTGGTCAATATTAATTTTTAATAAATATATTATATACAAGACATTTTAAAAAAAAGCATTTATATAATATTTAATTACAAGAAAATAACTTGTTATATTTTGTTTTGAAAATTTTAATAATAAGAATTTAAAATTATAACTAATTTTTCCTCAATAAAATATTAAAAACATACTTGAATTATTGAATTGAAAAAATTTAACTTGTTATTATTGTACAGAAACATAAAAAAAAATTAAAAAATTGACATGGATGAGATATGGAAAAAAGAGGAGCAAAAAACAACACATAGGAAGAGAGAGAAAGTAAGTGCAAGTTGGTGTGACCCTTTGTCGCTTTCAGTTCACCCCCCAACTGTAGCAGGACGATGGATGCAATAAAACGCGTGGGGTATTGCCATTGCGTGTGTCGTTTACCCCCTTCGTACGACACCGATAGTGACCAATACGAAAGTGGTGTCCTGTAGCAGTAAACGTCACGTCCCATCACTAACTCTGCCTTTTCTCTCTCTCTCTCTTTCTCCTGTGGGACCCAGCCCTTACTGGAACCGACGGATGGGATTCGTCGTCCCTCCGCCCTCTCTCTCCGTCCGTTGGATCGCCCAGATTTCCATGTTTTACGTTACGTTTTTGGTCTTCTTCTCCTTTCATCGTGAATCACGAATGAATGAGCTTTATTTTCGAATCTTTCATTAATTCATATATTCGGATAATTTTAATAAAATAAATTACACCAAAGTTATTAAATTTGATTCAGTTGTATTTTAGATATTTATTTGTAGACATATTTTTATTCTTTATTTTCTGTCAAATTTGTCATTATTTTTTGAGTAAATTACTAATTTAGAGCCCAAAATATTATAATTGTCTAAATTTAGTTCCTTTATTTGTTAAAATAATTTTTGACAAAAAAAATTTAACAATAGATTTAGGAATGAATTTATGAAAATGACCAAATTAAAAAATATATAACTTTGTAATGACTAAATTCAAATATTTGATTTTTTAATGACCAAATTTAAACAATTTTAATATTTTATAAACTAAATCGTTAATTTTCAATTATTTGTTTGTTAATAAATTTAGTATTGAAAATGACCAAATGACTTTAGGTGTTAGTTTTTTCAAGTAATTAGATAGAAAGTACGCTTCCTCTTCATCTTCACCTAGATCTGAGATCGCTCTTGCTAAGAGGAATTTTATGAACAAAGTCAGTAATTTACTATTATTGTTTTGTGAATAAATTTAATTTTTTTGTATGATATGAGATTATAAATTTAGTTTTAATAGAATAAAGATTCATTTTTGTTTACCTATTACGATATATTTTTTAATTGGTCGTTGTAAATAAAATTATTACTAATAATAGCCTTCTAATAATTTTTTATTGATAAAATTAATAGTACCAAATTTATTAATTTCATTAATAATATATTAACAAAATGATTTTATTGATAATATATTTATTTTTGTGAAATTAAAACTAAATTGAGATATACTTTATCTAGACTAAAATACAATTTTAGTAATTTTTAATATAGCTAATCAATATAATTAAGGTGATATTGAGCTCTAACATGCACTATCTTTTATTATAATATTATAATAAAGGCTGTTCGTAAATTTATTTTTAGAAAAATAATATATAATTTAAAAATGTAATTAATATAAAAAATTTAATTGATAGGAAACGCAGAGGGATACAGTAAAATTTGTAAAAAATAATTTCAAGTAATAATAATAAAAAATATTTATATAAACGTTTTGGTTTTGGAAGACCAACATTAAAAAAAAATTGTTAACAATGAAAATACAAGTACAATAAATATCTATATATTCTCAAGTCTATTTTTCAGGTATCCTAACTTTGACAATGAATACCATTTTAGTGGCAATAATTAGAAGTTTGAAATTCTGAAATTTTCTAAATTTAGATAATTTGATTTTTCAAAGTGAATATCATACGTGTTCAATTTTCCCCCAGTTGATTTCAATATATATTGATTCGATTAATTTATACACGAACCTACTTGGAAATATTTTAAATCAATTTTTAAAAAGAATAAATTCTTTAGATAAATTATTTTTTAAAATTATTTAAAAAATAAAAACAACTTAATTTTTTAAATGAATTTTTAAGAATTATTCAGCTCAAATTGGGGTGTTATGAATATTTATGTGCATGCCACACAATATGGTATTGTGTATGTGATGTTGGATGGTGTGTACACATATCTCTCGACATTTGTATATATATATATATATATATATATATATATATATATATATATATATATATATATATATATGTTTGTTTGTGCATGCATGTGTGCATATATATATATATATATTAGAAAATAAAAAAATAAACAGTTGTTTATTTTCGCAATGCACTTTTTTTAAATAAGATTTAAAATTAAAAAACATTTCTGGAAACATGTATTTCATAAATTATATGTCTTTTATAGACAAGTAAGAGTTTCTTTTTTTGCACTTAACCTTTTTTTTAAAATAATTATTCGGTGTTCCAACACTAAATTACGAGTATCAATTAATATATATTTGAGTTAGGTAGGACTATAATAAATAATAAAATTCTCTCTATCAACGCAATTATAATTTTAGGAGTTCGAACTAGAGACATTTATTTAGTTATAACAACATATTATTAGTTGACCATTGTGTTTTGTGTTGCATTTACTTCCACGTATTACAAACATATGCTGAAATTTTATTTTGGTCCTCCATAGGTTTTTATATTTAATTTGGTCCCTTATAAATCTAAATATTCTCAATTTGATCCTTCATAGGTTTTATTCTCAATTTGATCATTCACTAATCCAAACATTTTCAATTCAATCCCTCACAAATCTAAACATGCTCAATTCAGTCCCTCCATTCATCTATTGTTAAATAATTTAACATGATACTGAGTCGGCAGTTAACTAGATAAGGTGGATACCGTATAATTTTTTTTTCTTTGTGCTAATTTGATGTGTAATATCAATTGATTATTTGAATTTATGAGAGACCAATTTTAAAAAAAAAGTTTGTCAAGGATCAATTATTGAAAACATTTAGATTTATGAAAAATAAAATTGAGAATAAAAATTTATAAAAAATTAAATTAAAAATAAAAAACTTATTATAAACAGAATTTAAAGACAAAAATCTATGGAGAATCAAAATGACACTTTAGTCGTTAAACATAGTCTTCAAAAAAAATGTATTAAACATTTCAGCTCTTAGGTTAAAATAGGATTTTATATTATAATATTTAATATTTGTGTACTTTATTCACACATCAAATCTACTATTCTTTTCAATTACATGTACCATTTTTTCTTGTGGTACTTTTAAGTATCATAATAATATGTTGTCTCACAACTCAGAACCTTATCAATAATTGTTTTTACTGTTTTTTGATTTTATAATTAACAAGATTGTTGTTGCATCAATCAAACACGACTTATATTTTTTTTCACATATCAAATCAGAAATGTATACATTAAACGAAAAAAAAAAACTCAGTTATTGAAAAAACAATAATTTATTTTAATAATTTGTGTCTATTTTCTTTTAAAGTACTCTAAGTGGGAAGTTATATGTACATGCATCTCCCTATAACTATGATCTTTTTTAATGAAATAAACTTATTATTTGAGTAATTCATTGATTCTTGAAAGATAATTACTAATCACATTAATTTTTAACTTTTGAAATCATTACATAAAATTATCCAAAAATTGATCATAAACGTCGAAGGAATCATTTAATACATATCCATTCATAATTTTTCCTCCTCCAAATTATTAAATTATCATAATTCCTTAATATAGTTTCCTTTCTTTTTGTTTTAATGTCAATAAGTTCCTAACAAACACTTAATACTTAAGGTACTCTCTTTTTTTTTCAAGTACTTAAGAGTTAAGAGTTTAAGTGGTTTCTTTGTTACGATGAAGTTGAGGAGAAAAAAGGTTTTTTTAAAATAGAAGAAAAAAAGACATTTTCTTTTAATTTAATGAAAAGCGACAATTTTACAATTCAGTAAACAAGTATATACTTTTATTGTTGATAGAAGTGTTATTTATATCTCTAAACTTTGACTCATGTTTCAATTATAATTCAGAACTTTTATTTTGTATTAATTATAACTTATATATTTCTAATTAGTTTCGATTATGACTACAAGAATAACGCTATCAAAATAATTTAATGATATACATTGATGTAGCATCATATTTTGTACATGTTAGCAAATATTGACATAGCATTCCAACTTGTCACATGAGATTTGAATGGATAACAAACAAAATGATCAGATATAATATGAAGTAAAATAATGATTATTTTAATTATTATTAGTTTCAACCCTGTATGGCAAAACTATAATGAATTTGTAGATGCTGACGTATGCAATATAAGATATCATATTAACACTTGTCGTTAAATATGTAGAGTTGTTAGACTTAAATATATAATTAAAATTAATTAGAAACATATACATTACAATTAACATGAAATAAAGTTTTGGATTTGAATTGAAATATGAATGCAAATTCCCTCATGTTCCATCTAACAACACATAGGATGACACATGGTGCCATCATGTGGCCAATTTTTTTTTTTCATCCTTGTCTCTCTCTTTGCATCCATCACTGCTTGCAACCTCATCAGTGCCATTGTCAACCGCTTCTACAACCATCTCCATTGTTCACTCCAATGGTACCTGTGATTCCGTAGTGCTTTATTACTTGATTTCATACGATGCAGAGGGATTTGACTTTGTTGGGACAACAATGTCAACAACATTATCATCACAATCCAACTAGGTGAGTGTTGCTTGACAACTAGAACAAGTAGACATAGCAATGAGTACCCAAATTTGGGGACTTTCGCATTAGGAGCCTTGCAAGCAAGGGTTTTTTCTACGGGGTGTCAGAGATCGAGGATAAAAGCTAAATTTTTCCCACGGTAAGAATCAGGGATAAGGACATGGAGCTGGGAGGCACTCCTTACTTTCGCCCCATCTTGTTGCCATTTCTAAGGCACTCCTTACATATGAAATAGCAAATTAAAAATAAATAAAAAGTAGCCACGTGATGAAACCTTGCATGCTTTAGATATAACTAGTGTTATGACCTGTGTGATGCATAGATTAACATAAATTTGATAATTTTTATTTATCAAATAAATAAGAATAATTAAAAAATATAAAATGATACATGTATAAAAATAATGAGACATTTAAGTCATATTAAGACAGATATAAAATAATTTATTAGATATAAATACCTTAAAGATTAAATGTGAATAATACCAAATTAAAAAAAAGGTATTACATGAAAGGAATCACATTTTGATGCAATTAGGATAAAAAAATGTATTAGCATTTTGGCAACAAATGTATAAAGTAGCAAATTATATAAATAAATAAATTAAAAGTAGCCACGTGATGACACCTTGCATGCTTGAGATAGAATAGGAGCCTCCCGTTCCCTTCTACAAGGAATAAGACAGGATTTGCATTTTTAAAACATAAATCAAACTTTAAATGACAAAAATAGTAGTTTTATCTTATTATTTGTTAATCATAAAAACTCCATCATTTGCTATCAGTCGGACTAAAAAAACAAAATTAAAATTTGTAGTTATCTAAGTGAATCTAATTTTAAAATATAACAAACATATAAAAATATTAAGAATTAAAAAATAAAACAAAAATTAAAATAATTCCAAAACCAAACCCACTCTGTCTTCTCTTCAATAACTGAACCCATGATTCTACTGCATGCAAGCATGTGTACTATTTTCTCTATAAATAAGTTAAGTAAATCCAACAATCATGACTTTTTACTGTTTTTTTCCTTCTTTTTCTTACTTTATGGCTAAGGTTTTCACTTTTCACTATGATCATTTTCATGCAAATTGTGTAACCTTGGACTAAGAGTTCAACTCCGTTGAATCTTCTTATTGGCATATATATATATATATATATATATATATGTGTGTGTGTGTGTCTGTGTCTGCGTGTGTGTGTGTGTTTATTAAAGCATATTGACAGGTTGTCATATGTATGTAATGATCCCCACAATCATGTACATGGTAATGTTACTCCACAACAATTTCATGCATCTTAGAATAATAAAAAAATTGTTTACATGATCACAAGCATAGATTATAGAGTCAAATAAAATCAATTGATTCGATTGAAAATTAGTCATTGATTTGATCGGATTGACTTGGATAATCAATTAATTAAAAAATCAGTCAAAATTTGGTTTAATAGGTCAAAAATAAGTAAAAACTAGTTGAACTGATTTTTGTAAAAAAAAATTCATTATTTATGAAGTACAATTATTTCTCACACTATATAGGAATTAGCAAGCTTTTATTTTTATTTTTATCTTTTTTATTTTTTTCTATCATATTATATTTTATTTTTTCTTCTCAATTTTTTTAATAATATTATTTTTTCCATAAAAATAAATAAGAGAACAAAAAAAAAGTAAATATACACATACATATATATATAATATAAGTTTACTAAAATTAAATATGAAAATAATTATTAATTTATTATATTATATATTGTAATATATAAAATTTAAAAATATATTTAATTATTATTTGTTCGACCACGGTTCAATGACTGTCGCACCAATAAATCATGAACTATTACTTTTACTAGTTCTGGTTTAGTTTTTATAACATTGATTACAAGTTAGCGTTATGAATTAAATTATAAATTAGTAAATTTATTTATTGGGTTCAGTAAAAAAAATCATGTAGTTTGAATTGTTTTCACATTGGTACCTTATGGATCAAAAGTGTCAATAGGGTGATATGTGGTTTATACTATTGATGTTTTGAGACTTTATAGTTAATTTTGTTGAGTTTTTAATGGAAACGGCATATGAAATACACGTGACTTGGGAAAAAAAATCTCTAATTTACTTATTTTGAACAATAATTTGAAAGTACCATCATTTTTTGAACATTAGAAATAAAATTAGCACTTAAATATTATTCATTTGGTGTAAATAACCCTCAACATGCTCATTTTGAACCCCAATCTTACAAATTTTATACTTTTATTGAATACTTGAAGCAAAATATCATATAAATCATTTTTATTTGATCTAAATAACCTCTAATTTGCCTATTTTGAATCATAATATTACAAATTCCCTCATTTTCTGAATACTTGGAGCAAATTACCACAAGAATCTTATTAATTTAATTTAGATAACCCAAAATTTAACCATTCTAAGTCTTAATCTTGCTAATTCCCCTCATTTCATGAACATTTGAACCAAATTAGCACCTAGATCTTATTTATTTGAAATAAATAACCACCATTACTATTTTAAACTCTAATTTTAGAAACTTCCTCTTTTCCATGTCATTTGAAGCAAAATAGAACATAAATCTTATTTATTTGATTTTTTTCTTTTTGATAATGGCTAAAAGGCCCAAAACAAATCATATTAAAAAAATCGGTAGATGACATTGGCCAGATGCAATAGAGGCCCCAAAAGAAAAACTGAGACAAACAACAAAAAAAATAAAAAGCCCCAAAAGAAACTTTGAAACCTAACAAAAGATATAGAAAAAAAAAACATACATTGACTTACCAACCAAATGAAAAAAATAAGGTATATCGTTGGAACATCTGAAATCGTTTCATCTATCATTACTCGGATCATATTGATAAGTGTTTGTACATTTTGACTAATAATGAGTTATATTTTTTCCAAAATCACTATTAGTCCTAAATCTCCTTTAAATGGTTGAAAGTCAAATAACATAACCGAAAAGGGAAAAAAAAACACAAAGGGAATAAGAAACAACTACTCGAGAGATAAACTACTCAGAGAGATGAAAAAAAACCACAACCTGAGAGAGAAATTACTCAAAAGGGATTAAATGAGAATGAAGAAGGGTAGTGGCTAGCCTCCTCCTAGCCGTCAACACTGAGAATACCAAAAACAATGGCAATATCAAATTTGAGTAAGAAATAAAATGGCTCACACTTTTTATCAGTAACCGCCTCTCACTTTCTCCGCTTTCTTCTTTATTTGATGTGAATAACTCATAATTCATCAATTTTGAACTCTAATTTCACAAATCACAAATTTAGATTCAAAATAGGCAAATTGAGGGGTTGTATACGTTAAATAATTGGGATTTAGGTAATAATTTGCTTTAAGTTTTTACAAAATGAAGAAATTTGAAATTTCACTTAGTGATATAAATGATCAAATTAAGGCAAATAATTCATGGATTAAATTGGAAAACCAAACCCTCTAAGGGCAAAAATTAAATAACTATAATTTTTCTTTGAGATCAAATTGATAATTTATTTTTTATTATTTAAAAAATGAGTAAATTATTAATTTTTTTCCTAAAACATTATTTGCCTCAAATTGATCTCTTGAATATTAAGTATTTTAACTTAATTCTTGAAATAATATAATTATCTTAATTTAATTTTTTGTGTGGCTAAATCTTCATATTCACTGTTACCAAACTCAAAATTGTTATTGCCAAAACATTATAAGGGGTAAACTTAAGAAAAATATAATCATGTATGAACTAAATTAAAATACTTGATATTTTAAAGATTAAATTGTACAAAAAAATTATTATAGTTAGAGACCAAATTAATAATTTAGTCAAAAAGTTAAGACTATATTAATATTTTAATTATTAAAAAATATGAGTTAATTGTTTAGTCTTTAAACTATTTACATGTTCAGTTCTATAAAATTTAGCCTTTAGATTTCTTCAACTTGTTACACAGCCTCATTGAGTTACATTCTTAAATATAAGTTATATATTATCAATCATATAAAAAGATTAATTTGTACCAAATGAATAATAGTGACTAATTCATTTAATAGTTTAATTTTAGAAGGCAAACATATTATCCATATCCTTAAATTTTGACTTATATTTCAATCATAATTTATTTCATGTCAATTGTAATTGTTATATTTTTAATTAAATTTAATTATGCCTACGAGTCTAATACTATTAAAATATTTAATGATAATTATTAATGTAACATTTTATCTTACACTCGTTAATATCAAATAATTCACATTAAATATGCCACTTTAGTTATCAATTTAAAATGATTAAAATGACTCTATAAAATTTTTAAAATTTATTTTTTTTTTGTCATCAATAAAGATTCATAATATTCTTTTAATCATTTTAAGTTAATATATGATGTGAATATTCAAAATAAATGATTTAATTATAATATGTACAAGATATAATGTCACATCAATATTTATCATTAAATATTTTAATGAAATTAGATTTAAGAATATGATTAAAATTAATTTTAAACATATATATTATAAATTATAATTAACACAAAATAAAATTTTAGATTATAATTAAAATTCAAGGATATAAATAATACTTTTGACACTTTTAAACACGAAACAATAAAATATGTATCGTTTAAAAAATAATTTGTATATTTAATTAAAAGCTATTTATCTAAGAGGGTAGTGTAGTAAAAATACTGGATCTTGATGGTGATGTATACATATATACGTATATTTATACACACTCTCTCTCGTTGATTGTCTGAAACCGTGGGCACGAAAAGTAATATAAGAAAAAAGAGTGGAAATTTGTGTAAACCTTCAACCTTCCCTTGAAAAAAAAAAATCTAACACTCGTACATACAGACCCTCTCTTTCTTCCCTCTTAAAAGGACAGCGAAAAATAATGGCGGTTGTGTTTTGATTGATTGGAGTATAGAAAAAGAGAGAGAGAGGAAGAGACTCAGTGTCTGTGCTAGAGAGAGAGTGTGTGTGAGTGAGAGGGAAGGAGTACTGAAGCAGTACTTGAACCACCACCATAATCCCTAGCTCCAATTTCCATTTACTGCAAAATGAACTAGAAAGCCAAACACAGCTTTGGATTTTTCAAAACTTGAAGAAGGTTGGATGGCCAGTGTTTCCATTTCCTCTCCGTGAAAACATACGTACACCCACTTCTGTAATCTGTACTAGTGATCTTTTGTTGTCAGTTTGGCTCGAGAGCGTGTGCTGATTTGTAGTCCATTTTGCTTTCTTTCTTTTTTTTTTTTGGGTTAATTGGTTTTCATTGAGATCCGGTCTCTTCTGGGGTTCATTGTTCTCTGGATGAGATCTATCGGCTCTTGAAGTCTATTGGTTGTCTAGTTTGTGGGTGTTCTTGGGTTAGTCTGAGATTGTTGCCAAATTAGGAAGTAAAATACCAAATACCAGAACTCTCAAGGTCGAGAATCTGTGGGTTTGTGTTGAAGATTGTGGCTGAAGTCTTCAGTTGAAGATTGGGGGGTTGGAGGAGGGGGGAGAAAGAAAAGCGAATGAGGCGTAAACCGATTGCTTTTTGTAGCGAAACTGGTTTTGGCTAAGGATTAAAGTGCGGGAATCTTCTGGGTTTGTGAGCATTCTCGTAGATGGTCAAGCTAGCTCAAACTCTGAGCATATAGGATTTTTTAGGCTTAAATTTAGATGGGTTTTCGTTGGTAGAGGGGGAAAGGGAAGAAGAATGATATTGTGCGGTGGACAAAAAGAGAGGAGAAGGATTATTTCGTGGTGTGGGTGTCATTTTGGGAGAGTTTCCTTTCTTAATTGTTCTACTTGAGTTTGTGTAGTCTTTGGTTGTGACTGTGAGCTGAATTACAAGTTCTGAAATCGCTGAAATGAGACTCTCTTCAGCTGGTTTTAGTCCTTCACCCCCTGAAGGTATGCAAACTCTCCCTTGCAGATTGTTCCTCCTTTCTTCTTCTACCTCTCTCTTCTCTTCTCCATATTCTTCTGCAACTAATTATTACATTCTCTCTCTCTCTCTCTCTCCCTCTCTCTCTCTCTCTCTTCTTTTGATGAACTGTGAAAGTCTAATGGGCGAAGAGAATTGGCCACTAATTTTCTATGTTAAACATGGCGGTAGTGGTACACAACTATTTTTTGAGTTTTTGAAGGTGGGGTTGTGGAAACTGAAAATTAAACCTGTTGAGTTTATTTATCTTATCCCCTCTTTACTCTGCCATAGCACAGAGATCAGCAAAGTAGCTGGGTTTTTGTGCTTTGTTGTTTCAATTCAAGATCTTGGCTTTGCCATAGCCCAGAAGCAATTTGTCCTGTGAGACACTTCAAGGGTAGTTATGCACTTTCTATCTCAAAAATCACAACATTGGAATGGATTTTGCAGGAGAAAGGCGAGTTCTTGATTCAGAACTTTGGCATGCATGTGCCGGCCCTCTTGTTTCTTTGCCGGCAGTTGGAAGCCGCGTTGTCTACTTTCCTCAGGGTCACAGTGAACAGGTGAATAAAAATATATTGTTGGATTTTGGCTCTAAGGGACTCTCTGGCAACTTTGTTCACTGTGTGAAGTACGATCTCATAATGAAATAGTTTCTTTGTCCCTATTCTCTTGTCTCTCTGGAGCTGCTAGTCTTAACTGAGGATGAGATTGGATTACTGTTACAGCTTTGATTAGCATAACAGTAATCTAGTCCTTACTCCTCAGCTTTGGGCAAAATAATGGGGGGACTGGTCTTATTCCTTCAATCTGGAGAGCCGTGTGTTCTTTTTAACCTTTTACTTCTTGGAATATACAATTCTTCAGTCTTTTGTCTCTTGACCTTCTGGGTTCTAAATTTCTAATATATTGACTCAGAGATGTGATATCCTACCTTCCTTCTTGAGTATCGGATTCTCTGCAGTTGGCACCAAAACTACTGGTGCAGGGTGCAGTTCTTTTGAAGTAGCCATTTGTTTTGAATTCGACCAAAAAAAATCTGATGAGATAAAAAAAATAAAATAAAATGATTTAAGGACTGGACTCTGTATTTTTCGTGTAAACTGCAAAGAATCCAATTTTAGCGTGTATGAAAAAAAAAAAATCTCTTGTTTCTTTTTCACCCAAGCTGCTTTTTGCCTTCATATTTTAACTCAGCTGTTTTCTGCTTAGGTTGCTGCATCAACCAACAAGGAGGTGGATGCTCATATCCCCAACTACCCAAGTTTACCTCCCCAACTAATTTGTCAACTTCATAATGTGACGATGCATGTAAGGATTGTTTATTTTGGTTTTCTGCTGTTTCAAATTCTCTATTATGCTGATTTATGCACTCCTTTGTTTTCGTGCTTAATTGGTTTTGATTCAGGCTGATGCTGAAACGGATGAAGTTTATGCACAGATGACCTTGCAACCTCTGAATCCTGTATGATCCATTTCTCGATTTGTAACTTGTGTTGCATAAATATCTTCAGTCTTCAGATTTTGACTATGACCGTATTTGCAGCAAGAGCAAAAGGATGCATATCTTCCTGCACAGTTGGGCACTCAGAGTAAACAGCCAACAAACTACTTTTGCAAAACTTTGACTGCCAGTGATACAAGCACTCATGGGGGATTTTCTGTTCCTCGTCGAGCAGCCGAGAAAGTGTTTCCCCCATTGGTAAACCGTAATAATAAATTTATGCTTTTAGAAAACCAACTTTAATGTCAAATTTTTTGAAATTTTCTGACTTTATAATTTTAACCTGTAGGACTTCAGTCAACAGCCTCCTGCTCAAGAATTAATTGCAAGGGATTTGCACGGTAATGAATGGAAATTCAGACATATATTCCGAGGTGAGTTCTGTAGCTGATATTGTTTTTCAGTTTCTTTTTTTTTTTTTTCAATTAGAAGTTTCTATGGTTTGTTGCGGACAAAAAATAGATTACATCTGGTTGACAACTTCGGACTTTGGCTTCTTTTTCTGCAGGCCAGCCTAAAAGACATCTACTTACAACAGGATGGAGTGTTTTTGTGAGTGCTAAGAGACTTGTTGCTGGTGACTCTGTGCTGTTTATCTGGTGAGAGATTTTCCAGTTTCCTTCTCATTTTGGTTAACTCTAGCTATTCAGAAAAATATTGGGGAACATTTTGTTTGACTAGCATCATGTGTAGGATAGTTTTTAATAGTTTATTTGCCGAGTGAGAAATCCTTGATGGAATAGCTATTGGTAACATGAAATCCTTGATGGAATACCTGCTTCATGTAATTTAACTGTGTAATGTTAATGATGTAACTTAAGTTTATTTCTGTCATCAGGAATGAAAAGAATCAATTGCTTCTCGGTATTAGACGTGCTAATCGACCACAAACAGTGATGCCTTCTTCAGTGCTATCAAGCGATAGCATGCACTTGGGGCTTCTTGCTGCTGCAGCTCATGCAGCTGCAACAAACAGTCGTTTCACCATTTTCTATAACCCACGGTACAGTTGGTACAAATTTTGTGGATCTTTAAAGTAAGGACTTACAACTGTAGATTGACAGATTGTTTTGATTTCTGAACCCAGTGCTAGCCCTTCAGAATTTGTCATACCCTTGGCAAAGTTTGTTAAAGCTGTGTATCACACTCGAGTTTCAGTTGGCATGCGCTTCCGGATGCTGTTTGAAACGGAGGAATCAAGTGTGCGACGGTAGGTTTTCAAAACATCTCTTGTTGAATGTGATTGTGTTACATGTTGTCTTTATTGATGTGTGGTACGTTGAACTGTTGGTAAATTATGGTTAATAAAGAGATTTGGCTTTATTAGTCAAACATGGTTGTAGACTGTAATTTCATGCCATCTTAGAAAATAAAGGTGCAAATGCAATTTCCCCCCCCCCCCCCAACAGAATTACTGTAAAAATCAATCTGATCATCTTTTATATTTTTCCTCGTGATGCTTTTGGAGAGTTGCAATTGGATAAAGTAGTGAGGTGGATAGATTCAATTATGCTTCTGGTTGTACTCCCTAATTGGCTGAATAAATATCGTCAGTGACATCAGAGTTTGACACAAGTTTTTATTGTGTACACTTTCTTTCTCATTCAGATACATGGGCACAATAACTGGAATTTGTGACTTGGATCCCATTCGGTGGCCGAATTCACATTGGCGCTCAGTTAAGGTCTGTTAGAAAACACACGATTATATTTTATTGGTGTGATATGATATCAAGTAGTTAACCTGTGAAAGACCTTACAAATATTGATTTGAATTGAATTGCAGGTTGGCTGGGATGAATCCACAGCAGGGGACAGGCAACCTAGGGTTTCCCTGTGGGAAATTGAGCCATTAACAACATTTCCAATGTATCCTTCTCCATTCCCTCTTAGGCTTAAACGACCATGGCCGCCAGGACTGCCTTCTTTCCATGGTATGCAATGTGCCAACTTTAGGGTTGATAATCCACTCATACTTCTGGCTATTTAAACTAGTTTCAACTTTGGAATATTATTACATTTCCAAGTCTGCTTTATCTGTGTCATAGGAAGCTGAGCTCTGATTACTCCTCCTGAATTTCCCTTTTATGAAATGCTTGTAGGCATGAAGGATGAAGATTTGGGCATAAGTTCACCACTGTTGTGGGATAGAGGGCTTCAGTCTCTTAATTTTCAGGGAATTGGGGTTAGTCCTTGGATGCAGCCTAGGCTTGATCACTCCATTCTGAATTTCCAAACAGACATGTACCAAGCCATGGCTGCTGCTGCACTTCAGGATATTAGGACCATCGATCCTTCCAAACAGCATGCAGCAGCCCTCCTTCAATTTCAGCAACCCCAAAACTTCCCCAACAGGACTGCTGCTTTAATGCAAGCCCAGATGATGCAGCCGTCTCAACCTCAGCAAGCTTTTCCAACTAATCAAGAGAATCAGCATTCATCTCAATCTGATGCTCAAACTCAGACTCATCTTCAGAGTCAACACTCTTTTGTTAACCAGCACCATCAGCAGCAACAACAGCAGCAGCAGCAGCATCAGAGTTTTTCTGATCAGCAGATTTCGAGCGGTGTCTCTACAATGTCTCAGTTTGTTTCGGCACCTCAGTCCCAATCACCACCCATGCAAGCTATCTCTTCGCTGTGCCAACAGCAAAGTTTTTCTGATTCAAACGGGAATGCTGTGACTACTGGTATGGTTTCCCCCCTGCATAGTATCTTGGGTTCGTTTCCCCAGGATGACACATCCCACCTTCTCAACCTTACGAGGACAAGCTCTTGGGTACCTGTTCAATCTTCCACTACTGCCTGGCCCTCCAAGCGTGTTGCAGTGGATCCTCTGCTCTCTTCTGGAGCTTCTCAATGTGTATTGCCTCCAATGGATCAGCTAGGGCAGCGCCAGAGTACTATGTCTCAAAATGCAGTTACATTGCCACCTTTTCCTGGCAGGGAGTGCTC
This sequence comes from Biancaea sappan, assembly GCA_037074585.1. NCBI lineage: Eukaryota > Viridiplantae > Streptophyta > Magnoliopsida > Fabales > Fabaceae > Biancaea > Biancaea sappan. The sequence continues at coordinate 67,156,430 of CM073493.1, read as the reverse complement.
CATAGACCAAGGGAACACCGATCCACATAGCCATCTTTTGTTTGGTGTTAATATAGAGCCATCGACTCTTCTAGTGCCGAATGGGTTGTCAAGCCTTAAGGGGGTGGGCAGCAACTGTGACTCCACAACCATACCTTTTCAATCCTCTAATTACCTGAATACCCCAACCACTGAATCTACATTGAGTCCTGGGATGACACAAAGCATTGGTGAATCAGGCTTCTTGCAGGCCTCGGAAAATTTGGGCCAAGGAAACTCGCCAAATAAAACCTTTGTAAAGGTATTTTTCAGGCTGGAATTATGCTTTGTCAAGATTATATTTCAGTTTTCACTTATCCACACACTGTTGTATCACCACAGATGACTTGTTTATTCCTGCATTTTTATGTTGTGCTTTTTGCAGGTTTACAAGTCAGGGACCTTTGGAAGATCATTGGATATCACTAAATTCAGCAGCTACCATGAGCTGCGGAGCGAACTTGCCCGCCTTTTTGGCCTTGAGGGCGAGTTGGAGGACCCTGTAAGATCAGGCTGGCAGCTTGTATTTGTTGACCGAGAGAATGATGTTCTTCTCCTCGGTGATGGCCCCTGGCCGTAAGTATCCTATGGCCCCTGCCTTGTTCATTGTTTTTCTTTTAAATAAAATTTATCATAACTGAAAGACTTCTTATGAAGTATATGATACTATTTATGTATATATACCAAGTTCAGTTCCCTTTTGGCTCTCCATATTGTGAATGATTATTTGATCTGCATGCAAATATCCCATTTTCTTGAAATCAATAATCAAGCATTCTATTTTGTTCTTTTGGTGGTTCTCTGCCATGTATTTTTTTAATAAAACTTTATCGTAATTATGACAGGGAATTCGTCAATAGTGTATGGTGTATTAAGATACTTTCCCCACAAGAAGTGCAACAAATGGGCAACAACGGCCTTGAGCTTCTGAACTCAGTTCCCATTCAAAGACTCTCTAATGGCATCTGTGAAGACTACGTGAACCGGCAGGATCCAAGAAGTATGAACAGCGGGATAACAACTGTGGGGTCGCTAGACTACTGATCGATATCAGAGTCTGGATTCTGCATTTCTTCTGTCTCCTGTAATATTATTAGCTTTGCTTCCTGACCTGTTGCTGGTGGTGGGAAGTGCTGCCTAGTTTTTAGTTTACAGCCTACTCATAAGCCTTGTTTTCGGTTTTTTCCCTGCTAGGACTATTCATAAGTTAATACTGTAATTATATGAAATTTCATCCTGCTGCTACAGTATATGCAATACATAACCTGTTAGGAAATGTCTTGTGAAGATATCTCTCTCTTTACTAAAACCTTTCATAGAACTCGACTTTGAGGAGTTCAGATTCTCTATAGGTCCTTAACGTTTAAAATTATCCGGCCACAATTGAAAGAACGAAATTAAAAAACAAAAGAGGCAAAACACATTCTTTCAACTGTGGCCTCGTTGGTCCATAACAGAATTATTGTTGGCAACTAGACTGTATAGCTCTGAAGGGTACTGCAAAGAATCTAAACTCAACTTTGAGTATCGTTTTGGTAAAACTTTGGGCATGAATGGACCTAGTGTTTTTACAGAAGGGTGAATGTGATGTTAGACTTCTTGACTCTTGATGATTTCTGGCCAAATCCTTTTGGTAAGGAGTTGAAATATGTAAAAGATTACCTTAGCTGTGTTTTTGGCTAATTGGTGATACAGGGATGCCAGACTTGTTGGCATTTGAGTGGCTAAAGCTTTTGGCGAGGAGGATGTAATTGTATGATCAGGAAAATTCTTAGGTAGCTGTACTTTACAAAAAAAGAAAAATGAAAAATTCAAGGACCAAGGACCAAGGACCAAGTCAATCATGAAGACATATTATGTTAGGTGCAGTGGCCTGCCATGTGATTTGTCTGTCACTGAACATCCAAAGATGGAAATAAGTTGCTCTCCTAAGATTAATGATTGAAGGATTAAATTTTGACATGTTTTCATGTCCCTTTAGGCAAAAAGTATGATTTGGTTCTTAAATTTTGATTCAAGTTTTCGGTCTAGAATATTGTTGTGTTAATTGTTTCATATTTTTTTAATTAATTTTATTTTTGTTTGTTTAATATTATTCAAGTTGTTAATGATACATGTTGATGCATGTACTTTTATTGTAAATGTTAACATCAATTTATCCATTTAGACATGTATCTTTTTAGATATTTTTTGTGACAATTCTTCTTTATTAATGTGACATCCCAAAAATTGAGCATGTGAAAAGATACTACTCATTTGATAAAATTCTCAAACATACGTTATTTACATATATTCTGTAAGGTTTTACATTCAACCTTAATCATTCATTCCACACTACAGAATTATATTCATCTGATAAGCAAATATAGACATACATAGTCTGATATTTCTATCTCATCGCAAGCCTAGGAGACCTATAGAAAGTACAGAGCGTTTCTAGGGTCCACATTAATAAGTACTGGTATCCCACCAGACAGAAATAGAGAATAATCCCAAGGGGCTTCTAATCTTCAAACGGATACTCTTGTTCTTTATTTTCTGTATCTGAAAAAAAATAATCATAGGGAGTGTGAGTTTATTTAAAAACTCAGTAAGTAAATAACTGTACTATATAAAATATCAAAAGTACAAATACCACATTTACTCATATAATTAATTGTCTTATACATCGAGTAGTATGGGACTCTAACCCTTTCAAATTCATGAATAAGATCTCATCGGTATACACCGAGTAGTATGAGACTCTAACCCTTTCAACTCGTGTATAGGTTTCATAGATATGCACTGAGTAGTATGGGACTTTAACCCTTTCAAACTCGTGTATGAGCTTTCTTAGATATACACCGAGTAATATGGGACTTTAACCCTTTCAAACTCGTGTATGAGCTTTCTTAGATATACACCGAGTAGTATGGGACTTTAACCCTTTCACACTCGTGTATTAGATTTCTTAGATATACACCGAGTAGTATGAGACTTTAACCCTTTCACACTCGTGTATTAGATCCCGTAGATCTTTACTCATTAATAAGATAGTGAGAATTCATCACATAGTACAATTGTCATGAAATAAATAATTTCTACATACTCTTATTTCTATTGATCATCATATACTCCCATATGAAAAATTAATTGCTTATTATCCAAATAATATTGTAAATGGGACTTATATTGTACTTTGACTAGTAATATCAAATTAGCTGAGCAAGGTTATTCACTCACCTTGATGTTTGTCCAAGTTTACCTTGTTCCACACTAGAATTTGTGTAGGAAAATTTCCTAGTAAAATATATTACAAGGAATCATAAGAAAGGAAACAAAATTACGAAAATACGTAAAATTTTCTGACTGCTACAGTAACGGGTTGCTACAGTACGGTTTGCTACAGTAACGGTTTGCTACAGTGCCGGTTCGCTACAGTAACGTTAACTGCTACAGTGCCGTTGACTGCCGACACTACAATACTGCTACAGTAACCCGAAGAAAATTTTCCAGATTTTGTTTCGAAATTTCTGGTCGCTACAGTAACCCGTTTTTTTTGCAGAAGTTTTTGCAGAAATTTCTAACAAATTCATCCTTTCCTTTCTTGTTTCAAAACCAGAATTTCAACTCTTTTAACCGATTATAACTCAAATATAACTTCTAAAACAACTGAGATTCACGAATTATCATCAAAATCTTCAAGAACAAAACCTCCTCTAATCTTCCATATAAACTTAGATTTAAGGAAAATAACGAGATTAAAGCTTACCTTTGATCCTTACAAAGCTTTTGAACCGAACAGATAATCGAAATTCTGAAGATCAAGGAAAGGATTTGAGAAGAAAATGAAGAACTGAGAGAGAAATGCTTTTCTGCTTCCTTCGGCTGAGTGAAAATGAGGGGTACTATTGAAACTTTATATTAAATATTTCTAATGGGTTATTCAATAACCCATGGGTATCCATAACCCAACATCCAAACCCATCCAGTCAATTTACAATAAATGGATTAATTGACCATTCTGAAACCACTTTTCCATGAATTTCACCATTCTTAGAATATATCCCTCATTGTGCAAATATTTAGTCCAGTCATTTAACTCAATTTTCATAAATAATATTCAAAGAGAACAATTAAATATGAAAATTAAAAATGACCAAAATAAATAACTAAAGTAACGTTGTAGAATTCTAAAATACTCTTAAGCGAATTATATTCTGAAATTAACGGGTATTACAATTAATCAAGAGAATTGAAATAATAAAGTGAATAATGACAAATAATTTTGTTATTTTAAAAAATATATAACATGAGACGTGTCTAGTTATGTAACAAAAGTGATTATATAAACATATGAAGTTAACAATTAAGTAGTAGTGTTAAAATGGCATGTCCCAAAATGAGTGAGTCTATGGTCAAGAAATTAGGCTTGTTTAAAAACTAGGTCCATTCTATGTAACTCGCAGGACTTGTGAGCCGACCTATTTATCTTTTATCTTGTTACAAAAATTTATTATTTAATTTAAATAATTTCACTTTATCATATTTTAATATTTTATAACATTATATTCAATAAATATAATAAATTAAGATATAAATTTTTTTATAATTTTTAAATTTAAATATAATATAAAAATTAAAGTTAATTATCATATGTAGAAATTGTATTTTAATAAAAATTATTAATTTTTTTTTACTATTATATTATTTAAATGACATGGTCCATTTAGGCTCGCGATTTATAGAGTGCGAGCTTGGGCATTAAAATGTAACTTGTTTAATGAATAGATTGACCCGTTTGAGAGTGTTACAATTTAGATAACATTAAATTCTAGGATAAAATTGAAACTAATTAAAATTGTGAAACAAAATAAACACGATAAAATTTTGAAACAAAATTAAAACCTAAGCTAAAGTTTAGGAATGAAAATGATACTTTTTATGTATATGGAAAGTCGAATCCAGCTAAAAATCAGCCTTTTGAACATGAGATGGAGGACAGTGAGGCCATGTGATGTGTCTGGCTGTGGATTTCCAAGGATGGAAAACAAAGTCATTGTCCTTTAATTAGTGAGAGAATGGGCTGCTTTGTTTTCTTCTTCATTCTGGCCATGCACCCTTTCATCTTCTGCAACACTTTTTTCTCATTTATGGCAAAACCCAAAGCTGTTCATGGCTCTATTATGTTTAGAGGGAGGCTAAGATGAATACCTCCACTTTTCACACCTTACAACATGCTTTTTTTGTGCTAGCCAGCAAAACTTTCATTTTATGTTGGCAATAACTTTTTAAGATATGTTGGTACTTTACAAATAGTCAGGTTAAAAATGTTTTTGTAGTTATGTATGTGTGTGTTTATAGGAAAAATCATCATTTTCATCCCCAAAATGTGACCTGGGTTTCAATTTTGTCCTAATACCTCATTTTGAGTCAATTTTCTTTCATGTCTTTCTAGTTGGTTTTAATTTTGTTCATGAGTTTAACTTTGTCTAAATTGTTATCGGCAAATGTTGATGGAACCACATCTGTTGCACACGTTAGTGTTAACTCATTTGAAACATTCATGTCAGATTTACATATAAAATGACAAAATTTCTCTCCTTTTTGTCAAATATTTACGTCAGGATAAAGAGAATAATGAAATGTAATTTTATCATTTTAAATGTAAGTCTGAAGTGAACGAGCATAATTTGATGAGTTAGTGTTGACATGTAGATTACATCAGTGTTAATCGTTTATTTGTTAATAATTTAGATAACGTTAGACTTACTGCTTAGGGACAAAATTGAACAATTGGAAAGATGTGAGATAAAATTGACACAAAATAAAGTTTTAAAACGAAATTGAAACTGAGGTGACACAAGAATGGAAAAATGATAATGTCAAGAAAAAATGCATAGAAAATAAAAAGGAATACTGAAAGAAAACACATAATATACATAGATTTACATAGTTCGATTAATGTAACTTACATCTATGGATAAAGAATAATTTTTTATTTTTCTGGCAAGTAAAAAAGGTTTACAAGAAAAAAATAAGAGCCGTATACACCATATATGACCAGATTAGGTCGCTCCAGAAAATAGAACAAAATTAAGTTATAACTATATATTAGCTTATGCTTTGTTCACTTTACAAATGTCTAATTTTTTCTCTTCTCATATCACACTTTTAAATTTTAAATCAAATCATAAATCTAATTTACAAAAGCACTCAACCACTTCTTTTGCGTGGTTGTGTGTGTGTGTGAATATATAAAGTGATTAGCTAACATAAGTAGATGTTGAAAAGGTCGGAAAAGTTGAGGTGTGCATGTAATGTAATGTAATGTCTATCATTGTCACCCACCTAGTCTGAGGCTTTTTGACCATTTGCCATGTGAGAATGAAGAATGTTTAGGTATTATTTATGAGATACAGTTTTTATGCATTTTTTAAATGTTTGATACAAAGCCTTTGACTTAAACAATGACTTAAAGAATATATATATGATTCTATAGTCAGTTTTGAGGGCTAGAGAATCTGAATTTAGATACCAATCAGAACCCAAATTAGCAGGAAAAAAGTAAAAAATATTCATATATAATATTTTTATTAATGAATTTGATAAAAAATGTTTAGAAAATTATATATTAATTTTGCTCTTATTTATATGTCATATTTTTGAAGTATATATTTATCTGATAGAGCTGAGAATGAGTCAAGATGAAAAGTTTTAATTTTTTAAATTTTAAATTAATTTAGTTTTTACATAAAATACTATTAAAAAAACATGCAACGACCAAATGTAGTAGTAAACTTAATTGTAAATGTTTGGGATTAAATTACACTTTGATCGTAGAAAAAATGTAAAAAATAAAAATAGATAAAATTATATTATAAGACTATTTTATGCTGGCAAGAAAATATGAAATAACTACACAAAGTGTTAATGATAATTGGTTTAAGCGATTTGATATTTGAATCATTTAAATAAAATTTTGAATTTAAATTTTGTAAATAAAAAAAATTAGTGCTGGAAAAGCTTCAGGCCTATGTGGTTCAACCTGATTTGAACCAGGTGAGTTGGAGCCCAGTAAATTTTTGAATAATGTTGGCTCAAAAAAAAAATAGTACACAACATTAGTTATTCAATTCAAAACATTGTGTAATTATTTATCCTTCACAAATAAATATCATTTAAGATTTTTTGCTTTTATAATTCTTCCAAATAAAATAGAGTAAAATATTGATTTAACCTTTAAAAATTAATATTTATCTCAATTTAATTTTTTTAGTGTTGTGAAAATTGTGTTATAAAAAATTATGTATTTTAAAAAAGTAAAATTAGTCTTACATTGATTAAAATAAGGAAGGGATGAAACCTTATATATCAACATATCATAATAGACTCATAAAAAGTCAAGGGAAGAGATAAGCTCGCTCATTCACATTATCGAGCTAGTGCAGTATAAATCAACAATTTATCCCCGTACGCGCAAGAAAATGTGACTAAGACCATTAAATCACAAAATCTATTTTTTCATTACCAAAAATTATTTTAACAAATAGAAAGATCAAACTGAGATAATATAATTTTTTAATAATTAAATTAAGAAAACTGTATTATTTTGATGACCAAATCAGTAATTTACTGAAAACAAAAAAGTTGGCCTTCTTCTATAATTCATATGTGAAGAAAAAGAGTCCAAGTTGGATAATAATTTTTGAGATATTTTCCAATAGCTATTCTTGGAAACGGTCCAATTTATCTTTCAAAATATAGCTTTCTATGTCGGCAGATAGGACAAGTTAGAGGCACTTCGTTCTCATAATGAATAGTGCTACAACACATTTTTATGTATAATTTGGCATTTGAACAAATATATATATATATTTATTTATATTTTCACACTCAATGATAAGATTTCCTCTACAAAATGCATTGTTATAAGAACTAGAGCAGATCAGACCGGTTAGTTTAATTGGTTGGATCAAAAACAGGTTAGACAATCAATGTGAAATAACTCATAAAATCAAAGAATGATTAAAACAGCCAATAACATGTCTAATCTCAAAAACTAGTTGACTAGATAATAATCGGTGCTAAATGAACCAGTTGACCCAATTCACTTAAATTTTTTAATTTTGCTAATTATATAATCAGATAATGAAAAAAATTAATATTACAAAAGAGTCAATTTTAGTAGAGATGCCACTATCTTAGTATTTTATTGATTTTATATGAGTAATGATATCTAGATTAATGATATTTTCTTATTTATTTAGTTAATTTTTATTGTGAACTTTTGATTGTGAATGTTGTTTTGTGTAATTTGACATTAAATATTATTTTTAATTGAAGTTGTAAATTTATATTTCTGGTCTTTAATTATGTATTATTTTTTTTAATATTGTAAAGTAGACCAGTTCAACCACTGTTCGACTATTGACTATTGAATTAATGTTTTCGTCGATTCAATGACCAGTCCAATTTTAAGAACTTGACAAAATGTCTTCTTATATTGAAAAAAATGTAAAAATATTTTTGTGGATTATTATATACTATTTGAGAGTTTAAACTTTCTCATACATGATACCTTAAACTAGAAAAGCTGACATTAAGTTAAACGACAGCTTGTTACATTAGTTCTTAGGGTAAATTAAACGAACCTCTTTTTAGGTTAAATTAAATTAAATTTAACATCTTTTTATGTTTTAAATATTTCACTTGACTCCCCACTAATTTATATTTTGTTATTGAAATAAACTTTTCTGTACAACATGTATTCTTTCCAATAATAAAATTATTTAATAGTTTTTACTGTCATATTAAAAACTAAAGCCACCGTTTCATATTGGATGTTCAAATTAATTTAACTACCTTTATTGATGTTAAAAATAAAATTACAATCTAATATTAATTGATTTAACAAAATGTAAACCAAAATGGAGGTTTTTACAACATATACCAAAATGTTAAGGGACTCGAGTGTAATATTTAAAATTAGGGATATGCTAGGTGTAATTAAACCAAATTTCCAATAACAAAATTACTTAACAATTTTTACTGTCATATTAAAAACAAAGTCATAGTTTCATACCAAATATTAACATTAATTTCACTATCCTTATTGTCACGTTAAATAAAATTGTAGTCTTGTCTTGTTTAGAAAACTAATTGATCTCATAAAAGGTAATCAAGTAACTTAAATATGGTGATCCGGTTTATAACTTGATCTAATTTATTTGGGAGAACGGTTTGAAAGAAGAAAAACTTGGAGGTCTGTGGGGTGATTGAGCCGGGCGAGGGCTGATGGAGTAACCTAGTTCAGGAGCACTTTTGTATTTTAATATATATGTTTGCATTTGGTTACCTTTTGTACACTTTGAAAATTTTGCCAAAAGCAATACAATATTTTTCTCTACCCGTAAATATAGTTTACACTGACCAAACATTTGCATTCGGTTACCTTTGTACACTTTGAACACTTTGGCAGAAGTAATACAATATTTTCTCTCTACTCGTGGATATAGATGATATTGACCAAATCACGTAGATTTTTGTGTGTTCTCTTTAATTTCACATTGTTTATCTTCTTTAATTTTAGTAAATTTCTATAACATAAACTATAATAGAGATTTCTATAATATACATCAAAATGTCAGGGAATACAAGTGTGATAATATTTGAAACTAGAGAGGGGTTAATTAGTGTAATTTAACCAAACTTTCAAGAATGACAATGTAATTTACCCTAAAAAATCAGATAAATATACACCAATGAAACTTTACCTTTTGAGAGTGTTGTCCTCTAGCATCTTGGTGCTTCTCACACACTGAAAACCACTCAACATGACAAGATAAAAGAAGAGAGAGAGAGAGTCCTAGAGAGATGTGGGACAATGATGAAAGTTGGAGTTGAGTGTAGATTTGGGATTGTGTTTATGGACACATGTTGTGGGGTAGGGTGTCTTATTAATTGGAGGCTTTCTTTTTTTTTTTTTTTTCTCCTGGGCATGGAATGGTGACAATGTAGGCCACTAACTATAACTCCATTTCAAAAGCCACCTAGCTAGCTAGGGTTTTGCCAAACCCAAACAAACAAACCCTAACCCTAACCCACCTTTTGCATTTTTAGTAGTAGGTGGGGACTTTATTATCTGGACAAGGAAAAATTTAGCTAAATATATTTAATAAAAAATGGGTAGATAATCATATGGACTATAAATGAGATAGTTTTTTAAATAGGTAATGTTTTTTTTCTGGGTTAAATGGATACAAGATTGAAACTAGGAAGAAAAGAAGGAATTTTCCAATAGATCCTCCTGGTTATAGTCACGTAACTAGTACAAGACCAGTTCATACATAATATAACGACTTATAAAGATAGTAGCAATAAATTAGGATAAACTAATGATAGATAATAAATATTAGCATTTGAGTAAATCTGCTTGGTAGACTGAGCATGCAAAAAGGTTGAGCTTTCAAAAAAATGCGAAGTGAGACTTTTTTATCTTCTTTCTTTTTAGCCAGAATGTCTGCACATTTAATTTGTTCTGGTTCCTTGAGATCTTAGAAAATTTGTAATCCTCAAATTGAGATAGTAAGTGCTTGCAGCAAGTGATTAAGGTGGAAAATGAGTGAAAATTATTTTGTTCACAGTTTATGAGTTTGTAAATTTCTTGACAATTTATTTCTACTTTGAGTTTCTTGATGTTGATGGATTTTGCAATTTGTAAGCCTATGTTTAGGTAATAGGTAATGTTTAGTGTTTATCGACTTTAGATTCTCTCCAGGCACTACACAATTTATAGCATGAAAAAGATAAGAAACAAACCAACATTAGTTTTTCATAATGATTCAACACCTATTTTCTTCAAGTAAAATTTCAAGTACTAGTATTGTGAATAAAAAAAAATTAGCGCTTGAAAAACTTTATATATTTGCAGTCTAATGTGACACAACCTGACCCCAAAATAAAAAAGATGTCGTCTTATATATCACATATGACTCATTGTATGATACACACGTTTTTCCTTCTATCTCTTTCCTTGTGTATAATGTTTTTTTTTTTAAAGAAATTAAGAGAATCTAAATCTAGTGTATAGTATATCATTAATGGATTACATTCACAAATGAATTTCTCATATGATATTTTGAGGAGTTATACTGCATAGAAATTACATATTTAATTATTGACTTAACTCATTTGTGAGTATTGTCTTGAAATAACATAATATGCACTTTTTGACTAAGTAATAGATAGTTTTGTTTTTAGGTTTAAAGCTTTGTTTAACTTACATACTTTTAACATTAAAATTCCTCTATTATTTAACTTGAATTACTTAGCTTTCCTTTTTACTTTTTGTTTTCTTGTGGACTCTGGCATTTCTTTATCCCTCAAAACTAGTTTTTAGAAAACTAGACCGAACCGGCTTGTTCAACAAAAAAATCGGTAAATCGATCAGGTCTTCGGTCTAGTTTGGATAAATAAACCGATGTGTGTTTAAACATATGAAAAATCAGTCGAATTGATCTCAAATTGGATAAAATCGGCCAATTCAACCAGTTCAAATTTTTTTTTAAAAATTTTTACTGAATATTATTATGTATTTTTAAGAAATCTCCAAAAATTTAAGTTATTAAGAGAAAATCTATGATTGGTATAAATATATATCTATAATATGCGTAAAAAATTTTAATATTATATATTTTAATATTTTAATATCTATAACATATACACTAATTATATATTTTAATATATTTTAAGTACTTCAGATTCGACTGTGATCCAACTATTGATCATTAAACTAGTATCTGGACCGGTTCAATAATTAGTTCAATTTTTTAAACCTTGGTCAAAACATGATAAAAAAGTATGTATGAAATCTTGTTTAGCACGTGCAAGATTACAGTGCCGTCTCTTGTTTTTATTGTAGAATTATAAATTATTGTCACAAAAAGTTAGGGCATGCTTTAGCATCATGCAAGTATATGTGTATCCTTATTGTTTAAATGTCGGGATAAATGTTTCTCTTAAATATTGTCTCAGTGAGCCAAATATAAGTAAATAACTGTTTGTTTTTTGAGAGTTAATTCCCTCAGTGAATAAAGAAAGACCATTATTCCTTTATAATTTTAGCTATGACCACATGTGAATTAACTATTACATTTGCCAACGATTTTCGTCTCGTTGCTTAAAGGTACTTGGTTTTTTTATCAAAATAATTGTTATCATCAAAGCTATTAGTTTAGACTTAATTATGAGCATGCTTTTAGACTTTAATTTACATAAAAATTTAGTGAAATTCAAATTAAGATCCTCACAATATTAACATAAAAATAGACTTATAGCCAATCAAATATCACTAGATATATTAGAAGAACTCATATTAGATTAACGTAATATATATATATATATATATATATATATATATATGTATGTATGTATATTTAGTCGAGCATATATCTAAGTCAAACCCCAAACCCTTAACACTACATTAGAGGGAGGTTAGTTGGCGCCAAAATTGCAAAGTCCAGTTGCAAAATTATAGCTCTTTGTTTTTTAATCGAATAGTCATGATTGAAAAAAAATTAAAAAAATTGTACATTCCTTTAATCATGACCATTTAATTTAAAATTGGCAATCGTGTATCCAAATACCAAAATGACAGGGGTTTGAAAGCTTACATCTTTAGCTAACTATCCAAATAGATAAAGTGTTATTTTAAATATTACCCAAAAAATTGTTTAAAATTCAATGTCTTTTTATTTTTTTGGTTGTCATATTCAAAATCAATGTCAACGTGAACAAAAGTCACTTGGTTTTTAAAGATCAAGCTCAGGTCCAAAACTTCACACAACTAAATTTGAGACAAAGCCCATTTGTTCTCTTTGTGCATCGCGGTTCATTGGGTTTTGGGCTGAACCCATTAGATTATGGGTTTTGGGCCGGCATGGAGTTTTGCGATCTGATTGAGGGCCAATATCGTAATTTGGTATGGGCTGTGGGGTCAAATTGGGGAATTCGCTAATAAGGATTTATGAGTTGCCGCTCTTGGCTATTTTAGTTCGAGGGTGGTGAAGTTCGGAGGCTTTCGTGGCTGGAGCATCGGACGTCAACCTCATCACAATGGTGCTCTAATTTTTCTTTTCCTGATTTATTCTTTGTCTTTGAATTGATCTCGTTCATGTATCTGTTTGTGTTTAACTCAGCTATCTTTTTCGAAGGAATGTTTGTGTCTCTAGCGAATCTATGTGTATACCATGCTTTTCTTTTCTCTTTGCGATTTGATTGCTATGCTGTTTCGCTCTGTTTTCCTCTGGATCAAGTTTTCGAGGGCTGGATATGTCTGGTTGAATAGGGAAGATTGGACGAAGATTGCTCTTTTTGTAACTTTGTTTTATGAGTCAGCTAGGTTAGTGGAAATGCAACACATGAAATGATTGATTTGTAGAAAGTAGATGAAAACGGGGAAAAAGCTGAATACTTTCTTGGCAGACGGTTTTTATATATAATAACAATGATTAATTGGTTATGAACGACCTATTTGCTCCATTTTACTGAGTTTCTTCTTTGTCCTTCTGTCATATATTGGATTGGAGAGTAATGGAAAAGTGGTTTATGCTAACCCTTGGAAATTGAATTATGCCGCAGAATAAGTCAATTTATAGAAACTTACGAAAACAAGGAAAGAGAAAGGGAACTGCGCTATTGTTCTGAATAAGATGTATGTTTTTGGATATAAGTGGTGTCTGTATTGTTAAGATCAAGAGTTGGACTATGATGAATACCCAGTATGTTGCATTCCATCCATTGAGTAGGTTTGTTCTTGGATCTTTGTTGCTCACATGTTTATACAAGAATTGGATTGCTGTGGCTAAGCTTTAGGAATTGAATTCGAAAGAGGTTACTTCTTCTGCCTCTATAAAAAAAAATGTTTAGATTTTTGACAAAAAGGGAATTGATTTGACCCCCAAAAAAAAAAATTAACGGCGTTTTGGTGATTATTTTAAAATTTCAAAAAAATATTTCTCACAGTATTTTCTAATCTTTAAAAAAAAAAAAGGAACAAAGACTCTCAATATAGGTGTGCCTAAACAATGTTTTTCACTCGAATTTTGTATTTCAGGGAGAAAAGGACATAAGCAAAATAAAATTTGCAATTCATAAAATAAACTTTTTTTTTTCTTTTTCAGGTTTTCCCTTATCATTCTTCTTCACTTCCCCGCTCGGACATACGTTGCAAACTCTGGATCGGCCCATCGGAGCTTCGCGAAACTCTTCCCTGAAATACAATGGAGTTTTGAATATCTCATTGACTCGAGTTATTACTACGTAATCCCAAAGAGTGTTGGTTAGCCCTTTTAACTGTGTTTATTTCTTTCAGTGTTATTTCTATAGTAATGGTACTGGGGTTGAAAATACTGGGAAAGGTATTTGCCTGTAGACGCTTGACTCATTTTTGTGCAAATCCTTTATCCTGTGTTGGATTGAGTGTATTTTCAACTTCTAATTCTGTACCACACCGGGAGGGCATATGTAAAAACGACAATATCAATGATGGGTATGAATATGATTGTTTTGGGAACAAGGGGGCTGGATTTCCTGGGGAATTGCGTTTTGCAGGAAGTTTTAGTGATGATGCTCATATTCGTCAACACTTAAATTCTGGGTCTCTAAACATGGTTGAGTCTAATGATGATGAGCACTACAAAGATGATGATAATGATGAGGATGAAGATGAAGATGAAAATGAAGAAGAGTGTGGTAGTGATGATGATAGTCTTGAAGTTCTGAGTTCTTTTGGAGGAAATAACAAACAGAGAGAAGATATTAAAAGATTTGACGTTGATGAGAATGAATTTAGACACCCTTTGGTCAGAGAGATTTGTAGGTTAATTACACTTAGGTCATCTTGGAACCCTAAACTGGAAGGAGAATTGAGGCACTTATTAAGAAGCCTCAAGCCTCCGCAAGTTTGTGCTGTTTTACGCTCTCAAGATGATGAACGTGTTGCTCTGAACTTTTTCTATTGGGCTGATCGGCAATGGCGTTACCGACATGACACTATTGTCTACTATACAATGCTTGATATCCTTAGCAAGACTAAATTGTGCCAAGGAGCTAGGCGAGTTCTTCGGCTAATGACTCGTAGACGAATTCATCGTTCACCTGAGGCTTTCGGTTATGTGATGGTATCTTACAGTCGGGCTAGCAAGTTGAGGAATGCCCTGAGAATTTTGACCTTGATGCAGAAAGCTGGTGTTGATCTTAATTTATCTATATGTAACACTGCTATCTATGTCTTGGTAAAGGGGAACAAATTGGAAAAGGCGCTGAGGTTCTTAGATCGAATGCAACTAATAGGAATGGAACCCAATGTTGTCACTTATAATTGCTTGATCAAGGGTTTCTGTGATTTAAATCGAATTGAAGGTGCATTGGAGCTTATAGCTAAAATGCCGTCTAAGGGATGCATGCCAGATAAAGTTAGTTACTATACTGTGATGGCTTTCTTTTGCAAGGAGAAAAGAATTGAAGAAGTGAAGCAGCTAATGGAGAATATGGTTAGGAAGAGTAAATTAATGCCAGATCAGGTTACATATAATACTCTTATCCATGTACTTTCAAAGCATGGACACGCAGATGATGCTCTAGCATTTTTAAGGGAAGCCGAACAGAAAGGTTTTCGAATTGATAAGGTTGGGTATAGTGCAATAGTTCACTCTTTTTGTAAGAAGGGGAGGATAGGTGAGGCAAAGAGTTTAGTGAACAACATGTTTTTACAGGGTTGTATCCCTGATGTAGTGACATATACTGCTATTGTTGATGGATTTTGTCGCACAGGGAAGGTGGATGAAGCTAAAAGGATGCTGCAGCAGATGTATAAACATGGGTGCAAACCAAATACTGTATCATATACAGCTTTGTTAAATGGTCTCTGTCACAGTGGGAAGTCAATTGAGGCCAGAGAGATGTTGAATGCAAGTGAGGAGCATTGGTGGACCCCAAATGCTGTCACTTATAGTGTTGTAATGCATGGGCTACGCAAAGAGGGAAAATTGTTTGAGGCCTGTGATTTGGTCCGTCAAATGGTCAAAAGGGAATTTTTGCCAACGTCAGTTGAAATTAACTTGCTACTTCAGTCTCTATGTCAAGATGGGAAAACAGTTGAGGCTAAAAAGTTTTTAGATGAGTGTCTGAATAAGGGCTGTGCCATCAATGTTGTAAACTTTACCACAGTGATTCATGGTTTTTGTCAGATTGGTGACTTGGAGTCTGCCTTGTCTGTGCTTGATGACATGTATCTAAGCAACAAGCATCCTGATGCAGTCACATATACAACATTATTTGATGCATTGGGGAAGAAAGGTAGAATGAAAGAGGCCACTGAACTTATCATGAAGATGCTCAACAAAGGTTTGGATCCTACTCCTGTAACATACAGGACAGTTATCCACGGGTATTGTCAATGGGGTAAAGTGGAGGACTTGTTGAAATTATTGGATAAAATGCTTGCTAGGCAGATGTTCAGAACAGCATACAATCAGGTTATTGAGAAGCTTTGTGATTTTGGAAACCTTGAGGAAGCTGATAAACTTTTAGGGAAGGTTCTGAGAACTGCATCAAAACGTGATGCCGATACATGCCATGTTCTGATGGAGAGCTATCTGAATAAAGGGATGGCTCTGTCAGCATATAAGGTGGTTAGTCGAATGTTTAGCCGTAATTTGATTCCGGACCTTAAGTTGTGTGAGAAAATGAGCAAGAGACTGGTGATGGATGGTAAGTTGGCAGAGGCTGATAACCTTATGTTACGATTTGTCGAGCGTGGATGTATCACACCACAAAATAAGATGCATTTGTGAAGTTAGTTGCTGGTTGAAGCTAATGGTATAGATATGGTTCTTTTTCCTACATTCATCATTTTATATTGTTGGTATTCCATATTCTTTAAATTCATTTTGGTGAGGCCTTTATTCCTTTTTCTTTAGCCTTTTAATAATTTTCACATACAATCATTTATACAATTAGATTATATCACATTTTCTTGTTCATTTGTAGATTTGTTTCTCTTGTTTAGTACATAGCATTTTCTTGGTCATTCAGAGATTTTTTTTTTCTCTTGTTTCTGTTGTTCACATGGCTGTTATCTTCCTTTCCATGTAGCTGTAACTTTCTTCTTGGATGGAGAAAGAAGAGTACAACTGGGTGAAAAGATAGCCTTCCTATTGAAATTACAAAAGAACCTAGAAAATTTGAATATGGAAAAGCTTCGCAATCCAATTAATATACCTTAGTGTACATTTGGATTAAGGAGAGTGATGGAGAAGCGAATGAAATGTTTAATTTAGACCTTCCTTTTGATTTAGATCTAAATCAAATCATTCTTTCTTTCCCTTCTCAATTCAAATATATCCTTAAGGAAGAGCTTAAATTACCCAGAAATCTGTATTTCTATTTCATATTTCATAACGAGGTCATGTAGATGATACGAAAGACCTAGTGGCGTGTTAAGTAGAAGTTGACTAAAATTTGCATGCTGATTGTTTTATCTTTCTAATGTGTATTTTGCTTTTTGTTGCTCTAGTTTGTATGTAGTTATTACTTCAATGGCAGTCACCGTGGGTATATCTTTTCACAATAACTACAACATAATTCATGTGTAGGTTCTAATAAAGTTAATGGAATCTGATTGATCTATCCTTCCATGATTAGAAGAATATTTTTGTTTAATATTTAGGTTTAGGTTTTTGATATGCTATTGCTGAATTTAGGGACTTCTGAGATGATAATATTCACGTTTTGAAACTTTCTAGAGGTCAGTCAAGGGGTTCAATATATAGCTTTGTTGCAAAAGGAATTGCTTTCAGCAAAGCACACCCCGTAAGCAGGATACTACAGTTCTGATGCTGTTCAAGACTTGCGGAAGCTGCCTTCAAATAGCAACTAATACAGAGATCCCTGTGATGGGCACACTTAAATTTTTAATAATTATGGATTTGGTATCGACTCTCAACATGTATAATTGGATGAGTTCAAGAGTTTGTGGTTAGAAGACTAGTCAACACACAATCAAACTAATTTTTCAGTGAACTCAGGTAAACTCGTAAAATCGTATGAGTTTATGTATCAAACATGGAATTGCATTTTTTTTTTTTTTTTGGGTGTGTCTTGAATCTTAGTTCATTCAGCCTCCTCTTTCCTTTGATTCTCTCTAGCCTAACCCATCTTAGAAGTGAAGAATCCCTTATACAAAACCTTAAAACTATGGCCCATTAGTTGAAGTTTGATAACCCAGCTCCTTCCTGCAATAGTTTTGTAGCAAGTTGGTCAAGCTATCATCTATTTATTGAAGGATGTAAAGTCTTGTGTTTATGCTTTGAATTTATTTGCCTCTCATGATAAAACTTGCAAGTTTGACAACTGTGTTGTCTCTTAGTTGTTCTTATGTTTATCACTGTTAGTTTTTATGTGCAAACATTAATTATGATGGTGCCCATCCACTTGATGATACTGACAAAGGTGCTTTATTTAGATACATATATTTTCTATTGCAGATAATATATGCATCGAATTTGGGTATTAATACTGGTAACTAAATAGGCCTTCTAAGTATATGATCCGATGGAAAATGGAAAAAACCTATGAAAGAGAAGAGCGGATGTTCTTTGAAAGCCACCACAAGAATGCGAGTATGGTGTTGCTATTATGATGATGATCTTTTTCCAAGAAAATTGTCACAAGAGTGAATCGCCATATTTCCTTAAGTCACTTAATGTTAACATTCTCTCAATTTGTCTTTTGCACTGATGTTTTAATTAAGCAGAGAATGGGGCTGATATTCTGAAGTGGTGTAACGCCGTTAATCCATAGCCTTGCTTCATGTCATTATTGACAATTGCTGTAGATACTTGCACTTGACCAGAATGACCTATGCTCTGTCAAGTCTTCTGCAGCAACCAATTCTCCTTACCATAATGGTAGGTGTTAATCAGATAAGATTGATTGGAAAAGTGTCATTCTCATTCAGATTGAAATATATATACAGAAGGAACCATAAATACAAAGGAATCAAAATCCTAAATAATCCCTACAATCAAGGTATCCCTATAATCATGCTATTTACAATCCCTATTGTAACACTCCCCCCAAGTTGGATCATAGATGTTAATCTTGTTACAGATATAGTTAATGTAGACTCCAGTTAAGGCTTCTGTGAAAATATCTCCCAACTGATCTTCTATTCTAACATATCTTATAGTAATGAAATTTTCTTTGATCTTTTCTCGAATAAAGTGACAGTCGATCTCAATATGTTTAGTTCGTTCGTGAAACACAAGATTAGAAGCGATGTGAAGGGCAGCTTGGTTGTTACACTATAGCTTTGCTGGTAGTGGGAGCTCGAAGCCAACTTCTTGTAATAGTTGGTATATCCATACAATTTCACATACTAAGTTTGCCATAGCTCTATATTCTGATTCTGCAGTAGATCGAGAAATTACATTTTGCTTCTTTACTCTTCCATGAAACTAGATTCCCTCCCACAAAAACACAATAACTGGTAGTGGATCTTCTATCATCCTTGCGCCCTGCATAGTCTGCATCTGAATAGACTTCAATCTTAGTGTGTCCATGATACCCATAAAATAATCCACGTCCTGGAGCCCTTTTTAGGTAGCAAAGGATTTGCTCTAGAAGTCCCAATGGTTGACTGTAAGAGAGGACATAAAGCGGCTGATTACACCAATTGAATATGAGATGCCAGAGCGAGTCATTGTAAGATAATTCAATTTACCCACGGGTTTCCTATAATTCTCAGGGTCATGAAATGGCTCACTGTCGTCCTTTGCAAGCTGTATGTTAGGAATCATAGAAGTACTGGACGGCTTAGTCCCCGTATTTCCTGTTTCTTTCAATAAGTCAAGAACATACTTCTTTTGAGATAGGAAGATCCCCTTCGTGTTTCTCATAACTTCAATCCTTAGGAAGTATTTCAAGGGTCCCAAATCCTTTGTTTGAAAATGAGAGTGCAAGAAGGTCTTGAGACTAGAGATGCTGAACTGTCACTCCCAGTAATCACAATACCATCAACGTATATCACAAGTAGAATAATGCCATCTTTGAACCGCTTCTAAAACACTGTGTGATCATACTTGTTTTTCTTCAGTCCATATTCCAAAATAACTTAGCTAGACTTGCCAAACCATGCCCGAGGGCTCTGTTTTAAACCATACAATGATTTCCGAAGTCGGCATACTTTCTCATACTCTCCTTGAGCAACAAACCCGGGTGGTTGCTCTATATAGACCTCTTCCTGAAGAGTACCATGAAGAAAAGCATTTTTAATATCCAACTGGTGCAACGGCTAATTATGAGTAGTTGCTAAGGAGTTCAACAATCGTATTGAGGTAAGTTTGGCAACCAGAGAAAAAGTATCTGAGTAATCAATCCCATAAGTTTGAACATATCCTTTTGCAACAAGCCGGGCTTTCAATCGGGCCACAGAACCATCAGGATTGACTTTAATTGTAAATACCTACTTGTACCCAATAGCTTTCTTGCCAATAGATAAATTCACTAATGTCCAAGTGTTGTTATGATCGAGAGCCTTTATCTCTTCTAGCATGGCATCATGCCACCCTGGATGGGCCAAAGCTTCACGAATAGTTTTAGGAATAGACAGAGAGTCTATTTGGCCAAAAATGAACAAGAAGTCGAAGACAAGTGATCATAGGAAATAACAGAAGCAATAGGATAAGCACATAGACGTTTACCTTTGCAAGGAGCAATAGGGAGGTCAAGAGTAGTTGAACCAAGCTCTGACGACGAAGTAGAGGGTGGAGGGCATGAATCTGAACTGGCAGTGAGAAGTTGTCGTCTAGTGTAGACATGGACAATAGGTGGCCGAGTCGATTTTGGAGGAGACGCAGATGGGAGAGGCGGAGAACAAGGGACACTATAGACTAACAGATCATCATCCTCCCCTTGATCATGAGAAGGGGAGGAAGGAGAGAAGAAGGGAAGGTCTTCTTGAAAGGTAACATCTGCAGAGACAAGGTAGTGCTGAAGGGTAGAGGAGAAACACCTATGCCCCCTCTGGAGATGAGAATAACCAAGGAAAACACATTTAAGGGACTTAGGGTCTAACTTTGTGACGTGGGGTTGGATATCCCAAACAAAACAAGTATTATCAAAGATACAGAATTCGATAGGGAAAATAGATTTAGATGGGAACAGAATAGAATAGGGAATTTTTCCATCAAGAACAGAAGATGGCATCTGATTGATTAAAAAACAAGCTGTCGAGACAAGCATTAGCCCAAAAAGGTTTAGGAACATGCATTTGAAATAAGAGAGCTCTAGCTATCTCAAGTAAGTGTCTATTCTTTCGTTTAGCGACCATATTTTGAGCTGGTTCGTCAACACGAGGATTGATGAAGAATGCCATGCTGAAGCATATAAGACTGAATCAGATAGGCACTCTTTGGCATTATCGCTTCTCAAAGTTTGAACGGAAACATTGAATTGCGTTTTAATCTCATCACAGAAGGCACGAAAATATGAAAAAACCTCAGAGTGACTTTTCATCAAATATAACTAAGTGACACGAGAGTAATCATCAACAAAAGTAACAAAATATTTAACACCAGGCTTAGAGACAATAGTGCAAGGACCCCAAACATTAGAATGGACTAACTCAAAAGGGGATGCTGCCTGTTTATTAACTCTAGATTGTAAAAGGACACGATGGTGTTTGGAAAACTGACATGACTCACAAGGTAAGGAGGATAAGTGACGGAACTGGGATTGAACTTGCTTGAGAACTGAGAGAGACGGATGCCCCAAAAACAGTGCACCTCGAATAGAGATGATGAACTAGAACATGCCAAGGATCTCGGTTCCTGAGTGTCAAGAATATATAGATCTCCGGATTCATGTCCTCTACCAATAATCTGATTCGTCGTAAGATCCTGAAAAAGACAGTAATTAGGAAAGAATGAGATACTACAATTTAAGGTACGAGTGAGTTTACTAATAGAAATCAGATTAAATGAAAAATTAGGTAAACTCAACACTGAGGGTAAAGATAAAGATGGGGTTAGGTTAACTGTGCCAGGACCAAGGACACAGGTTGTGGATCCATCAGCTGTAGTCACATGAGATGAAGGGACCTGGGTATGGAAGGTAGAAAAAAGGTTGGGACTGGATGACGAAGAGATGAAACATGTAGGAGATTTACCTGTACCAGCAAACATAGTAGTAGTAGGAGTAGGATGAAGAGATGAGACGACATGTTCTGCCATAAGTGAAACAATACACATGGCAACCATCAAAGAGAGAAAATCAGAATATATCAAGCCCATAGAGAGGAAGAATGCTGTTTATATGAATAACTAAGTCCAAATCCCCAAAAAAAAAAAAATTCGACCACGCTACGTGACAGTGCAAGAATGCTGTATACTATGACAACCAAATCCAAACAAAAAGTTCAAACTCTGGGAATCAGTGACCACACCACGGAATCACGCTAGAAAAGGGCCGAAAATGTCGTTGAGGCTAATCAGAGACGAAGAGAGTACCGGACGCGCCTCCACGTGTCTGCGCGTGGACACTAGCAGAAAACTTGAGTGGCACAGATGGCCACTGGACTCTTGGGGTCGGCCGGTTGGCAACGTCTGAACGTAGTGGAAGGGGTGGTGAGAGTCAAAGACCACCGGAGATGGGAGCTCCCTTCTCACGCACACTCACAGCCTCACGGAACAGGAACCACACAAATGAAACACGCGAACCTGCTTCTGATACCAAGTTAATCAGATAAGATTGATTAGAAAAGTGTCTTTCTCATTCATAGGATTGAAATATGTATACAGAAGGAACCATAAATACAAAGGAATCAAAATCCTAAATAATTCCTACAATCAAGCTATCCCTATAATCATGCTATTTACAATCTCTATCGTAACAGTAGGTATTAGCAATTAAAGTCCTAGAATCCACTTGCGACTAAAGGCACTGGTTAAAGTGCTGCATCTCTTTCCTTGAGTAAACTTCTTGTCGTCACAATTTGTTTGAATGTTCTACTTTCTTTTGCTCTGATTTTATTCAGGAACATCGTGGCACTTAGCTTATAATGAGAGATGAAGCCAGGTTCCAGAAATTGGGACTTGGGAGTTTGATGCATTGACCATGTGTATAGTTCCTTAAGATGCTTGTGTGGATCTTCATTCTCTAAACCTTTGAATGTTTGGAATAGGTGAATCAAACCAAATTTCAGCTCAAATCCAACTACAAGAGCTGGATAAGTAATACATAATGGCTACTGATTCAGTGGAGGTGTTGCTAATTGCCTTAAACTTTATCATTCTCCAATAACTTGTGAATCAAGAAGCGCCAGGTCTGGACTATCTCAATTAAATTTGAAATTTGATTAATCATGTATTGTGAATGGAGATTAGTTAAGTAAAAATATATCCAGAGGCATCTGCTGGAGGTTCCATATAAAATGCATAATATTAAAGTTCAGTTCCAATTTTTGGTTTACAGAATTTGCATGGAATAAGAATCTTCTTTATACATGTATATAGGTGGGGCATTTCTATTGTGAGAAGTGAAAAGAGTCAATAACTGCCATAGAATCACAATTATTGGGTAAGATTCATGCAAAATTGGTTGAGTCTAAAATCAAGGGAGGTAGTTCCCAGACATTCATAGGTAGATATCATGTGGTTATCTCATTGCATAAATGATGGGAGTTTAATCTTAAGTCTTAACTATTAATTTTGATCTGATGGTAGTTAATAGTTATCAACTCTTTTGCCTCTTACAATAAACCACTCATCTCACTAGATTTGTCTCATACATAGGCAAACACACATGCACAATGCGGCTAACAATTAAAAGAAAAATGACCATCCTCATTAGTTGTTGTTAGACCCCCTCAGCAGAATACCAAAATACAGTGACAGAAAAGGAAAGAACAGAAAAGAAAACAACTCCTCCAAAACTTTATTAATGGAAAAACACCAAGATACAAGCAAGTTGCACTTGTCCCAAGTCAAAATGCCCTCGATGGTAAGTCCCGAGACCTTACCAAAGCCAAACATACAAAATAACAATCCTCCCCCCACATCAAACACAACTCCCGCTTATATACTCTTTCCCAAAAACATTAATAAGAACACAATTCCTAAACTACGCCTTTCCTTGCCTTCCTTGAATACACTTTCCAGACCGGGGGATTTTCCCTAGAATTTGGTTTTAATCCCCTAGAATTTGGTTTTAACAACACATCCTCAACATCTGAAATAACTGGGTTTCCATCATCACATCCCCTCGTAAAGAAAGCCTCCTCAAGGCTAAAAGAAGGAAATCGGCTTCGCAACAGTAACTCATCCTCCCAAGTAGCGTACTTTAAGTCATGCCCTGCCATTGAATCAGCCATTCCCGATACTGGTTTCCACCCTCATGTTTAATCCTCCAGGCTAAAGCTATAGCTGGGTACACATTGGATTCTGCATCATCTTCTACATCCATAGGTAATTCTGAACCAGTATGATAATCTCCCACAGCCTTCGTGAGTTGTGACACATGAAAAATTGAATGGATTTTGGATGGAGGAGGTAGTTTAAGTCTGTAAGATACTGCCCCCACCTGTTCCATAATTTGATAGGGACCAAAAAACCGAGGAGTAAGCTTTTGATTAATTTGCTGAACCATCGAGTTTTGTCGATGAGATCTTAAATGAAGAAAGACCCAATCACCCATGTTAAATTGTATCTCCACTCTCTCTTTATCTGCTTGAGCCTTTATTCACTTGAGCATGCTGCAGATTGTACTTCAGCTGTCTAATAGCTTCAACTCGATCCTTTAACACTCTAGTCGCAACCTCAACATGTGTTTCTCCTTCCGTAAAGGGCAACAGCATTGGGGGTGGTCTCCCATAGACCACTTCAAAAGGAATCACTCCTATTGACACATGATAAGTAGTGTTATACCACAATTCTGCCCATGACAGCCATTGAGACCAAGTCTTGGGTTGCTTTGAAGCAAAACACCTCAAATATGTTTCTAAACACCTATTAACCACTTCAATTTGCCCATCCAATTGTGGGTGGTAGGAGAAGCTCATATTAAGCTTAGTCCCCTGTAGTCTGAATAACTCCCTCCAGAAAATACCCACAAATAAAGGATCTCGATCGCTGACTATTGACTTGGGAATCTCATGCAATCTCACCACTTCTTTGGCAAAAATTTCTGCAATTCCCTTAGTAGTATAAGGATGTTTTAAAGGAATGAAATGACTATACTTAGATAACTTATCAACCACCACTAAGATAGTATCGAAACCACGACTTCTTGGTAAGCTCACAATAAGTCCATTGAAACATCATTCCAGATCTGTTCTGGAATTGCCAAAGGTTGTAACAGCCCATAGGGGCTCGTAGCCAAATACTTTTGCCTTTGACAAGTGTCACAAGCCTTGACAAACTCTTGAATTTGTGATTTCATACCCCACCAATACAGATTTGTTGCCAATCTGCGGTATGTCCTCAAAAAGCCTTAGTTCCCACCACTAGGAAAAGTATGAAATTCCTCTAACAGCTTTGGAATAATAGAGGAACTTGCTGGAATTACTAGCCTTTTTTAATACAACAGCTTGCCTTTGTCTATGGAATATCCAGGCCATTTTGCAGTATCCTCCCTGAGCTCATTTTTTATTTGCTGCAGCATTGGATCATCAGCAATTTCCCTTTCTACTACTGCCCATTCTCTCCACAATGGGTAAGAAATGGTGGTACTACACTCAGTCCCCTCTTACTGCCTTGAAAGCGCATCTGCAGCTTTATATTCCTTCCCAGCTTTATAAATTACTTCAAATTGAAATCCCATGAGTTTGGCAATCCACATATGCTGGTTCTCTGTTGTCAGTCTTTGTTCCAAAAGGTATTTTAGACTTTTTTGATTTGTATAAATGATAAATTTCCTCCCTAGCAAGTAGTTGT
This sequence comes from Biancaea sappan, assembly GCA_037074585.1. Lineage (NCBI taxonomy): Eukaryota > Viridiplantae > Streptophyta > Magnoliopsida > Fabales > Fabaceae > Biancaea > Biancaea sappan. The sequence continues at coordinate 67,130,439 of CM073493.1, read as the reverse complement.
ACTGCTAGGGCCAAAGCCATAAGCCCTTTTTCATACACTGACTTCATCATATTAGTCCTTGAAAGTGCTTGACTGAAGAAGGCAATAGGTTTCTTTTCTGCAGCAAAACTGCCCCTATTCCTTTTCCACTTGCATCACACTCCTCCTGGTGCTGATGTTATAGCATCTTTCAATCTCTCAAACGCCTCCTGGGTCGTTGCATTCCAGTAAAAACCCTCCTTTTTTGTCAATTCAGTAAGTGGTTTTGCTATGTGGCCATAATTGAGAATGAAACGCTTGTAATACCCTGTTAGTCCAAAGAAACCTCTCACTCCCTTCACATTTCTTGGGACTGGCCAGTTCATCACACTTTGAACCTTGCTAGGGTCCATAGCCACTCCTTTGTTTGAAATTATATTGGCCCAAATACTGAACGTGTCCTTCCGGAACTGCACTTCTTCTTCAAGTGCTTCTCCCAATCACTACTAAAAACCAGAATTTCATCAAAGAACACCAGCACAAATTTCCGAAGATATGCCTTAAAAGTCTGATTCATTACAACTTAAAATGTGGCAAGCTTGTCAAACCAAATGGCATTACAAGGAATTCGTAATGCCCTTCGTGTGTTCTGAATGCTGTTTGTAAATGTGGTCTTCCTTCATTCTAATCTGGTGATAACCAGATTTTAAATCTAACTGTCAGAAAAATTTGGTCCCATACAATCCATCAATCAGTTCCTTCACTATCATAATAGGGTACTTGTCTGGAATAGTAGCTTTGTTTTGGGCCGGGTAGTCTATGCACATTCACTAAGTTGCGTCCTTTTTTCTAACCAAAATTACAAGGCTAGAGAACGAACTGGTGCTGTTTTTGGTTATCCCCTGTTCCAATATCTCTTTGACTTGTCTTTCAATTTCGTCTTTCTGATACTGAGGATAACGGTAAGGCCTGACACTGACAGCTTCTGTATTGGGCTGCAAGGTGATAGCATGAGTTCTATCCCTCAGAGGAGGTAACCCTTTAGGTTCACAGAATACCACAGAGTACTTGTCAATCGACTTTCCCAATTCCACCTATTGAATTTCTGACAATTTCATGTCAGTTCTTTGATTGCCTTCTTGTTCTAAAAGCCACAACAAACCTTCCAATTGTTGTAATTTTTCTCCCATTACACATTGCAGTGATTCTAAATTACTCCCTGTGATCTTCTCCTTTGGACAACCCATAGTACTGTTCAGTCTAATTTCTTTTCCACCCATAATGAAGGACATAGTCATTTTTTTCCAATCCATAACCACCTTGCCCAACGTTTTCGGCCCAATCACTCCCAAAATCAGGTCAATATCCCCCAATTCCATAACATGAGCTTCCACATTACATTCCAACTTATCCAACTTCAGTTTAACCCCTGGGCATTTTCCTTGAGTTAGGATTCGATGGCCATCACCTAACTTCACCTTCATTCGTTGTTTACCATCAGTAGTTAGACCCAAAATGGATACGACCGTTGGTGATATGAAATTGTGAGTTGCCCCGGAGTCTATTAGAACTACTAGTGGAATGCCACCTATTGAACCAGTCAACTTCATTGTTCTTAATCCTGTACTGACTTCATCCTCAGTTATCCCACATAGCCCCATCGTTTGGCACTCCACGGAATACTCATTGTTATCAACTTCCTTGGCTAAAGCAACCAACTCAACTTCATAATGTGACGATGCATGTAAGGATTGTTTATTTTGGTTTTCTGCTGTTTCAAATTCTCTATTATGCTGATTTATGCACTCCTTTGTTTTCGTGCTTAATTGTTTTTGATTCAGGCTGATGCTGAAACGGATGAAGTATATGCTCAGATGACCTTGCAACCTCTGAATCCTGTATGATCGCTTTCTCGCTTTGTAACTTGTGTTGCATAAATATCTTCAGTCTTCAGATTTTGACCGTGACCATATTTGTAGCAAGAGCAAAAGGATGCATATCTTCCTGCACAGTTGGGCACTCAAGAGTAAATGGCCAACAAACTACTTTTCCAAAACTTTGACTGCCAGTGATACAAGCACTCATGGGGGATTTTCTGTCCCTCGTCGGGCAGCCGAGAAGTGTTTCCCCCATTGGTAAACCGTAATAAAAAATTTATGCTTTTAAAAACGAACTTTAATGTCAATTTTTTTGAAATGTTCTGACTTTATAATTTTAACCTGCAGGACTTCTCTCAACAGCCTCCTGCTCAAGAATTAATTGCAAGGGATTTGCATGGTAATGAATGGAAATTCACATATAGTCCGAGGTGAGTTCTGTAGCTGATATTGTTTTCCACTTTTTTTTTTTTTTTAAGTTGGAAGTTTCTATATTTTGTTATGGACAAAAAATAGATTACATCTGGTTGACAACTTGGGACTTTGGCTTCTTTTTCTGCAGGCCAGCCTAAAAGACATCTACTTACAGCAGGATGGAGTGTTTTTGTGAGTGCTAAGAGACTTGTTGGTGGTGACTCTGTGCTGTTTATCTGGTGAGAGATTTTCCAGTTTCCTTCTCATTTTGGTTAACTTTAACTATTCAGAAAAATATTGGGGAACATTTTGTTTGACTAGCATCATGTGTAGGATAGTTTCTAATAGTTTATTTGCTGTGTGAGAAATCCTTGATGGAATAACTATTGGTAACATGGTCTTCCTGCTTCATGTAATTTAACTGTGTAATATTAATGATGTAACTTAAGTTTATTTCTGTCATTAGGAATGAAAAGAATCAATTGCTTCTTGGTATTTGACGTGCTAATCGACCACAAACAGTGATGCCTTCTTCAGTGCTATCAAGTGATAGATAGCATGCACTTGGGCTTCTTGCTGCTGCAGCTCATGCAGCTGCAACAAACAGTCGTTTCACCATGTTCTATAACCCACGGTACAGTTGGTACAAATTTTGTGGGTCTTTAAAGTAAGGACTTACAACTGTAGATTGACAGTTTGTTTTGATTTCTGAACACAGTGCTAGCCCTTCAGAATTTGTCATACCCTTGGCAAAGTATGTTAAAGCTGTGTATCACACTCGAGTTTCAGTTGGCATGCGCTTCCGGATGCTGTTTGAAATGGAGGAATCAAGTGTGCGACGGTAGGGTTTCAAAACTTCTCTTGTTGAATATGATAGTGTTACATGTTTTCTTTATTGATGTGTGCTACTTTGAACCGTTGGTAAATTATGGTTAATAAAGAGATTTGGCTTTATTAGTCAAATATGGTTGTAGACTGTAATTTCATGCCATTCTAGAAAATAAAGGGGCAAATGCAATTTTTGTCCCCCCTAGAATTACTGTAAAAATCTTTCTGATCATCATTTATATTTTTCTTCCTGATGCTTTTGGGGAGTTGCAATTGGATAAAGTAGTGAGATGGATGGATTCAATTATGCTTCTGGTTGTACTCCCTAATAACACCCTATTCATCTATGAAGTTGCTTTGATACATTTTCTAATTGGCTGAATAAATATTGTCAGTGACATCAGAGTTTGTGACACAAGTTTTTAATGTGTACACTTTCTTTCTCGTTCAGATATATGGGCACAATAACTGGAATTTGTGACTTGGATCCCATTCGGTGGCCGAATTCACATTGGCGCTCGGTTAAGGTCTGTTAGAAAACACACGATTATATTTTATTGGTGTGATATGATATCAAGTAATTAATTTGTGAAAGACCTTAAAAATATTGATTTGAATTGAATTGCAGGTTGGCTGGGATGAATCCACAGCAGGGGACGGGCAACCTAGGGTTTCCCTGTGGGAAAATGAGCCATTAACAACATTTCCAATGTATCCTTCTCCATTCCCTCTTAGGCTTAAACAACCATGGCCGCCAGGACTGCCTTCTTTCCATGGTATGCAACCTGCCAACTTTAGGGTTGATAATCCACAAATACTTCTGACTATTTAAAACTAGTTTCAACTTTGGAATATTATTACATTTCCAAGTCTGCTTTATCTGTATCATTGGAAGCTGAGTTCTCATCACTCCTCCTGAATTTCCCTTTTATGAAATGCTTGCAGGCATCAGGATGAAGATTTGGGCATAAGTTCACCACTGTTGTGGGATAGAGGGCTTCAGTCTCCTAATTTTCAGGGAATTGGGGCTAGTCCATGGATGCAGCCGAGGCTTGATCACTCCATTCTGAATTTGCAAACTGACATGTACCAAGCCATGGCTGCTGCTGCACTTCAGGATATAAGGACCATCGATCCTTCCAAACAGCATGCATTCCTTCTTCAATTTCAGCAACCCCAAAACTTCCGCAACAGGACTGCTGCTTTAATGCATGCCCGGATGATGCAGCAGTCTCAACCTCAGCAAGCTTTTCAAAGTAATCAAGAGAATCAGCATCCATCTCAATCCGATGCTCAAACTCAGACTCAACTTCGAGTCAACACTCTTTTGTTAACCAGCACCATCAGCAGCAGCAACAACAGCAGCAGCAGCATCAGAGTTTTTCTGATCAGCAGATTTTGAGCGCTATCTCTACAGTGTCTCAGTTTGTTTTTGCACCCCAGTCCCAATCACCACCCACGCAAGCTATCTCTTCTTTGTGCCAACAGCAAAGTTTTTCTGATTCAAACGGGAATGCTGTGACTACTGGTATGGTTTCTCCTCTGCATAGTATCTTGGGATCGTTTCCCCAGGATGACACATCCCACCTTCTCAACCTTACAATGTCAAGCTCTTGGGTACCTGTTCAATCTTCCACTACGACCTGGCCCTCCAAGCGTGTTGCAGTGGATCCTCTGCTTTCTTCTGGAGTTTTCAATGTGTGTTGCCTCAGATGGATCAGCTAGGGCAGCGCCAGAGTACTATGTCTCAAAATGCAGTTACATTGCCACCTTTTCCTGGCAGGGAGTGCTCCATAGACCAAGGGAACACCGATCCACATAGCCATCTTTTGTTTGGTGTTAATATAGAGCCATCATCTCTTCTAGTGCCAAATGGGATGTCAAGCCTTAAGGGGTGGGCAGCAACTGTGACTCCACAACCATACCTTTTCAATCTTCTAATTACCTGAATACCCCAACCACTGAATCTACATTGAGTCCTGGGATGACACACAGCATTGGTGAGTCAGGCTTCTTGCAGGCCTCGGAAAATGTGCGCCAAGGAAAGTCACCAAATAAAACCTTTGTAAAGGTATTTTTCTGTCTGGAATTATGATTTATCAAGTGTATATTTCAGTTTTCACTCGTCCACGCTCTGTTGTATCAACACAGATGACTTGTAAATTCCTGCATTTTTATGTTATGCTTTTTTACAGGTTTACAAGTCAGGGTCCTTTGGAAGATCGTTGGATATCACTAAATTCAGCAGCTACCATGAGCTGCAGAACGGACTTGCCCGCCTTTTTGGCCTTGATGGCGAGTTGGAGGACCCTGTGAGATCAGGCTGGCAGCTTGTATTTGTTGACCGAGAGAATGATGTTACTTCTCCTCGGTGATGGCCGCTGGCCGTAAGTATCCTATGGCCCCTGCCTTGTCATTGTTCGTTTTTCTTTTAAATAAAATTTCTCATAACCGAAAGATTTATTACGAAGTATATGATACTTTTTATGTATATAGACCAAGTTCAGTTCCCTTGGCTCTCCATATTGTGATGATTATTTGATCTGCATGCAAATATCCTATTTTCATGAAATCAATAATCAAGCATTCTAATCTGTTCTTTTGGTGGTTCTCTACTATGTATTTTTTTTTTTAATAAAACTTTATTGTAAATATGACAGGGAATTCGTCAATAGTGTATGGTGTATTAAGATACTTTCCCCACAAGTGCAACGAATGGGCAACAATGGCCTTGAGCTTCTGAATTCGGTTCCAATTCAAAGACCCTCTAACGGCATCTGTGAAGACTACATGAACCGGCAAGATCCAAGAAATAAGAACACCGGGATAACAACTGTGGGGTTGCTAGACTACTGATTGATGTCAGAGTTTGGATTCTGCATTTCTTCTGTCTCCTGTAATATTATTAGCTTTGCTTCCTAACCTTTTGCTGGTGGTGGGAAGTGCTGCCTAGTTTTAGTTTACAGCCTACTCATAAGCCTTCTGTTTTCGGTTTTCTCCCTGCTAGGACTGTTCATAAGTTAATACTGTAATTATATGAAATTTCATCCTGCTGCTACAGTATATGCAATTACATAATCTGTTAGGAAATGTCTTGTGAAGATATCTCTCTCTCACTAAACCTTTCATAGAACGCAACTTTGAGGAGTTCAGATTCTCTATAGGTCCTCAACGTTTACGATTGGATGGCCACAATTGAAGGAACGAAATTAAAAAACAAAAGAAGCAAAACACATTCCTTCAACTGTGGCCTCATGATCCATAACAGACAATTTTTATTGGCAACTAGACTGTACAGTTCTGATGGGAACTGCAAAGAATCTAAACTCAACTTTGAGCATCGTTTTGGCAAAATTTTGGTCATGAATGGACCTAGTGTTTTTACAGAAGGGTGAAGGTGATGTTAGACTTCTTGACTTTTGATGATACCTGGCCAAACTCTTGGTAAGGAGTTGAAATATGAAAAAGATTACCTTAGCTGTGTTTTTTATGCCAGACTCGTTGACATTTGAGTGGCTACAGCTTTTGGCAAGGAGAATTCTTAGGTAGCTGTATTTTACCAGGAGGATGTAATTGTATGATCAGGAAAATTCTTAGGTAGCTGTATTTTACCAAAAAAAAAAAGAAAAATTCAAGGACCAAGTCAATTATGAAGACATTCTGTTAGGTGCATTGGCCTGCCATGTGATTTGTGTCACTGAACATCCAAGGATGAAATAAGTTGCCCTCCTAAGATTAACGATTGAAGGATTAAATTTTGACATGTTTGCATGTCTCTATGATTTAATTTAGGCAAAAATTATCAAGTTTCTTTTTAATTTTTGATTCAAGTTTTTGCTCTAGAAGATTATTTTGTTAATTGTTTTATATTTTTTTAATTAGTTTTAATTCTATCTGTGTTTAATGTTATCTAAATCATAAGTGATAGATGTTGATGCATGTATTTCTATTGTATGTCAATTTGTTCAATGAGACATATCTTTTCAGATATTTTCTTGTGGTGACAATTATTTTTTATTATTCATAAGAACTGAAAGGAAAAAGTGAATAATGATGGGTAATTTTGTTATTTTAAAAAAAAAAATTTGACATGAGACGTGTCTAGTTGTGCAATAGGAATAATTACATTAGCATATGTAGTTAACAATTTAGTAGTAATGTCAAAATGACGTGTCTGTAAATGATTGAGCCTAGGTTTAGGAAATTAGACTTGCTTAAAAACTGGCTTAAATGGTCTAGTCTATTTAACTCATGGGACTTACGGGTTAACCCATTTATTTTTTTACAAAAAATTTATTATTTAGTTTAAATAATTTTACTTTTATCACATTTTATTATTTTATAACATTATATTCAATAAATATAATAAATTTATATATGAAATTTTTTGTAATTTTTAAAATATAAATCTAGAAATTTCAAATTTAAATATAATATAGTTAATTTAAAAATAAAATAAAAAAATTAAAGTTATTAATTATTTAAAAACATTAAAAAAGTAATGTTTTATATGTATAAATTGTATTTTAATAAAAATTATTAAATTTTTTTACTATTATATTATTTAAATGGCCCGCAGGTTGGTACATTTAGGCTCACGATCAATAGAGGGTGGGCTTGGGCATTGAAAAGTAGCCCGTTTAATGAACAGACTAACCTGTTTGACAGTGTTACAATTTAGACAACGTTAAATTCTAGGATAAAATTGAAATTAATTGGAAGTGAGACAAAATTGACATAATAAAATTTTGAAACAATATTAAAACTCGAACCAAAGTTTAAGGACGAAAATGATTTTTTTTTTATCCGTATGGAAAGTCGAATGCAGCTAAAAATCAGCCTTTTGAACATGAGGAGGAGGACAGTGAGGCCATGTGATGTGTCTGGCTGTGGATTTCCAAGGATGGAAAACAAAGTCATTGTGCTTAGGGGTGAGCAAAAACCCACCCAACCCAAACCAACCCGCACATTTGGGTTGGGTTGGGTTGGGTTGGCGGGTTGGGTTGGGTTGGAAAATTCCCAACCCGCCAAGTAGCGGGTCGGGTGGCGGGTTGGGAATTTCTCAACCCAACCCAACCCGCCAACCAACCAAATATATATATATATATATATTTTTTTTTTAAAAAAAAAATTTTTTTTTAAGGACTTAGCCACTTAGGATTTTTTGTTATACTCATTATTTATAAGTAAATATTTATGTGTTATGTATTTATTAAAATTTGGATTATATATATTGAAATTTGAATTGAATTAATTTGTCTATAGCATTATAGCCCTATTGTTGACTATTATTATCTTGTTAGATGGAATAAAGAATAATGTGTGCCTTTACTAATTTATTTGTCTTCTATGTAGTGTGAATAAAGAAAGAAAAAAAAATAGAGAAGAAGAAGAAAGCAAAACAAAAATAAATAAATAAATAAAATTTAAAATTTAAAATTTTTGAAAAAAAAAAAAAGACAACCCGTCAACCCGACCCGACCCGACCCGACCCGACCCGACCCGACCCGACCCGACCCGACCCGACCCGCCAAGGTGCGGGTTGGGTTGGTTCGAGTTCATCATAAAAAAAATTAATAACCCGACCCAACCCAACCCGATCACATTTGATTGGGTTGGGTTGAAATTTTCCCCAAACCAAACCCAACCCAACCCGTGCTCACCCCTAATTGTGCTTTAATTAGTGAGAGAATGGGATGCTTTGTTTTCTTCTTCATTCTGGCCATGCAGCCTTTTCATCTTCTGCAACACTTTTTTTGCCATTTATGGCAAAAGAACAAAGCTGTTCATGGCTCTATTATTTTTAGAGGGAGGCTAAGATGAATACCTCCACTTTTCACACCTTACAACATGCTTTTTTATGCTAGCCAGCAACACTTCCATTTTATGTTGGTAATGAATTTTAAGATATGTTGGTACTTTACAAATAGCCGGGTTAAAAATGTTTTGTAGTTATGTATGTGTGTGTTTATAGGCAAAATCATCATTTTCATCCCCAAAAATGTGGCATGAATTTCAATTTTGTCCTAATACTTCATTTTGAGTCAATTTTGTTTCATATCTTTCTAGTTAGTTTCAATTTTGTTCATAAATTTAACTTTGTCTAAATTGGCAAATGTTGATGTGACCACAGCTATTGCCCACCTTAGTGTTAACTCATTTAGCCTGGAACATTCACGTCAGATTTATACATAAAATGACAAATTTTTTCCCCTTTTTGTCAAACATTTATGTTAGGATAAAGTGAATAATGAAAGATAATTTTGTCATTTTAAGTGAAAATCTGAAATGAAGGAGCATAGTTAGACGAGTTAGTGTTGACATGTAGGTCACATCAGTATTTACCATTAAGTTGTTAACAATTTAGACGACATTGAGCTTACTGCTTAGAGACAAAATTGAACAATTAGATAGATGTGTGACAAAATTGACACAAAATAAAATTTTAAGACGAAATTGAAACTAAGGTGACACTTTAAAGAACAAAAAGAAAAAATGCAGAGAAAACAAAGAAGAATATTGAAAGAAAACACATAACACACAGATTTATATGATTTGATCGATGTAACCTACATCCACAAGCATAAAGTAGTTTCTTATTTTTCTGGCAAGTGAAAAATGTTTACAAGAAAAACTGAAGAGCCATATACATCATATATAACCAAACTGGGTCACTTCAGAAAATACAACAAAAACATGTTAAAACCATATATTGGCCCTCGCCCTGCTCGTTTCATAGACTTCCAATTTTTTTTTCTCTTTTTCAAATTGTGCTCTCAAATTTTAAATCAGATCATTAATCTAATTCACCAAATAATTAAAAGCACTCACTAATTTTGCGTCATTGTGTGTGTGTATATATATAAAGTTAATAGCTAACATAAGTAGATGTTAAAAAGGTGGGAAAAGTTTAGGTGTGCATGTAATGTAATGTCATGTCTATCATTGTCACCCATTGAGGCTTTTTGACCATTTGCCATGTGAGAATGAAGAATGTCTAGGTATTATTTATGAGACACAATGTTTATGCATTTTTTTTTAAATGTTTGATACAAAGCCTTTGACTTAAACAATGACTTAAAGAATATATATATATATATATATATATATATATATATATATATGATTCTATAGTCAGTTTTGAGGACTAGAGAATCTGAATTTAGATACCAATCAGAACCCAAATTAACAGGAAAAAAAAGTAAAAAAATTCATGTATAATATTTTTATTAATGAATTTGATAAAAAATGTTTTGAAAATTATGTATTAGTTTTGCTCTTATTTATATGTCATATTTTTGAAGTATATATTCATTTGATAGAGCTAAGTATGAGTCAAGATGAATAGAGCTGAGTATGAGTCAAAATGAAAAGTTTTGATTTTTGTTAATTTTGAATTAATTTAATGTTTAGATAAAATACTATTCAAAAAACATGCAACGACCAAATGTAGTAGTAAACTTAATTGTAAAAGTTTGGGAGATTAAACTATACTTTGATCATAGAAAAAAATGTAAAAAATAAAAATAGATAAAACTATAATATAAAACTATTTTATGCTGGCACAAAAATATGAAATTTTAAGTCGAAAATTCCCACTATTAAGGATCTTGACTTTCTTGATCTACACAAACGGAAATTTAAACATACCTGGATCCATGCTTTCTTCTACGTAGTCGAATTTGTATTCTTTCCTCTAAATTTCTCTCTTTTAGATCTCCTTGATGATTAGGAGGGAAAATAGTAAACGGCAAACTTTTTCTAAATGAACATTCTTTTTCTTTTATTACTATTATTTAAAATTTGAAATTAGAGTAAACGGGGTATTTTACCTTTTGACCCCTATAAAGTTTTTAATTACCTAATAGCCTCTCAACCATCACAAGAAAGTCACAATATATTAAAAACTTCCTATTTAGGTCCTTTAATATTATATTATGTGAATTTAATAATTAATGCCATTAAATTTAATTATATGGGCGACATATTAGAAAATAATCTAATATTTTTCCACTTGGCCCTTGTAATTACTTGATAGTTTAACAACAACTGTAAGTGCGCTCCATACATCAAATTCACTAACATTTCTAGACTTAGTTGAATTAGTTTTGAGTGGATCATGGCGGTCACATGTTATTCTATATGATCCCTTCCATGCATCACAGAACATCCCTAACCCAACATCAACTTTAATTGAGGAAAACTCTAAGCCTCAACATAACTTGTCATCTCACAAAAACATATGTACATAGATACTAAAATGATAACAAGTGTAATATGCAAAAACATAACTATTAAGTGAATTCATAGTGTCACAAACATAACAAGCACAATAAATATAGTACTATAATCAACATAGCAAGGTTTTGTCCATAATGCCTCTATGCTCTACATGACTAGAAAATAATTTGGGCGGTAATCTCTTAATCAACAGATCTGCTATCATCTGATCAGTACTGATATACTTAATAGACATTCTTCGCTTCTACATTTCCTCCTTAACTGACAAATACTTCAACTCCATGTATTTGACGCCCTTAGAGTACTTGTCGTTCTTTGAGAAAAATATGGCTACAGAATTATCACAATAAATTCTCAGCGACTTGGATATACTGTCGACAATCCCAAGTCCTGAGATAAAGTTCCGCAACCACAATCCTTAAACAGTGGCCTCAAAGCATGCCACGAATTCAACCTCTATAGTAGAAGCAGCAATGACAGACTGCTTTCCACTCTTCCATGAAATTACTCCTCTAGCCAATAGGAGCAAATAGCCAAACATAGACTTCCTGGTGTCCATGCATTCGGCATAATCTAAATCTGTATATTCGACAACTTTCAGATGATCAGACCTCCTGTATGTAAGCATGTGTTCTTTGGTGCCTTACAAATATCAAAGAACTTTCTTTATAGCCTTCCAATGGTCCATATCGGGATTGCTTGGTATCTACCAAGCATACCAACAACGAAGCTAATGTCTAGCCTAGTTCAGGTCATTATATGAATCAAGCTCCCAACCACTAATGCAAAAGAAATTGTTTTCATTTCTTTATGTTCCAATTTATTTTTAGGACTTTGCATTTGACTGAACTTATCTCCCTTCTGATTTGGAACTACTCCTGCAAAGCATTTATCTATTCTGAATCTCTTTAAGACCTTATTAATATATCCTTTCTGTGATAAACCCAAGAGTCCTTGTGACCTATCCCAAAATATTTCTATCCCAATCATATAGGATGCTTCACCCATATCTTTCATTTCAAAGCTCTTAAAGAGAAACTTCTTTACATCATGTAACATTCCCAAATCATTTGCAGCAAGTAATATATTATCAACATATAGAACTAAAATGACAAATTTACTCCCATTGACCTTCATATAAATACATCGATCAACAATGTTCTCTATAAAATCATAAGATGTGATGGTATCATTAAACTTGAGATACCATTGACTGGAGACTTGTTTTAGTCCATATATTGATTTCTTCAGCTTATACACTGGGTTTTCTTTTCTTATAATCAGAAAACCTTCAGGTTGGTCCATATAGACTTCCTCTTCCAGGTCCTCATTCATAAAGGTAGTCTTAACATCCATTTGGTGAAGCTCCAAATCATAACGAGCCACCAAAATCATAACAATCCTTAAGGAGTCTTTCTTTTAAATTAGAGAGAAAGTCTCCTTGTAATCAATGCCATCTTTCTAGGTGTATCCTTTAGCAACAAGTCTGGCCTTGAACCTTTCAACATTACCATTTGAGTCACTTTTGGTCTTAAAGACCCATTTACAACTGACTCTCTTAGAACCTTTAGGCAATTCAACCAAGTCTCAGACTTTGTTGTCATCGATTGATTTAAGTTCTTCTTTCATGGCATTAAACCATTTTTCAACATTGCTACAGTCCATGGCATATTTAAATGAGACTGGATCCTCAGCAATGCTCAAGTCACACTCATTCTCAAGATTGTAAACCACAAAATCACTAGGAAGAACATATCTCTTTTGCTTTACAGATCGTCTTAATGCTACTTCCTATTAAGGTTCTTCTTCAGGTTCCCTTTGAAGTTCCCTTTGAGGTTCCTGTTGTGGTGCAACAATTTCTTGATCAACAGTGACTGGTTCATTCTCTACAATCTGAACAGGTAGTTTGGGACATTGATTGGTTTTTCTGATACATTGTGAGACTGTGATACAACAATGAGAATAACAACATATGAAGAAATCTTGGGTGTAGGTACTTCAATTTGAGTTTCTTGTATGTCCACTTTTCGTGGTTCCCCACTCCTACTAGTTTGACCATTTTCAATGAATCGAGTATTGCCAGAATCTACACTCTTTGTAGTATGGCTAGGACAATAAAACCTATACTCCTTTGACTTTTCAGGATAGCCAAAGAAAAAGCTACTGACAGTTCTAGGATCGAACTTCTTTTCATGTGGATTGTATACCCTTATTTCTACTTAATAACCCCAAACATGGAGATGCATCAAATTAGGTTTCCTGCCTGTCTACAGTTCATAAGGTATCTTAGGAACTGCCTTACTAGGAACCCAATTAAGCAGATACACAATGATTTTTAATGCGTGCATCCACAATGATAGGGGTAGTGAACAATTACTTAACATGCTCCTAACCATATCCATTAAGGTGCGGTTCCGTCTTTCAGCTACACTATTCTGCTGAGGTGTACCAAGCATTGTGTATTGTGCACAAATGCCTTTATTCTCAAGGAACCTTGCAAACAAACTTGGACATTGTCCACTTTCATTGGACCTGCCTTAAAAGTCACCACCTCTATCTGACCTCACTACTTTCACTTTCTTATCTAAATGTCTTTCCACCTATCAATGAACACCTTAAGGAAGTCTACATATTGAGATTTATCATGCAATAAATAGATATAACCATAACGTGAGAAATCATCTATAAAAGTGATAAAATATCTTTCATCGCCCCAAGAAGGGACGTCAAAAGGACTACAAATATCAGTATGTATAAGTTTAAAAAGTTGAGTGCTTCTTGTGGCTGCTTTCTTTAAAGTATATTTGGTTTGCTTTCCCTTAATGCAATTCATACATATATTCATGTCACTAAAATCTAACTGAGGTAGGATTTCATTTTTCACTAACCTCATTATCCTTTCTTTGGATATGTGACTTAATCTTTGTTGCCACAAGAAAGCGAAATTTTCATTTAGTGTACTACATTTAATGCCTACACTACTTTGAACATGAAACAGAGATTTACCAAATTTATTATTTAAATTGAAAGGGTAAAGCAAATCACATAAAGTACCAAATCCATAAAAATACTTGTTTTTATACAATGCAAATGTATCGTTACCAAATTTGAAATAAAAACCTAAAATATCCAATTTCCCTACTGAAACAAGATTTCTAGCACAATCAGGTACATAGAGACATTTTTCAAGATCTAAATGACATCCAATGCCTAAGATCAATCTATAAGTCCCAATGCCTTCTATCCGTGCTTTTATTATGTTTCCCATGAACAAATACTGTTTAGTTCCTTTTATGGGTTAGATCAAACAAAATCCCAGTAAAACATGAGATACATGAGTAGTAGCACCAGAATCTAACCACCAGGTATTATTAGGAACCTCTATAAGGTTTGATTCAAAGTATACAGAAACATAATGCATACTGTTCTTTTCAAACCAAGCATTTCTTTTAGAACAATTGTTCTTTAAGTATCCCATCTTATTGCAGAATAAACACTTAATTTGTTTCTTGATTTGGCCCTCAGCAACTTTCATTGGGGCCTTACCCTTTCTTTTGTCCTTCTTGTCCTTTTTCCCTGGCTTGAACTTGTTACTGCTAGCATCATCATAGATAGTGAGATGGACAGAGTGATCTTCATCTTCTTTAATCTCCCTTCCTCTTGCACTAACATAGCCTTCAATTCCTTTGAGTTCCACTTATTTTTGAGAGCATTGTAACTGATCTCAAATTGGCTAAATTCAATAGGCAGAGAGTTAATGATAAATTGCACCAGAAACTGATCACTCACTTCCATCCCCAAAGTCTTTAACTTTGCTTCTAGATTAGACATATGAGTCACATGATCATGAATGGTCTGTAACTAGTCAAACTTCTTTGTAGTCAACTCACTCATCAGGCTTTATACAATTGAGTTATCTGCCAAGTTTGACTCAGAATACTCCTTTATCTTTTTCATGAATTCCTTAGCATCATCTGTCTTCAGCATCGATGGCTTCACATTTTCAGCCATGGTCATCCTCATGAGGTACAATCTTAGTATGTTTGAATGCTTTTAGAATTCATAGAGCGCAACATCATTATCTGAGCTTTCCTCAGTAATGGCTGCAGGCTTTTCCTTATTAACTATGGCTGCATCAATGTTCCAAAAACCAAGATGAAACTTGATCTGTTCAGACCATTTACTATAGTTCAACTCATTGACCTTCACAATGTTGTTTACCGATCCCAAGAGACTTGTTGCATAACAAACATATATGCACACCCATTAATGCTTTGAGATAAATTTAAAAGATTTAGAAAATTTCACATATAAACTTTAAGCATGTATTTAAGATTTTCTTTGGGCAATACTCAAATGCATAAACACCAAATTGATGCCAAATAAGTTAGTCTTTACTAGAAAATCACAACATACATCAATTACCTAAGTGTGTCATCTTTGGATATACTCACTAATTAACTTAAATATCATGGATCATTCCCTTAATATTATAAATTACATGCAATGTTTCACCTTTAGGTGACCTCATAGTCATAAAATTTGTAACTTCAATTGTTCAAATAAAACAATCATGTCATTCCATTCATGGTATCTATAAAATATAAACAATTGAAACACACTTATAATAAATGTCTAAACTTCAATTTAACTAGACCACTTTGGTGATAAACTAGTTCCATCATATAGACAATTTACAAAGTGTAAAATAAATTTCATAGTAAACAGATACATATACTTCCACATTATCCAGCACCTTACATGCAATTGAACATTTATAATGCATTCATTTTAATGCCTCTTACGCAGATTAGATCGGTGATCTCGCTAGCCAGTTAGCAATAAGGTTCAAGGGGCAGCGCCCCTGTTGGGGGGTCAGAGGCTCCGCCCCCGAAATATAAACAAAAATCACAAATTCTTAGTACATGGCATTTTAATTCTCGCCTCACAGCTATAGCGGTATGACACTACCGCTATAGTGGTATGTGACAGAGAGCAAGTAGAATTTTTTTAAAGACCCACCACTATAACTATTATAATCCACCGCTATAGTAGTGCTAGGCAGAGGTCATTATGCAATTTTCACAAAAAATCAGTTACTTCACGCAGAACCACGAAAACGCAAACAATTCAGAAACTTCACACAATTTCTTGGAACACTAATATGAAATTAGTGGTTTTCATGTAAATCACACACATTAATTCAAATACATCAATTAGCGATTTGCACAGAAAAATGGATGAATGCATAAAACCCAGAAATTGTAGAAACTGTAAAATAAAAACACAGAAACAGTAATCGTGTTTTCCCAGTATTCATTGAAAGTAATGGTTGGAACCCAAGAGGGGGGGTGAATTGGGTTTTATAAATTTTTCACAAGAATTAATTGGAAGTTAAAATGATTTTCTGTAAAAGTACAATGCTTAGGATAATAAATACAATACAGAAAATCAATGTGCTGTCAAGATAAATAATTATAAAGATCAAGGAATTAAAGAATAGATATCAATATGCACAAATTAAAGAGTAAGGGATAGAGAAAGCAAACTCAGAGATTTATACTGGTTCTGCTAATCCAAGCCTACATCCAGTCCTCAAGAGACCACTTGAGTATTTCCACTATAATTGCAAGTTTAATCCGGGTACTTGCAAACCACTACAACCACGCAAATTCGATCCGGGTATTTGCGAAACCACAATGAAGAATTTATGAATTCGGGCTCTTCCTCAACCCAAAGCAAGTTCTTCCAACACTGGTACTTGCGAACCTCAACTCAGAATAATATATGTGTTGATCAAAATCAACAATACAAAGAAACTCTCTCTAAAGAGTAGATGAAAACAAATGAAGCTCTAATAACTCTAATGATAGAGAATATGCAAGATTTGGCTCAAGAAAGCTTTCCTTTCTCTCAAAGATAATAGAAGAAGTTAATATCACATTGTAGGACTTTGTTCTTACTCAAAATCGTGTATCTAAGGTCATATATATAAGATTTTACAAAACTAGCCGTTATATAGCCGTTACAGCACTTATAGTGCAGTCTAGATTTTGAGCTTTCTTTAAAAATTCATAACTCCCTTATTTGAACTCCGTTTTAAACAAAATACTGACTATAGGTCAGAACAGAATAATCAACTTTCAGTTTTTCAAACTATATTTTAAATAGTCATATATTTCTCATTTGGACTCCGTTTTCAATAAATAATATACCTTTGGAAATATCTTTGAGTCTAATATCAAATGAGATTAAGAAACTTGAAAAAATGATTTTTCGTTTATGAGATATGATATAAAGAGTGACCAAAGGTCAAAAACTAACTTTTGTAAAATTTCATATCTCACTATCTTTTTGTTCAAAATAATTGAGCCAATGTATGCAAATCTAAATCATTGAGTTGCACAAGTATACTAGCCTATATAAAATATACCTAATGTAAACACATAGGCTATCTTGATGCATCCAAGCTTCCAAGACTTCAAATCTTCTAATTCTTCATTTCTTGGAGCTTCATCCTTGCATGTTGTTTTCCTTGAGTGAAGCATGATATTGCTTTTCCTTGTTCTTCAATACAATGCTCACTCTTCTTGTTTTGAACCAACCTATAAAATATATCTTACTTGCAAACCCAATGGTTAGTTTAATAGCATGATTCAATATATGCAACATACATATTAAATAACATAATCATGCTTAAGTACTTGTAGCATATATATGATAATTAATCTTTATATATATCAATGCTACTATTCAAATACATTTGTCATCATCAAAACTTATGACATATAGCCTTAGGGTCAACATTCATGTGTCTTCCAGAAACAGTACAAAAACACATAAACAGTAATGTTCAATTTTCAAAAACGTAAAACAGTGACTCAGAAACCAATTCATAGAAACAGTTGATTGTAATTTGAAATTACGTTTTTCATCAGAAAACACAAACCCCAGAAATAGAATAAAAGAGATTCATGAATTGTTCCTATTTGCGTTTTCTGGAAATAATTTTATCCGAAAAATGCGATTTACGGAAGTACAATAATTGGCAAAAACGCAGAAACATTAATGGTGAATCATCATAGTCAGAACCTGCTTCTGATACCACATATAAGTCAAAAATTTCCACTATTAAAGATCTTAACTTTCATGATTTACACAAATAGAAACTTAAACATACCCGGATCCATGTTTTTTTTTTTGCATAGTTGAATTCGTGTTCTTTCTTCTAAATTTTTTTCTTTTAGATCTCTTTGATGATTAGGAGGAAAAACAGTAAAAGGCAGACCTTTTCTAAACCAACGTTCTTTTTCTTTTATTACTGTTATTTAAAATTTGAAATCAAAGTAAACATGGTATATTACCTTTTGACCCCTATACAGTTTTTAATTACCTAATAGCCTCTTAACCATCACAAGAAGGCTCCAATATATTAAAAACTTCTCATTAGGTCCTTTAATGTTATATTATGTGAATTTAATAATTAATGCCATTAAACTTAATTACATGGGCCACATATTAGAAAATAATCTAACAGAAATAACTACACAAAGTATTAATGTTAATTGGTTTAAGTGATTTGACATTTGATTCATTTAAATGAAATTTTGAATTTGAGTTTTGTAAATAGAGAAAATTAGTACTGGAAGAGCTTCAACCTATATGGTTCAACCCCATTTGAACTAGGTTAGTCGGAGCCCAGTAAATTTTTGAATAATGCTGGCTAAAAAAAAATGGTACACAACATTAGTTATTCAATTTAAAACATTGTATAACTATTTATCCTTTACAAATAAATATCATTTAAGATCTTTTGCTTTTACGATTCTTCCAAATAAAACAGAGTAAAATATTGATTCAATCTTAAAAAATTTATATTTGTCTCAATTTAGCCTTTTTCGTGTTGTGAAAATTGTGTTATAAAGGCTTGTGTATTTCAAAAGAGCAAAATTAGTCCTACATTGATTAAAATAAGGAGGGGATGAGGCTTTATACATCAATATGTTATAATGGGCTCATAAAGAGTTAAAAGAAGAGATAAACTTGCACATTCACATCATCAAGCTAGTACAGTATAAATCAGCAATTTGTCCCTTGAGCACAAGAAAATGCGACTGAGACTATTACATCACAAAATCTACTTTTTCATTGCCAAAAATCATTTGGGCCCGTTTGGAAGAGCTTATTTTGAGCTTATCTGACTTATCTCATGCTATAAACGCTTATGTACACGTTTGGAAGAGCTTATAGAAATAGCTTATGGTATGAAAATAAGCTGTTTTCAGCTTATTTTCATAAGCTATTCATTTCATAAGCTACTCTGAATAGCTTATGAAAATAAGCTGAAAACAACTTATGTGAAGTTTGTCCTCATAAATTCTTTAATTATAAAAATAGCTTATATATAAGCACTTATATGATAAACGTTTATTCTATAAGCACTTAAATAAGCTGTTTACCCAAACAGGGCCTTTGTCAAAGAAAAAGACCAAACTAAGGCAATATAATTTTTTAAGGACTAAATTGATAAAACTGTAACATTTTGATGACCAAATCAGTAATTTTCTCAAAAAATAAAAGTTGCCCTTCTTCTATAATTCATATGTGAAGAAAAAGAGTCCAAGTCGGACAATAATTTTTGAGATATTTTCTAATAGCTATTCTTGGAAACAGTCCAAATTATCTTTCGAAAATAGGTTTCTATGTCGGCAGATTGGACAAGTTAGAACCACTTCGTTCTCATACTGAACAGTGCTACAACACATTTTTTTGTATAACTTGGCTTTTGGACAAATATTGTTTTTTTTTCTTATTTATATTTTCACACTCAATGATTATATTTCTTCTACAAAATGCATTGTTGTAAGAACTTAACCGGATTGGATCGGTCAATTTAATTGGTTAGACTAGAAATCGGTTAGGGAATCAATATGAAATAACTCCTAAGACCAACAAGTGATTGAACCGGCCAATAACATGTCTAATCACCCAATTAGTCGATTGGATAAGAATCAATGTTAAATAAACCGGTTGAACCAATTCACTTAAATTTTTTAATTTTATTAATTATATAATCAGATAATAAAAAAAATTAATATTACAAACAAGTTAATTTTTGTGGAGATGCCAATATCTTAGTATTTTATTGATTTTATATGAATAATTATATCTTGATTAATAATATTTTCTTATTATTTGGTCAATTTTTGTTGTGAATTTTTAATTGTGAATGTTGTTTTGTGTAATTTGACATTAAATATTATTTTTAATTGAAGTTGTAAATTTATATTTATAGTCTTTAATTATGTGTTACTTTTTTAATATTGTAAAGTAGACTAGTTCAACCACTGTTCGACCATTAACCCTTAAATAGGTGTCTTCGCCAATTCAATGACCAATCCAATTTTAAGAACTTGGAAAAATGTCTTCTAATATTGAAAAAAAATGTAAAAATATTTTTTGTGGATTATTAGATACTATTTGAGAGTTTAGACTTTCTCATACATGATACCTTAAACTAGAAAAGCTGACATGAAGTTAAAACGACAGCGTGTTACATTAGTTTTTAGGGTTAAACTAAATGAACCTCTTTTTAGGTTTAATTAAATTAAATTTAACGTCTTTTTAGGTTTTAAATATTTCACTTGACTCCCCACTATTTGTATTTTGTCACTGAAATCAACTTTTCTTTACAACATGCATTCTTTCCAATAATAAAATTCTTTAATAGTTTTTACTGTCGGTTAAAAACTAAAGCCACCTTTTCATATTGGATGTTCAAATCAATTTAACCACCTTTATTGATGTTAAAAATAAAATTACAATCTAAGGCTACTTGATTTAACAAAATGTAAACCAAAATGGAGGTTTTTACAACACATACCAAAATGTTAGGGGACTCAAGTGTAATATTTAAAATTAGGGAGATGCTAGGTGTAATTTAACCAAATTTCCAATAACAAAATTAGTTAACAATTTTTACTGTCATATTAACAAAAAGTCATGGTTTCATACCAAATATTAACATTAATTTCACTGTCCTTATTGTCACGTTAAATAAAATTGTAGTCTTGTATTACGTATAAAGCTAATTGATCTCACAAAAGGTAAACTGTCAAGTAACTTAAATATAGTGATCCGTTTTATAACCTGAACCAATCTATTTGGGAGCACGGTCTGAAAGAAGAAAAACTTGGAGGTTTATGGGGAGATCAAGCAGGGCGAGGCCGATGGAGCAACCTAGTTCAGGAGCAGTTTTGTATTTTAATATACATGTTTGTATTTGGTTACCTTTTGTACACTTTGAAAACTTTGCCATAAGCAATATAATATTTTCTCTCTACCTGAAGATATAGGTCACATTGACCAAATGTTTGCATTTTGTTACCTTTTGTACACTTTGAACACTTTGCCAAAAGTAATGCAATATTTTCTCTTTACTCGTAAATGTAGGTCACACTAATTAAATCACATAAATTTTTGTGTGTTCTCTTTCATTTCACACTGTTTATCTTCTCTAATTTAGTAAATTTCCGTAACAAAACCAAATAGAAATTTCTATAATATACATCAAAATGTTAGGGAATACAAGTGTGGTAACATTTGAAACTAGAGAGGGGTTAATTAGTGTAATTTAACCAAACTTTCAAGAATGACAGTGTAATTTACCCTAAAAAATCAGATAAATATACACCAATGAAACCTTACCTTTTGAGAATGTTGTCCTCTAGCATCTTGGTGCTTCTCACACACTGAAAACCACTCAAGATGACAAGATAAAAGAAGAGAGAGAGAGACCTAGAGAGATGTGGGACAACGATTACAGTTGGAGTTGAGTGTAGATTTAGGACTGTGTTTATGGACACATGTCGTGGGGTAGGGTGCCTTATTAGTTGGAGGCTTCCTACTTTTTTTTTTGGGGTATGGAATGGTGACAAGGCAGGCCACTATCTAACATTCAATGATAATAACTCCATTTCAAAAGCCACCTAGCTAGTTAGGGTTTTGCCAAACCCCAACAAACAAACCCTAACCCACCTTTTGCATTTTTAGTAGTAGGTGGGGACTTTATTATTTGGACAAGGAAAAATTTAGCTAAATATATTTAATCAAAAATGGGTAGATAATCATATGGACCATAAATGAGATAGTTTTTTAAATAGGTAATTTTTTTCTGTTTGAAATGGATAGAATATTGAAACTAAGAAGAAAAGAAGAAATTTTCCAGGAGATCCTCCTGGATATAGTCCCGTAACTAGTACAAGACCAGTTCATACATAATATAATGACATATAAAGATAGCAGCAATAAATTGGGATAAGTCAATGACAAACGATAAATATTAGCATTTGAGTAAATTTGCTTGGTAGACTGAGCATGCAAAAGGTGGAGCTTTCGAAAAAATACGAAGTGAGACTTCTTTTCTTCTTCCTTCTTTAGCTAGAATGTCTACACATTTGTTCTGGTTCCTTGAGATCTTTGAAAATTTGTAATCCTCAAACTGAGATAGTAAGTGCTTACGGTTAGTGATTAAGGTGGAAAATGAGTGAAAATTATTTTGTTCATAGTTTATGAGTTTGTAAATTTCTTGACAGTTTATTTCTACTTTCAGTTTCTTGATGTTGATGGATTTTGTAATTTGTAAGCCTATGTTTAGGTAATAGGTAATGTTTAGTGTTTATCGACTTTAGATTCTCTCCCAGCACTACACACTGTATAGCATGAAAAAAGATAGGAAACAAACCAATGTTAGTTTTTCATAATGATTTAACACTTATTTTCTTTAAGTAAAGTTTCAAGTACTAGTTTTGTGAATAAAAAAAAAATTAGCCCTTGAAAAACTTTAGTTATTTACAGTCTAACTTGACCTGACCTGATCCAAAAAAAAATGTGGGTCTTACATATCAAATATGACTCACTGCAATGATACACACGTTTTCCTTCTATCTCTTTCTTTGTGTATAATGTTATTTTTTTTTAAGAAATTAAGAGAATCTAAATCTAGTGTATAGTATCTCATTAATGGATTACATTCACAAATGAATTTCTCATGTAATATTTTGAGGAGTTATAATACGTAGAAATTAGATATTTAATTGTTGACTTAACTCATTTGTGAGTATTGTCTTGAAATAACATAACATGCACTTTTTGACTAAGTAATAGATAGTTTTGATTTTAGATTTAAAGTTTTGTTTAACTTACATTCTTTTAATATTAAAATTCCTCGATTATTTAACTTGAATTTCTTAAGTTCCCTTTTTATTTATTTTATTTATTTTTTTTCTTGTGGACCATAATCTCTGGTACTTCTTTATCCCTCAAAAACTAGTTTTTAGAAAACTAAATTGAACCAATCTTTTCAACTGAAAAATTTGTGAACCGATCAAGTTTGGATGAGTGAACTGATGCGAATTTAAATAGGTAAAAAATCGATCGAATCGATCTCAAATCTGTAAAATCGGTTTAATTTTGTTTGAATTTTTATTTAATATTATTATATATTTTTAAGAAATCTCTAAAAATTTAAGTTATCAGGAGAAGATCTATGATTGGTATAAATATATATCTATAATGTGAGTAGAAAATTTTAATATTTTAACATTATATATTATATATTTTAATATCTGTAACATATACATTAATTAATTATAGATTTTAATATATTTTAAGTACTATCAATTCGACTATTAACCATTAAACTAGTAATTTGACCGGTTCAATAACTAGTTCAATTTTTTAAACATTGCTCAAAACATGATCAAAAAGTATGTATGAAATCTTGTTTAGCACGTGTACGATTACAATGTCGTCTCTTGTTTTTATTGTAGAATTATAAATTATTGTCACAAAAAGTTAGGGCATGCTTTAGCATCATGCAAGTATATGTGTATCCTTATTGTTTAAATGTTGGGATAAATGTTTCTCTTAAATATTGTCTCAGTGAGCCAAATATAAGTAAATAAATGTTTGTTTTTTGAGAGTTAATTTCAGTGAATAAAGAAAGACCATTATTCCTTTATAATTTTAGCTATGACAACATGTGAATTAACTATTGCCAATGATTTTTGTCGCGTTGCTTAAAGGTGCTTGATTTTTTAACAAAAATAATTGTTATCATCAAAACTATTAATAACACAATTAGACTTAATCATGAGCATGCTTTTACACTTAACATAAAAACTTAGTGAAATTCAAATTAAGATCCTCACAATATTAACATAAAAATGGACTTGTAGCCAATCAAATATCACTAAATATATTAGAACTCATATTAGATTAGCGTAGTTTATATATATATATATATATATATATATATATATATATATATATATATATATATATATATATATATATATATATATATATATATATATATATATATATCTATGCATATTTAGTCATGCATATATCTAAGTCAAACCCCAAACCCTTAACACTACACTAGAGGGAAGATAGAAGTTTATTGTAGTTGGCGCCAAAATTATGAAGTTTAGTTGCGAAATTGTAGTTGTTCGTTTTTTAATTTAATAGTCATGATTGAAAGAAAAAAATTTTAAAAAAAATGTACATTCTTTTAATCCATTTAATTTAAAATTGGCAATTGTGATTTCGCAACAAAACTATCCAAATACCTACATGACAAGGGTTTGAAAGTTTACATCTTTAGCTAACTATCCAAATAGACAAAGTGTGATTTTAAATGTTACCCAAAAAATTGTTTAAAAATCAATGGCTTTTTTTTTTGGGTCATATTAAAAATAAACAAAAGCCCAGGTTTTTAAAGATCAAGCCCAGGTCCAAAAACTTCACTTTTAGTTGAGACAAAAGCCTATTCGTTCTCTTTGTGCATCGCAGTTCATTGGGTTTTGGGCCCAACCCATTAGTTTATGGGTTTTGGGCTGGCATGGAGTTATACGACTTAGTTGAGGGTCGATATCGTAATTTGGTATAAGCTGTGGGGCCAAATTGGGGAATTCGGGAATTAGGGTTTATGAGCTGCCGCACTTGGCTTCAATATTTTAGTTCGAGGGTGCTGAAGTTCGGAGACTTTCGTGGCAGGAGGATCGGACGTCAAGCTCATCACAATGGTGCTCTAATTTTTCTTTTCCTGATTTATTCTTCGTCTTTGAATTTATCTCGTTCATGTATCTGTTTGTTTTAAACTCACCTATCTTTTTCGAAGGAATGTTTGTGTTTCTGGCGAATCTATGTGTATACCATGCTTTTCTTTTGTCTTTGCCATTTGATTGCTATGCTGTTTCACTCTGTTTTCCTCTGGATCAAGTTTTCGAGGGTTGGATATTTCTGGTTGAATAGGGAAGATTGGACGAAGATTGCTCTTTTTGTAACTTTGGTCTATTGATGCGAAGAATCTAGGTGAATTGATGTTTTATGAGTGAGCTAGGTTAGTTGAAATGCATCACAAGAAATGATTGATTTGTAGAAAGTAGATGAAAGCGGGGAAAAAGCTGAATACTTTCTTGGCAGACAGGGTTGATTGGTTATGAACGACCTATTTGCTCCATTTTACTGAGTTTCTTCTTCGTTCTTTTGCCATTTACTGGATTGGAGAGTAATGGAAAAGTGGTTTATGATAAGCCTTGTAAATTGGATTTGTCGACGTTGATACTTAAGTATGCTACTTTGTCAATTTTAATGTATATATCTATGGTGTTAAAAGATCTGATACTAATAATTAGTGTGTTTAGTAGGACGTAATACCATATCTTCTAATCTGGGTAATAACCAGAAATTCTGCGTTTTAACTACTTCTCACTTTCAAGTTCTTCAATGTTAGTGCCAAATATCTCATATCGTAAGCTTATTTGGTATGTCAATTCAATTTTACATACGACCTACCCAGCACAGTCATTTCAAAGTAGAAGATGTGGCCATGTCCACATGTTGATCACTATACTAGATGTGTTTTCGTGTCATGTCTCATGTCCGTGTCAGAGTCATTGTGTTCATGCTTCCTAGCTTATTCTTATCCTAAATGTTGTTCTGCATTCTGCACAGCCTAAGCAAATTCACGAGATTAAGGATTTCCTTCTCACCGCCCGAAGGAAAGATGCGAGGTCTGTGAAGATTAAGAGGAGCAGAGATGTGGTGAAGTTCAAGGTCCGATGCTCCAAGTACTTGTACACACTCTGTGTGTTTGACCCTGAGAAGGCTGATAAGTTGAAGCAATCACTTCCTCCAGGTTAGTATTTGCAGGAATGGTGTCCTTGGTCTCATGCAAGAAATCCTAGTTTGTGTAATTGCCCTGTATTGCAAAGCATGAACACTTACAAAAAATAGTAAATTTAATTGTTGAATGAGTTAGGGACGAAATTGTATTTTACTTATCTTCAAGAGACTAATCCAATAAGTTTTTGACGAGTTCTTAACATTTAATTATTGAATTGTGTAGAGTTAAAACTTTCAAAGATTAAATTATTTATTCATGTATCTTTTAGGACTAAATTGTTAATGTAGTAAAAAAGAAATGGGCATATTTGTGTCCAATAAGCATTCTCGTCTTAAACACAACACTTCAAATAAGAGTAAGTTACTGATTTAATTATTGAAAGATTATAGTTATCCATTTGGTCCTTGAACTATTGTTTCAATTTAGTTTCTAAAAAATTGTATTTGTCTCAATTTGGTTTACCAACCCTGTTGTATCAGTGTTGAATTAGTGTTTATGCTTCCTAGGTATCATGGCCATTAATCTACAATTTATATTCCTCTTTGTGGTTGCAGGTTTGAGCGTTCAAGATCTGTAAAAGAATTGAGTGGTAGAACAAGCAGAGGCCTTTTTGCTATATTTTTTCTGATGTTTGTTTCTTAGTTATTCACAGCCTTTGAAATACTAAAGAGATGGTTTTGTAGCATGTTTGAATGATTTTATAGTCATTTTTCATTTTGAGAAACATGATTTCTGTCTCGAATTTGAAGAAGCCATGACATGTCGTTTAAGCTAAGATGTATGATCAAATGGGTAGCTTTCAAATTTATCCATTTACAGTCTTTTTTGTTTTTCATGTATGCTTTTTTACCCAGTGGCTGAAAATCAAAATGAGATAATTAGCTTGGGAAGTAGAAAAGTAAATAGCACGGTGATAAAAAAAATACAAATTATTCATAGAATAACATGTTACTATTTGAAGGAGATATGTTACCTTCCGAAACCTAAACAAAATCCATTCAGTTTGAAATTGGAACCAATCTGAAATTCGAATACTCGTAGTTATGAACGTAATATGTTAAGCACCCTCATTGAGCATGTGTGCTCACAATGCGACTTAGCATATTGAAAGTTATTGATGTAATGCTTTTTGAAAAAGAAGTATCAATGTCTGTGAAATACCATACAAACATTGATTAATTAGTTTATATCTGTTTTTCTTTTTAAAACTTTTAGCAGTAAATTTTTTTAGTTTTATATAATTTTTTAATAGAATATATAATGTATCTTTTTATGCACTGGCTTAACAAACTATTAAGCATAACACACAATCCCTTGCTCAGCGTTGTTTGAGGGGTGCTGGGCTGGCCGGGCTCCTGTGAACCTCACCCAATCATATATGGTGCTCGACCCAACCCATGATTGTAAAATCAGATCGCACCGGTCGATTTGACTGGTCTGATCGGGAACCGTAGGGTGGTCTGGTTCGGTCTTGCTAAAAAATTGACTGAGGGTTAAACCAGTCGAACCGGGGTTGAAACGAGAAAACAGGCCGAATCGACCGATTAGGTGGTTGAATTGGTTGTCTTTTTTTTTGGAGGGAATTTTTTTTTTTGCTATTCTCTATGGTTGTATGAGGTAGACAAAAGTTAATTTTGCAACTATAAAAAATGTCCTTATTCAGGTAAACAAATAAAAAAAAACAAAAATATAAGTCAGAGAGAAGAAAAACTAAGTAATGTGGGGACTTGTTCACTCTTTTAAAATACAAAGGCTTTTATAAAACTATTTTTACAATAAAACTTAACTTGAAATTATGGATATTATGAGTTGTGATGAATTATCAATTATTGATTAATCTATTTTTTATTTCCTTCACTATGAATTATCAATTATATTAAATATTTCAATATTTTAAATTATATATATATATATATATATATTATATTTTAAATTATGTATATTTTTAATATTTTTTAATTATCACCAATTTGATCACGATCTGATCACTGAACCTTGAACCGATAGTTTTACCTGTTCAATGACCGATTCGATTTTGAAAACCATGTGCTCGACCGCCTAGCACTATGATGTACAACAAAGGATCAAGTTCCATAATCAATACCCAACTTCAACAAATTACAAATGTGGGACAAATTTAAATATACTTACAAAAAAGAATCTCAACTTTTTGCTTATTTTTTTACCAATTTTGATAGGTTGATTGGACAAAACCCAACCAGTTCACCAATTTTGATCAGTTTAATCCAATTTTAAATTTTTTGTTTCTTGCAAGTATTTTCTATTGAAAGTAATCTTATTCAAAGACATCCAATACAACATTGGTGCCATAAGACAATGTTTCTATAAAATTGTTTTCACTGCCATTTGTCTTCTCTAAACATGCTTCCTCATGTATGCTCATTTCATTAGAACAATGAACTCTAAATTGGTCAGACCAACTCTTATAAGTGTTAGATATAAGACTATGCATAGACTAACAAAATACCAAGAAAATATATGCAAACAAAATGTCAAACTGAACAAAAAAGAAAAAGTTCCCCAACTTGTGAGTGAAAGTGAAAGCAAACCTTTACAAATTTTTGTGACCTGTAAACACCATCACTATTGAGAAAGCACCAACTTGCAGTCAGCTGCTTGAGAAAACACAAATATTTGAGTGACCTATAACACAATATGCCATCTATAAACAATGATCCATATCTTCTAATTGCAATGTCTTTGAAGTTTATATCACAGCCAACCGCAACACGTGTACGTGGACGATGGCATTCGTCCGGTTTGTCGTATGTACTCTGCCTGAGCTGCAGTTCTTTCTGCCTCTCGGTTTTTTCTTGCTTCAGCTGCTGCGCGTTTTTCTTCTGATCTTTGCCTCGCCATCGCAATCTTCTTCACTATCTTTGCTTGAGCTTGGGCTCTCATTTGCTCGACTTTGGACTGAAACACAATGTTCCCATCAATGTCAAAGAAAAAGCTCTTTGGGAGTAACAATAATAGTATATTGTTGATTCGATCCTTAAAAGATTATAGTTTTTTTAATTTAATTCATAAAATATTGATTTGTGCCAGTTTGATATCTTTGTTTGTCAAAGTAACTTTTGATAACAAAAAAATTTAAGATTTAGCAACAAAAATGACTAAATTAAAAAAATTATAATCTTTTAGGAACTAAATCAGTAATTTACTCCAACAATAAAGACTAAAGAATGGCCAGAGAATCATATAGATTTGATCCTATAATAGAACTTCTTTTAATTGAATCAATCATATGTTTCTTATTTTATATCAGATTTTATTCCATTATGGTCCTTGCATATGTACCGATTCTCAAGTTTGTTCCCCATATTTTCATTCTCATTTTGGTCCCTTAAATTTCAAAATCCTTCCATTCTGATCCATATACAGAGAATTGACACTTCAACAGATCCAGACAAACAAGTTTTCCTAGTTAGCCTGACAAGCCATGCAGAATATTTAAGCCGATTTCGGTAATAATCATAACAAAGTTGATGCCTCTATCTCCTCACACATAGTTAAAAAAGCTTTTTAATCTTTACCAAGTAGCGATTAACATAAGCTGCCATGTCAGAAGGATAATTTAAGTTTTAGAATATGTAAAATGTTACAACGAAAAAAATATATATAATCACCTCGATTCTCCTCATTTCTGCTTCTAATTTTGCCTTTTGTTGACTTTCCCACGCCTGGATTTTAATTTCTTCACGTTTAAATCTGCGATATTCACGTCATTATCAAACAAAATTTTAAAAACCAGAGCTAGTTCTTAGACAACACGAGTTACAAACAAACCTTGCGGTATGTTTAGATCTTTCAGCTTCCATCCACAAAGCAGCACGTTTTTTAAATTCAATTCTCTCGAGTTCTTCTTGATTCGTGTTCTGAGCCGAACCTTTGTTCTTCTCCTGCTCGTCTTTACTCGCCCATGCAGCGATATTCATCTTCCCAAGCTGCACTCCAAGGGCTGCAATCTCTCTCCTTGTCTTGAGCTTCACTTCTTCTTCTTCTGACAACTGTTTCCTGTTGCTTCTGGCTGGAAATTGAGAATCCTCATTTGTTGTGCTCTCGAAAGGTGTAGGAGCCGGTGCACCTCTCCTAGGAGTTGAAGGTACTGAGGAAGTTGGGCTACGCAGTGGAGTTGTCGAGCCAACAGGTGTACCAGTCCTTGAAGGTTCTTGACTTGCCACAGGGGTCATCTCAGTTCCCATGTCTCTCATGGCAACCGATCTAATCCCGGGAATAGCTGCATCGTATGAAGTCAAATCTTCTTATCTACATACTGAACATGTCAGTTTATAAAGTAATAAATAAATAAATTACTTATTTAGTCCTTTGAATCCTTGAAAAATCAAACATTTCAATTTAGTCTCTAAAAAATTACATTGTATCAATTTAGTTTTTGTCATTGCTATATCGTTAAATCTACTGTCTTTAAATATCAAAATTTTCAAAACAAATAAAACGACAAAATTAAAACAAACATAACTTTTCAAAGATTAAATTGAGACGCACACATAACAGGACTCATGTATGCATAATGATATCCAAATTGCACTTTGTGAGTTCTGACTGTTTCATCTGCTAGTTGAAAAACATGGTATATAAAATATGGATTATGAAACATTGTCTAGAACATAACTATCATATCTATAATTTTCTATATATGTATGGATGTGATGTGTCAAGTTTCGTGTTCATAAGCCCCACACACACACATACATACATACATACATATACATGTGCCTCGTGTTCGTAACTTATAGTATGCATGTCATGTTTGAATTAAATTTAGTGTAAGCATTTCGATGCTTTCGCTACCTGTTCGATCATTTATACTTGAACATGATAAGTTTAATTCATTTACTTCCTTCAAATCTTTGGTTTGAGGAAGGTTGTCGACTATTGGAGCCCTTCCATGAGCTTGACCAGGAACCGAGTGAGCCTCGGATGGAACAAAAGAGAATTTCTCGAACCCGTGATTTGAGGATGTTGGTTGACAGAAGTCAACTCCCTTTGTTTCCATTGCTCTGCCTATGGGTAACTTATGATGTTCATAATTAGCAGACTCAGGAGCAACCCTCGCCATACTTGTCGCCGGCAACCGATTTGCTTGGCCTTGTACAGCATTCTTTTTTGTGTTGTTGACTTGTATATTCTGCCTACTCATTATCCATTTCTCGGCGTCGTTCCACTTAGATGGAATAGGTCTCAACAAGGATCTTGCTGCAGGATTGCTCACCGATCTCTCTCCTTTATGAAACTCGAAGCTCGATGAGCTGGCGTTACTGTCATAATCAAGATTTTCATCTTCTGTTGTTCTCACAGGGTGAATTGCACTAGAGTTTCCGTTGTCATGCTTTGGAAAATGCTGCGTCTTTACACGACCCGTCTCTCCATTTTCTCTAGGCATCGGCTCCTTTGCTTCACAAGAACTTTGATCGCTTTGTCGTTTGTCCGGCACTACTTCACCGGACGGCTTCAGTGACAATACATCTAAGCTGGGAGATGTAACTGCAAGGAAGTATTTTTAAATTTTAATTAGTTCTGAAATACAAAATGCCAGTTCTTTTCAGTGAAACATCAAGTTTTAATCGCCGGAACTTATTATTATTTTTTTAAAAAAAAAAAAAGCTAGCTTTAAATAGAATTGCTGCAATACATAACAAAGCATAAATGAAAATAATATAAAATAAATTTATATTGAGATTTTAAGACAATCATCTTCAAGTTGTTACTTTTGAAACTAGAGAAATATGTTATAATCAGTTCTGAAATACATCCTAATTATTTATAATGATCATGTAGTTTTGATCCCCTAAAACCATAACTTATTTATTAAAAAAACAGAGTTTATTACTCATTTAATCTTTAAAAGATTACAATTATTTTCAATTTAGTCCTTCAAAGATTATATTTGTCTCAAATTAGTCTTTTTTATTGATAAATTTTAAATTTTTCATTGCTAAAAACCACTTTAATGAATAGAGAAAACAAATTGAAACAAATATAATATTTCAGAAAATAATTTGAGATGCTTATTTTTTAGAAACTAAATTAAGAAAGATATAATCTTTTAGTTTTAGGGACCAAATAGAGAGAGAGAGAGAGAGAGAGAGAGAGAGAGATTGAACTGATATAAGTGCTTTAAATGTAAATGTAACAATGGATCAAACATATTGCTATTTACAGACCTTCATCATCAAGATTGTCACTTTCTGAAGCAAGCAAGCTGTTCTTAACAAATTCAGCATCCTCAAGCCTTGAAGGTGAAGTTCTTGATGAATTACAGTTGGATCCTTCCTTCTTC
The DNA here is from genome assembly GCA_037074585.1 of Biancaea sappan. NCBI lineage: Eukaryota > Viridiplantae > Streptophyta > Magnoliopsida > Fabales > Fabaceae > Biancaea > Biancaea sappan. Next base: position 67,097,603 of record CM073493.1, on the reverse strand, counting down.
TTGTGATGGTGAGGCCCCATGAGCTTCATCCTCAGCTTACTTGGAGAAATTATTCCATTCTGCAGGTGTACAAACAACATATGATAAATTCATTATTCATCCCAAAAAAAAAGAATCTTAAATAAGAAAACTTCAAAAAGCCCCCATTTTTCAACAGAATATGTAAGCTAGGAAACCCAGAAATTAACCACTGTCTTCCATTTCAAAATACCCTTTTTACCAGGAGACACTATTTCCCCACTGAAAACATATAAGGACAAGAACAATGGCAAATTCATCCTTGCAAAAACCCTAAAACCCATTATGAAAACTTTCAAAAAATACCCATCTTTCAATAAAATGTGAAAACTAAGAAACCCAGAAATTGACCACTCTCTAAATTCCAACGTACCCTTTTTACTAGAAGACAATATTTCACCCTGAAATTGTAGAAAGAAAACAACAATGGCAAATTCATCCTCATTAAACACCTAAAATCCAATTCCGAATTTTCAAAAAGTATCCATCTTTTACCAAAGAGGAAACAAAGAAACCCAGAAAACCACTTTCCTCCATTCAAACATACCCTTTTTTACCCCAAAGAAGAAAATTAAAGTGAAATTTAAACTCTCTTTTCTTTATCACCCCCACCCCCACCCTTTTTCTTTTTTGCTGTAACTTTCACCCAAACAAACAATCATCACAAATCCAACATTTTTGGTAAGGAAAAGTAAAAGCACAATTTTTAAAAATTAGGCATAGGAAAGTTCATTTGGAGGGAATCAGTATAATGAAGCCCTCAGAATCAAAGGGAATTGGCAGTTTCTGAACTATTTGAGAGCAGACAACTTAGAAATTCTCAGACGAGCAAATATCCTCCATTTTCCACCAACCCAGTATTGCAAACAGTATAAAGATTCAATTTTTCATGAACAGAAGATGAGAGAATAGAAGTGAATCGACAGGATCAAACAGCCTCTCAGTAAAGAACAGAAGCTCGAGAGAACCAGAGATTAAAGAACGATTGAGTTCATTTCAGATGCTGCAAGAAAATGCAATACCTGAGCTTTGTCAATCCTCTCGTACTCCATTGGATCTCTCTCTCTGTCTCTCTAACTCGCTTGAAAGCAGAGAAATGGAGTTTAAGAGCTTGTGTTGTGAGTGATGAACATTTCACAGCGAGAGAGAGAGAGAGAGAGAGAGAGAGAGAGAGAGAGAGAGATTGTAAAAGATTAGAAAAATTTATTCCCAATAATTTTATCCAAATTTCAATGATAAGTTGTATCATATTTTATATATATATATATATATATATATGTATATCTATATATATATATAGAGATAATATGTATATTCAAGATATCAATATATAACATTGGAAAAATTTACGAAAGCAGAGATAAGATTTTAATAATAGGTATTGAATTAATAATTTATAAAATTGTGAGGATTTAATTATAACTCTTGAAACTATAAAAATCAAATTAAAAAGATTAATGAAATAATTAAATCTATTTTTCTTGGCATAAACTACAATTCCAGCGGGTAAACATGCATGTGAGCAGCCAATAAAATATAACAGAAACACTAGCAAAAGTTTAACGATAACGATCACACTAAATTTGTAATAAGGACTCAATTATAAAATGTTGAAGTATAATGATGAAACTAAAAATTGAATGAAATAATAATAAAAAGAACGAAAGTTTTCTTTTTCTTATTTTGGTTTTGCAGCGGCATGTGATTGCGTTGCTCAAGATGGTAGTAATAGTGTCCGTGAAGTACGGAAATTTCTGTATCTAACTTTGATACTGCCACGCAATCGTATGTGGGGACCACCGTGTGGGCCCCTTCCATTCCCAAAGATCTAACACCGTCCCGCGGAATTCCCTTTTCAAAAATAAATATATAAATAAACCAATAAAAGTATTTTCACGTCACTGAATTTTAAATTTTGTTTTAATTATAACTTAAAATTTCATGTTGAATATATTATAACTTGCATGCTCCCAATCAGTTTTAATTATACATTTGAGTTGATGCCCAGATAATATTTAATGATAAATGATGAAGTGATATCTCATTTTACACATAACAGTAATTAATTATTTATTTTAAATATATTATGTTATATATCAATTTAAAATGATCAAAATAACTTACAAACCATCATTAATGACAAAAAAAGTGAGAGATTTTAGAGGTTGATAAAGTCATTTTAATTATTTTAAATTGGTATATGAGGTGATTCATCTAGAGAATGAATTAACGTTAATATGTATAAGATAGAATGTTAAATCAATATTTATAATTAAATATTTTAATAATGTTATGCTTAGGAGCATAATCAAAATAAATTAAAAATGTATGAGTTATAATATAAACAAAATAAAATTTTAAGTTATAATTAAAATATGAGTAAAAGTCCATAGATATAAATAATATTTTTGTACTTTTTAAAAAATACTCTTTTTTAGAAATTGACTGAATTTTAATTAATTAAATTGGCGTTGTTATGCTCTCTCTACATTAATTTCCTGATTGACTGGTCAAAATTTAACTTAGTCAAAGTTCAACGTTGCACTCTTTTTACATTAATTTTTTTTATTTACAAGAGTTAAAATCAAGATTTTACTTAAAAAAAATGTCAAACAATTTCAACTAACTAACATAAAACATGAAACAAGAGTTTAGACATAAGACAACTTGTTAAATTATCTATACTTACATCAATATAGCATCACCTAATTTTGATTTAGTTTTTAAAAAATTAAAATAATCTTAATTTAATCCTTTAAAAATTAATCATCTTAATTTAGTCTATAAAATTTCATATTTGTTTTAATATTGTCCTTTTATTTATCATATAGTAACTTTAAGTGATAAAAATTTTACAATTTAACAACAATTTATTTGGTGATTTAACAACAAAATCATCCAATTGAAACAATGCAATTATTTTTTAAAAAAATTAAGATACTTAATATTTCAAATATTAAAAAAATATAATTTTTCCATAACGAAATAAGTAATTTATTCAAAATTTTACAAGGGAAACAAAAGTAAAACACTAAAGGCCATTAAAGGCAAGTTATTTATACACTTAAATTATATTAAATATTTTAGTGAATTTACAAATTTTTTTCATATTTATATTTGATATATACTGTAAAATCTCTACATCACATATACTTAACATTAATTTGATGATTCTTATTATAAAATTACGAAAAAAAATTACAATCTTATTTTATGCAAAAAAATTAATTTGAGTTTAATAAATACTTCTTTCTAATTTAGTTCTTTATTTTTTATTTTTTTTACCGAAGAAGACAAAATAATTAAATAAGGAAATGATTGTGGTGAAGTAAATGAAGAGTGGCAATGATGAGAAGTTAGGATTTCAACTTCCCCTCCATAGCAATTGTCAATTAATTTTTAATATTATTATTTAGTAATTTATTATATAATTAAGTTATTTTTAATTTAATATCTGAAAGAGAAAAATGAAGTTTAAAAATGTTATTCAGAGGGTAGTATATTAAAAAAATAAATATAACATTTTTTGTTTTTGCAAAAGTAAATTACTTTAAAATTAGTTGTTTTTAGAGGGGGACAAATTAATAGCGATAATCTCGGCTACGCATAGCTTTTAATGATTAAAAACGTGATATGATTGATAGACAATAATGACAAAATGGGTCACGATTTATGAATGCTGACCGGCGAGGAATTGCCGATTGATAGGAGAGATATGATTGGATGAATTTTTGTGTTAATTAATTAATTAAAAAATTAAAAGCAATAGGAGTGGCGTCATCAGTCAACGATACTTCTGACATGGCGTGGGAGAGAAACACATCCACCGATGCATTAAACATTTCTTAATTATCTTTAATTATTTTTTTTTATTTTTTTCTTTTAAAACTAAAATATCATTGTGGTCCCACATCTTTATCTCAAATTTTATTTAATTGTCTTAATTTTATTTTAATTTGATCTCTTATCTTTATTTTGTTTCATTTTAATTTTTTAATTTTGCCTTAAATTTTGTAATTTTATTTTATTCCATTTTAGTCTAAATTTTATCTTAAAATTTTTATTAGTCTCTATATTTTATTTTATTTTATTCCATCACAGAAAATTTGTCTACTAAACATATTGGTGTTGTATAAAAGAGAAGAAAATAATTTATTGATTAAGAGAATCAAATTAAGGGATCAGGTTAAATTAAGTGAATAAAGCAATACTAAATATAAACTTTCGTAAGTAAATTTAAATCTAAAGTAAAATTTAAAAAAATTAAATTGAATCAAAATTAAATTAAGAAACAACAGTAAAATTGAAGGTAGAGTTATAAGACTGATCTGAAATAAAGTAAATCAGTGGATCAAAATTAAATTAGGAAATTAAAATATTATTTATGCATTAATTTAATTAGTGGGTGAAACTAATGTTTAAAAAATCGAATTGGCTATTGAATTAATTAAAATACCAGTTCAATGGTCAATAATTGAATTACGACCATACTTGAAATATATTAAATATATAATTAATTTATATATTATATATATTAAAATATATGATATAATATCAAAATATTTAAATATTTAAAGCATATTGTAAATATATATTTTTACCAATTCTAAATTTTCTCTTAATACCTTAAATTTTTTAAATTTTTTAAAAATATACAATAATATTTAATAAAAATTTAAAATAAAATTAAACCAATTAAACTGTTAAATTAATTAAGTTTATCAACTCCACTGATTTTTTATTTATTTAAATTTTTTTTTAATTTTTAAGTTTAAATCTGAACGAAAACTTAGTCAATTAACTAATTTTATGAGACTTTGGAAACTTGATGGAATGTGAGGGAATAAATAAATAAGTAAAACAGAGTGTGAGTGTGAAGGGTTCAGAATTCTATAATCTGAGACTATGTTGTCTACCATATGCTCTACACTCTTCCTATCACCGAATCCACTTTCTTTGTCTTCTTGCACCTAACTTTGAATTTTTTGGATTTACCTTCTTCTGTATTCATTCTATTTCCACTTTTTTAATCCACGTTTTTTATTTCTTGTTCATGGTAAACTTTTATTTTTTTTAATTTTTATTTTTATTTTATGGTAGTGATAAATTTAAAAATTTTTTAGAGCATATATATAAAGTAATTATTTATATATATATATATATTATTTAATTTTATGATAATTGAAGTTTAAAATGAATTAATCTTTATAAATTATAAATTCAATACAAATTAATTATTTTAGTTTTTGTAATTTGAAAATTTGTAATTGAGTCTTTATTATTTTATAAATTCTTTAACTTATTTCGTACTATAAAAATTTTGTTAATATTCTGTTAAATTTTGGTGACATAACAAATTATATATCATTTTATCATTTAGAATATATATATAATTTAAATTAATATGTCCTAATTACTTAACATATGTTACATAACATGTCATATCTATGTGAGTCAATGTTACTTAATTATCTATTTTGTCTTTTTATTGTTGGCCTAAATTATATATATTCAAAGTGTTAATATGTATATGATTAGTTACATTAGTAATATTTAATGAAATACCATCAAAAGTTTAATAATAGGGGCTAGATTAAAAGTTTATAAAACTATGAGTATTTAATTGTAAATTTTTAAACTAAAGGGACTAAATTTAAAATTATTTGAAATTATAAGGACTAAAAGAATAATTTAACCTTACATTTATATATGAAGGTGAAGTTTTAAGTTGTTCTTATCTAATTAGAAAGGAAACATTTATAATTAACTAAAATAAAAACTTAATATAATTTAATGAAATCTCCATGAAAATACCTCTTGCAATATTACATATAAATGATTAATCAAATTAATAATTGATTGATTCAAATACTTTAATACTTGTTTCTCTTATATAGAATGTCGAGATAAGTTTTGTTAATAGAAAAAATTATTATTTTTTTTTATATTTTGATAATTTGATCTAACTCAAATTAAAATTATCAAAATTTTTTTTTTAATATTTGAATATTGATAACTTAAAAAAAAAGGTTGAGTTAAAATAAATTTGTTGTTGAAATTGAGAAATCAAGAATAAAATAATCAACATTATCCATGGCTTTTTAAAAAAAAAGGTTGCAAAACGCAAAGCCCTAGGAGTTCATATCTATTTATTAATTGGCATTGCTTCCAATTCAATAATGGGTGCCATGGGCCCTACAAATTAATTTTTTTATATTACTTTTATTTTATGGGCCCAAGAAACATTCTTTTATTTATTTATTGATAATAATATTTATTTTTTTAAAATTACATTAACTTTTTTCCAGGAATTGATTGAATTATATTTAATATTTATCTAGTGAAGATGTTACATTTAACTGGGAACAAAAAGAATGTGTACTTATCATTTATGATATTTTGATATATGTTGCAAAAACATGACCTTTAGTTTAATTACTATAAGATGATAATTTTACTTTTAACGCAACAATAAAAGGAATAAACTTAATATTAACATTTAATATGAAATTATGATTTTATTTTTAATATACATGTAAAAAATGTAAAAACTATTGAGTGATTTTAAATTTGAAAGAAGTCTGTTACATAAAAAGTTGATTTCAATGAGAATATTTTTTTTGGCATAAAATTATTATTTTTATCCATATTATTTACTTTGAACTATTAAAGATTAAAATTTTATTGTGATCTCTTATAAATAAGATATTTTTTAATATAGTCCCTTATTAATGAAATATTTTTCATTTAATCACTTATAAAATTATTTTTTCAATTCAGTTTGATTGTTCACATATTAATATCTTTCAGTTTGATCACTCACATATGAAATATTTTTTAATTTAATCACTTATAAAATTATTTTTTTCAATTTAGTTTAATTTTTTGAAGTTGCATCGTTCCTATACTTAGTTTTTATCATTCAAAATAATTAAAAATACATTTTAAAAAATAAAAGTTGGCTTCTTTTAAGGTTTAAAATACGTTTTGAAAAGTTTATTTTGTAATCCAAATATATAATTTCTATTATTCAAAATAATTAATCTTTTTTTAAATAAACAAATCGGCTCATAAGTTAGGCCAATCCAACTCACGACATTTGATAAGTTAGATTGGACTAGAATTTCAAGCCCTTAAATTATATAAGATCAGACTCGGTTTAATTTATACTCACTATTAACTCTAAAAGCTCAAGTGAGATTGGGACAGTCTATTTGACAACCTTAATAAAAAATCACGTATTTAATTTAGTTATTAAAAAATTATATTTATTTTAATTTAATTTTTTTTAATCAAAGTGTTTTTTAACAACAATCTTTGTGATTTAACAATAAAAATAATTAAATTAAAATACATATAATTTTTTAAAGAATAAATCAATATTTTACTTTAAATAAAGTGTAATTAAATCGCATAGAAAATTAGTGAGATTTAACTTTATTCAAAAGTTGTGGAAAGTGGAATGGGGAAGAGGGAAATAGAAAAGAGATGATGGAATGGGTTGATCCCATTCACATGGGGTGTTCCCATTGTCATGAGGTCTGTCTCACGTATTGACGTGTGGGTTTCATGTTTTATTTATTATGGTTTTGACCACTTCCTTCCTCTTCTCTCTCTTTTGAATCCCTCACCTACTTCTTCGACCGCCTTCTCCACATGTTTGCATTTTTTAAATGCAGACGGCTTCAATTTAATGATACCAAACTACATTGACTCCTTTTTCTTTGTCTTTAAAATTTCTATTATGCTAGCATTTTGTTTGGCTAAATAAAATTGTTTGATTAAATAAATTTACATAAATTTTATCTGTTAATTTTGATCAAAAAATCTTATTTGATCAAATAAAGAAGCCAGACTCTTTTTTTACAATATGTTTGGTATATAATAGTTTTGATGTGATATAATATGAAAGTAATGGTTGGAACCCAAGAGTGGGGGTGAATTGGGTTTTATAAATTTTTCACAAGAATTAATTGGAAGTTAAAATGATTTTCTGTAAAAGTACAATGCTTAGGATAATAAATACAATACAGAAAATCAATGTGCTGTCAAGATAAATAATTATAAAGATCAAGGAATTAAAGAATAGATATCAATATGCACAAATTAAAGAGTAAGGGATAGAGAAAGCAAACTCGGAGATTTATACTGGTTCGGCTAATCCAAGCCTACATCCAGTCCTCAAGAGACCACTTGAGTATTTCCACTATAATTGCAAGTTTAATCTAGGTACTTGCAAACCACTACAACCACGCAAATTCGATTCGGGTATTTGCGAAACCACAATGAAGAATTTATGAATCCAGGCTCCTCCTCAACCCAAAGCAAGTTCTTCCAACACCGGTACTTGCGAACCTCAACTCAGAATAATATATGTGTTGATCAAAATCAACAATACAAAGAAACTCTCTCTAAAGAGTAGATGAAAACAAATGAAGCTCTAATAACTTAATGATAGAGAATATGCAAGATTTGGCTCAAGAATGCTTTCCTTTCTCTCAAAGATGATAGAAGAAGTTAATATCACATTGTAGGACTTTGTTCTTACTCAAAATCGTGTATCTAAGGTCATATATATAAGATTTTACAAAACTAGCCGTTATATAGCCGTTATATAGCCGTTACAGCACTTATAGTGCAGTCTAGATTTTGAGCTTTCTTTAAAAATTCATAACTCCCTCATTTGAACTCAATTTTAAACAAATAATATACCGTTGGAAAGCTCTTGGAGTCTAGTTTCAAATGAGCCAAGTTTTACTCAAAAATAATTTTTCGTTTAAAAGATATAATCAAAATACTGACTATAGGTTAGAACAGAATAATTTTTTATTACAGTAAAATCAACTTTCAGTTTTTCAAACTATATTTTAAATAGTCATATATTTCTCATTTGGACTCCTTTTTGAATAAATAATATACCGTTGAAAATATCTTTGAGTCTACTATCAAATGAGATTAAGATACTTGAAAAAATGATTTTTCGTTTATGAGATATGATATAAAGAGTGACCAAAGGTCAAAAACTAACTTTTGTAAAATTTCATATCTCACTATCTTTTTGTTCAAAATAATTGAGCCAATGTATGCAAATCTAAATCATTGAGTTGCACAAATATACTAGCCTATATAAAATATACCTAATGTAAACACATAGGCTATCTTGATGCATCCAAGCTTCCAAGACTTCAAATCTTCTAATTCTTCATTTCTTGGAGCTTCATCCTTGCATGTTGTTTTCCTTGAGTGAAGCATGATATTGCTTTTCCTTGTTCTTCAATACAATGCTCACTCTTCTTGTTTTGAACCAACCTATAAAATATATCTTACTTGCAAACCCAATGGTTAGTTTAATAGCATGATTCAATATATGCAACATACATATTAAATAACATAATCATGCTTAAGTACTTGTAGCATATATATGATAATTAATCTTTATATATATCAATGCTACTATTCAAATACATTTGTCATCATCAAAACTTATGACATATAGCCTTAGGGTCAACAATCTCCCCCTTTTTGATGATGACAAATCATCACAGAAAAATATGTATCACAAGATAATGAATGCAATGTTATAAGCACGTATACATATTTTTCTATTGTTTCTTCTCCCCCTATTTGACATCAACAAAAATGTGTAAGGAACACAATATATAGAAGTTAAAGCACATACCTTCTTTAAGTCAGGATGTCAGAAGATGTCAATATAGTATGGGGTAAGGATACATCAAAACTTATCATTGATTTCATTGACATGTAAAAAAAAAATTTTAGAAAAATTTTTCTCATGTCAAATGAAATGAGCCAAAAGATAAAACTTGAAAGAGTTTTAGGCTCCCCCTTAAACCTTGCATAATTTGAAAAAGAATAATGAATAATGAATATCCAATTTTTCAAGATATATTCTTTTTCAAAAAAAAATACATTCAAGTGAGACAAAGCTCCCCCTGAATTTCATAACATTTTTCCTTTGAAAAAGATTGTCCAAATCATTATAAAGGAAATTCAGTTTTTGATTGCAGAATTTTGAAGTAAGATTTTTGAAGAAATTTCTGCAATATTTTCATTGAAAATGATTTCTGCTTGTTTATGAAGAGGCATTTTTAGTAAATAGCAGAAAAATTAAACTCTTTGAAAAAAAAAACATCATTTGCTGTCATATGATAGAAATATTTACAGCACACAGCAGAAGTATGATATATGGATTAGCAAAGCATGATATAAACAAGAATATTAATCATAATCCATAAATCGAATAATAATATTTTTCAAGATTTCTGAAAAACAATTTCTGCATATATGCATAAAATTATTTCAACATATAGCAAAAGTGATTTAAAATAAGGATACTCAAATCCTTTTCTTTTCAAAACAGATAATGCTTCAATATGGCAAAGCAATTTCAGCATTGTGGAAGCAATTCAAGAGATTCACGATATTTTTCTAAAACATTTTGCTTCGAAGGAATTTAGAAACGTTTCATCTAAGGAAGCAATATATATGTATTAGTGTAATAAGATATATTCAAGCATATAGTTCATAATCCATATATGAAACATCAATATTTTTCATCCCTTTTGTTATCTACAACAAAAGAGATCTTTAAAATCTTTTCTTTTTCAAAAAGAATGTTGCTTCATATGATAAAACATATTAACATAACAGAAGCATTTTTAAAGTCCTTTTTCAAAACAAATTTGCTTCATAAAGGATAAGATAAATTTCAGCACAAAGGAAGCAATTTATATACCCATTCAAAATAAATTTATATATGTATCTTGAGGATGAGTACATGTAAAAATTTTGACAGCTCATTTTGTATGAGTGCATGTGGAATCATGAAATATTTTTCTTAGCCATAGCCTTCGCTCATGATGCATAAATAGCATACACAACATATGTTCTTAGATACATATAATCACAGCATGATATAATCATGTATGCTCTCAAGAACAACACAACAAAGCAGAGTGATACGGTTCTGAATATCACCATTTTATTAATCCTTAAAATTTCTAATCAAAACAAATTAAATCAGCCGCAAATCCACCGAAAATTGACTTTCGTGGTTTTGCCATTAATGTGACGCGTTATCGGTGTGCATGCGTACTCTAGACTTCTGGCTTCCAGCTTGCAGAAATCCATAGGATGATCGTGTAGGGGTGCGGCGAAGAGATATCTTCTTTGGCTCTTAGTCATAATTTTCTCTCTATAAAGACTGCCCCAGAGTTCTCAATTACCACACCACAAAGAGTATTCATCTCTGAGCCTATAACTTTCTGACATTCCTCTCTCTTCATACTCCTACAAAAATTTCTGAATTTTCCAAACCATGGCAGCAAGAAAGTTCATTGATCTCACAGTAGAGGCAAGGGAGGAAGAGCTCGACTTAAACTTGAGTCTAGGCAAGGACAAAGGCAAAAGACCTTTGGAGGAATCTCAAGAGAACCAAAAGAAGAAGATGAAGATCGAAGAAGCTGAGGAGATTAGTACAGGTCATACGTCAGAAGACAAAATTGCTTGTCTGGAGCAGGAGGTGAAGAAACTCAAGAAGATGATAGAGGAACAGGAGAAGTTAGCTAAACGCAACAATGCGGCACTGACTTCAAGAATAGATAGGTTCTTCTATTGGTCTACCCAATGCTTCTGCAATCAACAACAAAGAAGTGTTGATTGTATGAATGGGATTTACACTACCCTCCGTGACATTGCTCAGTCTCTTGCTCCAAGGAATGGCCGAGGGGTGATGATTCAATACAACCCACCTAATCCGAGACCACCTCGCCTGTAGATTGCTCATCCATGAGCAAACCTTCCCTTTTTTTTAATGCAATGTAATCCTTCGGTTTGTTTTTTTTTATTTTAATGCAAGTGGTTTCTTTCAGATGACGGTACTTAAAAAAATTATAATAATAAAGAAAGATAAAGAAAATCAGCTGCACAAATTTTGTACAATAGAAGGATATATATATTTTGAAAAATATATATCCATTTTAAAGATAAAAAGAATTTTCTGACTTGGATATATATATCATCATTTCAAAGCAAAAGCAAGTTACATACTTACTCAAGATAAAACATATTATAATCAGAGTATGTAGTAACATAATTGAGGTAATATGGATTAATAAGATATAATCAGATATAAACTATAATCCATAAACAATGGTTCATAAGTTACAGCTTATGTAAAAGAGATGATATGTATAATGTTCAAACTATGATGTATTAAAAAAATAATTTAAGTATTTAACATATTTTTATATGTCATGTTGTGATCAAGTATGTAAGATGTCAGAAAACAATATGTCATTGCAATGAAAGTATGACAGTAAAAAAAATTTGCCAGAATGTACAATTGAGATCAAGGAGTATCATTCAATTAAATAATGAAGAAGTAAAGGATAGAGATACTCATCAATTTTGGCAAACTTTTGTTGCTTCTTGAAGTTCCTCTTCAAGATTTTGATATCTTTGTTTTGCTCATTGCTCTTCTTTTGATCGATCCTGTCTTCTTACAATTTTAATGATCTTAATTGATTGATTATTTGCAAGATCTATCAAGCATTGGTTCAATGTAGGCTTCGTTAGTCGACTACTGATAGGAGCGTTGGTCGACCAACCAACTTCAAAACTATAAATCTTACTGATTTCGGAGAGCAGAGGAAAGAATGTGCTTTAGAGGATAATTTTGAGGATTAACTCCTGCAAAACACTTTTGGGGGAGCACTTTGATGTTCAAATAAATCTCGAGCACTAGGAGCAACATTATGTTCAAGATATGCCATATTAATAAAAGTGCTATGCTTCCATGAAATGCAATTTTGCAATAAATTTGATTTCATTGAAAATATTTAAATAAGATTACAGCAAGGATAAATACTATGGGTAGGAGTAATCTTATTGTTGTGAAGATAAGAAAAATGTGTGTGTAATGGAAGCAAGTTTTCATGATGCGGTAAAAAGGATAGTTTGAGCAAAATTTGGAAGAAAGATTTTAGCTCAAAACAAAATTCGAATCTATAAGCTGCACACCTAACAATTGTTTTCAGATATAGCATGCATGAGTATCAAGGATAGATGTAATGCATATTAGAGAACAGACAAAAGCATTAGAGAGCAGTAAACATATCAGTCAAATTTCTTACAATGCATTCCAGCTTATATGTTTACTTATCCATTGCCTCCTTTTGATGCAAGAGAGTGGAGTTTGAATGATGTAGCCATTGAAAAGTTATTTCCGCTCCTTGCTTCGAGGCAAATCTGCAAATTAATCCTTTGTCTTTGATACCCAAATTTTTTTGGGTTTGCCTGGGTCATGAGGTCCTTTTTGAACCCATTTCATTTTTACTCCATGAACAAGATTTTTCTTATAAAAACAGGAGTAAGACTTGTGTCCTTTCAGTCCACAATAAAAACAAGTGCAAGGTGGACTTTTGGACATTTTTGTAGGAACAAAGTAGTTTTCGAAATATTTATGATTTGACTTGTTAAGAACAAAACCAATTTTGTTAAAGCTACTACTTTGTTTCTCAACAGAAGAGTTTTGAATTTCTCTACCTTGAGAAAGTTTTTTAAGTGTGTTTTTAAGATCCTCATTCTCCTTTTTCAAGGAATCACACTTGGTACAAAAGCAATTTTTGTTGGTAGAGATATTTGCCTTTAAAATCAAATTCTCTTCTTGCAAAGTTCTATTTTGATTTTCAAAAACAAAATTCTCTTCCTTGGAAATAGAAAATTCGTTTTTCAATGTTTCCAACTCATTTTCAAGAGAAGAGTTTTTTTGTTTTGAAATATTTAGTTTCTTTACAAGTATAAGAGATTCTTCATGTAAATCATCAAAGGCATCTTGTAATTCTTCAAAAGAGTAGTCAAATGAATTTACCTCATCTTTATCTCTGGCCACAAGACAAGTGTTGGCTTCTTCATTTGTGTTCTCCTAATCGGAATTGCTATTTCCCCAAATGGAAGATAGGTAAGCTTTCTTTGATGATTCAGTTTTTGGTTGTGGTTTCTCTTTTTCTCCTTTTTCTTTTTCTTCTATCTCCTTGGTGATTTGAGATTTTCCTGTAAGTTCAACACCAAGAGCTTGCAATTGATTAAGCACAAGTCGTATCTCATTAATGGTTTCACAATTTTTCATTTGAGCGATATCAAGTTCATTAATGAGATTTCTAGACTTTAATTCCATTGCAACAAGATCTTCCTCATATGCAACTTCTAAAGTTTCCCACATTTCCTTAGCAGTTGCACAATTGGAAATTCTGAAAAATTCATCTTGACTCAATGCACAAGAAATAATCAATTTTGCCTTAGCATTGAGTTGCACTAAACTTCTTTCAGTATCATTCCATTCACTCTTGGGTTTTGGAATGTATTTTCCTTGTTCTTCCTTGACAGGCATATAAAAACCATTTTCTATAATTTCCCAGAGTTTATGGTCTACTGAAATTAAAAAAATTTTCATTTTATACTTCCAATATTGAAAATGATTAGCATAAAAAATTGGAGGTTCTGTGAAAGAACAATTTTCAGACATAAACCACTCACTAGATCCAACCATATTTACTCTTAGACGGTTAAGTCTTAAATCAAGAGCCCAAGCTCTGATACCAATTGAAAGTAATGGTTGGAACCCAAGAGGGGGGTGAATTGGGTTTTATAAATTTTTCACAAGAATTAATTGGAAGTTAAAATGATTTTTTGTAAAAGTACAATACTTAGGATAATAAATACAATACAGAAAATCAATGTGCTGTCAAGATAAATAATTACAAAGATCAAGGAATTAAAGAATAGATATGTAATATCCCAAGAATTTATATGAATATTTAAAGCCTATTTTGAAGTTTAGTGAAAAATTTAATTACGTGAAAAATTTTCTTTTTGAATTAGTGAAGAAAATGTGAGAATAGAAATTTTTATTTTTAATTTAGGAAATTTTTACAAATTCTCAAGGACTAAAGTGAAAAGAAAAGAAAGTATAGAGGACTTTTGAAAAATGACCAAGTAGGAACCCGAGAAGAAAAATAGAGCTTATGGGAATGAATTATGAGTCCGGTACCGAAAAGATGATGGATTCGAGGTTAAAGTGGAGTTTGAGACATCGAGAGGGATTAAAGTGAACAAATCTTATAAGCTAAGGTGGCTATGAGCGATTTTATCGAAAAAGAAATTGGTGGGGCCCATGCGTATACACTTCTCCTTATTCTTTTCTTTTTCTCATTCTCCCTCCCGTAGCTTCACTTTCTCTCTCTCTCGATTATGCTTGCAAAGGAATTTCTTCATCAATCATTCATGCAATTTTTGCTTTGGGAAGGAAGCTATGAAAGTTAGGATGATTGGTAAGTTGATGTTCTTCTTCTTCTTCCTCTTATTACAAGATCAAATCCTTGGTTATTATTTTTGCAAAATTTTTGTAGAATATTTTAATGGATGAATTTAAGTGTGGATGTTAATCTAAAACATTCCTAGGTGGTTTATGATGTTATTAGAACAAGAAATTTGGAGAAAACTATGAGAAATTCGTATAATTTGGATATTTGAAAAAGTTAGTGTTCTTGATGAAAATTTGAGATTTGAGCTTGGATTGTTGGTAGAAATTGGGGGTTTTGGTGTTAAAACACTCCTTAGACATTAAAGATGAAAACCCATGGAAGAAATCAAAAGAAATGTTGTTTTAGATATGATTTTTGGATTTTTGGATGAAGAACACGAAGAACATCGAAAATTTTCCCCAGAATTACTGTTCACCGAGAAAATTTTTCCAGATTTTCTCGTTACTGTAGCGTTGACTCGGTCAACGTTACTGTAGCGTTGACTCGGTCAACGTACTGTAGCTGCGTTGACCGTTGACCGTTACTGTAGCATCAGTTTTTTTTTTTTATATCGTTGAAAAGCTCTTTGAGTCTAGTTTCCAATGGTATAAGTTTCATCTGGATATTCATTACCAGTTAGGAGTTATGATTTGAGAAGTGGATGAAGGTCGAGAGTAGTGGTAGGAAATTTCTCTATTTCGTAACCCTGATGGTTTTTATCTGGTTACAATAGGAATGGTCAAGTGCAAGGTGGGAGTGCTGAGAGCATGAAATTCAGGTGAGTGGGTTAATACTTGCTATGATTAAATATCTTTGTTATTGACTTTTTGCATCATAGTGAAAATATGTTGAATATCCAAATTTGAAGAGAATGATGTGGGATGATGAGACAAACAATTGTGGAACGTGCCAGGTGATGTATATAATTATATTTTCTTATTTTCTCATGAATGAGGTTATATGATGGATTGTGAATGGCATGTGACTGAGTTGTGTATGTGGCTCAAGATTATGATTGAGGATGTTTTTATATGTGATTGTGATTGTGTTTGACTGGAAAGGAAAGGCATGGTGGTGCACCCCATGGAGAAATCTATGTGAAGCTATAAGGGTGGAGAATATAAATGGAGCGATAAGGGTGGATGCGGCGGGGGCCGCGGGCAACGATCCAGAGGTATTCTGGACGACCCGGTTGGTACGGGAATTGTGTGTGAAATTGATTTCATCGATTGCTGTTGTGAATTTTGAATTTTGTTGAAATGCATTTGATTCACTTGGATATTGTTGTGAAGTATTATGAATAATATTATATCATATGATGATCGATCTACGTATGATTGCTGCATGTTATCATTATGATGCATGATTTTTATTTTGTCATAGTATTGTGTTATCTACTCACTGGGCACGTGGTTTGCTCATACCCCTCTTATTGTTATTTTTTTTTTCAGAGTTGACAGCTGAAGGTAAATATCGGAACAAGGAATTTTGGATCCTTAGTCCATAATTACCTTTTCATTTGTTCAGGATAAAGGTATAATAGTTAAGTTTTATTCTAAGTTGTATAAATCTAGAAATCTCTGTAATCGGGTAGGTTCATTCAGTGATGTAATGTGAGTAATTGTAGTATGTATACAGAACTCGTTTTGGTTGCATGTAAAAGAATTGTATGATTTTTTTTTAAGAGAAAGATAGGCTTACGGAGGTGAAATGAAATTCACTTTCCGTGCCGGTCACGTGCTCAAATTTTTGGGACGTGACAAGTTGGTATCAGAGCTTTGGGATTAGGTCTCCTACCGATTACAGAGTAAGGTAACCTTAGTGGGATCTCCTCTATCGTGGTGAACCCGGGCACGACTATAGAGAGATGGCTCCATTGAAGGTCCTGTAGGATGTTTTCATTTCCTTTCCCTCCGAGACTTGTTTTTTTTTCTTAGGAATTATGTTTTTAGTTTTAGTTTTAGACAGATATGGCTATACTTTTGAACCCGGTAAAGGAAAGGTTATTATTATTTTGATTCCATTGCTGTCGGATCAAATTGTATGTGTGGGGCTTTATATGTTGAATTCATGATTGATTTTGTGTGAATGATTTCCTTTATCTTTCTTAATTTTATTATTACTATTTTTTTTAGTATCATCCCATAAAAGAAACCACTGGCATTAAAAGCGGAAGGATTACATTGCAAAAAAAAAAAGAAAATTACTCATGCATGAGTAATCTAAAAGCGAGGTGGTCTCGGATTAGGAGGGTTGTATTGTATCATCACCCCTCGACCATTCCTTGGAGCGAGAGACAGAGCAATGTCGCGGAGGGTAGTGTAAATCCCATTCATACAATCAACACTTCTTTGTTGTTGATTGCAGAAGCACTGGGTAGACCAATAGAAGAACCTGTCTATTCTTGAAGTCATTTCTGCATGATTGCGTTTAGTTAACTTCTCCAGGTCTCCTATCATCTTTTTCAGATTTTTCACCTCCTGCTCTAGACAGGCGATTTTGTCCTCCGAGGTATGGGCCGTGCTAGTCTCCTCAGCTTCCTCGTTCTTCTTCATTTTCTTCTCCATATGCTTCTCTAAAGACCCTTCAAAAGGTCTTTTGCCCTTGTCTTTGCCTAGACTTAAGTTTAAGTCGAGCTCTTCTCTCTTGGCATCCACTGTGAGATCAATGTACTTCCTTGTGGCCATGATTTGAAAAAATTTAGAAATTTATGTGGGAGTATGAGAAGAGAGGAACGCTGGGAAGTTGTAGGCTCAGATATGATTACTCTTTGTGGTGTGGTAACTGAGAACGTTGGGACAGTTCTTATAGAGGAAAAATTTGAACTTAGAGACAAAGAAGATATCTCTTCGCCGCACCCTACACGCTTAACCTATGGATTTCTGCAAGCTGGAAGCTAGGAGTCTAGGGTAGGCATGCACACCAACAACGCGTCGCATTAATGGCAAAACCACGAAAGTCAATATTCGATGGATTTGCGGCCGATTTACACTTGGTTTTTCCATTTCTCTCGTTGGCATTTTCTGAAATTGAAGGAAGTCGACAATGTAGCCATTACAGAGTGTCTTGGATGTTTTCACGATGAACTAAAATGTATTTCTATGCTTTCTTGTATTGTTCTTGAAAGCCTTCAGTTAAGTATAATATACATGATTGATTGAATTATACTGTGATTATATGTATCTAAATACATATGATATGTATGTATGTTATTCATGCATAGAGAGTGAAGGCTATTTGTTATGGCCAGGAATAATATGTAATGATTCTACATACATTCAGAGAATGTGAAGTCTGAAATTTAAAAGAACTTGAATAGATGAAAATATATATAGATAATGATGTATCTCTATGTTTATACATATATACATATATGCTCGTAGAGGCAACTGAAAGGTAAAATTTTTCTCTCACTTTATGGAACGCTTGATGTGTAGATGTGAGAAGTTTTTATTTTAATATGTATGTTTGAAAATGTGTAAGCTTAGGGCAAAGTCACGGATTAGAAACCTAGATAAGGTTAATATGAAGCTACCCGTTCATGGAGTAATATCTCGATTTAGAATTATTGGATATGAGAAATACAGAGTTAGGAAGTCATAAATTGAAGCGGCGATTAGTTTAATAATTTGAGCAAGAGTCAAAAGTTAGCCGAAATTTTTGAGGAAATCTTTTGTATTTGATTATATTTTGTTATTTTCTGGCATGCTTATCAGAGACCGTTGGCATTGCGTCGGATAAGGTCTGTAGGTCATCTTTAGAGTATGATGTAAAGGTTTTGTAGCCCTAAATTTCGTCTATATATAATGGATGCCCCATTACGCTGCTCACTACACTAAGAGTTTATATCTATAAGCTTTCTAGCATCAAACTTCTCCTTTTGTACAACCTTTATAGCTCAGAAAAATATGGCCGGCAATAAATCTTTCAATTTAAACTTTGAGGCTGGCAAGGTAGAGCTGGATCTAAATCTTAGCCTGGAGAATTATAAGAATAAGAGATCCATGGAAGAGTCACCAGAGGCTAAGAAAAGAAAAAGGGATGTAGTAGAGTTAGAGGATGTTAGCACAGCAACATCTTCTAATAATGAGCTTGCGCTTATGAGACAAAAGATGGAGGACTTGGAAAGACTGATAAACCGCCACTTTGAGGACCAGGGGAGATTGATAAATCGTCTCTTTACAGAACAAGAGAAGCTTTTGAACCGTCATTTTAGG
Organism: Biancaea sappan; assembly: GCA_037074585.1. Classification (NCBI taxonomy): domain Eukaryota; kingdom Viridiplantae; phylum Streptophyta; class Magnoliopsida; order Fabales; family Fabaceae; genus Biancaea; species Biancaea sappan. The sequence goes on along the minus strand of CM073493.1, from coordinate 67,078,045 downwards.
GAATTGGCGAATAGAGTTGATAGACATTCGATGTTTGCAACTCAAAATTTTCGTGACCAACAAGCGAGATGTATTGACTGTATGAATGGAGTGACTTCTGCACTTCGCCAAATTTCCCAGACGTTTCCTCCAGAAACTCTTTCTAGGCTGCAACGATTAACTTCCTCCTTAAGGTCTGAAGCACCTTCTTCTTCTAGACCTGGAGCACCTTCTGTATTTCAAAAGCCTCCTCGTTCTTAATTTATCTTTTCTTTTGTTTGTACTTAAAGCTGATGTTTGATCTAATGTTTACGTATGAAAATTATCTGTTTTGTAAATCAAGTTCAGTTTGTTGCCTGTAACTTATGTATTAGAAATAAAAAATTTTCGTATTTGATTTTTTTTTGTTGAGGCAATTCTTTTACTGAAGAAACTTGAGAAATAAAAATATGTTGAACTTGTTATATTTTGTACTTGATTGTGAAAATTCCAGAAGAGACAATGAGATATAGACAAAATATCTGCATTTGTTTCAATCTTGAGTTTTGAATTCGGAGGACCGAATTCTATTAAGGGGGGAAGAATGTAATATCCCAAGAATTTATATGAATATTTAAAGCCTATTTTGAAGTTTAGTGAAAAATTTAATTACGTGAAAAATTTTCTTTTTGAATTAGTGAAGAAAATGTGAGAATAGAAATTTTTATTTTTAATTTAGGAAATTTTTACAAATTCTCAAGGACTAAAGTGAAAAGAAAAGAAAGTATAGAAGACTTTTGAAAAATGACCAAGTAGGAACCCGAGAAGAAAAATAGAGCTTATGGGAATGAATTATGAGTCCGGTACCGAAAAGATGATGGATTCGAGGTTAAAGTGGAGTTTGAGACATCGAGAGGGATTAAAGTGAACAAATCTTATAAGCTAAGGTGGCTATGAGCGATTTTATCGAAAAAGAAATTGGTGGGGCCCATGCGTATACACTTCTCCTTATTCTTTTCTTTTTCTCATTCTCCCTCCCGTAGCTTCACTTTCTCTCTCTCTCGATTATGCTTGCAAAGGAATTTCTTCATCAATCATTCATGCAATTTTTGCTTTGGGAAGGAAGCTATGAAAGTTAGGATGATTGGTAAGTTGATGTTCTTCTTCTTCTTCCTCTTATTACAAGATCAAATCCTTGGTTATTATTTTTGCAAAATTTTTGTAGAATATTTTAATGGATGAATTTAAGTGTGGATGTTAATCTAAAACATTCCTAGGTGGTTTATGATGTTATTAGAACAAGAAATTTGGAGAAAACTATGAGAAATTCGTATAATTTGGATATTTGAAAAAGTTAGTGTTCTTGATGAAAATTTGAGATTTGAGCTTGGATTGTTGGTAGAAATTGGGGGTTTTGGTGTTAAAACACTCCTTAGACATTAAAGATGAAAACCCATGGAAGAAATCAAAAGAAATGTTGTTTTAGATATGATTTTTGGATTTTTGGATGAAGAACACGAAGAACATCGAAAATTTTCCCCAGAATTACTGTTCACCGAGAAAATTTTTCCAGATTTTCTCGTTACTGTAGCGTTGACTCGGTCAACGTTACTGTAGCGTTGACTCGGTCAACGTTACTGTAGCGTTGACTCGGTCAACGTACTGTAGCTGCGTTGACCATTGACCGTTACTGTAGCATCAGTTTTTTTTTTTATATCGTTGAAAAGCTCTTTGAGTCTAGTTTCCAATGGTATAAGTTTCATCTGGATATTCATTACCAGTTAGGAGTTATGATTTGAGAAGTGGATGAAGGTCGAGAGTAGTGGTAGGAAATTTCTCTATTTCGTAACCCTGATGGTTTTTATCTGGTTACAATAGGAATGGTCAAGTGCAAGGTGGGAGTGCTGAGAGCATGAAATTCAGGTGAGTGGGTTAATACTTGCTATGATTAAATATCTTTGTTATTGACTTTTTGCATCATAGTGAAAATATGTTGAATATCCAAATTTGAAGAGAATGATGTGGGATGATGAGACAAACAATTGTGGAACGTGCCAGGTGATGTATATAATTATATTTTCTTATTTTCTCATGAATGAGGTTATATGATGGATTGTGAATGGCATGTGACTGAGTTGTGTATGTGGCTCAAGATTATGATTGAGGATGTTTTTATATGTGATTGTGATTGTGTTTGACTGGAAAGGAAAGGCATGGTGGTGCACCCCATGGAGAAATCTATGTGAAGCTATAAGGGTGGAGAATATAAATGGAGCGATAAGGGTGGATGCGGCGGGGGCCGCGGGCAACGATCCAGAGGTATTCTGGACGACCCGGTTGGTACGGGAATTGTGTGTGAAATTGATTTCATCGATTGCTGTTGTGAATTTTGAATTTTGTTGAAATGCATTTGATTCACTTGGATATTGTTGTGAAGTATTATGAATAATATTATATCATATGATGATCGATCTACGTATGATTGCTGCATGTTATCATTATGATGCATGATTTTTATTTTGTCATAGTATTGTGTTATCTACTCACTGGGCACGTGGTTTGCTCATACCCCTCTTATTGATATTTTTTTTTTCAGAGTTGACAGCTGAAGGTAAATATCGGAACAAGGAATTTTGGATCCTTAGTCCATAATTACCTTTTCATTTGTTCAGGATAAAGGTATAATAGTTAAGTTTTATTCTAAGTTGTATAAATCTAGAAATCTCTGTAATCGGGTAGGTTCATTCAGTGATGTAATGTGAGTAATTGTAGTATGTATACAGAACTCGTTTTGGTTGCATGAAAAAGAATTGTATGATTTTTTTTTAAGAGAAAGATAGGCTTACGGAGGTGAAATGAAATTCACTTTCCGTGCCGGTCACGTGCTCAAATTTTGGGACGTGACAAGATATCAATATGCACAAATTAAAGAGTAAGGGATAGAGAAAGCAAACTCGGAGATTTATACTGGTTCGGCTAATCCAAGCCTACATCCAGTCCTCAAGAGACCACTTGAGTATTTCCACTATAATTGCAAGTTTAATCTGGGTACTTGCAAACCACTACAACCACGCAAATTCGATCCGGGTATTTGCGAAACCACAATGAAGAATTTATGAATCCGGGCTCCTCCTCAACCCAAAGCAAGTTCTTCCAACACCGGTACTTGCGAACCTCAACTCAGAATAATATATGTGTTGATCAAAATCAACAATACAAAGAAACTCTCTCTAAAGAGTAGATGAAAACAAATGAAGCTCTAATAACTCTAATGATAGAGAATATGCAAGATTTGGCTCAAGAATGCTTTCCTTTCTCTCAAAGATGATAGAAGAAGTTAATATCACATTGTAGGACTTTGTTCTTACTCAAAATCGTGTATCTAAGGTCATATATATAAGATTTTACAAAACTAGCCGTTATATAGCCGTTATATAGCCGTTACAGCACTTATAGTGCAGTCTAGATTTTGAGCTTTCTTTAAAAATTCATAACTCCCTCATTTGAACTCAATTTTAAACAAATAATATACCGTTGGAAAGCTCTTGGAGTCTAGTTTCAAATGAGCCAAAAGTTTTACTCAAAAATAATTTTTCGTTTAAAAGATATAATCAAAATACTGACTATAGGTTAGAACAGAATAATTTTTTATTACAGTAAAATCAACTTTCAGTTTTTCAAACTATATTTTAAATAGTCATATATTTCTCATTTGGACTCCTTTTTGAATAAATAATATACCGTTGAAAATATCTTTGAGTCTACTATCAAATGAGATTAAGATACTTGAAAAAATGATTTTTCGTTTATGAGATATGATATAAAGAGTGACCAAAGGTCAAAAACTAACTTTTGTAAAATTTCATATCTCACTATCTTTTTGTTCAAAATAATTGAGCCAATGTATGCAAATCTAAATCATTGAGTTGCACAAATATACTAGCCTATATAAAATATACCTAATGTAAACACATAGGCTATCTTGATGCATCCAAGCTTCCAAGACTTCAAATCTTCTAATTCTTCATTTCTTGGAGCTTCATCCTTGCATGTTGTTTTCCTTGAGTGAAGCATGATATTGCTTTTCCTTGTTCTTCAATACAATGCTCACTCTTCTTGTTTTGAACCAACCTATAAAATATATCTTACTTGCAAACCCAATGGTTAGTTTAATAGCATGATTCAATATATGCAACATACATATTAAATAACATAATCATGCTTAAGTACTTGTAGCATATATATGATAATTAATCTTTATATATATCAATGCTACTATTCAAATACATTTGTCATCATCAAAACTTATGACATATAGCCTTAGGGTCAACATAATAGAGAAAATAGTAAAAAAGATAGTAAAAAAATGTTCATTTCCTCATTAAAAGCATTTAACTTTTTTAGGTTAGGGTATTTTAGTAAAATACTTCATTTTTAATTTTCAAGTGATACAAAATTTAATTGTTAGCATATTCAGGGCATTTGTTTTCATTTAACTAGAGTCAGAATGTGATTTGTTCATATTTCAAACCATCCAGTGTGTTTTTTTCAATTTTGTTTAAATACTTAATAGCTCTAAATAATAAATATATATTAGATGGCATTTTTTTTAAAGATTAATAGATCTAAATTTGAACAAATATATGAATATTAAGATATTATCTTTAGATTTGAATACTAAATAATTAAAATGATTTATTTTTTAATATCTATAAGAATTAAATATATGTCAATAAAAGATGCATCTAAAGCAATGTCTGAAATTTATTTAGATTTATTATGAGATGTGATTGAATAAGATATATTTAGAGCTATCAATTATTTCATGAAAATAAAAAACAAATAAATTTAATGATATGAAATTTGAAAAAAAAAATCAAATTCAGAGCTTCCTTAAGTGTAAACAAATGCCTCTTGTGGCCTTATTCAATTAGATCTCACAAAAAATCTAAAAATTGTCTAAAAAACAAATACTCTTATTTATTTAATATTCATATTTAAAGACAATATTTTAATCTTAAAAAAACAAACGCCCATTAAATCTGATTTTGGGTGTTTATTTTAGCTAAAATTAATTTAAATTTGTCAATTTAACCAACCAGCTCGATTTAATTAGATGAGAATTAATATTAGTTGATTCAAATGATTAACACTTTTTTTAACCACAGTCTCACGATCGAGTTTTATGAATAAAAAAAAATCAGTATTTGAAAAACTTTACACCTTTATTATAGCCCAACTCGAAGTTTAATAAGTTTTCTAAAATTGATGATTCAAACTAATAATTTTGGATTGGAAGAAATTTCATTCAATCAATATGGTCATTATATAATAAAACCAAATTAGTCAAATCCAATTTTAATTGGTTTAGATGAAATTTGAGGGTCGATTTCTAAAATAGAAAAATAGTTGAAATTTTAGAAAGAAATCAACATTAAATATTTTTTTATCTCAATAATGAAAATACATATTTAAAAAAAAAGAATCACAATAAGAATATTTCAACATAAATTTAAACTTATTTCAACCATAAACAAATCTAAGTTCATATTAATTAAAAACTAAAAGCATATTAAATAAAATATAACTATATAATTTTAATATAATAACCAGTTAATTCAGTTGATATTGGATGCCTATATATTATAGTCATCAAACAATTAAACTGATTTAATCCATTTTTATTGAATTCCCTAGGTGTTGATGAATTAGAATTGGATGAGGTCAATTTTAGACACTCCAAAATTAGTTGACTTTTATACTAAAATATTACATGCGTGGTGCATGGATACACATAATTTATTCCTATTTAACACAATTTTCTTTCTCCAAACACCTAATCCCCCATTCCTATATTTTTTGGGTCACCTTTTGGTCTATTTCTTCCCAATTTTTTATTTTTATATTTTTTGTATGAACCTAGGATATTATTCAAAGCCACATGGACTTAATACTAATTATTATAAGGCTGTGAGTGTTTAAGATTAAGGGTTTGTTTGGAAGAGTTTATTTTGAGTTTATCTGACTTTTTTATAACATAAGTGTTTATGTACGTGTTTGAGAGATATTATAGAAATAACTTATGACATGCCAATAAATAATTTTCAGCTTATTTTCATAAACTTTTTAAAATAACATATGAAAATAAGTTAAAAACAGCTTCTGTGAAATTTGTCCTTGTAAACTCTTTAATTATAAAAATAACTTATATAGAAGCACTTATATGACAAATATTTATTCTATAAACACTTAAATAAGTTGTTTACTCAAATAAGACCTAAAACCCTCACAACAAATGTGCTATTTAAGATTTGAACTTATGTTTTTCTTTTTAAAGAGGTGATCGGCTGCTTACCACATCAACCAATAACTTATTCGTGTCTTCACAACATTTCCTCGTCACCCTCTCTCTCATTTCTTAGCAACTGTTTTTGGTTTCATTAAAGTATAAATTCAACGTCCTTTGAATTCAATAGAGTAAGTGAAAAAACCCTAACATCTCTCGGCAATTTCATTCAAATTAAATTAGGGCTATGTTTAGTGCAATTAACTTTAATTTATCTCTCCAATTGTTGTGAAATGAAAAAACTAATAGGCATGGAGAATTAGGGTTGCATTTAATAAATTTTGAAGTTTTTTAAATTAAAGCATTTTAACTATAGTATCAAGCTAATAATAATAATGATTAACTACCAATACTGATTGATTCAACTGGTTATACTTGTTTCCCTTTAGCAAAGTGTTATATATGAGTTTTGTAAATGAACAAAATGAGCATTAAAAAGTTTAAAACATAATGAGTTTTTATATACTAGTAATTTCAAACAAAAAAATTTAATAATTTGATCATTGAAAGATTATTCTTGTTTTAATTTAGTCATATAAAGATAATGTCCCTCAATTTAATTTTTAAAATATCACTATTAATCTTTCAATATAGTTTTGCGACAACAAAAAAATGTTCTTTATTGATGCAAAAATGACATTAGATATTTGGGTAAGTCCATGTCATTAACTAGTGGCCACGTTTACGGTTTTAGCTAATGAATCGATAATTTTGATTGGAAGAAAGCATTTAGAGAACTGAACTTAGAGAAAATTTATCTTTGATAGATTGAATTAAAAAAAAAATTCAATGATTGCATAGAAAAAAAAAATTTAAAGACCAATACTGAAAGAAAAGCCATGTATTAATGACTAAATTATTAACTTACCCTACAAATAATTAAAACATACATAATCAAGCAATCAACAATGTTAATAAAGTTCAACATACATAACTTTCAAAACCTAAAATCAATCATATCTACCTATATATAATTTTATTAAAAACAATTTATCTACATTTTTTTATATTAATATTGATTATTAATTTTTTTTACTATAGAATTGCAATATAATTCTTTATATATATATATATATATATAGTATTAATTGTTTTACTTTTACATATATCTACATGGTTTTCCTCACTCCTCTGCAAGCTGGATTGAGTTCTAGGACTGATCCGATCTTCCATGTCTAGAGCAACAATTTTCTCAATGATTTGTGACAGGAACCAGGCATAAAGAATTCCAATCTTTCAAATATTAAATTATTCTTAAAATTTGAATATAATAATAAAATATTATTTTCTTTTAAATTTCTATAAAATAATTCAACAATTAAAAAATTAAGTAAACTACTAATTTGGTCTTAAAATATTACAATTACCTCAATTTAGTCCTTGAAGGATTGCATTTATTTTGATCTTTTTTTTTTTGTCAACGTGACTTTTAACAACGAAAATTGATATTTAATAACAGTAGATTTTGTTATTTAATAACAAAAGTATCCAAATTAAGACAAATATAATCTTTTATAGACTAAATTGAGATAAATATAAACTTTTATAGATCAAATTAAGACAAATATAATATTTCAAGGATCAAATTAAAAAAATTATAATATTTAAAAAAACTAAATTGGTAATTTACTCATAAAAAATTAAGCTCTAGAAAAGACAACAATTGTTTTTTATTTAACAACAAAAATGACAAAATTTAGACAAATTTAATTATTTTTAATAATTAAATTGTGACAAATACATTATTTTAAGAACTAAATAAAAAAGATTATAATATTTGGAACAACTAAATTAGTAATTTAGTCATAAAAATTTAAGCCCTAAAAAACTTGAATTCCTCGTAAGATTACAAAGCCTTGTGTGTTTCACATAAACGTACTGTTTCTGTGTATCTTGTCTTCAAGCTTGTCAGCAATTGTAATAAGCCCATAACCCCAAGATATGTCATTTTCTCTCTTTGTATTTAGTAGTGTCAAATGACTTGATAATAGGTTAGAGTTAAATGAGTTGGTCAGCTAGCTCGTTTAAGCTTAATTTTTTAACAGATTTATTTTTTTGAATCTAAACTTGTTTATTTATCGGTAGATTACGAATTATTTTGACATTATTATTTGTAGTTATTCATGCACATGCACGGTCTTTTGCCATCAATTTAGGTTTAACTCTCACATTCAATCCATACTAATGTTGGCTGATTTATACATTTAGTATTTATAATTTTTCTCAGTTTTCAAGTTAGTTTTTATATTTTATTTTATTATAAGTTGGTCTATACACTTTTTGTGAACATTTGTGAATGAGTCCTAACAATTAAAAGGTGTGTCATGTGGCAATGAAGATCAAAATTATTTCTGGTGCATCCCATTTCGAGGACTCACAAAAATCTCTCAAATGGTGCCACAATTCGTCCTTAGTTTGAAATGTAGGCTGCAACTCATTAGCATAAAGCTGGAATCGTTAGTAATTGTTGGTCAGCCATACAACGATGAATTCGTTCTCGAGCTTTGTATACACTGCCCATCACGCTATGGGAGATGACATGGCGTCTGGTGTGATGCAGTGTTGCACAGAAAATGATTATCTACCTTTGAGAATCATGTCTTTTTCTATCTTCAAACAGGAGTCATCAGATCGCACAAGATGAATGACATCCTAACATCAATGAAACTGTTAAACCAGATGCCGTCCATCTTGCATGATCCGATGATTCTTGTTTAAATGTAGAAAAAAGTTGGGATTCTCAAAGGTAGAGAATCCCTTTTCGTGTTGCACATGAAGTAAAAGATTTGGTGGTGAGTGAAGTGTTGTGGTTATTGACTTGGCTTGCTTACATGGTCGCCATGTCATCTTCTTCCTTGCCACATAACACGCTTTTTGACTGAGGGGACTTATTTACAAATGTTCCAAAGTGTAGGGTGGTAACTACTTACAACAAAATAAAAATATAGAGACTACCATACAAATTAAGCAAAATCATAGGGACTAAATGTATAATTTAACCTTATTCATGCACATGTACTCCATTTTGCCTTGAATTTAGGTTTAACTAGATATTAATGTTGGTTTTATTTAAGTGATTTAATATTTATTTTGCTTAGCTAAGATCTCAAAATTGATTGAGTCTTGGGAATGAAAAATAGCATTAAAAGAACATTATACTTTTTTAGTTCAACATATCTTAAACAAAATTAGTTGAAGTATTTTGATTTAATGAACAATGATGTCTCCAACCAAAAAAAAAAATCTTCCATTAAAGGTGATTTTTTTTTTCAAAATATAGGAAGGCGTTTTAGTCAATAAAATTGATTTGTTCATGGTATTTAAGAGTAAAAATAGAGAACTGAAACTCAATAATTTTATTAGATTTAAAAGTAAATTATCAATTTAATTTTTAAAAAATTACATTTGTTTTAATATGATTTTTTTTTGGCTAAATCATTAAAATTGTCATTGCTAAATTTTAATTTTCTCATTGTTAATAGTCACTTTGACAAATTGAAACATGAAACTGAGACAAAATCTTCCTGGCATTAAAATAAGATGCTTAATCTTTCATAAACTAAATTAAAATAATTGCAATATTTGAGGATAAATTATTAATTTACTCCAGATTTAAACAGGACTCCATATTTCTTAGTTTAATAATTTGTACCACTAGAGGAGAGTTTAATATACATAAAATCCTTGTCATCATATCTATTTTGTACCACTAGAGGAGAGTTTCCCTCCTGTTTTTTTTTTTTTAAATTGAGGCATAGTGAAATTGTGCTTTCAAACACATTAAACTTTCATAAAGGAGAAGTGGGACCTTTGTGGGACAAATTTTACAGAACATAACATAATATATACCAAGTTTTTGTTGGGACATTAGAATTCAAAACAAAAAGGGTTTGTTCTGTTAAAAGCAGATAGTTGTTGGGACCCCTTTTGTTGTATCTCTTTTCTTTCTTCCAATCTTTGAAAAGTTGCTTCTTCATTTATGCTTTTTCTTCTTCTTCTCCACTTCTGTCAATCATAACTGGATTTTTACTAGATTTGGATTTGAAGTCAATCATTTTTTAATTGAAGAAAAGGACATGAAATTTTTTAATTAACTAAAAAAGTTACTAAGTACTTTTGGAGAAATAGAATAAGATATGTTAAACAATAAAATAATAGTTTTATTAATATATAATTTTTTCTGAATATTTAGCTAAAAAAATTTACTATTTACAAAATACAATTACTTCTCACAAGATTTAACAAACTTTTTATAAATTTTTTATCTTTTTTATTCTTTTCTTTCATGTTATATTTCTTTTTTTAATTATTTTTATAATAATATTATTTTTGCCAAAAAAAGAGAGCAAGAAAAAAATAGAAAAGCAATTACAAAATATTATAATAATAATAATAAGATAATATAATATAAGTTTAATAAAATTAAATATGAAAATGTTTACTAATTTATTATATTATATATTTCTAAAATATAAAATTAATATATATGTATATATATATAATTATTACCAATTCAATCCCTATTCGATTATAGTCAAACCAATGAACTATGAACCAGTATATTTATCGGTTCAATGACCAGTCTAATTTTTAAAACATTGTATATAGCTATTAAATTTTTTTATTATTTATGTTTTTCAATAAAATTTATTTTTTGTACAATATGTGCTTTTTTAAAAAACAAAACCATTTATTTACCATTATTTTTATTACAAAAAAAATCATAGTTTCATGTTATATCTTGACATCAATTTAATTTCATTTTCAACATATTATTAATAAAAAAATCACTGCATTATATTGAGCAAAAGGTTAAAATATAAATAATATGTAAAGGATATTTTTACAGCACATATCAAATGATAAAGGAAATAGATGACATTTTTTTAACCAAAAGAGACATGAAGTGTTATTGAACTAATATAAACAGAATCGATACAATTAACTTTTTAATTACTCTTTGATTTATTTTCAACCAACTATTTAGATACTTTAAAAAAATATCTTCTTAGCAATCTGACTTAGAGGGAAATTTAAAATCTATATTATACATAGGTTAAATTATTCTTTTGGTCCTTATAGTTTCACTTGATTTTTAATTTGGACCCCATAGTTTAATAATTTGTAATTGAGTCCTTATAATTTTATATATTTTTAATTTAGTCCTTGCCATTCAACTTTTCAAGTATTTCATTAAATTTTGCTAATGTGGCTAACCATATGCATATTGAGATCTAAATATACATGATTTATGCCAAAAAATAGATAATTAAATAATATTAACTCACATATATATATATATAACATGTAATGCAACTTACCTTAAATAATTAGGATAAATTTGCTTGAGTCATGTATATTCTTAATAATAGTATATAATTGGTCATATATTGCCAAAATTAAATAGAATATTGACAAAATTTTAATAATAGGGATTAAATTAAAAACTTATGAAACTATAAAACAAAATTTCAAACTACAAGACTAAATTAAAAATTAAGTAAAACCAATGACTAAAACCATAGTTTAACTATATATATCATCAAAATGGCCTATGATTTGATTGATTAAAAAGAAAGAAGACCAAAATGATATTAAAGGTGCTCTCAATATTCTGGCATTTTGACAAGAAATCAAGTGGCCATGTCTTGCAATCATTCAAAAAAGTCCATTGATTGCTTTTACTATTGGCGGTTTTAAGTTTCAATTGCAAGCTCATAATGAGCTTAGATGATTGTTGTATGCCATTCAAATTAATTCAATTTAAGCGCAAAATTTGTGATTTTTTTTCCTTAAAGTTTCATATTAAATGTGGATGTGTATTAAAGAACCCTTTCGACATTTGAAGGACTTAATTTTTATTTTTTTGGTTTAAAGGTAGTGTAAGATTGAGCCAGTGATATGAATCGTATTGCTTTGCCTAGTTTATTGGCTAATGGATTTAACAGTTATGTTGAAAAATATTAGTCATTTAGTAATTTAAATAACAAGTGGATTGCTGTAGGATGAAAACGCCCTTAAAAATGAGACTTCTAACTATTTTTTTTGTCTCTTTTTTAGGATGATGGAAGTCATAGGTAGACATTGAGCATTGAAGATTGCCCTCACCTTAAAGCATGATGATGCTCATAATTTGCTTAAGGTAGCATTATTAAACGGCTCATTTTGGTTCGTAGGCTACTTTTTTCTTAAATTCATTTTTATATATTTCAATAGTATAATTTTAAGTTTTTTATAAAAATATAATTTATATATGTAAAAGTTATTTCTTTAATATTTTTAAATAACAAATAACAAATAATTTTAATTTTTTTATATTTTTTTAAATTAACTATATTATATTTAAATTTAAAAATTTAATATTTATTTTTAAGAAATTGCAAAAGTTTTCATATCCAAATCTATTATATTTATTGAATGTAAATTTATAAAATATAAAAAAAATAATAAAATAAGATTATTTATACTAAATAATATATTTTTGTAAAAAATATTTTTTTTAAAAAAAGATTCAGACAGATTAAAGTCAAATCAAATGAGCGCTATAGTTATTCACTTATTTGCCTCGCCCTAGTTCCCGGATAGATGTTTGTCCAAAATAGCTTTAGCTATGTTACCGAAGCCCATCATAGCCCAATATTTGGCCCAACGATATAAATGTTTCTCGGTCTTATTTATCCCTGATGAATAAGCCCAATTAGCCCAAAAGGTTAGGTGGAATCTTAGGCTTATGTTTTGGATTTATTGAGAAGTTCAGATCTGATACATAGACGTTATATCTTTTGAATCTTGTATTATTTTCTATAATCCGTACCTTAGTGTCATGTTAATGAGATTAGATTTCAGACTCCCACATAAAAAATTGTTTAGATTATTGACAAAAAAGGAATTGATTTGACCCCAAAAAAAATTAATGGCGTTTTGATGATTATTTTAAAATTTCAAAAAAAATATTTCTCACACTATTTTCTAATCTTTGAAAAAAAAAAAAACGAACAAAGACTCTCAATATAGGTGTGCCTAAACAATAATTTTCACTTGAATTTTGTATTTCAGGGAGAAAAGGAAATAAGCAAAATAAAATTTGCAATTCATAAAATAAACTTTTTTTTTTCTTTTTTAGGTTTTCCCTCGTCAATCTTCTTCACTTCCCCGCGAACTCTGGATCGGCACATCGGAGCTTCGCGAAACGCTTCCCTGAAATACAATGGAGTTTTGAATATCTCATTGACTCGAGTTGTTACTACTTGATCCCAAAGAGTGTTGGTTATCCCTTTTAACTGTGTTTATTTCTTTCAGTGTTATTTCTATAGTAATGGTACTGGGGTTGAATCTGCTGGGAAAGGTATCTGCCCGTAGACGCTTGACTCATTTTTGTGCAAATCCTTTATCCTGTGTTGGATTGAGTGTATTTTCAACTTCTAATTCTGTACCACAACGGGAGGGGATATGTAAAAACGACAATATCAATGATGGTTATGAATATGATTGTTTGGGGAACAAAGGGTCTGGATTTCCTGGGGAATTACGTTTTGCAGGAAGTTTCAGTGATGATGCTCATATTCGTCAACACTTAAATTCTGGGTCTCTTAACATGGTTGAGTCTAATGATGATAAGCACGACAAAAATGATGATAATGATGAGGATGAAGATGAAGATGAGGATGAAAATGAAGGAGAGTGTGGTAGTGATGATGATAGTCTCGAAGTTCTGAGTTCTTTTGAAGGAAATAACAAATAGAGAGAAGATATTAAAAGATTTGATACTGATGAGAATGAATTTAGACACCCTTTGGTCAGAGAGGTTTGTAGGTTAATTACACTTAGGTCATCTTGGAACCCTAAATTGGAAGGAGAATAGAGTCACTTATTAAGAAGCCTCAAACCTCCGCAAGTTTGTGCTGTTTTACGCTCTCAAGATGATGAACGTGTTGCTTTGAACTTTTTCTATTGGGCTGATTGGCAATGGCGTTACCGACATGACACTATTGTCTACTATACAATGCTTGATATCCTTAGCAAGACTAAATTGTGTCAAGGAGCTAGGCGAGTTCTTCGGCTAATGACCCGTAGGCGAATTCAACGTTCACTTGAGGCTTTCAGTTATGTGATGGTATCTTACAATTGAGCTAGCAAGTTGAGGAATGTCCTGAGAATTTTGACCTTGATGCAGAATGCTGGTGTTGATCTTAATTTATCTATATGTAACACTGCTATCTATGTCTTGGTGAAGGGGAACAAACTGGAAAAGGCATTGAGGTTCTTAGATCGAATGCAACTAATAGGAATGGAACCCAATGTTGTCACTTATAATTGCTTGATCAAGGGTTTCTGTGATTTAAATCAAATTGAAGGTGCATTGGAGCTTATCGCTAAAATGCTGTCTAAGGGATGCATGCCAGATAAAGTTAGTTACTATACTGTGATGGCTTTCCTCTGCAAGGAGAAAAGAATTGAAGAAGTGAAGCAGCTAATGGAGAATATGGTTAGGAAGAGTAAATTAGTACCAGATCAGGTTACATATAATACTCGTATCCATATACTTTCAAGGCATGGACACGCAGGTGATGCTCTAGCATTTTTAAGGGAGCCGAACAGAAAGGTTTTCACATTGATAAGGTTGAGTATAGTGCAATAGTTCACTCTTTTTGTAAGAAGGGAAGGATAGGTGAGGCAAAGTGTCTAGTGAACAATATGTTTTTATAGGGTTGTATCCCTAATGTAGTGACATATACTGCTATTGTTGATGGGTTTTGTCGCATAGAGAAAGTGGATGAAGCTAAAAGGATGCTGCAGCAGATGTATAAACATTGGTGCAAACCAAATACTGTATCATATACAGTTTTGTTAAATGGCCTCTGTCGCAGTGGGAAGTCAGTTGAGGCCAGAGAGATGTTGAATGCAAGTGAGGAGCATTGGTGGACCCCAAATGCTGTCACTTACAATGTTGTAATGCATGGGCTATGCAAAGAGGGAAAATTGTTTGAGGCGTGTGATTTGGTCCGTCAAATGGTCAAAAGGGGATTTTTGCCAACGCCAGTTGAAATTAACTTGCTACTTCAGTCTCTATGTCAAGATGGGAAAACAATTTGAGGCTAAAAAGTTTTTAGAGGAGTTTCTGAATAAGGGCTGTGCCATCAATGTTGTAAACTTTACCACAGTGATTCATGGTTTTTGTCAGATTGGTGACTTGGAGGCTGCCATGTCTGTGCTTGATGACATGTATTTAAGCAACAAGCATCCTGATGCAGTCATAGATACAACATTATTTGATGCATTAGGGAAGAAAGGTAGAATGGAAGAGGCCACTGAACTTATCATGAAGATGCTCAACAAAGGTTTGGATCCTACTCCTGTAATATACAGGACAATTATCCACCGGTATTGTCAACGGGGTAAAGTGGAGGATTTGTTGAAATTATTGGATAAAATGCTTGCCAGACAGATGTTCAGAACAGCATACAATCAAGTTATTGAGAAGCTTTGTGATTTTGGAAACCTTGAGGAAGCTGGTAAACTTTTAGGGAAGGTTTTGAGGACCGCGTCAAAACTTGATAGTGATACATGCCATGTTCTGATGGAGAGCTATCTGAATAAAGGGATGGCTCTTTCAGCATATAAGGTGGCTAGTCGAATGTTTAGCCGTAATTTGATTCCGGACCTTAAGTTGTGTGAGAAAGTGAGCAAGAGATTGGTGCTGGATGGTAAGTTGGTAGAGGCTGATAACCTTATGTTACGATTTGTCGAGTGTGGATGTATCACACCACAAAATAAGATGCATTTGTGAAGTTAGTTGCTGGTTGAAGCTCAAATGGTATAGATATTGTTCTTTTTCCTACATTCATCATTTTACATTGTTGGCATTCCGTATTCTTTAAATTCATTGTGGTGAGGGCTTTATTCCTTTTTCTTTATCCTTTTAATAATTTTCACATACAATCATTTATGTAATTAGATTATATCACATTTTTTTGTTCATTTGTAGATTTGTTTCTCTTCTTTAGTGCTTAGCATTTTCTTGGTCATTCAGAGATTTTTTTCTCTTGTTTCTTTTGTTCACATGTTTGTTATCTTCCTTTCCATGTAGCTGTAACTTCCTTCTTGGATGGAGAAAGAAGAGTACATCTGGGTGAAAAGATAACCTTCCTATTGAAATTACAAAAGAACCCAGAAAATTTGAATATGGAAAAGCTTCGCAATCCAATTAATATACCTTAGTGTACATTTAGATTAAGGAGAGTGATGGAGAAGCGAATGAAATGTTTAATTTAGACATTCCCTTTTAGATCTAAATCAAATCATTCCTTCCTTCCCTTCTCAATTCAAATATACACTAAAGGAAAAGCTTAAATTACCCAGAAAGCTGTATTTCATAAGGAGGCCATGTAGATGATACTAGTAACCTGAAAGGCCTAGTGGCGTGGGTCTAAGTTCTAACTGCTTTTTAAAATAGAAGTTGACTAAAATTTGATTCAGCTAAAAGTATGCTGATTGTTTTATCTTTATAATGTGTATTTTGCTTTTTGTTGCTCTAGTTTGTATGTAGTTATTGCTTCAATGGCAGTCACCGTGGGTTTATCTTTTCACAATAACTACAATATAATTCATGAGTAGGTATAAAGTTAATGGAATCTGATGGATCTATCCTTCCATGTTTAGATGAATATTTTTGTTTAATATTTAGGTCCAGGTTTTGGATATGCTATTGCTAAATTCAGGGACTTCTGAGATGATAATATTCACGTTTGAAACTTTCTAGAGGTCAGTCAAGGGGTTCAATATATAGCTTTGTTGCAAAATGAACTGCTTTTAGCAAAGCACACCCCATATGCGGGATACTACAGTTCTGATGCTGTTCAAGACCTACAGAAGCTGCCTTCAAGTAGCAGCTAATACAGAGATCCCTGCGATGGGCACACTTAAATTCACTGTCAGTTTTTAGTTGTCAATGTTTGAAGGTGATTCACTGTTGCAGATGAATCAGTTGGAAGGGGGTGCCCTTCAAATGTATTGAGCTGTTGAAGGATCTTTGTAAGCAGCATCATGGTGCAAACATTATGATGGTGCCCATCCACTTGTTGATACTGACAAAGGTGCTTTATTTAGATACAACTATTTTCCATTGTAGATAATGTATGCATCGAATTTGGGTCTCAATACTTGAGATGGGTCAACAAGAAGTTACCATCTAAAGTGTATCAAGCTAAGCTCACAAGTCTTCCTCATTGTTCCAACAAGTGGTACAAGAGCTCATGGTTTCTTTTGGCTAAGGGATTGAATGACTAAATGATTCTGCTAACAGAAAGAGGAGGAAAATAGGCCTTCTAAGTATATGATCCCATGGAAAATGCAAAACACCTATGAAAGACAAAAATGGATGTTCTTTGAAAGCCACCTCAAGAATGCGAGTATGGTGTTGCTATTCTGATGATGATCTTTTTCCAAGAAAAATTCTCACGAGAGTGAATCACCATATTCCTCAAATCACTGAATGTTAACATTCTCTCAATCTGTCTTTTGCACTGATGTTTTAACTAAGCAGAGAACGGGACTGATATTCTGAAGTGGTGTAACGCATTAATCCGTATCCCTGCTTTATGTCATTATTGACAATTGTAGTAGATACTTGCACTTGACCAGAATGACCTTTGCTCTGTCAAGTCTTCTGCAGCAACCGATTCTCCTTACCATAATGGTAAATATTAGCAGTTAAAGTCCTAGAATCCACTTGTGACTAAGGCACCAGTAAAAGTGCTGCTTCTCTTTCCTTGATTAAACTTCTTATCCTTGCAATTTGTTTGAATGTTCTACTTCCTTTTGCTCTGATTTTATTCAGGATCGTGGTGGCACTGTGCTTATGAGAGATGGATCCAGGTTCCAGAAATTGGGACTGGGAGTTTGATGCATTGACCATGTGTCTATTAAGATGCTTGTGTGGATCTTCATTCTCTAGACCTTTGAATGTTGGTAATAGGTGAATCAAATTTCACCTCAAATCCAACTTCAAGACTGGATAAGTAATACATAATGGCTACTGATTCAGTGGAGGTGCGGCTAATTGCCTTTTGATTATCATTCTCCATTCACTTGTGAATCAAGAAACGCTGGGTTTGGACTATCTCAATTAAATTTGAAATTTGATTAATCATGTATCGTGAACGGAGATTAGTTAAGTAAAAATACATCCAGAGGCTTCTGCTGCAGGTTCCATATATAATGCATAATATTAGAGTTCAGTTCCAATTTTGGGTTTCCAGAATTTGCATGGAATAAGAATCTTCTTTATACATGTATATAGGTGGGACATTCTATTGTGAGAAGTGAAAAGAGTCAATAACTACCATAGGATCACAATTATTTGTTAAGATTCAGGCAAAATTGGTTGAGGCTAAAATCAAGGGAGGTAGTTTCCAGACATTCATAGGTAGTTATCATCTGGTTATCTCGTTGCATTAATGATGGGGGTTTAATCTTAACTATTAATTTTGATCTGATGGTAGTTATCGACTCTTTTACCTCTTACAATAAACCACTCATCTCACTAGATTTGTCTCATACATAGGCAAACACACGCACAATGCTGCTAACAATTAAAAGAAAAATGACCAACCTCATTAGGTGCCTATATGAATTACATCTTTAAGGTATGAATTACATCGAGTAAATTATTAGTATGGTCGTTAAAAGATTATAGTTATTTTAATTTAATTTATAAAAAATCAATTGTCTTAATCTGGTGTTTAAAAGATTGTGTTTATTTCAAATAACAAAAATTGTAAGATCTAACAATGATAGATTTCATGATTTAGTAACAAAAGGATTAAATTAAAAAAAATAAAATTTTTTAGAGATTAAATTGAGTTGTTTAATCTTTTAAGGACTAAACACCGACAAAATCAAAAAAAAAAATAACTTTTTGTTAGTCTAATACTTGAGGATTTCTTGGTTGTTGCTGACTGTGATAGGAGAATCAAGAGCACATGATTCTGTGAGCGTGTTAGAAAATGACAGGTACCTTATTTATTCAAGGCATGCTTGATCTGCACCATATAGCTGAGGAAAAAAAAGCATGAGGATTAGGACTCCATTATGGAGAAGAATGAAGATGATGACAGTAATGGGTCCTGAAGATTTTTGGCGATGGGATGATGACGTTGAAGCTTTTGAGCCAACCTTGTGATGGGGCAACGTATTTGATTTTGATGGTATTCATTTTCTTCCCCCAACTCCTTGTTTAGTCATTTATTGCAGCTAAAGCAATTAAAGCTTTTTGAAGCGTTCAATAGTTTTCTGATAGTAACAGCTACTTTGTTGCCTACCACGCCCTTGATATTTTATTTTAATTGTTTTTTAATGGTATGGGACATTATTTGGAATAGGAGAAATTATATTTTATTAGCAAAAGTACTGTCTTTGAATTTTGTCCTTTCTTTCAATTATAACATTGAAATCCATTTCGTATCAATTATCTGATATATTTTTAATTATGCATCTCAATTTAACGTTATTCAAATATTTAATAATAGATGTTAATATAATATTTTATTTTGAATATGTCAAAATAATTCAGATATAATATGAAGTAAAATAATAATATATAAAATAAAAATTAATTATTTTGATTATTATTAGTTCTAATTTTATGTGACAAAACCAAAGTGAATTATTAGGTGTTGACATATGTAAGATGAGATGTCATGTTAGCATCTGTCAAAAAATATTTGAACGACGTTAGACTAAGAGACATAATTGAAATTAATTAAAAATATAGGGGTTATAATGAACACAATAAAATTGTAGATTATAATTGAAACATAGGGTAACATTCATAAATAGTACTTTTGCTATTTTATTTTAAAACTAAACTAAGGTTTAATTATAAATTCGATAATGAATCTCAACTTAACAAAACATTTCCCTGAACTTAAAATCTCTAAATCTAATAAAAATTAACGGCAAGATGCCACATGAATTTTAACTACAATGGTAAAGCTTGGTTTTAAGCTTAACGTTTTTCCCATAAAAAGCTTATTTTTAGTTTTGTTTTAAAAATTCATTTTAGTTTCAAAGTTAATTAAGATTTAATATTTTCATTTTCATTTATAGTTTAATGGGTGTTTTATTATATTTTACAGTTTATGCGCTAAATCTGTAATTAGGTATTAGTGCAATACTAAAATGTAGTTTTCACCTTTGAAATAATATTATCCTACGCCTTTTAGCATTTTAGATAACATAAAAATATCCATAAAGGAAAGATAGTCAGATAGAAGTATTAAAATAATTCTCTAATTCCACATATAATTTGTAAGTTCCAAGGAATTTATTTTTAAAATTTTAAACAAAGTATGAAGAGATAGAGGTGAGAAATATCAAAGATTGGTTCAAAATAAAAGTAATTAGGATAAAATGAAATTTGTTTGGGTTTTGAAATTTAGTTTGTAAAACTTTTGTGTAGATACTAATTGATTATATTGTATAAACTTCCCTAAAAGTTCAATCACAACATGGGAAGATTAAAAAGAAGAAAAAGAAAAAAAAGAGAAAAATAAAAAGGTTGAAAAGAAAAATAAAAAATTTGATGTGCTTTTGCTTTTGCATTACAGAGATAAAGCCATAAAAGGCATATTTTATGTCCAAACTCCAAACTGAAAACACATTATTTGATAAAAACAGCTAAGTTATTTATATTCATAAATAAATGAGATAAATTTATATGCTTCATTTCAAGTAGGTATCATATACAGAAACCCTAATTTTCTCAATGGTAAGAAATCAACTTAAAATTGTCATTTAATTGTATCAAATATGATTCAAAGTGGAATCACAGAAATAATTGTGATCGAATTTTAAAGTTTCAATGTGTTTTTTCTTGAATTAAAACACTGCTTTTGAATGAAAACTGAAAGACATTAATTTATCCGAATTAAAATTTAGTTCCTAAGCTGTCTACTTATTTACATAGAAATCTAAAAGTAAAAAAATATAGTTATAATTAATTATCTATAATAAGAAAAAGTAATAAAGAAGCATATTCAGGATTCATTTATAAGTTACCTTTATCATCTTGAAAGTCATAAGTAGCACAACTCAATTTCTTTTAAGCAAACTTATAATGTATCATATAATTCTACAATGGATCAATAAAAAATTCTCATAAAAATGAGTGTTTTAAATAATATATTTATTAACATACTCTTTTTTTTTAAATGCAAAGAACTCCTTTTAATTTAGAAGATTGTGCAATTTATCCTTTCAACTTAAAAAAAGGTTGACAGTAAATTTCTCTAAATTTTAATTTTGTGCAGTATAATCCATCTATTAACTTTTTCATCCAAATCTATAAGGCCACATGTCTACATAGATTGAAAGATGCTAATTTAGCCAAAGAGTTTATCCGTCCTGTAATCATAAATGGTAAATAATAACTTTTTGGTAATTTTTTTCTATATTTTTGTAACAAAAAATTCTTAAAATAATAAATTGGATATATTTTTTTTATTTTAACCTTTTTTAGTCTATATCAACATATAATGTAATTAAAGATTTTTAGATGAAAAGTTAATAAATGTCTTAAGCTATACAAAATAAAAAATTTAAAAAAAAAATTCATTGTTAATTTTTAAAGTTAAAAGTGATAAATTACACAACTCCTTAAAAAAATAATAATAGTAATAGTAATAATAATTATTAGATTAAATTATGTTCTTAGTCCTTATAGTTTGACTCAATTTTTAATTTAATCCCTATAGTTTAAAATTTTGTAATTGAGTCCTTATAATTTTATAATTTTCTAATTTAATCCATATTATTAAAATTTTATCATTATTTTGTTAAATTTTAGTAATATGACCAATATAATATACATGACTTAAGATAATTTGTCCTAATTATTTAATATAAGTTGTATTACATGTCATATATATATGAATTAATATATCTTAATTATCTTTTTTTTTCTTTTGGTTGGTATCAATCACATATATTTAGAATCTTAATGTGCAAGTTAGTCACGTTAGAAAAATTTAATGACACACTGACAAAAGTTTAAGACTAAGGACTAAATCAAAAATTTATCAAAGTATAAGGACTCAATTACAAATTTTTATACAACAAGGACCAAATTAAAAATTAAGTGAAATTATAAGGACCAAAAGAGTAATTTAACCTTATTATTATTATTATTATTATTATTATTATTATTCATTTTAGCTTAAGACCAATAAAGGTTGATGTAACATGCGCCTAACTCTTCAATCTTAAATAGAATGCATGCAATCAATGGAGTGATGTGATAAGGGCTGAATGACATAAAATTTGAATGATATTTAACGAAATGTTAAATAGAGAGAAGCTTTGTAACAAATTGTAAGTTCAAAAAAGTGTTTTTGTTGAATTTTAAAGTTGAGCAAAGTAAATTATACTGAAAAAAAAAGTTGAGAATATAACATTTGGTAGTTGAATTTCAAAGAGGTGTTTCGTTGAATGTCTGGGTGACATAACATACTAACATTTGATCGTTAGGCAAATTGTTCCAAAAAAAGTTGAAGGCAAGGTACAATGACCTTAAAGTTGAGGATGAATTGTGTGCATTTTAGCCAATTTATTTAATTTTTTGTTTTTTTTTTAAAGTTTTTCTTTTGATGACAAAGGGTTCGAAGGGTGACCTTTTAACTTACAAATCAAATCCAAATACCATATCACTTAAATTAAATTCCCGGTGGTACTATTTAGTAATTCTTATTTGTTACAAGTATGGCAGTCAAAATTGAGATTTTATATAAGATTGAAAGTGACACATGATTGAAAGTGACACAAAATCTTATGAAAAATATAAAATAATATATACATATATATATATATATATATATATATATATATATATATATATATATATATATATATATATATATATAATGATATAAATTTTGTAAATAATACAAAGCCATCAAAGTCTTATTTTATTTTTATAAAAATGCTCAAATGTCATAAAATTAGTAAAGAGAAAATAGAGATTAACCCTCACTTTCTATTATATTTAGAAACTTTTTTTTCTCTCACCAAATAGATATTTTCTTCTTTAAAACTTATAATATTTTATTTTATTGTCAGTTTTCACTATATTAATTTAAAAATTAAACAAATTATGAATGGTAAGACTGTAATTATATAATATTAATAAAGATTTAAGTTAGTTTAATGACTTTTTTTTATCCCAATTGGCTTAATAGATTAGAAACATATTAATAAATTAAAAAAATGACAAAAATTTAAAATGTTATAAAATCGATAAAATCATAAAATTTCGTAAAATTTTAAAAGTTAAATCGAGATTCTATTGAAATCTTAGCATATTTAGATCTTACATAGGATCAATATTGTTCAGGTTGTTTAAAATTATAAGATCGTAAGATCTTAAGATTTATATCAAGATTTTGACAACCATAATTACAAGTGTAAAATAAACATTGATAGTAATCATAATTTTTTGAGTAAACTATACTTTTTTTTAAAAAAATGATTAAATTAAACTTATGTTTTTGTTGTGCAAATAATATTTAACTTTTTAACATTTGATATATATTATATAATATAAAAACCTCCTATATTATTTACTATTTGTAAAAAATTAAATTCTAGACACTTTAATATTGTGATTTTTTTAGAAACAATTGAATAAATGTTAAAATTGGCAGAATATACTTTAAAATAAAAAATTGTTGTATAATATATTAAAAGTCAGGAGTGATAAATAATGCTTTCCGAGAAAAAAATATTAGACATAATTTGATTAAATTTTAAGATAAATTAATATAATTTATTATTTTTCTTTCAAAAGTGAGTGATTCATATATTCTAATTAATGGAGTGAAGGTGGCATGATTGATGGGCATCAAATTTTCCTGAATGGATAAGCTTGATGAGATCCCATAATGGGATAAATTCATTCACTTTATAGCATAATATCATAATATCATATGAGAAGATGGAAGAGGGCCACAAATAATCTTTTTAAAAAAATTGAAATTGAACTCAACTTTATTTACTTGAAAATGGGTTATTTCGTTTATTTTTCATAAAAAAGTATAGAAAATTATTTTCATTCTATTTTTTTAATAATGTTTTGGTAGATATATTGGTATTTAAAAAAAATGAAAACTTGCAACATTAATTATAAGATTGTCAAAATGAGTTTAGCTCAATAGGCTAATTTATCACGGCCTTGCAAATAAAGTAGGGGTGAGTCAATTATTTAGTAGTCAATTTTGATAAAAAGGCTTTTAACCTGACACTTTTAAACCTTTGGAGTTTATATGGGTTACGATGGGTTAGTCTTTTTTTTAAAATATATTTTATTTATTTAAATTTTAAGTTTAAATCTATTTTTTTTAGAAGTTTAGTCTAATTTTTTTAAAGTTTGATAGTTTCAATTTTTAGTTTTTGTCATTTAAAATAATTAAAAATATATTTAAAAAAAAGAAAAATTTGCTTATTTGAAGGCTTAATATACTTATTTAGAAGTTTAGTTTAATTTTTTAAAAAATTTGATAGTTTCAAAATTTAGTTTCTATCATTTTTTAAAATGATAAATAAGCACATAGGCTGACTCAATCTAGCCAACGACTTTTGATGGACTGGACTACATGATTTTTAGGTCAAGATTTATATAAGACTCGACCTCGCTTAGTCTATATTCACTATTAGCCCTACAAAATTTGAGTTAGGATAAACTCATTTAATAACTCTATCTAATTAGAAAAAAGTTTGGTATTACATTTAAATGCATATCATTAAAAAAGAATAGGCAAAAAGACTTATTATCCAATGACATTAATTCTAAAGGTTAAAGTATATCATACTTCACGTGAACCGCACGCTTCACAGAATTAGACTACTATTTTGAAAGCTTATACAGATATTATATATAAACATAAATTACGGCAAAACTACTGATTCATATTTTAATTATAATTTTAAATTTTATTTAATATTAATTATAATATATATATATATATATATATATATATATATTCAATTAGTTTCAATTATACTTTTAAGTTTAATATAATTAAGACATTTAACAGCAAATTTTATCGTAACATTTTATTTTACACACATTAACATCAAATCATTTATACTTGATATGCCATTTTAAATATCACCTTAAAATGATCAAAAAGACCTAGTGAACCTTTATTAATAACAAAAAGAAATAATAATTTTATAGGATTTATAAGGTAATTTTGGTTATTTTAACTTAGTATCTAATGTGACATATCTAGAGTAGATGATTTGGGATTGATATGTGCTATATGTAATACCAAGTCAGCATTTGTTGTTAAATATTTTAACAGTATTAGGTTTAGAGGCATAATTAAAAGTAATTGAAAATATATAAGTTATAATAAACACAAAATAAAATTAAGAGTTTTAATTAGAACAAGAATCAAAGTTGAGTTTCAGGGGCATGAATGATATGAAACATAGTTACTTTTAAAATGAGTAACAAAATGTTTCATACTTACACTAACTCTCAAGATTATCAACGACAATAAAGGGGAACTATCTTAAGATGTAATTATAAAATTATAAAATTAGTACTAAATGACTTAATTTTATAGTAGAACAGTAAGTCTATTTGAATTTGGATTTTTAAAAATGATTTACATTTAATGTCTTTATTTTAGTCTTAAATTTGAAAAAAGTCTTATTATATTTTCAAATTTATGTACGTACTAATTTTGTAATAAATCCTAGTTGAAAAGATAAAAAACAATGCAACTTAAAATTGTCTAAAATGCCAACAACTATATTCAATTTAGAGGCTTATCTAATTTATCCCTTTAAATTTAAAAGTTGATAAAAGGACAATAAACTTCCAAACTTTCAATTTTGGTTGTTAATTTTGATCTAAAGTTTCAACTCCATTTTTCAGTTAAAGTCATGCTAATCGAATCCCTTCATTCGAAACATAGTGTAAAGAATATTTCAAGGACACTTGATCCATTAATATAGTTAACAATATCAAGCGAGTTAATTTTTTTTAGTGTGGATGTCTAAGATCAAACTAAACCGATTAAATTGAAAAAAAACTAACTAAAATTAAAAAAATATATAATTTAATTTTTGAAATATAAATTTTAATCGATTTAGTAGTTCAGTTTGAACCGAACCAAATTATATATAAAAAAATTATATTTTTATATATAATATTATATTTACCAAATCTTTTTAGTAAATAAATAAATGAATCTCATATCTTTGTAATTATTTTATTATTTTACAAATTTTGTCTTAAAAGTTTGAATCTATATGCCTTAGTTGTTTATTTGTGGACAATAAAAACAATTATAACACTAAGCTGATTATAATACTAAAAATCAAGATTTGACCGATTTTTATTTTAACATTTGATATATTGACTTCAAAGATAAGTGTATATCTGTTTATAATATTATGATAATGCAAAAAAAAAGCTGAATTAAGCCGCTCAAAACTTAATAAGCCTACAATTTTACAAAATTGATAAGCTCGGTTCAGTTTGGTTCAAGCTCAAAATTGAATAAACCAAATTGAACCAAGTCTATAAACACTCATATTTATTAGGACAAAATTGAGATGCATGATCTAATAAGGACCAAATTGAGAAAATTATAAATTTTTATGGATGAAATCAACAATTTACCCTATTAATATATAGCGAGAGAATATTCTGTTTCATCTAATGGTAGCTTGAGAATCTTGGACTTTTCCAGTAGCTACCACTTTGAAGTGTGCCTATTTGGTCTTATCTATGACTCTGAAACTACATACATAGCATTAATTCTGCAATTGTCTTCATCACTGTGAAGGAATGACCATACAATCATGCGCATGACAGTCTCCTGTGATGTCTGAAATCTTGTATATGAAGATCCAAATATCTAAGGATACTTTGTATTCAATTTCATCACAAATGCCTCTTTTTGTTTTTTGTTTGTGTTCTTTGATTACTTCACCATTGCACTGTCCATGACTTTCTAGCAGAACAACAAGGCAAAAATATCATTTTAGTCCCTCAACTTTCACCTTTGCGTTATATCGATCCTTTAACTTTCAAGCATGTTTTATTTTAATCTTTTTTACAAGCATCGTTAATTCAATCGACGGAAACTGTTAACATGACTATTGGGTCAACGAATATCTAAATCTCTATCTTACAAGAAAACATGTTGATTCATATTTATGAAAATAAAAGAATTGCACTCTCTTATGTCTTTTCACATCCGACCTACATCTTCCTCTTCTTCCTCTTCTCATTTTCAATTCCTCTATTTTCTTAGGTAATCGTTTGTGCAAAGTATGGTATGTGGGAAAGAGAAATAATCAACATCGCAAGAGTGTTTTGAAAATGTTATAGGATCCTCTTCAGTACAAAAAGATCGTGTTCCTTCTAGATTTTTAATTTTTAAAATCAACGGACTAGATTTTACTCACTTTTTGGATTTTTTTTTTGTCTGTTGTTTTTTTTATTTTGTAAATTTCATTTTTTAAGGGCCATTGATTTAAAAATTTAATGGTTTAGATTAAAAAATAGAACTCTCTTGTTTCTTTCAAGAACAAATAAGATAGGATCTGAATTCTTTGTAAATAATTAAAATCAAGTGAACTAAATTCTTTTATTCAGAATATAGGATGAAGAATATTTCAGAGACACTCGATCCACGTACTTATTAATGGTTAACAAAATCAAGTAAATTAATTTTTTAAATACTAAATTAAAAAAACTATAATCTTTCAATAATTAAATCAATAACTTACTATCTTAACATATAGCGACAGAATATTTTGTTCCCTCTTAAGAAAGTTTGAGAAGCTTTGACTTTTTCACTGTATGCTTATTCATTCTAACTTTTAGAGCTTTTTTAACAAATTTGGATTTTCTATTGATGACTCGTCGTTCAACTCAAAAGACGCTCACTTTTTGAACTGCACGATGAGCATCAATAGACGATTAAGATCTGTCTAAGAGACTTTAGTACTAAACCGTATCCGAATTCTTTTCAACCTGCCATCACTTTGATCTGTGCAATTTGTTCTTATCTATAAGACTCTGAAACTACATACATATAATTGTTGTATCGTCCTCATCACTGTGAATAAATACACAAGTGATGTCTGAAATCTTACAAATGAAAGTCCAAAAATTTAAGGATACTTTGTATTCAGTTCCATGTCAATGGCTCTTTCCTTTTGGCTCTTTTTGCTGTGTTCTTCAAATACTTCACCATTGCATCCTCATTGACTTTCTGTCGATAATTAAGACTGAGTTGGTTGAATTCGTTACGTTGATGGAGTTTTTGCTTTAACTTTTGTAAACCTACAAATTAATTCTTGAAAGATATATATTTTATAATATAGTTCTTAAAATTTAAGTGTCAAACGAGTTAGTTGTCATAAGTTACAAATTTAGTCATTCTATAGGACTAAATTGTATATCTATTCATTTTTGAAGAACAGCCTCATTAACTACATCGAATAAGTTTATAACATTTACAGACTAAATTGTGTAGAGTTAAACTTTTAGAGACAATTAACTTATGTATTTTTTAGGGACTAAATTGTTAATATAGTCCCTATGTTAATTTGGTCCTTAAAATTCAACTGTTAAATGAGTTAGTCCCTATTAGTTACAAATTTAATACAAATTTAGTCTTTTTGTAGGACTAAATTATATATTTATTCAATTTTGAGGGACTGACTCAATAACGATATCAAATGAGTTTATAACATTTAGGGACTAAATTTTGTAGAGTAAAACTTTTAGGGACAATCAACTCATTTATCTTTTAGGGACTAAATTGTTAACATAATCATTTATTAACTGATAGTGATGATATAAGAAACTATATATAAATATTAAATTGTGTCCATATGCAAATTAGTTTTTAATTTTCTTTAAGTTTTTAGCTTTTAAAAGTCAAGTATTGAATGAATGAGTTCATATAAGATACAAACTTAGAACTAATCGATATTTTCTATGAACTAATTCTAAAAGTCATCAAAATATAAATTTTATATATTAAACAAGTCTTAAAATATAATACATAAGAACTACTAAATAAGATCTTAATTTTGTGAAAATAAATGTTTGTTTTTGGCTTAAAAAATAGAAAGAAAGATTAGATGTAGTCAGAATTGCGATTCTACGATTCAATCAAGATCACGATCCTATACGATTTTGATACAATTTTGATCTTACTTGTAATTTTACAAGTAAGACTTTCAAAAGATTGCGATTTTGAATGATCTTACGATCAAGAACCTAATCTTGATTACAATGATTTTAAAATATAATTATAAAATTACTAATTAATACTAAATGACTTAATTTTAAAGTAGAACAGTAAGTCTATTTGAATTCAGAATTTTGAAAATGATTAAAATTTAATGTCTTTATTTTAGTCTTAAATTTTAAAAAAACATCTTATTATAGTTTCAAATTTATGTACGTACTAATTTTGTAATAAATCCTAGTTGAAAAGATTAAATACAATTCAACTTAAAATTGTCTAAAATGCCAACAACTATATTCAATTTAGAGGCTTATCTAATTTATCCCTATAAATTTAAAAGTTGATAAAAGGACAATAAACTTCCAAACATTCAATTTTGATTGTTAATTTTGATCTAAAGTTCCAACTCCAATTTTCAATTAAAGTCATGCTAATCGAATCCTTTTATTCGAAACATAGTGTAAAGAATATTTCAAGGATACTTGATCCATTAATATAGTTAACAATGTCAAGCGAGTCAATCTTTTTAGCATGGACATCTAAGATCAAACTAAACCAATTAAACTGAATAAAATCAAAACCAAAACTGAAAAAATGATATCTAGATTACTTTTTTAAATATGAATTTTAATTAGTTTAACAGTTCAGTTTGAACCAAACCAAATTTATATATAAAAAGAATTATATATATATATATATATATATATATATATATATAATATTATATTCACCAAATCTGTTTTGTAAATAAATAAATGAATATCATATTTTTGTTAATTATTTTACAAATTTTCCCTTCGAAGTTTGAATCTATGTGTCTTAGTTGTTTGGCAAAAACAATTATAACACTAAGTTGATTATAATATTAAAAATCAAGATTTGACCAATTTTTGTTTTAACATTTGATATATTAGCTTCAAAGATAAGTATATGTTTACTTATAATATTATATTACAAAAAAAACAAAACAAAACCGTTCAAAACTGAATTAAACAGCTCAAAAATTAATAGGTTTACAATTTTACAAAATTGATGAACTCGGTTCAATTTGGTTCAAGCTCAAAACTGAATAAATCAAACTGACCCAATTCTATAAACACCCATATTTATTAGAACAAAATTGAGATGCATGATCTAACAAGGACCAACTTGAGAAAACTACAAACTTTTATGGATGAAATCCACAATTTACCATATTAATATATAGCGAGAGAAAATTCTGTTTCATCTAATGGAACCTTGAGAATCTTGGACTTTTCCAGTAGCTACCACTTTGAAGTGTGCCTATTTGGTCTTATCTATGACTCTGAAACTACATACATAGCATTAATTCTGCAATTGTCTTCATCACTGTGAAGGAATGACCATACAATCATGCGCATGACAGTCTCCTGTGATGTCTGAAATCTTGTATATGAAGATCCAAATATCTAAGGATACTTTGTATTCAATTTCATCACAAATGCCTCTTTTTGTTTTTTGTTGGTATTCTTGTATTACTTCACCATTGCAGTCCTTGACTTTCTATCAAAACAATTAAGCAAAAATATCATTTTAATCCCTTAACTTTCACCTTTGCTTTATGTGGGTCCCTTAATTTTCAAATATGTTTTATTTTGATATTTTTTACAAACATCGATCGTTTAATCAGTGAAAATTGTTAACATGACTATTGACTGAACGAATATCTAAATATCTATCTTACAAAAAAAGCTAATGATTCATATTTAGGAAAATAAAAAAATTGCACTCATGTATGTCGTTTCACATTCAACCCTACATCTTCCTCTTCCCATTTTTAATTCCTCTATTTTCTTAGTGATTTTTTTTGTGCAAAGTATAGTATGTGGGAAAATTGAATAATCAACGATGTCGCAAGAGTGTGTTGAAAATGGAACAGGATCCACTCTAGTATAGAAGGATTGTGTTTCGTTTGGATCCTTGATTTATAAAATCAAGGGTTTAGATTTTACCCACTTTTTGGGTTTTTTTTTTCAATTTCATTTTTCTAGACTATTTATTTAAAAATTTAATGGTCTAGATTCCAAAAAAGAATACTCTTGTTCCTTTTAAGAATAAGATAGAATCTTGATCCGTTGAAAATAAAATCAAATATACCGAATTCTTTTGTTTAGAATATAGGATAAAGATTATTTCAAGGACACTTGATCCATATACTGACGGTTAACAAAATTAAGTAAATTAATTTTTTAAAAATTAAATTAAAAATTATAATTTTTAATACTAAATTAATAATTTACTAATTAATATATAATGACTAAATATTTTATTCTCTCTCATGGAAGTTTCAGAAGCTTTGACTTTTTCATCGCCTTCGTATCTGTTTCAGTTCTTGGAGGTTCTTGAGCAAATTTTAACTGTCCATCAACGGCTTATTATATAGTTTAGAAGACGTGTGTTTTTCGAACCGCACAAGGAGCGTCGATGGACGATTATGATCTGTCTAAAAAACTCCAATATTAGAGTAGATTCAAATTTTTTTCAACTAGCCATCACTTTGTATTGTGCCTGTTTGTTCTTATCTATAAGACTCTGAAACTACATACATATAATTGTGGTATCGTCCTCGTCACCGTGAACAGATACACAAGTGATGTCTGAAATCTTACATACCAAGGTCCAAAAATTTAAGGGCACTTTGTATTCAATTCCATGTCAATGGCTCTTTCCTTTTGGCTCTTTTTGTTGTGTTCTTCAATTACTTCACCATTGCATCTTCTTTGACTTTCTGTCCATAATTAAGACTGAGTTGGGTGAATTGGTTACGTTGATTAAGGAGTTTTTGCTTTAACTTTTGTTAGCGATTTTTTTAATATTTATTAAGAGTAAACACAAATTAATTTCTTAAAAGATATATTTCTTTATAATTTTGTTCTTAAAATTCAAGTATTAAATGAGTTAGTTTCTATAAATTATAAATTCAGTACAAATTTAGTCCTTCTGTAAGACTGAATTATATATTTATTCATTTTTTTGGGATTAACTCAATAACAATATCAAATGAGTTTATAATATTTAGAGACTAAATTTTGTAAAGTTAAACTTCTATGGAAAATTAACTCATGTATCTTTTAGACACTAAATTATTAATAGAGTCATTTATTAATAAGTAAATATATAAAAGAGAAAACTTAACAACAGTTTTTAGAATACTATTATATTTTTCAATCATAATATAATAAGTATATAGTCTTTAAAAATAACTATATTTTTTTTACAATTAATGAGAAATTAATTTAATAACAATGTGTAAGTTTATAATATGAAAACACTAAATTATATATAATTAAACTTTTAAGGATTAAATAGTTGAGCCATATATTTTCAAAAGGTTACATTTTGTTTAAATAAAAATGGTTGTCACGAGATTCTTTTTTATGAAAGTAGCTTTTGTTTTGATGTGTCACTCATTACGAATATTTTAATTCATTTGTATCTTTGTTCCAATCAAATGTTATCCAAGCAAAAATTAATAAAATTCAAAACTAAATTTGAGTATATTAATGATTTAATTCCTCAATTTGGTTATATCTATATCATGGCCCTCTAAAGATAAAGTATTTCAATTTACTTTCCAAACTCCAACCAAAATGATTTTTCCATTGAGGAAAAAAAAAGAATTCATATAATTTATTCAAGTGTCTTCAACCTTTAAAATGACATAATTTTGAATCGGATTTATGACCCGACCCGAAATTTAGAAGCTTGATCTAAAAAGAGAAAAAAAAAATGACCATCTTTTACGTTTTTTCTGGAGTAGTTATATATTTTTTTTAAAATGGTTCTACGATTTTGGGTGTATGACTTGTAACAGTTTTACTTTAGAAATAAAAAATTTCTTTCTACTTGTGGATGTAAGTCATATTAACTGAACTACGTAAATCTTTGTGTATTTTGTGACTTTATTTATGTTTTTCTTCTCTATTTTCACTGTAATTTTTGTGACACAAAGAGTTACAAATTCTTCTATAGGGATTAAATTGGCAGGTTTTGTCATTTGAAAAGTAAATTCAATTTTTTTTATCTTTTTTAAAGGCCAAATAAATAGTTTTTTTTTAAATTTGTTATGATATAATTTTTTATGATGTAATGATGCACTTAGTCACATTACATATTTGCTTTCACTGAAAGACCCATAATATTAAATTAACAATTTACTTTCAGACCCATAATATTAAATTAACAATTTACTGTTAAGGGTGGTGAGAGGGTGACCACCTAATGATAACCATTTTTTTATTTTTGACATCTGATACTCGTACATTACATGAGAGCTAATTAATTTAATTTTAAATCGGGTATGACTACAATAGTATACCAAACTCTCATAAAATCAAATTTGAGACTATTAGTTAACTTAGAATAACTCTTTATTAATTGACTAACATGCTTAGTGGCTATTATATGTGTATCTCTGAGTGTGTGTGTGTGTGAGAATACCAATCTATAACTGTGAACTATAATTTAGTTTTAATGGGCCACTCAGAGGGACCTTGTTGCAATAATATTTATGATTAAATCTCAAAATCATAAGGTTTTTAATTAGACATGTTCCCTTCACCTACCACTTTCAACAGAGTAGGCTGTAGCTGCTTGGTTGATGCCTCTATCATGTTCTTGGACCACCCCATCAACAATAATAATAACAAACCCTAACTTGTAAACATTAGTTTGTTAATTAGTTTTACATAATTATCTAAGAGTGAAAATTAATATTGCTTTTTGTTCCTTCAAAAGTGAGCCTTCTCAATGAACCACTATATCTGATTTTTTAAAATTTTTTTTAGCTGGTTCTCAATAAAATGGTAATTTTTCTAGTGTATTTGACGTAATTGACATACATGTAATTAGTGAAATATGTTGATGGTGACATATTTTATAGAGAAGACTATGTAGACCATATCAATGTTTACCGTCTACAATTTAAATGAAGTTATTGGTAAGGACAAAATTAACATTATTTAAAAACATGTGGGGTGAAATTGGTATTATTATTATTTTTGAACGAAATTGAAATTGAAATCAAACTTTAGGGATAAAATGGTACTTGTCTTCCTTCTTTTTTTTTTGAAAATTCGCATAAAACAATTTTAAATAAATTATTGATTTGGTTCTTAAAAGATAAAATATCTTAATTTTATCTCTTGGAATATTACATTTGTTTCAATTTCGCATCTTTATTTATCGAATCAAGTGAAATTGGTACAAACTTTTTGTTTTGGAAACGGAATTGGAATTTAAATCAAACTTTAGGGATAAAATGGTACTTTTGTCCTTTTTTTTTTGAAAATTAGTATAAAAAATTTCAAATAAGCTATTGATTTGGTTATTAAAAGATAAAACATTCCAATTTAATCTCCTAAAACATTACATTTATTTCAATTCAGTTTCTTTATACATCAAATCAAATGACATTTTGAGAATGACCAATCTAGCTATTTAACAAAGAAAATGATTAAATTTAGACAATTACAATCTTTTATAAATAAAATTAAAATATTTTATCTCTTAAAGACTAAAATGAAACAAGATAATTATTCTAAGGACTAAATCAATAAATTACTTAATAATTATTATATACGGATCTTATCATCTTAAAGTAATTTAACCTTAAATCACAAAATAGAAAAGGACTAGCTAATTGCTGAGTGTGGGACATAAAACATAACATAAACCAACTTTTGCAGGCCATTAATTGTTGTTTTCTTTTTTATTTATAGTTTGAGAAATTGCTCTATACTTGTAAAACAAATATGTTCATCCATATTATTTCTAATCAATAATTAACGAGATTGGTTCTTCTCTGAACCACACAAGTTATCTCTCTCTTCTCTTTTGTTCCTTTCATCAAATTATTATGTTTAGTCAGCCAAACAGGAAAAAAAAAAAAAGAAAACACAAAAAGAAGATTAATAAAGAGAGAAGGAAAGAAAAAGCAAGAGAATATGCCTCTCTGTTTGATTGATTATAGTCTCAACTGAAAAAGTATTGATTATGATCTCTAATTGAAAAAGAATGCCAATTAGAGTAAATTAGTGATTTAGTCTATAAAAGATTATAATTTTTCAATTTAGTTCTTAAAAGATCATGTTCTTAATTTAACCTTTGAAAGATTATATTTATCTCAATTTGATCCTTTTTGTTGTTAAGTCATAAATTATAGTTGCTAAATTTTAAAATTTTGGCAAGAATAGTATTTTGGTCCTCTATATTTATTTTAGGTTTCATTTATGTCCTCTATATTTAAGAAGTTTTATATTGGTCCTCTATGTTTCAAAATCTTATTATTCTAATCATTTTCCATTAAAATTGTTAGTCTATGTAATAAAGTTGATACGTCATCTTTTAAATGTTGACATGATTTATCTATATGATTATTGACCGAATATTAGTATCTCACATATAATTTTCAAAAGCCTAAAACGATTCTAATGGAAAAGAATAAGGGTATTTTGAGTATTTTAAAAATTACATATGGGACACTAATATTCAATTAGCAACTATATTTAGGGGGCATTTTTTTTAAGATTAAAATATTTGAATCTGAATACATATATGATTATTAAGATATTATTTTTAAGTTTGAATAGTGAATGATTAAAGACTATTTGCTTTTTTTTTAACATTTTAACAGACAAAAATAGTTTATTAGTAAAAAAAATTCAAACAAATTAGTAATTAAACATGTTACAAAAAATTGATAAAATTAAAATTAAAAAATAGAATTATATATTGAATGAAAAAATTCAAGTAACTTCATGATGATGAATCTCGGAATGTGAAATTTATAGTATGATGGGAATACAGAAATAAAAAATCTTAAAAATCAGATTGGGAGAAAAATATAATTTTATGGGACAAAAATAAAAGGAAGAAAAGAAAAATGTTGAAGAAGGGTACAGTAATTCATATATATATATATATATATATATATATATATATGTGCGTGTGTGTATGTATATTAAAAAGATAGAAAAAAAGTCAAAAGTTAAAATGAATAATACATTTTAATGATATTAAAATTTTTTACAAGATTTTATTTATTAAAATGTATTTCAACTTATTAAATACAAAAAAATAAAAAAACAAACACATTTAATAATAAGAAGTTTGAATAAATCTTTATTAAGTACAAACAAACAAGGCCTTAAATAGGTTACGTCAACATTTAAAAGATAACATATTAACTCTATTACAAAAATTAATAGTTTTAATGGAAAATGATCAAAATAGTAAGATTTTGAAATATAGAAGTCTAATGTGAAACTCTTAAATATGGAGGATCAAAATGAAATTTAAAATAAATATAAAGGACTAAAATATTATTTTTGTCTAAAATTTTTGTTGTTAAAAGTTATTTAGACAAGTAGAGGGATTAAATTAAAATAAAAATAATTTTTAGAGACTAAATAATTTACTCTAAAAAAAGTAAAAAGAAGGATTATATATATATCCACACACATTATAAAGGTTATATAAAGGTTATGATCTGAAATCAATTAAATGCATGCATTGTCCCCTTTTGAGGTATCAATCATGCTTTGGCACACCTGCTTCTTTACCAACTTTTTGATCATCAGCCATACACTCTAAGGCCACTGCCTCTGACAATTTCATCCATTTTTCCCCATTTAGAAGCAATTATTAGAGACTCACATTATTAATTGATGACTTAGGATACTTCACCATATTATATATGTATATATAAAATATAAATTGGAGTAAATTCTACTAACTTTTCCATCTATTGACTAAGTTAACAATTCAGTCCTAAAAGATATATGACTTTATTGTTTAGTCTATAAAAATTTAACTTTACACAT
This sequence comes from Biancaea sappan, assembly GCA_037074585.1. Taxonomy (NCBI): domain Eukaryota; kingdom Viridiplantae; phylum Streptophyta; class Magnoliopsida; order Fabales; family Fabaceae; genus Biancaea; species Biancaea sappan. The sequence goes on along the minus strand of CM073493.1, from coordinate 67,040,621 downwards.
ATTGACTATGTTAACACGTATTTGCTAAACTATGTTATTGAGTTAGTCCTTCAAAGATAAGTAACTGTGTAATTTAGTCCTACAGGATTAATTTGTATTGAGTAATTAAGGACTACCTTGTGAAATACTTAAATCTTATGGGCTAAAGATAAAAATGATATCTTTTAAGGATCAATTTGTATATTTCCTTAAATTTTATAATAAATTACTTATTTGATTTTCAAAAGATACAATTATCTTATTTTAGTTCCTGAATTGTCTCAATTTGATTACTCTATCAGTTAAAGTGATTTTTGATAACAAAAAACTTAAGATTTAGTAACAATATATTTTGCGATTCAAAAGTAAAAAGAACCTAATCAAGACAAACGTAGCCTTTCAAAGACTAAATCGAAACATTTAATATTTCAAATATTAAATTAAGATAATCGTAATATTTTAATAACAAAGTCAATTATTTACCCTTAACGTTATTACTAGAAGAAACACATATTATGCAAAAAAAAGAAAAAAAAAGAAATTACTTCAATTACAAAGAAAAATACTAAATATAATCTAACCAAATTAAAAAAAATAGTTTGCAATTTACCCTAATTATTTTATGGGCAATTGCAATACCATAATCATAGTTTTGTGGATGAAGATGCAATTCATTTGAGTCCAAAATGATGGCATCACAAAACAGAGAGCATGAGGACAACCAAAAGGAAAGACACAGAACATAGGCACATGCCCCCACACTAAAAGAAAATGAAAAAAAGGCTTAATGTAAAGCAAAGCAGGCAAAAGGAAACACTGCCTTCATCATTGTGTTTGTGTTTGTGGCCACTTTCATTCCAACCTTACCCTCAACTTTCCAGGTAAGCAAACCCCATTTGCAACTTCCCACTTTCTTTTCTTTTTATTTTTATTTTTAACAATTTTTCGTTATCTAAATATTATATGAGAGTTGATTAATCCATATTTAATCCGAGTAAGACTATAATAAATATTTAAATTTTTTCTATCAAATTTTAATACAATTATATTTTTAAAAATTTAAATTTGAGACTTCTAATTAAACTAAGATAACATTTTTTCACTTTCATTTAGGAGCAAGAAAAAGAGATTATTAAAGTTAGTTGAAAAAACACAATCATCATAATCTCTCTCTTATTAAATTATATTTGATTTTGTGTATGGACGTAAAAGGATCTTTTTTTTCCTCTAAAAAATTTAGAGCCATTTTCATTTTCATATTTTTATATTGAAAATACTTCTTTAATAAAAAAAGATTTAGTGATAGTCAGATTTGTCACTGATTCTGGATTTGGTGGTGAATTGTCCATCACTAAAATCTGTCCGTTACTAAATGAAAGATAACATTTATCTCTAGAAGGCATTAGAAAAATTTTCTTTTAGATATATGAGGAATCAGCTAAATTCATTAAACAATTAAATTTCATTAGCATTTAGGAATATCTTAGTAATTGTTTACAAAATTTATCACTAAATCACATTTAATAGCTTTTTTTATAATATTTTTTGATCAATTCCTTTAATTAATTTTAATAGCACAATCTCTGCATGAATCATGTTTATTTTAAGATTTTATTGCTAGAAATATGCATTTAGGGCTAATAAGTAATTATTAGTTAAGCACGGTGAAATATTATAATTGTAATGCTAAATGTTAAATAATATTACTTAAAATTTTATTATGTATAAAAAATTAAAAAATAGAGGAAATTAGATGTAGGAGATTTTGCAGAGAAAAGAGAAAGAGTAAAAGTCAATCCATGGCTTTTTCATGAATCACCTTTTCTATTTCTTTGTTTAATGCTTTGGCTTTTGATTCATAATTCATGTTCTTCAACTCTCTATATATATAATTAAGCACAAGCTTTACACTGTGATTCTCCAGTGAACATTCCGGCCGGTCACCGGAGCTCGACGGAGGGAGCCTCGCCGGAGAATGGACGAGTCATGGCGGATGCGCATGGGGTTAATGCCGGGACTACCTCGACGGCGGTCCATGGAGGACAGGTCATCCTCCCGTACGAGGCGATCCATCTTCGCCTGCGGCGGTAACGTCTCCGAATCGGAAGGCTTGGACCCGGACGACTTCGCCGACGTCTTCGGAGGTCCGCCGAGAAGCCTCCTCGCGCACAAGTTCTCGAGGTCCAGTTCATTCTACGAGGAGATTTTCCGGCCGCCGGAGTTCGTAGCTCCGGCTACGAAGGGCGGCAGAAACCTGCCGGTCTTCAGGATTCCGACTAAGAATGAGGGGTTCTACAGCGATATCTTCGGGTCGGACGATGATCGGAAGTCGAGAGAGAGATCGGGGTCGCACTCGAAGGCGAAGTCGAATTCGTCGTCGGTCCTGAGTTCGGAGGAACTCAGCCCTGCCCGTCCGGCGATCGGCGATGACGTGGCATTGTCGGCCTTCGCTTCGAAGCTCAGGTACTGGTCTGGTACTGCAAGAAACCACTCTGCTCAGTCTGTTATGCGTGAATTGACATTTATGCCCCTTGTGAATAGGTATATTTGCACTTTTGCAGATGTAATCTAGCTACTCTAGATGCTAATGCTATGAGTGAAGAATTTAAATAACTTGCTAGGAAGTATTGCTTTTGCTTTCTTGTAATCTCTGAAGCTAAAATTTCCTTTTGTAACCTAAAAGCTCAAGAGTCAAGACATTCATTGGAGCAGGTAGCTAATACTAGAACTAGCTAAAGCCTAAAGTTGGAGATTTTATAAGGAAAAACATTTGTTGTTTCATTATCTTTTTGATAGAATGTTGAACATACCATATAGTAGGCTCTGCACAGACTAGATGCACTATTCTTGGGAGATATAAACTGAATTGTTGTCTGAAAAGCAGCTTTTGCTGATCATTCAGCTGAGGTTGTTGTTTATCTCCAGCTTCCTCCCACTTTTGGCCATCGAAGTAGTAATTAGCGAAGGAAATAAGTTGCATGCAATTGGTATATTATTTGTTATCAAGTTCTTCAATTTTGAACTATGATATGGAGGAGCATTTTGGGAAGAGTCAAAGACAGTTTTGTATGTTTGCAAATAATCCATGGCAAATATTTCACAGCTCAATGCGAGTTATGCTTGTTTCAGTCATCTTAGAAATTCCATAAAATGCAGATTATTTTCACAGTAATGTATAGAAAAAATAATGACTCTAACAACTATGGTAAATCAGTAATGTGAATCATGGGGCTTTTTACTGATTGCTACAGGCCTATTAATGTCCCATGTAGATGGAACTCATCCACTATGATGCCTGAGGAGCACTTGAATAAAAAAGGGAGGTCATTTTTTCCATGTGATGGTCAGTTCTTTGAGATTCAATATCAGGATAACGAGTACAAGGATAATTTCAGAAGTTCCCATTTAGGATTCTCAAGAAGAGTCTCTTCCCCAGAAACCATAAGTCTTGAATCCAATTCGTACCAAAGCATCAAAGTATCCATCGATGACTGGGAACCCAATTCACCATTTTCGGCTGTCTCTTCACTTTGTCAAGAACCTGAAGTTGTGAAATCTGCAGTTCAGCATCATGTGCATCGGGAACAAATTATAGAACAGGGTGATGATGATGACGACGACGACGACGACGATGACGATGAAGTTATGAGCTCCTATGTCATAGAGGTCAATTCCAACCTTAAAGAGGAAGATAGCGGATCGGCAGCTATTGATGAAGCAATTGCATGGGCCAAAGAGAAGTTTCAGACACGAAGTTTTGATGAAGATTCAAGCATGAGAAATGATGGCAATGAGCAAGGTCCTGGAACAAAAGGTGATCGTCCTGCGAGTGACTACCTTGAAGATGGGATCGGAATAGTTCAATCTCCAAAGGTAATTTAGTGTATCAGTGAAGATTAAATGAGCATCATATCACTGAAACAAAGCTTACCTAGATTTTAATATGCCTACGATAAAACTATAGAGGGTATAATATACTAACAAATAATTTCTGTGCTTGGCTTTCACAGTTCCACTCCTTTCTGTTCCAAAAACACTGCCTCAACTTTCTGACTAGTCTATATGGCCTTCCTAGATAAATTTGAATGGTAATTTTAAGTTAGAAAAAGTAAAGAAATGAGTACAAACATTGATGACACTAATTGGAGGATAGAAAAATGAGTGCGTAATTAGAAATGAGTAAGAAATTGAAGAAAGTGAATATGAATTCTAACCAAATGCGAAAATTTTATTTTCTGAAGAAGAAACTTCCATATTCATACATGGATTTTCCGCCTATACCATGAATCATTTTCCTTTTGGCTGAGTACAAAGATTTTGCATTGACACTCCTGCTATTGCAACAGAAGATACAGACCGAAACAGAGAAATTGGACAGAGACATAAGGTTGTGGTCATCTGGCAAGGAAGCCAACATCCGGCTACTGCTTTCAACGCTGCATTATGTAAGACTTTCTTTTATGTTCCCATCTTATCTTCTATACTCAATAAACTAATTAATTATTCTATAATCTTTGGACAAGATCGCGGTGCAATTATTCAAGTATATGCTATCAAGTTGTTTAATAAAAATATGACAATGGGACATTTTTTTACAACTCATACTACTTCATTTACTCATAAAGGGTTCGGGAGTTTGATAGTAAACACTTCAGGAAGTGCACCTGATCTTTGTCCAATAATTCATTACTGAGTTTGAATTCATCAAGGAATGCAGGATATTGATATACTTTGTTTCCTTCATTAGATTCTGTGGCCTGAGAGTGGCTGGCATGCTATTCCTCTTATGACCCTAATAGAAAGCTCACAAGTGAAGAAGGCTTATCAAAAAGCAAGATTATGCCTCCACCCAGACAAACTGCAGCAACGAGGAGCAACACAAACACAAAAGTACATAGCTGAGAAGGCTTTCTCCATTCTTCAGGTACGTAAATTTGTTAGACAGAAACTTCCTTTTGGTCTTTGAAAGATGGTATCATTATCAAGTTAATGGTCTATAAATTTATTTTTTTTGATCGCTTTTAGTAATTTGAAAATATAAATTTGTTTCAGTCCCATAGAATATTTAATCTTTGAAAGATTGTATAGTATATTTCTGTATTTTTTGGAGGGTGAAATTGGAACAAATTCATATTTTCAAGTACTATAGTAACACAAATAGACTATAAATCTAATAATTACATTATTTGTCAGCCAAAATAGGGATTTTGTCGAATTTGAATTGTTTGCATCTCCACAACTGCAGATTCCCGTTGTGTAATCATAATTGTCCGTTTTGAATTAGACAATCATGATTTAAAAAATGTGTAACTGCATGCAATTTGGATTTTTTTTTTTTATGTTTCCTTCTTTCAATCATATCTGTTTAATCTAAAACTAACAACCATATTATCAAAAAAAAAAAAAAACTAATGACCATAATTGAGCAACGGAACTCTGCAGTTGCGGCATCAATTACAGAGAATTTGGATTCGTTTTTGTCAAATTGTTGATTTAACAATAAAGCTCTCCCATTGCTCTCCCATTAAGTTTCTGATTCAATCATCAGTGCTAAGAGCTAGTTCATGTCTTTCTTGTTCGTTGTAGGATGCATGGGCTGCATTCATTTCTGAAGATGTTTCTTTTTAACTAGCGGATGACTCTAATACCTGTGGGCCCAAGCGTATGATATAGAAGCTTGGAATGATGGAAGTGTTTGTTAAAACGCAGAAAATACACATGAAAGGGGGAAACAAAATTAAGCTCCTTTGTACAAATAGTTGACAGATGGATGTACTGTTTTGTTTATTATGTTTGTATCATAAGTTGTTTGAGGCTTTTGTAAGTAATATTTTGAAGTAGCTAAGAGGAAGGTATTTGACTGCTTTCGGTATTTGACTTGTATATGATGACATGGAAACAAGAAATTAGTTTATTTATTTGTTTCTTAATATTGGTTTCTCGAATTTCGAAGCCTATTTTCCATTCCCATCTCCTGAACTGCAGTTTTTGCAGCCACACCTACGCCACATAAGCATAGTTTTGTGAATTCTCATGAATAACTTGGCCTTTTGATCGAAGGCCAAATAATTTTTAAGGTGTAGATATGGTCAAAGCTCTAGAAATGAACTTTTTGGGGTATTCCATGTGCATTTTTCTTAAATAATCAGTCTAAACCAGGACGTTTACGGAACACAATGACAAGTCAATAAAAATCAATAACAAATATACAATTCCAATATAATAGAATTTGAATAAATTAGTAATTTAGTCTCCACAAAATTATAGGTATCTCAATTTAATTCATGAAAGATTATATTTGTTTTAATTTATTTTTTTTTAAAAAGTACATTTTTCGTTTCTAACATTTATGTCGAGTTTCAATTTTTTTCCAAGTTTTTTTGTTGTTGTTGATTTCGTTCTATATGTTTTATTTTTGTCTTTATGGCTAACGTTATTAACCTAGTTAATGGAAAATGTTGAGGTGGCCAAATCAAATTAACATGTGAACTTCTTCATATAACAAGTCACCATCGTATCATATTATTTGATTTTAATTTTAATTTTGTTCCAAATAGACAAAATGGTACTATTTGCCTCTAACGTTTATCTCAATTTTTATTTATGTCCTTAAATTTTTTTGCCCGATTATGCTCTTATTCTTTCAATTTTTATCATATATGCCCCTCATTCCTGTCTCTTCTTTCTCTATCCTTTCTTTGTCCTTAATAAAATTTTTCTATTTATTCACCTAGGTCTTTAGTTAAGATTTTTCCTTTTATCTTTTACATAATTTTAGATTATATTTAACTTCATCTAGATCTTTCATTCCAGAATATATTTGTTTTAAATTTAAATCAACTCCTGTAAACTTTTGGATTCATTCAATTTAGTCAAGTCATGCATATATCACGTTCATATCTTAGTTTTCCTTTCCAAACTAGTCCAGAACTTCATTTTGGATGTTTTTAAGACATTTTTTGTCATTTCCATCCCAAAGCAAGGCAAACAAAGGATTAAAACTGAGTTTTGAAAAATTTCAAACTATCATGGTTCATCACGTCATTACTACTCTGTTCTTCATTTTTTTTGGTTTTTCTATTGATTTGGTCTTCTATTTAGTCCCATGCTTTGAATTATCTTAAGTTCGGTGTATTCAATTAATTCTACCATGTAAAAGATGAAGGAATGGAAAAAAGAGATTTTTCTTGCTCTATTTTGGGTTATTCAGTTTTAATCCTTTGTTTGCCTTGCTCTAGGACTAAAATTTTCCAAAATGTCTTGAAAACATTTAAGATGGAGTTCTGAACTGGTTTGGAAAGCAAAAACGGGAGATGGACGTGATACATGCATGACCTGACTAAATTGAATAAATCTAAAAGTTTACAGAAGTCAATTTAAATTCAAAACAAAATATATTTTGAAATGAGAGACCTAGATGAAGTTAAATATGATCTAAAATCATGCAAAAGGCAAAAGAAAAAATCTTAGCTAGGGACCTAGGTGAATAAATATAAAAGTTTTATTGAGGACAAAGAGAGAAGAGAGAGGGATGAGAGTATTTTGGTTATTTTGGAGCATATATGATTAAAATTCAAAGAATAGGGGCATAATTGTGCCAAAATAAAAATTCGACGACATAATAAAAATTGGGGTAAATGTTAAGGGCATATAATACTCTTTTGCCTATATATTTGGTTAACTTTCAATTTTATTCCAAAGTTTTCAACTCTCTCCATAGCAACAGTAACAATTGAAGAAGAAGAAGAACAAGAAAAAGAAAAGCGAGGAGAGAGAAAGAGAGGAGAGAGAATCTAGAAGAAGCATAAGAAAAGGAAAGAAAATCCCCTCCAAGGTCCTAGAGAAAACTTTCCCTCCAGGACTAGATTTGGACCGTTGGATGAGATCATCCAACGATCCAAATTAAATTTGTGTTATCTCATCCAACGGTCCAAATTAAATTTGTGTTTTTTTCTTTTTTTTTTTAAAATTACACGATTAATTTTTAAAAGGAAAGTTCCCTCCAAGGCCCTGGAAGAGAGAGAGAGGAGAAAGAAACTGAAATAAGAAGGAGAGGAGGAGGAGGAGGAGAAAGATTTCTCTCTCCTCTCTTTTTTCTTCCTCCCATCTTTTTTCTATAGGGAGAGACCGAGAGAGGAGAGAGAAGCAAGAATAAGAAGAGAAGAAGAAGAAAAATTCTTCCTCTTCTTTTTTTCAATGATAAGAAAACTGAACCAAACCAACCAGTTCAACCGAAAAACCAGAAAACCGATCACTCATCCGGTCCAAAACTTACTAAAACTGGACATTAACTAAATCGGTCAAAACCGATCAAAAACAATAAAACCGTAAAAACCGGACGGGTCTTATGATTCACCGATTCTTTTAAATACTTCAACTTTCAGTCGAGCCCAGGACAAGCTTTTACCCAACACTTGTAGTGTACTTAAGAATGCACTAACTGTGGGCCCAGGCGTAAGCCAACCCACAATGCAATGTAGAAAATTATGTGAAAGAAGCATATATATAGGCAATTGTGGGAGCTCCACCCAGTAGCGCGGCCGATTTGGGACTTCTCCTATTTGGCATTTGCTTGGCTTCTTCGTGTTCTCTCATTCTTTCTTCTATTTTCTTTAGTTATTTTAATTGATTTTTCTTCTACTTTTTTATTCTTATCTAACTTGATTTTTATCTTAGATTATAAATATGAATTATGAATAACAATTAAAATTATATGGTGGTCCATGTCTATTAATTTATACCTAAGATTAGGGGTTCAAGTTTATATAAAAACCATAAAGATATAAAACTAACTACAAGTTGAGAATTTTATACAATTTATGAATGTAGTTGCATTATATTAGTAAATACAAATATTATATATTATATATTTTAATATTTTAATATTTGAAGTATATACATTAATTATATATTTTAATATTTTAATATATTTTAAGTATCACCGATTTGATCACGGTTTGACCACGGTCAGACCATTGACCCTTGAACCAGTACCTCGACCGGTTCAATGACTGGTTCGATTTTCTGAACCTTGCTTTTTCTTCCTCTTTTTCTTCTACTTCTGCTACTATTCCATGCATGTGTGTGTGTGTGAGAGAGAGAGAGAGAGAGAGAGAGAGAGAGAGAGAGAGAGAGAGAGAGAGAGTCTAATTTGTGGCGAAATTGAAACTTAGCCAAACATTTAGGGCAAAATTGAAATTAAAATTAATTAGTATGATACGTTGTCAATGACTTGTCATGTGAAAGAGTTCATGTGTCACTTTGATTTGACATGTCAACATTTTTTGTTAATTATGTTAATGATGCCTTAGGGATAAAATTAAAACAAAAGTAAAACATGTGAGACGAAATATCATAACAAAAGTGAAAATTAAGATAAATGTTAGAGATAAAAAATGTACTTTTATCTTTTTTTTAATCAAAATGACTTTTAGCAACAAAAATTTTGAGATTTAACAACGACAGATTTTGTGATTTAGTAATGAAAATGACTAAATTAAAACAAATGCAATCTTTTAGGAATTAAATTGAAACTCTTGACCTTTTAATAACTAAATTGAGAAAAGAAAAAACTTATATATAATTCCTTATATCTTTGCTATCAGATTCTCTGATCAAAATACGATAAGTGTATAGTTTTCTTAAAAAAAAATAACAAGGGTATGATTTTTTAAAATATGTATCTATATATATATATATATTTACAACTCAGCATTGTATGATTGATTATTTAATAAAATTTTAAAACATATTTTATTTTTAGTAGAAAACTTGATAATAAAAATATAAAGAACTATATACAAGTCTATCTTTAAAAAAAAAATTGTAATCTTTTGGAAACTAAATTAATACTTTACTCTAAAATCTTTCAAATATTTTTAGGCTAAAATATTTTAGCCCTTTAGGTTTAATTCATTATTATTTTTTATCTTAATTTTATTTTGTTTTACTTTAATCCCTTAACTTTGCTTTAAATTTTACTTTTACGTTGTTTCAATTTAGGCTCTCAAATTCCAAAGTCCTTCACTCTGATACTATCAAAATGCTTAATAAAAATAAGTGGCAACCCCAATCTTTCGGCTGGGATACCCACAAAAATTAAAAGAACCTCAAAGCATTAAAGTTGAGCTACTAAGAAATCACAATTTTTTTAATTGTTAAGGATCTTGTCGGTGTTAAAGAGAAGAAAATAATCATGTGATTTTTGTGAGTCAAAAGATCAAATTAGAATAAAATAAAATTTAGGTAACCAATGTAAAACCTATAGTCCTATAGGTAAATTTAAAGGATCAAATTAGAACAAAACAAAATTAAATGATCACAATGAAACTTGAGGTAAAATTAAAGAATAAAATTGAGAAAAATTAAAGGACTAGATTAAAATATAATATAAAATTAAATAACCAAATGATGCTTTAGCGTAGTTTTTATCTATCCAAGATCACTTGTTGCTTTAGAACTGGTCTTTATCACATTAGAAACATCTATTTCCAGTCTTACTCCTATAGATGAACAAATGAGTGGGGTTGTCAAACAGACTGGGTTGAATCACCTTAACTCAAGTTCTCCATGGATAGAGAATAATAAGGATTAAATTGAACTATATATAATTTATGGGCTAAAAATCCTAGTATAACTTAGCCCATTAAAGCATGGGCAGAAAATCCTAGTCCAATTTAGCCCATCAAAGACTATGCTTGGGCCAAACTTCTATAAAAAAATATATTAAATCTTAAAATTGGTCGATTTTTTTTAAATATATTTTTAATTATTTTGAATGACAAAAAATAGATATTAAGACTATGAATCTTTAAAAGATTGGACTAACTATGAATCTTTAAAAGATTGGACTAAACTTATAAAATAATAAACTAATCCTTAAAAAAATTTTTAAAAAATTCCAAGAGGACTATCTTACCCACCTAAGCCCTTAGACCATTAATAGGCTAAGTTAAAAGTTTTCTTGATTATGAAATCATTGGCTCACCTCCACCTTATTCACATGATTAAGATGAACTAGATCAATGAGACAAACTCATTTTAACAAGCCTACAAATGAGAAGCTAATAAACAAATATTGACACAACATGACAACATGTGAAATGTCTAAAGTGTTAGATGAAATGTTGCAACCTCTTATTTAGGATCACAATTATAAAAAATTGTGGTTCACCCACTGATTCATCAGTAACACTTATAAGAGAATTCACAGTCCCCTTGTGTGACCATTTATTGGTAGTATAAATATTTTCAGGAACATTTCCTCTAACTACAAAAGGATTTCAGATAACTGGCTTCCAAGTTTCATTCAATATTAGAGTAAATTACAAATTTGGTCTTTAAAAAATTATAACTGTCTCAATTTAATCTTTAAAAATTATGTTTTGAGCAATAAAAAAAATTAAGACTTGAAATGGTAGATTTTGTGATGTAATAATGAAAAAAATAAATAAATGTAATTTTTTAGGGACTAAAATAAAATATTTAATTTTTTAAAAACTAAATTAAAATAACTATAATTTTTGAAAGATGAATTCAGTAATTTATTCTATGAAATCACAAATGGGTTGTGCACGGAAGATTGCATTATAATCTTTCATTGATTTTTCTTATCAAAATGAACAACCACAAAACAAGAGCAACTCAAGATTTACGATCTAGTTCTTAAAAATTATAGTTGTTTTTAAAAATTAAAATTTTTAATATTTTCAGGAACATTTCCTCTAACTACAAAAGGATTTCAGATAACTGGCTTCCAAGTTTCATTCAATATTAGAGTAAATTACAAATTTGGTCTTTAAAAAATTATAATTATCTCAATTTAATTTTTAAAAATTATGTTTTGAGCAACAATAAAAAATTAAGATTTGAAATGGTAGATTTTGTGATGTAATAATGAAAAAAAAAATAAATACAAATTTTTAAGGACTAAAATAAAATATTTAATTTTTTAAAAACTAAATTAAAATAACTATAATCTTTCAAAGATAAATTCAGTAATTTATTCTATGAAATCACAAATGGACTGTGCACGGAAGATTGCATTATAATCTTTCATTGATTTTTCTTATCAAAATAAACAACCACAAAGCAAGAGCAACTCAAGATTTACGATCTAGTTCTTAAAATTTATAGTTGTTTTGATTTAGTTTATAAAAGGTCAAGTGTTTTATTTTAGCCCTTAAAAATTGCATATCTCGATTTTTTTTTTGTGAAAGTAACTTTTCTCAAAGGTAAATTTTGTGATGTAATAACGAAAAGAACTAAATTAAGATAATTAAAATTTTTTAAGAACAAAATTAAAATATTTAATTTTTAAAAGACCAAATTATAATACATTGTGATGGGAATAAATTCAGAATTTACTCTATATACCATGTAATCACAAATAGCTTCTGCTGGAAGATTCCATTATAATCTTTCCTTTCTTTTTCTTAATATCAATATGAACAACCACAAAACAAGAGCAGCTCAAAGATTTAGAATAGCAAACTCTAAAGAATTAAATAGTAGAATGAGAATACAAAAAAAATTAAATAAAGAAAAAAATAATTTTTTTAGTCCTTAATATTTACATCGAATTTCAATTTCATCATTAATTTTTTTGTATTAATTTCGTCTCACATTTTATTTTATTTTTTTGTTTCGATTTTGTCCCTAAAGTTAACGTCGTTAATATAGTTGATGAAAAATAATGATATAAACTTCTTCCTATGACGTGTCTACTACCAACGTGTCATATTGATTGACTTTAATTTTTAATTTTGTCTCAAATATTAGACAAAATTTTAATTTTGTCCCAAATAATACTTTTTTATTTATTTATTTTACTTGAAATTAACGTTTAAATATTTGATATGTCACATTGAAGAGACCACGTATTATTTGGAGAGTCTATGTGTCATTGGAGAAGTCCATATTAACTTTTTTGTCAGTACTGTTAATGACATTAACCTTAAGAACAAAATTAAAACAAAAAAAAGTGCTCGGTACAAAAAGATGTCAAGAATAAAATTAATATTAGGGATGAAAAATGAAATTTGCATGAGCTCAAAGATTCAATTTTCATTGCATAAATATACATTCACAGGCCATGTTAATAAAAGCAGCCAAAAATTTACAATTAGCAAATTGACACAATTCCAGGTGCCTCCCATTAAGGAGCCTGTGTTCCAAAGATCCAATTTTCATTTGGATTCTGGACAGCTTGCATACCTATACATATACACTTAATGCAAAAATTCAAGATAATACTCACCTTGACATGTTTACTTTTCTTCTAATGATTAATTTAATCTAGAGTAAATTATTGATTTAACTCAAAAAATTATATTTGTCTCAATTTAATCCTTTTGTTGTAAAAAATTACTTTAACAAATAAAAAGACCAAATTGAGATCATATACTCTTTTATAGGTTGAACTTAAACACTTTGACCTATCAGAGACTAAATTGAGCAATTATAATCTTTTCAAGGCCGAATTAGTAATTTACCCATCTATATTAGAAGTGAGAATATCTCTAGAAATGCATCAGTGTCCATCATAGTCATCCACTTCTCTGCCTTGTGAGCTCCCTAAACTCATCATCAGTGCTCTTAAGCATCACAGACAAAGGCAAACTGACCCCACTATTCACAACCTCCATATGTCTAGGCTTAATCCTATTTTCCAAACTAAAAGCAAAGAACTGAGGAAACTCCTTCAGCTCCTGCAATTTTCCCCCCATTTCCCCAGAAAAATACTCATACTTAGGCTGAAAATTATTCTCAATACTGAAAGTCAACAATGCAGGACACCTAAGAACCATATCCCTGATTTCTTCCCTAGAAAACCCCAAACCCTCCAAATACCTCAGTTTAGGAATCAGAGTCTTTTCCACATTGGAAACCAGCAACACAGAATCCTGATAGGCCAATGCTGACAAATCCCTCAACCCTAACCTCTGAAGGTAGAACAGAGCCGGCTTGAGCTGGTCCTTCACACTCGAGGTGAGCAATCTGGGGCATTTGTTAATCACCCTTCTGAATCCATGATCTGGGACTTTGAGGTCCTGTGAGAGGAAATCGAAGACTGGGATGAGCTCAGATTTGATGTTGGAGGTGAGGATTTTAGGGCACATGCCGAGGATTCTGGGGAGGTCTTTCTGGTGGAGGCCTTTGGATTGGAGGAAGTAGATGATGGAGTGGATGGATTCCATGGAGGCGGAGCAGAGATTAGGGTTTTGGGAGAGGGCCTTGCCTGCGTCGATGCCCATAATTTCGAGGCAGAGGATTTTCTCTTTGAAGTCAAGGGATAGTTTTGTGTGGGTGGGAGAATAGAGAGGGTGCTTTTGGAGGAGGGATTTGGGTTTGGGGCATAATGGGGTGTTTGGTTGCTGGGAATTTGGAAGTGGGGAGGAGGGCTTGTGGGAGGAGAAGGTGCAGAGGGAGGAGTTTAGAGCTATGGATGAAGAAGGAGGCATGGTGGAGACACGGAGAGAGAGAGAGAGAGAGAGAGAGAGAGAGAGAGAGAGAGAGAGAGAGAGAGAGAGAGAGAGACTGAAGTTATTGTTATGGAGATGATGATGTGAGACGTGGGGATTTGTTTGGAATTTGATTGGCTAAAACGGATTTCAAAGATAGTTATTTTGAGGGGATTGGTGTGGTCCACGTTCTTTATTTCTTCTTAAAAATATATAAAGTTTGTTAAAATACTCGTATGACAATGTTTTAAAAATGGGATTAGATTGGTTGATGGTTCATTGATTTGATTATAATGTTACTAGAGTGTTGCTAATACTAATTAAATAAATATATTTTTAATTTTATATATTAAAAAATTTATAATATAATAAACTAATAATTTTTGCTTACTTAATAAATTTATTATTATATGTGTGTACATATATATACATATATTTATATATGCATGTAATTGCTTTTTTATTTTATTTTCTTATTCTTTTATTTGTTTATGGAAAAGAATAATATTGTTATGAAAAAATAATTAAGAGCATTTATAATAATGATTTTTAAAGGGTTCTTAAATTTAAGAATCAGTTCTTATTTCAGTTTATCATTGTAATTTACCATGCTGGCTGACACGTATAATAACAGTTCTTATACAAAAAGTAATAATAAAATAATTAATTTATAATAAATGTTAAAATAGTATAGAGTTGATCGTGAAACCCATTTGTGGGTTATTAAGAGGTTCACCATTAGAGTGCAGAGTTGTTTAAAGTGGTAGGGAGTTGTTTAAACTGATTTAGCACTGTAAGACCCTTAATAAAAATTTAAGTGAAGTTCACCACTGTAGATGCTCTAAAAAGAAAAAATATATATAATATAATAGAAAATAATAAAAATAAGAAAAAAAAAGCTTGCTAAATCTCATATAATGTGAGAAATAATTATGTTTTTAAATAGTGAATTTCTTTTTTAACAAAAACCAATTCAACCAGTTACCGAGTTTGCTGATTTTTCGGGTCAATTGGACCAGATCAGTGACCAGTGACCAATTTTCGGTCGGTCCAATCCAATATTGTAATCTATGCTCTTTGGGTGAATAAAATTTAGCAAAAGTACATTTTTCATCTTTAATATTTCTCTCGAGTTTCAATCTTGCCATTAATATTTTTTTTTGTGCCAATTTTTCACACATATTTACTTTTTGTTTAAATTTTGTCTTTAAAAACAAACGTTGTTAACATAGTTCACAAAAAAAAAAAACTTACATGAACTACTCCATGTAACGTATTAACTATAAATGTATCATACTAATTGATTTTAAATTTAATTTTATCCTAAATATTTGATTAAGTTTCAATTTTATCCTAAATAATATTTTTTTATTTCTTTTTTCTCTCCAAATTACATTTAAATGTTTGATGTGTTATATGAAAGAGTTCATATGTCATTTGAAAGAATCCATATGTCACATCCCAAAAATTGAATATGTGAAAAGATACTACTAATTTGATAAAATTCTCAAACATAAGTTATTTATATATATTCTGTAAGGTTTTACATAATCTGATGTTTTTATCTCATCGCAAGCTTAGGAGACCTATAGAAAGTACAGAACGTTCCTAATATCCACATTAATAAGTACTGGTATCCCACCAGACAGAAATAGAGAATAATTTCAATGGGCTTCTAATCTTCAAACAGATACTCTTCTTCCTTGTTTTCTGTATCTGAAAAGATAATCATAGGGAGTGTGAGTTTATTTAAAACTCAGTAAGTAAATAACTGTACTATATAAAATATCAAAAGTACAAATACCACATTTACTCATATGATTATTTGTCTTATACATCGAGTAGTATGAAACTCTAACACCTTTTAAACTCGTGAATAAGATTTCATAGATATACACCGAGTAGTATGAGACTCTAACCCTTTCAAACTCGTATTTATAATTTCATCTATTTACACCGAGTAGTATGAGACTTTAACCCCTTTCAAACTTGTGTATAGACTTTCATAGTTATGCATTGAGTAGTATGAGATTTTAACCCTTTCAAACTCATGTATTAGATCCCGTAGATCTTTACTCATTAATAAAATAGTGAGAATTTATCACATAGTACAATTTCCATGAAATAAAATAATTTCTACATACTCTTATTCCTTTGAATTTCTGTAAAAAAAATATACCAATCATCATATACTGTCATATGAAAAATTGATTGATTAATATCTAATAATATTGTAAATGGGACTTATATTGTACTTTGACTAGTAATATCAAATTAGCTTAGCAAGGTTATTCACTTACCTTGATGTTTGTCCAAGTTTACCTTGTTCCACACTAGAATTTGTGTAGGAAAATTTCCTAGTAAAATATATTACAAGGAAACATAAGAAAGGAAACAAAATCACGAAAATATGCAAAATTTTCTGATTGCTACAGTAACGGTTTGCTACAGGTGGTCATCGATGTTCAGCTTTAACTTGCTGACAAGTCAAATATCGAGCTACAAAGTCAGTCACATCTCGCTTCATGCCCTCCCACCAGTAAACTTGTTTCAAGTCTTGATACATTTTCACAGCACCAGGATGTACAACGTATGGCGAACCATGAGCTTCCATTAAGATTTCATGTTTCAAAGATTAAATGTTGGGGACACAGAGTCTCCCATTAAACCATAAGACTCCTTCTTCATCTACCAAGAAACTTGGTGCTAGACCTTGCCTTTCCTTATCTCTGATTTTGACCATATCAATGTCATTTTCTAAAGTTGCTTTTACTTTTTCAACAAGGGATGATCTAGCTGTTAAATGAGCCAGAAATGTACCTGACTCAGTGTTCTTAAGGAATACTCCATTAGCTTCCAATTCTTGTAGTTCATGTATTAGGGACCTCCTTATAGTGGTTGTAATACCCAAGAAAAATAAAATATAAATATTTGTTTACAAACTACTGTTACTATTTTAGTATACGGTACTATTCACCCGTATAATACTATTTACGTATATGGTACTGTTCATTTATACAATCGAAATGTCAAGTACTAGATGTGGTTTGGTCATAAGAGATAACTAGAAAGAAGTTCGTAGGAAAAAATGACGTTTTATGTGTAAAAATACCCTCAGGGACTAAATTGAAAGGACTGAATTGAAAAGAAACTTAAAGGTTTCAGGTGAAAGGATAGTTTTCCCTTTAAGTTTCTAATAGTAAATAAAAGAAAAAATTTTCATCGTACGCGTAAGGTGTACAGTAACTGCATTATTAGAAATGACTTCATGAATAGTAAATTTAATATTTTATTAGCGTATAATGTTAAATAGTACCCTTGACTTTTGCTATAAATAGGCCCTTCCATTTCACTTCTAAACTCACACATTCAACTTCTCTTGTTCTCTCCTTAAGTTTCTCTTGTTCTGACGCTAGGCGTCTGAGATTTTGGGCCTTTCCTTTTCAGCTTAGGTAAGGATACTATGTCCTTTCTATGTCTTTCAAATTTTAGAAGTTATTTTCTTAAGTATGCTCTGTGGTTGCGGCTTTGGCCGATCTTCCACATCAGAAAAACTGTCGTTAGCTGTTTATATGTTATTTTGATTCTCTGATTACCGAAATAGAATGTAAACTGTGAAGAATACATGTCTAGGAAAGTTCTAGCTAAGGAAAGACCTGGTTTTTAAGTGTGTCCAGTGTGACCCTCCACTCTTTCCTGAGAACTTACCTGGTGTACTCTTTTACAGATTGTATTCTCTATTTCTGGTATGAATAGTACCCATACGTATGAATAGTACCCGTACGTATGAATAGTAACTGTATATATGAACAATGTTTGTACGAAAACAATCCTAATGTATTTTCTCTAATCTTTCATGAAAATCTCCGTAGTAGAACACTGAAATTCACCTGAGTACTCTTGTCTGTAACGACTTAGAGAAGCGATGCTCGTACGGAATTCAGGTGAGTGAAACGACCCCGTTTTAATAGAGTTTTAGCATTACTGGTGATAAAAAGTATGTCGTAGGATACTCCCAAGATTCATAGGGGGAAATTGGATTCAGAATAACGAATCTAATGAGATAATTAATCCAGAAGTATGGATAAGACGAAACAAGTATTTCATGATGATGTGAAGTTTGAATCTTTTAAAAAACAGATTAATTGTTATCTTGATTTGTGGTTTATAAATCTATAATATAGTTATATACTATACCTATTATATGGATGAATATTATATTGTGCTTCTGATTATGATATGAAATACTGTACTATTGATTGTGATTGAGCGGGACAGTACCCCCTCTCACGGCAAGGCGGAAACCCGGTTGAAAGGGTTTATTGACCAATGAGTGTGGAGACAACGATTCCCTCAGTAGGGATATAGCTCGGATTGGTAATAAATCCGTGAGGCGCCCTAGCTAAGAGGATGAGGTTGTGCGTCATGGCAGAAATATACATAATTGGTGAGTCGGCCTGTGTGCGCTCTCCGGGATATATTGCCATTGACGAGTACTAGTAACGTTTGTTGAATTGGATAAATTTTATCTTCTTGTATGTAATTTTTAACTATGTCTATTGGTTGAGTATGAGCCTTCGGATATACTTGCATGACTGATAATGTATTTGAATTTTATTAACGCGAGGCCGATTCACTCACGGAGTTTAAAAGCTCACACTCTCTGTACAACCTTTTTGTTCAGATCAGGTTGCCGATGAAGAATATCTGCTAGAAGAGTAGATCACTTTGGACCCTCCCGCTATTGGGTAGGCCCCTCTATTGTTGTAGATTATGTTGCTCTGTAATCGTCTAGGACATCTAGGTCAGGGGTTTGGTATTTGGCTTGTATTTCAGTACAATAATGTATTTTATGTTGATGATCTATTATTATATACAAATAATCTCTATGAATTTCAAATAAGAAAATTTGATATATTTTCTTCAGGAATGGTTATTTTGATAATATAGAGATAATGACTAATATAATTAACTCATGGGTAGAATTTATCGAAAGACTTACAATGATGAGATATTCATCATTGTGCCGGTCATGTGCCGAGAAAACGGGTCGTGACAAAGTTGATATCAGAGCAATGGTTGTTAGGTCTCCTAGTGATTACAGAGCAAGGTAACCTTAGTGGGACCTCCTCTATCATTGTGAACCCGAGCACAATTATAGAGAGACGGCTCTACTGAAGGTCCTGTAGGATGTTTCCATTTCCTTTCCCTCCGAGACTTATCTCTCCTTAGGAATTATGTTCTCAGTTTTAGTTTTACACAGATGTGGCTACACTTTTGAACTTAGTAAAGGAAAGGTTATTACTTGTTTGATTCCATTGTTGTCGGATCAAAATTTTATATGGTGGATTTTATAAGCTGAATTATGATTGATTTTGTGTAGCTATATTATTTTAGGGTACCAGCCAATAAAAGAAACCACTTGCATTAAAAAAAACTGAAGGATTACATTGCAAAAAAAAAAAAAAAGAAAGAGAAGTTTACTCATGCATGAGTAATCTAAAAGCGAGGTGGTCTTGGATTAGGAGGATTGTATTGTATCATCACTACTCGACCATTCCTTGGAGCAAGAGACATAGCAATGTCGCGGAGGGTAGTGTAAATTTCATTCATACAATCAACACTTCTTTGCTGTTGATTGCAGAAGCACTGGGTGGACCAATATAAGAACCTATCTATTCTCGAAGTCATTGTCGCGTTATTACGTTTGGTTAACTTCTCCAGATCCTCTATCATCTTCTTGAGATTCTTCACCTCCTACTCTAAGCAGGCGATTTTGTTCTCTGAGCTATGGCCTGTGCTAATCTTCTCGGCTTCCTCAATCTTCTTCATTTTCTTCTCCTTTTGATTTTCTTGAGATCCCTCGAGAGGCCTTTTGCCCTTGTCCCTGCCTAAACTTAAGTTTAAGTCAAGTTCTTTTTCCTTGGCCTCCACTGTGAGATCAATGTACTTCCTTGAGGCCATGATTTGGAAAATTTAGAAATTTTTGTAAAAGTATGAGGCGAGAAGAATGCTGGGAGATTGTAGGCTCAGAAATTATTACTCTTTGTGGTGTGGTAACTGAGAATGCTGGGATGGTTTTTATAGAGAAAAATTAGGACTTAGAGATAAAGAACATATCTCTTCACCGCACCCCTACACGATCAACCTATGGATTTCTGCAAGCTGGAAGCCAGAAGTCTAGGGTAGGCGTGCACACCAACAATGCGTCGCATTAATGCCAAAACCACGAAAGTCAGTATTCGGTGGATTTGCGACCGATTTTACTTGGTTTTCCCATTTCTCCCGTTGGCATTTTCCGAAATTCAAAGAAGTTGACGATATAGCCATTAAAGATTGCCTTGGATGCTTTTATGATGAACTGAAATGCATTTCTTTGTTTTATTATGTTGTTCTTGAGAGCCTTCAGTTGAGTATAATATACATAACTGATTGAATCATGTTGTAATTACATGTATGTATGTTATTCATGCATAATGAGTGAAGGCTACGATCAAGGAGAATATGTGATGATCCTACATATACTCATAGAGAATGAGAAATCAAAATGACTTGGAAAGAATGAAATGTGTAGAGGATAATACATTTTCATGGTTACACATACTTACATATAATGCTCTTGTGGGCAAATGAAAGGAAATGTTTCCTTGCATCATGATAATACTTGATACATGTGCCGTAAGCAGTTAACTTTGTTTTAAAATATATATATATATATTTACATATATATTATGTGTAAGTCCAGAGTAAAGACACCGATTAGAATATAAGATAAGGCTAATATGAGACTACCCGATCATAGAGTGATATCATGATCTGAGATTACACTATAAGACAAGTATAGAGTGAGGAAATCATAGATTGAAACAGCGATTAGTCGAAAATTTTGAGAAAGGTCAAGATTAGCTGAAAATTTTTTTTCAGGAAATCTTTGACTTATGTTATTTGCATTAAATTATATTTACTATTTACTTGCATGTCCGACATTAATTGCTGGCGTTGCGACGTATGCGATCTGCAAACCTCCTAGCGAGCGGCGTATAGGTTGTGGTGGCTTTAGCTCCAGGGGCTTCGGGTTGTCTATAAATCTTGTACGCCCGTTACCCCACTTATCACACCAAGCGAACTTCTTTCATTACATACCTATTTCTCAATCTCCATTCCTTTCTCATTCGAAGTTATTGTTGACCCTAAGGCTATATGCCATAAGTTTTGATGATGACAAATGTATTTGAATAGTAGCATTGATATATATAAAGATTAATTATCATATATATGCTACAAGTACTTAAGCATGATTATGTTATTTAATATGTATGTTGCATATATTGAATCATGCTATTAAACTAACCATTGGGTTTGCAAGTAAGATATATTTTATAGGTTGGTTCAAAACAAGAAGAGTGAGCATTGTATTGAACAACAAGGAAAAGCAATATCATGCTTCACTCAAGGAAAACAACATGCAAGGATGAAGCTCCAAGAAATGAAGAATTAGAAGATTTGAAGTCTTGGAAGCTTGGATGCATCAAGATAGCCTATGTGTTTACATTAGGTATATTTTATATAGGCTAGTATACTTGTGCAACTCAATGATTTAGATTTGCATACATTGGCTCAATTATTTTGAACAAAAAGATAGTGAGATATGAAATTTTACAAAAGTTAGTTTTTGACCTTTGGTCACTCTTTATATCATATCTCATAAACAAAAAATCATTTTTTCAAGTATCTTAATCTCATTTGATAGTAGACTCAAAGAGCTTTCCAAAGGTATATTATTTATTGAAAACGGAGTCCAAATGAGAAATATATGACTATTTAAAATATAGTTTGAAAAACTGAAAGTTGATTATTCTGTTTTGACCTATAGTCAGTATTTTGATTATATCTTTTAAAAGAAAAAATAATTTTTGAGTAAAACTTAGCTCATTTGAAACTAGACTCCAAGAGCTTTCCAACGGTATATTATTTGTTTAAAACGGAGTTCAAATGAGGGAGTTATAAATTTTTAAAGAAAGCTCAAAATCTAGACTGCACTATAAGTGCTGTAACGGCTATATAACGGCTAGTTTTGTAAAATCTTATATATATGACCTTAGATACACGATTTTGAGCAAGAACAAAGTCCTACAATGTGATATTAACTTCTTCTATCATCTTTGAGAGAAAGGAAAGCATTCTTGAGCCAAATCTTGCATATTCTCTATCATTAGAGTTATTAGAGCTTCATTTGTTTTCATCTACTCTTTAGAGAGAGTTTCTTTGTATTGTTGATTTTGATCAACACATATATTATTCTGAGTTGAGGTTCGCAAGTACCGGTGTTGGAAGAACTTGCTTTGGGTTGAGGAGGAGCCCGGATTCATAAATTCTTCATTGTGTTTTCGCAAATACCCGGATCGAATTTGCGTGGTTGTAGTGGTTTGCAAGTACCCGGATTAAACTTGCAATTATAGTGGAAATACTCAAGTGGTCTCTTGAGAACTGGATGTAGGCTTGGATTAGCCGAACCAGTATAAATCTCTGAGTTTGCTTTCTCTATCCCTTACTCTTTAATTTGTGCATATTGATATCTATTCTTTAATTCCTTGATCTTTATATTATTTATCTTGACAGCACATTGATTTTCTGAATTGTATTTATTATCCTAAGCATTGTACTTTTACAGAAAATCATTTTAACTTCAAATTAATTCTTGTGAAAAATTTATAAAACCCAATTCACCCTCCCTCTTGGGTTCCAACCATTACTTTCAATTGGTATCAAAGCTTGGGCTCTTAATTTAAGACTTAACCATCTAAGAGTAAATATGGTTGGATCTAGTGAGTGGTTTATGTCTGAAAATTGTTCTTTCACAGAACCTCCAATTTTTGATGCTAATCATTTTCAATATTGGAAGTATGAAATGAAATTTTTTTTAATTTCAGTAGACCATAATATCTGAGAAATTATAGAAAATGGTTTTTATATGCCTGTCAAGGAAGAACAAGGAAAATACATTCCAAAACCCAAGAGTGAATGGAATGATACTGAAAGAAGTTTAGTGCAACTCAATGCTAAGGCAAAATTGATTATTTCTTGTGCATTGAGTCAAGATGAATTTTTCAGAATTTCCAATTGTGCAACTGCTAAGGAAATGTGAGAAACTTTAGAAGTTGCATATGAGGAAGATCTTGTTGCAATGGAATTAAAGTCTAGAAATCTCATTAATGAACTTGATATCGCTCAAATGAAAAATTGTGAAACCATTAATGAGATACGACTTGTGCTTAATCAATTGCAAGCTCTTGGTGTTGAACTTACAGGAAAATCTCAAATCACCAAGGAGATAGAAGAAAAAGAAAAAGGAGAAAAAGAGAAACTACAACCAAAAACTGAATCATCAAAGAAAGCTTATCTATCTTCCATTTGGGGAAATAGCAATTCCGATGAGGAGAACACAAATGAAGAAGCCAACACTTGTCTTGTGGCCAGAGATAAAGATGAGGTAAATTCATTTGACTACTCTTTTGAAGAATTACAAGATGCTTTTGATGATTTACATGAAGAATCTCTTATACTTGCAAAGAAACTAAATATTTCAAAACAGAAAAACTCTTCTCTTGAAAATGAGTTGGAAACATTGAAAAACGAATTTTCTATTTCCAAGGAAGAGAATTTTGTTTTTGAAAATCAAAACAGAACTTTGCAAGAAGAGAATTTGATTTTAAGGCAAATATCTCTACCAACAAAAATTACTTTTGTACCAAGTGTGATTCCTTGAAAAAGGAGAATGAGGATCTTAAAAACACACTTAAAAAACTTTCTCAAGGTAGAGAAATTCAAAACTCTTATGTTGAGAAACAAAGTAGTAGCTTTAACAAAATTGGTTTTGTTCTTAACAAGTCAAATCAGAAATATTTCGAAAACTACTTTGTTCCTACAAAAATGTCCAAAAGTCCACCTTGCACTTGTTTTTATTGTGGACTGAAAGGACACAAGTCTTACTCCTGTTTTTATAAGAAAAATCTTGTTCATGGAGTAAAAATGAAATGGGTTCAAAAAGGAACTCATGACCTAAGCAAACCCAAAGAAATTTGGGTACCAAAGATAAATGAATAATTTGTAGATTTGCCTCGAAGCAAGGAGCGGAAATGACTTTTCAATGACTACATCATTCAAACTACACTCTCTTGCATTAAAAGGAGGCAATGGATAAGTAAACATATAAGCTGGAATGCATTGTAAGAATTTTGACTGATATGTTTACTGCTCTCTAATGCTTTTGTCTGTTGTCTAATATGTCTTACATCTATCCTTGATATTCATTCATGCTATATCTGAAAACAATTCTTATGTGTGTGACCTATAGATTCAAATTTTGTTTTGAACCAATATCTTTCTTCTAAATACTGCTCAAACTCTCCTTTTTGCCGCATCATGAAAACTTTCATCCATCACATGCATATTTCTCTTGCTTTCACAATAATAAGATTACTCTTGCCTATAGTATTTATCCTTATTGTAATCTTATTCAAATATTTTCAATAAAATCAAATTTATTGCAAAATTGCATTTCATGGAAGCATAGCACTTTTATTAATATGGCATATCTTGAACATAATGTTGCTCCTAGTGCTCGAGATTTATTTAAACATCACTAATTTGAGAATCAAAGTACTCCACTAAAAGTGTCTTGCAGTTGGTTGGTCAACCTGCTAGCTCATCAGTGGTTGACCAGCAAGGCTTATATATGTCAATCTGTAAACCAACGCCTCACGCCAGATGCCAACGCTAGACGCTAAGTAAAGAGGATGTTGCAAATAATCAATCAATTAAGATCATTAAAATTGCAAGAAGACAGGATCAAAAGAAGAGCAATGAGCAAAACAAGGATATCAAAATCTTGAAGAGGAACTTCAAGAAGCAACAAAAGTTTGCCAAAATTGATGAGTATCTCTATCCTTTACTTCTTCATTATTTAATTGAATGATACTCTTTGATCTCAATTGAACATTCTGGCAAATTTTTTTTACTGTCATACTTTCATTGCAATGACATATTGTTTTCTGACATCTTACATACTTGATCACAACATGACATATAAAAATATGTTAAATACTTAAATTATTTTTTTAATACATCATGGTTTGAGCATTATACATATCATCTCTTTTACATAAGCTGTAACTTATAAACCATTGTTTATGGTTATAGTTTATATCTGATTATATCTTATTAATCCATATTACCTCAATTATGTTACTACATACTCTGATTATAATATGTTTTATCTTGAGTAAGTATGTAACTTGCTTTTGCTTTGAAATGATGATATATATATCCATGTCAGAAAATTCTTTCTATCTTTAAAATGGATATATATTTTTCAAAATATATATATCCTTCTATTGTACAAAATTTGTGCGGCTGATTTTCTTTATCTTTCTTTATTATTATAATTTTTTTAAGTACCGTCATCTGAAAGAAACCACTTGCATTAAAATAAAAAAAAACAAACCGAAGGATTACATTGCATTAAAAAAAAAGGGAAGGTTTGCTCATGGATGAGCAATCTACAGGCGAGGTGGTCTCGGATTAGGTGGGTTGTATTGAATCATCACCCCTCGGCCATTCCTCGGAGCAAGAGACTGAGCAATGTCACGGAGGGTAGTGTAAATCACATTCATACAATCAACACTTCTTTGTTGTTGATTGCAGAAGCATTGGGTAGACTAATAGAAGAACCTATCTATTCTTGAAGTTAGTGCCGCATTGTTGCGTTTAGCTAACTTCTCCTGGTCCTCTATCATCTTCTTGAGTTTCTTCACCTCCTGCTTCAGACAAGTAATTTTGTCTTCTAACGTATGGCCTGTACTAATCTCCTCAGCGTCTTCGATCTTCATCTTCTTCTTTCGGTTCTCTTGAGATCCTTCCAAAGGTCTTTTGCCCTTGTCCTTGCCTAGACTCAAGTTTAAGTCGAGCTCTTCCTCCCTGGCCTCTACTGTGAGATCAATGAACTTTCTTGCTGCCATGGTTTGAAAAATTCAGAAATTTTTGTAGGAGTATGAAGAGAGAGGAATGTCAGAAAGTTATAGGCTCTGAGATGAATAATCTTTGTGGTGTGGTAATTGAGAATTCTGGGGCAGTCTTTATAGAGAGAAAATTGTGACTTAGAGCCAACGAATATATCTCTTCGCCGCACCCCTACACGCTCATCCTATGGATTTCTGCAAGCTGGAAGCTAGAAGTCTAGGGTACGCATGCACACCAATAACGCGTCACATTAATGGCAAAACCACGAAAGTCAATTTTCGGTGGATTTGCGGCTGATTTAATTTGTTTTGATTAGAAATTTTAAGGATTAATAAAATGGTGATATTCAGAACCGTATCACTCTGCTTTGTTGTGTTGTTCTTGAGAGCATACATGATTACATCATGCTGTGATTATATGTATCTAAGAACATATGTTGTGTATGCTATTCATGCATCATGAGCGAAGGCTATGGCTAAGAATAATATTTCATGATTCCTCATGCACTCATACAAAATGAGCTGTCAAAATTTTTACATGTACTCATCCTCAAGATACATATATAAATTCATTTTGAATGGGTATATAAATTGCTTCCTTTGTGCTAAAATTTATCTTATCCTTTATGAAGCAAATTTGTTTTGAAAAAGGATTTTAAAAATGCTTCTGTTATGTTAATATGTTTTATCATATGAATCAACATTCTTTTTGAAAAAGAAAAGATTTTAAAGATATCTTTTGTTGTAGATAACAAAAGGGATGAAAAATATTGATGTTTCATATATGGATTATGAACTATATGCTTGAATATATCTTATTACACTAATTCATATATATTGCTTCCTTAGATGAAACGTTTCTAAATTCCTTCGAAGCAAAATGTTTTAGAAAAATATCGTGAATCTCTTGAATTGCTTCCATAATGCTGAAATTGCTTTGCCATATTGAAGCATTATCTGTTTTGAAAAGAAAATGATTTGAGTATCCTTATTTTAAATCACTTTTGCTATATGTTAAAATAATTTTATGCATATATGCAGAAATTGTTTTTCAGAAATCTTGAAAAATATTATTATTCGATTTATGGATTATGATTAATATTCTTGTTTATATCATGCTTTGCTAATCCATATATCATACTTCTACTGTGTGCTGTAAATATTTCTATCATATGACAGCAAATGATGTTTTTTTTATTTAAAAGAGTTTAATTTTTCTGCTATTTACTAAAAATGCCTCTTCATAAACAAGCAGAAATCATTTTCAATGAAAATATTGCAGAAATTTCTTCAAAAATCTTACTTCAAAATTCTGCAATCAAAAACTGAATTTCATTTATAATGATTTGGACAATCTTTTTCAAAGGAAAAATGTTATGAAATTCAGGGGGAGGTTTGTCTCACTTGAATGTATTTTTTTTGAAAAAGAATATATCTTGAAAAATTGGATATTCATTATTCATTATTCTTTTTCAAATTATGCAAGGTTTAAGGGGAAGCCTAAAACTCTTTCAAGTTTTATCTTTTGGCTCATTTCATTTGACATGAAAAAAATTTTTTCTAAAATTTTCTTTTTACATGTCAATGAAATCAATGATAAGTTTTGATGTATCCTTACCCCATACTATATTGACATCTTCTGACATCCTGACTTAAAGAAGGTATGTGCTTTAACTTCTATATATTGTGTTCCTTACACCTTTTTGTTGATGTCAAATAGGGGGAGAAGAAACAATAGAAAAATATGTAAACGTGCTTATAACATTGCATTCATTATCTTGTGATACATATTTTTCTGTGGTGATTTGTCATCATCAAAAAGGGGGAGATTGTTGACCCTAAGGCTATATGCCATAAGTTTTGATGATGACAAATGTATTTGAATAGTAGCATTGATATATATAAAGATTAATTATCATATATATGCTACAAGTACTTAAGCATGATTATGTTATTTAATATGTATGTTTCATATATTGAATCATGCTATTAAACTAACCATTGGGTTTGCAAGTAAGATATATTTTATAGGTTGGTTCAAAACAAGAAGAGTGAGCATTGTATTGAACAACAAGGAAAAGCAATATCATGCTTCACTCAAGGAAAACAACATGCAAGGATGAAGCTCCAAGAAATGAAGAATTAGAAGATTTGAAGTCTTGGAAGCTTGGATGCATCAAAATATCCTATGTGTTTACATTAGGTATATTTTATATAGGCTAGTATACTTGTGCAACTCAATGATTTAGATTTGCATACATTGGCTCAATTATTTTGAACAAAAAGATAGTGAGATATGAAATTTTACAAAAGTTAGTTTTTGACCTTTGGTTTATATCATATCTCATAAACGAAAAATTATTTTTTCAAGTATCTTAATCTCATTTGATAGTAGACTCAAAGAGCTTTCCAAAGGTATATTATTTATTGAAAACGGAGTCCAAATGAGAAATATATGACTATTTAAAATATAGTTTGAAAAACTGAAAGTTGATTATTCTGTTTTGACCTATAGTCAGTATTTTGATTATATCTTTTAAAAGAAAAATAATTTTTGAGTAAAACTTAGCTCATTTGAAACTAGACTCCAAGAGCTTTCCAACGGTATATTATTTGTTTAAAACGGAGTTCAAATGAGGGAGTTATGAATTTTTAAAGAAAGCTCAAAATCTAGACTGCACTATAAGTGCTGTAACGGCTATATAACGGCTATATAACCGCTAGTTTTGTAAAATCTTATATATATGACCTTAGATACACGATTTTGAGTAAGAACAAAGTCCTACAATGTGATATTAACTTCTTCTATCATCTTTGAGAGAAAGGAAAGCATTCTTGAGCCAAATCTTGCATATTCTCTATCATTAGAGTTATTAGAGCTTCATTTGTTTTCATCTACTCTTTAGAGAGAGTTTCTTTGTATTGTTGATTTTGATCAACACATATATTATTCTGAGTTGAGGTTCGCAAGTAGCGGTGTTGGAAGAACTTGCTTTGGGTTGAGAAGGAGCCCGGATTCATAAATTCTTCATTGTGGTTTCACAAATACCCGAATCGAATTTGCGTGGTTGTAGTGGTTTGCAAGTACCCGGATTAAACTTGCAATTATAGTGGAAATACTCAAGTGGTCTCTTGAGGACTGGATGTAGGCTTGGATTAGCCGAACCAGTATAAATCTCCGAGTTTGCTTTCTCTATCCCTTACTCTTTAATTTGTGCATATTGATATCTATTCTTTAATTCCTTAATCTTTATATTATTTATCTTGACAGCATATTGATTTTCTG
Source organism: Biancaea sappan (assembly GCA_037074585.1). Taxonomy (NCBI): domain Eukaryota; kingdom Viridiplantae; phylum Streptophyta; class Magnoliopsida; order Fabales; family Fabaceae; genus Biancaea; species Biancaea sappan. The sequence continues at coordinate 67,010,877 of CM073493.1, read as the reverse complement.
AATTGTATTTATTATCCTAAGCATTGTACTTTTACAGAAAATCATTTTAACTTCCAATTAATTCTTGTGAAAAATTTATAAAACCCAATTCACCCCCCCTCTTGGGTTCCAACCATTACTTTCAGTTATTTCTGAGATCGTTAGAGCAATGGCTGATAATAAGGCTTTCAACTTGAATTTTGAGACTGGCAATGTAGAGCTTGATTTAAATCTAAGTCTCGGAAACAACAAAGGGAAGAGACCTGTAGACAGGTCACCAGAAATTAAGAAGAGAAAGAGGGATGTAATAGAATTGGAGGAGGACAGTACTGCAACATCCTCAGAAAATAAGCTTGCGTTCCTGGAGCGTAAGATCGAAAATCTGGAGCGTAAGATAGAAAGCCTGGAATACAAGACAGAGGACCAGAAGCGACTAATAAATCGTCTCTTTGAAAACCAAGAGAAACTGGTAAACCGTCGTTTCGGGGAACTAGCTAATCGAGTTGATAGACATTCAATGTTTGCAACTCAAAATTTTCGTGACCAACAAGCAAGGTGTATTGACTGTATGAACAGAGTGACTTATGCTCTTCACCAAATTTCTCAGGCGCTTCCTCAGAAACTCTTTCTAGGCTACAACGATTAGCTTCCTTCTTAAGGTATGAAGCACATTCCTCTTCTAGACCTGGAACACCTTCTACATTTCAAAAGCCTACTCGTCCTTAATTTATTCTTTCTTTTGTTTGTACGTAAAGCTATATTTGGTCTAAGCTTCATGTATTAAAATTATCTATATACTAGAAATAAAATTTAAGTTAGTATTTAGATCTTCTTTGTTGAAGTGATTCCTTTTACTGAAAGAACTTGAGGAATGAGAAAATGTTGGACTTATATTTCGTACTTGATTATGGAAATTCTAAAGCAGAGTATGGTAATATCCTTTTGACTGAGAAGAGTTACTAAAATGATATTTCATTGCATTTCTGAGCTATGGAGGAGTGCTAAATAAGTATTTTATGAACCTATACATAGAGAACTATGGGTTTGCCCTAATCATTGAAGGGATACGACTCTATATGAGTCATTGAGGTGAGAGGAATTTCCGTATATATAATTATGCATGAGGACTATGTTATTTACTTATCACATTTTCTAGGATTGTTCTTCCTAGAGATTTATATAATGATTTTATGTGATTTTGCCTTTTATATGACGCCTTCAGCTAAGAGTATCGCTTTAAGGCAGAAAGATCACCTTCGGGCAAGAGTATTGCCTATGGCCAAAATGATGCCTTCAGGTAGGGTGCTTGTATTCGTAAAAGTTATAAGCTATGTGTGTGGAAACATGTGTTCTGATATTCAGTATGAACTGGAAAGACCACATGCCACTTTTGAAGACGACATCTATTTGAGGTTTTATATGGATATCTGATCAGATGGTTTAAGTTTGGTAAATGTTATGAGGATGAGACACTTTATGGTACAAAAGGCTGTGGAAAAGATCAAACTGATGAAGAAGAGATTACTTGCTGTTTAGAAAAGGAAAAATTCCTATGAAAATTATTGATAATGCGGTCTAGAGTTCACAGTCGATGCTATAGTGTTCTTGTAAATCTTACCAAGGATGTGAAGAGGTTTGGGAAGAAAGAGATGCAAAGGATGAGATATAGACGAAGTAATTACACCTATTTCAGTCTTGAGGTGAGTTTTGAATTCGGGGGACCGAATTCTCTTAAGGGGGTGATAATGTAATACCCAAGAAAAATAAAATATAAATATTTGTTTACAAACTACTGTTACTATTTTAGTAGACGGTACTATTCACCTATATAATACTATTTACGTATATGGTACTGTTCATTTATACAATCGAAATGTCAAGTACTAGATGTGGTTTGGTCATAAGAGACAACTAGAAAGAAGTTCGTAGGAAAAAATGACGTTTTATGTGTAAAAATACCCTCAGGGACTAAATTGAAAGTGTTGACCCTAAGGCTATATGCCATAAGTTTTGATGATGACAAATGTATTTGAATAGTAGCATTGATATATATAAAGATTAATTATCATATATATGCTACAAGTACTTAAGCATGATTATGTTATTAAATATGTATGTTGCATATATTGAATCATGCTATTAAACTAACCATTGGGTTTGTAAGTAAGATATATTTTATAGGTTGGTTCAAAACAAGAAGAGTGAGCATTGTATTGAAGAACAAGGAAAAGCAATATCATGCTTCACTCAAGGAAAACAACATGCAAGGATGAAGCTCCAAGAAATGAAGAATTAGAAGATTTGAAGTCTTGGAAGCTTGGATGCATCAAGATAGCCTATGTGTTTACATTAGGTATATTTTATATAGGCTAGTATACTTGTGCAACTCAATGATTTAGATTTGCATACATTGGCTCAAGCATTTTTGAACAAAAAGATAGTGAGATATGAAGTTTTACAAAAGTTATTTTTTGACCTTTGGTCACTCCTTATATCATATCTCATAAATGAAAAATCGGTTTTTCAAGTATCTTAATCTCATTTGATAGTAGACTCAAAGATATTTTCAACGGTATATTATTTATTCAAAACGGAGTCCAAATGAGAAATATATGACTATTCAAAATATAGTTTGAAAAACTGAAAGTTGATTTTACTGTAATAAAAAATTATTCTGTTCTGACCTATAGTCAGTATTTTGATTATATCTTTTAAAAGAAAAATAATTTTTGAGTAAAACTTGGCTCATTTGAAACTAGACTCCAAGAGCTTTCCAACGGTATATTATTTGTATAAAACGGAGTTCAAATGAGGGAGTTATGAATTTTTAAAGAAAGCTCAAAATCTGGACTGCACTATAACGGCTATATAACGGCTAGTTTTGTAAAATCTTATATATATGACCTTAGATACACGATTTTGAGTAAGAACAAAGTCCTACAATGTGATATTAACTTCTTCTATCATCTTTGAGAGAAAGGAAAGCATTCTTGAGCCAAATCTTGCATATTCTCTATCATTAGAGTTATTAGAGCTTCATTTGTTTTCATCTACTCTTTAGAGAGAGTTTCTTTGTATTGTTGATTTTGATCAACACATATATTATTTTGAGTTGAGGTTCGCAAGTACCGATGTTGGAAGAACTTGCTTTGGGTTGAGGAGGAGCCCAGATTCATAAATTCTCCATTGTGGTTTCGCAAATACTCGGATCGAATTTGCGTGGTTGTAGTGGTTTGCAAGTACCCGGATTAAACTTGCAATTATAGTGGAAATACTCAAGTGGTCTCTTGAGGACTGGATGTAGGCTTGGATTAGCCGAACCAGTATAAATTTCCGAGTTTGCTTTCTCTATCCCTTACTCTTTAATTTGTGCATATTGATATCTATTATTTAATTCCTTGATCTTTATAATTATTTATCTTGACAGCACATTGATTTTCTGTATTGCATTTATTATCCTAAGCATTGTACTTTTACAGAAAATCATTTTAACTTCCAATTAATTCTTGTGAAAAATTTATAAAACCCAATTCACCCCCCCTCTTGGGTTCCAACCATTACTTTCAGAAAGGACTGAATTGAAAAGAAACTTAAAGGTTTCAGGTGAAAGGATAGTTTTCCCTTTAAGTTTCCAATAGTAAATAAAAGAAAAATTTTCCATCTTACGCGTAAGGCGCGTAAGGTGCACAGTAACTGTATTATTAAAAATGTCATTTTCATGAATAGTAAATTGAATATTTTATTAGCGCATAATGTCAAATAGTATCCTTGACTTTTGCTATAAATAGGCCCTTCCATTTCAATTTTAAACTCACACCTTTAACTTCTCTTCTTCTCTCCTTAAGTTTCTCTTGCTCCGACGCTAGGCATCTGAGATTTTGGGCCTTTCCTTTTCAGCTTAGGTAAGGATACTATGTCCTTTCTATGTCTTTCAAATTTTAGAAGTTATTTTCTTAAGTATGCTTTGTGGTTGCGACTTTGGCCGATCTTTCACATCAGAAAAACTGTCGTTAGCTGTTTATATGTTATTTTGATTCTCTGATTACCGAATTAGAATGTAAACTATGAAGAATACATGTCTAGGAAAGTTCTAGCTAAGGAAAGACCTGGTTTTTAAGTGTGTCCAGTGTGACCCTCCACTCTTTCCTGGGAACTTACCTGGTGTACTCTTTTACAGATTGTATTCTCTATTTCTGGTATGAATAGTACCCATACGTATAAATAGTAACCGTATGTATGAACAGTGTCTGTACGAAAACAATCCTAATGTATTTTCTCTAATCTTTCATGAAAATCTCCGTAGCAGAACACTGAAATTCACCTGAGTACTCTTGTCTGTAACGACTTAGAGAAGCGATGCTCGTACGGAATCCAGGTGAGTGAAACGACCCCGTTTTAATAGAGTTTTAGCATTACTGGTGATAAAAAGTATGTCGTAGGATACTCCCAAGATTCATAGGGGGAAATTGGATTCAGAATAACGAATCTAATGAGATAATTAATCCAGAAGTATGGATAAGACGAAACAAGTATTTCATGATGATGTGAAGTTTGAATCTTTTAAAAAACAGATTAATTGTTATCTTGATTTGTGGTTTATAAATCTATAATATAGTTATATACTATACCTGTTATATGCATGAATATTATTTTGTGCTTCTGATTATGATATGAAATACTGTACTATTGATTGTGATTAAGCGGGACAGTACCCCCTCTCACGGCAATGCGGAAAACCCGGTTGAAAGGGTTTCTTGACCAATGAGTGTGGAGACAACGATTCCCTCAGTAGGGATATAGCCCGCATTGGTGATAAATCTGTGAGGCGCCCTAGCTAAGAGGATGAGGTTGTGCGTCATGGCAGAAATATACATAATTGGTGAGCCGGCCTGTGTGCGCTCTCCGGGATATATTGCCATTGACGAGTACTAGTAACGTTTGTTGAATTGGATGAATTTTATCTTCTTGTATGTAATTTCTAACTATGTCTATTGGTTGAGTATGAGCGTTCGGATATACTTGCATGACTGATAATATATTTAAATTTTATTAACGCGAGGCCGATTCGTTCACAGAGTTTAAAAGCTCACACTCTCTGTACAACCTTTTTGTTCAGATCAGGTTGCCGATGAACAATATCTGCTAGAAGAGTAGATCACTTTGCACCCTCCCGCTGTCGGGTAGGCCCCTCTATTGTTGTAGATTATGTTGCTCTGTAATCGTCTAGGACATCTAGGTCAGGGGTTTGGTATTTGGCTTGTATTTCAGTACAATAATGTATTTTATGTTGAGGATCTATTATTATATGCAAATAATCTCTATGAATTTCAAATAAGAAAATTTGATATATTTTCTTCAGGAATGGTTATTTTGATAATATAGAGATAATGACTAATATAATTAACTCATGGGTAGAATTTATCGAAAGGCTTACAATGATGGGATATTCATCATTGTGCCGGTCATGTGCCCAGAAAACTGGTCGTGACAGTGGCAATGTGAGCTAAACTTCCCATAGACTTTCGACTTAGGGCATCAGCCACCACATTTGCTTTACCTGGATGGTAAAGGATGGTACAATCATAATCTTTTAGAAGTTCCATCCACCTTCGTTGTCTTAGATTAAAATCTCTCTGCTAAAAAATGTATTTAAGGCTTTTGTGATCTGTAAAAATTTTACAAGTCTCCCCATACAAGTAATGTCTCCAAATCTTTAAGACAAACACTACAGCTGCCATTTCCAAATCATGAGTGGGGTAATTCAATTCATGCTTTTTAAGTTGACGTGAGACATAAGCTACGACTCTACCATGTTGCATCAACACACACCCTAAACCTATCTTTGAGGTATCACAGAATACAGAGTAACCCCCTGGTCCTGATGGTAGGATTAAAACTGGTGTAGAAGTTAAACACTCTTTCAATTGGGTGAAACTTTGCTCACATAAATCATCCCAAATGTATTTAACATTCTTTCGAGTTAACTTATTCAATGGGAGAGCCATCTTAGAGAAATCTTTGACAAAGCTACGGTAATACCCTGCTAAGCCAAGAAAACTACGTACTTCAGACACAGTTGTTGGTCTAGGCCATTGTTTTACTGCTTCAATTTTACTTGGATCTACATGAATACCTTCTTGGGAAATGAAATGTCCCAAGAACGTCACATGACTCATCCAGAATTCACATTTTGAAAACTTTACGTACAACTGATGCTCTCTCAAGGTCTGAGGCACCATTTTCAAATGTTCAGTATGTTTTTCATGACTCTTTAAATATACCAAAATATTATCAATAAATACAATTACAAACTTATCAAGGAATGATTTGAACACTCTGTTCATTAAATACATAAAGGCTGCTGGTGCATTTGTCAACCCAAAAGACATCACGAGAAACTCATAATGGCCATACCGTGTACGAAAAGCAGTGTTAGGTATATCATCATTCTTAATTCGTAACTGATGATATCCAGACCTTAGGTCAATCTTTGAGAAATATTTTGCTCCTTGAAGCTGATCAAACAAATCATCTATCCTTGGTAAAGGATACTTATTCTTCACCGTGACTTTATTCAGCTGACGATAATCTATATATAATCTTATAGAACCATCTTTCTTTTTCACAAAAAGAACAGGAGCACCCCAAGGTGAAAAACTTGGACGAATGAACCCTTTGTTTAACAAATCTTCCAATTGTTCTTTGAGTTCTTTTAGCTCAACAGGAGCCATACGATAAGGTGGAATAGAAATTGGTCGTGTGTCTGGGACCAAATCAATACTGAACTCAATATCTCTTTCTGGCGGTAATCCAGGTAAATCTTCTAGGAACACATCTGGGAATTCATTAACCACATGTATATCTTCTAACTTCTGTTCTTTCTTTTCTAAATCTTTGATCAAAGCTAGAAATCCCTGACATCCCTTTTGCAACATACGCCGGGCACTTAACATAGATATCATGTTGCAAGGTACATCACTTCGATCTCCTTGAAACACAAAATTACTCCTCCCCGGCATATTAAAGGAAATAACTTTGTCACGACAATTTATAGTAGCATGACAAGAAGATAGCCAGTCCATCCCTAAAATCACATCAAAATCTAACATATTGAGAATCATAAGATCTATCTCAGTTTCCAGGCCTCCAACAATTATTTTACAAGAACGATAACATGTTTTAACCATCAAAGTCTCTCTCATCGGTGTGGAAACCAAGAATGGTTCTTTAAGAGTAATCGAATCAAATGCAAATCTCTTGGCAAATAGGGGTGACACATATGAGTGAGTAGAACCGGGATCAAACAAAATACGTGCAGCAAAAGTATTAACAGATAATATACCTGTAACTACAGCATTAGATGTTTGAGCATCTTGTCGGGTTAGAGCATATACTCTTGCATTTCCTCTGCCAGCAGCTTGTTTTCCACGGTCACCTTAGCCTATTCCAGAACCTTTTCCTATACTACCCCCTATTGAAGGGGTTGGTGTTCGAGTAATAGAAGCAGAAATAGATTGTGGTCGAGGTGGCAAAGTAGACCCTTGACCTGGTCCTATCATGAGTTGAGGGCACTCCCTTATAAAATGTCCTTTTTGTCCACAGTTAAAACAACCTGTACCAACAGTGTTTAACCTGCATTCTCTGAAGTGAAACTTTCCACATTCAGGACACTGAGGTTTCTTCCTTCTAGCTTGAGTACCTCCTATACTAGAAGAGCTAAAATCACCCCTGCTCTCTAAACGAGGCTTAGCCACACTGGCTGTAGAATATGATGACTTAGTAGGAGTGGTTGGAGCATGTTGTGATGCAGTAAAGGGTTTCAAAGTCCCTGAGTCTTCCCCTTGATCAAAAGATCTCCTATATCTAGCTTTCTTCTTTTGTCGATATTCTTCAAACAAACATTGTGGGTCCTCTTTGGGTTCTTCCCCTGAAAAAGTAAGAGGCCTCATTTTCTGGAATTTAGACATTTTTACCTCCCTTACATTACCCCCTACAGCTAACTGAGCTAGTGGTGCAATTTCCGCTTCAACAATAGGAGGATCCACTGGCAGGTTAGCTTGTGTAGCTCGACCTCTCACTTCAGCCTCAAATCGGTCAAACCGTTCATTCATTAAATTAATCATATGTGCAATAGTCGCATTATCAATGTGAGCGTCAGGTTCGACTCTCCTTGCTTGATCACTAGTTGCGCCCTCAGTATTTTGAGCATGTAAATTATCACCATGGTTATGATCATCTTGCACATATACTGGTGGAATTATGGCCCTCCTTGGACCCATATGTTCATTATTATTAGAAGATCCTTCTGACATTGAACTGTCAAAGATCTATACACAAAACAAACACTTTTCAAACATAAACAAAATATCACTTACTAGCCCCACTGAAAAGTTATCTATAAAATGACATTATACTCTACAAGGTCTTTTATGAAACCTAATCCTATGGTCATGTCGCGGCTCATGACAATAGGGAAGGGCCCACAAAGATCACTTTGCTCTGTACTCTATAGGGGACCTATAAAACCTATCCTCTGATACCAAATTGTCACATCCCAAAAATTGAACATGTGAAAAGATACTACTCATTTGATAAAATTCTCAAACATAAGTTATTTATATATATTCTGTAAGGTTTTACATAATCTGATGTTTTTATCTCATCGCAAGCCTAGGAGACCTATAGAAAGTACAGAGCGTTCCTAATATCTACATTAATAAGTACTGGTATCCCACCAGACAGAAATAGAGAATAATTTCAAGGGGCTTCTAATCTTCAAACAGATACTCTTCTTCCTTGTTTTCTGTATCTGAAAAGATAATCATATGGAGTGTGAGTTTATTTAAAACTCAGTAAGTAAATAACTGTACTATATAAAATATCAAAAGTACAAATACCACATTTACTCATATGATTATTTGTCTTATACATCGAGTAGTATGAAACTCTAACACCTTTTAAACTCGTGAATAAGATTTCATATATATACACCGAGTAGTATGGGACTCTAACCCTTTCAAACTCGTATTTATAATTTCATCTATTTACACCGAGTAGTATGGGACTCTAACCCTTTCAAACTCGTATTTATAATTTCATCTATTTACACCGAGTAGTATGGGACTCTAACCCCTTTCAAACTCGTGTATAGACTTTCATAGTTATGCATTGAGTAGTATGAGACTTTAACCCTTTCAAACTCATGTATTAGATCCCGTAGATCTTTACTCATTAATAAAATAGTGAGAATTTATCACATAGTACAATTGCCATGAAATAAAATAATTTCTACATACTCTTATTCCTTTGAATTTCTGTAAAAAAAATATACCAATCATCATATACTGTCATATGAAAAATTGATTGATTAATATCCAATAATATTGTAAATGGGACTTATATTTTACTTTGACTAGTAATATCAAATTAGCTTAGCAAGGTTATTCACTTACCTTGATGTTTGTCCAAGTTTACCTTGTTCCACATTAAAATTTGTGTAGGAAAATTTCCTAGTAAAATATATTACAAGGAAACATAAGAAAGGAAACAAAATCACGAAAATATGCAAAATTTTCTGATTGCTACAGTAACGGTTCGCTATAGTGACGTTTCGCTACAATAACGTTGACTGCTACAGTATCGTTGACTGCCGACACTACAGTAACTGCTACAGTACTCGAAAAAATTTCTGAAATTTTCTGGTTGCTACAGTGAATTCGAGTTTGCAGACGCTTCCCAGAAAATTTTCATCCTTTCCTTTTTTTTGATTCAAAGCCAGAATCTCAACTCTTTTAACCGATTATAACTCAATCCTAACTCAAATATAACCTCTAAAACAACTAAGATTCATGAATTATCATCAAAATCTTCAAGAACAAAACCTCTTCTAATCTTCCATATAAACTTAGATTTAAGGAAAATAATGAGATTAAAGCTTACCTTTGATCCTTACAAAGCTTTTGAACCGAACAATTAATCAAAATTCTGAAGATTAAGGAAAGGATTTGAGAAGAAGATGAAGAACTGAGAGAAAACGAAGTTACTGTTCCTTTCAGCCTTTTTACTTCAGACGCGAAAATGAGGGGATACTATTGAAGTTTTATTTTAAATATTTCTAATGGGTTATTGAATAACCCATGGGTATCCATAACCCAACATCCAAACTCATCCAGTCAATTTACAATAAATGGACTAATTGACCATTCTTAAACCACTTTTCCATGAATTTCACCATTATTAGAATATATCCCACATGGTGCAAATATTCAGTCCAGTCATTTAACTCAATTTTCATAAATAATATTCAAAGAGAACAATTAAATATGAAAATAAAAAATGACCAAAATAAATAACTAAAGTAACGTTGTAAAATTCTAAAATACTCTTAGGCGAATTATATTATGAAATTAACGGGTATTACACCATGTGTCACTTGGAGGAGTTCACATCAATAATTTCCATTAACTTTGTTAAAAGCATTAACCCTAAGGATAAAATTGAAACAAAAAAGAAATATGTGAGATAAAATTAGCACAAAAAAATTAAACTTAAGGTAAATGTTACGGACCAAAAAAATACTTTTGCCAAAAAATTTTAAATAATATATTTAATCTTTGAAAATTTATATTTGTTTAGAGTTGATTTTTAAAAGAATAAAAGTTCCAATTTAGTCATTAAAAAAATTATAATTTTCTTAATTTGATCATTTTCATTGTCAAATATTTAAATTTGTTGCTGTAAATTTTCAATTTGTTCTGATTATCAAAACATACACATGTACAAATTTGAGATATATCTAATCTTTTAGGGACTCTATTGAGATATTTAACCTTGTTAGGACCAAATTGAAACAAAAATAATTTTTTAGAAGCTAAATCAATAATTTAATCAAAATGTTTTTTAAATTTTAAGTTTGAAATGTTCTCTTGGTCTATACAATTTTACTCAATTTTCAATTCAATGCTTACAGAGAGAACGTGCACTCCCTTTTCATCCTCACTTAGATATGAGATTGTCTTTATCTTTGGTCTTTTTCCAATAGTGGCGACTAGGAGAAGGCTAACAACTACCACTTTTCATCCTCCTCTAGTTCCCCCTCCCCCCTCCCGAGTAGATCTCTTTTGGATGGTGGTTTCTTTTAGTCTCCTTCGAGTAGTTTCTCTCTCGGGTGGTGGTTTTATATCCTCTGTGTTTTTTTTCCTTTTAAGTGTATTGTTTGGCTTTCAATCTTTTAAGGAAGCTTCAGGACTAATAGTAATTTTAGAGAAAATAAAACTCATTATTAGTTAAAACGTGCAAACACTTATTAATATAATCCAAGCAAGGATAGATTAAACAACTTAAGAAGTTCCAGCGATATATTTTAGTTTCCCTCTTTTGGTTGGTAAGTCGATTTATGCTTTTTTTTAAAATCCCTTGTTTGGTTTCAAAATTTCTTTAAGAGCTTTTTCTTTTTTCGTTTTCTGTCTCAAATTTTCTTTTGAGACTTTCGTTGCATTTAGCCAATGCAGTATATCAATTTTTTTTAATATGATTTGTCTTAGACCTTTCGGCCATTATCAAAAAAAAAAAAAGGATGCTTCAAAACATTTTAATTTGATACCCATCAGTAAACTTTCGTGAATACTTTATTAAATTTTATTTCATGAAGAATTATATACTGTTTTAACATTTTAAATATGTAATTCAAGATAAATTGCCCGATTATTTAACACAAGTTAGATCAGTTAAAGTTGATTTCACTTAATCTATTCATTTTGTTAGTATAATGCATGCATATTTCATCATAGAAAAAAAAAATGCATGAATATTTAAAAGCATCAATAAATATTGCAAAATTTTGAATTACAGGAACTGAGTTAAAAATGAGTAAAACTACAGATACTAAAAGAATAATTGAACCCATTTTAAATTATATTTGTTAAAATTTTTAATTTTATCCAAATCATTAATTTAATAGTTCTTAAAAAAAAAAGTAAATTACACTCCTTTTTACGAGAACTATACGATTTTATTTGTTTTAAAAATTTATAATATGATCAAAATAACCTCCATAATAATCTTATTATCCTCAATTTTCTTTAGCATATAAAATGTTGATATAATCTTCTCACCAAAAAAAAAATTGTATAATATAATCTTATTATCCATTTATTAATGGAGTTATTTATACGATTTGTTAGAATATAAATTTGACTAAGATACACTTGCGTACAAAAGCACTACTAAATTAAAAGATGTACCGAAATTTCTTAGGGATACCATCAATAATTAGATTTCATTATTTTTTTTCTTTTTTTCATTCTTGTATTTCCTATACCTCAAGCATGGTAAAAATTTCATATACTTTCTCATTTCTAATATAACACTTAATTTTTAAGCTATAGCAAGTTAAAATTGAGGATACTTCCTAATTAATTTAATTATTTCTATTATAAAAATATACATAAACCTATCTAAAAAACTAATAAAATGATTAAATTATTCTAAAAGATATTATTAATTCATTTATTAAAGATATAAAATAACCAAAGAATGTATCTTTAATTTTTTTATTTAGATATTATTTATTTTTTGTTTAGCATTACAAAAATAATATATTTTAAAATCCGATTAAATTTATGATAATGCTTATATTGATATAAATTTCATATACATATTATTGTTGAAATTGTATACTATTAGTCATCTTTTAATTGATTAAATCGCTAAAAAATTATTCTGTGAAAATTTCCTTTATTTTTAGCAATTATTTATTTTTTTAATCATATGATCTTAAATTTTGCTATATTTTGAAAGAAAAACTATTTTCCAAAATTGTTATACTGTGAAAGTAATAGATTTAGGAATATTAAAGTCAAATTTAATGTAACATTAATCAGCCATAACCTTTGGGAAAAAATCTGTATATATATGTACAATAGGAAGGAGAAAGAGGATTTCAGCCTAAAATCTAAGTGTATACCGGAAAGTTCTTTTTCTTGTAAAATTTATTTTACAATTGTTGTCCGAGTTGTATGACATAGCAAGATAGAATTACAATGGAGATCAAAACAAATTTTTCATTACCCGTCCCTGCACATCTACCCATTGCCTCATTCCAGCCCCATTGACTAGTGAAAATTTTTTTCTCTGGGCTTCATCCCGGAATTCACGGGAAATTACAATACTTGTAACCACTCAGAAATCCTATCACATGTAAATTATATATATATATATATATATATATATATATATATAATAGATGACGCGGCATGGTTTCTTTTTTTTTTTTGGTTTATATATATATATATATATATATATATATATATATATATATATATATATATATATATATATATATATATGCATACAGGGCCTAAATTGCCCTGTATCGGCCCCCAACCCGCACATGCCTTTTCTAATATTTCTCAAACCTGCGCCATTACTCGATTAAAGGTTAAATTAGCCAACCCAAATGAGATAGGACAGTCGGGTTAGCCGAGTTCGGATTGGAATTGTCATCTGACCTACATATATGGTAAAACAATTCAGATATAGAAAAGCCTTACAAAATAAAGCATATAAATTTTCTGAGATCAGTATTTAGAAATTATTCTTCAAAAGGAAAAGAAATGAAAAGGGCATAAAGATTCCAGTGACTGTTTCTTGTACTTGCTGATACACATCATAAGATTATAAAGGCAGTTCTAAGGGAAAGGTAAAGAACAGCTATATCTCCCAAACATGCGTGTCTCTGAAAGAGTCGTGCCTATTCAATGTGACTCAAGTCTCATAACTTGCAATTGGGTCATAATACCTACTGTCTGTCATAATTTGAAGTTCAATGCTCTCAAGTCTTTAACTAATACTACAGGCCTTGGAAGCATATATTGTTAGATAAAAACTATTCAGTCTTGTACATCAATTGGCCAAGTAGACAAAGGAAAGAAATATCCAAGTCCAGCCGAGCAACCATGGCTCCCATAATATCTGCATACGAGTCGGGAAGATAGAAAGAATATAAGCAAGAAGTCTGCACAACTTCAAAATTGGTGGGACAGTGAATATAGTTTGGGAAAACAGAATGCAGTACAGGTTTGTAGCTAAAGATTATTATAGACAAATGAATTAACTTTGAATTATTAAATAAGACATGACTGAATTACAAGCAGGTAGGTATACCCCATAGCTGACTAAATCTCAGTGTTGCCCTTGGCTTCTGCTCATAGAAGGGTGTCGAAGCACCTTTTGGCTGGGTGCTTGCTGATCATCCTGCAGAAATTATGCACATGGAATTACATGGACACAGACAAATTATTCATTGGAAGGTGTAGGCTTTGAGGATTTATAAATTAATAAGAGTCACAATGACAAAATATGAAATAGAGAATTGACTAAAAACACAGCTGGTCAATGCTCATTTGTTCTTAAACTGGAAATGTTTTAGCCAGGAATTCCTATATATTGACTCTCCCTATATATTCATGGGAAAATAAGGCATCTCAAAAGAATAATTAAAAAGAGAATAAAGTTGTCCATTAGCAGCAGACCCATATTGTGTGACATCTAAAAGATACTGGATGTGTTTTTAATGCTAAAAAGTATACTTTCATAAAGTAATCTTCGTTCACATAAAGGTTTCAAGCAATCAATCAATCCTTTCACAGGTAGAGGAAACAAAAACGAAATCATATATTGGTTGATGCATTTTTAGCCCTCCATGATATGCCACAAACAATGACAATCCAAGTAGCATATAACTGTCATGATCTAGATTCTTGCTTTTACGTGATAACAGGATTCAACAGAGAATCCTTAGGACACCAGGAGAAAACAAAAGACAAATATGATAACTTTGATTGATGGCTACAAAAAATTCCGAGTGCCTCACCCAAGGAATCTAGTAAGCCTGCCCCAAGGGATAAAAGTCACATCCATAAAGAAAATTGGATTTATGCAACATGCTTAAGAAAATTATGTCCTAATTGGCTCATATCTATAAATAAAACAGATCATAGAAAAAAAAAATGAATTTCATTTTGACAAAAATTAGTATGATCAGCTTATAAGCCAATATAGAGTACTTGTAGTCGACTCAGAAGGATGAAATTCAGTATATTGCCAAAGAAACTTACAATGCAATATATACAGAGATAGTCAGGAACAAGAATCCAGTGAAAGTAGGGAAGGAAATATACATAACGGTGAACTTCCCAAAACAGCTATTCTATCGAAGGCAATAAAATAAATACACTTAAGAATAAAATTAAATGCAATTAAGAGAGACATATCTGACTTAACCACACTCCCCCTCAAGTTGGATCATAGATATTTATCAGGTCCAACTTAATAATACAACTCTCAAATTGTAGGTCTATGTAGTCCTTTAGTCGGCACATCAGTAGCTTGGAGTTTTGTGGGAATGTAGGTTAGACATATGATGCCTTCTTCCACTTTTTCTCTAATGAAATGTCTATCTACCTCCACATGCTTTGATCTTTCATGTTGTACTAGATTTAAGGCCATACTTATAGCAGCCTTGTTATCATAGTATAATTTCAATGGTGAATTCACTTGAACATGTATTTCATTCATGACACATTTTAGCCACAATTCCTCCATAATTCCTTGCGCAACAGCCCGTAATTCTGATTCAGCACTACTTGTGGATACCACCCTTTGCTTTTGGCTCTTCCAAGTTACTAGGTTGCCCCGCACAAAAGAGCAATAACCTGAGGTTGATCGTTTGTCCTTGTAAGTTCCTCCCCAATCTACATCAGTGTAAATTTCTATGGATCTTTGCTCTTGCTTCTTAAACAATAGTCCTCTTCCAATAGTACCTTTTAGATATCTCAATATTCTATATACAGCCTCTAAGTGTTCCTTCATTGGACAGCTCATGTACTGGCTTGCCACACTCACTGCAAAGGCTATGTCAGGTCTTGTATGAGATAGATAGATCAGTTTCCCTACAAGTTTTTGGTACCCTCTCTTTTTCTACCGCTTCCCCTTCTCCCTCTTCTTCGGACTGTCCTTTTTTCTTGACTATAATAGGAGTTTCAGCAGGTTTACACCCAAGTAATCCTGTTTCTTTCAAGGGGTCAAGTATATATTTCCTATGAGTAACATATATTCCCTTCTTTGACCTTCCAAGTTCCATCCTAAGAAAATACTTCAATGACCCGAAATCTTTGACTTCAAATTCTTTTCCTAGAACAGTTTTTATTTTTCTATTTCCTCAACATAATCTCCTGTGAGAATTATATCATCAACATAAACAATGAGGATACATTTCTTACCTCCTTCATACTTGACAAACATTGTGTGGTCAGAAAACCCCTATTTGTAGCCAGCTGCTTTAAGGACTCTTGAGAAACTCTCAAACCATGCTCTAGGGGATTGTTTCAAGCCATATAGAGACTTCTTCAATTTGTACACTTGATCAGTCCTTTCTTTGTCAAAACCTGAACCATTAAAGAATGCATTTTTAATGTCAAGTTGATGTAAAGGCCACTCTAAATTAGCTATCATAGAAAGTAAAATTCTAATAATATTCAACTTTGCTACAAGAGCAAAAGTTTCATTATAATCCAAACCATAGGTTTGGGTAAATCCCCTTGCTACTAAACGAGCCTTGTATCTGTCCAACTTACCATTGGAATCATACTTAGGGGTAAACACCCACTTACATCCTACTGTTCTTTTTCCCTTGGGTAATGTAACAACTTCCCATGTTCCATTTTTCTGCAAGGCTCTCATCTCCTCCATTACAACACTTCTCCATTTGGTATACTCAAAGCTTCATATATATCAACAACAACAACAACAACAGCCTTATCCCACTAGGTGGGGTCGGCTACATGGATCGCCCGACGCCATTGAGCTCTATCAATGACTAACTCTTTAGGGATCTCATTTACCAGAAGATCCCTCTCAATAACCTCTTTAAATGTCCTTCTTGGTCTTCCTCGACTTTTTTTCACAGGGCTCCAAACCATCTTGTCAACTCTCCTTACTGGCGCTTTTAATAGTCTTCTTTGAACATGTCCAAACCACCTTAAACGATTTTCAATCATTTTTTCCTCAATAGGTGTCACTCCAATTTTCCCTCGTATACGATTATTACGGATCATATCTCTTCTTGTATGACCACACATCCAACGCAACATCCTCATCTCCGCTACTCCAATTTTATGCTCTTGTTGTCCTTTCATCGCCCAACATTCGCTCCCATATAAAATCCCAGGTCTTATAGCAGTACGATAAAACTTTCCTTTGAGCTTATCCGGTACTTTCCAATCACAAACAACTCCTGATGCCATTCTCCACTTTAACCACCAAGCTTGTATCCTATGAGTCACATCACCAATAATTTCACCGTCATCTTGTATAACAGATCCCCGATACCTAAACTTTAACACTTGTGATACAACATTATCTCCAATTTTAACTTCCAACTCGTTTCTAGCTTGTCGCTTGTTAAACTTACAATGCATATACTCTGTCTTACTCCTACTCAGACGAAAACCCTTCGATTCCAAAGTAGCTCTCCATAACTCAAGTTTAACATTGATCTCTTCCCTTGACTCTGCTATGAGAACAACATCATCAGCAAAAAGCATGCATTTATGAATTTCTTCTTGAATATGTTTTGTCAGAACATCTAAAACCAAGTCAAACAAATAAGGGTTCAACGATGATCCCTGATGTAGGCCAATCTTAATAGGGAAGTCTCTAGTCTCTCCTCTAGACATTCTCACACTAGTTGTAGCCCCCTCATACATATCTTTTATAACTCTAATATATGCAACCCGTACACCTTTCTGTTCCAAGGCTTTCTAGAGCACCTCTGGTGGTACTCGATCATAAGCTTTTTTCAAATCAATAAACGTTATATGCAAGTCTTTTTGTTTGCTCCGATACCTTTCCATCAACCCTCTTAGCAGATAAATAGCTTCCATAGTTAATCGCCCTGTCATGAATCCAAATTGATTTTTCGAAATACTCGTCTCCATTCTTAACCTACGTTCAATCACTCTTTCCCATAATTTTAGAGTGTGACTCATAAGCTTAATCCCTTGGTAGTTTGCGCAGTTCTGGATGTCTCCTTTGTTTTTGTATATAGGCACTAAAGTACTTCTTTTCCATTTCTCCGGCATTTTCTTGAACCTCAAAATCTCATTAAAAAGCTTAGTTAGCCAGATAGTACCCTCATCCCCTAAACACTTCCAAACTTCAATAGGAATACCATTAGGACCAACGGCTTTACCATTATCCATTCTTTTTAGAGCTTCCTTGACCTCATTAACCTTAATCCTGCAATATGTCAAATTTTGTTCTCTCTCCAAGGTTGTTAAATCTTCCCTATTACAGGTCGACCATTCTCCGTCATTAAAGAGCTTGTGAAAGTAACCTTGCCATCTGTTTTTAATATCTCCATATGTAACCAAAACTTTTCCTGTAATTTCTGGATGTAAGTAATTTCTCTTGTACAATTTCATTCATAGGCAACGGATATATATACATGTGAATCCCTACAATCAAGCCTACAATCAAGCTATACAATCAAGCCTACAATCAAGCCTACAATCAAGCTATACAATCAAGCCTACAATCAAGCTACTATATCTTAACACTCCCCCTCAAGCTGGATCAAAGATGTTAATCATGCCCAGCTTGTTACAAATATAATTAATGCGAGCTCCATTTAAGGCCTTAGTGAAAATATCTCCTAACTGGTCTTCAGTTCTAACATATCTTGGAGTAATGAAATGATCTTCAATCTTTTCACGAATGGTGTGACAATCGATCTCAATATGTTTAGTTCGTTCATGAAACACGGGATTAGAAGCAATGTGAAGAGCAGCTTGGTTGTCACACCATAATGTTACTGGTAATGGGGTCTCGAAGCAACTTCTTTCAATAGTTGGTATATCCATACAATTTCACATACTGAGTTTGCCATAGCTCTGTATTCTGATTCTGCAGTAGATTGGGAAACAATATTTTGCTTCTTGCTCTTCCATGAAACTAGATTCCCTCCTACAAAGACACAATAACCAGTAGTAGATCTCCTATCATCTTTGCACCCTGCATAATCTGCATCAGAATAAACTTCAATCTTAGTGTGTCCATGATACCCATAAAATAATCCACGTCCTGGGGCTCCTTTTAAATAACAAAGAATTTGTTCTAGGAGTGCCTAATGGTTGACAGTCGGGGAGGACATAAAGCGACTGGCCACACTAACAGAATATGCAATATCGCGGCGAGTCACAGTCAAATAATTCAATTTTCCCACAAGTCTCCTATACTTTTCAGGATCATGAAATGGCTCACTGTCATCCTTTGCAAGCTGTATGTTAGGAGTCATAGGGGTACTTGATGGCTTAGCCCCTATCTTTCCTGTTTCTGTCAATAAGTCAAGAACATACTTTCTTTGGGACAAGAAGACCCCCTTCTTATTTCTCAAAACTTCAACCCCTAAGAAATATTTCAAAGGTCCCAAATCCTTTGTCTGAAACTGTGACTGCAAGAAAGTTTTAAGGCCAAAGATACCATAACTGTCACTCCCAGTTATCACAATATCATCAACGTATACTACAAGAAGAATGATACCATCCTTAGACTGCTTATAAAATACCGTGTGATCAGATTTGCTTTTCTTCATTCCATATTTCAAAACAACTTGGCTAAACTTGCCAAACCATGCACGAGGGCTCTGCTTCAGACCATATAGCGATTTCTGAAGTCAACATACTTTCCCATACTCCCCCTGAGCAACAAACCCAGGGGGTTGCTCCATATAGACCTCTTCTTGGAGAGTACCATGAAGAAAAGCATTTTTAATATCCAACTGGTGTAGTGGCCAGTTATGAGTGGCAGCCAAGGAGATCAACAAACGAACGGAGGTAAGTTTGGCAACTGGAGAAAAAGTATCGGAATAATCAGCACCATAAGTCTGAGCATATCCTTTCGCAACAAGACGAGCCTTCAACCGAGCCACAGACCCATCAGGGTTGACTTTAATTGTGAACACCCATTTGCACCCAATAGCTTTCTTCCCAGCAGGTAAATTCATTAATGTCCAAGTATTGTTATAGTCAAGTGCATTTATCTCTTCCATCATAGCATCACGCCACCCAGGATGGGCCAAAGCTTCATGGACAGTCTTAGGAATGGACACAGAGTCAAGGTTGGCCAAAAAAGAGCAAGAGGTAGAGGATAAATGATCATAAGAAACAACTGAGGCAATAGGATAAGTACAAAGACGTTTACCTTTGCGAAGGGCAATAGGGAGGTCCGGAGAAGCGAAATCAGGATCCGGCAACGAAACAGAAGGTGGAGGGCATGAATCTGCTGCAGGCAATGGACGTCGAGTGTAGACATGAACAATTGGTGGCCGAGTGGGTGCCAGAGAAGGTGTAGGAGTACTTGTGGATGGCTGAGAAAAAGGTACAGTGTAGATGAGCAGATCATCATCGTCCCTCGGAACATGAGAAGAAGAAGAAGTAGAAAAGAACGGAATGTCTTCTTGGAAGGTAACATCAACAGAAACAAGATAACGCTGAAGAGTAGGAGAGAAACACCTGTATCCCTTTTGGAGACGAGAATAATCAAGGAAAACACATTTAAGAGACTTAGGGTCTAACTTTGTGACCTGGGGTCTAGTGTCCCTGACAAAACAAGTGCTGCCAAAGATACGAGGCTCAATAGGAAATACAGCTGTGGATGGGAACAAAACAGAATATGGAATCTCTCCCCCAAGAACAGAACATGGCATGCGGTTAATCAAAAAACAAGCTGTGGAGACAGCATCAGCCCAAAAAGGTTTAGGAACATGCATTTGAAACAAAAGAGCTCGAGCAACTTCAAGTAAATGTCGATTCTTACGTTCAGCAACTCCATTTTGGGCGGATGTGTCAACACACGAGGATTGATGCAAGATACCACGTTGAATCATATAAGACTGGAACGGCTCATAGAGATACTCTTTAGCATTGTCACTCCTCAAGGTTTGAACAGAAATTTTAAATCGTGTTTTAATTTCAGTATAGAAAGCACAAAAATGTGAAAAAACTTCAGAGCGACTTTTCATTAAATATAACCAGGTAACACGAGAGTAATCATCAACAAAGGTAACAAAATACTTAAAACCTGCCTTGGCCACAATAGGACAAGGACCCCAAACATCAGAATGAACTAATTCAAAAGGGGACGTAGCCCGTTTATTAACTCGAGACCCTAAGGGAACACGATGGTGTTTGGCAAACTGACAGGACTCACAAGGCAAAGATGATAAATGTCGAAATTGGGGATAGAGCTGCTTGAGAACTGGGAGAGACGGATGACCCATTCGACAGTGCAAATCAAAAGGAGAAAGCGAATTAGAACATGCCAAAGATCTTGGTGTCTTAGTATCAAGAGTGTAGAGGCCACCAGACTCATGCCCGCTACCAATAATCTGCTTCGTCGTAAGATCCTGAAAAATACAATGAGTAGGAAAGAATGAGACACTACAATTTAGGGCACGAGTGAGTTTACTAACAGAAATCAGATTAAATGAAAAATTAGGTAAACTCAGTACTGAAGGTAGAGATAAAGATGGGGTCAGGTTAATGGTGCCAGAACCAAGGACACGGGGTGTAGAGCCATCAGCTATAGTCACATGAGACGAATGGACATGAGTATCAAAAGTAGAGAAAAGACTAGGATTACCTGTCATATGGTCTGAGGCACCAGAATCTATAACCCAGCTGGACGATGAAGAGATGAGACGTGGGGGATTTACCTGTATCAGCGAAGGCAGCAGTGGGAGTAGAAGTTTTAAGTGATTCTTGATATTGAGTGAACTTGGCAAAGTCATCAGCAAAAACCATAATAGTCTTATCAGCAGATGAGGCAACATGGGCAGATCGTCCTGTCTGATTCTTGTTGAGAAGTTTCTTACAAGTGCGTTTTGTATGCCCTAGCTCATGACAGTAATAGCACTCAACTTCACCAGACTCCTGACTCCGATGTTCTATATTCTTGTTACGATTGTGCGATCCTCCCCGTGAGCCACCTCGAGATCCACCACGACTAACAAGAGCACTGCTATTATGAGTAGTGATTTGAGAAGGTTGTGAGTTTTATGTACGAAGAACTCTAGCAAAAACTTCTTGCAAAGGAGAAATATCAGATGCTGAGAGAATTTGAGATTTGACTGCTTCAAAATCTGAGCGCAGACCTGTCAGGAAACTCATAACTGCCATTTTCTCTCTTTGAGCTTGCTAAACCTTAATATCAGAACTAAAAGGGAGAAGCATATTTAGTTCTTCATACGTTTTCTTAAATTCCATGAAATAAGCAGTAAGAGACTTGTCTTGCTGCTCTCCTCGATAAAATGACTTACATACCTCGTAGATGCGAGATATGTTTCCTCGTCCAGAATACAAAAAATTCAAATATTCCATTAATTCTTTCACAAATTCACAATGGTTAATCAGACCGAGTACCTCTATTTCAATAGAGTTCCGAATTTGCAAGAATAGTCTCGCATCATCACGCAACCACGCTTTTCGAGTGTCGTCACTAGGGGGATCAGAGATGAGATGATCATCCTTCTCAATGCTCCGCAAATATACGCGAATGGTTTTACTCCAATCTAAATAGTTGGAGCCATTGAGTTTGTGTTCGGTAATCTTCGTCATCACAGGGACGACCTCAGCCATAACTGTAGTTTTACTGTCTGCCATAGGTGGGAAAAGTACACAGCACACAAACACAACCAAAAATAAATGGATTCAGCCTAAAACAATAAACCAAAGAGAACCAAACCAAACCAGAAGGTCAAATAGCAGGGAAGACGCCGGAAAGGACAGGAAGTCGCCGGAAAACGGACGAAAACGCCGACGAAACAAAACGGAGAGGAAGACGACGTCGGACGCGCCCTCACGCGCCGGCGCGTGGATCCGCTGGCAGAAAGAACGAGTGGCGCGTGGAGGTCACACGCGCCGCCGATGGCTTCCGGACTCTCGGGGTCCGCCGGCCGGGGAAGTCTGAACGTTGTTGGGGGGGTGGTGAGAACCAACAACCACTGTAGAGGGTTGGGCTCTTCTCACGCACACATAAGCAGTACCGAGAACGCCAACAGGCTCTGATACCATGTAATTTCTGGATGTAAGTAATTTCTCTTGTACAATTTCATTCATAGGCAACGGATATATATACATGTGAATCCCTACAATCAAGCCTACAATCAAGCTATACAATCAAGCCTACAATCAAGCCTACAATCAAGCTATACAATCAAGCCTACAATCAAGCTACTATATCTTAACACTTCTTAATCCTTAACACATCTTACTTGATCCAAATCTCTAGATTTCCTTTCTCTAGTCTTTGCAATCTTGTAAATCTTTTGTTCCCCTTTTTTCGTTCCTAAATCCTTGTAAAACTCTTCAAACACTTTAGATCGTGCTTCACTTACTGCTTTTTTAGCCTCCTTATTAGCCTTCCAATATCTTTCCAAATTTTCTGAATTATTGCTCAAATGGATAGCTTTAAAGCAATTTTTTTTAAATTTGATCTTCTCTTGAACGGTCTCATTCCACCACCAAGATTCCTTATCTCTTTGTCCAAAACCTTTAGATTCTCCTAAGAGTGCTTTAGCTATCTTTCTAACCCTGTTGGCCATCTCCTCCATATGATGTTAGCATTTTCTCGTAACTCCCAAGACTCTTCCTCCAATAGTCTTCTTGAAAGTCTGTAGACAAAACTTCATATATATCATTAGGAATTTTTACCCTATCAATAGTTATAAAGCTCAGGGCTTTCCAAAAAACATACTTTTGAATAGGGTGTTGAGTACATGATCTGGGTTGCTTCCTGAAAGCAATAGGTAGATTCAAATCATCTGGATTTTCTACCTCAGTCACCAATTCATCTTGGGCTTGCTCGAGGACCTCCATCGATTCTGAATTTGGAAGTGCTTCAGGCATGAGGGAGCTATTATCTCATCTCCTCCATGTGTAAATAATTGGTTCTTTTTCCGATGTGCTTTACTACTCATTTTAATGTTCAGGACTTGTCAATGCTGTTTCTGGCATATACAGATGGTCGAAGGTAGAATTTGAGTTGAAATTGATCAATAGAACATATAGGTTCAGGTATCTCTCTCCCTTCTTCCATAGGCTGAAATTCACTCCACCACTCCCCCGGAACTGAAGCTTTAGGAAAAAATGGTTCATTTTCAGCAAGAGACATCTTTACTCGTATAAAAACGTTTAGAGATAGGGTCATAACATTTATATCCTTTTTTATTTGAAGAGTAACCAAGAAAAACACACTTGACAGCTCTAGGATCAAGTTTATGGGAGTTATGAGAGTGAACAAAAATAGTACAACCAAAAAATTTTACAGGGAGATTTGTTTCAAGATAAGTAAGAGAGTGAGACTCACAAAATTTATTAAAATGAATGGAGAAAGAAATCACATGATTGGGCATGCGGTTGATGAGATAAGTAGCAGTAAGAACCGCATCTCCCCAAAAACATTTTGGAACATTATAGATAAATATTAAGGCACGGGCGACCTCAAGAAGGTGCCTATTTTTCCTTTCAGCAATGCCATTTTGTTGTCGGCTGTTGGGACAAGTGCTTTTATGAATTATACCATGTTTTTTGAGAAAAATGCCCAAGTTTCTGTTGAAATATTCAGTACCATTATCAGTACGTAGAATTTTTATAGTTTGAAACTGATTTCGAATCATGGTATAAAATTCAATGAAAACAAAAGCAACTTCAGTTTTGCATGAAGCAGATGGACCCAACAAAGATGAGTATGATCATCGATAAATGTAATAAACCATTTGGTACGAGTACAATCTGGAACATGGGCTGGATCCCACAAATCACTATGGATAATCGAAAAAGGATTAGTTGATTTGTACTCAGTACTTCTAAAACTTGTTCGATGATGTCTAGTGAGTTCACACTC
Organism: Biancaea sappan; assembly: GCA_037074585.1. Lineage (NCBI taxonomy): Eukaryota > Viridiplantae > Streptophyta > Magnoliopsida > Fabales > Fabaceae > Biancaea > Biancaea sappan. Next base: position 66,985,938 of record CM073493.1, on the reverse strand, counting down.
ATTACAATGAAAAGATTCTTTATTAAAATGAAATTCAAGAAATAACTGACTCAAATATTGAATATTTGAATGACCCATTCGTCTATGCCATAGTAGAATATTATCTGCATCCTTATTTTTGGAACTAGAAGCAAGGATTGCACTTAATTTGAGACCACAAATTGCTTACGGTTGATTCATCGAGATAGTAGAGACCATCATGTTCCTTAGCACTGTCAATCATCTTCCCGATGAGAGATCCTGAAAAATACAATGAGTAGAGCATAAGTGAGCCCAGCAATTTGCTTGTTTTGTCAATTTGCTAATAGAAAGCAAATTACAAGCTAAATAAGGAACATGAAGAATAGAATCCAGCTTCATAGATTCAGAAATAGTAGTACTCCCTTTGCCAGCTATTGTGGAGGAGGAACCATTTGCTGTATTAATTTTCTCGTTACCGGCACTAGGTAAGTATGTACTAAATAATTTAGAATAAGAGGTCATATGATCTGATGCTCCTGAATCAACAATCCAATTATAGTTTTTTAGAGCTAGTGAGAAGAGCACAAGTATCTTTGTGTGCAACAGAAGCTGTAGGATTTGATTTCTGAGATTGCTCTGTCTTTTTAAGACATTGAGCATCTCATTAAGCTTACCTAGGTGTTCCTTGCCAATTTGAGGCATTGAAGTAGACATGGACTCTTCATGAGAAGTTTCACAAGATGTTTGATAACCTCGGGACTTCCCTTCCGGGGTTTCCAGTTAGGAGGCTTGCCATGAATGTCCCAGCATGTTTCCTAAGTATGTCTTGTCTTCTTACAATGCTCACACGTAGGTTTACCTCTTTGCCCTTTCATATTAGAGTCATTACTGTTACTTATCAAGGCAGAAGAATCTACATAAGGACTAAAAGTAGAAAAGGTGTCTTGTAGCATCACTTTTCTTTTTGAAGCTTCTTAGCGTGTTTCAGCAAATACCTCTCTGGTTTACGGAAGAGGAACTCGACTCAGAAATACAACCTCGAACATCATCAAGAGACTTATTTAAACCTGCAAGAAACTAAAATAACCGTTCCTTCTCTGTTCTTTCTTTGTAGAGGGCAGCATCACGAGCACAGCCCCATTCTTCATCTGACATCAAATCTAATTCCTGCCATAGTGTAGAAATCTCTAACTAATAGGCCGTAACATCACGATCGCCTTGCTTTAATTCCTAGACTTTGTTTTTGATCTCAAATAGACGTGCCAAGCCTTCTCCATCTGAGTAAGAGTCATGTACATCTTCCCAAATCTCATGAGTAATAGGCAAGAACATGAAGCTTCTTTTTATCTGTGGCATCATTGCATTAATCAAACATGAAGAGACTAATGCATTTTCGGTGTGCCACTGTTGCAGTGTTGGAGTATTGGTTTCATCTCAGTATTTGTCTCTCCAATAATGAATCCCATTTTACCTCTGCCACCAATAACTAGCTTCACTGCATGAGCCCATTCTCGATAATTGGTGCCATTTAATTTGTTTGACACAATCAATACCGAAGACCCTTCGAAGCTAGTAGTCGACCCAGAGGGACCACCAGCTTGGCACGAATCACTCGTCGAGGACCTGTCATTCTCAGTCATCGGATTCATAGTTCCGTTGCTGGACGACGTGGATGCAACTCGAGCGAGGGACTAACAGGTTTTGAACCAGCCTCTGATACCATGTAGTCAACTCAGAGGGACGAAATTTAATATATTGCCAAAGTAAATTACAATGCAATATATACAGAGATAGTCGGGAACAATAATCACGTGAAAGTAGGGAAGGAAATATACATAACGGTAAACTTCCCAAAACAACTATTCTACCAAAGGCAATAAAATAAATACACTTACGAATAAAATAAATGCAATTAAGAGAGAAATATCTGACTTAACAACAGTACTCAACTAAACATATTACATGCAGGAAGTGTGAAAAACAGAAAGCAATTGAAATGAGTAAGACAAACAGACCTTGTACAAAGATGCAGCAGACTCAGACTGTACCGTCTGAATGGCATTATGTCCCAGTGATCGAAATGCATCCAAAGCATCTAAAGTCAGCTGCCATCCACAAAGTGCAATAGCATCAGTGCTGGTGCTTGGACTAGAGCTAACACAGCCAGCGGCAGCAACGTTGCCATTGACCCAAGGGCAATATTGGTTGTGATAGACAATAGGATCAAATTCAACGGGCTCTTCATAATTACTCTCTCCTTTTGGGGGGCCTATATAATTGAACAATGTAAGTTGCTCTGGTCCCAACATAAGTAGGAACTAATCAATAAAGTTCAGCATGATCTTGGAATAAATTTAGAATAACCGTTTATTACTAAAATGTTTGATAAAATGGTGCCAGCAGAGGGGGAGGGGGTGGGGGGACACAACAACACTGATAGTACTAGAAAAAACCCATGTCCAAAAGCTAAAAAAACTAGTACTATAAAATGCCCAATCAGGAGCTGAACAGAAATCTAGAAAGTATATAACAGAAGGCTAGTAACCATAAGAATAAAGGACAGAAATCCCAGATATACAAACTAAAGGAATCCTCGGTACATTTTTCTCATAATGGACTCAAAATCATAGGTTCCACATTGAAGAGTTAGACAGCAAAATGATGTAACCAAAGAACAAAATACCAAGGTGCTGTCTGCAACCCAAAATAAAAGTTGAGGTAAGTGAGATTCCCAATTTGACCCCCAAATTAGGCTAACATCATTTACAATTTTTTTTTTCTTGATATGAAGTTTCTAGAAAAAGTCTCTGCAGTGAATTCAAGAGTCAATACTAAATTCAGTTCTCCATCAAGGTAATTGTATGAAGGAAATTTAGAACACATCAATCTGAAAACCAGATAGTGTAGACAGCTAACAGAAGTTTTTTTTTTTTAAAAAAAGAAAAAAGTATTAATCTTTTGTCTAGAATTTGTTTCAGTCTTGCTTCCCCTGGAAAAGTAAATATGAAAATGTTAATAAGCAATTCTGTTAGTATTATGCCAGGTATGCAATGAATTTTCCCTTTAGGCCTTTCTCCAATTTCCCAAAAAAGAATCCTCATTAATTTAACAGATAATATAAATAAAATTTGCCAATAGGAAGATAGCAAAAGACTTTTTTAAGAAAAATGTTATTGGTGAAATTACTGGGTTATTCCCTATATCATCATTATCAATGTGAACTTTTTAAGAAAAATGTTGGTAATAGTTATTGATGCCATATATCAGCATCCCGCTATTTTTCTCCCAATAGAAGTTGGAATGTGGAACACAACAAAAGAAAGGAAAGCTTCATGACACCATTACAGGATTCAAGAGACTTTATATGGGATGCAGTTGCGGATGGAAGGAGAAGTGAAACATCTTTAAACCATTGAGCTTAAAACTTACCAATCCCATTTGCAATGGCAAAATCTGACTCAAGGTGAGCACAATTATCGGTGAATGATGATTTACCATCCTTCATGATCTCTTCCTTAGTCTGTCCACCACCAGAATTCTCAATAGCATTGCAAGAACGGGATGGATGACTACTGTTTTCAGGTGGAATATTGCAATTTTGACTAATTTTTTCACCGCTTTCCACAGATTCAGCCTTTGTAGTACAACCAATTTTTGACCCACTGTCTGTTCTTGCTGTAGAGTGAGACAACATCTCCTGGTTATCACCATTAGGATCTTCCCTGTTCATATCAGGGACGATCTCATCCATTAGGCCAGGATCTGGAGTAGATTCACCAGTCTGGCCCTGAATTTCAGCATCTTCTACTCTAGGTTCCATGTCACCAACAACACTATCTGCTCTATGTACAGATGTATCTGCTCCATGAATTTCAGCTTCATGACTAGCACACATTCCGACACTCCCTCCACTAACACCAAAACTAATTCCATCCCGAGCCTGAGCAGTTTCTGCATTGAAAATTTCTTCCCCATAATTTGTGCTACTGACACCCATTTCACCAGGGGCAACTTCCGTAGCAGTTTGCAAACAAATGCTCCGCTGAACTTGATTGCTGTTATTCTGCTCTGATGTTTCATTCATTTCCACATTGCTAGAGGAGGGGAAATGAACATCATCAAGGTCTCCTGGATAGTTTTCAACACTTTCCATAGAGTCATCATTTACATCATGACATACTATATCCATGGCAATGACAGATGATGCACAGGTTGAATCTTTAGCAGATTGGATTCCCATAAGGCGGTCATTCTCTTGATGAAATAATGAAAATAGATTGGCCTCATCATAAGCCTCAATACCCACAGAATGGCTAGGACCAGCACCAGATGAATCTCTTTGAAGAAGTGAACAGTCAAATATATCAGTGTCACGAGCACGTTTCAAGGGACCAGCTGAATATTGTCTACCATCTGTAACTTCATCACCATCACAATCAATTACTGTTTCTTCAATGCTATCAGCCTGCTGCTGCAACCCAAGGACTGGCCTATCATCTGAGCTTCCACCCTTTTCGAGATTCCTCTTACGAGAGCTTGGCCCTCGTGATTCATATGAAGCTGCACGATCACCAATCTCACTCCCCGAAGGTTGACCAATCATTAGATCCCTTCCCATATCTACATCATGCCTTTTTTCAGATGTTGCTGTCCTCCCCAATGAAGTAGAGGGAAAACCCCCTGCCATAGAAAGAGTCAAATCTATATCTGTGTTTGCCAAAAGTTTCCCTTCATTTGTTGTTGTTACTTCATCACGGTCTTCAGTCTGATCTTTCTCTGTATCATCAGCTGCAACCCAACCACTGATTCCACTTGCTGCACTCACTCCTCGGGTCAATCCCATTTTTTTGCTAGTCTCAGGAATATCAATGTTGTTAGGAGCAAAACGAGAAGGGCGAGGCACCGTCAAAAAGTCCATAACTCTAACTGTGGCTCCACATAAGCTACAATCAAGCAAAGGTGACCTAGATTCAAGTCTAGACTCCTTACGAGACACCTTAGTCTTTTTGGAGTCCAGTTTAGCAGAAGCAGAAACTGCTTTTGGTCTGGTATCCTGAGGAAGATGGAGCTGAGTTTGGCCTGGGCCAAAAGAATGTCCATTTCTTGCAGACTGTGCTGAGTGTTCTTCACAATCTTGAACATTTAAAAGCCATCTAGGTTCCCACCCACAAAGGCTTATAAGCTTCTGTGCCTGCCAAACACAGATGAGAATAAGGATACACTTGAGCAGCAACTTGATGGATAAGTTAGCTAGCTACTAAAAGGAAAAAGTTTGAAAAAATTCTTACACGAGAAAATAAGCAGTATGCCTCATCACGAGAGCTTTCAAGGTCTGATGTAAGCTCCGGTTTAAAGTCTACTTCTCCTGACATAAAATTCTGAGACTGGGACAGAAAGCGATCAATCTGTGGGCCTCGAGAAACTCGCATCAACTCAATTGCAGAGACAGCAATCACAGGAAGATATGGAAACTGCACGAGTCCATCGCATCTATCCTTGCAGCCACCAATTAATGCAGATTGAGGAGTTGGAGGGAACTGCACCAGGCTTTCTGGACAGCTGTTCCCTTGCCAAGAGCAATTAACTGTATGGCCAGACTCCAGCTGCCTAGCAAAGGATTCGGTGGCATTTTGAGCTTCAACCATTACAATAAGATATGGTTAAAAATACAATCAGCAACAGCAAGAGACACTTCTTTTGCATAGTTATCAGATAAAGTTAGCTTGGAATAGTTGTTAAGAGAAATTAGATCTGTCCATTTTTTACACTGAAAGTTGGAACAAAGTGCACAACTATTACTCGATTTATATGCTAAATTCAATCATAAAAACTATTATCTTTAATGACCAACTTAAGACTATCAAATCGGATGTTTGATTGGACAAACCCTGCATGAATCTAAATAGAAGGTAAAAAAAGTACATATATCTCTTGGTCAACTAGTTGTGTGTATATAGTATTATGGATTACGATTCATCAGATACAAATCATGCAGCATTGATCTAGATAGGGTTTTTGAAATCGAAGCCCATTCAACTCTTGAGCATACACAAATCTTAGTATGAGTATTTTTAATGTATGGGTGATTTACCAGTTAAGAAAAGACGGAAATTAGATGAAAGATAAACCCTCATTTTAACTGCTAAGAAGTTCATCCTTTTTAAAAACTTCTCTCTGCATCATTGATGAGTCATCTGCATATGCCTTATATAAAATGGCACCTCAATGGCTCAATCAAATAATACCTTTCTTTAACATCCATGGTCCACCTGAAAGCAAAGAATGTTCTTTACAATTGCTGCCCTCATTATTCCAACACACCTCATCTCAGAGAAGAAAATGAACTTAAAAAGCAGTGGGAAGTAGCTCATAATGTTTTAATTGCTAGGTCCAAAAAAAATTATGTTTTAATGGCAACCACTAACCTTCTGCCGATGACCAAGATGGCGATGAGGTAAAACTCAGGCATGCACCACATGACTCGCATGCAATTTTGTCAACACCAACATTCAGCCAACCTTTTTGAGCACAAGCCAAAGAGCTGATAATCTGAAAGAAATTAAAGAGGATATGATCCCTGGAGATGGCCACAAGCTATATTGGTTAAAACTTTTAAAGTAGCAACTAGCAAGAGTAATATATATATTATCTAGCACATTCACTAGCTAGATCTTACATCCCAGGTATCAATTATTTCCTCAGACCATTACTTGATGCAATACATAAGAAAATATTGCCGTAGACAAATAAGTAGAAAATTTACAAGACAAACACATATAATTGGATCTCCCCATTGTGCTGGGCCTAATGTTACTGCAATTGATATTTGTCATGTTTTCTACATTTGTTAACTACTAACCTGATGACCACTTCATATTATTGCAAATTGGTCATGACAAACAAGATTTTCTACAAGACTAAAATCCAGCACTTAGTACTCTATTTTTGTAAATTAATATATGGCAGGATGTCCTTCCAATAGCCAATAAGATTTTCTAAAAGACTAAAGTCCACATTTTGGAAGCAATAATTATCATTGAAAATCTTGCTGCAAGAGTGAAACCTACTTTGCCAGCCAATATAAATTTTCAGAGCTTGACTGATTACATGCTGAAGAGAGATGAAATAGTTAATAGATTCAACTATTTAGATTATGATGATGAACTCGACAGAGACTAATACAAGCTGCAAGATGCATGAGATTTAAAAGCTGCTTTAATGATCATTTTAATTTCTTTTTTTTTTTTTTGGAAAAAAATGGATAGCAAAATCAAATCTGTTCAATAGTGCCTGAAACTCTAAAAGCACAAAAGATGGAGGGACTTCTACAGTTTACCAGGAAAAAATAAACATAAGACAGGCATTCATTACAGGTGTACAGTGATCTGCAAGAGGTGACGCAAAGTGTGACTCAGCAAGGAAGGTAAAAAGTAAGTTTAAAGTATGGCGACTGCTACAGTTAAAAGAGATTTAGTGATGAGTGCAGAAAGAATGTTAATTATCATTGAAAAAGAAAGACAAGTGCTGTGAACCAAAGTTTTGATCAGATAAAACATTCAGAGAAAACTGAGAAACACAAAAGACAAAGACAGGAGATCCTCCTAGACCCCCAAAAAAAAAAAAAGAGTGAATTAAATTAGTTCAAAAACAATTTCATCATAGATTCACGAGAGAAAGCACCTATATAAATCACAAGCCAAAACCCTCATGGATGCCTCAATATGAGAGGATAGGAATCATCAGTTTTCGAATACAGAAACACTACAAGGCATATATCACATCACAGAGAGAGAAAGCTGCAGCATAAATACTAAATAATGAAAACATTAGTCGATAATTTGAAAGTGACAGATAATAGCAAATAATCAAGATAAGGTTTCTGTATAAAGAAAAAATTCAGATTCAATGTTTTAATTTTTCCAAAAAAGAAAGTATAAGAAAAAAGGAGATTTTTATTGCACCCCGTGAGTAGTGAATTGGTTTTTTTCTTTCTTTCCCCACTTCCATTCTGAAAGCTAAGACATTAAACTTGTTCATTTCAGGTGCTGCTAGTAATCACTTGCTAAAAGAAACTAAGAAGACAGTAACACAGTGAATTAGATTATTATTCATGGTAAACAAAAGATAAAATGTGAAAATTGGATAGAAATAAATTTGATTTAGTTTGTATAACACCATAGGTTTCCATTATTAGCATATCACAAGCAGAACACATTTGGCATTGTTGAGTTTAGACAATAATTATTTGTTCTTCAGGAAACACCATGAATTGTAGACACAGAATGTGTCACTGACACAGCCCAAACAATCACAAGGGAAAAAAAAATTGAAGAATGTGTGCACATATATTATTGGGACTATAATATATTCATTCTTGGAAAGCCGTGTCAAGTTCAAACCTTAGGCTTCCCAAGCCAATTCAAAGGATTAAATGTTGCCAAACGCCTTAATAAATCCCCCCTTTCCCAGGGTCTACATGAAGGTCGTGATGAACCGAAAGCAGAACCACCAGCACTATTGCTCAAGGAAGTCCATGGCGGTTGTGAACCAACACAAGAGAGAGAAGCCGCTTTAGAGCCTTGTCCATGACTTGACCCATCAACGCTGCCAACATTCATTGGAACAGCTGGTGAGGATGCCCCAGCAGAACTGTTAAAATTGTATGTATAATTAGTCCTTTTAAGAAATTTCATTAAATAAACAATATCTTGAAAAGATAATTGAATGCATCTGAGAAAAACTGATATTTATAGTCACCAGGCAAACACATTGAGAATGCATAACTTATTCAGAGTGTGTTTTGGTAAAAATTAAAAAAAATACTGAAACTTAAGAAACTAGCTTATTGCTTAAATAATAAATAAGGTAAACAGCTGGCATCAACTGATTCAATACTTTGTTTAATTCAGTCCCATACAGCTTCAAGTTTCCATTTCTTTATAAGATACCTTACCTACAGTAGCAATCATTCTAAATGAGAATGTCACTATGTTCAACCAAATCACCAAATGTCATGTTATCCTGCTAGTGGAACGGCCATGTAAAGTGTAAACTAAGAATAGAAATTAAAAAAAAAAAAATTGATATTGACAAGCTGCTATAGCCATTTGAGAGCAGAATGGCTATAAAAATAAAAATAAAATATTATTCATATCATTGTGACAAGTACTAACAGGGTTACCAGTTCAAGAATGAATTCTTCAAACAAAAAGTAATCTCAGTGATTTATGCATGGGATTATATTACTCTATTTATAACAAGCAGAAAAATTGGGAAAAATTGATACCTAGGAAATGCAAGAAAACTATATGCTTAATCGCTAGTGATTGACTCAGTGAAGGTTTCAGTTCACTGGTTTAACCACTGTGTCATTAATTAAACTGGTTGAACCATTTATAATATGAATAATATAAAACTATCTCTTATATATAAAAAAATTATAATTAAAGAATTGAAATTAAACTTTCAACTTTATGATATATAATGATTTCTACTGAATATAACAAAATTTAACTTAATATAGTGTTTAATTAACTTTTAGCACATGAAAATATGAACACATGCACTTTGTTGATTTTGCCGACCCATCTACTGGGATAAGACTTTGTTGTTGTTTTATTTTTATCAAATTCAATAGTTATAACTTATTAAATTATTTTTCTTCAACTGCCAGAAATTTTGCATGGATTCTACATTATACAGCCTTTCTTGGCCTCCATCACCTCATCATTTTTGCAAACAACAAAAGGGATGAATGAACAAGACTAGCAATCTGGGTTTTCCTTTTGCAAGAAGTCACATTTTGGGAAAACCTCAAAAGTAAGGGCCGCATATTACCACTGAAATTCAAACCCTTGAGACCACTACTGCTTAAGACATTGATGCTTGGCTTGTTGGAACATTATGGATGATTAGAATAACTTATTAAATGCACCTAAGACTTACAAGAATGCACATACATAATGAAAAGGCCCAGCCAACAATGGAAAAATTACTTTTCAACTATCAATTTGAAATTTGTTACTTTCTGATGACATGAACCACATCAAGCAGGGTCAACTATCAATTTGAAAAATTAAGGAACCAGTTCTCATTAATTCAGGGTCACCTGTGAGGATTTTGAATGAGCCAAGCATATATAATCAATGTTATGATTCTTATTTCCTGTTTCAAATTCAATTATTTAAAATTAGAAGAGCTACTTGATTCAGCCGCTTACAATGGGGCGTGTTCATAGTAAGTGCATGCATAACATTTAATAAGCACCGAGTAAGCTACAAGCTGCGGCCCAATGCAGCAGGCTAAATTAGAACTACTACACTTTCCATAATTAAGGTCCTTTAGGCACTACCATGTTTGCATATAATTATGAATTGTCTCTAGAACTTTCATTTAAACAACTATCACCAACTTCTCCGAGATGTGCAAACCCCCAGGAAAGTAAATAATCCCCTCTAGCACAAACAGCATGAGAACCTTCTCCTTTAGATCCAGTTTTCAAGCATCAGTAGCATCCGCAGTGCCAATGTACCATTCCACACATAGCAACCATCATGTCAGCCCTCACAATCCAATTCAAGTTTAAAACTTTGAAACTTTACCAAACCAAGCAAACCAAAAACCCCAGTCATAAAACAAAAAAAAAAATCCTAAAATTTCCACATAGATTGAAACCCTAATCACAGAACAATTCAATGCTTGCATAATTGTGCGAGTCTGAGAAAGAATGTGACAAAGAGAGAGAAGGGAAGGAGAGTGGAGGAGACTAGTTACCTAGCTGCAGGGGTGGGATCAACGGTGCCTCCGGAGCTGATTACCTCTTCCCTCATCTCTCTGGCTTTCTCTATTTTCGAAGCAAAGGATTTCAAAGTGAGAGTTGGATGCGAGGTTCACTATATAGGCGAGTGCCGGCGCGTGCCTCAGAGTGCGTGCGAGCCTAACTTCGAAAGCACTCGAGTTTGACGATGCCGTGGAAACATTGTCGGCTCGTGTGGCCGGGTCATGGGTTAATTCGGATACCGATAAAGTCCTATATATTCCTATTGTAATTTATAACTTGTAAATTAATTTATAATTTACGTATTATTTTTATTTTTATTATTTAAAAAAAAATTTATTGTATCTTTTTTTATATTCATTATATTATATATAAATATAATAAAATATATATAATAATTTAAATTAATTTAATTAAAAACATATTTTTTAATGTTATTTTACACTTTTTAGTTACTTTAGTAGTTATTTTTACCGAAAACTTCTAATTTAATAAGTTAACTTATAAATTATCAACTAATTTATAAACTAATTTTATCTAACAAAGCCTAATGTTTAACAAGAAAAATCCTCATTTCACTAGCACATTTGAACTTGGTATAATTAATTTTAGTAAATTATACTCGTATTTTTTTTTTGAGTTTTTAAAATCATGCAATCCTCTTTTATATTTGTGATTACACACTATACTTTTCATGTGTGGGGATTCTTAATAATCTTTTTAAAATGTTTAATAGTTTAATATGAGGACAGATATTTTGCTAAGTTTTGCCGGCCAACAACATGTAGGGCACCATCAACATTGTTCGATTGAGATGGAATAGGTGAGTTCTATGTAAGTCTTATTCTAACTTTTTAGCATTAGACGATGTTAGAAAGTTCAGTAATAAATATGTTCTCAATTTAATATTACCTTTTTTTTTGCTAAAACATTCTCTAATAATTTAATTAAAGTATCAAAAGATAGAGATGATTCATGATTAACAGCATAAAAAATTATCTCAAGTAATTCAAATAAATTGTAGTAACTAGTAAGTACTCTTTTTTTTTTTCGGTTAAAAAGCCCCTAACATGTAGTTAGTGAATGGAAGGTAATTAAATCAAGAAAATATTTAGGATTAGGTTACAAATTATCAAAAAATATATTATAATAAAATCCTTGAACGTGAAAAATATAAAATAAAAATAAAAATGTAAGCCCAAAATGAGCGTTATGTTTATTAAGTTATATCAACCCATCAAATTAAAATTAAACCTATATTTATAATTGGGTTAGCTTGAGGAATTAATGTAAATTTATCTACTCCCACCTTTTCATCGAAAGTTCAGACCGAGTTAAGAATTTTCAGCTCAAGCTTTACGCACACAAACTATTTTTATATGTTACCTATTTTGATTTGAACACTTAAAATTTTATCAAGTTAAATAAATATCTTACTTGTTGAAAATTTAAATTAGGCTCATATACCAAAAAATAATTTGAGTCATATTTTAATATTAATTTTTAATAACTTTAAAATGTTAATAATACAACAACTTGTTTGCTATTAAAAAAAATAAAACTAACTTGTCAACTCCCTATTTTAGTACAAATTGGATTGATTTAAAGCAAAACCCATCCTCATTTAATTGATTTGGATTGAAAAATCCACTCAATTTAGCCTTAAATACTCTTACTTCTAATTAGCAGTATGTTTGGTTTGACGATTTATAATGATGTAATGAATAAAATAATAGAAAAAATAGTGAGGATTTGTTTAAATTATTCTCTTTTAAAATACTAAATTTTTTAAAAAATCAAGTTGAGGCATTTTAATAAAATACTTTAGTTTTATTCGTTTTCTCTTTCTTTTTTTTTTGGCATTAAACATACCCTCAAAAATTACATTCGTAATTAACCGTAGGAAAAAAATTATAAATATATATATATATATAATTTAATTTTATATAGCTTTTTCTATCTTTTACAAATCTTAGAAGAAGTTTTTAGTTTTGAAATATGAATTGATGTCATTTTTAATGTTTTCTTTTGTAAAATAGAGAGGGACGAAGACGAGGATTAGATTGTAATTTTTGTGGTATTTCATTTGAAAATACAGTTTTTAGATGGAAAAAACCAAAGGAAAATAGTGCTTTTTTTTTTTTTACAATATAAAGTCTCCTTTTATTGACCTTTGCCAATCAAACAAGAAAGAACCTTGCTACTATTGGAATTCTAGTCTCCTTTGGGTCTCCTAAGCTGAACCAAATATAGTGTTAGTGTATTTCTCTCTCTCTCTCTCTCTCTCTCTCTCTCTCTCTCTTTCTCTCTTTCTCTCTCTCACTGAAATTAAATTTTATTTTCTACTTTTGCCCAAATTAATTTATCAACTCCCATCCTTTTTACATGATCTTTTAGACTAGACACAAAATTAAACCTCTAAGTTTACAAACAATCTAATTAAATCCATGTTTCTACATCAATTAAAGATAAAAAGACAGCCTCACAAAATTTCAAGCAAGAATTCCTAAATCATGCTCCATTGTAGCCGGCTTCATCCAGTTGGAAAACAAAGCTGCAATGGTGATTAAACTGTTAAAGGATCTCAAGCCAGTCTTTAATTCCTTTGGAGCCTAGCATAGCCAGAGATTCTAGTGTTTTAAAATTCGAATTGATCTTTAAATCAATGTAGGTACTGGTTTATAGTTTTATTAGTCTGACCGTGGTCGAATTGATAATAATTAAATATATATATATATATATATATAATTTTATATACTAAAAATATATAATATAATTAAGTAATAAGCATTTTCATAATTAATTTTAGTAAACTTATATATGTGTGTGTATGTAATTGCTTTTCTATTTTTTTAATTGTTCTCTTATTTGTTTTTGTGGCAAAAAAAAAATTAATAAAAAAAGAAATATAACATAATAGAAAAGAATAAAAAAAATAAAACTTTGTTAAATCTCATGTAGTGTGAGAAATAATTATATTTTATAAATAGTATATTTTTTCTTCCAAAAATTGGTTTAATTGATTTTCACTGATTTTTTAGTTTTTACTATTTTTTGGTTCTTACTATTGTTTGGGGTCAACAAGACTAGATCAGTGACCAATTTCAAGTCAAAACCCCTTGGTTTGATTCTGTAACCTATGATATTAGGGGACACATAAATGAGAAAAGATAAATTTTGAATTGGGGACAAACAAGGATTTCCTGCCCATTTTTAGATCTTTTACATGATTTTCAGTTACATTTAATTATATCATTGATAAAACCACTTTTATGGTCTTTAGTGAAAAAGTTGTTACCAAACTCAATCTTCCATGCTCCCAAACATGTGAAACATTTGGTCTTCCTTTTAAGCTAACATAAAAAAAAAAGAAGTTTATAAAAACATATTAAAGTTATAATTCTAGAAAAGGAAGCTCAAATGTGCATGAAAAGTTAATTAGCTACTCATGGCTTCTTTTGTTATTTTCATAATATTATAAATTTTATTTAGAAAATATTAAAAATTAATTAAAAGAATATCAAAGCACATGTGAATCAACTATTAACTTAAAAGGGTTGTACAATTTATTTCTTTAACTTAAAAAATAAATAATAGATAATAGACCTTTTAAACTTTTGTTTGTGTTTGGAAAAATGTTAAATAAACTAACAAGAAAAAAACAATTAATTACTATTTAAGATGATGAGGCAAATATATTTTAACTAAGCTTACCTAAACATACGATGTTAGAACATTCGCAAAAAGTTAACAAAAAAATTATGTTGTACAAATTGAAGTTTAGAAGGTCTATTTTTAACTTCTAAAGCCGGAGTAAATTGCAGAACTCTTTGAATTGAAGTTCTTTGCTTCTAGGCCTTAGTCAACCAAAAATAAAAGAGATAATTGTATAAAATCCTTCTAACCTTGGGACTTTTCCATTTTACTCCTTCATCTTTCAAACTTTTCCTTTAACTTTTAAATGTGTGTAGAATGCTTTTTTGTTAAGTTAATTGTTAGTAAATAATTTAATCAAATAAAATATTAACACTTGTGCGTTGATGTGGTATGGTTATTTAGGGTTTTCAACAAAAGAAAATTAACCATTTTCAAAACAAGAAAAAGAAAAGAAAAATGGTCAGAAATTATGAAAAATAATTCAAGAAAACACACCAGATCCAATTACACACCCACCTGAGTGAAGAGAAGAGAGGACACCACGCACACCCATCTGAGTGAGTGAGAAGGTTCAGTTTTTTCGCAATGGACAAAGCGACCTTGGAGTGTTTTTTTTTTGATGGGGTTTCTTAGATTTGGTGTTTTTTTTCTTAATTTAAAAAATGGTTTAACTTCTTTTTTTAAATTTCAAAAACACTACTACCATGTCAGTGTAAATATGACATATTTAAGCTGACTGGACTTGAAATACTCTAACTGGACTATTGACTTACCATCAACCTAACATATAAGCTCTTCTGCATACATCTAGAAATTGAAGGAGGTCTTTTGTTAAATTTGAAAAGTGAGAGGATAAAATGCAAGGACTCCAAAATTCTTAGGATTTTGTGTAATTTGTCCAAAATAAAATTTGTATACATAAAAAGAGATATAGCAGAGCCAATAAATTAAAAACAATACAATTTCTTAATTACTAGAGTCTGACAAACAGATTCTTCCTTCATACAGATTGGAAGTTCATGCCAAGAATAAAAACTAAAAATCACTGCATGAAGGATTGATAGGATTGATTTCTTCAAGCAACTGACCACATGAATGTGAAGTTGTAGTATTCATGGCTATGAAGGAGTAGAAACAAAGCTACCTGGATGCCCTAGCACCTGTACATAGGAAATTCATATAAATATTATTTAAAATTTTCAAATAACTCAAATTAATTACATTTGGTGAAAACAAGATCAAGAAGACCTTAGAAACAGAAAAAGGTCCACACTTCATATATTCAAGAGAAAACGATTAATTTAGTTCTTGAAAATTACTCTCCTTTTGGTCCTCTACAAATAAAGTCACTCAATTTAGTGTTTGAAATATCATTTTCTTCTCAATTTGGTCCTCCTAAGTTTCCTCGAATCAAAATGGTTGTGACTCTGATAACGTAGTTTTGGGGATTGAACACATCAAAACATGTCTATATCATTAGATAATGACCGTGTGGATCTTATTCTAGCCAACGGAGAGGCCATTTTGATTGGAGAAAATTATTTGGTAGACTAAATTGAGAAGTTTTATTGTTGAAGGACCAAATTGAGAAAAGAGTGATTCTTCATAGACTAATAGGCTTGATATTTGGACAGGGGCCATTCTGTGAGGAAAATGATATATCAGGGAATAAATCATAAATTTTACTCAATTTAACCAACCAAAAGAATTTTACAGTGGTTCTTAAAAAAAAAAAAAGCACCATCCAATTATTTATTTATTTTTTTAAAGTGTTACAACCTGGAGTATCTTAGGAATTTACGCAACCTAAGTCTAACAATCTTAAAGACATACTCTTTCATGTTAACCTAGAGCATTTAAAATTTAATTCTCAGGTTACTCTCCAAAAGAAACAAAGTCTGGTCAATAAGGAGAGATAGTGTCTCCCTTTACATTTAGTCTAAATTGTCCAACTTTTACTTTCACTTCCACTTTCCTACTTCAAATGTCGATGAAATTATCAGCGTAAAAGGAATGGATTAAATGGAATTTTCTTGAGCAATTAGTGATAAAACTTGTGAGAATACTACTTTTCTATTTTCAACCAACTCCGATATCAGAAGTCAAAGCCACTTGATGATAACAACTTTATTACCCTCAAACAGCATTACCAAAAACCACCATCTAGCTGACATGAATAAAACGGATGGCAGCAGAATTAAACTCTTTCCATCATTTACATCATTAACGATATTTATGAAATCCAAGAGTTATACTGAGAGTGGTTCAAACCATATAACACCACTATGCATTAATATTTGTTAGCAAAACTAAAGGTGGTACTAAAAGATAATAATAGCTAATTAATACTAACCATTTGTCTATTCATCTATAGGATCTGCTTTCCAGATGACATCTTTCAGCCCGGTAGAAAGGTTCTTGTAGAACTGCAAAGAAAAGAAAAGACAAATTGATTCAAATTCAATCCAGTACAACTGTATGAAACTGAAACTGATAGGTCAGAAGGGATATTTTTGGAACACCCTGTAGAAGCTGCTGAACGTAGTTTGTGTCCCTCATAGGCACTTGCAGGGAGCAAAATTCAATAAGACATACTTGAACATTTATTTTATTTGAAAATAGAAAAATGAACCAAACAACAAAATATAGTGGATCTAATTATCTTGTCAACACAAGGATAAGCAAGAAGCACCAAGATAGACCATGGCTGGCTACAAGACAGTAGACTAGGACAAATCTGCTCTACAGGATGAAAGAAGCAACACCATTACTAATTCTGGGAAAGTAATTAGAAGAATTAAAATTTATTTGTGCATTCCATTAAAAAAAAAAAAAACCTTGTGAAATTCCAAAGTATCTCCTCCAGACTTGCGAAGCTCAACCATGCAAAGCGAAGGGCCCACCTCAAATACCTGCAAAATCAATAGAAATATACCTGAATCTTCACACCAAAAAAATTAACATGACAGACCTAAAGAACACTCTAATTCTAAAAAGAAAAACTTATAGAAATAATTACCTCAGTGCAAACAGACAGATGACCTTTGCGTCCACTCTTTTCTCCTTGAATCTTTAACTGAGATGGAGTGATGGACAAAGGAATTGTTATCAAAAGTAGAAATATAACAGTAAATTATTACTATTATGATTGTTTTTTTTAGACAAAATATTATTATTACAAATTAGCCCTGTGCCTGGGAACCTAATGCCCAAAAATACAAAAGGAACTAACTTATTGGGCTTTAAAAAAAAAATTGGAGACAAGAATAAAAATAGTATTTTACCTTGCAGTTGTTTTTCTTAACATCAAAACCCATAGGTGTTGCAGTTCGCTCAATTTTCGAAATTATCTCACCCGGTGAACAATTAGATGTGAACCTTGTTTCCCTTTTGACAAGTCCCTAGTTGAAAGGAAAGTAAACTGATCTTAATCTTTATATCTACAAATAAATTTTATTTGAATAGGGATTGGAGAGGTTGTGTACTACTAAATCATACAGCTTGAAACCAATGACATTATAGAGTTAAAAAGAGAGCAAAAAAGAACATTAAGCACTTGTGATCTGATCTCCATATAATTTGAGGAATCTTTACAAAGCATTTAAATTCAGGTATTCCTTCCCTCAAGCTATTCCACATTTATTTTATTGATATCAAGCTCTAATAAAAGATAAGTTTACCATTCCTTTTGCTAATAAAGATGAACATACCATTTGTTTCTCAAAAAGACTACTGAGATTGAGGCCCTGAGATGTAGAGATAAGTTCAAAAGCATTCAAAGAGATAGGTGCCACTGCCGTCCCCTCTTCTTGCCTCTCAACCACAAGCTTTGTAGAATCCTGCACACCACAAGGAACACTGAGATCATATATATATATATATATATATAATTATATACATAAATATAGAAGTAAAACAAAAATCTCACCATTGATCCACCAAAAATAGCATTTACGTCATCAAGACTAACATCAGCCTGCTCAAATCTGGGAGGCTCGTATCCCTTCTTAAACCAATCATTCTCTATGACTTCAGCAAATGTAATTCGCTGTTGTATATCATCAAAAGAGAAATGCAATTAGTTCTTACATGTTCAATGAGGCATTAAAAAAAAAAAGAAAAGAAAAGACTCTGTCAAAAAGTAAATTGGTGCAGGAATAAACTAATTTCAGCTAAATTATTATAAGCAAAGGGCATACTGTAGCAGGATTGGGATCAAGCATTCTCTTAATTAATTTCTTTGCACTTGACGAGAACCATGTAGGACATGTGAAATCAGCCTTGTATATCTGTGAGTCATGGTAAGTTAAAAACCAATTGAACCAGCACATAAACATAAAACAGAAAATAAAGAAGCCCACGCAATGAAAGATGCAGAAAAAAGCTCTGTTGTGTTGCAGTTCAGGCTTCAACTTAGGTGGTTCAACACCCATGGAAAGACCTCCAATTGAGTTCAAGAAATTCTTTTATAGAATATGTTTGTCTCTGAGCCCCTACTTTCCTACCCCTTCCTCAATTTCTCAGGCTCAACATCTAGCTTGCAAGCAAAATTTATTAACTTGAAAGATAAATTTGCCCCCACTTAGTGGGATAAGGCTATGTTGTTGTTGTTGAAAGATAAATTTGAGTAATGAGAGCTTAACCAACTTTTTGAGATTCAACATAGAACCAACAGCAGCATAATCATAGTATCATTAGTACATTAGAGGTAGCAGATTTCGTAGTGGCACAAGTAGATAGTGTAAAGGGCATATATATATATATATGACAGGAATTAAATGAGACAGGAACATGCATTTTTCTAATATAATATATATATATATATATATATTGTCAGCAAGCAATGCCCTATTCACTCAAGGATGACATACTTATATAATTGACAAGGATCTGCCATGCTCATTAAGAATCACATCTGGTACATGAATTATGAGTTCCGTCTGGGATGTTGGAAAAAAAAAAGTAAAGTCATAAAGAAAGAATCACCTTTTTGTATAAATGCATAAGGTTAGTATCCTCAAAGGGCAAATAGCCAGCCATTAAAACAAAAAGAATAACACCACATGACCAAAGATCTGCCTTTTTACCATCATAGCCTTTGTTGTGAATCACCTAAAAAGAAGAAGCAGAATTGTTTTTAAATAAAATAAAGGTTTTTGAGAAAAAGATATGTTGACTTGCAGCAAGCAGCTAATATACCTCTGGGGCAACATAATTTGGCGTACCGCATGTTGTGTGGAGTAACCCATCTTCCTGAAACAGATTATGGATAATCAATTACAAATTGGAAGCTATTGTATCTAATCATTATACTAACTCGAAGTTGTTGAGGCAGTGCACTCAATCCGAAATCTGAAACTTTAAGCACTCCATTGGCATCCAGCAACAGATTTTCAGGCTGCAACAGACAAAACAAAATTACATGTTAACTTCTTCCTTCTTGCTCTCCCTGACTCTCTCTTAGATGGCTCGGGACATTCCCTTCTAAACATAACAAAATTTCACCCAGAATACATCTCTGAAGATATTTAGAGACCTCGAATTATCCCCTCCAGGCAGGAAAAAGGGGGGTAAGGACAAAGAAAAGTAACAAAAATCACAAACAGCAATTTATAACATAAGGTCTCACCTTTAGATCTCTATGGCAAACACCTCTACTGTGACAGTAATCCAAGGCACAAATAAGCTGCTGAAAATATTTTCTTGCTTCATCTTCTTTCAACCTCCCCTTGCTTGCCTGACTCAAGAATATAGAACCAATATGCTAATGATTTGGACTCTGATAACAGTAGTTAACCATCAGAAGCAAACAGGAAGACAAACTTTCTTACAATTTTATCAAACAGTTCCCCACCAGTCACAAATTCCAGTACAATATATATCTTTGTCTTGCTAGCAATCACCTACAACAAAAATGCTGCAGGAAGTCACTTACTATTAGAATGCAGTTAAGATAGATTGTGGGGGAAAAAGAATTAAAGGGAGAGTTACAATGAAGCACCAGTCTCTGGTAACTTTTACATAAAAGGGCCATTTAGCTAGTAGTGTAGTTAGTCCATTTATAGAGCAATTATTTATATATTTGTAAAGTGAAGCACAGCTTGGTCCTTTATTGTAATTCTCCCAAAGAAAAATTCAACTAAATTCAAGGTCAAAGAAATAAATCATGAAAAAGTGAAAAACATGGAAGCAATCATTTACTTCCTTCTAACCTCATACAAGCGTATGACATTTGGGTGCTTAATCAATTTCATTGTTGATATTTCTTGCTTTATCTGCATAATGGCAGATACACAACATATAGGTAAGACTAGAACATTCAAGCTTCAAAGAAAAGAGTCTTAGTAATTCACATAAAGATAAGTGGGTCACACCAGGCCATGCCAATGAGCCAAGGCAGGGAAATTCATCAACAATGTTATAATACTTAACTACCAATGAAGATGATTTTTTGATATGTTGTACAAAACAAATAGTATGAAATTTATGGCATTACCTCTTTTATAGCCACTTAGAAACAAAACTAAATCAACTACTACTACATAGAATTTTGGTGGAAAAAAATTAAGTGCAATTTCTTATATCTTTGCTATCAGGTTCTCCAATCAAAATATAACAAGTGTATAGTTTTTCAATCATAATATGATAAGTGTATGATCTTTAAAAAATAGTTGTATATTTTTTTACAATTGAACATTGTACGATTAAGGCAGAGATGAAGATGTTGAGATGGATGTGTGGCCATAGAAGACAAGATATGATCCGTAATGATTGTATTCGGAGTAGCACCTATTGAAAAAAAAATGGTAGAAAATCATTTAAGGTGGTATGGTCATATTCAAAGAAGGCAGTTAAAGGCGTCACTAAGAAGGGTTGAGCAGATGATATGGAGTCCTGTGAAAAAAGGTTGAGGAAGACCAAAAAGTACACTTGGAGAGGTCATTGAACGAGATCTTTTGATAAATGGGATATCTAAAGAGTGGGTCATTGATAGAGCTCAATGGCGTCGTGCGATTCATGTAGCAAACTCCACCTAGTGGGATAAGGCTTTGTTGTTGTTGTTGTTGAACATTGTACGATTGGTCCTTTAAAAATTTTTTCACACAATCTTATTTTTAGTGGAGAACTTGATAACAAAGATATAAGTAATTGCACATAAGTTTTGTCCAATTTTAGTTTTGATAATCGCTACCAATTGAAAAAAAAGAAGGGGAGAGAGAGAGAGAGAGAAAACAAAAATCCAGAGCACACCTCTGTTTAGCCAGAAAAATTTCACAGGTGTTCCAGAACAGAAGGTTCAAACATGGTAGGTACAGAGTAATTGATGAATCCAATAACTGGGAGGCCTACAATAGGGGAGAAGTGAAGCGCTCCTGGTAAAGAAGTGAAGCGCTCTTGGTAAACTGTTAAGCAAGACAAGAGGCTTGATCATCTTTATCTTAACTCCTCTATGAAGGTGCCTCAAATGATCTTACAGTCTAAAAGACATAGTTCTTAATAAATAAAATTGCTCTTCCTGGGCTCAACAGGAATAGTTCTGGGCAACTGTAAGGGCATTTAAAGTTTCAGAGAAAAGTTATAAAAGCCTAAAATATGAAATCTAATCCCCCAAAACCCTACTTATAGTAAAAGATGTGCATTCACTGTAGTGCACAGGATAGGCTTGTTGAGAATGCGGGTACGACATAAACATTTAGTGTGTGGAATGAACACAATAAGATGGTGGGTATGAGAAGCACATGCATTTAGTGCATAGGGTAGACATGACTATGACCGTTAATGGTGATTTGTTTGTGCAATGGATGGGGACTGATATAAAAGGGGCAGTGGTCCCTTGGACAAGAAAGACCTGAGAGTGGGGACCTAAATTTAAATAGAACAATAAATTTATTTACCAAGTATCAAGACTCTAATTGATTAGCTAAAGTAATTGTGGTTTCAAACTTAAGAAGAAGATGCTCTCACTTCAATCCTACCAAGCCGCTCTCTATGACGGCTCCCAAGTAAAGGAAGACAAAGATCACTCGTTCATGTCACTTGCAACTTCGTCTAAGTTGGGTGTCACAAGCCTATGGCAAAACTGCCTTGAGAGCATTTCTTTGTTGTGAAGCTGGAGAGAGTTCAGCGCAATTCTTCACAAGCCAGCACTATGCTAATTCTAAGGAAATGGATGATCCCATCATACTCTTTTTAACCTTAAACTCTTGGAAGGCAAAAAGGTAGCTTACGTTTACTATCCAAGGGACAAGCTCATTGGGCACTCTAAAGCACTAAGCTCAACATAGGGTATATCACTAGGCATTATTGAACTCCCATCAACTCTTTTTAACCTTAAACTCTTGGAAGGCAAAAAGGTAGCTTACGTTTACTATCCAAGGGACAAGCTCATTGGGCACTCTAAAGCACTAAGCTCAACATAGGGTATATCACTAGGCATTATTGAACTGCTACTCATATGCCTACATTTGGGCACTGAGGCGCCTGTGCTTTAGGGGTGCTGGCACAGCACGCATTGGGCGTTTGGCCATCACAAGATATATGTATGTTTATTGCCCAAAGACAGATTTGCTAGGTATTCTAAGAAGTTAAGCCAATATGCTCCTAGTAAAGGAGCTCTATTGGTCTTTAACTAAATTGCCACAACTATCTTTAATATACTACTATGGCTTTTAACTAAATTACTATGGGTACTTTTAGTCAGGGAATGGCTATGAAGGAATATCAGGGAAGTTTAATCACCAAGACGATGGTAAAACAGGTTCAGGAAGTAAATGAATACAATAAAAGAGAAGTACATCCATCGTGACAAATACACCAGAAGCTTCATAAGAAGTCTTAATATAAATAAAATAACCAAATAATCAGAGTCGCATTTATCCTTTGATTCCTTTCCACAAAAGTGAAGAGTAATATCATGATTCCAATTTTTAGAAGATTTTTCTATTATCTTTTTTCAGCTTTTACAGAGTTTACCAGGAACATATCAATTCCAGCGAACCACATCCCTTGATTTACAATCGTGTAATATTACATCTCTTATCAATCGGAATCTCAGCCCAATTATTAAAACAAAATACTATTCCCAACAACCAAATAATTGAAAAGTGTCTAGACACCAGAGACTCTTCAGAAAATCTCTCATTCGATTAACAAATAAAATAGAAAATTTGACTTTTACAAATTCTTTTACAGAAGAAACCAAATCAACCAACTATTCCACGACTGCAGATCAGAAATTGACGAAGAACTATAGGATGGGAGAAAAGTTCATATTGATTTATACAATCTATGATTACTTCCAAACATGAAAACAAATTATTGGAATCCGCATACCTGGCGGACCATTTTGTGCTTGAGAACATTTTCCTTGTCAAGAATTTTGATAGCCACATGCACTCCGGTCTCGACATTCCGGGCAAACTTTACCTTCGCGAAATTTCCCTCACCCAGAGTCCGACCCAGCTCGTACCTTCCCACACGGGTCTTGCCTTTATACTTCTGCCCGGAAAGGGACGCCATCGTTTTTCTCCTTCTCTAGCCTACCAAATCCCCTTTTGGTTTCACCGCCTCTCAATAGCTTCCGCAAACTATCACGACCTCTTCTTCTTGCATGGCTGCCACACCTGAGACTTCGTTACCCTCATATTCCCTTCCTTTCCTTCAAGTACCCAAATAAGGAACACAGTACGGCCCTGAATCTGCAGGGGCCTTAAAAATGGAAGAAACCAATCGAATATTTAAACTTCATGCTCAAGGAAGAAAGAGGTGGGGGAATTGCGGACCGTTCGATCAAAGAAGGAACCCGTGATTTCGGATGAATCAACGGAGGGAGAATTTGGCATGGGAATGGAATGGGAAATCGATGGAGACGAAGATGTGTGGTTGGAATTATCCTTCTTCCTTCCTGTGTCTGCGAGAGAAATGACGAGAATTTCAAAATTTGAGAGAGAGAGAGAGAGAGAGGGAGGGAGAATACTATAAAAGGCGTCGAGATTGGAATTTGGGAGTCCGCCTCCTCTCCAGCTCGGGTGTAATGTTTCTTTTAATATTTTATTTTGTTTTTTTCTTAATCATAATCTTGATGATATAAATTTATTTTGTTTTGATTTTAGAATACTAAAGATTTCATTTCTATAATTTGTTTCTTTTAATTATAATCTTGATGATATAAATTTCTGTAATTTTTAATATTTACAAAGATTTCAATTTTTTAACATTTAATTAGTATGTATATTTTTATTCTTGATAATTTAAAACATAAAATATTACATTTTAAAATTTATATCATAAAGATTACAATTAAAAGAAACAAAATGAAATATTAAAAGAAACATTACATTCCTCCCCAATGCAGGACCTCTCCAGTCTTGTAGAGCTGGAGAGGAGCCGGTCTCGGAATTTGGAGCTGTGTGGGGTTTTAAAAAATTTCATTTGGATTTTGGAGTCTGGGTTTTAGGTGAAGAAGGCACATCTGGCGTATATTATATAGCGATGAAAATAATAGGTAATGGTTGGAAAAAACTCGGATTAAATTCTCCAATTTAAATATCATAAGTATGAAGCTTTTAAAAATAATTATATATTTTCTATAATTAAATATTACATGATTGATTCTTTTAAAATACTTTTTTATTTATGTTTCTTAATAAATAAATTGATTATAAATATATATATATATAAAGAATTCCATATAACTTTTAAATTATGTTTAAAATTGATGGCGAATTTTGTTATAACTAAGAGGAAAAAACTTATATAAAGTTCTTTGCATTTTTGCTTTTAAGTTTTCTATTAAAAGTAAAACATATGTAAAAAGTTCTTTAAAAAACCCAATCATATAATGATAAGTTGTTAAAAAAATATAAAATTATTTTTAAAGATCATATTATCATATTTTGATTGGAAAATTATAAATATCATATTCTCAGCAAATATATAAAGAATTACATCGAAGAAACTGTAGTTTTCCTAAATAGGAATAACATTTTGATTGGAAAACTATACATATATCAAACAACGCAAGACTATCAAAAGTACATTGGTACTTTAATGCACAATCTAATATGGCATAAGTGCAATTTCAATTAGTGGGGACATCCAATCGCAAACTCACACTAGTGTTAATATCTCTAACTTGAGCAACACAATTATTAGACCTTATTTTACTTGCCTCACATAATATCTGTCAATTTTATATTTATATAATTGACAATATTACGATATTTAAATGTATTGTGGGAATGACGTTATTTTTAATGCAATATTTATTAGTGTTATTTTTATTTTAGTATTTCTAATTATTTAATTTTCATGAATTGGGGAATTCTTTTGGGTAATAAATTTATGGATTTGATATTATATGATTGGATTGGTCATTTTATTGTCTTGTGGTATTTTTCTGTGGTGTGTGAAAATTTGTGAATGAGGGATAAATAAGAATTAATGTGATTAATTGAGATTTTCTTGAAATGGGTTAAGTGGGTTGGGGTATGGGGTCCATGGGTCAACCCTTGACCCATCACCACTTAAAGTGTCCTTCCACCCTTTTCTTCTCATTTTCCACACCTAGTGAAAATTTAGGGCAAGTGGTGATCATCTTTTCTTTTCTCTCTCTTCCATCCAACTTTGGTTTCTCTCGATTAATCTTTAGTTTCCAGTTGCTTTCCGCTTCTTTGGGCATTTCTAGGACTAAAGGCAAGATTACATCTCATTAATCTCCTCTATTTTTGGGATTTCATCCATGCCCCAGGTGGAATTGCATTTTTGGAGATTTTCATGAAAACTTTGTCTCTTTGACTTCTTTCTTGGATTTGTTTGGTTGGTTTTGATATAATCTAGTTTATGATAGTAAAACAAACAAGTTCCATGGATTAGAATCCAAGAATATGTTCTTGAAGGAATTCTAGAAAATTTGAGAAAATTCATGAAATTTGTTTGTTTTGAATTTTAATTGCTCTAAATTTTTTCATGAACATTGTTTTGACTTGGAAAATCAAAGAAAGAAGAAAAAGAATTCAAGGGACGGATTTTTGCAGGATTTCTCCCCAAAATTCGTGAAGAACATCAAACCCAAGTTTTGGCACCACGGGCGCCAGGTTGTATGTTGAAGGCTTGAGCTTGGCGCCCCAAGCGCCAAAGAGAAGGGTGTGGGCAGAGAGTTTGGCATATGGCGCCCTAAATGCCACAACTAGTGCCCCAGGTGCCCTTTGGGCAGTAAGGGAACTAGAATGTGTGTTTTGAGGGGAATGTTGAGGGTTTATGATGTTAAATAGTTGGGAATTCTTTTAGGTAATTTTGTGGAATTACTTGGCTCCGTTTTGGGACCGCGTGTATTGTAAAAACCTTGTTAGGGCTAAGGTGAGTGGTGGACCTTACCAACTTTATTTTTATTTCAAATACAATGTAAATCCCTCCTTCCTTATTTATGGAAGATGAGCTGAACATATTTCTAATTAATGATGTTAATTAGAAAGTGGAATTATGTATGGAATACTTATTTTCGTTGTAATGTGATGTGTTATGTATTGACGTTATTGCATCCATCCATAACACAACATATAAAAGGGAAATGTGAGGGAAATATAGGGTTGGTCTTCTGTATGTAGTGAGAAACAGAGGGGTGAACCTCTGAATCAAACCCATTGAGAGATGGTTTTCAATGTGGTAAGAGTGAAAAAAATATGGAAAAGCAGCATATGTTTGATTGCATATTTGTAATTTGTTTTTGGTTATTTAACGTTTGTATTGCGTTTGGACGTTTTCCGTTGGTGACAATGAGTTATGGTATTTGTACTTTAGCGTTATAATCATTTTTCTTCACAGTCAGCTGCTCACTAAGTTTTGATAAATTTACACCCTCTATGGTTATTCTTTTTTAGATACGGAGGCTAAGGAAGAGGAGGTTCCGCTGGAGTTGTGTTGGTGGGTTCTTGGAACCAAAATTTGACAAGTATAGGACATTGCTCTGTAGTCTATTAGGCCACCTAGCTTGGGGAGGGAATTGTAGATTATAAATTCGACTATAATTTATTTTTGTACTTGATCTACTATGTTCTCGTGTTATGAGAGTTTCTATACATATGAGAATGTATAAATACTACTTTTATGTTAATGACTGGTTTGCTTGCTGCTAGATGTGGATAACTAGGATTGCTTGTTGTGGTATTGGAATTATCACACTTATTTAAATGTGTTAAATTTTCATGGTGTGACAAATTGGTATCAGAGGGAGAGTTTTTAGGTCTTTTAGGGATTATAGAGCTAAGTGTTCTTTGTGGGTCCTTTCCCATTGTTGTAAGCCGCGACATGACCATGAGTTTAGGTTCCATAGAAGGTACTATATAGAGTTAAGTGTTTTCTTACTAAGCCACTCCTAGGTGGAGTAGGTTTAGGTATTTTATTAACTTAAAAGTGTTTGTTGCTTGTGTGTAGATTCCTATATTTTCCGATGGAGGACAAGAATTCTAGAAATGAATGCGCTCACAATGAACTTGGCCGTAATGTTGTTGACTTGATCCTAGGTGATTCCGCTATTAATCCAAAGCATGTTTCGCCCGAGCATATTGAAATTGTTGAGGAGGTTAGGGGGTTCTAATCAGAGTCCAGCTAAAATAGGTGATCCATCTCCTGCGATTGACGCTTCTATCATTGAGGGAATTGTTGATATGTTTACTGCTCGGATGGATCATATGGAAGCTAAATGGGAAGTGAGGTATGCAGCTGTAGTTCCACCAGTAGTTCTTCCCACTACAGAAGCTCAACCAGTGGCTCCAGTATCACCTTTTCCTCCAGCTAGGGAGGGTACTGTAAAGGATATTAAAATGACAGAATTTTTGAAAATGGGACCACTAGTATTCTTCGGGAAAGACCGTGAAGATAACCCTCAATGTTTCCTTGATGACTGTGAGGTGATTTGTGATGCCTTCGGATGCTCAAATTTGAAGAGGGTGAAAATGGTTGCTTTCCAGTTGAGGGGACAAGCTAAGAGATGGTGGACAACTCTGAAAAAAGGACAAACAGAGGGTGCACCACCAATGCAATGGGTAGAGTTTCGTAAAGTTTTCATGGATTAGTTTCTCCCTAAAACTTTGAGAATGGCTAGAGCTAAAGAGTTCGAGCAGTTGAAATAGGAATCTATGTCTGTTGATGAATATGATGCTCGGTATGTTTGATTGGCTGAATACGCTCCTAATATGGTGCCTATTGAGGAGGATATGATCTCAAGGTTTGTCAAAAGGACTTTGGGAATCTCTGTATGATCGAGTAGGTCCCATGATATAATTTTTGAATTTAAATAGTAATTACAATCATTATATAAAAATTTATTGATATGCAGATTAATTTATGAATAAACCATTAAGTCAAAAAGTTAATAAAAATATTTTATATTATAAAATAAACTAAAGAAAAAAATATCAATAGTAATACAAGTTATTTCAAAGTTACTCTTTATTAATACTTCCATGAAATAGTTAGTGTACACATATATAAGTGTGGTTGGATGTACAGTATGTCGAGTCACTCACAATCCTTATTTTTTCAAATAAGTGGGGTCAACAGAAATAAAAAAAATGTGAATAAGAGAAAGAGAAAGAATTGTTAAATAAAGATAAGTTGGATATATATAATTTTTTATGTACAAATAAAATTGTTATTAGTTAACTAGATAATTACAATTTTTTTATTATTAACAAACAAATACATGTTTGGATATAAATTTTTATATAATTTTATTATTTTGAGATAATAATACTGTATGGCTCGACAGGAGAGTTATTGAGCCACACAATTCAAATCCTTGTGGAGCGACTTTAGAGTGCACACATACATTTTATACTGTCGAGCCCCCATTATATACATGTCTTTTTTTTTCTCCGACTGCTTTCATCCATATACATATCTTTTTTTTTTCTCCAACAACTTTCATCCATAAAGCAAAATTCGATAATTGCTGCTCAGAGCTATTTGAAGACTGGAGCCTTTATGTATAAACTATTAAGTTAAAAAGTTAATACAAATATTTTAGATTATCAAGTGAACTTAAAAAAAAAGATTTCAATAGTAATTTAAATATAATTATTTTAAAGTTACTTATCATCAATACTTCTATGAAATAGTTAGGGCAGTAGTGCACTAATTGATAGATAATGTCACGTCCCAAAATCTGAGCACGTGACCGGCACGGAAAGTGAATTTCATTTCACCTCCGTAAGCCTATTTTTCTCTTAAGCATCATACCATTCTTTTTCATGCAACCAAACCGAGTTCTCTATACGCACTACAATCATTCACATTACATCACTGAATGAACCTACCCGATTACAGAGATTTCTAGATTTATACAACTTAGAATAAGACTTAATTATTATACCTTTATCCTGAACAAATGAAAAGGTAATCATGGACTAAGGATCCATAATTCCTTGTACCGATATTTACCTTCAGTTGTCAATTCTGAAAAAAAAAATTAATAAGAGGGGTATGAGCAAACCACATGCCCAGTGAGCAGACAATACAACACTATGACAAAAAAATATCATGCACCATAATGATAATATAATTCATAATACTTCACAACAATATCCAAGTAAATCAAATACATTTCAGCATAATTCAAATAATTCACAACAGCAAACAGTGAAATCAATTTCACACATTTTCCGTACCAACCGGGTCGTCCAGAATACCTCTGGATCGTTGTCCGCGGCCCCCGCCGCATCCACCCTTATCGCTCCATGTATATTCTCCACCCTTATAGCTTCATGTAGATTTCTCCATGGGGTGCACCACCATGCCTTTCCTTTCTAGTCAAACACAATCACAATCACATATAAAAACATCCTCAGTCATAATCTTGAGCCACATACACAACTCAGTCATTTACAATTCAAGTCACAACATAATCAATATGGTTCCAGCAACATAGCATGTATACAACATAACCCATAATATAGAACAATTATTCAACAATCAGAGTATGATACATTTCAACTCAGTTCACATGCCATTCACAATCCATCATATAACCTCCATTCATGAGAAAATAAGAAAATATAATTATATACATCACCTGGCACGTTTCACAATTGTTTATGTCTCATCGTCCCACATCATTCTCTTCAAACTTGGATATTCAACATATTTTCACTATGATGCAAAAAGTCAATAACAAAGATATTTAATCATAGCAAGTATTAACCCACTCACCTTAACTCCGAGCCAAAGTTTCTATACTTCAAATCAGAGAAGGACACCAAAAATCTTATTGAAGGCCTAGAGAACAAGTAAAGCAAGAAACAACACTAAATTAGAACAAAGATTACCAAATTCTCAACCACGTTCTGTTTTGAGGTTACTTTTGGGTCTAAATTTTTAGAAAATTATTGGTATTAATCTGTGGCTCCAAAAATCGTGAAATTTGACATAGAACTATATTTATATGTTAGCAAGCTAGGGTAAAATTTTCAGATTAAAATTCTATCGTTTGGACCCTCTAAAGATCTTATTCATGACCATAGGTCAGACCTGTCTTATTTCCAACAAGTTGCTGTTCCATGATTTTTTTGACCTAGCTAACCATTTCCAAATGAAATGAAATTTTCCAGATCAGAGCAATAACATGTTAAGAGTTCCCCATAAAAATTTCGTGATTTTTGGAATTAATTTGGTTATTCCAAAACACATAAAACCAGTAGCATGACAAATCAGTTTTGTTCTGCCTTTTACAAATATCAATAACTGTTTTAGGTATATGAAGGATACCAAACCAACCCAGAAAATTCTGACATAATTTAGGTATACTCTTAGACACCATTTCTGGTTGTGTACCAAGTTTCATGACCATTGAAATTCGTTTGATACCTCAAACAGTCCAAACAATTCTTAGCAGTAAAGAAAAAATTCTGCAGACACATAATCAGCTCTGTTCTTTGTCTCCTTACCATTTGTTTCGATTTTTGCTTCTTGATTCATGTCTTATGTTTGTTTTCTTCATTTTTAATCTGTAATAGTTTATATAATCATCTCTACCCAAAGACTAAATAAAAGGAAATGAATTAAACTCATGGATTCAAAGGATTCAAGCTTATTGTTACCTTGCTCTATTTTTATGGTAAGAATTACATCCATGACCATGTTTCCATCAATTTGATCTCTAGGGTTCTTAGCTCATGATAGAAAAACAGAGAAGAGCAGAGGAAGCTGAAAAACAAAAGAGGAGAAGAAGATGAACCTTACTTCATGACAGAAAAGGAACGAATGATTTCTGTAGCAAGAATTCTCCTTCCTTCTCCCTAGCTCTTGGTCTCTCTCTCTCTCTCTCTCTCTCTCTCTCTCAAACTCTCCTTTGTAAATATCCTTTCTCCCACACACACTTGACGGAAATGATAGAGAAGGCAATAGTAGTGTATGATTGAGAAGACAAAAGTGGGTGTGTGTGTTGTCTACTACTTCTTCTTCTTTTTTTTTTGTCCTTGCATCTTTCTCTCCCTCATCCTCCTCCGCACAACTCACACACATCACTTTCCTTTTTTTTTTTGGTTAAAATTGCTCTTAGCCAACTTAGCTTATAAGATTTGTTCACTTTAATCCCTCTCGATGTCTCAAATACCACTTTAACCTCGAATCCATCATCTTTTCGGTACCGGACTCATAATTCATTCTCATAAGCTTTATTCTTCCTCTCAGGTTCCTATTTGGTCATTTCTCAAAAGTAATCCATATTTTCTTTTCTTTTCACTTTAGTCCTTGAGAATTTGTAAAAATTTCCTAAATTAAAAATTAAAATTTCTATTCCCAGATTTTCTTCACTAATTCAAAAAGCACATTTTTTTTCATGTAATTAAAATTCTCAATAAACTTCAAATATATTTTAAATATTCATATAATTTCTTGGGATATTACAGATAATCAAAAGGAGTTAAGGAAGACACACATTATTATTTAGAATCTTTCACATTAAAAACATTAAAATTAAAATTGTTAGAAATTAAAACTAGTTATATTTTAAATTACATAAAAATATTTTTGAATCATATTTTTAAGAAATTATTTTAGAAAAAATATTCAACAAAATATTTATATATAAAATTACTTTCTATATTTTTCAAAATTTAAGGGCACTAGAGCGAAATTTCTTAAGTCACATATATAAATAGATATTTATAAATATACCTAAATATGAATATATAAATTAAATAATATGCACATGTATTTAAGTATATATTATTTAACACACACACACACACACAAACACATACACACACACACACACACATGTTATTATTAACTGTTATATATATATATTATTTATTTTTTAAAATAAATATTGTATTTATATGTTTAAATAATATTTTAAAATTGTTTAAAGAAATTTAAATTATTATTAATTTTGAATTACTAAAGTTAAAGATTATAGAATATGAATACTTGTATGAGTTTAAAGTTTTAGAATCTTACGGTTATAAGATTAATGATTATCAATTTAAGATTTCATGGTTATAGAATTTTTAAATTTAAATAGCCATTACATCCATTATAAAATAATTTATTGATATACAAGATTAATTCATGTATAATATTTAATAGTTAATATAAATTATTAGATTAAAAAATGAACTTATGAAAAAGAAATTAAATTAGTAATTCAAATATAAATTATTTCAAAATTACTCATCATCAATACTTTTATAAAAATTTTAGGGCAATAGTGGGCCAATAAAACGATTACAATAAGAAGTTAAGAAAGACACAAATTTTTAAATTTTTTTGATTAAATGAATTAAAAGTATCAAAAAATAAAAATTAGATATTATATTTTTTTATTAAATAATAGTCAATAGATATGCAAGATTCATTTATGCATATACTATTAAATTCTAAAATATAAAATCTTACTAAACAAAAATTTCAAACCATAAAACTTTAAGAAAGATATACTTTATTGTGTAAAATATTTGACTCTAAAAGCATTAAAATTATTCAGAAGTAAAATTACTTAGTTTGGTCTCCATGCTACTGATCTGACCACTTAGTTTTCCTATCATTTCATTGTATTTTTTCAAATAATTTTAATTTTAATACTTTTAATGTGAAAGATTTCAAATTACAAAGTCTGTCTTCCTTTGCTCATTTTGAGTATCTATTAAATGGTGTACTACTGAGCTAATAATATCAAAGAAGTATTAATGATAAGTAGTTTTGAAATAACAATTCACATATATTTTTCTTAAGTTCACTTTATAAATTAAAATATTTGTGTCAATTTTTATTTAATAGTTTATACATTAATTAATCTTGCAAATCAATAAAATATCAATAAATTATTATGTAGTGAATGTAATTACTATTTAAATTAAAAAATTAATTTTTTTAATTTAAAAATTTTAAAAATTAATTAGTTAAATTAAAATATGCTTAATATATATATATATATATATATATATATATATATATATATATATATATATATATATATAATTATATTTGGGGTCTTATATATATGTACACATTACATGTATGGCTCGATAGGGTCTTCTCAAGCCACACATAAGATATGTGTGACATATAACTGATTTTTTTATACAATATTTATTATTTTTTCTATGTTTTATAATTTACCATTTCAATACAGTGTTAATTTATTTTTATAATTTTAAAAAATTGATTATTTTTATTTTAAATTATTTGCTTAGAAAGCTTTTATTATTTAAAAATATTTTTGTTATTCAAAATTTATAAATTAAGAAAAGTGTAATTTTTATCTAGTTGAGGCGCGCGCGTGCACACACACACACACACACACACACACACACACATATGGCTTATGTGTGGCTCGATAGAATATATTACCCTAAAAAAAAATTCATATCTTCGAAATTTTTATTTTACAAAGTTTTTAATTTATTCAAATAATAAAATTTATTTAAATTTTTATAAATATATATCTACTTTTTTCATTTACAAGGTATACATAAAATTTAGTGACATAAAACACAAAATAAATGTTATGAAAATAAAATTTATTGATATAAAAATTTTAAAAAATAGTCCTCTATGGACATCAAGTGTGGCTCATCTAATGACTTGTTGAGCCAATGTGGCTCAATAAGTCACTTGTCGAGCCATACAAATTTGACCTATCAAGCCACACCATTTGTTATTGAATTTACTCATTGCGTCAGTCATAAAATTTTAATGTAATGGGTGACGGGGACAAGTATAAATTCCTATAGCCTTTCTGTAATACCCCAAGTATTACTGTGTGGTTTAAAGTACACAATTTGGGTAAGTGAAAATTTTTTTGTGAATTAAGAAGCTTCGACTAAGGAAACAAAGGGTCCTAAAGTTTAATAAGGGCTAAGATTTGCTCTTGAGCAAGTAAAATTTGCAACAGAAAATAAAACATATGTGGTGAGTGTAGGAAGAACATTCAGGCACTAAATTGAAAAGATAAGAAAACATAAAGTACTCATGAGAGAGGACTGAATAGGAACTCGTGAGGGAGAATGGATCTTATGAGGATGAGATTATGAACCCGGTACCTTAAATATGTTGGGGTTGAGGCTAGAGTGGGTCTTGGGGCACCGAGAGGGACTAAAGTGAATGAATAGAGTTTTTGGCTTTTTGGTGGAAATGGAATGGAATGATGCGCATTTTATAGAAGTATAGTTGAGTATCCTAAACTTGATCAATTCTTCTAATTATCTCACAAGATCCTAAGTGATGTGATTCTTAAAGGGACCAAAGTGAAAAGATGAAGGTGGGGCCCACACCACACTACTTAAACACCCCATGTCCTTTGCTTCCCCTTTCATTTTTTTTTTCATTCCTTTCCTCTTCCGTAACTCTATCCTAGGTCATCCCTTCCAACATTCCAATCATGCACTTTGATTAAGGATTGAAGCTAAGAAAGCTTGGGACTTATGGTAAGTGAATCATCATCATCATCATCTTCTTTTAATCAAAAGGTAAACCCTAGATGAGGAAATTTTGGGGAAGTGGGATATAAGTCTCCCATTGATAAATTGGTGCGTTATGATTGTTCGAAAAGGATGACAAATGAAAACCTTGAATAAATATTTAAGAATCTTTAGAAGAAAATTGGGTGGTTGAGAAAATGACATTCGAGATGTTTTTCTAGAATATTTCCCCTTGATTGTTGATTTTATTTTTGAGCTTTGTGACTGTTATGAGTGCCTACCTTAGATGAACACTTGAAGTGATTAGAACCACAAAGGAATGATTTGGTGCATGTTGGGAGCAAAACCATAGAGGTTCGCATTAGCCCAGACTTGGGCGCCCCAAGTGCCAACCGTGGCACCCTGGGCACGTTTGAACCTGTGAGTTTAAGGGTTGGCGCCCTGGATGCCCAGGGCGCCAACCTATTTGATGTATTGTTATATGGCACCATGGACGCCAAGCTGGGTACCCAGGGCATGATATCTAGTATTTTACACTCTTTATTGCCCCTTGACTTAGTATTATTGCTACTTCAACCTTATAAAATTCTCAAATTTTATTATGTTTTGGAATTTATTGGGGTTAAAATAATTGTGAATTGAATATGCTTTAATTTTATAAATTTAGGACTTAAGTAATTTTTGGACTAATTAAATTCCATTATTGATTTCAGATTTAAATTATTGGAGAGTGATTTTATGACATGGACGCTACTTAGGACACTGACAGGGCACTTTTGCTAATGTGTCAATGACATGGCACTTAGTGAGATACTTTTCTACTGACTAGGCATGTTCTCCTCTATCTCTCTTGGTGACGTGGATGTGTGGGGCCCTCATATCAGATTTATTACCCCCTTTTTGCCATGCATGCAATCCCTTCTTCTCCAAACCTTGCTAGAAATGGGAGCTGCAAGTGTGCGTCAGATTTTGCACACAAGAGAACTCTCTTGTTGCACTTATTTTATGTTTTCTACTGCTGCATTGCTTCTAAAGGTGCTGCCACTTCTGTAGGAGAAAATGACACATGCAAGAGTCAACTAAAGGGGGCATCTAGGGCAGAATATTCCATTAGGCATATTTAGCATCAATTTTGTAATTCCAAATTCATTCTACACTTTCTGTAACTTAGAAAATTCACAGTTTTATTTTCCTTTATTTTTCTCTCTACAATTTTGGTGATTTTGCTCTCATGAAGGTCTAAAATCTCATTGTAATCAGTTACTAGGAAATTGGAATGTTGTAACTTAAGCTTTCAGTATAAGATAAGGGTTTTGTTCTCTATTTCATTTCATTTTCATTTTCTGTATGACTTTTATGTTTATGTTGATGCTAGATTCTGAAATGAACTTGTAGAAACATGAACTATGTTTTAATATATGCATTTGAGATATAATCTTGCTTTAACTGATTGGTAGAGTAAGTAAAATGAAATGACTTGCTTTGATGATTATTCAACTTGATTTGGTTGAGGTCTATAGAAGTTGCATCTGACTATAGACTAATGAAGTTTTTCTTGACTAGAGTTTAGAAGCAATATAAATTTTGGAAGTTTTTCTAAATTTATTTTCTTAAAAACCAAATGGTGAAATGAGCACAAAGCTGAACAAATGAGTTGAGTGATGACAGTTACACTCCCATAAATCCTAGTGGCTGGTTGCATCATCTGTTTTACTATCAATCTTTTTTCCTACTATTTTTCTAGTCTAGTTTTCATTTTTACAATTGTTTTGTTATAACAAATCCCCCCATTTATGTGTTTTGTATTAGTTTTTAAGCTTAAGAACAATTAATTAGTGGTTAAAAGTGAGACTCCTTGAGTTAATGCAACCTGGGGACCATTATATCGCAAATTGCCACAAAATCTAATTTTGGGTGGTTCGACATCCATTGTGCGTGTGAACCAAAAATTGGCATCGTTGCTGGGGAGCCAATTCTCCTCTGAGTTGCTAAGTTGTTCTATCATGTTTTGGTTTGATTTTAAGTGGTTTTGTGTTGTTGGAAGTGGATTATAAATTCTTCAAGTTAAATTTTCAATTTTCCTAGTTCTTATTTAGCTACTATTCATCAGCCTAAAAACTTTATTAGATTGACTTAAAAATTGGTAGTCTACCAAATGCGGCCCTTTCAAGCAATACTCCTATGACATTGTCGTGAGGAGCACTGCCGTATCTCGGCTAAATTCCAACGTCTAGACCATTTTTTCTATTTTATAATCTTTTTGTCTTTTTTTAATTAATTGTGATTTTTGGTTTGATTTTTGTAGATCTTATTTTTTAGTTCTGTTTTTTGTTTCCGTGCATCCAAATTATGAAGGATTTTTCCAAGAAAAAATAGATTTTTCTGAGATACTTCATTTTTGGGTTTTTTCATAGGCTAGCATAGTGTAGTGTTTTTGCTATTTTCTGTGTTTCTGTTGTTTTCTATGAATCTTGCCTTTCTTAGTGTATGAGAAGGTCTCCTCAAGTGGACTTATCTACCTTTGATCCTGAAATTGATAGGACCTTCCATATGCTAGTAAGAAGCAATAGCACTAGGAGTAGCATAATTTATGAACTTCTTTTTAAATTCATTGATCTTGCTGTTAGTAGTGTAGAGTTAAAGTTAGATTCTCAGTATGATATTATGGTAGATTTAACTGGTTTTGAGTCAGCTAGGATAATTGGGATGGATAATCAAGATGTACAAGGGTCTCAAAATAGGTCTGAGTAAACCATAAAGAGTTGAATGCACC
The DNA here is from genome assembly GCA_037074585.1 of Biancaea sappan. NCBI lineage: Eukaryota > Viridiplantae > Streptophyta > Magnoliopsida > Fabales > Fabaceae > Biancaea > Biancaea sappan. Next base: position 66,947,852 of record CM073493.1, on the reverse strand, counting down.
TCATGTGCATTACCAACCACTGTGCATAAATTATCCTGAGTTAAATGCTAACTTTGAATTAAGGTCTAGTCTAATCCATTTGCTGCCAAAGTTTCATGGTCTTGCAGGTGAGGATCCGTATAAACACCAGAAAGAATTTCATGTTGTCTACTCTACTATGAGACCACAAGGAATAGAAGAGGAACATATCAAGCTAAGGGCTTTCTCTTTCTCTTTGGATGGGATTGCCATGGATTGGCTTTACTACTTGCCAACTGCTGTAATAACGAAATAGGATGACTTAAAAAAATTGTTCTAGGAAAAATTCTTTCCAGCCTCCAAAACAGCAGCAATTAGGAAAGACATAAGTGGGATTTGACAATCAAGTGGTGAGACATTGCATGAGAGAGAGATTTAAGAAACTTTGTTCAAGTTGTCCACACCACCAGATTTCAGACCAGCTCCTCATCCAATATTTTTATGAGGGATTGATGCAAATAGACAGACACATAGTGGACGTAGCTTCTAGTGGAGCATTGGTAGATAAGACCTCAGCTGTAACAAATGAATTGTTGGCCAAGATAGCCTAGAATGCACAATAATTTGGATCTAGATTGGTCTAACAAGTAGTGTAAATGAAGTGAAGACACCTCTTATGGAGCAACAAAGGATAGAAAATAAATTGGAAGAGTTGGCTTCAATGGTGAGGTAATTAACACTAAATCAGAGACCACAACTGCCTCCTTTCACTTTAGTATGCGGTATATACTCCTTGGACACAGATAATACAAATCAATGTCCTCAGCTGCAAGAAACCCCTACTGAGTCATATGCTGGGATATTCCCCAGTAGACTTATGCACCACCACAGCAACAGAGGTGTGACCTATACTCCTCTACCTATAATCCTGGGTAGCATGACCATCCCAACTTTACATACTCGAATACCTCCAATCCTCTTTACTAGCCACCCCAAGCAAGATACACACCACCTTGACCTAGCCATGTACCCACTCTAACACCCAAGAAACCTGAGCCTAGTCTTGAGGATTTAATGAAGCAATTAACCACCAACACTCTCTATTTTTAGGAAAGAACAGAAACAAATATGTAGAATATGGAGACTCAAATTGGTCAATTATCTACAATAGTAAATGAGCTGAAAAGTCAAGGTTCAGGGAGTTTGCCTTCTTAACTAGTAATAAATTTGAGAGTTAATGTCAGTGCCATTATTTTGAGGAGTGTAAGCAAGTAGATAGTCTACCTTCTGAATCAGAGCCAAAAAAATTAGATGTGCATAAAAATGTTCCTTCATCCTCAACCAGTATAGTGCAAAAGAAAAAGGATAAGGAAATGGTTCAAAAAATACCTTTCCCTTTCCCTCATAGGTAAACCCAATCAAAGAAAGCTTCTGAGTCTAAGATAGATAAAGAGATTATGGAGACCTTCAGAAAAATAGAGGTCAACATTCCACTTTTGGAGGCAATTAAGTAAATCCCCAAATAAGCCAAGTTCCTTAAGGAGTTGTGCACTCATAAGAGGTGTTTAAGGGGCAATGAGAGAGTAAATTTGGGAAGGAATATGTCTACGCTCATTCAATCACCCACGCCACCAAAGTGTAAAGATCCTAGAACATTCACCATACCATGCACCATAAGCAATATGGAATTTTTCAATGTTATGTTGGATTTGGAAGCCTAAATCAATGTAATGCACAAATTAGTATACTCCAGCCTAAAGATTGGTATCCTTTCACTAACTAGAGTGATAGTACAACTTGCCAATCGGAGCAAAGTATACTCAGTAGGAGTCTTTGAGGATGTCTTGGTAAGAGTTAAAGATTTAATTTTTCCTACTGATTTTTATATTTTGGAAATGAAAAATGATAACACTCCTAGTCATGCACCATTGATACTTGGTAGACCTTTTCTAAAAAGTTAAAAAACCATTATTAATGTGCATGAAGGGACTTTATCCATAGAGTTTGCTGGCAACAAGATTGATTTCAATATCTCAGATGCCATGAAATATCCATTGGAAGATCATTCCAACGTACATGTTGTGAATTTCTTGGATTCGTTGGTTGATGATGCTTGCATGGATTTTCAGAATGAATTGATTTTAAATTTTCCTCAATTTTTGAATTTGAAGATGTGTGTAAGTGTAAATGTGCTGGTTTTGAGTTTTGTCAAGCTTGTGCTGAAATTGATGAATTTTTAAGCATTGACAATTCTGTTTTGGAATTCATTTCTGATTTTGTTTCTGTTTTAGGTAGTTATAGGAGTAGTGATTTAAACTGTAATGTTGTACATTCTTTATCTCTTTCTACTTATGCTTCTGACCCTTCCTTCTCTTTAGCCAAAGATTATGTCTTTGAGCAATTTGAATATGTAGGTGCTTTCTTGGACATGACTCCACAAAAATTAATTCCGTTCACTATCCAACCACCTGCATTGGAGTTGAAGGCACTACCTGGTGCGTATAATTTATAGCACATAAAATATTCCAGCAAGTATACTGGGTCGCAACAAGTAATAAAGTGATGAGTAGAGTATCGTCCCACAGAGATTGATGTATCAAATAAAATTCAATTATGCTAAGTGAAATGCTATTAAGACTTATGAAGGAAATTTCAGAAGTTACACAAAAAAAGGGGGGGTGATGATTGAAACAACACAATATAAATAACTGAAATTTAAATAACTAGATAGAAAACAAAACAGAGAAAAGATGTGGATTGGTCACAAATTTCATGGAATTGTACATCATCATCATTTCCTTTGAATATTCTTGGCTAATTCTATTATGTAATCTTCAATCTAAAATTCTCAGAAAGTCTTCTAAGACTGAATTATATTAAAATTATAGTTAGGAAGATCTTCACTAATCTATAACTCAAATATAATCCGATGAAGTCCTAATCACATCAATGCCCCGCAATCGCATATGACATGTTATCTCTTGTCCTACTCGTTACAAATACATAGCAAACGCATGCATGTATAAATGACAAGCTTCATAGAACAATAAATAAAATAGAACTTTGGCCAAGAAAATACTCATTGGTCCAAATGAATTAAAGTACAATTTCCATTTCATCAAATGACCGACTACACAAGAAAATGAGATTGATTTCGTTGGTCTAATCCGATTAATTCATAGACAAATTAATCTTTGAATCATTGAAGAACAATTCAATTAAATTACAATCCATTCAATGTTGGCCAATTTTCTAAAATATGATTGAATCCAAAAGCTTTGAAATTACAATCTAACTTATCCAAAATAATTGACTAAAATCTTAGATCAACCATTCAATTAAGTCATGAAGCTCAAGAAAATTATTCAAGCCACATAAATAAAACTATCTATATCTAGATAATCTAATTTATGGTGGAAATCACAAGGTCAAGCTCAATATCTAGCTAACTCTAGCATAGACATAAAAATCCCAAACTCATTGAAGGTTCATCAAACATTCAAGAGGAAGAATAATCGGTAAAATCCATTCCATTAAACGAAAATGCATTAAAACTGAATATGTTCAACAATAAAGCTTCATAAAACCGAACTACATCAATCCTTAAACTCAGAAATTACAAGGAAGAGAAGAAGAACATGACAGAAAATAGAAAATACAGCAGAAATCTAAGAAACTATGAAGGAAAATAGAAGAAAAGGAAAGAAAATGGGAGAAGGAGAGCCATTCCCAAGTGGGAAGGCTTCCTTTCCCTCTAACCAAGCTAGAGAGTTGCCTCTATGTTGCTCCCAACCACTGCTGCCCAAGGAAGGCAGAAAAATGGTGCTAGGACTTCACATCAGAAAAATGACTTAGCCTCCTTAATAAATTTCGATTTTTGCAAATATAAAACTGATCTAACACATGCCTAAAGGGATATTCTGCCCTAGATGCCTCCTTGGATGCCTCTTCCATGATATGGCAGCACTTTGACAGCAAAACAGCAGCAAAATTAATATTTCTGCAGCAGCAGAAAAGTATGGCAGCAGCAGAATGGTATGGCAGCAGCAGCAAAATTAATATTTCTGCAGCAGAAAGTGACAAACAGCAGCAGAACAGCAGCAGAATATCATGGCAAAATTAATATTTCAGCCATGCTTTTCTTGACCTACGAAAATTAATATTTCTGCCCAAAAATTCTGACTACATGGCATTGAATAAGAGTTCAAGTGGGCCCCACATCCAGCATATCCTAGTAAGCATCTACATCACCCAAAAAGTGCCACATTAGCATCCAAATCATCATCTTTGTCCATGTCAACACTTTTCTCTCCAAAATTAAAATTTGTAGGAATTAAATTGAGCATTTTACAATTCAAGTTCTAAAAATATAAAAATTGAGACACATTCAATCCAAAAATAGTTTATACCCAATAAATTCCAAAACATAATAAAATTAGAGAATTGACAAGATTAAAGATGCAAAAAGGACTAAAATAGGGACTAAAATAAATGGAAAAAGTATGTTATCAAATCCCCCACACTAGGCCTTTTGCACTCCTGGGCAAAATCAATTAAATACAACAGAGAATCCCAATAAGCACAGCAAGAAAAAGTGTAGAAAATATACAACAATGAAATAATTAAAATTTAGAAAGATTTACATTAGGAGAAATAAATCTTAAATTTCTAAAAAGTTCAAGCTCCATGGCAATTATTTCAAAAAGAATGAATTCAAGTAACAATCTCCTCACAAGGTAAGGTGTTTATCCTCTACTCTCTCAAGTGTTTAAGAGGGAATCACTCAAAGTCGTCCTATCACAAATTTCACTACCATAAGCTTGTCAAGAATCTAAATCTCCACTACTTGAATCTAATACATACTTGAATCAAAAGGACTTTACAAGGTTGTAACGTGGGTAAGAAAAATAGTGGGAAACAAAGGGAAAGATTGAACAATGAAACAAAATATGGTAACAACTCAAGAAAATGAAGAGTATTTACAAGTGAAATATAAGAGATTGAATATAAATAAATTTGGGTCTCAATGTTCTATCTGCTCCTCTTTTTCATTATTTTCTCTCTTTTTTTTTCAAAATTTTTTTTTATTCTTTCTTTCTCTCTCTTTTTTTTTTCTTCTTGACTGGCCAGTCTTTTTCTTTTGCTTGAGAGAAGTAGAAAAAATATAGTTCAAAACACCCCAAAATTCACAAGATTTTTCAGCATATCAATCCCTTAAAAGAATTTAAAATACTCCTCACATCTTAAGTTGGAAGAAAGAAAAAAAAATATTGTTGTAGGCAGAAAAAGTGGTGGAAGAACACAAGAAAGAAAATGGATAAGGCACAAAATGGCATACAATGGAAACAATGATAATGGATGGCTATTTGGCTAAAAGTGGTTACAAGAAACAAATGCCTAAATCATTTCCAAGTATGTACAAGATATGTAGCCTCAATCAAAGATTCAAGACAAGTTCTAGAGTGACAATCCATGATAGAGAACACACAACAAGAAGAATAACATTTTTCACTTAGGCTCAAATCCTCACAGCTAAAAGACTATTACTACAAATTCATTAAAGTCAACGTCATTGCCATTTAACTTGAATTCCTTAGAGAAATAAGAATAAATTCTCTTCATGCTAAGTCAATCTACACTTTAGCTATTTCATCATGCATAATTCCACACCAAAACTCCATCAAAAATTTAAAAAGTGAGCATCAAATTCGGACAAAACAGAGCAGCAAAATTCTGCAGTGCAGAATTTCTGGCGACACAGCTTTACCGACATAGAACGACCCCAAAATGGATGCGAATCACTCCAAATAAAATTCTACAACTAGAAGACATATAAAGGTTTAAAAACATGTAAAGAAAGTGGCAAAAACCATAGCCAAACAGTACAGAATATTCATGCAAGATGACTCAAAGTTCTGCCAAAACAGAGAAAACAGAGAAAAAAAATGGCCAACAGAAAAAGACTAAAAAAAATTAAAATTACGAAAGAAATACAACAACAAAATTAAAAAGAGAAAGATTAGAAAAACTTGGGTTGCCTCCCAAAAGTGCTTGGTTTAAAGTCCTTAGCTAGACTTTATTTGGTGTCTATGCTTAGCGTCGCTTCTTCTTTGTTTTCCTTACTTTCTCTTTGATTTTTTTTTATTTCCTTCGTCACGGAAAATGATCAAGTACCTCACATGCAACAAAGAGAAATAACATGAGAGATATATCAAATAAGCAAGGTAACAAGAAGAAATCAAACTAATAAAGACACTTGAAAAGCTAAAAACACTTGAAATTGTAAAAACTAAAATAAGAAAAGACAATGTCTAAAATAACATCACTTTGGCTTAAAAGAAAAATCAATTTGACAACCATCAATCCCCGGCAACGGCGCCAAAAACTTGGTGCGTATAATTTATAGCACATAAAATATTCCAGCAAGTATACTGGGTCGCAACAAGTAATAAAGTGATGAGTAGAGTATCGTCCCACAGAGATTGATGTATCAAATAAAATTCAATTATGCTAAGTGAAATGCTATTAAGACTTATGAAGGAAATTTCAGAAGTTACACAAAAAAAGGGGGGGTGATGATTGAAACAACACAATATAAATAACTGAAATTTAAATAACTAGATAGAAAACAAAACAGAGAAAAGATGTGGATTGGTCACAAATTTCATGGAATTGTACATCATCATCATTTCCTTTGAATATTCTTGGCTAATTCTATTATGTAATCTTCAATCTAAAATTCTCAGAAAGTCTTCTAAGACTGAATTATATTAAAATTATAGTTAGGAAGATCTTCACTAATCTATAACTCAAATATAATCCGATGAAGTCCTAATCACATCAATGCCCCGCAATCGCATATGACATGTTATCTCTTGTCCTACTCGTTACAAATACATAGCAAACGCATGCATGTATAAATGACAAGCTTCATAGAACAATAAATAAAATAGAACTTTGGCCAAGAAAATACTCATTGGTCCAAATGAATTAAAGTACAATTTCCATTTCATCAAATGACCGACTACACAAGAAAATGAGATTGATTTCGTTGGTCTAATCCGATTAATTCATAGACAAATTAATCTTTGAATCATTGAAGAACAATTCAATTAAATTACAATCCATTCAATGTTGGCCAATTTTCTAAAATATGATTGAATCCAAAAGCTTTGAAATTACAATCTAACTTATCCAAAATAATTGACTAAAATCTTAGATCAACCATTCAATTAAGTCATGAAGCTCAAGAAAATTATTCAAGCCACATAAATAAAACTATCTATATCTAGATAATCTAATTTATGGTGGAAATCACAAGGTCAAGCTCAATATCTAGCTAACTCTAGCATAGACATAAAAATCCCAAACTCATTGAAGGTTCATCAAATATTCAAGAGGAAGAATAATCGGTAAAATCCATTCCATTAAACGAAAATGCATTAAAACTGAATATGTTCAACAATAAAGCTTCATAAAACCGAACTACATCAATCCTTAAACTCAGAAATTACAAGGAAGAGAAGAAGAACATGACAGAAAATAGAAAATACAGCAGAAATCTAAGAAACTATGAAGGAAAATAGAAGAAAAGGAAAGAAAATGGGAGAAGGAGAGCCATTCCCAAGTGGGAAGGCTTCCTTTCCCTCTAACCAAGCTAGAGAGTTGCCTCTATGTTGCTCCCAACCACTGCTGCCCAAGGAAGGCAGAAAAATGGTGCTAGGACTTCACATCAGAAAAATGACTTAGCCTCCTTAATAAATTTCGATTTTTGCAAATATAAAACTGATCTAACACATGCCTAAAGGGATATTCTGCCCTAGATGCCTCCTTGGATGCCTCTTCCATGATATGGCAGCACTTTGACAGCAAAACAGCAGCAAAATTAATATTTCTGCAGCAGCAGAAAAGTATGGCAGCAGCAGAATGGTATGGCAGCAGCAGCAAAATTAATATTTCTGCAGCAGAAAGTGACAAACAGCAGCAGAACAGCAGCAGAATATCATGGCAAAATTAATATTTCAGCCATGCTTTTCTTGACCTACGAAAATTAATATTTCTGCCCAAAAATTCTGACTACATGGCATTGAATAAGAGTTCAAGTGGGCCCCACATCCAGCATATCCTAGTAAGCATCTACATCACCCAAAAAGTGCCACATTAGCATCCAAATCATCATCTTTGTCCATGTCAACACTTTTCTCTCCAAAATTAAAATTTGTAGGAATTAAATTGAGCATTTTACAATTCAAGTTCTAAAAATATAAAAATTGAGACACATTCAATCCAAAAATAGTTTATACCCAATAAATTCCAAAACATAATAAAATTAGAGAATTGACAAGATTAAAGATGCAAAAAGGACTAAAATAGGGACTAAAATAAATGGAAAAAGTATGTTATCACTACCAGAAAACTTAAATTATACTTTCCTGGAAGTAGGGGATAAACTTCTACTAATTGTACCCAACAATTTGAAACCCAATCAAGAAGAAAAATTGATAAGTTTGCTAAAGTAGAATAGGATGGCGATCATGTGGACTATAGCAGACATTCTTAGGATTAGTCTTTCTGTGTGAATGCATCGAATTCTCCTTGAAGAAGAGGCTAAACCAGTGAGGTAATCCTATAGATGACTCAACCCCATGATTTTTGATGTGGTCAAGGGTGTTAGTAAGCTCCTCCAAGCTAGAATAATTTATCCTATTTTTGATAATAAGTAGGCGAGTCCGATACAAGTGGTACCGAAGAAAATTAGGGAAACTGTAATAATAAATGAAAACAATGAATTAGTGCCCACTAAAGTCTAAAATAGTTGACGTGTTTGCATAAAGATAGGAAGTTGAACCAAGCAACTAGAAAAGATCATTTTCCTATTCCTTTCATTAATCAAATGCTTGAGAGACTTGTTGAAAAGTCTGACTGTTGCTTTCTTGATGGTTTTTCTAGTTACTTCCAAATTCACATTACACCTAAAGATCAGGAAAAGACCACCTTCACCTATCCCTTTGGCATTTTTGCATATAGACACATGTCTTTTAGTCTTTGCAATGCAGCTAGCACTTTTCAAAGATGCATGATAAGTATAATTTTTGATTTATAAGAAGATTGCATGGAAGTGTTCATGGATGTTTTTTCTATTTATGGAGACTCATTTGATGCATGCCTAAAAATTTGGATAGAGTTCTTGAGAGGTATATAGAAAATAATTTGGTTTTGAATTATGAAAAATGTCATTTCATGGTAGAGAAAGGGATAGTTCTAGGACACATAGTGTCGTCACGTGGCATAGAAGTAGATAAGGCAAAAGTTTATATTATCTCTTCTTTACCTTACCCCGCTTTTATACGGGAAGTTCGCTTTTTTCTTGGCCATGTAGGGTTTTATAGGAGAATCATCAAGCATTTTAGTAAGATCGATCTACCCCTCTCTAAACTCTTCCAGAAAGAAATTGATTTTGTTTTTGATGATGCTTACAGGTCAGCCTTGGATGAGTTGAAGAAGTGGTTCACCTCCTTTTCTTTCATCCAACCTCTACGGTAGGAGCTCCTCTTTGAGCTTATGTGTAATGCTTCAAATTATGTTGTGGGGATAGTACTTTCATAAAGAGTAGAGGGGAAGTTGCATGTGATAACTTATACGTCACTGTTGGTTGATTTGGCAAGCGCACCAATCGCACAAGTAATATAGTGATTTGAGAGTAAAATTATCGTTCCCACGAGGACTAAGCGACTAAGTAGCCAAGAAATTTAATTGAATTAGTTGGACGAAACAATTGGATTGAAGATAGCTTTAGCCAATGAATGATAAAATAAAATCAATAACAGTAAATATTTATGAGTTTTCTTTTAATAACAGTAAACAATGCAAAAACTGATGAAATAGTCTAATTAAAGCCTAGGGTCACTAATCCCTCTCCTCTATCTTAGAAATTACAAAACCCCTCTCACGTTCTCGCAACTTATTCAACTCTATAAGTTAATCATAGGTTATTCTAATAACTTAAAAGAATCCTCCTGAATCTCAATTAAGTTACTCAACTCCTATGCAATTCCTTGTGTGGGCTAAGCCTAATACAACCAACCTAGCTTTGATTAAACGATATTAACTAACATTCCTATTAGCTAACAAGCGAAAACACTTAGTAAGGTTCACGCACTCATCCTTCCTATTCAGTGTTCTACTCTCACCTCCCTCTCCCGAGTTTGAAGACAGCAACAAGCATACATATACATTGATCAAGTCCATATAACGCAACAATAAAATGGATAGAAAGACTTATATTAATTGAAATAAGGTTGCAAATACATGAGAGAATGTAAAATCTATTCAAGAGTCAAGTCCATAGTAACCCTAGATAGAAAATCTAGCTACTCATAGAAAATAAACAGCAGAAAGCAGAAAAAGGGATAAAGATGGCAATGAATCTGATGTGGGATGATGGATTGAGCTCCCCAAGCCTTGAAAATCAGGTTCCCCTTGCTCTTCTCAGCCAAAACGGCACTTTCCCTTCTCCATCGGATCAGAATACCCTAAAATTTCAGTCCAAATTGCCTTTTAAAGCTTACTGCACGTGACAGTAAATTGGCTTGTGCGCTTAAGCGCATGGTTTTCCCGCTTAAGTGCGATTTAGGCAGAAACGATTCTCCATCAGCAAGGTGTCACACGCTTAAGCGTACAGTATTCCCGCTTAAGCATGTTTTGGACAGAATTGAGCCTCCAATGTAGCAAGCTTCACGCTTAAGCGTGAATATATCCCGCTTAAGCGTGCATGTGACAGCAAAGTCTTCATTTTGAGCCTCTTTTTCTTCTCCAAGGTTCCTCTTCACCTCAATTAACTCTTGGCTAATGGATTTCTCATCTTTCAACAACACTTTCATAGCTGAAATACCTGCAAAAGAAAAATCACCAACATAGTTACAAAAGTAACCCAAAAAGAAAGTGATTAAAAGTCCAAAAATTGCATTAAAGAATCATGAAATCACTCCATTTCTTAAAAGATCAAAGAAAACTAAAACTAATCTAAACTACTCAAAATATGAGCTAAGAATTACAAGACAACAAGAAAGAGATCAAAAGAGAGGGTATTTAACATCAAAATGGCACTAAATTGAGAACTCAACAGTCACGTACCCTTGATTCAACTCAATCGAATTACACAACCACAGAGAAGGAGCTTTTAGCAATTGTTTTTGCCTTGGATAAATTTAGATTATATTTGCTTAACTCTAAAGTGATTGTGTTTTCTAATCATGTAGCATGGAAATATTTGCTGAAGAAGTCATATGCGAAGCCGAGGTCAGTTAGATAGATGCTATTTTTTCAAGAATTTGATATATAGATCAAAGATAAAAAGTGGAGCAAAGAATGTAGTAGCAGATCATTTGAGTAGGCTTTCTGAGTTTTCATTGGAGCCTCTCCCTATTAGAGACAACTTTCTAGATGAGTGCTTTTTCCTTTTGCATACTAGTGAACCTTAATATGCTGATTTAGTGAATTTTTTTGTTGCATTTGAATTACGTGCATACCAAAATAAACATCAATTGAATAAATTAAGAAGTGAAGCTAAGTACTATGTATGGGGTGATCCTTATTTATGAAAGATTTGTAGTGATCAAATTGTTAAAAGATGTATCCCAGATCATGAGTTTGCATCTGTGCTTACTTTTTGTCATACTCTTGCATATGGTGGGCACTTTGGTTCACAAAGAACTACTAGGAAAGTGTTAGATTCTAGATTGTATTGGCCTACTTTGTTTAGGGATACCTAGGAGTTTTGCAAGAATTATACTCGGTGTCAAAGGACTGGAAATGTGTCTAAGAGAAACGAAATACCTCAACAACCTCTTCTTTTTTGTGAAATTTTTGATGTGTGGGGTATTGACTTTATGGGTCCTTTTTCAGTTTCTTTTGGCTTTATGTATATTCTAGTTGCTGTAGATTATGTGAAGAAGTGGGTGGAAGCTAAAGCCACTCGACATCATGATTCTGTTGTTATTGTAGATTTTCTTCGTTCACATATTTTTTTACAGATTCGGTATCTCCAAGGTTATAATTAGTGATCAAGGATCACACTTTTGCAACAGAAGCATGCAAAAAGAAATATGAGGTAGTGCATAAAACATCTACACCTTACCACCCCCAAACCAATGGGTATGCGAAGGTCTCCAACCAAGGGATCAAGCAAACACTGGAGAAACCAAATAGAAAAGAATAGAGCAAGAGGCTTGATGATGCACTTTGGGCTTATAAAACCGCCTTTAAGACTCTTATCAGCATGTTTCCATGCCGTTTGGTATTTGGTAAAGTATGTCACTTGCCGATGGAAATTGAACATAAGGCATATTGGGTGGTGAAGCAATGTAATATAGTCATGGCCCTAGCCGGTAAGGAAAGACAGTTGCAACTTTAGGAATTGGAAGAACTAAGGTTAGCTACTTATAAGAATGCACGCATCTACAAAGAGAGGACAAAAGCTCTTCATGATAAGAAAATTGAGAAGAAAGAGTTCCAAGTGGGAGACAAAGTCTTTCTTTACAATTCTTGCCCCAAGCTTGTACCCAGTAAGCTTTGTTCTAGATGGGTTGGCCCTTTTGTTATTACTAATATCTTTCCTTTTGGTGTAAAAGAAATTCAAAATGAGGCCACCAACCAACAATTCATGGTGAATGGGAAAATGTTAAAGAAGTACTATGAGGGCTTCCAAGAAGAAACTGTGGAGGGAATCCAACTCTACAGTGTACTGGCTCCATAATAAGGCTGTATTTTGTTAGCGATTTGGCAAGTGCACTAATCACACAAGCAATATAGTGTAAAATAAGTAAGAATGTCGATCCCACGAGGACTAAGTGGCTAATTACCCAAGAAATTTAACCTAATTAGTTAGACGAAAATGTTAGATTGAAGATAGCTCTAGTCAATAAATGACAAAATAAAAATCAGATAATAGTAAATTTTTATGAAATTTTCTTAAATGACAGCAAACAACGTAAAAGCTGATGAAAATAATCAATTAAAAGCCTAGGGTTAGTAATCTCTCTTCTCCGTCCTAGAAATTGTAAACCTTTCTCATATACTTACAACTCTATCAACCGTATAAGTTAATCTTAGGTTATTCTAATAACTTAAAAGAATTCTACCGAATCTTAATTAAGATACTTAATGCCTACTCAATTCCTTAAGTGAGTTAAGTTTGTACTAACCAACCTAGCTTTGATTAAACAAGATTAACTAATATTCCTATTAGCTAACAAGTGAAAACACTTTGTAAGGTTCACACACTTAGTAAGGTTCATGATAACATGCAATTTTCCATATATTTTAGCCTCTATTCTAGCCCTTTTTGCATCTTGATTTTTGCCAAAACTCTATTTTTATAATGTTTTGAATTATTTTGGGTGAAAGTTAATTATAGATTTATGTTCTTTAACTCCATAATTTTACTCCAAAATGGTTCATTTATGTGTTTTACAGAGTTTGGAGGCATCTGGGCTCGAACCGGACAAGAAACAAAGCAACAGAGAGTAAATAAAAAATGCTGAAAAAATGGCCTGGCGCCCGGCGCCAGGAAGCCAATGCCCGGCGCCAGGAGCAGTGAGTCAGAAGTATGGCGCAGAACATAGTGGAAAATTAGGTTAACCCAGCGCCCGGCGCTGGGATCGCAGCGCCCGGCGCTGGCACCGCAGAAAACCACTATAAATGCAATTTTTAGGTCAAAACAAGGGCAGGCTTCGCTCCAGACTTGAGACCCGCGGCTGCTGCAGACAGAGGCGACTTCCAGAGCTTGGTTTGAGGGAAAGGAAGCCTTCCCACTTGGGAATGGCTCTCCTTCTCCCATTTTCTCCCCTTTTCTTCCATTTTCCTTCATAGTTTGTTAGTTTTCTGTTGTATTTTCTGTTTTCTGTCATGTTCTTCTTCTCTTCCATGTAATTTCTGAGTTTAAGGATTGATGTAGTTTGGTTTTATGAAGCTTTATTGTTGAACATATTCAGTTTTAATGCATTTTCGTTTAATGGAATGGATTTTACTGATTATTCTTCCTCTTGAATGTTTGATGAACCTTCAATGAGTTTGGGATTTTTATGTCTATGCTAGAGTTAGCTAGATATTGAGCTTGACCTTGTAATTTCCACCATAAATTAGATTATCTAGATATAGATAGTTTTATTTATGTGGCTTGAATAATTTTCTTGAGCTTCATGACTTAATTGAATGGTTGATCTAAGATTTTAGTCAATTATTTTGGATAAGTTAGATTGTAATTTCAAAGCTTTTGGATTCAATCATATTTTAGAAAATTGGCCAATATTGAATGGATTGTAATTTAATTGAATTGTTCTTCAATGATTCAAAGATTAATTTGTCTATGAATTAATCGGATTAGACCAACGAAATCAATCTCATTTTCTTGTGCAGTCGGTCATTTGATGAAATGGAAATTGTACTTTAATTCATTTGGACCAATGAGTATTTTCTTGGCCAAAGTTCTATTTTATTTATTGTCCTATGAAGCTTGTTATTTATACCTGCATGCGATTGCTATGTATTTGTAATGAGTAGGACAAGAGATAACATGTCATATGCGATTGCGGGGCATTGATGTGATTAGGACTTCATCGGATTATATTTGAGTTATAGATTAGTGAAGATCTTCCTAACTATAATTTTAATATAATTCAGTCTTAGAAGACTTTCTAAGAATTTTAGATTGAAGATTACATAATAGAACTAGCCAAGAATATTCAAAGGAAAGGATGATGATGTACAATTCCATGGAATTTGTGACCAATTACACATCTTTTGTTTGTTTTATTTTCTGTTTAATTATTTAAATTTCAGTTATTTATATTGCGTTGTTTCAATCATCACCCCTTTTTTTTGTGTAATTTCTAAAATTTCCTTCATAAGTCTTAATAGCATTTCACTTAGCCTAATTGAATTTTATTTGATACCTCAATCTCTGTGGGACGATACTCTACTCATCACTTTATTACTTGATGCGACCCAGTATACTTGCTGGAATATTTTATGTGTTATAAAATATACGCACCAGTTCACGTACTCATCCTCTCTATTCAGTGTTCTACTCTCACCTTCCTCTCCCAAGTTTGATGACAGCAACAAGCAATTATAAAGATTGATCAAGTCTATATAATGCAGTAGTAAAATGAATAAAAAGCCTTATATTGATTGAATAAAAGTTATAGGTACAAGAGATAAGACAAAATCTAAATCGGAGTTGAGTTCATAGTAACCCTAGAAGGAAAATCTAGCTACTCATGAAATTTAAATGACAGAAAGCAAAAAAAGGGATAAAGATGGCCATGAATATGATGTTGGATAATGGATAGAGCCCCAAAAGACTTGAAGATCAGGTTCTCTTTGCTCTCCTAAGCCAAAACGGCACTTTCTCCTTTACTCCAGATCAAAATTCCCCTAAAAATTAACCTCTGCAGCTATTTAAAGTTCCTCTGATATGGCTAAAAACTCGTTCTGTCACTGCAGCGGTACGTCTTCACTCCTACAGCGGTGGCGCATAGAAAAATAGCCCAGCTTTAGTGTGGTGATGCAGCGGAGGTCTGGCGCTTAAGCAGTGGGCTAGCACTTAAGCAGTGGAAGGCAGAAACACTTGCTAAAGAAATTGTAACTCTAGTGTTGAGCATTTGACAGCCAGCACCGAATGCTGGCTACTGGAAGGTGGTGCTGCAGTAGCACGTTCTCATTGCTTTAGTAGTGGAAGGTAGAGCAAGCTGCTCTGATTCTGTCTTTTGGTGCAAGGTTGTTTCTTCCATTATTCTTTTAATTCCTTGTTCCCAATATGGTTTCCTTTCCTTTATTTGGTGGTTATTGTTTGTATTCTAAAATGCAAGATCAAAGACCAATTATTAGCATAAAAATGAGGGTAAATTAGCTTAGGGAATTCAAAATTAGAAAATCTTGAGGCCAAAAGAATTACATCAGTAATTCAAGCAAAATCAAGGCTTAGATGTCAAGAAAAAGTGCACAAAAATCATGTTAATTTAGAAATTAACACTCCCTCAAACTCGAGTCTTTGCTTGTCCTCAAGCAAAATCTTCCAATGAGAAAATTACTGATATGAAAATGTGCAATCAGGAATATGTTCAATTAGGAGGAGTATATATATGAAAATGTGTGAATTAAAGCAAGCCAAGCCTTATCAAACCATTACTCATAAGATTAAACTCAAGAGTTTGCAATCTTAAGGGTTTAATAATAAATGTTAACCGAACCACACAAGAACTTGAAATCAAAGCTTCACATCTTAGAATGGTTTATAAAATCAAATTCACAAAAATTCCAAAACTAAATTGCCTCTTTGTTCTCAAGGGCATCGTTTTATTTCGATTCTCAAGGGCTTCATTGTTTTGTTCTCAATGGCATTGCTTCCTTAATTCATTGTTTCCTTTTGGAAATTTTACAAATTACTCATTTTTTTAATTATAGGAGCCTACCCCTTATTGAAACTTTCACCTATCCCCTTATTGAACCCTTTTTTCACTAGCCCCTTATTGAACTTCTATTTTTTTTTGAATAAAAGAATATGATCTATAAACCATTCACAAAGAAAAAACACCTTTTCTGTTATTCTAAAGTGATAGGGCTAATACTCATAAAAATATATAAAACTTAAGATTTGCAAACTCAAGATATATATATATATATATAGACATGATTTGATTTGCTAAAGAATTCCAAAATTTTCAGATTTCAAAATTATGAAATTTTCAAAAAATTTCCTCATATTACACATGCATATGGACATATGGATAGCATAAGTTCAACTAGAATTTTCTCAATATAGGAACCCACAAACATGCTAAACCTCTCCCCCAAACTTGAATCTAACATTGCCCTCAATGAGATAAGGAACGTTTAAAACATGAGAATACAAGCATCAATTTTCTATAAAACACAAAAACAGTAGAAAAATGTTGTGCACAGTAGAAATATTCAACATTAACAGCACAATATCAACAACTAAGCATAATCATAAGCGTAATACTATACCATAATTTACCACAGCAAAATCATAATCATAGCCAAGCAATAAAAACTACTAAACACCAAGCAACAACACAATAAGAACAAAATAAAACAATTGAAACTAAGAAAGCAAGGAAACTTGGGTTGCCTCCCAAGAGCGCTAAGTTTATAGTCTTCAGCTAGACTTTACTGATGGTTGCTCAAGATAGATCTTCCAATGTCGGCCGCTTCTCAAATGATTTTGATTGAGTAAAAATTGTTTGTGCAATGCCAGAAGGTTTTAATTCATGGGGATCATCACAAAGCTTTGCATAATCCTCTGAAACTTCTAGAGCTTTCCTTGTTCTTTTCCCCACTTCTTAACATCCTCTAAGTAATTTTTGCTCATCCCATCATGGAAGTATCCATGAGATTCTTTACCAATAAATTTCATATTAAAGGTGACCTCTTGATCGTTGATCCTCATGGTTGACTCACCTTTATGAACATCAATTATTGTTTTCCCGGTTGTAAGAAACGGTCTTCCCAAAATGATCAGGATTTCTTTATCTTCCTTATAGTCCATGATAATAAAATCAGCCGAAAAAAATCAATTTGTCCACCTTGACAAGTACATCCTCAATGATTTCATTCGGATAGTACATCAAATGGTCAACTAGCTGAAGTGTCACTATGGTGGGCTGAGCATTTCCCAAACCCAATTTCTTGAAAATAGAGAGTGGCATCAGATTTACACTTGCTCCCAGATCACACAGTGTTTTTCCAGAAAAATTGCTCCCAATGTTGTATGGGATCACAAAGCTTCCTGATCTTTCATTTTGTTAGGAAACTTCTTTTGGAGAATGGCGTTGCATTCTCGAATCATAGCAACAGTTTCAAACTCACCTAAGCATCTTTTCTTGACAACACATCCTTAATAAACTTTGTATAACTAGGCATTTGTTCCAATGCCTCTATGAATGAGATGTTGATATAAAGTTGCTTCAGGATCTCCAAGAATTTTCTATATTGCCAGTCCAGATTAAACTTTTTTTGCCTCTAAGGAAAAGGTAATGGTGGAATAAAATTTTCACCCCTCATGTCTTGCCTTGTATTTTCCCCTTTACCTCTAACATCTGAAGCATTTATTCTTTCAGTTGCCTTCTCTTGAGGCTTAACAACTTCTTCATTCTCTTATACACTAATCACCCCTTGCTTCTTATCATGTGATTTGACCACATCGGGAAGCTCTTTACCACTCTTTAAGGTAATGGCCTTGAAATGCTCTATGCCATCTCTTCTTGGATTATTCTTTGTGTTACTTGGGAGACTACCTTGCTCCTTTTTGTTCAAAGCACTTGTCAATTGGCCCATTTGAATTTCTAGATTCTTAATCATAGTACTTTGAGTCTGACTTATTGCCTTAGTCTTCTCCATGAATTTCATGAACATTTCCTCCATTGATGACTTATTCTCTAACTGAGATGGTGGAGGTCTATTTTGGAGAGGATAATTATTCTGGTTGTTAAGGCCAGGAGGATGAGATGGCTTACAAGATGATAGGCTGAGGGATTAAGGCAATGAGTATTACTCTAGGAGAAATTAGGATGATTTCTCGAGCTCAAATGATAAGCATTGGAATTCTGGTTGTTCTGGTTTCTTTGCAAATTACCCATGTAATTCAATTGCTCCACTGAAGAAAATTCCTCACAACAACTATTGACATGAGCCCCTTCACAGAAATCACAAATTGCTTCTGTAGTAACCAATGCATTTACTCTTGCTGGTGCTTGTTGCCTTGAATATAACATGTCAACTTTTTTTCTTAATGCTTTATTTTGAGCCAATAAGGCATTAACAGTATCTAATTCCAAGACTCCTTTCCTTGAAGCATTTTTGGTCTAGCTTGAAGCATTTTTGCTTGCCCCCATGGTCTTTATTATCTCTTTTACTTGGGCAACTGATCTCCCTATCAAAGCACTACTAGCTGTGGTATCCAGTTTATCTCGAGTCTCATATGTTAGACCACTATGAAAGATGGTCAGCTGCTGCCACTTTAGAAGACCATGATTAGGACATTTCAACAGAAGATCCTTGAATCATTCCCAAGCCTCATAAAGACTCTCACATTCATGCTGATAGAATACCATAATCTTATTCCTCAGTTTGACTGACCTTGATAGAGGAAAGAATTTACGTAAGAATCTTTTTTGTAGTTTATCCCAAGTCATGATACTTCCTTTGGGCAGAGCATTCAACCAACTCTTAGCCATATCTCTCAAGGAAAAGGGAAACAAACGGATTCGTATGGCATCATCACTAGCTTCGTTAATCTTAACCATGTCACAAATATCCAAAAAATTTGTGATGTGGTTATTCGGGTCTTCCATAGGGCTTCCTCCATATTGACTATGTTGAACCAAATTTAGCAAGATAGCTTTAATTTCGAAGTTTTTAGCACCAAGTAGAGGTTTTACTATGCAGGAGGCATGTCCAGCATTATTTGGTGAGGCATAGTCCCATATAGCTCTATTGTCATCTTGTTGCAACTGTGTAACTCTATTTCCCCCAATTATTTTCAATACATCCCAAATTTACATTAACCTTTGCCATTTCTTCTTGAGAACTTTGCCCCTCTTGGACTTTTCTTACCTTCGCTTCTTTTCGAGTTCTCCTTACAAGCTTTTCAATCTTAGTATTGAAGAGAAGATCAGCTTGGTTATTGGTACCTTATATACACAGTAGATATATACCAATTAGCACTGAAAAATGTGTAACGTCCTTATTTTAAAATCTGAAAATTTTTTTAAATTCTAATGCTTAATACTCGTACCTTCAAAAAGAACATTCTACAATTGTTCTCAGTACAAATCATAATTGGTTATACATAATAATTGAAATTCTAAACATAAGATCATTTTACATTCGTTTGAAATAAATTACAAATCTGTCGTACATAATCTATAATTCTAATACTTAATAAACTTGAGTGCTCTAAAAGTGTTCAATCAATCTTTACACCTTTCCCCTTATACTCAGCCCCTGAAATGGTCAGTTGGAAAAGCACAAAAAGGTGAGATAATGGTATCTCAGTAGCTAGCATAATTTTATAAACATTTATAAATATACCATTTCAGTCATAAAAGCACTTATATCATAAAAATCAGTCCATGTAATATACATTCTCAGTTCAGTGCAATAAGTTGATGAAAAATTAGCAAGCTGATATATAAATAAACCATGGAATCAAGAATAATTGGTGGCACACTCAACGACATGGAAAAGATAGTCTGCAGAACTACTTTTTCCAAGCTGAACATGAGAGAAAGGCTACTGCAGTCCTTTAACTCAAGCTAGAAAGATTCCAAGCTAAAACATGGAAATATAATTTTCAAGCTGACATGGAAATAAAATTTCCAAGCTGACATGGAAGCGTAGCTCCCAAGCTAAACATGGAAGTAAACTTCCAAGCTGATATCATGCTAATTTCATCATGAAAAACATATTTCACTTTAAATAAAACTTCATGGACATAAAATATTCAAGTAGTAAAACAAGCTTTTATGAATTGCTAAGCTACCTGTAATTTGTAGTTTGACTTTTTAGCTCAAATAGCTATTCAATCTGTCTTGAAATTCGTTTCACGATTTTTGACCTATTCACTGCCACTTCTCCCTTAACACTTGTGTGGGTTAGTAATAGAAGAATCTCCTCAAAGTAGCTCAGAAAAATCGAGTTTAACGTTGCTATTTGCTTTCTTCCAAAAATCTCTATTTTATGGTTGAAAAACAGAGAATATTTTTCTGCTACTGTCCAAGCTGCTGTACTCTCTTTTTCTCACTCTCTCTCGGCTGTGAATGATGCAAGGAAAGGGGAGGAAGATATTGCTATTTATAGCTAAGAATGGGAGGCAACATCTCTCTAAAGCCTAGAAATGTGTAGAAAACTCAAGATACTAGACTAACCTAGAATTGTCTAGAATTATCTATACTAGAAATGTTTAGAAAACTCAAGATAACTCAAGATAAACCTAGACTAACCTAGAATTCTCTAGAATTATCTATACTATTCTACAACATTCTACACTTATCAAGGAAATTCAAGAATATACAAGATATCTCTAGAACATAACTAACCTGAAATTTTCTAGAATTATCTATACCATTCTACAACATTCTACACTTATCTAGGTAATTCAAGAATATACAAGATATTTCTAGAACATAACTAACCTGGAATTTTCTAGAATCATCTATACCATTCTACAACATTCTACACTTATCTAGGAAATTCAAGAATATACAAGATATCTTTAGAACATACAAGATTCCTCTAGAACAATCTAGATTCATCAAGGACATTCAAGAGATTTCTAGAGTCTAAAAAAATAAAAATATTAAATATTTATTCCATAATAATTTGGGATGTTACAAATCACCCCCCCTAAAATTTGAATTTTGTCCTCAAAATTCGGTAAGCATATAATTAAAAGGATTATACATTAGAAATTTTAATTACCTAGTGAAATAACTCAGGATAATGTATTCTCATGTGTTCTTCAGTTTCCCATGTTGCTTCCTCTTGGGATAATCCTCTCCAGACTACTTTAACTAGAGGGATTTGCTTATTTCGCAATGATTTGAGTCGTGTATCAATGATTCTACATGGTCTTATCTCTACTGTCATATTCTCTTGTAAATGTACATTCTCATGTTCAATGACATGTGAAGGATCTGGGATGTACTTTTTAAGTTGAGACACATGAAAAACATTATGAATATTTGCCAAGTTCGAGGGTAAGGCTAATTTGTAAGCAGTGTTGCCAAATTTTTCAAGGATTTGGAATGGGCCTAAGTATCTTAGGCTAAGTTTCTTTGACTTCATAGATCTTCCAACTGCTGTAATTGGTGATATTTTAAGAAAAACATGATCACCTTCTTCAAAACTTAGGGGCCTTCTTCTCTTATCTGCATAGCTCTTTTGTCTACTTTGAGCTGTAAGTAATATATCCCTTATAATTTTAATTTGCCTTGAAGTTTGGTCTACTATTTCTGGGCCTATCAATGCTCTTTCTCCTAGTTCAACCCAACAGATAGGTGATCTACACTTCCTTCTATATAGAAATTCATATGGGGCCATCTTGATACTAGATTGGAAACTGTTATTGTAGGCAAACTCTGCTAATGGCAAGAATTTATCCCAATTCCCCTTGAACTCTATCACGCAAGCCCTTAACATACTCCTCACGCATAATTATAAAATAATTATATATGGAGATTCCTCTCACCTCAATGACTCATATAGAGTCGTACCCCTTTAATAATTAGGACAAACCCATAGTTTTCCATGTATAGGTTCATAAAATACTTATTTAGCATTCCTCCATAGCTCAGAAGTGCAATGAAATATCATTTTAATAACTCTGGTCAGTCAAAAAGATATTACCATACTCTGCTTCAGAATTTCCATAATCAAGTATGAAATATAACAAGTCCAACATTTTCTCATTCCTTAAGTTCTTTCAGCAAAAGGAATCACTTCAACAAAGAAGATCTAAATATAAACTTTAAATTTTATTTCTAGTACATAGATAATTTTAATACGTGAAGCTTAGACCAAATATAGCTTTAGGTACAAACAAAAGAAAGAATAAATTAAGGACGAGGAGGTTTTTGAAATGTAAAAGGTGCTCCGGGTCTAGAAGAGGAAGGTGCTTCAGACCTTAAGGAGGAAGCTAATCGTTGTAGCCTAGAAAGAGTTTCTGGAGGAAACGTCTGGGAAATTTGGCGAAGTGCAGAAGTCACTTCATTCATACAGTCAATACATCTCGCTTGTTGGTCACGAAAATTTTGAGTTGCAAACATCGAATGTCTATCAACTCTATTCGCCAATTCCCTAAAATGACGATTCAAAAGCTTCTCTTGTTCTGCAAAGAGATGATTTATCAATCTCCCCTGGTCCTCAAAGTGGCGGTTTATCAACCTTTCCAAGTCCTCCATCTTTTGTCTCATAAGCACAAGCTCATTATTAGAAGATGTTGCTGTGCTAACATCCTCTAGCTCTACTACATCCCTTTTTCTTTTCTTAGCCTCTGGTGACTCTTCCATGGATCTCTTATTCTTATAATTCTCCAGGCTAAGATTTAGATCCAGCTCTACCTTGCCAGCTTCAAAGTTTAAATTGAAAGATTTATTGCCGGCCATATTTTTCTGAGCTATAAAGGTTGTACGAAAGGAGAAGTTTGATGCTAGAAAGGTTATAGGTAATGAACTCTTAGTGTAGTGAGCAGTGTACTGGGGTATCCATTATATATAGACGAAATTTAGGGCTACAAAACCTTTACATCATACTCTAAAGATGACCTACAGACCTTATCCGTCGCAATGCCAACGGTCTATGATAAGCATGCCAGAAAATAACAAAATATAATCTAATACAAAAGATTTCCTCAAAAATTTCGGCTAACTTTTGATTCTTGCTCAAATTATTCAACTATTCGCCGCTTCAATTTATGACTTCCTAACTCTGTATTTGTCTTATCCAATAATCCTAAATCGAGATATTACTCCATGAACGGGTAGCTTCATACTATCCTTATCTAGGTTTCTAATCCGTGGTTTTGCCCTAGGCTTATACATTTTCAAACATACATATTAAAATAAAAACTTCTCACATAGCGTTCCATAAAGTGAGAAAAATTTTTACCTTTCACTTACCTCTACGAGCATATATGTATATATGTATAAACATAGAGATACATCATTATCTATATATTTTCATCTATTCAAGTCCTTTTAAGTTTCTGACTTCTCATTCTCTGAATGTATGTGGGATTATCACATATTCTCCTTGATCGTAACCTTTACTCATTATGCATGTATAACATACATACATACTCAACTGAAGGCTATTAAGAACAACACAATAAGACAGAGAAATGCATTTCAGTTCATCATAAAAGCATCCAAGGCAATCTTTAATGGCTATATCGTCAACTTCTTTGAATTTCAGAAAATGCCAACGGGAGAAATGGGAAAACCAAGTAAAATCGGCCGCAAATCCACCGAATATTGACTTTCATGGTTTTGGCATTAATGCAACGCGCTATTAGTGTGCACGCCTACCCTAGACTTCTGGCTTCCAGCTTGCAGAAATCCACAGGTTAAGCGGGTAGGGTGCGGCGAGGAGATATCTTCTGTCTCTATTCCAATTTTTTCCTCTATAAGGACTGTCCCAGCGTTCTCAGTTACCACACCACAAAGAGTAATCATTTCTGAACCTACAACTTCCCAGCATTCCTCTCTTTTCATACTCCTACATAAATTTCTAAATTCTCCAAATCATGGCCACAAGGAAGTACATTGATCTCACAGTGGAGGCCAAGGAAGAAGAGCTCGACTTAAACTTAAGTCTGGGCAAAGACAAAGGCAAAAGACCTTTTGAGGGGTCTCAAGAGAAGCAGAAGGAGAAGAAAATGAAGAAGAACGAGGAAGCTGAGGGGACTAGCACGGGCCATACCTCGGATGATAAAATCGCTTGTCTAGAGCAGGAGGTGAAAAAAAGATGATAGAGGACCTGGAGAAGTTAACTAAACGTAATAACGCAGCAATGACTTCAAGAATAGATAGATTCTTCTATTGGTCCACCCAGTGCTTCTGCAATCAACAGCAAAGAAGTGTTGATTGTATGAATAGGATTTACACTACCCTCCGCGACATTGCTCTGTCTCTTGCTCCAAGGAATGGTCGAGGGGTGATGATACAATACAACCCTCCTAATCCAAGACCACCTCGCCTTTAGATTACTCATACATGAGTAAACTTTTTTTTTTTGCAATGTAATCCTTCAGTTTTTTTTAATGCAAGTGGTTTCTTTTATTGGCTAGTACCCTAAAATAATATAGCTACACAAAATCAATCATGAATTCAGCTTATAAAACCCATCATATAAAAATTTGATCCGACAGCAACGGAATCAAAACACATAACAACTTTTCCTTGACTAAGTTCAAAAGTGTACCTACATCTATCTAAAACTTAAAACTGAGAACATAATTCCTAAGAAAAGATAAGTCTCGGAGGGAGAGGAAATGAAAATATCCTACAGGACCCTCAGTAGAGCCGTCTCTCTATAGTTGTGCCTAGGTTCACAACGATAGAGGAGGTCCTACTAAGGTTACCTTGCTCTGTAATCACTAGGAGACCTAACAACCATTGCTCCAAAAATTTTCTCAATTTGATCCATCCACTCTTGGGCTACGTCTGGGTCATGAGATCCCTTAAATGAAGGAGGGTTATTTTTTTTGAAATTCCCCTAGAATCCGGTTAATTGAGTTGCTAGTTTCACCTTCCTTTCTCTTTCCTCTACCCTTTAACTCATCAGTCAAGAGTTTTAGAACTTCAGTGGTGGCAGCCTGATTGTCTTCTTGTTGATCTGCCCTAGCCACCAAGTGTTCTATGTTCTGAGTAAGGGTTTCCAAGATCTCGGCTTGGGTTCTCTTAGATGAGACTATTTCTACAAGACACTGAAAAGATTGTATTTCTAAATCATAGAAACAAGCTAATCAAACATATAGCAAACATCATCAAAATATCCTAATTCTACCCATAAGGTGCCCAAATCTTTGCTCTGATACCAAATTTTGTAACGTCCTTATTTTAAAATCTGAAATTTTTTTTAAATTCTAATGCTTAATACTCGTACCTTCAAAAAGAACATTCTACAATTGTTCTCAGTACAAATCATAATTGGTTATACATAATAATTGAAATTCTAAACATAAGATCATTTTACATTCGTTTGAAATAAATTACAAATCTGTCGTACATAATCTATAATTCTAATACTTAATAAACTTGAGTGCTCTAAAAGTGTTCAATCAATCTTTACACCTTTCCCCTTATACTCAGCCCCTGAAATGGTCAGTTGGAAAAGCACAAAAAGGTGAGATAATGGTATCTCAGTAGCTAGCATAATTTTATAAACATTTATAAATATACCATTTCAGTCATAAAAGCACTTATATCATAAAAATCAGTCCATGTAATATACATTCTCAGTTCAGTGCAATAAGTTGATGAAAAATTAGCAAGCTGATATATAAATAAACCATGGAATCAAGAATAATTGGTGGCACACTCAACGACATAGAAAAGATAGTCTGCAGAACTACTTTTTCCAAGCTGAACATGAGAGAAAGGCTACTGCAGTCCTTTAACTCAAGCTAGAAAGATTCCAAGCTAAAACATGGAAATATAATTTCCAAGCAGACATGGAAATAAAATTTCCAAGCTGACATGGAAGCGTAGCTCCCAAGCTAAACATGGAAGTAAACTTCCAAGCTGATATCATGCTAATTTCATCATGAAAAACATATTTCACTTTAAATAAAACTTCATGGACATAAAATATTCAAGTAGTAAAACAAGCTTTTATGAATTGCTAAGCTACCTGTAATTTGTAGTTTGACTTTTTAGCTCAAATAGCTATTCAATCTGTCTTGAAATTCGTTTCACGATTTTTGACCTATTCACTGCCACTTCTCCCTTAACACTTGTGTGGGTTAGTAATAGAAGAATCTCCTCAAAGTAGCTCAGAAAAATCGAGTTTAACGTTGCTATTTGCTTTTTTCCAAAAATCTCTATTTTATGGTTGAAAAACAGAGAATATTTTTCTGCTACTGTCCAAGCTGCTGTACTCTCTTTTTCTCACTCTCTCTCGGCTGTGAATGATGCAAGGAAAGGGGAGGAAGATATTGCTATTTATAGCTAAGAATGGGAGGCAACATCTCTCTAAAGCCTAGAAATGTGTAGAAAACTCAAGATACTAGACTAACCTAGAATTGTCTAGAATTATCTATACTAGAAATGTTTAGAAAACTCAAGATAACTCAAGATAAACCTAGACTAAACTAGAATTCTCTAGAATTATCTATACTATTCTACAACATTCTACACTTATCAAGGAAATTCAAGAATATACAAGATATCTCTAGAACATAACTAACCTGAAATTTTCTAGAATTATCTATACCATTCTACAACATTCTACACTTATCTAGGTAATTCAAGAATATACAAGATATTTCTAGAACATAACTAACCTGGAATTTTCTAGAATCATCTATACCATTCTACAACATTCTACACTTATCTAGGAAATTCAAGAATATACAAGATATCTTTAGAACATAAAAGATTCCTCTAGAACAATCTAGATTTATCAAGGACATTCAAGAGATTTCTAGAGTCTAAAAAAATAAAAATATTAAATATTTATTCCATAATAATTTGGGATGTTACAAAATGCAGCAGCAAAAATCAACACAATAAAATTTAAAATGACTAAAAAATTAAACAGAACATAAAAAAAAACAAAACAAAAAGCAAAGAAGCACAGATCTTCAATCCCCGGCAAAGGCGCCAAAAACTTGTTAGTGATTTGGCAAATGCACTAGTCGCACAAGTAATATAATGTAAACTGAGTAAGAATGCCGATCCCATAAGGACTAAGTGGCTAATTACCCAAAAAATTTAACCGAATTATTTAGACGAAAATATTGGATTGAATATAGCTCTAGTCAATAAATGAAAAAATAAAAATCAAATGGCAGTAAATTTTTATTGAAATTTTCTTAATGACAACAAATAACGTAAAAGCTGATGAAAATAATCAATTGAAAGCCTAGGGTTACTAATCTATCTCCTCCGTCCTAGAAATTGTAAACCTCTCTCATGTACTTACAACTCTATCAACTGTATAAGTTAATTCTAGGTTATTCTAATAACATAAAAGAATTCTCCTGAATCTCAATTAAGATACTTAACGCCTACTTAATTCCTTAAGTGAGTTAAGTCTGTACTAACTAACCTAGTTTTGATTAAATAAAATTAACTAATATTTCTATTTGCTAACAAGCGAAAACACTTAGTAAGGTTCACATACTTAGTAAGGTTCATGCATTCGTCCTCCCTATTTAGTGTTATACTCTCACCTCCTTTTCCGGAGTTTGATGACAACAACAAGTAATTATAAAGATTGATCAAGTCTATATAATGTAGCAGTAAAATGAATAAAAAGCCTTATATTGATCGAATAAAAGTTGTAGGTACAAGAGAGAAGACAAAATCTAAATTGGAGTTGAGTTCATAGCAACCTTAGAAGAAAAATCTTGCCACTCATAAAATTTAAATGACAGAAAGCAGAAAAAGGATAAAGATGGCCATGAATCTGATGTTGGATGATGGATTGAGTCCTAAAAACCTTGAAGATTAGGTTCCCCTTGCTCTCCCAGCCAAAACAATGCTTTCCCCTTTACTCCGAATCAAAATTCCCCTAAAATTAACTTCTGCCGCTATTCAAAGTTCCTTTGATGTGGCTAAAAACTTGTTCCGCCACTGCAGCGACACGTCTTTAGCATGGCGTTTAGGTATACAGCGGAAGTCTGGCGCTTAAACGGTGGAAGGTAGAAACACTTGCTGAAGAAACTGCAACTCCAGTGCCAAGCATTAGACAGCTAGCGCTGAGCGCTGGCTACTAGAAGGTGGCGCTGCAGTGGCACATTCTCACCGCTATAGCAGTGGAAGGCAGAGCAAGCTACTCTGATTCTGTCTTTTGGTACAGGGTTATTTCTTCCATTATTCTTCTAATTTTTTTGTTCCCAATATAGTTTCCTTTCCTCTATTTGGTGGTCATTCTTTGTATCTTGAAATGCAAGATCAAACACCAATTATTAAAATAAAAATGAGGGTAAATTAAGAAAGTAACATTGAAATTCAAAATTAGAAAATCTTAATGCCAAAAGAATTACATTAGTAAAATTCAAGCAAAATTAAGGTTCAGATGTTAAGAAAAGTGCACAAAGTCCTCTTTATTTTATTTGATATTTGATGCTAATTTGCATAAAGGATAATGCAATTTTTAAGTGTTAGGGGGAGGGGGAGAGAATTTATTTGGGGAAACATTGGTTTTTTGATTTATCAATTTTCTGCATGTTTTCTTTGTTCTATCCAAAATTTTTGAGCTATCTTGCACGAATTTTCTATACTGATTGGTTCTTAAAGCTTTATATGTCTTCTAGTTGTAGAATTTTATTTGGATTTATTCACATCCGTTTTGGGTCTTTTGTGTCGTAAAAGCTGAGTTGCCAGTAATTCTGTAGTGCAAAATTTTTGCTGCTTTGTTTTGTCCAAATTTGATGCCCTCTTTTTGAAAATTTGATGGAGTTGAAATCATGCATGACTAAATAGCTTATGTGTGGATTGACTTAGCACAAAAAGAATTTAGTCTTATTTTTCTAAGGAACTCAAGTAAAATGGCAATGACATTGATTATAATGAATATTCAATAATTGTCTTTAAACCGTGAGGATTTGAGCCTTGATTGACAAAATGATATTCTTTCTTGTTATGTGTATTCCCTATCATGATTTTCATTGCAGAATTTGTCTTGAATCTTTGTTGAGGCTACATTACATGTACATGCTTGGAAATGATTTAGGCATTTGTTTCTTGTAACCTCTTCTAGCTAAATAGCCATCCAATGTGTTGCTTTCATTTTATGCCATTTTGTGCCTTACTTCCACCTTTATTTCTTGTGTTTCCAGCCCTTTTCCACCTTAAACCAAATTCTTTCTTTTCCCCAAACTTGAGATTTGAAGAGCTTTAGAAATTTCTTTTGAAAAGAGATTGATTATGTTCAAAAAGTAGGAATTGTGGGCTGTTTTGAATTACATTTTTGCTACTCAAAAGAAAAGAAAAATTTAATAATTATTGATGAAAATATTCTGTATGGAGATCAGAAAAAAAGAATTTAAAAAATATATAAAAAGAGAAAAAACAAAAGAGCAAGAAAGAAGAAAAGACAAGTAGCATTTTTGTGCTCAAGTTTCATGGTTCAATCTTTTATGACATGATTGATTCTCTTCATTTTTTTAAGTTTTTGTTAAACTCTATTGCTTGTATTTCTCCCTATCTTCCAATCACTTCACACAACCTTACATCTATAGTAAAGTCCTTTTGATTCAAGCATGGATATGATTCAAGTAATGGAGATTTAGACTCTTGACAAATTTATGGTAGTGAATTCGTGATAGGTTGAATATATTGTCAATGCATTACCTTAAATATTTGAGAGAATAGAGCATATACACGTTTCTCCTTGTGAGTAGATTATTATTTGGATTCATTCTTGTCAACAAAATTGCCATGATGCTTGAACTTTTTAAAAATTTAAGATTTATTTTCTCCTAGCATTAAATCTTTTCAACTTGAACTATCACTACAAAAAAAAAATTACTTTTGGCAAGTCTAAAATTCGCCACCAAAAGTCTTTGGTGGTGACTTTTAGTGACAACTAAAGTTGTTGGCGTAAATCTATGACTGATTGTCTTTTGATTAGTGACTTTTAGTGGCAACTAAAGTTGTTGGCGTAAGTCTGTGGCTGATTGTCTTTTGTGGCGACTTTTCACCCTTTAGTGGCGACCATCTTTGTTGCAAAAAAAAAAAAATTTCGTGAGAAAAAGTGACTTTTGGTGGCTATTTTAGTTACTACTGAAGGTCACCTTTAGTGGTGACTGTAACATCCCACATTCTTATATTTATTTAATATAGGCAAATTAGTGTTTGAAGGACTATTATGAAAAGAATATTTTTTTTTAGGAGAAAATTTGTAAGTGGAAATAAAGTAACTTTTCCATAATTAGAGGTTGGAGAAAAGTTGGAGAAAGTGTTAAAAATAAATTTTGGCAATAAATAAAATTTTTCCATTTATACCAAGGACCTATTTGTAAATACAAAAATTTATGAATGGCCTATCTAGAATTTTAGCTATACAAAATTTGATGGAAATAGACACGTTGGAGACCATGCAATGGTTACATATTTTCTTCCTCATCCGAATCATAGCATTGAACCAACAAGAAGAGGGGCCACTTCAATTTTTTTCTTCTTTTCTTCTTTTCTCTTTCTCTTTCTCCTTGAGTGCTTGTCTTCACATGCTTAAGAGTTTGGCCAGCTTTTCTCCTTATTACAGGAGGAATATACCATCATGTGAGGGCAGAAGGTGGTGCAACTGAAAAAGAAAGGATAGGAATATAAGAAAAAGGGGATTGGGAATGAAGAGAACACTTAAGGCATGGAAAGCTTGGCTATATCTTCTTGGACAGCAACACAAAGCTTTATGCAGTAGAATCTCATCCAGTGCAGGCCATGGTCGCCACGTGAGGATGCTGCAAAGTGAACCTGTGGAAAGCAAGGTGAGTTGTCTTCAAGCTAGGTAGCCACGGACTCCTTCAAGAGAACACCCACTGCACTTCCATTTTATTTTCTTTTCTTTCCTTCCTTTTCAGATTTAAGGCAGTAGAACCATCTCGGCCAGCACCCATTTCTTGCATATGAATAGAGATATCTCTTCCCTTAGGCAAAGCAATAGTGAACTCGAGAATAGGGAAGATAAAGCATTACACGTGAACTGTTCTGCAGTGCCCACGTGATGCTGCCGAGGATGAGAGAAAGTTCATGGCATTGTCTTCATGAGCTGGAACCGAGAGAGAGAATCCATTTTCCTTGCATTGGTTGCCACGTATGGGACCCTTAGGGGTTAAAGGAGGGTTTGTAACTTCATTTTCTGCTATCCTAACAAGTGAACACGAGAGAGAGATGATGTTGCTGCAAAACTTCCTCATTTTCTGCATAAACCGAGAGAGATAGAGAGAAAGCTCTAAAAACCAGTAAATTTCCTTAAGCTTTTAAAGAGCCACCCCTGGGCAACTTTGGTGCTAACCAAAGGACCTTCTTAGCAGTGGATTTGAGGTCCTAAATACACATTCACAGCAGCAAGGAAGTGGCAAGAAAGTGCAGAAAAATTTAGAGAGAAAGTAAGCTCGGAAATCTTGGGTAAGCTCTAAATCCTTTTTTTTAGGCTCGCTTTTGTTTAAGAAATGATTAAACATGTCTTAGAGAGTCCCTAGATGAGTTTGGGAGAGCCATGCAGCAAGAAGAATGGAAAAACATGGAGTTTAGAGGTATGCATCCATGACAGGGACTAAACTGAATAATATCAAAAGTTCGTAGGAATAGCTATAATTTCGAAAAAAGATATATTTGTGACCTATGGACTTAGATGAAACTAAGTATGGTCTTAGATCATGAAAAAGATAAGGGAAAAATAATTATTGAGGACCTAAGTGAATGAAATGAAAAGTTGGAAGGAAAGAGTAAAAATTCTGAAAATGTCCAGATTGAATATATATGGGATTTTAGTTAAAATTTGATGGAATTTACCAAATTTTGAAGGTTATTTATATGGTTAAAGTTCACATTAGGGACCAAAGTGAATTAATTCAAAGTTGTTGAGGAAAAAGGAAATAGGGTGGAATTTGAGAAATAAATTAGAAGAAATTTTAGCTGATTATAATTTTTGAATTTGGGTCTATAAATGAGATTATAGACATTACGTAATTAATTTTTGAAGTACAAGATTTAATTAATTATGAAATAGTAATTTTAATCTATTCCTTATTAGGATATTTTTTTTAGCTAATTATATTTATTTAAATTGGGGATTAGAAATAAGATTGCGAATAATACATAATTAATATTTAGTGCACAGAAATTTCATTTAAAAATGGAATAGTATTTTTTTAAATATTCCATATTAGGATTTTAATAGCTAATTTATTTTATCAGCACCTTGGAATAATTTCGAGTGGAATCGGTACGAGACGATAAATTCAGGTAGCCAGTTATATTTCATAAAAGCGCTGTTCATATATTTTGAAATTGTTTTATACTGAAAATGATTTAATTATGAATTATGTGATATTCAACTCTATGCATTGTTATGTATATATTTGTATTGTTATTATACTCATGTGCTACGGCAGTGTACGCCAAGCATCTGGGGTACGACGGTACGCGCCAGTATAAGACTTGCCATGGTTAGGGCGGAAGCAGCTATGCATGACGATGCTAGTGTCAGTCTTGCTGACCTTTGGGCCACAGGGTATAATCAGACCCTGGTGGTAGGCACTGAGAATAGTGATGACCCTTGGCACCACTTGAGGTGAAACAGACTCTTGTGGTACTAAGACCCAGGGATAATCTCTGCATGACAGAGGCATAGATGTGTTGAACTGAATTATGAATGGTGTTATGAACTTGCTTTTATGACTGGGAATGGTTCTTGTTTTCAAGATTAACTACTGGCTACTGAGATTTCTATGTCTCATGATTTTTGTATTGTATTAACCATTTCCAGGTGCAAATCAAAATGGGAATAACGGGGTTGCAGCAGTCAGTCAGTAGCTGTAGCCTAGATTTTATAGTTTTTTTTTTTTGTAAAATAATTAAGACTTAATCTCCAGTGGTATGTATATATGTCGACATGATGGTGATGTAAGACATGGGATGATGTTAATGGCTCCTAGTTGTCTTTAATTATGGACTTGAGATCTTTGAGATTTAAGGTTTGAAAATTGCCATAATTATTCACTAAGGAACCTTATCTTAAAAATCTTTTATCCTGGAGATAGTTTTATGAAAATTTTGAGGTGTTACATTGTAAATGGTATCAGAGCACGGTCATGGGCACTGAGTGGGTTAGCATGGGTAGTTTAGAACCCTAGCTCTATGTTTTAGGTTATTTTTGAAATAATCTAACTGTCTATTTTCAGAATATGGCTACAAGGAGAACTCAGACTGAAATCCTAGAAGAAATAGTGACACAGTTGAGGTATCAGGCTAATACTCAGGCCGTAACAGCTGATATCCTTAGGAGATTGCAGGGTGAAGGGAGAAGGGACCAGAATGAAGAAAGGCACCGAGGCAATGGTGAAGAAACTGAGGATGCCAACTCCTTTACAAGGGTACTCGGAGAATTCCGAAAGGCCAATCCCCCTTCATTTGCAGGAACACATGATCCAGCTGTGGCACAAAATTGGATCAAACAATTAGAAAAAATATTCAAGATAATGAATTGCACCCCAGCTCAAAGGCTTGCCTTGGCAGTGTATAAACTGGAAGGAGAAGCAGAATATTGGTGGGAAGGGGCAAAGAGGCTTCTTGAGTCAAAGGGAGAAGAAATCACTTGGGAAAATTTCCAACTCACTGTATTCAACAAATACTTCCCAAACAGTGTGAAGAAACAGAAGGAAGCTGAATTCCTCCAGATAAGGCAGGGGACAATGACAGTAGGAGAATACGAGGCCAAGTTTGAAGAGCTTTCCAAATTTTCTTCATACCTTAACAACATGCACGATGAGGCGTGGAAAGCAAGCCACTTCGAGAGAGGTTTAAGATCCGAGATAAAGAATATAGTGGGGACTTTTGAGATATCGAACTTCTCTCAACTTGTGAACAAATGTCGGATAGCTGAAGCCCACATTCAGGAGGCCAAGTTAGAGAAAGAGGCCGAAGCGAGTGAAAAGAGGAAAAGAGAGGATCGTGGGGTTCCTAACAACAGAAGAAATAGTGGTTGGAAGAAGAAGTTCAAAGGAAATAAAGAGCAGTTTCGTAGGAACCAGACAGGAAACCCCAATCAGACTTTTACCCCTCGATGTCAAAAATGTGGTGCCAAGAGTCATGGAAATTCTCCCTGCACTATAACTTGTTACACTTGTGGACAACCCGGTCACATGTCCCGAGCATGCCCAACCTCGAAGGGAACAGCTCCGACTAGGCCACAGAATCAAGGAAGGGTTTTTGCCATGACGCAACGAGAGGCTGATATGTCACCTAATCTCATTCGAGGTAAAATTTTGATCCAAAATATTCTTGTAGATGCATTGTTTGATAGTGGGGCAACCCATTCATTCATATCATTTGCTTGCGTTAAAAATTTGGGTCTAAAGTTGAGTATGTTACCTTATGATTTAAACGTAATTACGCCAACTGGTGGTCAAGTTTTTACTTCACAAGTATGCTTAAATTGCGTTGTTGAACTAGACAACAAAAAGACTACTTTGAATTTGGTATGTTTGATTATGCACGATTTTGATGTGATTATTGGTATGGATTGGTTGTCTAGAAACAATGCCATACTTGATTGTTCTCGTAAAGTAGTCTCTTTACCTATCTGTATACCATCACCAAGCCCTAAGACTGAGCTAACTTGTGCATCTATTGCAAAAACTGAGAGTTATGTTGGGAAAGGTCACCAAGGGTATCTAGTACTTTTTTCTTCTAAGGTAGACGAGGAGGTCAGGATAGAGAAAATTCCTGTGGTAAAGGACTATCCTGATGTGTTTCCAGATGACATAAATGGCTTACCCCCAAAACGAGAAGTTGAATTCTCTATTGATCTAATGCCTGGAACGTGTCCTATCTCTATAACTCCTTATCGGATGGCTCCAACCGAGTTGGCAGAGTTAAAGAAACAATTAGAAGATTTGTTGGAAAAAGGTTTTATTAGGCCTAGTGTGTCACCGTGGGGAGCTCCTGTTCTTTTTGTTAAAAAGAAAGACGGATCCTTTAGGTTGTGTATAGACTATAGGCAATTGAATAAAGTTACCATTAAGAATAAATACCCTTTGCCTAGGATAGATGACCTTCTGGACCAATTGGTAGGAGCATATGTTTTCTCGAAGATTGATTTGAGATCAGGTTATCATCAGTTGAGGGTTAAAGAGGTAGACGTGCCTAAGACAGCCTTCAGAACTAGGTATGGCCATTACGAGTTCTTAGTCATGCCATTTGGTTTAACCAATGCACCTGCTATATTCATGGATTACATGAATAGGATCTTTCGGCCTTACCTAGATCAATTTGTGGTAGTCTTTATAGATGACATCCTTGTTTACTCTAAGACTCTCGAACAACATGAACATCACTTGAGAGTAGTGTTACAAATCCTTAGAGAAAAGAAATTGTATGGAAAATTAAGCAAGTGTGAATTCTGGTTGAAGGAAGTCAAATTCTTGGGACATGTTGTGTCACAAGAGGGTGTGTCTGTGGATCCCAGTAAGGTTGAGGCAGTATTGAATTGGGAGAGACCCAAAACGGTAACAGAGGTGAGAAGCTTTCTAGGATTAGCAGGATATTATAGAAAATTCATAAAAGGCTTTTCCCAAATAGCTTTACCTCTGACCAAGTTAACAAGGAAGAACCAGCCTTTCTTGTGGGACGACAAGTGTGATAGCAGTTTCCAAGAGTTAAGAGGGAGGTTGACATCTGCTCATGTACTAACCATTCCTGATCCTTTGAAACCATTTGTAGTTTACACCGATGCGTCTCTTAAGGGATTAGGTTGTGTCTTAATGCAAGAAGGGAGAGTGGTAGCCTATGCCTCTCGGCAGTTAAGACCACACGAGCAAAATTACCCAACTCATGATTTGGAATTAGCTGCCATCGTTTATGCTCTTAAGATTTGGAGGCACCACTTATTCGGAGCAACGTTTGAAATCTTTTCAGACCACAAGAGTTTAAAGTATTTGTTCGATCAGAGGGAATTGAACTTGCGTCAGCGGAGGTGGATAGAGTTTCTTAAAGATTATGATTATAAGCTTCAATACCACCCCGGGAAGGCCAATGTAGTTGCAGATGCTCTGAGCCGGAAAACCGTGCATGTGGCTTTTATGATGATTAAAGAAGGTCAACTATTGGAAGCATTTAGAAACCTAAATTTAGATGTAGCGGTTAATCCTCAGAGTTTAAGAGTTTATGCACTTGTAATTCAAAGTAATTTGGAAGCACAGGTAAAAGAAGCATTGTCCAACGATCCTTATTTCAAAGAGGCTAAAGAATTGATACGAAGAGGAAAAGAAACCAAGTTAAGCCTCTCAGAAAGTGGGATTTTAAAATTTCAGAACAGACTGTACATACCTGCTAATGAGGATCTTAGGAATAAGATTCTTTCGGAGGTACACCAAAGTAAGTACACCATTCACCCTGGAACAACCAAAATGTACCACGACTTAAAGAAAAATTTTTGGTGGCCAGGTATGAAACGAGATGTGGCACAATTTGTGGCTAGATGTTTGACTTGTCAAAGAATTAAGATAGAACATCGAAAACCAGGAGGAATGCTAGAGCAATTGAAGATTCCAGAATGGAAATGGGATAGCATCACTATGGACTTCATAGTTGGACTTCCAAGAACTTTTGCAGGTAATGATAAGATATGGGTTATTGTGGATAGACTCACCAAGTCTGCACACTTTCTTCCCATCAAGTCAACAGACTCACTGAATAAATTAGCAAAAATTTATATCAAGGAAATAGTGAAGTTGCATGGAGTCCCTTGTGATATTGTTTCAGATAGAGATCCCAGATTCACCTCTGGATTTTGGCGATCTTTACAATATGCATTGGGTACTCGGCTGAATTTTAGCACCGCATACCACCCACAAACTGACGGGCAATCAGAAAGGACGATACAGACTCTAGAGGATATGCTAAGGGCGTGTGTCTTAGAATTTAAGGGAAATTGGGATGAGTATCTGCCTTATGCAGAGTTTGCCTATAACAATAGTTACCATTCCAGCATATGTATGGCACCATATGAAGCTCTGTACGGTCGAAAATGTCGATCCCCCATCTGTTGGGTAGAGGCTGGAGAAAGGAGACTTATAGGACCTGAGATAGTGGAACAAACGTCCAAACTAGTGGAGCTCATTCGAGATCGCTTGCTCACTGCACAGAGTAGACAAAAGAGTTATGCTGACAAGCGGCGAAGGCCCTTGGAATTTCAAACTGGTGAACATGTCTTTCTCAAAGTAACTCCTTTGACAGCAGTTGGAAGGTCTATTAAATCTAAAAAGCTCAGTCCTAGGTATCTTGGCCCTTTTCAAATTTTGGATAAGTACGGGACTACAGCTTACAAAATTGCCCTACCACCAAACTTGGCAAACATTCATAATGTGTTTCATGTCTCTCAATTAAGGAAATATATTCCAGACCCATCGCACGTAATTGAATATGAACATATGCATTTACGGGATAATCTAACTTATGATTTGAGACCATATAAAATCATTGATACTCGAATGAAGAAACTGTGACACAAACAAATCCCCTTGGTGAAAGTGGTCTGGAAAGGGCAATCCCAAGAGGAGGCTACTTGGGAAACAGAGGACCGTATGAAGAAGCTCTTCCCTGAATTATTTGACTCTGGTAAGTTCTATTAAGAACTATGCACATTTATGATATTTCTTTTCAAGAGAATTATGTTGAAAAATTGAATTTTGGGGACAAAATTCTTTTGAAGGAGGTAATAACTGTAACATCCCACATTCTTATATTTATTTAATATAGGCAAATTAGTGTTTGAAGGACTATTATGAAAAGAATATTTTTTTTTAGGAGAAAATTTGTAAGTGGAAATAAAGTAACTTTTCCATAATTAGAGGTTGGAGAAAAGTTGGAGAAAGTGTTAAAAATAAATTTTGGCAATAAATAAAATTTTTCCATTTATACCAAGGACCTATTTGTAAATACAAAAATTTATGAATGGCCTATCTAGAATTTTAGCTATACAAAATTTGATGGAAATAGACACGTTGGAGACCATGCAATGGTTACATATTTTCTTCCTCATCCGAATCATAGCATTGAACCAACAAGAAGAGGGGCCACTTCAATTTTTTTCTTCTTTTCTTCTTTTCTCTTTCTCTTTCTCCTTGAGTGCTTGTCTTCACATGCTTAAGAGTTTGGCCAGCTTTTCTCCTTATTACAGGAGGAATATACCATCATGTGAGGGCAGAAGGTGGTGCAACTGAAAAAGAAAGGATAGGAATATAAGAAAAAGGGGATTGGGAATGAAGAGAACACTTAAGGCATGGAAAGCTTGGCTATATCTTCTTGGACAGCAACACAAAGCTTTATGCAGTAGAATCTCATCCAGTGCAGGCCATGGTCGCCACGTGAGGATGCTGCAAAGTGAACCTGTGGAAAGCAAGGTGAGTTGTCTTCAAGCTAGGTAGCCACGGACTCCTTCAAGAGAACACCCACTGCACTTCCATTTTATTTTCTTTTCTTTCCTTCCTTTTCAGATTTAAGGCAGTAGAACCATCTCGGCCAGCACCCATTTCTTGCATATGAATAGAGATATCTCTTCCCTTAGGCAAAGCAATAGTGAACTCGAGAATAGGGAAGATAAAGCATTACACGTGAACTGTTCTGCAGTGCCCACGTGATGCTGCCGAGGATGAGAGAAAGTTCATGGCATTGTCTTCATGAGCTGGAACCGAGAGAGAGAATCCATTTTCCTTGCATTGGTTGCCACGTATGGGACCCTTAGGGGTTAAAGGAGGGTTTGTAACTTCATTTTCTGCTATCCTAACAAGTGAACACGAGAGAGAGA
Organism: Biancaea sappan; assembly: GCA_037074585.1. NCBI lineage: Eukaryota > Viridiplantae > Streptophyta > Magnoliopsida > Fabales > Fabaceae > Biancaea > Biancaea sappan. The sequence goes on along the minus strand of CM073493.1, from coordinate 66,908,615 downwards.
TGATGTTGCTGCAAAACTTCCTCATTTTCTGCATAAACCGAGAGAGATAGAGAGAAAGCTCTAAAAACCAGTAAATTTCCTTAAGCTTTTAAAGAGCCACCCCTGGGCAACTTTGGTGCTAACCAAAGGACCTTCTTAGCAGTGGATTTGAGGTCCTAAATACACATTCACAGCAGCAAGGAAGTGGCAAGAAAGTGCAGAAAAATTTAGAGAGAAAGTAAGCTCGGAAATCTTGGGTAAGCTCTAAATCCTTTTTTTTAGGCTCACTTTTGTTTAAGAAATGATTAAACATGTCTTAGAGAGTCCCTAGATGAGTTTGGGAGAGCCATGCAGCAAGAAGAATGGAAAAACATGGAGTTTAGAGGTATGCATCCATGACAGGGACTAAACTGAATAATATCAAAAGTTCGTAGGAATAGCTATAATTTCGAAACAAGATATATTTGTGACCTATGGACTTAGATGAAACTAAGTATGGTCTTAGATCATGAAAAAGATAAGGGAAAAATAATTATTGAGGACCTAAGTGAATGAAATGAAAAGTTGGAAGGAAAGAGTAAAAATTCTGAAAATGTCCAGATTGAATATATATGGGATTTTAGTTAAAATTTGATGGAATTTACCAAATTTTGAAGGTTATTTATATGGTTAAAGTTCACATTAGGGACCAAAGTGAATTAATTCAAAGTTGTTGAGGAAAAAGGAAATAGGGTGGAATTTGAGAAATAAATTAGAAGAAATTTTAGCTGATTATAATTTTTGAATTTGGGTCTATAAATGAGATTATAGACATTACGTAATTAATTTTTGAAGTACAAGATTTAATTAATTATGAAATAGTAATTTTAATCTATTCCTTATTAGGATATTTTTTTTTTAGCTAATTATATTTATTTAAATTGGGGATTAGAAATAAGATTGCAAATAATACATAATTAATATTTAGTGCACAGAAATTTCATTTAAAAATGGAATAGTATTTTTTTAAATATTCCATATTAGGATTTTAATAGCTAATTTATTTTATCAGCACCTTGGAATAATTTCGAGTGGAATCGGTACGAGACGATAAATTCAGGTAGCCAGTTATATTTCATAAAAGCGCTGTTCATATATTTTGAAATTGTTTTATACTGAAAATGATTTAATTATGAATTATGTGATATTCAACTCTATGCATTGTTATGTATATATTTGTATTGTTATTATACTCATGTGCTACGGCAGTGTACGCCAAGCATCTGGGGTACGACGGTACGCGCCAGTATAAGACTTGCCATGGTTAGGGCGGAAGCAGCTATGCATGACGATGCTAGTGTCAGTCTTGCTGACCTTTGGGCCACAGGGTATAATCAGACCCTGGTGGTAGGCACTGAGAATAGTGATGACCCTTGGCACCACTTGAGGTGAAACAGACTCTTGTGGTACTAAGACCCAGGGATAATCTCTGCATGACAGAGGCATAGATGTGTTGAACTGAATTATGAATGGTGTTATGAACTTGCTTTTATGACTGGGAATGGTTCTTGTTTTCAAGATTAACTACTGGCTACTGAGATTTCTATGTCTCATGATTTTTGTATTGTATTAACCATTTCCAGGTGCAAATCAAAATGGGAATAACGGGGTTGCAGCAGTCAGTCAGTAGCTGTAGCCTAGATTTTATAGTTTTTTTTTTTGTAAAATAATTAAGACTTAATCTCCAGTGGTATGTATATATGTCGACATGATGGTGATGTAAGACATGGGATGATGTTAATGGCTCCTAGTTGTCTTTAATTATGGACTTGAGATCTTTGAGATTTAAGGTTTGAAAATTGCCATAATTATTCACTAAGGAACCTTATCTTAAAAATCTTTTATCCTGGAGATAGTTTTATGAAAATTTTGAGGTGTTACAGTGACTTTCAAAATCGCCACCAAAATTAGTTGCCACCAAAAAACAACCTTTTAGTCGTTACCAAAAATCACTCGCTATCTTTTTGAATCCGAATTGGCTCGATGGGTCGACCCGAGACCCATTGACTTGTACAGGTTTTGGCCGATCCAATAACTCACTGTCCTGGGGTGACTCGATTTTTTTTGGGCAATATTCAAGTTTATTTAAAATTAAACCAAACATATGCATATCTGAGATTCGAACATGTGTCCCTTGCTTACAACTATGTGTGTCTTGTCATCCTACCACCACTTCATTTATGTTATGTAAGGGAAAAATATTATATATATATATATATATATATATAATCTGTTAAAATTATTTTAAGTCAAAAATATTACAAAACAGAAATAAAACAATATTTAACTTAACAAAAGCCAAATATATTATTAATATAGGAGTTGTCACAAAAAGTCTAACATCGGCTAATTTCATAAAAAAAAATGACTTAAATTAAAAAAATAGACTTTAGTGGCCACAAAAAATTTGATTTTTTAAAAAAATTAAAAAATTTGAATTTCTTTTAAATAAAATTAAAAAATTTGAATTTGTTTAAATAAAATAAAAAATGACTTTTTTAATTTTTTTTTTTAAATTAGACTTTTGGTGGCTACCATGGGAGTCGTTACTAAAAGTCTGATTTTTTTAATTTTATTTAAAAAATTAGACTTTTTTATTTTTTTTAAATTAGACTTTTGGTGACTACTATGAGAGTCGCCGAAAAAAGTCTAATTTTTTAAAAATTTATTTTAAAAAAATTGACTTTTTAATTTTTTTTAAAAATTGACTTTTGGTGGCGACTATAAGAGTTGCCACTAAAAGTCTGATTTTTTTATTCTATTTTAAAAAATTTATTTTTTTTAAAATCAGAATTTTGGTGGCGACTATCATAGTCGCTATCAAAAGTCAGACATTTGGTGACAACTCCCGTAGTCATCGCCAAAAGTCAATTTTTAAAAAACATAAAAAAAGTCAGATTTTTTTAAATAAAATTAAAAAAATCAGACTTTTGGTAGTGACTCCCATAGTCGCAACCAAAATTCTAATTTTTTAATTTTTTTAAAAAAATATAACTTTCTTTATTTTTTTTAAAAAAATTTGACATTTGGTGGCGACTATGAGAATTACCACCAAAAGTCTAATTTTTTTAATTTTATTTTTTAAAAAAATCTGACTTCACCACCAAAAGTCCACTTGTGGTGGCAACTTTAAATGTTACCATTGAAAGTCAATTTTCTTGTAGTGTATGTCATTACTGCATACTTTTTGTACTTCTTGTTATATTCTTTGGTGTCTTTGCTGCTTTTAAGTATGGGTGACTTGATATCGAGCATTTTACACTCTTTATTGCACCTTAACTTAGTCTCATTGCTACTTCAATCTTATAAAATTCTCCAATTTTATTATGTTTTGAAATTTATTGGGGTCAAAATAATTGTGAATTGAATGCTTTAATATTATAACATGGACACCACCTAGGACGCTGACAGGGAAATTTTGCTTACATGTCAATGACATGGTGCTTAGTTGGATACTTTTTTGCTAACTAGGCGTGTTCTCCTCTCTCTCTTGGTGACATGGACATGTAGGGCCCTCATATCAAATTTGTCCATCCTTTTTTTGCCATGCATGCCGTCCCCTCTTCCCCAAACTCTGGTAGAAGTAGGAGCTGCAAGTGTGCATTAGATTCTACACACAAAAGAACTCTCTTGCTGCACTTATTTTATGTTTTCTGTCACTGCATTACTTCCAAAGGTGCTGCCAATTCTACAGAGAAAATGACACATGCAAGAGTCAACTAAAGGGGGCATCTAGGGTGGAATATTCCATTAGGCATATTTGGCATCAATTTTGTAATTCCATATTCATTCTACACTTTTTGTAACTTAGAAAATTCGCAGCACTATTTTTCGCTGTTTTTCTCTCTACTATTTTGGTGATTTTGCTCTCATAGAGGGCTAAAATCTCATTGTAATCAGTCCTTAGGAACTTGGGATGTTGTAACTTGAGCTTTCATTGCAAGATAACTGTTTTGTTCTCATTTTTATCTCATTTTCATTTTCTGTACTACTCTTGTGCTTATGTTGATGCTAGATTCTGATATGAACTTGTACAAACATGAACGATATTTTAATATATGTATTTGAGATATAATCTTGCTTTAACCGGTTGGTAGAGTAAGTAAAATGAAATGACTTGCTTAGATGATTACCTAACTTGATTTGGTTGGGGTTTATAGAAGTTGCATCTAACTCTAGACTAATGAAGTTTTCTTGACTACAGTTTAGAAGCAATATAAATTCTGGAAGTTTTTCTAAATTTTTTTTCCTTAAAAACCAAATGGTGAAATGAGAACGAAGCTGAATAAATGAGTTGAGTGATGATAGTTACACTCCCATAAATCCTAGTAGTTGGTTGCATCATCTGTTTTACTGTCTATCTTTTCTGCTATTGTTTTTCTAGTCTAGTTTTCATTTCTGCAATTGTTCTGTCATAACAAACCCTACCATTTATGTGTTTTGTTATTAGTTTTTAAGCTTAAAGTGAGGCTCCTTGAGTGAATATGACATGGGGACCATTATATTACAAATTGCCATAGAATCTAATTCTGGGTGGTTCAGCAACTATAGTGGCATAAACCAGGCGCCACCTCCTGTAACATGCCCAAAAGTGATGTTTTGATCCCCTTTTCTCTTGTTTTCATGGTCCCTAGATGCTCAGTGATATCTTGGAACTTCTTGTGACATTTTGGAGCTTGCAAATCCTCCTTTAAAGAGGAGAGTTAGTAAGGAAAGATCAAGCAAAGGAAAGGGATATAGCTTTACTTTGGTTGTTTAAATTTCCTAAAATTATTTCTTAGAAACTCTTAAATTCTTGTAGGTAAGTACTGAGTGGATAAGATGTTGTTATGCTTAAGCTTTCTTGTGGTTGGGAATGCAATAAATGTACACGTGTATGCTTGTTACCCTGAAATGTATGAATGTTATAAGTAATGAATAAAGGGACATGACTATAAGACTGTGCATTTTCTGCTAAGCAATAAATTGTGAATAAAGTCTTGTTGAGATTGTGGCTATTGTGAAATGTTATAGAGAGTGACCTATGTAGATGTGAATGGTATCATTTTAAGAAATGGAATTATCATAGAAGTACCTCATGTTTTGTAAGTATGATTTGACCATGTTACGTGATACGAAACCTTGTGTTTGTGTATGTGAATTTGTATGTGGCCTCCGGGTAAATACATGGCCCTCGAGCTAATATATGAATTTCCATATTTCTCTTTGATTGCCTAAAGAGTACACTCTCATGTAATTATCTATGCATTATGAGAGTCGATAATACATTAGCAATCCATTGCACGTTAAGTGGTTGAAATATATGTTTAATATTGTATTGAAACTTTAAAAGTATTTAGCAACCTTAACCCCTAGCATGCATGGAGATGTCATATAAGATAAAGAAGTGCATGTAGTATTTGGGGCAATCAAGAGAGAAATGTCTGGGATTAATTTTGTGTTGAAAGGACACCATTGTATGTAAATTTGTGGTTCACCACGTGCGAGGAAATAAGGGCGGGAAAAAATCATGTATGGCTGATGAGAGCCAAGGAATCATTAAGTAAATTCATGCCCCACGTGTAGACATACATAGTGGGGGCATGTGAGGCAATAAAGATGATATGATGTGATGTGGAAGTGAGGATGGAAGAATTATGATGATAAATGTGTTAATGAAAAATTATGAATGTATTGTTATGATCGTGATGTGTGTAATATATTCAGTTGAGATGTCTTGTGATGTTAAATGTCTTATTTGTATTTTGATTATGGACATGTATAATGGGACAAGGAAAGGGAGGCAGAGCAAATGGGAAAGAAATAGAAACTTCAAAGTTTCTAAAGAAATTTCTTATACATAATTATAGATAAAGATTGAGTGGAAAACATAATAATTAAAGGGGGCAAATGCAAAAGGGTATTAGCTGTATACATGGCAAGAGGTTGGCAAATAATGACAAACAAGGTGTAAAGTTGTTGTATTAGGTGGAAAGTCCTCATGGGTGGTTGGATCCGTGACATTCTCCTCAGGTTGGAGAGGACTCACCCTCGAGTCTAGTCCGGTGTTGTTGTCTTGTATGGTTGGTAATCCAAGTGGATTGATATTTAAAATCACATCTAGTGGTATTGGTGCTAACATCACTTTCACTCCATCTTTTACAAAGGAGTATATGCTTGTATATTCATCATATTGGACACGATCAATTTGCTAAGTCCTTTCCAAAGAAAAATCACAAGTGTCCTTTGGCTCAACATTACATCAAACTTCATACTAATATCTTTGGCCAATAGAAAAAATGACCAAACATCTTTTGGAAACTTTGAACTTGTTTTCCTTGTCAAACCAATAAAGGTGCCGACGATTATAGGTTGGTAGCTCTAACTTTTCTACCATGTAGTTGGTCTCAAAATTGTCACAACTTCTATTATCCATGATGACATCACAAATTTCATCATCAGTAGTAATAAGGGGCATGGAAGTTGTTGTGACATAACTAGGACTCGTCTGTGTCATACACTGCTTCTGGCAACGAGACTTCATTGTCATACATGGGCTCTGCCAACACGACTTCACTATTATATACTGGTTCTGGCAGTGTGAGATCAATGTCATACACTGGCTCTGGCAACATGACTTCACTATTAAATATCAGCTCTGGCAGCATCAATTCATTGTCAAAAACTAGCTCTTGCTCTTCAACTATGGGCTCATCTTCCTCTTCTTAAATTTTATAGGTTTCTACTTTAAACTCAAATATTTTTTGGATCATTTGATGCTAGTCTTCAAACTCATTAGGTGGGAGTTTCCCTACGAAATTAGGAATTTCCATTCTAATGTTGGTGGTACGAGTGGATTGTCTCCCTGGGTGACTATTGTACTTTTTTTTAGCCTCATATTGCACTTGTTTGACATTCATGATCTCCAACAATTATTGTAGTTAATACCCCAGTAACTCGTTCAATTCATTCTCTTGCACAAGGTTGCTTCTTGGAGACATGTTGTAGGTTTAGGGAAAGAGAAGGAGTTAAGGATGATGAAAAATTTAACAAAACTAAGGGATTGGAGTGAATTTTGGAAAAGTTTAGGGGCTGATATGTAATTTTTGGAAAATTAAGGGGTAAAAGTGTAATTTTTGTAAAATTTTGGGGCAAAAGTATAATTTTAGAAAGTTTTGGGGGTACATATGTAATTTCAAAAAATATTGGGGTACAAATGGAAATTCCAAAAGTTATGGGGTGAATATGTGAATTTGGAAAGTTTGGATGACATGGCAAATATGACACGTGGTAGATGGTGAATGGATGATCGAATGGCGTGTCGGTGATGTGTAAGGTGATGTGTAAAGATAACATAGACAGCGTGACTGTTGGGGCGTTCTGGCAAGTGCACCAGTCGTACAAGTAATATAGTGTAAAAATGAGTAAAGAGTTATCATCTCCACAGGTACTAACGTGCTAAGTACTCCAAAAATTTAAATGCATTATTTAGGCAAACCAATTTTTGATTTTAGGAAGCTCTAATTAAAAGTAAAATCAAATTGCAATAGAATCGAATGAAAATAATTCAAATAAAAAGTATAGAGTTACTAATCCTCCTCTTTCGTTCTAGGAATTGCTAATTCTCCCTAATACTTGTGATTCAAATCAATTATACACATTAATCTTAAGTTTTCTAATGGCTTAAAGTGATTCTCCCGAACCTAAATTAAGCTACTCAACTCTACACAATCCCTTATGTGAGTTTAAGTCGAATTAATGTTAACCTAATTTGATTAAATGAGGTTAATTAACATTCCTTTTAATTAACAAGTAAAACCCCTAAGTTCTAACACCCGCCCTAATCATTCAGTGTTCTACCAACATCTCCCTTTCCCGAGTTCGACGAAAGCAACAAACAAGTCATAAAGTGGCCAATTTCATAACAAGTATAGTAAATATGAATGATGGGTATGTATTAAATTGAAAAGAATCACAAGTTTCAAGAGAAATACAAATCCTAATCTGAAATTGGGTTCATAGTAACCCTAGAACAGAAAATCAGCCACTCATGGCTCTAAAACTATAGAAAACAGTAAAAGAATAAGCAAACTCCATGAATCCGAGGTTGGGTTGACGGAATTCGGGCTTGATCGGCTTTGGAAATGGATTCCTCTTTCTCTTCTAGCAGAAATCGGCGCCTCCCCTCTGTCTCCAACTCAGAATACCCTAGAAAATATGTTCTAACGCATTTAAATCAGTGCAGGATCGCGAACCACCGCTATAGCAGTGAATTCCCACCGCTATAGCGGTGGGAGGCAGAGAAGAAAGCTTAAAAATGAGTTTTTTCAGGTTCTACCGCTATAGCGGTGGGAGGCAGAGAAGAAAGCTTAAAAATGAGTTTTTTCAGATTCTACCGCTATAGCGGTGAAGATCCACCGCTATAGCGGTGAAGATCCACCGCTATAGCGGTGGCTGGCAGAGAATAAGGCTCCAAAATCCTTTTTTCAGCACTCCACCGCTATAGCTGTGGGAGACAGCATTCACATCAATATTTTTCAGAATTTCAGCTCTAGTATTCCATCTTTTAACACAAACTTTTTACCAACTCAACCTACACCAAAAATAACAAATAAATCCATTAAATCGCATAAAAGAATCATGAAATCACTCCATTTATTAAAAGATCAAAGAAAACTAAAACTAATCTAAACTACTCAAAACATGAGTTAAGAATTACAAGACAACAAGAAAGAAATCAAAAGAGAGGGTATTTAGCATCAAAATGGCACTAAATTGATAACTCAACACTCCCCCAAACTTGAACTTTTGCTTGTCCTCAAGCAAAAACTTTCAATGAGAAAAATTTTGAGAAAAATATGTGCGACCATGAATATGTGCAACTAGGAGGAGTAAAGATCTGAAATGTGAATTAAAACAAACCAAGCTTCATCAAACAATTATTCAAAAGATTTAACTCAAGAGTTTGCAATCTTAAGGATTCAATAAGAAGTGTTAACCAAACCAAAAGAAAATTTGAAATCAAAGCGTCACCTCTTGGAACAGTTTATAAAACCAAATTTACAAAAAATTCCAAAACTAAATTACTTCTTTGTTCTCAAAGGCATCGTTTTATTTCGATTCTCAAGTGCTTCACTGTTTTGTTCTCAAGGATATAGCTTCCTAACTTTCCTTATTTCCTTTGGAAATTTTTTTTTGCCAATTTTCTCATTTTATTTTAACTACAGGAGCCTATCCCTTATTGAAACTTTCAGCTATCCCCTTATTGAATCCTTTTTTCACTAGCCTCTTATTGAACTTTTTTTTATATATAAATATGAAAATGATCTAAAAACTATTCAAAGAGACAAAAATAAAACTCTTGTTATTTTAAAGTGATAGAGCTAACACTTACAAAATATGAAAACATAAGATTAGCAAACTCAAGAGGTAACTCTTAAAAAGAATTTCATTTGACATGATTTGACTTGCCAAATAACTTCAAACTTTCAGATTTCAAAATTTTCAAAAATTTCCTCCTACTACACATGCATATGGACAACACAAAATTAACCAAAATTTTCTCAAAGAAGAAACCCATCAACAAACCTCTCCTCCAAACTTAAATTTGACAGTGTCTTCACTGTCCCAAATCAGCACAATAGAGGAAAAGAATAAACAACATCACCATAACCAAGAAAGAAAAAAAAATACCACAAGTAAAAAAAAGCAAAATAAGAACAAGATAATAAAAACTACGAAAGAGGGAAAGAAAGCTTGGGTTGCCTCCCAAGAGCGCTAAGTTTATAGTCTTCAGCCAGACTTTACCAGGGTGCCTATGCTCAAGGTGGATCCTCCAGTTTCTTCTGTTTCTTGCATCGGCTCAGTTGAGTAACAACATTCTGCACAATGTCAGGAGGTTTGAATCTTTGAGGATTGTCACGAAACTTTACAAGAACTTCTGAAATTTCTAGAGCTATCTTTGTTCTTTTCTTCTCATCTTTTTTATCCTCATCACGAACTTTACTCATCTTGTTATGACAATACCCGTGAGATTCTTTATCAATCATCTTTACTATATAGCACTCCTCTGGGTCATCAGAAGTCTTCATTGCCTTGTTCATGTTAAAGGTGACCTCTTGATCATTAACTCTCATAGTTAACTCACCTTTATGAACATCAATTAATGTTTTTCCAGTTGCAAGAAAAGGTCTTCCCAAAATGATCGGGATTTCCTTGTCTTCCTCATAATCCATGATAATAAAATCAGCTGGAAAAATCAACTTGTCCACCTTGACAAGCACGTCCTCAATGATTCCGTTTGGATAGCACATCGAACGGTCAACTAAATGCAGTGTCACTGTGGTAGGCTGGGCATGTCCCAGACCCAATTTCTTGAAAACAGACAATGGCATCAGATTCACATTGGCTCCCAGATCGCATAGTGCCTTTCCAGAAAATTTGCTTCCAATGTTGCATGGGATCACGAAGCTACCTGGATCTCTTATTTTGCTAGGAAACTTCTTTTGGAGAATGGCGCTGCATTCTTGAGTCATAGCAATAGTTTCAAACTCACCCAAGCGCCTTTTTCTTGACAGAACGTCCTTCATAAATTTTGCATAACTGGGCATTTGTTCCAATGCCTCCACGAATGGGATGTTGATATGAAATTGTTTCAAGATCTCCAAGAACTTCTTATATTGCCAGTCCAAATTAAACTTTTTATGCCTTAGAGGATAAGGCATTGGTGGAATAAACTTTTTAGCTCTCAAGTCTTGACTGGTATTTATACCATTTCCTTTAGCACCCGAAGCATTTATATTCCCAGCTGCCATTTCTTGGGGCTTGTCAACTTTTTCATTCTCTTCTTCAGTTATCACCCCTTCCTTCTGATCATGTGATTTTATAGCATCAGGGAGCTCTTTACCACTTCTTAAGGTAATGGCATTACAGTGCTTTTTCCCCTCATTTCTTGGATTGTTGTCAGTATTACTAGGGAGGTTACCTTGTGGCCTGTTGTTCAAAGCAAAAGCTAGCTGTTCCATCTGAGTTTCAAGATTCTTGATAGCCACATTCTGAGTCTGAAACATCGACTCGCTTCTCTCCATGAATTTCATAAACATCTCCTCCATCGACGGCTTCTTCTCCAATTGAGGTTGGTGATGTGATTGTTTGGGTCTTCTATCGGGCTCCCCTCAAACTGGTTCTGCTGGACCAAATTCATCAAGACTGCCTTTATTTCAAAGTTGTTTGCACCAAGCGGAGGTTTTACTATGCTGGACGTGTGTCCAGCCTCAGTGGGTGATGCATAATCCCACACAGCTCTATTGTCATCCTCATGAGGCTCATTGCCAGCCCCATAACTAGCATTAACTCCAAAACCCCGATGGTTCTGGTTATCCTCAGCCATTTCTTCTTGTGTAGCTTGGCTCACTTGAGTTCTCCTAGCTCTCGCTTCTCTTCTAGTTCTCCTTGCTAGTCTTTCGATCTCAGGATCAAAAAGAAGATTAGAAGTATGAGTTGTACCTCGCATACACAATAGAAAACTCCAGTCAGAATTAACAAAACGAAAATTACAAAAATAATGCTAAAAGCAAAAATGACTAACTACACAAAAACAAATAAAATAAAAAAAATAAAACAAAATAAAACAAAATAGAAAAATTCCTAAGCTAGCACCTTCAAATTTCTTAGAATATTAGCTAAAAACCGTTAGTCCCCGGCAACGGCGCCAAAAACTTGTTGGGGCGTTCTGGCAAGTGCACCAGTCGTACAAGTAATATAGTGTAAAAATGAGTAAAGAGTTATCGTCTCCACAGGGACTAACGTGCTAAGTACTCCAAAAATTTAAACGCATTATTTAAGCAAACCAATTTTTGATTTTAGAAAGCTCTAATTGAAAGTAAAATCAAATTGCAATAGAATCGAATGGAAATAATTCAAATAAAAAGTCTAGAGTTACTAATCCTCCTCTTTCGTTCTAGGAATTGCTAATTCTCCCTAACACTTGTGATTCAAATCAATTATACACATTAATCTTAGGTTTTCTAATGGCTTAAAGTGATTGTCCCGAACCTAAATTAAGCTACTCAACTCTACACAATCCCTTATGTGAGTTTAAGTAGAATTAATGTTAACCTAATTTGATTAAACGAGGTTAATTAACATTCCTATTAATTAACAAGTAAAACCCCTAAGTTCTAACACTCGCCCTAATCATTCAGTGTTCTACCAACATCTCCCTTTCCCGAGTTCGACGAAAGCAACAAACAAGTCATGTGACCAATTTCATAACAAGTATAGTAAATATAAATGATAGGTATATATTAAATTGAAAAGAATCACAAGTTTCAAGAGAAATACAAATCCTAATATGAAATTCGGTTCATATTAACCCTAGAACAGAAAATCAGCCACTCATGGCTCTAAAACTACAGAAAACAGTAAAAGAATAAGAAAACTCCATGAATCTGAGGTTGGGTTGACGGAATTCGGGCTTGATCGACTTTGGGAATGGATTCCTCCTTCTCCTCTAGCAGAAATAGGCGCCTCCCCTCTGTCTCCAACTCAGAATACCCTAGAAAATATGTTCTGACGCATTTAAATCAGTGCATGATCGTGAACCACTGCTATAGCGGTGAATTCCCACCGCTATAGCAGTGGGAGGCAGAGAAGAAAGCTTAAAAATGAGTTTTTTCAAGTTCTACCGCTATAGCGGTGAAGATCCACCGCTATAGCGGTGGCTGGCAGAGAAGAAGGCTCCAAAATCTTTTTTTCAGCACTCCACCGCTATAGCTGTGGGAGACAGCATTCACATCAGCATTTTTCAGAATTTCAGCTCTAGCATTCCATCTTTTAACACGAACTTTTTACCAACTCAACCTATACCAAAAATAACAAATAAACCCATTAAATCGCATAAAAGAATCATGAAATCACTCCATTTATTAAAAGATCAAAGAAAACTAAAACTAATCTAAACTACTCAAAACATGAGTTAAGAATTATAAGACAACAAGAAAGAGATCAAAAGAGAGGGTATTTAGCATCAAAATGGCACTAAATTGAGAACTCAACAGTGACACATGGAATGACCTAATTGGACAAGCGGACGTGGTGCTGGCATGGAAAACCTAGACACGTGGCTATCTCTGAGTGGCTGAAGCATTGATGACTTGATAATATAGGTGACGTGGTGCTGACATGGCAGATGATGTGGTCATCTTCAACCTCTGGCAAGTGTGTGCAAAGCATGGACTTCATGGCGATGCACGTGATTGTTCCAACGGCGGTGAAACTCTCTAATCCAAGGTTTGGTGGCCTTCCGAACATGATGGAGTCATCAATTTACCCGAAAAATGATAGAAGATAGGACTTTCAAAGTCGGACGGAATAGACGTCGCTAGGAAATGTCGAAAGTGGATCTCTGGTGATTTTCAGACGTTCCCTCTCTCTGGAATCTCGCTCTAATACCAAAATGGCACAGTGAAAGGGGGGCAGAGCAAATAGGAAAGAAATAGAAAATTCAAGTTTCTAAAGAAATTTCTTATACACTTCTTCAATGATGCCTGTTTACAATGGAGTTGTCCTATTTATACTAGTCTAAAAGCCACACATCAAGAATACATAATTATAGACAAAGATTGAGTAGAAAACATAATAATTAAAGGGGGCAAGTGCAAAAAGGTATTAACTATATACATGGCCGCAACTGGTTGGCAAATAATGATAAACAGGGTGTAAAGTTGTTGCATTAGGTGGAAAGTCCTCATGGGTGGCTGGATCTATGACATATAATTCTTGAGCATAGATTATCATAAATGTGAACTTATGGTATTATAATTCCAAACTTTGAAATAAACTGATCCATGTTTGTACTTGGGATTATTGTATGATCGTTCAAGAATGCTCATGTAATTATGTATCGATTATAAGTTGCATGCGTAATCATGTGTGTTATGATAGGTAGGGCTGTGGTTTGGGTGAGTCACGTTATTTGGACTCAACCCCTCACAGTTTTAGGTACAGCGAACCCTTCATCTCGGTGACATGTGCATATGAAGGACCTCCCAATTGTTCGGGGTATGATAATGCCTCAATAGCTGATTCTATATGTGTATGTATGTAAGAGAATTCTAGCAAAGGCTCTGTAATCGGGTAGGCTATGCTATGCTATGTAACATAATTTAAATTGTATGTTCTGAAAGTAAGAGTGTAATTCTCTATGTTTTTCCATCGTAGTTATGCGAAGAAACATTTGTATCCCTTTTATGATTTCATGCAAGGTAAGGATTGTGTTTATATTGTCTAATGATAATGGAATCCTAATTAATGAAAAGAACATGCGTAAAGGAAAGTTAGGCTTGTGGTGATGTTGGCTAAGGCACCGTCCGCACCGGTCATGTACTCGGTTGAGGTCATGACACTTTCAGTAGCAAAAACTAATGGGGGCAGTCGCAAGATTATTCAGTAGGAATTTTTTGGTCGCAATTTTTATTCATTCCAGTAGTGACCCTTGTCAAGTTTAGTTTATTTTGTATTAATATTAATTGTATCAGTTGTTCATGATATAGAAGGAGAACGTATAATAAATAATAAAAACTTTTCAAATCAAGCGAATAAGAGAAATGTCTTTGGATTCATATAATTTCCTTTTCATCACAGTAACAGCTAACACAGTTACATTTTAGAAGGAAAATATATAATAGCACCATCACAAATATAGATTATATTCACAATTCTCACATTCGTCTTCGAAAGAGATAATATTTTTTTGATTTGCACATAGCAAAAAATAAGTTCATAATCTTCATAATCCTCATAATCCTCTCCTAAGTGCTCCTCTGTTGAAAAAAAGACGAGAAGATTAAAAACAGGAAAAAAAAAGAAATGTCAAAGAAATGAAGAAAATGAGAAGAGAGAAGGTATCGAACAAAAACAAAGTGTAGCAAGATATCTTTTTCCTTCAAACTTGTCAAATAAAAAGAAAAAGTGAATCAGAAGTGAAGAAATTACAAGAAAATAAGAGAAGGAAAAGAAATAAACCTAAGAAGAGAAGTACGAGGATAAGGAGAAGGATAAATGATATTTTAATTTTTGTCTTCTTTCACTTTTTCTTCACCTCATTTAACTTGCCCAAGAAGAGAATAACAAAACAACAAAATTAGAGAAGAGATGCAAAGAGACAAGAGAAGTTAAGAAGTGGGAGACCAAAAGAAAAAAAAAACTTAAATATATATATATATATATATATATATATCCGTGCACTTTATAATTTTTCACTCCTGCCAATTTAAATTTGTATTCTTCCACGCTTGTTTTGGGTATGTTGTGTAGATTTAGATGTATTTAAATTGATTTTAATATGATATTTATTCATTAGTTAGCGTCATTTATACTTTACACTTGGAAATATTTAGTAAGTTGGATTAATTTTTAAAAATTAAATTATATTCATTAAATAATAATTTAAGGTTTAATTATATTCATTGTTTTATTGTTTTATTTCATTATATATGGTATTATATATATATATATATATATATAATATATCTATGTAAATATGTAAATATTATTTAATTCATATAATATTATATATATATATATATATAAATTATATTTAAATATAATTAATTATTTTTAAAAAGGTTTAAAATTATTTTAAGTAATTTAAAATATGATTAATTTTTAATTTTTTTAAAAAATTTAATGCTCATGGGATGATTTTTTTTTTAATTTCTATTGGTCCTCTTATAATTTTATAGAAGTAATCATGATGAGTAAATTTGAATTACTAAGGTTAAGGGTTATAAATTATAAACATTTGTGTAGGTCAGTGTTGTCGAAATCGGAAGTTGGATCATAGAATCGTAGGATCGTAAGATCATGTGCTTAAAAACGATTCTGATTTTACGTGGGATTGTTTTTGTCATAGGATCGTGCAGGATTGAGAATGTAGAATAGTAGAATTGTGAGATTTTGTAGATCCTACTAATTTTTTTAAAAATCTTTTTAACTTTTTAGCTTTTTTTATTTATCATTTATGTGTTTTTAAATCATTTATGTATTTTTTAAATTTTTTTCATTTCTATAAATTTTTTAAAATTATTTTACTTATCATTTATGTATTTTTTTTATTAATAAAGATGTACAATTAAGAGATTTTGATGATGATGATGATGATGATATGGATAGTGATAGGAATGAGGATTAATTTATATTTTATTTATGTTTGGTTTTATATGATTTATATATTTAATATTTTAATAACTTTTAATCAATGTTTGATACTTTGATTATCTATTTATGACTATGACACATTGATATTTGAGTTTTTTTTATTGACATATAATTAGATTTTGATATTTTTGTATTATATACAAAGTTTTTGTCATTATTATGTTATATTATATTATATTATATATATATATATATATATTTGATAAAATCCTACGATCTTGATTTGATCCTATGATTCGATCTTACCTGTGCTTTTTCTAATCCTATGTCAAATCCTGATCTTGATAACCTTGGTGTAAGTTTAAAGTTTTAGGACCTTTTTTTTTTTTCAGTGAAAGTGGAAAGTTAATTAATAAAGAGCATATACATCCATGATTTTAAATTGCAGATGCGGTTGCGGTTACGGCTTACTTTGATTGCGAGTGTTGCGGACGCTGCGATATAGTTGTGGTTGTTGCAGCTGTGAAAAATTTTTTTTAGTTGCAAAAAATGTAGAAAAAATGTAAAAAAAAGTATATAATTGCTATATCTCTTAATTTTAATTATACAATATATTATATTTAATATCTAAGCTAATTTAATGAATATATACTCTATGCAAATATATTAAAGATGCTTGTAAAATTTATTTTATAAAAATCGATAATTAATATGTTAATAAGTCTTAAATAGTTTTCTTCTCTCTCAATAAAAAATTCCTCAATTTTTTTATTTTTCCTTCTTTTCTTTTTTTTTTTGCAAATTTTCCCTCTTAATTTTTGTAATATCTTTCTTCTAAAATTTGGCAAATATTTCCCGCCAAAATTTTCCACATATTCTCTTCCATTCCTAATTAATTGTTATTGGTGCTTATATTTTAATTTAATTTTAATTAATTTTTATTTCCCCATCCCAATAAAAAAGAAAAGAAAAAAGTTCTAATTTGCCACATAATCTGTTAGTCTCACTTTCTTCCACTTTTTTCTTACAAAAAAATGAAAAAAAAATTAGAAGCTCAAATTTATTTATTCAAAGACCTAGATCTAAGATTTACTTCACCATCAAAGCTCGAAGGTTGCTTGCCGCTTGTTGTTCGTCCCCTTTGTCATCGTTCTCGCTTGATTCCTACAAAACGGTGTTATGGCCGCAATGTTGTTAAGGCCGATCTGTTGCAACCTCAATGCTGTTTTGTTGCGTCGCAATGTTGTGATATTTAATCACCCCGAAATTGTGGGGTGATGCCATATCCGTAATATTACGGCTGCATCACAGTAGCCATGGATACATCAAGGAGTTTACCAAGTACATTAGAACATAAGATAGCACATTTAGTAGTTATCTTAAGAACAACATATACCAGAAGTAGCAGAACAAAAAAAAGGAAAACTAGTACAACCACTAAGAAATTAGAGGTCTTGGACGTAGACTTCTTGTACAAGAGGAGGCAGTGAGCTGAAAATTCTCTAGGAGTTCTACAAAATCTTGCATTCTTTGCTAGTAAGTTAGCACAACTGTTAATTTTTCGGGGAATCTTTGTGAGTTTGAAAACTTCAAAGTAGTGGAGAAGATGCTTACAATTTGAGATTAATACAGCCAAGGGATGAAAATCATTTATATCACTTGAAACAAGCTTGAAAATCTCCTCATTGTCAGTTTCAATTTTAATTCTTTTCATTTTCAAGTGAACAACAATTTGTAAACCAAAAAAAAAGACGAAGCCTCAACCAAAATTGCCGTTCTAGAACCCAAGAATTTTTACTAACCCATTGTCCATTTGCCAAAGTCAGTTATAATCACACCTCCTACCGTAAGAAGGTTCTTTTTTTTTTTTTGTCTGATCTATCAACATTTAGTTTATGCCCACCAGGTAGTGGTTTATCCCAAGAAATATTATGTTGAGAATCTGCATCAAGCATGTCATGACCCAAATTCATGGGTACATGACCGGCACGATGGCACGAACCCCATGCCACCGTAAGCCTTGTCATCATCATTATATCTAATCCTTTTTGCCCAAGTTCGTTGTCATTTGGTATTAAACATACATAATATAGTTGGAGGTTCATGCATTGATTCCACGTTCCTTGAAACATGTCCTAAATATACATCATGTAAAAGACATACCTGGACTCCATGCTTCACCACAATTTATAATTTAATTTATGCACTCAAGGAGAAAGGAAGATTACTCCCAAATTACAATTTTAATACTTAAATAAAATAATCAAAATTTCATTCATTCACAAAATCACATCATCTTAGATAAATTCATAATTGTTTTCTTAACTTCTACCATAATCCATATCATAAATCCTTAAGATAAATCTATGAATTTAAATCAAATTAAATACAATAAATAAAGTAGTTTAATCGCCCGAGATCCCCTAGATGTTCTAGTTGACCATAAAGCTTCTTAATATGAAATAAATCAATACTATTGACTTAGGAACCACCCAACAATGGGAAAGTCCAATGGCAACTTTAGTTCTCTTGCGGATACTCCTCTTCCGCTACTTGATCTGAAAAATTTAAATTAACGAGTGTGAGATAAATATCTCAGTGAGCGAGCCAATCCCTGTCCTAATAAAATCTTCTATGAAAAAGTAATAAAATAAAAGCATAGGCATAAATCACAAATCACAAGGAAAGATACACACCAGAGAGTTTGCAATTCAATCAAACAATTCAGACCAACAAAAGTAGTACTTATCATTGGCAAAATACTCGAGAATGCCCGTAGGCCGGCTTAACCAATCTCATCATATCCGAGAGCACACACGGTTCAACCAATCTCATCAAAAACAATCTCAAGGAGTATACACGGCTCAACCAATCTCATCAAATAACCAATCTCAGGGAGCACACATGACTCAACCAATCTAATCAAACTAGCCATGACACACAACCTCATCCTCTACGGTAAGGGCATCTCACAGACTAAATTCAGGCTTAACCTCCTACCAAGGGAATCGTTGTCTTTACTCTCAGAAGTCAAGTCATCCTATCACCCAAATTTCCTGCTTGACATGAGAGAGGGTACTATCCCGCCCAAATACAATCAAGTTTCAACTAATTTTAAACAATCATTGAAATAAATTATCAATACATTTGTTAATATATTCATCTATAATCATCAATGTAATCATCATATCAATTTTCAACGGATAATCATAAGGTATCCCAAATCACAATCAATTATATTTGTCTCATGAACAATCTCTTTTTCCCTAATGTTTCCTGTTAGCAATTTCATCATTATTTAAATTACACAAAACTTTCAAACTCAAATCCCTGAACTGGATTCCTTCTTTCCCACCATGATCATTACCTATCTTATTATCCTATTACTTTAATATTTAAGATAATATTAAAGAAAGGTTGGTTTACTCACCTGGATTCCAATAAATCCTACCGATTGAACTGATCAATTTTTCTTTGATGTGAAAAAAGAAATTTGTTCTATGATACTTGAGGTTTTTCGAAAAAGAAGGAAAAGTCTAGATGTCAAAATAAATTCTGTATGTTTCTTTCAAAGGAGATGAATTGACAAGAGAAAGAGTGATTTATGAAATACCTTGATTCCTACTTGCTTCTTGAATGGTGGCCGAGAAAGATGTTGTACGACATGGTGGGGTGTGTGTGAACGTGTGTGCTGGCTAACTAGACGTGAGTGAGTGTGGTGTATATGACTTATGGAATATAGGGGATGGACAGTATTAGAAGTACTTGAGTGCGTATCAAAATATGAAATGTGATGGGTGAGTGGGATGCATGTGTTGGAAAGGTGCTTAGCGGTGGTGTGTATATGGAGTGCTATCGTGATTGTGTATATGTGCTACTGTGATAGTGTGTATATAGGCTGCCAAATGGAATGTGAAGAGAAAGAGAGAGATCGACAGCTAGAGGGAGGAAGAGAAGAGGGAAACGGAGAAGCCTTAAGATTTGGAATCTAAGGTTTCCAATTTAGAGTTTAAAACAATTTAAATGGATTTAAGGTTTAAATTGAAAATAGTTTCTTTAAGTTAACTAAAGCTGAAGCATACTATTAAAATACTATATTACTATGGTTTCATTCAAAGAAGGAAAAAAAAAAGAACAAAAAATTGTAGCTTTTGTTTAAGATATTTATTTTAATGTATTATCATCCATATACTAAGACTTATCCTTCTAACTAATTTCTTTCTTGTAAAGGAAATCGAAAATATCATCATGATAATGTAGAAAATAAAATCTGAGATTAAACTAGAGATAAGAAGGAAGAGAAAGAAAGAGAAAAAGAAAAAATAAAAGAAAAAGAATAGTCTCAGATTTGCTTACTAATTATCTTCCTAAAAAGCATAAACCTATATAGTTTAAAGGCCCATTTGGAAGAGCTTATTTTGAGCTTATTGATGAGTCCTCTATTTTGGTTAATTTTGGTTGCTTCTTTAGGGCTTTTTCCTCTCCTTTGTCCGTTTTTGTTATCCTTTTCCTTGCTTTGTCCTTCATTTTTGCTTTCCTCTTTGTACATAGTTGTTGCTTTGCTTTATCTTATTTTAGTCTTTTTCCTTGCCTTTTTACGCCTTTTTGTTGTACATTCTAGTAAGCTTTCCATTCTGGTCTGGAACATAGAGAATCTGAGGTTCTGCTGCACATCTGATGGCTGGCGCCCAGGTGCCAGCCCCTCAACTCTCTGCCAAAGAGTCAGAACGTGGCGCCCAGGCGCCACCCAGGACGCCCAGGCGCCACTCCTTGTTTCCAGCTGTTTTGGCGCCAGCCCCCTTTTTTCCTTTTTTCTGCTTGGCGCCTAGGCGCCCCGGTTCTGCACCTGCGAGCTTTCTTGTATATATTGCTCTTTTGCAGATGTTTTGAGGATCTTTTGGTTGGAGGGCAAGGGAGCTCTGCTAGGGCAAGGATGGAGGAGCTGGGAGACCTCTTCTCTACTGAGTTTGAAGCTTTTCTTCCTTTTTCTCCTTCCTCTTGATCATATTTTGTTGTGTATTTGTTATGTATTTCTTCCTCTTGTTATAAACTCTAGGGTTAGGGGATTGATGTATATTAACTATCTATGAAGCTTTGTTGTTGGATGCTTATATACAATTGCTTTTCTGATTATTGGAGTAGTTTTTATTGGTTTAACTGGTTTTAGGTGATTGTGATCATTTCACTTAGATGAATTTGGGGTTTGTATTAATGCTAGACATAGTTTGATATAAACATGCCCTTGTAACTTCTACCGTGAATCGGGTTAGTCTAGACATAGATAATCTTGTTTGCGTGGTCATATGAGTTCTTGAACTTAAACTCCGAACCAATTAATTGGACTAAGACATTAGCTAATTATTTTGGCTAGGAAGATTTGCTCACCAAGAAATTGGGTTCAAATATTTTCGTGAACTCGACCAACATTAAATGGAATCTGTGAATGTTTCTAAGCATCCTTTAACGATTCAAAGATTGGTTTGTCTATGAATTAATCGGATTAGGAGTTAAGAAAGTCAATCCCCTACCCGTTGTGTTTTGGCGTAGTTCTTCGTTTGGTGTTTAGTTAATTCCTTGTTGTTAGTTTAGTTTATTTGCGGTTTATCTTTACATTTTTCCTCTGTCCAAATATAATTTGATCTAGTGAAATTGGTAATTGTTAAAGTCAATCCCTGAGGACGATAACTTATTCTCATCACTTTACTACTTGTGCGACCCGATACACTTGTCGGGAAATAGCGCAGCAAGTTTTTGGCGCCGTTGCCGGGGATTGACGGTGTTGACAATATTAAGAGTAACTAGTAGGGTTGTAGTTTGGACTTTGCCTTCTTCTGTACATACTTATACTGTAAATTTTACTCTTATACTTGTACATGCTTTTGCTTTTGTTTAAATTTTCTTTCTTACTTTTCACTGGTTTATGCAAGGTATCACCGACTCAAGCTCATTAGTATTCTACCCGGAAATTCGAAGGTCGGTTCGCATAGGCCAAATACAAGCTTTACACGCTATATGAGCCTAACAAGCTCAACCTGCAACTAAGGCAGAAAACAATCAAAGCCCACCTGCTCATCCTCCTATGAAAACTCTCATGGATTGCAAAATCTCTTCTGTGGAGGGATGTGGTGCCGGCATAGCTAAACAAACTGGGTAAAGTCTAGCTAAGGACTATAAACTTAGCGCTCTTGGGAGGCAACCCAAGTTTCTTTCCATTTTATCTTTTTAATTTCGCTTTTAGTTTTATTTGCTGCTTTAATTATTGTTCTGTTTAGTTCCTTGTATTTATTTTCCGCATTTTTATTCTTAGTGCCTTTGTGATGGTTTAATTCTGTGCATAGCTTTCCTTTTTGAACCCCGCTCCCTACTGGTTTGTTATTGAGGATAATATGTTGTTTAGGTTTGGGGGGAGAAGATTTTACTGTTATTATTGCTCTTGGATGCTTAGCTACCATCTTCAATGAATCTAGGGTTTGTATTAATGCTTGTCTTAGCCTTAATATAGACATGCCTCGGTAATCTCTTCTGTAATTCGGGTTAAGAAGATTGTTTTTAGGGTGATACATCTAAATCTTCTTTTCAAAAGGAATGTCTCTGTTTTTGTTGACCATCATATCTTTGGATTTTTCTTGATAGATTGGAATGTGCTTTACAAGTTTTATATTATTCTATTTTCAATTAATTCTTTACATAGTCATCTTGTTTAAAATTTAACTTAAATTTGGTTTTTCAGAATTTCTAGATTTATTTGAGAAATCTCAAGCTTTTTAATTAAAAGTTGTCGACCCTCTCAACCTTCTTAAAGCACTCTTTCAAAATCTTGAAATTTTCTATCTCTTTTTATGACAACATTTTGCTCAATAAGGGACTGCTTTCTCTAAAAAAAAATGATGAGAAAAATAAAAAAAAAAAGCAAAACAATTCTAATTAAATAAAATAGAAGTGTGATTTAAGTTGAGGAAATGTAGTGTGGATTAGGCGCACAACACTTGTTCTAACCAATGAATTACATTTTCTTAGCAAATAAAGGTGATGGTCAAGGTGTTGTTGTGTGGTTTAGGCGCACGGGCAACTCTTTGTTCCTTAACCTTGTGATCTTTTCTTCTTGCATAGGTTGAGGGGGAGATGTGTGGATTAGGCGCACTGTCTTCACTTCGATCACTTTTTCTTAAAAATATCCCTTGTTTGAGAAGTTTTCCTTGAGAGCCGAGTTTGTTATGAAAAAGATATTTTCTTTTAAGTTTGCGAAGAGTAATTTGAGAAAGTGAGGGTGTTTGCAATTTGTCTTTAAAAACGCTTGGAAAAGTATCATGTTCATCTTTAAATTCTCAATTACTCAATGCCAAGTTTGGTTTTAAGAAGATGACTATGTGGAATTGAATTGATTTTGTTTAATGTTTTATGTTGTTGAGCACTTCCTCTCTATCTTGAAAAATCTGTTGGTTTTGTTTGGCATGGTTTTTAGGTTAGTGTTTTGCTTGAGGACAAGCAATAGTTTTGGTTTGGGGGAGTTGATGAGTCCTCTATTTTGGTTAATTTTGGTTGCTTCTTTAGGGCTTTTTCCTCTCCTTTGTCCGTTTTTGTTATCCTTTTCCTTGCTTTGTCCTTCATTTTTGCTTTCCTCTTTGTACATAGTTGTTGCTTTGCTTTATCTTATTTTAGTCTTTTTCCTTGCCTTTTTACGCCTTTTTGTTGTACATTCTAGTAGGCTTTCCATTCTGGTCTGGAACATGGAGAATCTGAGGTTCTGCTGCACATCTGATGGCTGGCGCCCAGGTGCCAGCCCCTCAACTCTCTGCCAAAGAGTCAGAACGTGGCGCCCAGGCGCCACCCAGGGCGCCCAGGTGCCACTCCTTGTTTCCAGCTGTTTTGGGCTGGCGCCCAGGCGCCACCCAGGGCGCCTAGGCGCCAGCCCCCTTTTTTCCTTTTTTCTGCTTGGCGCCTAGGCGCCACACGTGGCGCCTAGGCGCCCTGGTTCTGCACCTGCGAGCTTTCTTGTATATATTGCTCTTTTGCAGATGTTTTGAGGATCTTTTGGTTGGAGGGCAAGGGAGCTCTGCTAGGGCAAGGATGGAGGAGCTGGGAGACCTCTTCTCTACTGAGTTTGAAGCTTTTCTTCCTTTTTCTCCTTCCTCTTGATCATATTTTGTTGTGTATTTGTTATGTATTTCTTCCTCTTGTTATAAACTCTAGGGTTAGGGGATTGATGTATATTAACTATCTATGAAGCTTTGTTGTTGGATGCTTATATACAATTGCTTTTCTGATTATTGGAGTAGTTTTTATTGGTTTAACTGGTTTTAGGTGATTGTGATCATTTCACTTAGATGAATTTGGGGTTTGTATTAATGCTAGACATAGCTTGATATAAACATGCCCTTGTAACTTCTACCGTGAATCGGGTTAGTCTAGACATAGATAATCTTGTTTGCGTGGTCATATGAGTTCTTGAACTTAAACTCCGAACCAATTAATTGGACTAAGACATTAGCTAATTATTTTGGCTAGGAAGATTTGCTCACCAATAAATTGGGTTCAAATATTTTCGTGAACTCGACCAACATTAAATGGAATCTGTGAATGTTTCTAAGCATCCTTTAACGATTCAAAGATTGGTTTGTCTATGAATTAATCGGATTAGGAGTTAAGAAAGTCAATCCCCTACCCGTTGTGTTTTGGCGTAGTTCTTCGTTTGGTGTTTAGTTAATTCCTTGTTGTTAGTTTAGTTTATTTGCGGTTTATCTTTACATTTTTCCTCTGTCCAAATATAATTTGATCTAGTGAAATTGGTAATTGTTAAAGTCAATCCCTGAGGACGATAACTTATTCTCATCACTTTACTACTTGTGCGACCCGATACACTTGTCGGGAAATAGCGCAGCACTTATCTTATAGCATAAGCGCTTATGCACGCGTTTGGAAGAACTTATAGAAATAACTTATAACATGTCAATAAGCTGTTTTCAGCTTATTTTCATAAGCTCTCCAGAATAACTTATGATTATAAGCTGAAAATAGCTTATGTGAAGTTTGCCCTCATAAATTCTTCAATTGTAAAAATAACTTATATAGAAGTACTTATATGATAATCGCTTATTCTATAAGCACTTAAATAAGTTGTTTACTCAAACATAGCCTAATTGTTTAAACTTAAAAGAATTTGTTACACAAATTTTAGATTATCTTAAGTAAATATAATTAAATCATATTTCCTTATGATGCTCTTCAACCAATTATCCTTAATTTTCATAATAAAAGGAATTTGGTTAGTTAGATAAATAACCAATTACTTTAATGCTTTACCTTATCCAACACTTAGTATTACTATTTTTATTTAATTATATAATATATATAATTTCCAGAAATACTGTTCATACACTATTCACTCATTTTTTATTTTAAATTTTCTTTTATTTCTATAGGCTATTTAATAAATTAATCATTCTCCTTGTTTCAAAAGTTAATATCTTGGGATTTAGAAACTATTTTCCACTTTCTATTTCACATCAAGGCTCTCTATAGTTTTCTCTATCTATTTCTATACTTTGTATCCATTTTTGTTACATCCCACAAGATTTTGAAATCTGTCATTTTAGTCCCTGTATGGCCTAGCATCACACATTGCTAGCATACAGCCCAAAATCACATATATAAACACTATCACATCAGAACATAACATCTTATACACATCTTGCACACAAAATTTGCCAATACAATATTCGTGAAATAAAATTCAACAATTTAAATGAAAAATTAAATGGTGGGTATTACAAAGCACAATGGAGGTTAAAAGAAAAGGATTATGAGGGATAGAGGACCAAAACTCAACTACTCAGAAAAGGATTGTATTTTTAATACCAATGATAAAAGATTGAAGGGATTGGAAAACATTTTTGTTTCTACTAAGCCATAGTTCTCTGATTGAGTAGAGAAAGATGGTTTTCCAAGGGAGATATACAAGTGACTTAGAGTGTTACTATTGTTCGTGAGTAACCATTTTTGATAGTTTTGGTTAAAGAAATTTGAGATTTCTAGCCTTACAATGAATGCTAGATTTTTTTTTAGAGAGGATGAAATCTCTAAGCCTATGGAGATGCGTTTCAAGTTGTAAAAAGCAGACAGGGCACACATTGTTACTTAAGCATGAGGCTTTGTGAAGTCTGACATTAGTGGGAAGATCTTTGACAAAAGATTGCCAAAGGAAAATTTTTTCCCTTGGAGGATAAACAGCTTTACAAATCCATGATTGATTCTAATGATGGTTAAGGTGGTAATTTTTAGAATTTTTTAAGACATGTATATAAGCTATTTTGGAAGAGGATATGCCATTTTGAGTGAATTTCCATATCTTCTTGTCAATTGGGACATTTGCAAATTGAGGTAATGGTTGAGAAAGGATTTCAAGCTTTAAGTTCTTAGGCAAAACAATAGGAAGGTTGAGAGTAATCCAAGACCTATGGTTTCTGTTTGTTTGTATGATGGAATCCACGGTTCGATTTTTTTCTCCAAGAGGAAGAGGGCCATGTAAGAGATTCCTAATGCGATAACCTCACCAGGGGTCGAACCAGAAATTTATACTCCTGCCATCTCCTATAACTACCCTAATGCAATAATTGTAGAGAGGAAGAGATTGAGTTATACTTCTAAAGGTGAGAGAACTCAGAGCTTTTTTTTTGAGAGATCAGGTCCATATTAATCCTTGACCAGGGTTGATTAGAACAGATTAATCTCCAAATTAAATTTAAGATGTGAGCTTTATTTTGAAATTTAGATTTCTTCACTCCAAGACCCCCTTGGATTTGGGGGTGTAGATTTTATCCCAACTAATAGTGTGTAGTTTCCTAGTGTCTTGTTTATGGTCCTAAAAGAAATTGCACATCATTTTATCTATTATTCAATGGATGTTCTTGGGTAATAAAAAAACTTTCAGTTTATGACTCGAAAGATTGGAAATGGTAGCAGTTAGCAACTTAGTACTGCCTATCTTTGAGAGAAGAAAGGATTTCCAACCCTAAAGTTCAGCATTAATTTTATCAATAATGAAGTTAAAATCTGAATTTCTGTAGTTTGGTTTTAAAAGGACACCTAGGTAATAGCCAATATCAGAGTATTGTTTTCTGTAAAAAATTAAGTTAAAGATCTCGATTGTATTGTTGCTAATTGTTTTAAAGAACCAATCCCTACATTTTTCAGAGTTGATAGTCAAACCACTTAAGTTACAAAAAGTATTAAGCATGTCGTGCATTGCAGAAAGATTTTTACAATTTGCTTTACCAAATAGTAAAATATCATTAGCAAGGAAGAGATGAGAGATACTTGGATCTTTGTTCTTAAACTTAAAGGGGCTGCTATTCTTTGTTTTCGACTTTTCCAATGACTAAGCTGTTAAGAAATTCCATGGCTAACACAAATAGGTAAGGAGATAGCAGATCTCCTTGTCTTATACCTTTTGCAGGAGAGAAATGAGGTCATTTATTTCTATTGATTAATGAGGTATATCTAGTAGTAGTTAAACAAAACGTAATGAGACTTTTAACGTCCAAGGGTAGATTTAGAAAGGTTAGAATTTTGTTAATAAAGTCCCATAAGATAGTGTCAAAGGCTTTTCTGAAATCAATTTTAATTATGAGCCAACCTTCTTTAGCTGTGGAGCGCTTCATGGAGTGAAGGGTTTCTTGAGCTGTGAGAAAAAGGTCAAAAGAGTGCCTTTTGGGGATATAAGCACCCTGGAAGAGAGAAATAAGACTTGAGAAAAAAGGTTTTAATCTATTTGCTATAATTTTTGCTAAGAGTTTATACTGAGTAGTGCACAATCCTAATGGCCTATAATGAAACATTGTATAAGGGTTATCAATTTTTGGAATGAGACATATAAGAGTAATACCCCATGATTCAGGAAGCGATTGAGTGACAAAAGTATTTTTTATTTCAGAAATTTTATCCTTTGTTAGGTCTCAATTCTGTTGATAGAAGAAAGCATAGAGACCATCTTCTCTAGGAGATTTTCAAGGATGAAGATCTATAAGAGTGCATTTGATTTCATCCTCTTCTAGAATTCTAGATAAATTTTGGTGAAAATCAAAAAGAATTTTTGGAAATTTGAGGTCAGTAGGAGGTTGATATAAGGAAAAAGGGTTCTGTTAGTTAGAACAAGAAGTTGAAATAAGATTATTCCTAAATTCATTTCCAATTTCAAAGAAATAAAAGGTCCAAGTCTGATCAGATTTTAAAATACTAAAGATTTTGTTTTTCCTTCTTCTAATGAAAGCAGAAGTGTGGAAGAAAGATGTGTTCCTGTCACCTAAGGTAAGCCAATTTATTCTAGATTTCATTTTCCAGAGACTTTCTTCATTTGCCAATAGTTCCATTAATTTGAGATTAGATTCAAGGTTCAATAGTTGTGAATCTATGCTGAAGTCCAATGATTTCTGAAATCCCAAGAGATTGGCTTTTGCTCTTTTAATTTCATGAAGAAGGTTGCCAAAGTTTTCTTTGTTCTAGCATTCAAGATGCTCTTGAAAGGTTGTGATTATGGTGTTTAAGTCTTTGTCATTGTTTTGCTAAATACTAGAAGTTAGATGTTTAAAGTCATTATGTGTTGTCCAAAAAAGCTCAAATCTAAAAGGTTTAGGTCCCAAAAATTGGTGAGGGTTAGAGCTTAACATGATAGGGAAATGGTTAGAGGTAAGTCTAGGAAGATGAAAGACATTGGTTTCCAGGAAGAGATGAATCCAATCTAAGTTTGCGTGAGCTCTATCAATCCTAGTTCTAATAATTGATCTATCTTGCCTATAAGAAGGTTTGTTGATAGTCAATGCTTTTTTGTTTCTAGATTTAGAGTGCAGAGGATTAGCATGTCTATTTGTGTGAGTAGTGGGTGGGGAGTAAGGGTTAATAGTAGAGATTGGTCTCTACTCAACTCCACTATTATTCCTAGAGGGTCCAACTCCAAGTGAGTAGGATTTGGTAAAAGGTAGATTACTCTCATTGCATTATTGTAATGATTGGGCGGGTACAGTGGGAATCAGCTGTGGAGGTGAGGTTGGTTCAAGGTTTCTAGGGGTGAAAGCATTAGGATGTTTTAATTTCATAGATGAAATATTGCAATATGTATTCTGCGGTTTGGAGTTATTTAAGAGCAAGCTAGATTCATGAGAAGGCTCCATGGTGAGGTCCACAAATAAAGCTTTATCCGTATGAGAGTTAGTGCAAGTGGGTGATTTAGGTGAGGCTAGTGGAGAAGGGTTATTTCCATTGATGGCTAAAGATTTATTGGGAGGATTAGTAGACATGGATAAGTGATTCTGTGAAAATGTTTCCAAAGGAGGGGGTTGACGATTTATAGTCCAGTTTAAACTGAGCATAGATGCAGAGTTTGGATAAATTGAGATTAGTTTTTTGATTTGTAGTTAATTCTACAGGGCTTGTGATAGGTAGTGATTTGCAGGGGGTTAAAAGTATATTAACATTCTGAGTTAAAGATTTTGATGGAACATATTCATCAAAAAATTTAAATGGAATCAGGGAAGGTTATGAAAAGGAGTTTCGAGTGTTTTCTGTTTCCAACAAACGAGAAGATTTTCTTGGGAGTAGAGTAAGCTGGGTAAGATTTAGGGTAGTATCAGAATTAAACACAATAGTAATTGAAGATATGCAGATTCTCAAAGTTAACATTATATTTCTTGAGATTAACCATTATCTGAGATGGCAAACTATTATTTAGATCAGATTCTGTTGCGACCAAAATTATCCAGAACAATTCACAATGAGGAAAACAAAGAAATAAAGACAATTGGGAAGAAATGGGGTAGGGTCAGAAGTCATTCAGAGAGATAGAAATAAAGAAGAAGGAGAATAAAGATAATATATCAAAGAAGAAGAAGTGCAGAAGAATAAAAAAGGGAGAAAGAAAGAAATAGAGAGGTCAGAGATCATAGAAGAAGAAGAAGACTTTATTCATGACAATATCAAGAGTGACAAGACACAATGCTACAAACAAATATATATCCACTGGTCAGTAACATAAACAACTATATACATAACGGTCATTAACCAAAATCATGAAAAGACATAATAGCCCCTACTAGCTCCAGGAAAAATACAAAAATGTCATCAATCCCCCTTTTAACTCCTAATGTTGCCCCTCCCATTAGAACACCCTTGTCCTTAAGGGTGTCTATTTCTAGCAAAATCTGGATTATTGTTACCAAGTCCACATCACAAAACTATGACCATGCAAGCTCTTTCTTTAACTGCTGAATCTCTAGAGATATTTGTTCAACATATTCTATATTTGTAATTTTGACTCTTAGCTCATTAATCTCCTTCTCTATGGACCTTATCGTAGCCTCTAATCCACCAAGAAGTCCAAATTAATGCTCTAATCCTTCTAAAACACTTTTTGGAAGATCATCAGTTTGTTGAAGATGTGTGGCCTTGTAAAAGAACTTAAATTTCTCTTTGTCATCCATGAATGCAAAAATTCCCTGCTTTTGTCTTGACTCATAATTACACATGGATTCTCCACATCAATATTAAAATGCTCCACCATTTCCTAGAGTTCTGCTTTCCAGCTGACCATCTTCTTTCCTTGGTAGTCTTTTAACACAGTGGAGCTTGTGGATTCAGATATCCTATGTTCCACAGCGATAACATTACCATATATTTTGGTTTAAAACCATCCTCTCCTTCATTTTTTATTTCCACATGGATGATAGCATAACTGCACCTAATTTTTATAAAATCCTTCATAGTAGTTGCATTAGCTCACCAATTTCATCCATTTCTTCTAAGTGAGCATTCTTTAACAGTTCTGTAATTCTTTATGCCTCCTCAGGACTTGCAACATTTACTACATCCAGTAGAGTAATCTTTTTTTATTCTTGATCATTGTTGCTACCTTTTCTTGAACCATAACACATATTAGATTCTTGGATTTTTGCCAGCCTAGTGGCTTCTAGCATTGTTTTGGGATTCAATAATTTAACCCCAAGTGCTATCTCACATTTTAAACCCTATAAATAAAAACTTACTTTATGCGATTCAAAAATTTCAGCCTTACTTGCAAGTTGTTCAAAGCTTTCTTGATACTCATCTACTGTTCCTTCTTGTCGGAGGCTCATCAATTTATCCAATATTTGATATTGTGGCATCTCAACTATGGTCATAAGGCAAAAAGAAAGAATAGAAAAAGAAATAGAATCCTTGGTGTGAACAGAACGACAATAAAAGAATCATAAGTGCACTACAACATAACGTGGATATGTAGCCGAGAATCATCAGCTCTGATACTACTGTTATGACCAAAATTATCCAGAACAATTTAGAATGAAGAGAACAAAGAAATAAAGATAATTGGGAAGAAATAGGGTAGCGTCAGAAGTCATTTAGAGAGATAGAAATGAAAAGGAAGAAGAACAAAGATCATATATCAGAGAGGAAGAAGTGTAGAAGAAAAAAGAAGGGAGAAAGGAAGAAAGGAAGAGGTCAGAGATCATAGAAGAAGGGGAAGAATTTATTCACAGCAATATCAAGACTGACTAAGACACAATGCTACAACAAATATATATCCACTGGTCAGTAACAGAAACAACTATATACACAGTAGTCATTAACCAAAATCTTGAAAAGACATAACAGCCCTTCTAGCTCCAAGCAAAATACAAGAATGCCATCAATCGCCCTTTTAACTCCTAACAGATTCAACACAAATGCGTATCTGAGACGCTTTCATGATGCTGCTACCGTCAACTGTAATCGTCTTTCCCAAGATGTTGCCAATAGAAATGAAAACATCTTGGTTGTGAAATTCAATAGGGAGATAAGGAATATTCACCCAAATTGCCATTACCCTTGTCTTGATTTCTCTATCCGCAACAAAATTTGGTACCCACGATCAGATGAGGAGTGGGTGAAATCCTAGCCTCCAAGGTTTCGCCATTATGATTTTTGACCTATAGTCTTCTGCTAGATCATGAACTATATAGAATTTAGGGCAAAATCCTTAATCTCCATGGTTAATCTGATTTTACATAAGTTGTAAGGTCTTCTTTTAAAAAAATTCAGCATCTTTGAAAGTCTCGCCAATTTTGATGATCAAAGCTAAGGTCAATGGTTGTTAAATAGCGCACTACTTATCGTTGATAAGTAATTTTGAAATAATAATTGAAGTTTTCTAAATTTATTTTATAATTTAAAATATTTATATTATTTTTTAAGCTAACAATTTATACATTAATTAATCTTGCATATCAAAAAACTTATTATATAATGAATGTAATGACTATTTAAATTCAAAAAGTTCTAATTTTTTAATTTTAGCTCATTAAAATTTTTCATTTATTACGTAAAAATAATAAAGAATACAAAGTACAAAAAAAAAATCAAATCAAAGATATATATATATATATATATATATATATATATATATATATATATATATATATATATATATATATATATATATATATTGAGAACCCTAAATCTTAAAATCTTAAAATCCTAAAACTAAACCCATAAAAATACTCTTAACCTTAGTAATTCAAAATTCCTCAT
Organism: Biancaea sappan; assembly: GCA_037074585.1. Taxonomy (NCBI): domain Eukaryota; kingdom Viridiplantae; phylum Streptophyta; class Magnoliopsida; order Fabales; family Fabaceae; genus Biancaea; species Biancaea sappan. The sequence continues at coordinate 66,875,909 of CM073493.1, read as the reverse complement.
CATGGTATGCTAATAGAAAATTAAGAAAAATATAACTTATTTTATGAAATTTTTCACATTAAAAGTATGAAAATATTAAAAAAATTAAAATTAATTGTATTTTAAATTAATTTAAATCTTTCTTAACATGACTAGTTATATTTAAATATACTAAATATATAGATATATAAACAAAAAAATATAAAATGTTCTGTAAAAAACAATAAATATAATATATATATATATATATATGTGTGTGTGTGTGTGTGTGTGTGTGTAATAACATACATGTTTATATAAAAGATAAATTGATGTATTAAATAATATATTTGTATATACATAATTAATACTTCCATGAAATTGTTAGGGCGATAGTAGGCTAATAGAAAAATAACAAGAAGAAGTTAAGAAAGGCACACATTGTTGTGTGAAATCTTTTTTATTAAAATAATTAAAAATATCAAAAATTAAAATTAGTTATTGATTCATTAAATAATAATTAATAGATATGCAAGATTCATTTATGTATATATTGTTAAATTATAAAATATCAAACCTTATTAAACTAAGAGGCTCAAGCAAAAATTGTTTGAACCCCTTATCTTTTGTTTTTCTATATGTGTGTGTGTGTGTGTATTTATAAAACTTTAAATTTGATATATATAAATAATTATTTTTAAGAAAATTTAAAATTATTTAAATTAATTTAAAATAAAATTAATTTTACTTTTTTATAAGTTTAATACTTTTAATGTGAAAAATTTCACATAATATGGTATGTTTTTCTTTAATTTTCATTTGCCCACTACTACCATGTTAATTTCATAGAAGTAATGGTGATGAGCAATTTTGAATTATTAAGGTTAAGGGTTATAGATTATGAGTATTTTTATGGATTTAGTGTTATAGGATCTTAAAGTTTTAAGGTTTAGGGTTCTCAATATATATATATATATATATATATATATATATATATATATATATATATATATATATATATATATATATATATATTTCATTTGAGGGGGCTGAATGTAATAGCCTAATTTCAGATACGACATAGGAAGAATGGGCAGCCGTAGACACTAAAATTGCAGGAAATGTCACAATGTAGGAAATTATTAAAGATTTACAAGCTGATTCATCATCCTAGCCTGTATTCCTTTGTTAAAGGGAATTTGTTTTATAAAAATATATTGATAATTCCAGAAAACTCTTCTATTATTCCTAAATTATTAGTAGAATTTCATTTAACTCCAACTAGGGGGCACTCAAGTATTTTTGCTTACCTATCGTAGAATTGCAACAAATGTGTATTGGAAGAGAATGAAAAATTAGATTCAAGCTTTGTTAAAGCTTGTGATACTTGTCAAAGACAAAAGTACCAAGTTATTAGCCCATATGGGCTTTTGCAGCCATTACTGGTGCCAAAAAAAATTTGGAATGATGTTTCTATGAACATTATTATAGGGCTGCCAAAAAGTAGGGGATTTGAAGCTATTTTGGTGGTGGTTGATTGGTTCAAGCCACTACGACCGTTGAATTGCCCAGAATTGAATTCGTGCAACTTGCAATATAATAGTTGTCCCAAGTCTCTTGGAGCCTTACTTTTAAATTGCCTAATTAATTGTTCTAACACTAATCTACACTAGTCTACCTACTGATTACAGCTTAATTACCACGGGGGGTGATTGAAATTAAACTATAAAACAGAAACTAACAGAACACTAACCCTAAACTATGACAAAACAGAACAAAGATAAAGAGATAAAGAGATACATAGACAAATACACAATGCAATCAGCCATAGAGTCCCTAGAATTGCATCCATCATCATTCTTGTCTTCAAATTGATTCTAGTGTTCTCTATCATTAGGTTTTCTAACTAATATTTTTAAGAGACTTCCTAAAACTATATTACACATAAGTTAAACCTAACCACATGCAATCTGATTAAATCCTAACCTAAATCGTACTTGATAATCATCCAAGTAAGTCATTTCTATTCTACTTGCTACACCAAATAGTAATAGCAAAAAAACATCTCAGATTTACAACATTCAAACTAGTAATCATATCCATAAAAGTATAAACAAAACAAATATGAATATGAAAACTAGAGGAAGCTAGAACAAAAATTAAACAGAGGAAACCATAAGAAAACTTACTGATTAAACTCCAATAATTCATATTACATACTCTAGTTCTCCATGGACTAATTACAACACAAATTTTATCCTTCCATAGAGGCCAAAATAGAAGAAATACAAAGGGAGAAATACGAATTACAGAAGAAAATGGAAGAAGAGAACTCTTCAACAACTGCAAAATGGAGTCTGAATGTGTCTTTTAGCTTCAACCAAGGAGGGAGGACAAATTTGACTTCTGGTCAGGTCCCTTTCAACATCTGTTTTGACCAGAAAGTGTAGCAATAATGCAGAGAAGATTCATGGAAATAGTACTGCAGAAACTCCCTTTTGCTAATGCAGAAAAGTAGTTTCCATTTTTGGTTTCTACTACTTTTTATGATGCTGCTAGAAAGTGCAGAATGCTTTCTGGTTTATGCAGAAATAATGGGGCCCACAATCCAGTCAACGCCCAGTCAGCCCTAGATGCCATGTCAGCATCTAGGTGGCAACCACATAAGCAAAACGTCCATGTCATCGATTTACCTCTCTAATTATGAAATTAAAACACAATTAGTCCATGATTAGATTACATCCAATAAATTCTAAAATATAATAAAATTAGAGAGTACATAATATTTAAGATGCAAAAGGGACTAAGATAGCGACTAAATTGTATATAAAAATATTTGATATCTTTGATAGGCTGTCTAAGTACAACCATTTTGTGGCTATTAAGCATCCATACACTGCAAAAAGTATTGTAGAAATTTTTACCAAAGAAGTGGTCAGATTACATGGTATTCCAAATTATATTGCTAGTGATCAGAATCCTCTATTTGTTAGCATTTTCTGGAAAGAGCTGTTCAGACTTCAAGGGACTACTCTTAATATATCATCCTCTTATCACCCACAATCAGATGGGCAAATCGAGGTGGTCAATAGGTGTTTGGAGACGTACTTAAGGTGCTTTGCCACTGAGCCACCTAAAACTTGGTCTCTTTGGCTGTCATGGGCAGAATTGTGGTATATCACTACATATCACATCTCTACTAGTTTAACCCATTTTGAGGTGGTGTATGGTCGATATCCTCTTACATTACTGCATTACACAAAAGGAGAAATAAGGGTGGAAGCAATAGCTAGATAACTGAGGGATAGAGATGAAGCTTTCAGGTAGCTCAAGTATAACCTTAAGCATGCTTAAGATCGAATAAAAGTTCAAGTGGACAAAAAGACGACAAATGTGTAGTGTGACGTGGGAGAGTGGGTCTTTTTGCATTTACGTCCCCATAGACAACAATTAATGGATCAATGAATTAATTAGAAATTGGCACCAAAATTTTTTGGTCCTTATCAAATTTTGGAGAAGATTGGACCTATTTCTTATAAGATTAAGTTGCCCCCAACCTAGAAATTTTACTAGGTTTTTCATGTGTCACAATTGAAGAAGGATGTGGGGAATTATGTTGGTGAACCCGAGCTACTAATGGACATGGTTGCAGACTCAGAGCCAAAAATTCAGCCTTTGAAAGTCTTAACTTAGAGGATTAAACGTGATGGCAATGCCCAATACCAAGAATGGTTAATTCAATGGCAAGGAATGTCAATGGAATATGCAACTTGGGAAGACGAAGTACTACTACAGAGTCAATTTCCTTCTCTTAACCTTGAGGACAAGGCTATTCTCATTGGGGATGGTAATGTTGGGGACCTTAATATTCAAGGGGATGAAAATGTGTTGTTATCTGATAAAAGGGTTGCACCTCCTATTTAGAGGGTTTATTCTAGGAGAAAGAAATGTTGATCTGTCAAGATCAGCTTTGAGGGGTATTTCAGTAATAGTACTATGAGTCAGTTGAGTTTGTTATGAGTCCTGGGTGAGCTAGCAGTGGGGGAAGAGTGATGGAAATAAAGTATAGCGTGGGGGTGTCTTTTGTGTTTTTTATGAATAATTTGAGTATTGTGTTTGGGGTAAGTCTGGAGACTTACAGAGAGGAGCCTAGCTCTGGTTAGGGGGTCTAATACTGTTATATTGGCCTTGTTTTTTGAATTTACTAAGACTATTGGTGTTTGTTCTATTTTGATGTCATTTTTAATTCATATCGAATGTATAAAAGATTCTATCAATATAGACTAAACTTAATTATAGCTTTATGTGGCTTGGCTCATTCTCATGATCAAACAATGGCAAAAATTGTTGTAAAAATCTATCGTCACCAACACAATTGGAGTTGTGTCTTAAGAGACACTGTCCTTAAAGAAAATTATTCTATGACTACAGAAATTATTCTACGTCTATAGAACTTCCTCCAGGATTAAACATGTCTTATAAGTGTTCTTTCAAGAACTAGAATACCCAGGTGACAAATAGCAAAAAATAAAAATATACAACCCAGAAAATTTGAGAGAAAAGAGAAAAGAGAGAAGATAACTTCTAGCTGTCTCTATATATAAAGTGAGGGGGAAGAAGCCTTTTTATAGGTCCAAAAAGTGTAACAGTAAAAAACATGGATATGAAAGACTTTTAATAGCAATTAAAAATAATTACAAAATATTAAACGCTGTTAAAAACCTTCTTCTTTTTTTTTTTTTTGAAATATCACTATTTTACCAACAATCCTCCACATATTTCAAAAGATATTTGGAAAAAGAAACAAAACTACTGGGTTACGTACATGAGTGAAGATACATTAATCCGATGTCTTTATTTAGACTATGAACCTAATCTAGATAGATAAGATTTAACTCACAGAGTAGTCGGTCAAGCATATAGCTTCTATGAACCAAAATACTCTTAGTCGTAAGATAGGGATCTTAACAGTCACATCTCACCCTACATAATTTTCGCTATTAACACCATTGTGCACTTTATTTTAGTTGTGCGTGTGCCTGTTATTCATGAGTACTATAGAGATTTTGCCACGATCTCATGGGAGCGGCCCCACTCCACATTCATATAGGTGACTTCATCAAGTGTATCTGCAATAAATACACTATACTCAATATAGGGCTATGAAGACAATAAATAGCTTACACCTAACCCACCAATCAATGCATTCTAGCACTTTCACACTTAACACCATAAATCGACTGAGAAAATAGTGCTATCAGAATTAACAGATGACTTGTTATTACCCATATGAACCTTCTTCATGGGATTTCTAATAACAAATGTTGGGTTTCTACCACTGTTAATTTTTTATTAGCTTAAGTCCAATTCCTCTCGATGTGTGAAGGATTAATTTCCTTCCTACATACTTATTTAGTCAGTGAATTGGCCAAATTCATTTTTGACTTTACAGAACCGATTGGTATATTACTTTGTGTCTCAAACTCAAGTGTCTGTTCTTACTATTGAAAGTCTATTCTTTACAATGGTTATTACCATTTAGCAATCACAATACATCGACACTAATTAACATCATTGAGCTCTTACCTAACAAAAAGATTTGCTAAGTTTTCCAACCACTTAGTCTTAGTTTTAGCCAACTCTAGAATACTGAACTCTGATTTTAGAATAAATCTAAAATTTCAATTGGCTGTTCTCTAAGATATCATCCCACCATCAAAGATGAGGTTTAATCTCTAGTGAATTTGTCTCATATGAATCAAAGATTCAGTTAACATCATTGTATTCTTCAAATACCATGGAAAATCCACTTTAAATGATATCGTAAATCACGATATCCATCAACTCTTTTATTGGGGTTGTGTACATATAGGCACTCATCTGACACACAATGCATAATATGTCAGACTAGGTAAAGTTTATTAAATACAACAGATACCTACCTCTGTTTTTCTTAACTGAGTGTTAAAATCATAAAGAGTTTTTCACCAGTTTGTCATCTTGATGATCAAACTTTTAAGACATTTTTTAACATAATGTTCTTTTGATAGCAAAATACCATCACCTTTCCTTATGGTTTTAATCCTGAAATCACATTTACTTCACTCATGTCTTTCATGTCAACATTTGACGTAAAGAAATATTTGACTTTATGTAACATCTATATCATACTTACATAGACAAATATTCATCCTTACCATATATTACTTTCACACATATACACATCCCTCCTTATTAAAGAGATATTTTTACTGATCACATAGAGAAAATCTTAACAATATAATAACTAAGATTTCAAAATCAATCTATTTCTTTTATAATCATGTAAACAAATTTTACAAGATACCCCTCATTTTAAATATTTTTAAATCTATAAGAGTATGGTTACACAACTCATATAAAACCTCGTAAATGTTGTAAAAATTTACCGTCACCAACATAGTTTGAGTCGTGTCTTAATAGACATTATCTTTAAGGAAAATTATTTTGTGACTACAAAAATTATTCTGCACCTACAAAACTTTATTTAGGATTAAACAGACGCTTGTGAGTGTTCTTTCAAGAACTGGAGTACTTAGGTACCACAACAGCAGAAAATAAAAACATGTAACCCAAAAAATTTGAGAGAAAGAGACAAGAGAAAAGACAACTTCTGGCTATCTTTATATATAAAATGAGGGGAAAGAAGCCTTTTTATAAGCACGAAAAGTGTAACAATAAAAAAAATGGATATAAAAGACTTTTAATAGTAATTAAAAACAGTTACGAAATATTAAACACTATTAAAAACCTTTTACTCTCTTGAAATATCACTATTTTTCCAACAAACATATCTTGACCTCAACCAACATTGTCCCTCAATCTATCTCTTATGGGTCAATTCCTAGCATTTCGTACTTTTTCTGATTAAAGCATAGATTATGGTATTTAAACCCATTTATTGAGATTTAAATTAATCACTCGGTTTCATTACTATTTGTTAGTTTGCTGATCATTTGCAGTTATGTTTGATACCTAGAAACAATAGGGAATTATAGCATTGTTTTAATTTCCTTGAGAGATATCTAAAATAAGATCATTTCTGGCAAGATATATTTATTTGCACAAAATCAATTGTTTCTTGGCATTCTTTTCATCTTTGCCCTTTCCATTTCTCGGTATCTTGTAAGGTGTATGTGATGGTCCCAACTCATGGATATGGTTATAGGTCTATATTGATGGTTCAAATTATAGTGACAACCAAAATTTCTAGTGCTCACACACAAGGTCTTTGATAATAATTGTAATATGATATCTCGATTCATTTTCCAAAAAGTTTAAATACAATCTAAAGAATATCACAAGATATAACTGATATAAGAAATTGTTCTACATTACCGGTACCCCACACACATGCACATGAAACTGTTCTAAACTACCAAACAAACATCCACATCAGCACATATAAATTACATAATAATATAAATTATAAAAATATAATATAGATTATCACTGCTCATAACAGTGTACCGGTTCTTATAGGAAACAATTTAGGTGTAGCTTTTGTGACGATGGTTCACTGAAAAACATATCGACACACTTTTATTTAAAAACTCCGTAACAGAAACACCTAAAGAACTTCACCCTAAAACTTACCCTTCTTACATTGGTGGTGCTGCTCGTAGATGAGAGGGCAAGGAAAAAATTTGTGGCAATGACAAGGACAAACATTAATCTCAATATGCAGAAGTTTTGAGAGTACTGTAGCCTTAATTTTTCTCTTTGTAGATTCAAAGGCAATGAAATGTCTAGTTAACATTTTTATTTCTCTTTTTTATTGTAGGGCTTTATCTAGCATGGTGAATTTTGATTAGGGTAGGAAAGAGAAAAAAAATCATGAAAAATTTGATTATGCATTGTTAAAAGAGTCTGTATTATATATTTATACTTGTTAGGGTTGTCTTATATTTGTTTTTTTAAGATTCACTATTAGAACGTGTTATTTGATTTATATATTTGTGTACTGTAGTAACTCGCACTTCAAATAATAATCTTGTTAATTAGATAATGGTATATCAATTTATATCAATATCTGAACTCTTGAAGTGGATTTTTTTGTTAAAACCACTAGTACTAGGAAATTGATCAAGTTTTTAACTAATTTGGCTAGGGATTATTAATATGTAAAGTTCTATCAACGTAGTTTTTTAATTTAAATTTTAAATTCGAGATTTTCCTTAAGGAAAATCAATGTTGAATCACTTGAACTAACCAATGTTAGTTTAATGCAGTGGAGTTTGGATAAACATATGTACACCTTATTCAATTTATTTTACTTGTTCAATTATAGGCAACAAATGTTACCTGTTCAAGGAGTAGCCTTCCTTTCATTGGCCTGTCTTGTTTGCTAATATGTCCATAATAGCCTTAGTTAGAGGTGAGTATAATTGGAATGACCTATCTAAACTTGACCGAACTTGATAAAAAAGTACCATTGCTGTCAGATGGATTTGGTTTAAAGGGTTAAGTCAGTTCATGTTTTTGACAAAAGTCGACCTAGTCGGGGAATTTTGGCTGACCGAAGTAGACCCACTTCAACTGACCCGAGTGACTTCTTTTATTCCCACAAAAAAAACCTTGTACCTTGTTTGCCTTTGTTGCGTTGCAAGATACCTAATAGAAATCAATCGTATCACTCTTAAAGGTAATGAAATTCATTGACAAAAGAGGGCTTATAATTGTTAAATGTTATTCGTAAAAGAAGTACGAAAGAAAGATGTAATACTAAGATGTAAATAATTAATACTGTTTATGACCATGGTTTTATGACTTTCTTTTATATTCTGGCACATTGAAATTTTTTCTTTTTTTTAGTTTTATTGCGCACTATTTAGTTCGTTATTGTTTCTTTTTTCCAAATTAGTCCTTTTTGATATATCATTCAAACTCGACTCAACTTGCTTGTAACTCACTCCAACTCAAAGCTTGTGAATTTATCAGTTAAGGAATCGGGTTCGCTTCAATTTTCTTCAATTCATTACGCTGTCAAGAGGTTTGTCCTAAATCAGCTTACAATTTTATTTTCATTACACAATTTGGGTTTTACTCAACTCAAATCTTATCATTTCCTCTAATAATAATCTTTTATCCTCTTTTAGTATTTAATTCTTCCATCATATTAGCGATTGTTTGAAGATGCATATTGATGGCATCATGGTTCCTTGTTGTTCATCCATGGTCTTTGTTAATTGTTTTGCCTTCATTGTAGACATTTATATTTGATACTTAGATTACTAAAAGAGAAGCCATAATTTATAATTTATAATTTATAATTTTATCTTCTTTGTAGTCTTCAGGTTCATTTTCAGGACTGGAAGACATTTTAGACCTATCACTCTATGCACTACCATGTCATTTACCCTTTCTTTGAAGCATTTTGCATATATAGGCAAGAACCCAACAAAAAATTAGGATCCTACCTTTCTACAATTGTTGAATGCCATTTGCTTTTTTATTTAGTTACCTGAATAATTTATTTGAGTAGCTTTTTTACTTAGAAAATTTTTTTAAAAAATTTAAGTAGTAGATAAAGAAGAAAGGAAAAATGTTGGAAAAATCTCGTTCTTATTGAGAAATAGTACTTTTTGATTATAATTATTTAGAAACCACAAACAACAGAACTAGAAAATGAATTTTCAAATGTTCCATTTTCCTTTGAAAAGAGTTGACTAAGTTTTTACAGTTCAAATTTAATTATAGCACATGAAATTGTTCGAATGTAATTCTAAAAAATATTGTTAAAATTATATAGTTTGCTCTAAACAATTTTAAAATATTGCACAATATTCTTAGGAATATTGCATCTATGTATTTGGTTATGACACAATATTCATGGGAATCAGACAAATTTTTACAAATAGCCTAAACTATCTTTTTCTAAGAAATCTTGTTTACTTATGACTCAGTAGGTTAGGATTTTTATAGTAATTAATGGTAAGTAACTTAGTCTTCTCTTAAACAAAACATTCCCATGGCATAACATTTAGACCCCTATAGTTGGATGGGGATGAAAACTTAAAATTCGTTAGTGTTATATGTTTGGAAATATATTATCTACTTATATATCATAGAAATATAACATTTCAAACATCACATTTCAATTGTGACATTTTTAATAATAATATAATATTTCAATGACCAAAAATGTCCTTTTAGTGAAAAAAAAAAAGAAAAAAGAAATCCAAGATCCAAAGAAATAAGCCCATAATTCACAAAATTAAAATGCACCATAAATTAATACAACATTCATATCATCTCAACATTCCTTGTTACTATTAGGGTACAAGTTCAACTTTAAGAAATTTAATATATGCATACTACATCAAATAGATGTTTAACAAAGGAAAGACAAAAGGCAAAGAAACAATAACTATAATGAGATTTCAATAGTAATTCAAACTTGTGGTACCTATACGCCAGTTTCCATAAACATGGCCTTGATTCTTTTCAATGACACCACAACATTTGTCATATTATTTCGTGTATGAGGAAAATCAGTGCAACAACTCAAGGCTAACTCGAAAATTGATGATACATGCAGTGATATATTGTCAATGCTTTGATTGTCTCTTTGCAACAAATTGGGATCCAAAATATGTATTACTGCATGTGGTAATGATTTGTTAACCCATTCTTTCAAACTTAGACCTTGAGTAAACATGTCATTTGTTGGTTTCTTCCTTGTAAATACTTCAATCAGCATAATACCATAACTATACACATCTCCTTTAATGGAAACAACTCCTTTCGATCCATACTCTACATGTCAAATTAGATTGTAAGTAAAGAAACTATTATGCTAATCTGACTATTTCTCATTTCATATATTGATAACTTCAAACACCAATGCAATAGATAAATAATTAAATAATATTTTATCATATGTGTTAGAACAAAAAGGAAATAAAATATAAAAATAACATATAATGATAATAAATCATCACCTGGTGCAATATAGCCCATTGTAGCTAAAGTCTTCGTATAAATTTCTAGTTGCCCTTCTCCTAAGAGTTTGGCAATGCCAAAATCGCTAAGATGGGCTACCATATCTTCATCCAACAAAACATTGCTTGGCTTTACATCACAATGAACCACTGGTATTGAAGAACAATGATGAAGATACTCCAATGCTGATGCCACATCTATCATTATGTTGAGCCTTTGCAAAATATCTAAGTAATAGTTATGAGAATACAACCATCTATCAAGACTCCCATTTGACATAAATTCTATTATTAGAGATTTAAAATCAACATTTGAACAACAACTTATGATTTTAATGAGATTGCGATGACGCAAGTTGCACATTGCAGCACATTCAGTATCAAAGCTTCTTAATGCTTTTTCCAATTCCAGATTAAATACTTTAACGGCAACTGTCTTTCCACTTGAAAGAATTCCTTTGTATACTGATCCAAAACTGCCCTTGCCTAGAAAGTTACTCTCATCAAATTCATTTGTTCCCTGAAGAAGTTCATAGTATGGTATCCTAATTGGTGTCTCCAAATCTAATAAATCTTGGTTGGTTGAATCACCAACATAATCTTTCTTACGTTTTAGAAAGAATATGCATGAAACAACCAAAGTGATTGCCATAGCGATAGGCAACAAGCACTTGAGTAAAAGCATTTGTTTAGTTGACCTATGCTTGTTTCCTTTTCTACATGGTTGGACCTGTAGATTAGGAATCCCACAAAGACCTTCATTCATCATAAAAGATTCAGCTGTAAAATTTTTGAAAGGGCCACCATTTGGAATCTCTCCATGCAAGTCATTGTAAGAAAGATTAAGATAATTAAGATGAAGAAGCGACTCTAAGGATTTAGGAATCACACCAAATAGATTATTTTGAGAAAGGTCCAAGAACTTTAAGTCAATCATCTTGCCAAATGATTCTGGAATAGGCCTTTGCAATTTGTTATGTGCTAAAGACAAATTTTGCAAAATTTGCAAGTCACCAATAACTGTAGGTATGTCTCCTGAAATTTGATTTCTTGACAAATCCAACCATATAATGGCCCTTAAGTTTGAAATTTCATGTGGAATTTTTCCACTCAACGCATTGGAGGATAAGTTTAATAGCAAAATGTCTTTGAGACTCCAAATAGAAGAGGGTATTAAAGCTCAAGTTCAACTTTCTCAAGGAAGTAAGATTCCCAAGACACGTTGGCATCCAACTCACTCAAACTTTTGATTTGGCAAAGTTCTTCTATTATGATGCCTTGCAATTTGTTGTAACCGAGATCCAAATATTGAAGGCTTTGTAATTTGTTCAATGTAGTAGGAACAGTCCCATTCAAATCATTCCCATGTAAATTTAATTCGATCAAGTTGGTCAAATTTTCAAGTGTATTGGGAATAGTTCCGTTAAATTTATTGTACCATAGATCTAAATAACTGAGCTTAGAAGCATTGAATAAGCTCTTTGAGAGTTTCCCGGTAAATTCATTTTTTGCTAGGTCCAAATATATTAGGTTGGGAAGGTCACTTCCTATGTTTGATGGGAGAAGGCCATGGAAGGAATTACCTGCAAGAACCAAGATTGTCAATGTTGAAATGTTGAAAATATTATAAGGAACATGTCCACTCAAATAGTTGCTTCCCAAATCCAAACGCTCAAGTATATCAAGATTGCCTATCTCCTTTGGTACAAAACCTGAACACAAATCCATGGAAAATATTACATTATATGTGGGAACAATAGGATAAAAAAATTACTAATTTGATCCCCAAAAGATAACAATTACATCATTTTGGCCCCTAAAAGGTCAAATGTCTATATTTAGTCTTTGAAATATTTCATTTGTCTTAATTTATTCTTCAATATATTAAAGTGACTTTCATCAATAAAAAAAAATGAGATTTTACAATAATATATTTTGAGGTTTAGCAATGAAAAAACTAAGATGAAATCAAATCTATTTATTAAACGAAGAAGATAAGTAAATCACATGTAAAAGGATAAGAATGTACCTGTAAATGAATTCACATCCAATAATAATTCCTTCAAAAATGTGCAATTGCTAATTGATTTTGGAATGCTTCCCTCAATTTGATTTTCATATATATGGAAAATTTCAAGTAAAGGAAGCTGATTGCACATATCTTGTGGCAGATTACCATGTAAATAGTTAGAGCCAAAGTTGATCACTCTCAAAGAAGGTATGTTGAAAAGAGAAGGCGGGATTTCACCCACAAAAAATACACAATTTACGAATATGATTTCATGTTTCTTAATTTATAGAATAAATTATATTCTTGTATTTAAAAAGTTTTCAAAATCACACTCCCCTCTCCTCTACTTTCAAAATGTGCAATTTCTATTTTGCGATTATAAAATACACTACACTTCTGTCCAAATTTATATTTTCTATTTAAAAAAATTTTGTTACAACATGTTTTTTGACCTTCGATAACTTAATATCACATATCTTTTGACTAAACTGTCTTTTATTAACTTAAGAACATTAATTATTATATATGATACTTTTTGTGGCTATTAATTTAGAATAAAATGTCACAAGTATTTTGTTTTCTTGTCAAAAAAGTATCCAAAATGTACGAGGGTTAATAGAGGGTAATTTAGTCTAAAATATAATAAAAAAATATATTGTAATGGACCTCTCTAAATACAAATATAAAATTAGCCTAAAATATAACGATTTCATAATTAGAATATATATTTTAAAATTGGAGTGTGACTTACTCTAATTTATCACATTACTAGACATACCTTCAACTATACTTAGATTCCTCGACTAGGCATTATTAACATTCTTAGTGAACCTAACACTATATCTGGATCGAATCCAGTCTTTCTAATAAACTTTTCGATAAATCACTCATTATCACTTACAACGCTAATAAAATATAATTGTGTATAGACGGTTGTGGCATTAGTACTATCAGTATAGATGAAGACTAATAAATCAATTTGAAGTATACACCATAATTAAGTCTTTCAATTAGTGGCATTTTGTTGTTCACTCATAATCACTTATAATGCTAACGAAGTATTTGACTATTGTACGAATATCAAAATCGCAATTTCCTACTCTTTACCATTTATGGAAACTGCAATATTAATACTAATTATAATGAAATTAATGTGTTAAAACAACAAATATGACAAAAGCCTAGAAGGAGAGAGAGGAAGCTGAATAGAAATTCTTACTTAGTTATTATTATTTTTATTTGAGTAAATAAGTTTTTTCAACATTGAAAAATTACAATTATCTTTATTTGGTTGTTAAAATATCAATCATTTCAATTTAGTTGTAAGGAGCTGTATTTGTTTAAATTTTTTTTTAAATCACCAAACTTTCCATTACCAAGTCTTGAGTTTGTTCTTATTAAAACATCACTTCAACAAATGAAATTGAGACAAATGCACTATCTCATAAATTAAATTGAAATACTTAATTTTTTTAAGGATAAAAAATGGGATAACTGTAACATTTTATTGAATAAATTATTATTATTATTATTATTATTATTATTATTATTATTATTATTTAAAAAAGTTTATTATCCCTTTCAGCAACTCTGTTTGCATCACAGAGGCATCCAGAGCTATGTATTAATTTATAAATTTCTTAGATGTTAGGTTTCCTCTTCCTTGTAAGTTCTTTTAATTGGCCAACAATTAAATTTGGGTAAATTAGTCCAAAAAATTAGTAGTCTCAATTCGGTCTTAGAAAGATCAAGTACTTCAAATTAGTCCTTAAAAGATTATATTTATCTCAATTTCATTAATGTATTTATAAAAGTAACTTCTGGTAACGAAAAATTTAAAACTTAGTAATAAAAGATTGAACAATATAGTAATGAAAAGAACCAAATTGAAATAATTATTATCATTTTGGGACTATATTAGAATGCTTAATCTTTTAAGAACTGAATTGAGACAATAGTAATCCTTCAGAGATTAAGTTAGTAATTTACTCATTAATTACTTATTTATATAAGAGAACTAATATTTTTAATGCAAATTAATGTCTAAAAACATTGCACAGAAGAATGTTTAATGATCAAACATATTACTTAAGATAAAAAGTTAACATGTGTGTGTGTATGTGTATATATCATGGGTATAATTAAAAATAATACCTTCCAAGTTGCCCTCTGATAGATATAAGTATTGGAGGTTAGTCAAATTTCCGATGTCACTTGGTATGTATCCTATGTTGAATTTGTTGCGTGATAATTGCAAATTTTTCAATTCTTTGCATTGATGCCAATCAAATGGTAGCTCACCAAATAAGTCATTTCGATGTAGAGAAAGTACTTCAAGTTTTGGAAGTCCATAACACATATTTGATGGGAGATTACCAGACAACTGATTAGATTCGAAAGCAATTTCCTGTAGCGTTGAACTATTAAATATTGAAGATGGTATAGACCCTGAAAGTTGATTACCTCCAAGATAAATAATCTTTAGCTGTGGAAGGTAACCAATCTCTTTAGGAATGACTCCTTCAAAAAATGAAAAAGAACAATAAAAAAAGATTTCATTAGCCTTAACTATAACAATATCCTTGAATTAATGCATTTCAATAGAAACCCCTAAATCCTTAGCATCAACTAATATGCTCGAGAAATTTTTTTTTTGTTAAAATTATCAATCTCCTAAAATCCATTAAATTTTGACTAATCTTATTTGAGTTAGATCAAATTACAATGGTGTAAAGCTCTCTTAACATATTTTTCTCTATTCATAAGATTTGAATTTGAAACCTTGCTTAAGAGAAAACAAGTATCAAATTACTTGAAGCAATCAGTGTTAATTAGTTCTTGAGACAAATTTATCTATGTGAATCAAAGTATTTCAACATAAACCCCTAAATTCTTATACCACAAGCCATTAAATTCGTACTTTTCCTGTTTCCTCAATGAAAAAATATGCAGGAAAAACATAAATAATGAAAAGCAAGAGAAAGAGAAAGCATATATTATGTGGGAAAAAGAGAATCTTTTTACATAACAACTAATAACTGAATTTTGATGACTAAAGTATTAGTTTTATAATATTCATTTTCTGAAATAATAAGTGAAAAAGTTAGTAAATTACTAATTTAGTCCATCAAAGATTAAGTTGTTTTAGTTGGTCCATTTCATTGCTAAATTTCAAAATTAATCTACCGTTGTGAAATCTCAAAATTTTTGTTGACAAAAATCACTTTGTTAAATATGAGGATGAAATCCAAATATAATCTTTCAAGTATCAAATTGAAACACTTGACATTTCAAAGACTAAAATGCAACAATTGTAACATTTCAAATACAAAATCAACATTTATTCCAAAAAAAAAAAAGTTCTTATTTTGCATCACCTCTTCTTAATGAGTTAAATATAAGGTTGGCTACTTAGCATGGCTCACATCTAGCTAATTGATAGTTTCATACTAAATACATGATGAAGTGCATAGTAAAAACATAAATATAACACAAATCAACCATACCTGATAAAGTGTTATAAGACAAACTCAATAGTTCAAGCGAAGATAAGTTAAAAAATATTTGAAGTATGATTCCTGAAAGCTTATTATTTTCAATTCTTAAAATCTTCAAGTGTTGAAGTCTTCCAATCTCCAGTGGAATTGTTCCCTTGACAAAATTATATCTCTAATTTAAGGTCTCCAACCTTGACAAGTTGGATACTGATAATGGAATAAATTCGCTAAAACTATTATTGCATAGATTTAAGTGCTGAAGTACAGATAAACCCCCTATCCATGTAGGAACTTCTCCACCAAATTCATTGTAACTCAGGTTCAGTAGTTTCAGTCGACGCAATTGGACCAACTCTTTTGACATTTGACCATTAAAATTGTTGTCACTAAGATCAAGTTCAACAAGGAATGAGAGATTTCCCAATTGTGGAGATATACTACCTTTGAGGCCCATGTCTGCAAGATTCAAGGAATGAATCCTTCCATAATGAGTATTGCAAGTGACACCAACCCAAGTGCATGGAGAAGAAGAAGAGACAGACCAATTGGCTAAGAAGTTGTATGGATCAAAGGTGATGGAAGATTTGAAGGCAAGAAGTGCGGATTTATCAGTGGTGATATTTTTGATACTCCAAGCTAAAGAGGGCCTAAAACAAAGCAGTGAGAATATAAGAACAGAGAAGTGAAGTTTCGCCATATTTAGCATAATAAAGAAAGCTGGAAGTAGCTAGTGCGTGCGATTGCTTCATATAGTACATATATATACGTGTGTGTGCGCGTGTGTGAGAGGGAGAGACAGAGAGAGCGAGATGTTTACCACCCCTTTGCAGGTTCATGTCTGGTAGGATAGACTTGAGGATTATTGGCTGAAGTTTGTGGTCAGTATTGAATTTGAATCCATCCAGGACAAGTTTTCCAACAAGTTTACACTACTTTTTCCAACAAGTTTTCGTAATTACACCTCATTTCCTAGACTTTTTAAAAGTACTGAATTTGAAAATACTGCATTGTGTTCGTGGAGAGCAGGAACACCTCAAATTCTTACTCTAACAACGAATGCTGAAGACGAAAAAAAATTTGTGTAATTAACTCCATAAGATCTAGTACATGTTTAAAATGCTGGATAAGGTAGAAAAAGAAAATTACATAAGGACTAAAACGAGAAATGAATCTTAGGGATGCAGTATCACTGTCATGGACACTTGGGGATGCAATTAAGAACAAGAGAGGCTTTGAGAAGAGGTGTTAATTAGGCTTTGAAATATTACAGTTGTCATAAATTAATTTAGTCATAAATTTAGAACAAGACTAAACAAACAATCCTTGTATATTTTTTAGAGACTAAATTATCCATATATTCATAAATTAATTATTGAATCTTTAAAAAATTACAGTTGTCTCAATTTAATTTTTAAAATATTAAATATCTCAATTTAATCTCTAAAAATTACATTTGCATCAATTTTGTCATTTTTGTTGCTAACTTGCAAATATTTATTATTGTTGAATCTCAAAATTTTTATTACAAATGCAATCTTTTAAAAGCTAAATTAAAATAATTACAATCTTTTAATGATCAAATTAATAATTTTTTCAAATATTTACCATACGATCTCATTCGGAAAAATTAATGCTATCTCTGTTTTTTTTTCAATTAATAAATATTTCTCACATAAAATTGATTATTTGGACCATCATTTAATTGGATTAAATTATATGACTTTCATCAAATATTATAGTATGTAATATAACATAAATAAAAATAATATTAAATTATTGAACACTATATCAGTATGGAAGTGATCCAAAGTCCCAACTTCTTGTGGTTAATTAGAGGCTATGAAAGGTTGAGATATTATATGTATAGATAATGTGAAATCTGAGAGCTGTAAAAAGATAACAAGATGTAAATTTTTTAAGAGCGAAATAAGCAACCTCTCTTTGGACAATAAGAGCATATGAATGATTTTTTATTTTTTTATTTTTTCCTACATCTATTTAATAGTAAAATATTATCTATGAAAACACTAGAAAGTTATTGAAAAAAACTATGTTACCGATATTGGTTAATTTGTTCAAATAGTTGTCACTAGTTCCTCTTAATTTAAGTTTCCTTAAGATAATTTTGCACTTCTATAATCTATCCAAACTCAAATCAAATTAATAGAAATCTAATAAATTTTTTAATATTAGTAGTTTTATGCAAGAAAAAAAAATATCTATGTTAGTATGCAAGAAGCCAAATGTCATCTAGAAGCATGGGATAGGATGGACACTCAAAATTATGGTAATCTCATAACTGTTAATTTTTTAAAATTATTTTTATAGTGCAACGTTTATTATTTTATTATAGTCAATCATATTTATTAAGCATGATAATTTTAAAATACCATGATATTTTATACTTAGTTAACATATACCATCATATTCAGTAAAAAAAAATATCAATTATGAAATAACAATCTATTAAACTAACCTTTCTTAAATTTATATCTATTTTTATTATACAAATATTTTATCTTCGTCTTTTAATGAGTTGACATCATAAAAAAATGTCATTAATTAATGTGTCATTGGGAAAAAATACTTTTTATTTATTTTCTTAAAATGAAAGTTCATTTGAAGGGAGGGCCCACAGTGTCACATCTCAATTCAAATTACAATTTATTCTATGCTGTCAAGTCTAGCAATTAAATGAAAGCATGGAAAAAAGAGAAGTTGACTGACTTAAAAAGCTCTGTCCCCTTCCCCCCCTTCTCTCCATAAAGAATGACTTACATTTATCTACTTTTATTCAACATTCTATTATTTTTCAAAATTGAAATTCCTTGTTGGCACCTTAAAAGACGCCACTGATTAGCCTGTGATTGAAAGCAACACTTTAATTTATAAGAAGTGAGACAATATTTAATTGATAAGAACATAAAACAAGAATATACAAGATGATGCAAGCAATAATTTATTTGAAAAATTTTATTAAGCTTTGATCAATTTAATTTATTTAAAGTCAAAATTAGGAAAGTGTAAAAATTTTTTATTGTTGACTTTTTTAATTCATAAAATTTGAGCTGAAGTCTTGTTTAAAACTAATAAGTATCAAATTATTTAAATTAATAAATGTTTAAAAAAAGTAAGTGATATAATTTTTTAAAAGTATCTATATATAATAATTTTATTAAAATTAATATTTTTAAATTGACATCTGAATTTTGTCTAAAAGGTAAATTATACCAATCTCTTGTATGTATAAGGAAATTGATCCTCTACCTTTCCAAGTTTCAAATTCTATGCTATTTTCCAAAAATCTAAACTTTCAACTTACTAATTGTTTTTTTTTCTTTCTTTTAACTCTCCACATAATCTTTTATGTATAATAAAATATATAATAAATAAAAAATTGATAATAATTTTAATTTCAAAAATATCTCATGATCAATGTGGGTCACTGACTTTTATCTTCAGCCAGTTGTAATATTCACTTTGATATTAAGATATATTTGAAATTAAAATTAGGATCACCTTTCTATTGATTACATATTTTTTATACACATCAAAGTTATGTGGAGAGTGAAAGAAAAAAACAACCAGTAAATTTAGATTTTCAAAAAAAAAAAACATAAAATTTGATCTTGAAAGGTCAAGATGATTAATTTTACAATGATATTTTATACTTACTTAACATATACCAACATATTCAATACCCTACAAAAAAAAAATCTTTTGTGACATAAAAGCCTGTCAAACCAACCTTTCTTAAATTTTTATTTATTTATTTTATACAAATTTTTATCTTTATCTTCTTTTTCAATACACAAATTGAAACCTTAGAAAAGGCGATTAATGTCTAATTGAGAACAGTGTTTCATTTGATTTCTTAAAATGAAATTTCATTTGAAGGGACCATGGTGTCACATCTCGGCTCAAATAGTCACAATTCATTTCATACTAGGTTGCTTCGTTTGCAAGTCAAGTCCAGTACAACCCCCAGAAGAACGCTGATGGAAAAAAAAGAGAAGTTGACTGACTTAGAAAATTTGGCTGGTGGAAAATAATGTTAGATACATAATATTGGTCAGTTTAAATGATTTAATATTTATTTTTTAAAAAAATTTTTAAGTTTAAATATTGTGAATTAAAAAAATTAATACAGAAGAATTTTACACTTTTATTATTTAATCAAATTGAATTAATAAATATAATTATTTTTTTTGGACAGATGATAGTACAAGACTAATTAGTTCAAATAATACTATATTTTTTAAGCAAGATTTTAAAGCTTGAATATCATGAATAAAAAAATAATTAACTCTTAACTTTATTAAATTTATTTCATATCTAATTATTGGTAACATCATATTAAAGTATTAAAAAAATTAGAAGAGTGAATTAAACAACTTTAAATCTCCTAATGGGAGTTAAGTCTAATAAAAAAAATTAATCCTCTACAAAGTAGTTAATTTAAATTTAAATATTTGTTGAGAGAAATATTTACATTTAGTACTTGCCAGCACTTTAAACAAAATTGCCTCTAGTAACCAAAAAATTCGCATTTGTAGTAACTGCAGAGAATTTAGAGTTACTTCATTTGCATGTCAAGAACTCCAACAAATAATACATCTTTTTAAATTTGATGAAACAAAAGTGCTTTTCTTTTTTTTTTTTTTCTACGGGAAGGTTTTTAGTGGAATAAAGTATTCTATACCTTGCCGAAAAATGTAAAAAGAATATAGGAACTAGAGGATTTTTAAATGTTAAATAAAAATTCTTCATTTTTTCATTTAGTAATTCTAAAATAAGACAATGACTTCTCATTCATTTAATTTTTACAGGTCAAATCTGATAGACTTGATTTATAAAATAGAAGCAATCCTATTTTTTTGCAAAAAGACAAAATAGATTGACAAGGTTGCTTGACCAAGAAAAATAAATATGACAAAATTTTTAATTTGATAAATTAAGAGTAAATGTATAAATTAATTCTTAAAAAATTTCTTTTAAATTCTAAAATTTAAATGTTAATGAGTTAATCCTTATAAATTACACGTTCAATATAAATTAGTTTTTTTTGTAGGAGTAAACCGCATATATTTTTTTTCTGAGAATGATTAAATAATATGTTTAAGAAATTCATAATTTAAAATTAAATTATGTAGAGTTAAACTTTTAAGGCTGAAATAATATCTATGTATAGTTTTAACGGTTCGAAAGTTATTCCTCTTAATTTAAGTCTTAGTAAGTTTGAATCTTATAAATATAAAAAATTAATATTAAAAGAGTTTTGTACTTATATTCAAATCTTGAATCAAATTAATACAAACTTAAAAAATTTCTGAATATGGGTACTTATATATATATATATATATATATATATATATAAAGAGCATATGTCATCTAAAAGCATGAGACAGAATGATATTCAAAATTATTGAAATCTCTTGACTGTGATTTTTTAAAATTAATTTTTATAGTGTATCATTTATTATTTTATTATACAAATCTTTTATCTTCATCTTCGTTCTCAATACACAAGTTGATTGAGAACAATGCTTTCATTTAACTTCTTAAAATCAAAGTTAATTTGAAAGGGATCATAGAGTCAAATCACAATTCCTTCCATTCTCATTCGCAAGCCAAGTCTAGCAATCTTTGGAGTGTACCGAAAAGCACGTTGATGGAACAAGAAGAGAAGTTGACTGACTTAGAAAAATGGTGTGAAGACCAAAATGTTTTCTATGTCATGGAAAATGCTCGATCTAAATAGATGGTAACATAAAATGGAATAGTTTAAATGATTTGATATTTAATTTTTTTAAAGGTCTAATTTAGATCTAATATGTTATGGAATATATATTGATAAATTTTTTAAATTGTTTATACAGTTGTAGCTCTGAGTTGAGCAACACATTGTTGAGTAAATTTAATTTTCTAAATAGATTAATTAAACAAATGAGCATATATATATATATATATATATATGTATGTATGTATGTATTTATGTATTGGATTTCTCATGAAACTATGAGTTGATAACTTATGCGACAATAAACATAGTTTTTTTTAAAAAAATTAAAATAAACGTAATTTAAGAATTTGATTAGTATTTATGCAAAACAATTATTTTTATAAAAATTAAAGTATAAAAACTATATAAAATTATTTTGATAAAATTTTTAATATAAAAAATGTATATTATAAATAATAAAAATTATCCAAAATTTACTATTTCATATGTAATGTTGATGAATTTATTATATTTTGTATTATATATATAATATACAAATATATATCTAAAGATAAGCACCTGGATGAAATAAATGGATTGCATAAGAATTTAATAGACATCACATCCTTAAGCCTCGCAATTTACAAAGTGTGTGAGTGGCAGGAATGTTGGTTAAATCCATTGATTCCATATATAATATAGATATATTTCATATATAAAGATTGTTGTTCTTCATTTATTTAGATTAGCTCTTTAAATAAATTGAATAGACTCCACAAATTTTACAGTGTATCTCAACCGCAAATCATGAACTTTGTCAATTGCAAATTAGGCTACAAATGATTCGCGTATTTGTTGGAAATGTTTTACTATTTAACACTATAATATTATTAATTCTATTTGTTGTAATTTTATTAAACAATTTGATAAGGAATATACGAGATTGTACCTTGTCAATCTTTTCCATAAAAGAAGGGCACATATAAACCAATTTTTAAATTGGTCCTTTACAAAAATTTCCAGTCTTATTTTAGTCCTTATGATTCAATATTAATACAAATTAGTCTTTATTTTAGTGCACTGCTAACTTTGATAATGTAGTAACATGACATTTCCCTCTTGCAATGTTGTGGTAGGAACAAGAGCTTTCTGAAGCTGTTAAATAGTTGAACTGAACTTTCTGTACCTAAATTTAAATATAGTAATTGAAGCACAACAAAATAGTTGTAAGAGATGCACAAAACATAGGTCATTTTTTAGTTTGGCATTTTAATAAATACCTAAAAAAATTCAAAATATTTTGTATCCAACACACAAGTATCTAAGATATCAACATAGATGGATCTCTGGTATACATATTAAGGTGGAGATCTCATGTCTTAGGTAAGTCAATTTTGTCAGCTTTTATATGGTACCAATAATTATACCATAATTCCAAGTGGTTGGGCCTCCTATTTGTGCTCTTGGGCTTTTCTCCTTTGTATAGGTGTCACTTTTTACACAAGCCCACTTCAAACATCTTTAAGATCTCCTAATTTAGGGGTTCTAGGCCTTTGCCTTTGGGACCATCCATCAGACTTTTTATTTAAAATTTACGTGCTCTCTTTAGTACTTGGGTCTTTTTGGCCGTTTAGCTCAACTCTCCTATAATATATATAGACACACACACATATATGTTTTCCATAGCCAATGCCTTAAAGAACATTTTTTACGAAAGGTTGAATCTAAAATGCTTTTGATTGTGGAAAATATAAACTACCACAAAAACGACTGTAAATTCTTCTTTGAGGGAAATGGCAAAGAGGAGATTAGCTGGCGAGAGAAGGGTGGGGGACAGCTTCTCTTACCAGTTATATGTCTAGTAAAATGCAGAGCAAGTCTAAATAGAGATTAATGATTTAGATTTTAATATTATTTTTATAAAAAAATTTTAAAAAAATTAGAAGGCTCTTATTCTATCACACTCAAGCCAAGAAAATACAAGTTTTGACACAAACAAGAATTTCAAATAAAATAGAGTTAACCACAGGAGGGGAGAAAATGTGGAAAGTGGGTGAAGATTAAATGCATCATCAATGGAGCCCAAACCAACCGAAAATATAACTACTCGGTATGATGATAGATTGGACAAGGTTGAAAAGAATGCTGATGTCTTGATTGTTGAATTTGGTTTTGGAAGAATCAAGAAGTGTTAGTTCAATCGTGCGCGAGTAACAATTCGTTTAACCCACTTAACTCACATTTGGATTGGGTTAAGTTAGGTCAAATTTTTTCAACTTGTCAAGTGGTGGATCGAAAATTTTTCAACTCAACTCAACCCGCCAATTGCCTAATAAATAAATATTGATGTGTTATGTACTTATTAAAATTTAAATTGTATAATGTTAAATTTTAGATTAAATTAATTTTCCTATAGTGATACAACCTAATTGTTGTTGTCTTATTAGATGATATAAATGATAATGTGTGTCTTTGTTAATTTATTTACTTTTATATATTTTGTATCTTGTTTTGGGAAAATGAAAGAAAGAAACATAGAAAAAGAGAGAGAGAGAGAGAAGAAGGAAATAAAAAATAAAAAAAAATTAAAAAAAGCAAAAAAAAAAAAAGACCACCTGCCAACACGAGCTAACTCAACTTGTCAAAGTACGAGTTATGTTAGTTTAAATTCACCATAAAAAAGCAATAACCCAACCTAATCTAACATAATTAAATTTGATTGGATTAGGTTAAAATTTTCTCTTCATTCAACCCAATCTGAGCATGTAGGTTAAAATTTTCTCCTCATTCAACCCAATCCGACTCATGCTCACATATAATATTGGGCCTCATTCAAATCCTCTGAGCTCAAAACAAGTCAATTTATATGAAGACTTTAGCTACAATAGGCTACATTAGACTTGATAAAATTTTTGTATCCTATTATAAGTTTTTTTTTATTTTTTATTTCTTTTTGTCCTAACATACATCATCTTGGATGATTTCGACGCAGAGAATTTTAATTAATTTTTAAAAATATGAGGTCTAAGATGTTAGTTTTCTATATTTGGTACGCAAGTAGAATAAATATTATTAGAAATGCAAGAGGCTTGTTTGGAAATGATGGTAGGGTTTCAGAAGATTGGGCATTGTTAGAATTGGTAGAAGTCGAGGAACTCATGGTGAGAAAATGAAGGCTCTCATACTAGTGAGAAAACAGAGTAATAAGCTGCAGAAAATGGTATATCCAATTACTGTCATGTTCGTATATGTATAATAGAGTATTACATCTTCACAGAGAAAATATGTATACAATGTATACAACTAAACTCCTGAAAATAAGGGAATGGTGACACTTGTGATAACAACCTTCTTGTGCTGGCTACCTGACTCATTACAGAGATAATGATACCTAGCTCTAATCTCACAAATAAGTTGGCATACAAATTGATCTCAAATATATATAAGCTACAAGCTGGCTAGTTGTGTTGGCTAGATTGTGCCAGCAAAATGCAATGTAGAACTTAACTCTTTTGATATAACAAATTGGAGCCTGATACTAAGCATTTGATAACTTTTTCTCATAATTCAAAATTTTGCTTATTTATTGTGTTTGCAGATTTGTAATAAACAGTCTGTTGTAATCCTCACTTTCTTCTCCTCTGCGACTCTCTTCTACTCTGCTTCTGGTGTTCTACTGATATTTTACTGTTATTCTGAATGTTATCACACTCTCAATGAAAGCACCGAATTTGTAATAAACAAATACCTAACCAGTAGTAGTGATAAGAAATATATGTTTAATCACTTGGTTTCATTACTATTTATTAGTGTGCTGATCATCTGCAGTTATGTTTGATACCTAGAAACAGCAGAGAATTATAACATTGTTTGAATTTCCTTGAGAGATATCTAAAATAAGATCATTTTTGGCAACATTTTTGCCCTTTTCATTTCTCCTTGTCTTGTAAGGTGTACCAGTTCTCCTAGGAAACAATTTAGGTGTAGCTTCTGTGACGATGGATAAAACATATGGACCTGGCTTCCTTTATTCATTTTTGCAGGTCAAGTCTGGTAGGTTCACAATTAAGAGTAAATGTCCATTTTAATTAAAAGATCCACTCTTTTTCATCTATCAAATTTAAGTGTTGAACGAGCTAGTTTTTATCAATTACACAATTAGTACAAATTAGTCCTTTGTAAAATTAAATAGTATATTTACTTTTTTTATTGAAGAATTGACACAATAATGTTTCATAAGTTCATAAATATAGAAATTGAATAGTATACAATTAAACTTTTGAAGATTAAACAAGTGATTCTTGTATATCTTTTAAGAACTAAATTGTTAATATGGTCATAAATTAATAATTTAGTCTTTAAAAAATTATAGTTATCTCAATTTGATTTTTAAAATATCAAGTGTCTCAATTTAATATTTAAAAATTACATTTACCTTAATTTTGTTATTTTTGTTGCTAAATTGCACATATTTATCATTACTGAATCTCAAATTTTTATTACAAATGGACAAAATTTTGACAAGTGCAATCTTATAAGGACCAAAATTGAGGTAATTATAATTTTTTAGCAACTAAATTAGTAATTTTCTAAAATATTTACTATACTCTCATACTAAAAAATTAATGCTTTCTCTGTTTATGTTTTTTTCAATTAATAAATTATTCTCACGTAAAATTGATTATTTGGACCATCATTTAGTTAAATTGAATTATATGAATTTTATAAAATATTATAGCATTGTAATAAAACATAAATAAAAATACTATTAAATTATTGAACACTATATAAGTATCGAAGTGGTCCAAAGTCCCAACTTTTTTGTAGTTAATTAGAGCCTGCGGAGATTGAGATATTATGTATATATATAATGTAAAATCTGAGAGATGTAAGAAGGTAACAAAATTTAAATGTTTAAAGAGCAAAATGGGCAACCTCTATTCAGACATATGAATGATTTTTTCTTTTTCTTTTTTTTTTCTCTACAGCTGTTTAATAGTAAAATATTATCTATGAAAACACTAGAAAGTTATTGAAAAATATCTATGTGATCTAAATAAACCCAAGCAAAATTAATAGAAACCTAATAAATTTTTGAATATTGATAGTTAAAAAAACATCAACAATATCTACGTTAGTATGCAAGGAGCCAAATGTCATCTTGCGTATCATTTATTATTTTATTATAATTCATCATATTTATTAAACATGATAATTTTAAAATACTATGGTATTTCATTTATTTTCTTGAAATGAAAGTTCATTTGAAGGGACCACAATGTCACCTCTTAATTCAAATCGCAAGTTTTTCCATGCTCATATACAAGTCAAGTCTATTTTGTGGAAAGTGCTAGATCTAAATGGATGGTAACACAATACTGATTAGTTTAAAATGCTCATATTTGTTTTTTGAAATTAAGATTATGAGTTGAAGTTTTGTGGATAAAAAAATAATGTTAGTAAAGTTTTATATTTTTGTAGTTTGATCAGTTTGAATCAAACTGATTTAAATCTACTAAGTTTTAGAATATTGACAAATTTGTAAGTCCAATCATATATATTGTTCTAGCGTTTAAAGAAAGAATTTTTTTATATTGAATTCCAGCTATCTCTAAAAGTAAGAAAAAAATAAAATAGGAATTTTTTGAAATTAGAGACAGATTTAGAGACATAATTATTTAGTCATAAAATATTCTGTCTCTAATCCATTCTTAAAATCATTGGTAGAAGTGGAGGAACTCATGCTAAGAAAATGGAGGCTCTCGAACTAAGTGAGAAAACAGAGTAATAAGCTGAAGAAAATGGTATATTCAATTACTGTCATGTTTGTATATATATTACATAGTATTACATCTTCACAGAGAAATATATATCTTATCTATACAGCCTGTACGACTACATTCCTGAAAATAAGGGAATGGTGACACTTGTGATAACAACCTTGTTGTGCTGGCTAGCTGACTCATTACAGAGATAATGATACTATGTGCCCGTATTTACTGTAAGCTTGTAGTCTTGACTATTAACAAGTCACATCAACATTCTCAAGGACCAAATAGGATACATCTCTGGTCACATTTCTGTTCCATGGCTCATTATGGGGGGATTTTAATGAGATAGCTAGTCCTAGTGAGAAATTTGGAGGCAACTCCCCTTCGCAAACAAAAATGAGTACTTTTAATAATTTCTTGAATGAGGCTAACCTTCTTGATCTAGGATTTGTTGGTCCTAAATTTACATGGGCAAATTGTAGAGATTCTACTAACGTTATTAGAACTAGGATAGATAGGGCTCATGCTTCAACATCTTGGCTTAATGTTTTCTCTGAATCAAAGATCTACCCCAGTTTCTCTCTATCCTTCTAAAAACTAATATGGACTTAATTAAAGAACTGAGACCTTTTAGATTTGAAACTTTTTGGATGAATCACCCCAGTTTTGAGCCTCTAGCTGCTAATATTTGGAAATCTCCTTACTGCATTCTGGACCAGACTATTTTTGATTTCCGATCTGCTCTTAGAAATTGGAACTCTAACCCTTTGGTAACCTCTTTAAAAATACAAACAGAACTAAAGCTCGCCTTTTGGGAATACAAAATTCTCTAGGATCATCAAATGATCAAAACTTAATTAATCTTGAAAAACAACTCCAAACTCATCTGAAACAACTCCTTGAAGATGAAGAAAATATTTGGCTTATGAAATCTAGGATCCAATGGTTAAATCTAAAAGATAGAAACACCAAATTCCTTCACATTACTGCCCTCAATGACAGAAGAAAAATATAATTAATCAAATCTAAAAAAATGATAATTCTTGGATCGCAAATAAAACTGATATTGAAATTGAAATGAGAAATTACCGTATTAACACCTATAAAGAAAATAATGAGAGTGATAACTCTTATCTCCTTCCAAAATCTCACCAACGCCCCACTCATAACCCCCCTTCTGATAATGAGAGTAAGCTTACCTTAGATAAACTTGCTGCTCTTAAAATGCCTGGAGAAGATGGCCTCCATGCCATCTTCTATCAAAAAAATTGGTTCTTAATTAAAGATAAACTTGTTCCAGCTATCCAAGATATCTTTTTGAAAGAAAACATTCCAAATTCTTGGGGAAGAACCCTCCTTTGCCTTATACCCAAAAATAAGAATGCACACAAAACTAATCACTTTACACCACTAGGTCTTTGTAAAACTCACTACAAGATTTTAACCAAAATTATTTCAAACAGAATCAAACCAGCTCTCATGAAACTTATCTCCCCCTTAAAGGGGGCTTTTCTACCTGGAAGACATTCTGATTTATTTATGATAGCCCAAGAAAGTGATGCATTCAATGCATAACTCAAATCAAAAAAATGGATGGTTTATCTGCAAAATAGATATCACAAAAGCTTTCGATTCAATCTCCTGGCCCGTCGCTAAAAAAAATTCTCAATATTACCAACTTTAATTCAAAAACTAAAAATCTTATTATTTCTTGTCTAAAAAACGTAACATATATCCCTATTATAAATGGCAGGAAAATTAATGAATTTTGTCCCTCTAGAGGCATTAGGCAAGGAGACCCCCTCTCTTCTTACATCTTTTTATTAGCATTGAGTTCCTCTCTATCTTAATCAACGATAAAGTTTTTAAAAAAGAATGGACCCCCTTTAAATTCCCAAAAAACCCTCTCCCCCTTTCTCACCTGCGTTTTACAGATGACATTTTACTTTTTGGAAAAGCAACTCAGGAAAATATAATAACCATACATAATGTCCTGAAAACTATCTGTGCTCTTAGCCGACTTGACATTAATATGGAGAAATAAAAAATTTGGACCTCTAAAAAGGTCTCGGATCAAGTGAAAAGCTTTCTAAATTATAACATCAACAATAGAACCTCAAACAATTTAGGATCTTACCAAGGATATCCTCTAAAACACTCTTATAAAACAAGAGATTTTAACTTCATTATTGATAAAATAGTTAAAAAAACTTCAAGGTTGGAAAAAGAACCTTCTTTCAAAAACAACAAGAATTGACCTCATTAAATCTACTGTCACTAATATTTCTAACCACTTTATGAGACCTTTCCTTATCCCTTCAAAAATTCTTAAAAAAACGGATTAAAAAAGGGACTTTCACTGGGGTAATACTAAAAATTCTAAGAAAATTCATACTTTAAATTGGAAAAACATCACGAAACCTAAAAGCTTTGGAAGCCTAGGAATCAAAAAATTTTGAAATCCAAAACAAAAGTTCAATTCTGGGTCAACTCAAGAAGTTCAAAAAAAAAAAAAACCCAACAATATTTATTCTACTACCCTTACTCACAAATATGGATCTCTTTTTACCAAGAATAAGTTCACTAGATCCCTCACAGCAAAACATTTTACAAAACCGATCCCTCTTTATAAATCCTTAACTAGAAAAATCATCAATGATGATGCTAATACCAACTTTTGGTATGAAAACTAGATGGGTGAAATTCTTAGAAAAATTTTTATTGGCCCCCTTCCAAAAAAAGAGGAATTAAGAAAAGTTAATTCTGTTTTACCCTCACACCCAAACTCACTTTAGAACTTCTCTAACCTGCTCGTCACCCTACCCCCCAATATTCTTTATAAAATCAATACACTCCCAATTAATATTAACCCCTCCCCCGATAAAGAAATCTGGAATTGCACTAATGATGGAACCTTCTCTACCAAATTGACCTATAACACCCTTAGTGGAATGTAAAGTAATTTGGAAACTTATAATAACAATATGAAGGAAAATCTTAACCTATCCTGGATCTGGTCTGTTAATTGTCACCCCCGCGAAATCCACTTTCTATGGCAAGGTTTTAGACTGATTCTTCCTACAAAAATTAAACTCTTCAGAACTAATTGCATATCTAACAACATTTACCCCCTTTGTAACCTCCTACCTAAATTTCATAGCCACGCCCTTAGAGACTGCTTCTTTGTCCAACCTATTTGAAATAGCCTCAACCCTCCTAAAAACTTTTTCAATATGCCTTATAAAAAATGGATCAAATATAATGCAACTTGTCTAAACCATCAATTAAATTTCATTCCATGGAACCTTACTTTCCTTTATGGAATTAAAATCATATGGCAAAAAAGAAATTACTCTATATTCCAAAGCCATAAGCCCTTCCCTCTAGTCAAAAAATTTAATTCTAAGGAATTCTATAGAATAAATCATTTAGTTCTGGACCAATCTCCCTATAGCTACCTCATCTCCTAATCCGGTGACCTGTAACAGAGACTCTTACTGGAAAAATCCTCCACATGGCTGGCATAAACTCAACTCAGATGGCTCAGGGAAGAATAAATTCATCGCAACTGGAGGGGTTATCAGAAATCATGATGGTGAATGAACCTTGGGTTATATGAAACTGATTGGAATTAGCACTCCTATACAAGCAGAAGCATAGCCTATGCTCATTGGAATCAATACTGCTATATGCCTCAAACTTCCAAGACTAGAAATTGAAATTGATAGTGAAATTTTATATGATCTCTTACAAAAAGCTGATATTAGTGAACACACTTTGTCTGTATTTATTGAAAATTGTAGGTACTATTTGTCAAGTTTATAGAACTTCAGAATTACTAGAATCGGTAGAAATCAGAACTCTTGTGCAGATACCATGGCAAAGCAAGCTAGGAGGATGAAGGCTAACCACCAAACTTTTGCACAGCCTCCACCTTTTATTACGAAGGATTACCTAAAAGATCTTCAGCATCTCTAAAGTCCTTTTGTTCTTCTTTTTCCTCTTTATCTTTTCTGTTCTTGTTGTTTCTTCTTGTTTTTGGATTGTATTTTTTAGCTTAACTTTGTGAATGATGTTCCTTGGCTTTCTGCAATTTAATCTTCCTTTTCTACCACACATATATATATATATATATATAAGCTACAAGCTAGCTGGTTGTGTCGGCTAGATGACTGTGCCAGTAAAATGCAATGAAAAACTTAACTCTTTTAACAAATTGGATGGTTGCTTCTTCTCTAAATCATCACTTTCTTCTCCTCTGCGACTCTATTCTACGCTGTTTCTGGTTGATGGAGATAATAATACTTAGTCGTCTATTCCTTAGTCATATCATCTACTGTACTTTAATTAATGTAATCACACTATAACCACTTTAGTTATATCATTTATTAGAACATGTGGACAGATAGGAGATAGTTAGCATGTCCCTGAATCTTGTTGTATATATATGTCACTGTACATCAGTAATAATATCAGAATACCTTTACCATTTTCCTTCCTTCTGTAAAATCTTATATGGTATCAGAGGCTTCTGCTTTACAGCAAGGTTTCTTGATTGGAAAATAGCTCTTCAACTCCAAACTCGACTAACGTGAATCAGCTAGCTGCGATTCAGAAAGCTAGTGTGATCTCCTTCAACCACACCTTCTCAGTCAAGCTTGTTGAGAAGAGTTATCTACTATGGAAGCAACAAGCCTTAGCCGCAATTCAAGGTCATAGTCTTGAAAAATTCATAATCGGCGTAGATCTCTGGCCTAAACGGTTTCTCTCTACTGATGTAGCACTCAGGGGAGAAGAGAATCCTGAATATTTGAGCTGGAGAAGATAGGATCAGTTGCTAGTTTCTTGGTTACTGTCATCGATGTTTGAAGATATGCTCACTCGCGTCATTGGATGTGACAAATCCTATCTAATATGGAGAAAGATTCAAGAAGTTTTTGTCTCATAGACAAGAGCAAAAGTTTTCCAGTACAAAGTTGAGTTGCAAAGTACAAAGAAAGAGGGACGAAGCATGAATGAGTATCTTCTGAGGATCAAGGCACTGGTTGATGGCCTTATTGCAGTTAGATCTTCTATTTCTTTTGAAGAACACATTGAGGCTATATTCGAAGGTTTGTCGATAGATTATGATCTATTCATTGCCTCTGTAAATACACGTCTAGAGCCATACACAGTGGGAGAGATCGAAGCTCTCCTAATAGCATAAGAAATCTGGTTCGATAAGCATTCCAAAGAAACAAACACTGGTGAGAAATTGTCAACCAATGTTGCAACAAGTGAAGTAAAGGAAAAACCAAATAATGAGAAGTCAGTACAAACCTCTGTCCAGCATGGTCGGGAAGGTAATTCGAATCAAAATAATCGCGGAGGTCGAGGCTTCAACAGGGCTCATGGAAGAGGTAACAAAGGAGGTGGTCGATTTATTGTTTGTCAGTTGTACAATCACACAGGCAATACTTTTGTCAATTTCTATCTTCAGTTTGATCAGAGTTTTCAGGTATATTATAGTGGAAATTTTTACTCGTCTAATATGCAACCTAGACCTACTGTCAATTATGCCGCCATGTATACTAGTCCAGAGACACTTACTGATCAAGCTTGGTACCCGGATTCTGGTGCATCCAGTCACATCACAGCAGATAACAACAATCTAATGAGGAAAACAACATACACATGTGGTGAGCAGGTATTTGTGGGCAATGGTAAGGGTATCCCAATCAAAAATATTGGTTATTCATGTGTTCAGTCCACTTTACATCCTAACTTTCCTTTACATCTCAAAAATTTATTTCATGTTCCTCAAATTACCAAAAATCTTGTGAGTGTATCCAAACTTGCCCAAGACAATAGAATTTTCTTTAAATTTCATTCTAATTGTTGCTATGTTAAGTCTCAGGACACCAAAGCAGTGCTTTTGGAAGGGACCATCAATGCTAAGAACTCTATGTATTTGACAATTTCATCCTTCAGCATAAAGAAATTTGTGCTTCACAATCCCCTCAGTCACAGCTCTCTTTGAAGAACTCCATTCAAGCATTTACTTCTGTCAGTTCTACTTCCTCTGCATCTTTATGGCATCTCAGGCTTGGTCATCCCAGCTCTACTGTAGTAAATAAAGTTCTGACCTCTTGTAATCTCAAAACTTCAAATAACAAAATTTTTCTTCCTTGTAATGCTTGTATGCAAGGGAAGGCCCATAGGTTGCCTTACTATACCTCATATACTGTTTACACTCAGCCTCTAGAACTTATTTTTTCTGACCTATGGGGCCCTGCCCCCTTACATCTTCTAATGGAAATAGATACTATATGAGTTTTGTTGATGCATATTCCAAATTCACGTGGATTTTTCTCATCAAGTATAAATCTGAGGCACTTGCTACCTTTGTGCACTTCAAAAAGTTAGTTGAAAATCAACTTGGTACATCTATGAAATCTATTCAAACAGATTGGGTGTGAGTATCAGTCATTCACAAAATTTCTGGCTAATAATGGTATTATTCAATGAATTATTTGTCCTCATGCACATTCTCAAAATGGGACTATTGAAAGAAAACACTGTCATATTGTTGAAGTTAGTCTCACTATAGTTGCTCAATCTTTAATGCCATTACAATATTGGGAAGATGCTTTTGTCACATATGTTTATTTGATAAATAGGCTACCTTCTATTGCTTCTCAAGACAATTTAACTCCCTTGCAAAGTCTGTTCCATACTAAACCAGATTATCTCTTTCTTAAAGCTTTTGGTTGCTCTTGTTATCTGCTTCTTAGCCCCTTTAATAGACACAAATTAGATTTTCAGTCAGCCGAATGTGTTTTTGTGACAATCAAAGTGCTGTAAGTCTTGCACATAACCCAGTTTAGGATGGACGTTCTAAACACATGGAGATTGATCTCTTTTTGGTTCGGAGAGAGTAGTTAGTAGACATATCAGAGTTGCTCATCTTGCATTAGAAAATCATATTGCTGATGTTCTTACCAAACCTCTTGCTTGCACTCGTTTTCTCTGGTTTAGGGACAAACTCAATATGTCATCTGACAAGCCCACCTTGAGTTTGAGGGGGAATGATGGAGATAATAATACTAAGTCGTATATTCCTTAGTCATATCATCTGCTGTACTTTAATTAATGTAACCACACTATAACCACTTTAGTTATATTAGTTATTAGAACACGTGGATAGTTAGGAGATAGTTAGCGTGTCCCTGAATCTTGTTGTATATATATCACTGTATATTAGTAATAATATCAAAATACCTTTACCATTTTCCTTCCTTCTGTAAAATCTTATACTTGTGTTCTACTAATATTTTACTATTATTTTGAATGTTATCACACTCTCAATGAAAGCATAAAATTTGTAATAAACAAGTAACTAACCTATAGCAGTGATAAGAAATATATGTTTAATCACTTGGTTTCATTACTACTTATTCGTGTGTTGATCATTTGCAATTATGTTTGAAACCTAGAATTATAACATTGTTTTAATTTCCCTGAGAGATATCTAAAATAAGATCATTTCTAGCAAGATATATTAATTTGAACAAATTTAATTGTTTCTTGGTGTTCTTTTCATTTTTTCCCTTTTCATTTCTCGGTATCTTGTAAGGTGTACCAATTCTTATAGGAAACAATTTAGGTGTATCTTCTATGACAATGATTCACTGAAAAACATATCAACACGCTATGGTGGGGCTACTGGTACATAAGAGAGCAAGGAAAATATTGTGGCAATGACAAGGACAATGAAATATAGCCTTAATTTCAATATGGAGAAGTTTTAAGAGTACTATAGCCTTAATTTTGCTCTTTGTATATTCAAAGACAATGAAATGTCTGGTTAACATTTTCATATCTCTATTTATTGTAGGGCTTAATCTGGCATGGTGAATTTTGATTAGGGTAGGAAAGTAAAAACATTCATGAAAATTTTATTATGCATTGTTGAAAGAGTTCGCATCATATATTTATACTTGTTAGAGTTGTCTTACATTTGTATTTTTTAAATTCCACTATTAGAATATGTTATTCATAATTATTAAAATCGCATTTCAAATTATAAATTACTAAGTCAAATTATGAATCATGATTCATAAATCATATCGAATCACAAGATTCACAAACATACTAAAAAAATTATTGATATGTTTTATAACATAAATAAGATACTTAATTTCATAAATTTAAACCATAAGTAAGTCATAAGCAAGCCTCATACATACAAAAAGTGGGTAATATTTAATGTCAATTCATATTTCACAATAAGTCAATTAATCAAATGACTCACCATAAATTGTAGGGCAGAATAGAAAAAATTTTGATTGTAGTTGTTGAAGTTGAAATTTTTAGTTTTAAAGTTTACTTTTGAATTTTGATTTTAAATTGATATTATTGTTGGGATTGTTTTACATAATCACAAACTAAACAGAAAAATTCATAGAATAACTCAAATGTGGAAAATTTCTTAAATCTGTAATCTACTGTTTGTTGATCGTGATAAGTAATAGAAACACAATAGAAAACGTTAGAGCACATACCTTGATCCATTGTGAACCAAAAAGAGAATCAAAGAAGGGTTGGCTCTTCTAAGAAGATATGAGGTTTTCTTTCAACTCACTTTTCTGATGGAAAAAAAAATGAACCTCTCAAAGTTCAAAGTGAACTAACCTCATATAACCTAGGGAACCATAACTTATAAGCATCTACCCATAAGTCGACCCATAGATTGACCCATTTTATAATAACACCCCATCGCTATTATTATTTAGGGTCAGGCATCTACACATAAAATATTTTCACTAACACCTAGACCAAATAAAATATATATCAAATAGGTCCCTAAACACAAATTAATGAAGATTTTATAATGAATCTAATTAAGGTAGCATTAATATATATACCCTAAAAATATGTTGATATATACAATAATTAATATGTCAGTCCACACAAATATCTATTAGCGTTAATAGTTATTTATAAAATAAATAATAAATATATATAATATATTTATAAAAATAATGCCAACAAATCTCCCACTTGGACAACATATGATTCTGAAATTGTATATTCACATATCATACATATATATATAAACTTAAAGTGTGCACATTTGCTATCTTACAGATATATCACATACAATCTCGTTCACTAACTATATTAGCATAGAACCAAAGAGGCTTTCGTAACCAGTTGAATTGGAACTAAACCCAACAATGATCATAGTATAGCTAATGACATAGATCAAGCTTGGATGTGTAGCATGAAAATTACATGTCTAGGATCTTCATACATTCCTATTTCCAACTGGTTCCTACACTTTCTCTACTTTATGCTAAACAGCAGTTGCTAAACCGCATTGAGAAAGCATAACACATATGTCCAAAGTTCACACACACAAACACAAAATTATATATGAATAAATACACAATCATATATATATATATATATATATATATATATATATATATATATATATATATGTATGTATATATATATATATATATATATCTCAAATGTCACAAAATAAATACACTGATCAAATACAAATAAAATGCACAACACACACTTAGATATCTAAAGGTTTGTCCATACCCATATGAGCCACATGCTCATTAAAAACTCTATGTGGTAAACCTTTGGTTAGTGGATCCGCAATCATATGATCAGTACTAATGTGTTCTACAGACACAATATGACTCTGAACCCTCTCTCTAACAACCAGAAACTTAATGTCTATGTACTTCAACCTAGATGAACTTCGGTTGTTCTTAATGAATAGCTCGGTGGCTCTACTATCACAGTACAATCTCAAAGGCCTCTTAATGCCCTCGACTATCTGTAAAACTGTAATGAAGTTCCTCAGCTAAATCGCCTGGTTAGATGCCTGATAGCAGGCTACGAACTTAGCCTCCATGATTGAAGAAGTTATAAGTGTCTATTTGACACTTTTCCAAGAAATAGCTCCTTCAGCTAATATGAAGACATAGCTTGATGTAGATCTACTCGAATCCACGCATCCAGTAAAGTCAGCATTGGAATTTCCCACGACCTCAAGTCGATCCGACTTCTAATAAATGAGTATGTAGTCCTTCGTCCTCTGAAGATACCTCATAACCCTCTTTGCTGCCTTCCAGTGAACCATACTAGGGTTACTTTGGTATCTACCTAACATTCCCACAATGTAGCTAAATCCGGACGCGTACACACTTGTGCATACATGAGACTACCACAGTCGAGGCATATGGGATTTTCTCCATTTCCCTCCTCTTTATGTCCAATTTAGGACATTGAAGCAAGTTAAATCTATCGCCTTTGGCTACGGGTGTGTCACCCGATGCACAATCCTTCATCCTAAAACAGCTCAAGACTTTCTCAATATATGTCTTTTACGATAAATCCAAAGTTTTTCTGGTACGATCCTTATGGATCTGAATCCTCGGAACAAAAGACGCTTCACCAAGATCCTTTATCTCAAATTTGCTAGAAAGAAAGGATTTTGTTTCATGCAAAAAAGACATATCATTACTAGCTAACAGTATGTCATCGACATACAGAACTAGTATCATAAACTTGCTCCCACTCATCTTGAGATATATGCACTGATCAACTGGATTCTCTTGGAATCCGAAAGATGAAATCACCTCATCAAATTTCCGGTACCACTACCAGGATGCCTGTTTAAGACCATAAATTGACCATTTTAGCTTACAGACAAGGTGCTTTGAATCTTTCAATTCAAAGTTCTTTGGCTGCACCATGTATATAGTTTCTTCAATGTCTACATTAAGAAATGTTGTTTTCATGTCCATTTGATGTAGCTCTAAATCATAATGAGTTACAAGTGCCATAATGACTCTAAATGAATCCTTCATAGAAACTAGAGAGAAGGTTTCCTTAAAGTCAATGCCTTCTTTCTAAATTAAACCTTTGACTACAAGACGAGCTTTATATCTTTCGATATTACCATTTGAGTCTCTTTTTGTTTTAAATACCATTTACAACTAATTGGTCTCGCACCATGTGGTAATTCTACTAAGTCCCACACCTCGTTGTCAGCCATGGATTTCATCTCATCCCTCATAGCCTCTATCTACTTTTGAGAGTTATTACATGACATAGCCTTCCTACAAGTGATTGGGTCATCATGCATGCCTATGTCAAATTTGTGCTTTTACAAGAAAACGACATAGTCGTTTGATGTAGTACTCTTCTTCTCTCTAGTGGATCTTCTCGAATGCACTTCCACTTGAGGTTGTTGTTGCTCTAATTCAAGTTCAGGAGAATCAATCTCTTGATCCTGAATAAGAGTGATATCTATTATGTTTCTATGGGTTCCTCATTCACAGGTATAACCATCTCTGGTAATATTACCTAATCACTTATCCTTGTGACCATAGTAGGAATCAAGGTTTTAAATTGCGGTTGCAGTTATGTTGCGGGTTACTGCGATTGCAGGTGTTGCGGACACTGCGATGCGGTTGCGGTTGTTGCGGCCGTGAATTTTTTTTACAAGTTGCACAAATATATAAAATAATATATATAATTATTGTAATTTTAATATTACAAATATATGTGTGTGTATAACATATTATATTTAATATCTATATTAATTTAATATATATATATATATACTTTATACAAACACATTAATATGACTTGAAAAATTTAAGAAACATAAATACTTAATATCACTTCAAATATTTTGAAATTTAATTAAAACTATCACCAAAAATAATTATAATTAAAATCAAAATTAAAATATAATTGGTACATGTTTTCTTTCTATCTTGAAAAAATCAGCCCCCTTTAATAATACACGTGTGTTCTGGGTTTTCAAAAAGTTGGAATAAATTAAAAAAGCAGAACAAGAATGACGTGGACAAAATGGAAGCATCAGATTTGGTGAATGGAGATGAGATTGATTGAAATTGAGTGTGTGCAATTGGAAGGCAAATGCAGACAACCTATTCCTATTTGGCCATATCACAATGACCCATTCTGATGATATCAAGGGCTAAGATTTGTTGAAGACATCCCTTAATCCTTCTCTCCTCATGTTCTCCAGAAGCTTCGAAAAGAAGCTTTCCTTCTCTCCTTTGCCTCCATTCTCCCCAGAAGGTGCATGAGTGAAGAAACCATGGCCACGGTGGCCGAAAATAACCAAAGCAACATAGAAATAGATCGGGAAGAGGGAAACCAATAAATCAAATCGGACAACAGAGGAAAACAGAGGAGCTGATCTGAGGCTGTAAAGTGTGGAGAAACAGAGATGAACGAAAATGACCACAGGAGATCTCCAGCTAGCGGCGATGGCAACCAAGCAGGTAAGTCGATCTCTCTTTCTCTTCCCAACTTGGATCTTGATCTGCCATTAAGCTGATTTTTTTTTGTCTATAAAATGCAATAGAACGGCATTACAGCCGCAACACCGTTCTGTTGCGGCCGCAACGACATTCAGTGGCGGCACAAAAGGGAGATTTTGAATCACCCTGCAATTACGAGGCGATGCGGATGCGGTGACCACTGCATTCGTAATATTGCGGCCGCAACGTGGCGTTGCAGACGCAATTTGAAACCATGGTAGGAATACTAGTATATTCATCTTCAAACACAATTTCTCTAAGTTGATCACTCTCACTAAGACCAACATCCTCAATAAATTGGCATTCCTGGTCTCAAAGAAGGACCTGGTCAAAGCGTCATAAAACTTGAAATCATTTGACCTCTCAGGATACCCTACAAAGAAGTAGCTCACAGTGTGTGAGTCCAGCTTTCTCTCATTAAGCTTGAACGACCTAGCTTCAGCTGGACAACTCCAGACATGAAAGTGCCTAATACTAGGCTTCCTACCCGTCCACAACTCATATGGGGTCTAATGTACTGCTTTACTTGGTACCTTGTTAAGGATATATACCACAGTCTTTAGAGCCTCACCCCAAAGTGACTCTGGTAAAGAAGAATGACTTTTCATACTTCTCACCATGTCTTTAAGTGTATGATTGCACTATTCAGCTACATCACTTTGACTTGGAGTCCCCTACATGGTGTATTGTGGCACGATCCTACAATCAGCCAAAAATTTGGCAAAAGGCCCTGGACGTTGTTTCCCTAATCTAACATATCTACCATAGAACTCACCTCTACGGTCAGATCTGACAGCTTTAATTTTCTTGCCTAGTTGATTTTCAACTTCAGCTTTGAAAACTTTAAACACGTTTAATGACTGAGATTTCTCATGTAACAGGTATATATAATCCATATCTAGAGTAGTCATATATGAAGTTGGCAGAAATAGCATATCTAGAGTCTAACTAGCTCTAGAAGTACCTGTTCCCTTAACTTTAGTCATTTTGCCCTTAATGCATTCAATGCAAATATCCATATCTTCGATATTGGATACTTGCAAAATGCCTTCAGAAATAAGCTTTTGCATTCTCTGTTTACAAATATGCCCCAAACGCTTATGCCATAGACTAGAAGAATTATCATCAGTTAATCTACGTTTAGTACCAATATTCACAGAATGCATATTTTTAAAGCTTCAGATTTAACACAATTTAAGTAATATAGATTATCAATCAATGAACCAGAAGCAATTAACTCAGAATTTAAGAACACACTGAATATTCCATTACCAAATGAACAAGTGTACCTAAATTTGTCCAAACAAGAAACAAAAATTAAATTAAGTCTAAAAGACGGTACAACAAAAGTGTTCTGTAATTCTAAATAATGTTCATTTCCTAATGATAATCTAAATACACCAACAACTTCCACAGCAGCTCAATTGCCATTGCCTACATAGATGTATCTTTCACCATCAATTGGCCTTCAGTTGGTTACGCAATCATGCAAAGAAATACTAATGTAAGTAGTAGCACTAGAATCTAACCACCAAATATTTTTAGGTACTAAAGCCAAATTAACTTCAGAACTGACAAAGTTAAGATGCATACCCTTTTTGTCCAACCATGCAATGAACTTGGTGCAATCTTTCCTAAGATGTCCAGTCTTCTTGTAGAAGAAACAAGTCATACCCACATCTTGTTTCTTCTTGCCCTTTTGCTGAGACGCCGCAGGCACTGCATTATCCTTCTCATTGGACCTCTTCCTTTTAGTAGAAGAAGTCTTAGTACCAGAAGAAGTTGCTAAGTGAGCACTCTCGACCTTGTCATGCTTGAGTCTCTCTTCCTCTTGCACACATTGAGCAATGAGCTCATTCAATGTCCATTTTTCTTTCTGAGTGTTATAGGAAATTTTGAACTGACTGAATTGAGGAGGAAGAGAAATCAAAACTAAGTACATGAGTATGTCTTCAAACAACTCTAACTTAAGTGCCCTTAGTTTTGTGACAAGGTAAGACATCTCCATGATGTACTCTCGAATATTTCCTTTTCCCTTATATCTCATTGAAACCAGCTTAGTCAAGATAATATTGGTTTTGACCTTTTCGTTTGGTACGAACCGGTCTGAGATCTCTTTAAGGAAACTATTAGCATCCTTATCTTCCAAAATCCCATCACGAATGGACTCCGGAATAGTGTGTTGCATGATCTGTAGACTCATGCGATTTGTACGTTCCCATTTCTCAAATGCAGCCTTTTGATTAGCAGTGCTACTGCTAGTCGAGGCTGCTGGGCATTCCACCCTGAATGCATGGTCAAGATCCATACAACCAAGCACAGTCATTACGTGCTCCTTCCACTTTTAAAATTAGTCCCATTCAACATAGGGATATTTTGCATGTTGGTAGAAATAGCAGATACTACATACAACAGAAAACAACCAATAACATGCTCAGGATAATACTCATATATACATCATACACAAAGTTATATAGTCTTAAACATGTGAAACACAACATAACTCTATTTAACAAATTAGAGATATAACACAAAATTCACATGATCACATAAGGTTTTAATCATTTTTATAGATGTCTAGTACATCACCACCTATCAGTCTTTGGACAAAATAAATTAATGTATGTTAGTGGCACTCTCTACACAAATATAGTCAATCAATGTAAAACTCTTACACTTACTTAACACATGCCTTCCTTTAGGTCGACATACACTAAATAGGTTTCTCAAATAAGTCATACAATGATTAGCTAACTTAAGTCTGGCCTACCAAATTCCTTTGGGATATTTAATATGCATAGACTTTTGCATAATTTTCTTGTTAAAATTAAGTCAATTTTACCTAAATTAGCTATTGTGGTAACTATATAGTTTACATTAACCTAATTTTAACAAGAAAATCTATTTTAGATTGATTAGAATTCATGAAAAAAACCATATGATGTGATTAAAAAAAATTTTTTTTTAAATTTCAGTCAATGGTCAACGACCTAAACACAAATTAATGAAGATTTTATAATAGACCTAATTAAGATAGCATTAATATATATGTCCTAAAAATATGTTGACATATACAATAATTAATATGTCAGTCCACACAAATATCTATTAGCGTTAATAATTATTTATAAAATAAATAATAATATATTTATAAAAATAATGCCAACAATTATTCCTTATTTGAGGCTGATTGAAAATCTCCCATTGGCTCTCCATATATCGATCAACACTTACTCTGGAAGCTTTATATCACAATATACAGAGCCACTTTCTGCCTGTTAGCTTATTTTGTGCTGGATCCTCAAACATACAGAATGATCTTATAAAGCTTTTGCCATTTATATGCTAAAAGGCCATGTCTATGCTGGTTTGACTCAGAAAAAAAAAAAAGATAAAAGATTCTTTTTGGAGTTGGGTCGCTTTGGGTCGCAAAGAACCCAACATTGTGATCCAACTGGAAGACATCAAATACCATGAAAATATTCAACCATTCTTCTCTTAAAAGATAGTATTGTTGGAACAAGATTCACCTCATGATGTAAGATAGTTTAGAAGATGTTCGCATCTTTTAAATCAACAACCCCCTAAGCAAATGGAAAATGAACAAGGCTTCTTTATCCTTGGATTTCTTCAGCCGATCCAAGCATTTTTAGGATGTATGTCAACTCCTGGCTTAGGATTTCACTCCTTAACTATCACTTTATGTACATTGAGTAATATTACATTTTAAATTATAATTATTTAGAAATCGCAACCATTCCATTTTCTTTTGAAGAATTGACTGAGTTCTTATAATTCAAATTTAATTGTATGTAGCACATAAAATTGCTAGAATGTAATTCTAAAAAATATTGTTAAAATTATATAGTTTGTACAAAACAATTTTAAAATATTTCACAATATTGCATCTTTATATTTGGTTATGACACAACATTCATAGGAATCATAGACAAATTTTTAAAAATCGCCTAAACTATCTTTTGCTAAGAAATCATTTTTTCTTATGACTCAATTCTTAATTAAAAAAGTAATAAA
This sequence comes from Biancaea sappan, assembly GCA_037074585.1. Lineage (NCBI taxonomy): Eukaryota > Viridiplantae > Streptophyta > Magnoliopsida > Fabales > Fabaceae > Biancaea > Biancaea sappan. The sequence goes on along the minus strand of CM073493.1, from coordinate 66,831,565 downwards.
AATAGTTGCGGTACAATGATGCTAGCGGTCTTGATGATTTTTATAGTAATTAATGGTAAGTAATTAGCTTAGTCTTTCTCTCAAACAAAACATTCCCATGACAAAACATTTAGACCCCTCTAGTTGGGTGGGGATGAAAAGATAAAATTTGTTAGTTGTATGTTTGGAAATTTATTATCTAGTTATATATCATAGAAAAGCATTTCAAATGTCACATTTTTAATTATAATAGAATATTTCACTTACCATAATCATCCGAATAGCAAAAAAATAACTTATCCAAGATCCAAAGAAATAAGCCCATAAGTTAATACAACATTTATATTATTTCATCATACTATATTACTATTAGGATACAAGTTCAACTTTAAGAAAAGTAGTTTATTCATACTACTGCAAATAGATGCTTAACAAAGAAACAAAAAAAAAAAGGAACAATAACTATAATAAGATTTTAATAGTTATTCAAACTCATGGTACATTTACCAATGTGCTCAAACTTGCTATTATGCTAAGTTGACTATTTCTTATGTACTATTTCTCATATCATATAATGTTAACTACTTCAAATGCCAATGCAATAGATAAGTAATTGAATAGCATATATAATGCAGATTAGAACAAAAAGGAATATAAAGTAAAGATTACATATGATAATAAGAAATCATTACCTAGTGTATATATGTCTTAATCAAACAATGGAAGAAGGGGAGACCAACTATATATAAAGCTGCCTTTTCAAGTGATGATGATCACAAAATGATGATAGTGAAAGTAAAGCATTGGGAAACCATTCCTTTCCCTTTATCGTTGCCCCAAATCATTTGCCTCTTGGCATTGAATTTATTTATTATAGCAGCTGAATTTATATATATTAATGGCATTGAATGTGTCTGTTGCTGCAAAAACTTTCTTGGGAAGACCTGGGCCCACTGAATACAAAAGAATTAGAGCAGCTTGAGTGACAACTGGACTCATCTCTCAAGCAAGTAAGGTTCACTAAGGTAATAAAATGTTTTTTAACAGCATGGTACGTCATGGTGATTGTGAACAAATATAATGAAAACATTTCTATTTCACACTCTTACAATGGTTCACAAATTTTGTTTTCTTTAGTTGAGTACATGAACCACAAGTACAAAGTTCATTACTTTAGGTCTTGAATTTTTGAAAAAAAAAAGTAATTTCCAAGGTTAATAAACAATAAAAACGGAAAAAAAATTAGGATAGAGCATAAGTTCCATGGTTAATTTATGCTGTTCGGTTATTTTATATAAATGATGGTGAGTGGTTGAAAATGAGTGCTTGAGGATGTGGAGAAGTGGTGAGATGTGTGCTCTGCGAACAGTAAGGTGAAGGGGAGTTGCCAAAAACCATTACTGAGTCAAAATGGTGAAGAGGAGGGTGTTGTATGTGTACATTACTGAGGTTGTACTCTTTCATATATTTTGTGTTCTTAAAAAAGAGATGCAACAAAATATTGATGATTTCGCCCAAATAATAAAAGAAAAAAAAAGATTAGTGAGAGATCTGATGGTAGGCATTCTCAGATATTTGAGCAGTCATGTTTGCTCTGTTTTATATCAGTTTGCTCTAGTGTTAATATTTTAGTCTTGTTTTTCAAGTCAAAAAGGACATCTTGAGGAGTGGTCTAAGTGACCTTTATGGGCTACTTGATATATCGAGAATATTTGAAGTCTTTGAAGTGACTTTGAATGTTCCAGTAAATATAATATAAGCAAAAAATTAGCAATTTGAGAACTCTACAAACTTTGAGAACTCATTATGCGAAAATGACCAACTTAACACTACTAGAAAAACCTCAGTTAGCAACGGAAATTAGCGACGGAAAAATTCCATCGCAAATTCCGTCACAAATTCGTCACAAATTCCGTCGCTGATTTGAAATTACAACATAAGGAATCTGCGACAAATTCTGCGACGGAAAAATTCCGTCGCTGATTAATTTTCCGTCGCTAAAATTAGGGACGGAATTTTCCGTCACAAAACTCCTTGGGAAAGTATTTTTTATTTTGCGACGGAAAATTTCGTCGCAAAATTTCGTCACAAATATTTTTTCTGTCGCTAAATTTCGTCGCAAAAAATTTTTAATTTTGCAATGGAAAATTCCGTCGCAAGAATCCGTCACAAAATATTTTTAGTTTTGCGATGGAAAATTCCGTCGCAAAAAATTTGTAAATAAAATAAATTATTTATAGATTAAATACATTAAATTAATTAAAAATATTTTTAGATTAAAAATTAATTAAAAATTAATTATTTAATTACCTTTCATTAAATTTTTATTTTTAAATAAAATAAATTATAATTTTTCTCTAATAATAATACTTCTTATAATTTTTATTCTTTTCATTAAATTTTATTATTTCCAGTATTCCCTCCTCTATTTTTTCACCTTTCCCTTCTAAATTTCTAACCCCACCTTTTCTTTTCAATACTCCCTCTACTAATTTTTCTAATATCCCCAATTATAATCTCATTTCTCCCCAATTGAGTGTGACAGTGTAACTCCCTAGGTTTTTGAGGTAACATATGGTGAGCCCTTGAAAATTTTTTAAAAAATATTTAATTTTAAAAATTTGAGATTTAAAGTTTTATTGTGGAAATAAAGAGGAATTTCATCCAAAATAAATAAATAAATAAAGAGGAAGAAAAGCAAAGGGAGTAAAGCAAGTGCAAGGAGAAATAAATTCTCAACACTCAGAACGCAAAGCAAAATAATAATAATAATAATAAAGAAACCGCCAGGGAGCCACACCCTTCTTTCACTTTCCCTCTCTCTCTCTCTCCCTCTCGCCCTCTCTCTCTCGGCCGAGCCTCAAAGAGGCACTGCTTCTCCCGTTCTCTCTCCTCTCCAATGTGCCTTCTTCGCCACCGTTTTTTGGAATCGAGTTTCCATTCCTCGTCGCTCGGATGATTCTGTCTCCTCCGATTTCAGTCTCCGTCATTCTTGGATTTCTGCTGCTCTTCTGTTTGGAATGTGAAGCTGAAGGCTAAGGTAAATGAGATGTAAATCTCTCTTGTTTTCTTTTTTTTCCTTATTTTAAATTCTTTTAAAAACATTTTGGCTCCGTTTGTTTACCGAGAAATCTGAGGAAAATGCAATCTAGGATTGGTAATAATGTGAGGGAAAATGAGCCAGATTCTCGCGTGATTTGTAACTTGGGAGATGCACTCATGGTTTATGTTTCTGGACGTTTTGGTATTTTACGAATTCGTTCCGAGAGGAATCCGAGATTTGATGAATGATGATTGAGAATGGAATCACAGAAATTAGAATGACTTTATTATTTCCTTTCGAAATCTTTGACAATTTTTTCCCCTTTCGATTGCTAATATTGATTTGTGGTCTTGCGTTTGGTGATTTAAAGCATATGTAGTTTGCTTTGCTGCTTTTTTTTTTTGTGCAGTTGTTGTTGAAGTATTGGTTCAAAATGAATGATGGTAGACCAATGGAGGTGCATTACATTGACGCTGGTTTTCCGTATACTTTTACTGAAAGCTTTATGGAGTTCTTCGAAGGCCTCAATCATGTCCCAGCGAATTATGCCCATTCTAGACTAATTCCTGATCAGGTTGTACTTATACATATTTTTTTCCAAATCTGAATGTTATCTTTTCATTTTAGAAATGAATGCTAAGTGCTAATTATAGAATATGTTGCTGGATGTTAATAGTTTCTGCCTAAACGTTGTAGATCTCTACTGTCCATGAACGGGGAATGAGCAGTGTTGTTGTACTTACATAATTTGTGTGTTCCCCAAATTGATGTTTGGTCTTATGAGTAGTTTTACTGGAAATTTGGAGAGGAAAAGCAGAATTCTCCCTCTTAAACCCACGGTTTTGAGCTTAAATTTTAGGCTTTATGTGTGTGGTAGTTGATCATGGGAGACAAGTGGAATTTTATGCTTATTAAATGTACGTCTAGTTCCCTTGTATTCAATGAACATCTCATGTGTTGTGAGTATCTAGCCCACTCATGGAGTATCTTTCAATGATTTTAAAGTTACATCATGAATACATGTATTATGATTTATGATGTTTGTGATTGTGGAGTGTCAAAGGATAAAAATTTAACTTAGTCTACATTCCATTCTTTACTCAATGCTATTTGTTGAGTGCATGAATAATGTGCTATTGTTTTATGTCAATGCTTGGAAGCCTAGTTGAAGGAAAGTGCAGAATTTTCCTTGGTTTTGACCTCCCTTTTCATGTCTTTGGAGCTAGTAAGGTTTTGGATGAATGTTTGAGAGTTGTTTGCCTTTTTATCATCCTAAGAACTTGAGAAGTTGAGAAGTTAATACTAATTATGTTAAGACAAGAATGAAAGGGTCTTTTAATTAATGATTCTTCCTTTTATGCCCAATGTTTAATGCATCATCATCGGTTGGTTCCCTTTCCCTTTGTTCACTATTTGGCTAGAATAGTTGAGCTATAAATTGAAATAAATGAGGATGAGTTATGGGAAATATGGGATATGGTTGTATTGTTTGTTGGGTTCCATTTGAAACTAATTTTCTGCCGAAAATTTTGCACTAAGGGCCATAAGAGGAAAATATGACAGCTTTTGATGTTATTAGTTTTATGTGTCTTTGAATGACCAAATCCACTCCTAAAATCATGAAACTTTGTGGAAAGGTTCTTTATATTGTGATAAATTGATCTGGAAAGTTTTAAGTTAAATAATGCTGGTTTTCTTGGTCAAATAAGCATGAGAACATCACTTGTGCAGTACAGAGGAAAATCTGAACAATTTAGGAATTTGGTTTGGTTATGGGAGTTAAAGGTCTCTTTTTGACCTGAAATTTTTATAGCATTTAGCCAAGACATAATGCTAATGATCTGAAAAGTTTTATTGCATTTGTATATGTCTAAGATGGTCTGTTGCACATAAGAACAGAACTGATGGCAGAATTGGGAAATTCTGATATAAGAGTACTAAAGTGATCATTTGAAGGGCCAAATCTTGGATTTTTGGGCTGATATTTTTATGCTAGTATCTCAATACATAAATAAGGATGTGTACAAAATTTCATGAATTATGGAGCTCTGAATCAATACCAGAATTTTTCTTAAGTCATGGCCAAAATCAACCTTAAAACAGAATTTAGGTGCATGCTTAGTTCCTTGAGTTTGGGCACTTAATTTTCTATTTTAGGTGTGCAATGTGAGTTAAAAAGGGAACTTAATACAGTGTTTCGGCCCTAAAAAGGATATGTAAAGGATGGTGATATCTAGTAGCAAAACCTAAGAATTAAAGGTTATTGTTAGCTGGGCAATTTATGTTCTCAGCCTTAAACCATAATGTGACCCCAAAATTATTGTTTTCAGCTATAATTCCCTAGTTTGTTCCATGGGCATTAACTTCTGTTGCATTTTATTAATTATATACATTATGTGAGTAATGTCAAATATGGTTTCTTTCATGCTTTCCAGGTTGGGATGGCTGCAAACTTGCGAGATTTTGTGGTAACCAATTTTGATGAAAAAGAGGTATTGAGCTTTGTACATTTGCATTCTTTACTTTCTTAAGTCATCGCTAGAAGTCTATGTGAGTGTATTGAACTCTCTTTCTTTTTCTGTCATTAATTTTCTCCACTATGTAGGTAACAAATTATATGGTTGTATCCATTTAACAGGAGGAATATAATAGATTGAAATCATTGCAAGCGCTAGCAACAAGTGGGAGTAGTGAACAGCAGGATGATGATGCCATCGATGTGGAGTTGAGGCTACAAGCGGTAGGAGGGAAGAACAAGAAGGGGCGCATATTTGGCATAGGGTCAGAGGCGTGTGAGATTGGTACCTCTAGTCCCTGTTCTGTCTCGCCATCAGATCTACATTCTGACTTTGAGGAGGAGCTACAACGTAGGATGGAGTCTGTGATAGATGAACTTAAGGCTCATAAAGAGGAAATCAACACTCAAAAGGAGAAGATCGATGCATAGGCGACCATCATCAGTGATATGCGTTCAATGGTTGACCATTTTATCAATTTTGTTGATAGGTAATGGGGTACTCCTGCTGTTGATGATGATGATGAGACACAACCCCTAGATCACTCTCTAGACTAGTTTATTTGTTGAAACTTATATTTTGTATTGACTTTGCATTTCATGATATTGGATTATAAAAAACAAGTAAACCTTTTTGCTATATGGAATTTTTCATATAATTAAATGTTATAATTGTTGGCTGGTGCTTGTTGGCTGTATTTCGATCTATTCACAGGTTTCCAATTAACTTTGGAATTATCATGACTAGCAAAAAATATTTAAAAAAAAGTCTAAAAATTAGCGATGGAATTTTCTTAAAAAATTTTGTCGCTGATCAGCGACGGAATTAGCGACGGAATTTTTATTAAAAAATCTGTCGCTGATCAGCGACAGAATTAGCGACGGATAATTTGTTGTCGCAAATCTACGACGGAATTAACGACGGAATTATTAGCGACGGAACACTTTCCGTTGCAAAGTCTCAAATTTTATTTGCGACGGATATTTAAATTTGCGACGGAATTTTTTCGTCGCTAATTCTACGACGGATTTTGAATCCGTCACAAATTATTTGCGACGAGCGTTTTTGCGACTGAATATTTTCCGTCGCAAAATCCGTCGGAATTTTATTAATTTAGCGACAGATTTTTTTGTCGCTAATCTAAATTTTTCTTGTAGTGTAAAGATAGGTTACAAGTTGGGTGATTCATTTTCTTTGTTTACTCTTCCTTTCTACATTCAGCTTCTCCTTCAAATGTAAAATATTGAGTGGGACGAGAGCTCAATAGGTTCATTAAATAAGTTTTTGTGACTCATTATTATAACCTCCCTCTTCTAAAATATATCAATGAAAAATGTAAGGAATAATAATAGGCAATTATTTTCCTCTTAATTGAAAAGGGATAAGGTTGCACCATAAAGGTAAAAACATGAGAAATAATAGAAGGTAATCCTTCAACGAAACTTCATGTAATCCCCATGAATTTTTCTCATATAGCTCTATTCTGTATGTGGGTTCAGCCCCAACCACTTTTGTTGTTTGAGAAGGTAAAGAAGGAATTCTTATGAGGTAAAATTACAATGACTATTTATAAGATGGAATTTGGATTAGTGAAATTGAGTAGTTTGGTATTCGGGGATATCGAATAATTGTTTATCAAAAAAAATTACAATGACTCTATTATTTACTTATGAAGCATTTCAAATTGAGGTTGTAGAGTTCTCAAATTCGGCTTCGCATAATGGTCAGCCCACCACAATCTCAAATTTTCATATGTGGTAGTTATTGGTTAATTCTGCAATCTTGTTACATTTTATTTGATTAAAAAAATAATTGGCTTGTGCTACACGTGAGTTTTTTTTTCATTTAATTAAATTATATATTTATTTTACTTTAAGTAAGAGGCTTCTTCTCTCTCTCTCTCTCTATAGAGGAATGAAAACGCATAAAAATATAAATACTAAAGTATAAAAAAATATATTTTCTTAATTATAAAATTGTATATGATTAGGTTGAAATCACACGGGCTCCTAATTTGGATGGAAAATCTGATTAAGTTAAAGAAAATGCTGATAGCTTGAATAGGACTTTCTAACCCAAATGCACCATTTTGTTTTTTCAAACATTTCATTTATAAGACTTATATATATATATATATATGCCATTTGTGTGTTCTTTTTATTTTTTTAATTTTTTATTATGATCTCTCACAAAGTGTGATAGGTCAAGTTTTCTGTCAAACCTTGATCTGTCACACTGTATAAAGTATCAAAAATGTGTTTTATATACGGATCACAGGGATCATTTTTTAAATAATTAATAATCATTTTATTTCAATTAATTATATTATATTAATTAATATTATAATAGTATATTGTATTAAATTATTTATATTATTTAGTAATTTTATTAGAGCTAAAATATTTAAATATAAAAAATTAAAGCCAATTTGAACAAAAAATCTAAAATAGTATACATATGATATGAAAAAATTAGAATTCCAAAATATGGTAGATAGGATTCTAGTTATAATAGATAGTTTAACCACAAAGAAAATAATAAGTATTGTAACCATGGTTGTAAAACACCAGAGTTTACCCAAACTCGGAGAGAGAGTTAAACTTGGAATGTAAACTCAACTTGTAAACTCGTAAGAGTTTACATATATCTTTTCCTTCAATAGACTACTAAATATATATATATATATGTTCTAACACAATAAAACTAGAATAACAGAGAGAGTATGCTGGGTTCCTAGTTCCTAAATAAATTTTAAGAATTATATCCATTAGGTATCAACATGCTCATTCTCTTTAAAAATGAAATAATTGAGAACAACAACTAATTTAGTATATACACAACGTGAAAGCTCATAGAAATGATAATTACAACAATATATCATTTGCATAAAATGGAGTTCAAATGAGAAAGTTATGATTATTTAAAGTAAAATTGAAAATTACAATAAGTTGACTGTTTTTTACCTTTAGTCATTCTTTTAATCATATCTCTTAAACCCCAAAGATTTTTTAACAAAACTCATTTTATTTGAAATTAGACTTAGAGAGTTTTCTAACCGCATGTCATTTGTTTAAAATAAAGTCCAAATGAAAAAGTTGTGAGTATTTAAATTAGGAGTAACTGTTCAAACTCGGTTGACTTGGTCCAACTCAACGATTTTGAGCGAGTTTAACCAAATTTCAAATTTAGGACCGAGTAGACTCGATTTTAAAACTTGAGATCTTAAATTCATGCGAGTTTAAGAGATAAATCATGATTTTGACAACTATGATTGTAACATGTTTAAGTACCACAATATTTTGTTATTTTGAACATAACAAAATAACCACTGAACAGAAATATGTGATATTCTATTAAACGCGATATATTATACTTAGTTTAATGGATACTATTTTAGTTAAAAATATGCCATATTAGGCTACCAAAACTCAAAAAAGAGACTTTAATAGACCTATTTGAACAAAAAAAATATACAACAAATGTTTTAAAATAGAAAGAAAGAGGAGTGTAATTTTAAAAACTTACAAAGAAAGGAAATATAATTTTCTACTTTTCTGTGTGTATAACAAATACATAAAGAAAAAAATATGAAATTATATGATTTACGGTATTTCATGTTGCAGGTTCGATTCTACCAAAAGGTTACCTTGAAGCATGGTAGCAATTTTCATTGAATGGCCAAAGCTAAACTCAAATTGATTTTTCCCTAAACCAATTGGTTAAATTTATCCTACGTATTTTATATTAATTTTAATTGTCTTTGATCTCAACATTGTCTAGTTGTTAACAAAAATTAAAGCACTGATGTGACCACTTCTATTAAATATGTCAGTACAAACTTATCTAACTAGGTACACCCTCGTGGAGGGTAATTTTGTCATTTTAAATATATATTTAATATGTACATACTTAGTTGGACACATTGGCTCTAATGTGTGTAATAGAAGTGGTTACATCAATTTCTTGTCCTAAGATTCACTTGAGTAATAAAATAAGCATGTTTGATATGCAGAGAAAAAAGAAAAAGGAATATGAATGGGGTATTTTAGGGTAAATTAATAAAAAAAACTTAATAAATTTTGAATATTGATAGTTTTGAAAAAAAAAATCTGTGTTAATATGCAAGTAGCCAAATGTCATCTAAAAGCATAGGATAGGATGGATACTCAATTATGAAAATCTCATAACGGTCAATTTTTTTAAATTAAATTTGTAGTGTATCATTTTTTTTATTATAGTTCATCATATTTATTAAAAAAGACAATAAATAACAATCTATCAAACCGACCTTTCTTAAAATTTTATCTATTTTTTTTATATGTAAATCTTTTATCCTCGTCTTCTAATGAGTTGACACCAATAAAAAGTGCCATTAATCTGTCATTGTGATCAATGCTTTCATTTATCTTCTTAAAATGAAAGTTCATTTGAAGGGGTCACACTGTCATATCTTAATTATATTCAAATCGAAATTCATTCCGTACTCATTTGCAAGTCAAGTCTAGCAATCAAAATTATTGCACGTTGAAAAAAAAAAAGAGAAATTGACTGACTTAGAAAATTGACTATGAATAAAATTAATGTTTAATAAATATGATCAAAAAAATCCCTGAAAATTGTGTTATACAAAAGGCTTATAGTAGAAGCACAGGGTGACACTAAATATTTCCTGTGCTACCCCAAAAATAAAAAATCATAAAGAGTGACACTTAAAGTTACAAGAATCTCATCACATTTATCTACTTTTAATTTTATTTAGATTTTTCAACATATTAATTCTATTTTTTTCAAAATTGAAATTCCTTGTTGGCACCTTAAAAGACGTCATTAATTAGCATGTGATTGAAAGCAACACTCTAATTTAAAAGAAGGGAGATAATATTTAATTGACAAGAACATAAAACAAGAATATATAAGATGCAAACATTGAGACGTAAGCAATAAGACTGAGAATTGGGAACATGCTCTTCTCTTTTAATTTTTCTATATTTCATAATATCATGAGAAAAATGAAATGAAAAACATAATTGCATGAGTAAACTTTTTTTTTGAAGAAAAAATGGAAAACATATTGTAAAAAGTATCTATATACCATAATCTTATTAAAATTAATATTCGCTATGAGATAATCTGTGTATTCCAACCCCCTCTATTTTCAAGAAAGAGATCTTCCACAAGATAAATCGGGGACTCCTTAGAGGGTGGTGTAAACAAGTGTTTATGATTTAGATAAGGTAACTAATTATCTCCCCAAATATGTACAGAGTTACCATCCCCAATATGCCATATACAACCTTCCTATAAAATAGCTCTTGCCTCTATGAAGCTACGCCATGTGTAACTGCAATAGCTACCTACCTAAGCTTGCATAAAAGGAGAGTGAGGATAATACTTTCCTTTCAGCACCTTGGCCACAAGATAAGACTCATTATTCAATAACCTTCATCCCTGCTTAGCCAAAAGAGCTAAATTGAAATGATGCATATGTTGAAAGGTCGTACTACCCTTATTTTTAGGTAAACATAAAGTTGACCAAGAAATCCAATGCATTTTGCTAACATCTTCACTACCTCCCCACCAATAATTGGAAATAACATATTCCAACTCCTAACAAATTTATACAAACAACAAAAAGCAGCTCATAACATAGCTGGGAATTGCTTGAGCAATAGACCTGATAAGAATTTTTTGGGCCTTCTAAGATAGAGTTAGAGCTTTCTAAACCCTTAGCTTCTTCTGTATCCTATCCACCAAATTAGCAAACATAGCCTTTTTTGACCTTCCGACCATAGTAGGTAAACCAAGATATTTAGAGGGAACATCAATAGTCATTATTACTATCTTTTCTCATATTATTGTTTGACATGTTAATGGCACATTTTGACTATAAACGAGTTTAGTTTTATCAAAGTTTACCTTTTGGCCCGAAACCCTTTCATAGGTTTGGATACAATACGATATTGCCTCCACTTCATTCATCATGGCTCTGGAAAAGATCACAATATCATCTGTAAAAAATAAATAAGATACAGGTGGATACATTTCAAGAAGAAGATATGAGTCCGGTCATTCTTGCCATAGTGGAAAATGATAGTGACCTTCAAGCCTTAAATGATGATGGATAATCTGAAGAGGTTAATGGGGATGTGAATGATCAAGTATTCATGAGTGACGAAGAGGAAGAGGAAGAGAAAGAAGATAAGGAAGATGACATAGAAGAGGAAGAGGACGAAGGTGACATGATGTCTGATAGGGACAGTGAAGAAGATGTGAATGTAGAAGAAAAAGACTCCTCTAACTAATCACTTTATTTATACTGTAGTATTAATTAATACCTAGATAATATACAGTTATCTTTCTAAATAAATTTATTTATTAGCATGTTGTACACATGTATGAGGTTTATTATTAGTTTAATTTTATATTTGATACAAATGTCGAGTGGTCGCATAGGTCGAGGTGAAAGGCGCCAAGGAGGCTATCTCACAATATGCTTACCTTGTCCCTTCTCCCTACCATCTACTTCGGCACCACCTGCTACAAGTTTTAAGGCCGAGCACTAGAGAGACTCCACAGAGATCCCCTCGACTTTTCCTACATCAGTCAAGGGCGAGCAGACCCCTGGTAGTGTACAGTTCATAGTGCAACTAGGCGGGACTGATTCTGTTGATGGCCGACATTGGATACAATCGATTGGAGATTTGTGAGTTCTTTTTTGTGATTTGTTGTAGTCATTTTCAATACACATGTAATAATATGCTTTGTGATTACTAATGTTGTCTGTGTTTGAACTGCTTAGTTTCTTCTCGATTGTTCATACAATCAGAGAGATTTCTCCCATTATACAGGGTAAATTCGAGGCCCTGGCATTTACCCATGGTACCACTCCTATTGACTTGTGAGATTTATGGTTTGAAGAGTAGGCAGTAGGTTCTTTTTGTGACTCACATAAAATGTTTTTGGTACCTAAATATTTCAAAGTATTATTTATTAGTTCACTTGTTGCAGAAATGCAACAAGTGGTTGCCTGAACATGCAACCATCATCAGAAAGAATTAGGATATGAAGTACGGCCAGATCTTATGCCACATGATAGGTTGCCTTCACGAGTTATGGTTTGAAAAGCAAGAAAGACCCAAATGGATCAGTGAGGAATTAATGCAATAATTGGTCCAAATTTAGTCAATCGAATAGTACAAACAAAAGTGCGAAAAGGCATGGCAAAAACAAGGCCTCCACTATTGGAGGAATAATTCACATGGGAGGCAACATTCCAACCTTCGAACAGATGCGCCACCTAGTATGCCCAAATCCAAATGTTTCTTTTATTAATTTTTTAAATGCATTGTCAGTAGACAAATTTAGAATCTTCTTTTATTTGTAGGAGAATCAGATCAGTCGAAAGCTTAAATTGTTGGACTTGTTCATATGCACCCACAAAAAGAGGAGCACATGAGACTTTGTCGACGAGCGGTCGCGAGAAGTCTTCGTGAGTATACTAATATTTTTTTTTTTCATTAATCATCTTTTTCAGTTCTGTATTAAACTCACGTTGATTTATGAGATTTAATGTATGGATGTTTGATAGGAGGAATACACACGGTTGAGATCCTTGCAAGCATCTGCAATTGCTTACAAGAAGGGCAGTGGAAGGGAAGAACAAGAAAGACCGCATCTTCGATATGAGGTTTGAGGAGCGTCAGATAGGTTCATCAAGTCGCAGTCTATTGATTCATCTGGTCTCCATCCTGACTTTGAGGAGAAGCTGCAGTGTTGCATAGAACCCGTGATAGAGTAGCTAAAGACTAAGCAGGACAGCCTCAGCAATATTGAGGAAGCACTTACCATGGTGAACCAACTATTGGAGGAGCAATGTCATTTGATGCATAGTCAGGCATTCATACTGGATGAGTTTCAGCGCATGATGGATTGCTACGTGGAGCCCATGGATAGACGCGTGGATCCTTCGACTGATGATGATGAGACCCAGCTTCCAAATCACCCCTTAGACTAGTTTTATGTTATGTTTAGACATTTCATTATGTATTTATTTGCTATAGTACATTCATGATATTGTAGTTAAACACTTCCTTTTTCTTTATATGACAAACATATTTGTTAGATTGCTAGACACATTGTTTGTTGGTTTAGATTGTTGTTCACAGGTTTTCCAAATGGACTATATTTTTTAAATAAATATTAAAAAAATGGTTAGAAATTAGAGACAGACATTTGGGACAAATTATTCTGTCTCTATAAAAAGGCGGAATTAGGGACAGAATTAAGCTATCTCAAATTAGGGACGGAGTTAATCTGTCTCTAATTTGGGGTAGAATTAGAGACGGATGTTCCATTCCAAACTAGAGACAAAACCAAGCATGCCAGATTTTGTCCCGACATATATGTGTATCAGATATATACCTAAACATTATCTAAGACGAAATTCTTAATTTAAGGTAGAAATATTTCGTCTCAGAAATCTCAGTTGGATCTTTCCAGTGTCTTAGAAATCTAAGACGACTACCTTAGAGAGGGAACTGAATCTGTCTCTAGTTTTGCCTTTGATAGATCAGGGACAGAATTTCCTTAAATCAGAGATGAAAAATTCCGTCTTTGTTTTTTGTGTTTTTTTGTAGTAAACAGCAGGGTCAGTGGTATAATGGCCTAGCGGTGTTGATGATTGAGGTTAAGATTTTTATAGTAATGAATAGTATGTAATTTAGTCTTCTCTTAAACAAAACATTTAGACCCCTCTAGGTGGGTGGGAATGAAAACTTAAAATTTATAAGAATGTTGCATGTTTGGAAATATATTATCTACTTGCATATCTTAGAAATGTAACATTTCAAATGTCATATTTATATTAATACTATAACATTTTACATATCAAAATTGTCTAGTTAACCAAAAAAATAAAAAGATATCCAAGATCCAAAGAAATAAGCCGACAATTCACAAATTTCAAATGCACCACAAATTAATACATTTATATCTTCTCATCATTCCATGTTATTATTAGGGTACAAGTTCAACTTTAGGAAATGTAATTTATGAATATTACCTTTATATACCACTTTGCATAAACATGGCCTTGATTCTTTTCAATGACACCACAACACTTGTCATATTAATTCGTGTATTAGGTACATCAGTGCAACAACTCAAAGCTAACTTGAAAATTGATGATATATTTGATGATATATTATCAATGCTTTGATTGTCTCTTTGCAACAAATTGGGATCCAAAACATGGATTATCGCATGTGGTAATGATTTGCTAACCCAATCGTTCAAACTTAAACCTTGAACAAACATGTCATCTGTTGGCTTCTTCCTTGTAAATATTTCGATCAGCATAATACCATAACTATACACATCTCCTTTAATGGAAACAACTCCTTTCGATCCATACTCTACATTCAATTTGGATTATAAGTAAACAAGCCATGTTAATTTCACTATTTCTCATTTCATATATTGATAACTTCAAACTCTAATGTAATATATAAGTAACTGAATATCATATATAATGCATATCAGAACAAAAAGGAATACAAAATAAAGATAACATATAAGAAATCATTACCTGGTGCAATATAGCCCATTGTAGCTAAAGTCTTCGTACAAATTTCTAGCTGGCCTTCACTTAACAATTTAGCAATTCCAAAATCACTGAGATGAGCTACCATATCTTCATCCAACAAAACATTGCTTGGCTTTACATCACAATGAACCATCGGTATAGAAAGACCATGATGAAGATACTCTAATGCAGATGCCACATCAATCATTATGTTCAGCCTTTCCAAGATATCCAAGCAATAGTTATGAGAATACAACCATCTATCAAGACTCCCATTTGGCATAAATTCCATTATTAGAGATTTAAAATCAACATTTGAACAACTACTTATAATCTTAACGAGATTGCGATGACGCAAGTTGCGCATTGCAACACATTCAGTATCAAAGCTTCTTAATGCTTCTTCCAAGTCTAGATTAAATACTTTAACTGCAATGGTCTTTCCACTTGAAATAATACCTTTGTATACTGATCCAAAACTACCCCTTCCAAGAAGGTTCCTCTCATCAAATCCATTTGTTCCCTGAAGAAGTTCATAGTAGGGTATCCTCATTGGTATGTCCAAATCTAATAAATCTCGGTCGGTTGAATCACCAATATAATCTCTCTTGGGTTTTAGAAAGAATATGCATGAAACAACCAAAACGGTTGTCAAAATGATAGGCAATAAGCACCTAAGCAAAAGCATCTTTTTATTTGATCCATGCTTGTTTCCTTTTCTACATGGTTGGACTTGTAGTTTCGGGTTCCCACAAAGACCTTCATTCATCATAAAAGATTCAGCTGCAAACTTTTTGAAAGGGCCACCACTTGGAATCTCTCCATGCAAGTCATTGTAAGAAAGATTAAGGTAATTAAGATGAAGAAGTGACTCCAAGGATTTTGGAATTACACCAGATAGATTATTTTGAGAAAGGCCCAAGAACTGTAAGTCAATCATCTGGCCAAATGATTCAGGAATAAGCCCTTGCAATTTGTTATGTGCTAAAGACAGATTTTGCAACGTTTGCAAGTCACCAATACTTGCAGGTACGTCCCCTGAAATTTTATTTTTTGACAAATCCAATGTTATAACAGCCCTTAAGTTTGAAATTTGAGGAGGAATGTTTCCTCTCAAAGCATTAGAGGATAAGTTTATGACCAAAATATCTCTGAGACTCCAAATAGAATAGGGTATATGAGAAATCAATTTATTAGAGCCCAAGTTCAGCTCTCTCAAGGAAGTAAGATTCCCAAGACACACTGGCACCCAACCATAAAATATGTTATTGGATAGATGTAACATACCCAAACTTTTGATTTGGCAAAGTTCATTTGTTATGATGCCTTGCAATTTGTTGTAACTGAGATCCAAATATTGAAGACTTTGCAATTTGTTCATTGTAGTAGGAAAGGTCCTATGCAAATAATTCCCATGTAAATCTAAGAAGATTAAGTTGGTCAAATTTTCAATTGTATCCGGAATAACTCCGTTAAATTTATTTTTTGATAAATCCAAATGAATGAGCTTAGAAGCATTGAATATGCTCTTTGGGAGTTTCCCTATAAATTCATTTGTTTCCAGTACTAGATCAACTAGGTTGGGAAGGCCGCTTCCTAGGTTTGATGGGAGAAGGCCATTGAAGGAATTTTTAGAAAGATACAATCTCCTCAATGCTGAAATGTTGAAAATATTTGAAGGAATAGGTCCACTCAAATAATTAGATTCCAAACCTAATACCTCAACTTTACCAAGATTGCCTATGTCCTTTGGTATAAAACCTGGAAAAACAAATCCATGGAAAATAACATATTATATGTGGGAACAATATAATAAAGAGTAAATACTAATTTGATCTATAAAATATTATAGTTTTCTCAATTTGGTTTTTGAAAACTCCAATGTCTTAATTTTGTTCCTATGCTTGTCAAAGTGACTTTTGGTAACAACCAATTTGAGACTTGACAATGGTATATTTTGAGATTTGTGATGAAAATGACTAGACTGAAAAAAGAAAAAAAAATCTTTCAAGAATTAAATTGAGATAGTTGTAATATTTTAGGGACTAAATGAGTAATTTATGCTAAAATAAAAAGAACAAAAAAAGGTATAAAAAGCAATCGACAGTTCAATCATGACTTGAAAATGCACCAAACTACAAGCAAGATGTAACTTAAAAAGATATATTTGGATGGAAAATAATGGAAGAAAAGAGTGTAAAAGGAACTCTTTGGTTGAGACCCACGTCCCATTACATCTTGTAAGTCCATCACTTTTTATATTTTCAAGTTGTTCTAATTTGTAAGTCTTTAGAAAAAATTTAAACTAATAATCAAAGTACCATATAGTTCATTATGTATGTTCTAAAATTGATATATCAATAGTTATTATAAGTAATAATTATAATAATCATTAAATTAATTTCCTTTTCCAATGTTCATTTACTTTTCTCATTAAACATTCAAAGGAAAGCATTTTTTTTCTAGTCTATTGAGAAGGAAAATATAGTAGTAAGTACATTTGTGGTTTGTTATAGAGCAATGTTGCATGAAAAGATGAAGTTAGGATTGTGAAGAGTGGTATCATGTCCTAAAAGCAGCACAAACACCAACTAGAATTGTTGTCTGGCTTTCATTGAAAAGGCTATTGATCGAATCATTTTCCTATCAATGTTCCTCTTTCTCTCCCAAAAATATTGTGACTAAGTGAACATATACAGAGGGAGGGAAAATAAAAAAGAACCAAAGAATTTAATGGATTCTAAAAATTAAGTATCCTAACTGATAAACCAAAAAACAAAGTGCTAGACTGAGGATGTGTAACAAAAAATTAATTCAGTGCATCATTCTCAACATTTTCTAAACTAAACGACTCTGTTTCCTTTTCTTCATTACTGGAAAAATCCCCTCTTTCCATTTTTTTGGTGTGAAAGCATATGAATGACTAGATGAAATAGGTTAGATTTGTTTGACTCAAATTGGTGGACACATGGCAGCATATGAACGGCTAGAGGAAATGGATGGTCAAGATCAATTGAAGAGGAGGCTCCTGTTTTGAGACAAATTGGAGAGGATCTAAATCCTCAATTTATTATCAAAGTAACTTCTGGTAATAAATTGAAATTTACAACAGTATATTTTGATATTTAATAACAAAAAAGACTGAGATGAAACAAATGCTATCTTTAAAGGATTAAATTGAGACAATGATAATCTTTCAAGGACTAAAATAATAATTTAATCTAGAATAATAAGAAAAAAGAAATGGTAACATGAATGCCTCAAGGCAGACAAAAGAAGCAATCGACAGTTCAATCATGACTCGAAAGTTCACCAAACTACAAGCAAATAGTGGAAAAGGAACCGCTCCATTGAGACCTATTCATTACACTTTGTAGATCCTTTACTTTTTATATTTTTAAAAAAAAATTCTAATTTGTAAGGTTTTACGAAAAGTATTATATTCTAAAATTGCAGCATTAATAGTATTATAATTAATAATAATAATGATATATTTAGTTTTAGTCCGATGTTAATTTTATTTTATCTTATTAATTAATTTTATACATTCAAATATAGAGAAATTTTTAAATAGGGAAAGCTGCATAAAAATGCCTTCCAACCGCATATCTCGTTTGATTATATTAAGCAACAGTGCAACTCATTGTTGGTCTATATTAAAACACAATTCATGATAGAGAGGATCCATTATCCATTGGCCCAAAATCTAAAAGAAACAAGAAAGAGAGAATCCTAGTTGGATCATGCAATAATCAGTGTATTATTTTTTATTTCATCATTTTAAAATACAATTGCCATATTTATTAATTAATGTCATGTTAAGGACTAAGGTATGTAGTGTTATTGAAGAGGATTAGAAAATCAGACCATAACCTGTTTTATTTAACATATACTATCATTTTCAGTACTTTACAAAAAAATAACAATTCTGAAATAGTAGTATAATAAACCAACCCTTCTTATATATATATAGTTTTACGGATCTTTTATCTTTCTCAATACACAAGTTAACCCCTTAGAAAATGCTATTAATGTGTTTTTGATAAAATATTTTTAATTTATTTTCTTGAAAAGAAAGTTCATTTGAAGGGACCATTGTCTCTCCAAAAGAATGTTGACGGAAGAAAGAAAAGTAGACTGGCGAAGAAAAATGGTTGTGAAGAAAAAAAATGATTTCTCTATCATGGAAATTAATGTTAGATCTAAACAGATAGATGATAATATAATATTGGTTAGTTTAAATGGTTTGATAGTTTTTTTCTATGCAATATTTTTTAATGCTAAGATCTAATATGAAATTGTGGTTTTATTTTTAATATAACAGTAAAAAAATTACTGTAAACAAAAAATAAAGAAATAAAAAGTCGTATAAGATTTGAAAGAAGAGATATAATAACATACGTAATTTAGCTAAAACCTAATATAATACAATTGCAAAACAATATTTCTAAAAGGTATACTGTGTTTCATCTTGCTTTGGAAAAAATACTTTTAGTTTATTAATTTGAATATCTTTGAAATATAAGAGGAGAACCCAAAAAAAAAAAACAATTAGAAAAAGAAAAAAAAGGAAAGAGAACAAAGGAAAATTTTATACATTCAAATAGAGAGAAACTTTTAAATTGGAAAAGTTGCATTCCCAAATTCAAAGTGTACATCTTCTAGCATATTTTTTTGTATAGCCTTCATTTATAAATATACTTTTACTGCTCTGCGAATTATTTTTTATTTCATCATTTCAAGATATAATTGCCATATTTATTAATTAATGTCATGTCAAGGATTAAGGTACTAGTGTCATTGAAGAGGATTAGAAAATCAAACCATAACCTGATTTATTTAATTTATTAAAAGTAGATTAGACTTTAAGTTATTTAAGTGTTTGAAAGTAAATATGAATGGTTGCTATTATTAGTTTCTTTTTATATTTGCAAGTCTGAACGGAATTAACTAAATATATGAAGAAGATAAATAAATCACATGTAGAAGTATAAGATTGTACCCGTAAATGAATTTATGGCCAAGTATAATCCCTTCAAAGATGTGCAATTGCTAATTGATTTTGGAATGCTTCCCTCAAGTTGATTATCAATTACATCGAAACTTTCAAGTAAAGGAAGTTGATTGCACATATCTTGTGGCAAATTACCTAATAGATTAGTTTTTTAGAATGAGCTCTCTCTTTGGGCTTATATTCATATCTATTAGTGTTTTCATTGAGAGTTTGGCCATAAAAAAGGCTATCTATAGGCTGGATTAAGGTATCATGTCGAAAGAGTGTTGTACCGAATACTGATATATGAGTAAAGCCACTAAAAGGAGAAGGCTACCACCGAGTTAGTGTCGATAGTGTGAAGCTACTGTGAATGTTACGTGAATAATGTGGAAAGGTTGGAGAAATCGAGAAAGTTGAGAAATCTGACCACGTTATTTTTTAATTAAAAAATAATTTTTTTAGTTTTCATATTTAATATAAATATAAATAGAATATAATTTTTAATAAAAATAAATGTTAATTCTTGATTTATTAATATAAAATTAATATATATATATATATATTTATTTAATTACTATTAATTTAACAATAATTTAATAATAAATTTTGAATTGATATTTTTATTGATGCAATAATCAATCTAATTTTTTAAATATTGATAAAAACGAAAGGATCCATTGTCCATTGGCCCACTGATAACCGAACCCAGCCACAGTCTGCCAGTCACTATGCACTAAATAACAGATTTATATATCAGTGAATCACTCACATGTATTATTTTATTATGTTATCTTATCATCCGGACCTACTGCCACGTGTACATCTTCTAGCATATTCTTTTGTATAGCCTTCATTTATAAATATACTTTTACTGCTCTGCGAATTATTTTTTATTTCTTCAGTTTAAGATATAATTGCCATATTTATTAATTAATGTCATGTCAAGGATTTAAGGTACTAGTGTTATTGAAGAGGATTAGAAAATCAAACCATGATTTATTTTATTTATTAAAAGTAGATTAGACTTTTAAGTTATTTAAGTGTTTGAAAGTAAATTTGGATGGTTGCTATTATTAATTTCTTTTTATATTTGCAAGTCCGAATGGAATTAACTAAACATATGAAGAAGATAAATAAATCACATGTAAAAGGATAAGAATGTACCCGTAAATGAATTCAAGCCCAAGTATAACCCCTTCAAAGATGTGCAATTGCTAATTGATTTTGGAATGCTTCCCTCAAAATGATTATCAGTTACAGCGAAACTTTCAAGTAAAGGAAGTTGATTGCACATATCTTGTGGCAGATTACCATGTAAGTGGTTAAGGCCTAAAATAACCTTTCTCAAAGAAGGCATGTTGAAAAGAGAAGGCGGGATTTTACCTACAAAAAATACATGACTTATGAATATGATTTCATGTTTCTTAATTTATAGTGTAAATTATATTCTCATATTTAGCAAGTTTTTAAACTCATAGTCCCCTCTCCACTATTTTCAAAATGTACAATTCCTATTATGTAATTATAAAATACACTATACTTTAATCTAAATTTATATTTTCTATCTATAAAAATTTTGTTACAGCATATTTTTTGACATTTAATAACTTAATATCACATATCTTTTGATAAAATACTTTTTATTAACTTAAGAACATTAATTTTTATATATGATACTTTTTTTTCCTATTAATCCAGAATAAAATGTCACAAGTATTTTGTTTTCTTGTAAAAAAAAAAAGTGTCCAATGTGTACTAGGGTTAATGGAGGGTAATTTAGTCTAAAAAATAAAAAAGTACTGTAATGGACCTCTCTAAATAAAAATATAAAATTAGGCTAAAGTAAATCGATTTCATGATTACAAAAAACTAATATATATTTTAAAAACTTAAAAGGGAGTGAAGTGTAATTTTGTCTAATTTATAATATTATTAGGCATATCTTCAACAATATTTACATTCCTCGAAACTAGTACTAAGCTTTTGTAAAAATCATTCATTATCACTTATAATGCTTTTAAAATATGATTGTGTATAAATGGCTGTGTAGACATTAGTACTACTAGTTTAGATGAAGATTAATGAATCAATCTGAATTATGCACCATATTAATACAAGTTAAAATGAAAGTGTATTAAAATGACAAATATGCAAGGAGTTACATTTGTTTTAATTTGATCATGTAAAAAAATTAATAATTAGTTACTCTGTTTTCAAAATAATTATGCCCCAATTTTTTTTCTGCCTCAAAAAAAAGTCTAATTTTATGTTTTTTTTCTTCAAAGTAAAATGAGAAATGAATTTTACAAGGGATGAAGTATCGCTATCAAAGATAAATAGTTAATCGTTTAATGATAAACAATATTTGAACCGCCATCAGATTGGTTAAATAAAAATGTTATATATATATATATACATATATATTTATAGTATTATCTTTTGAAAAATACATTACATTTTCTTCCAATTTTATGTTTTCTATCTAGCGAGACTTGTTATAGTTTATTTTCCGATATTAAATAATTTATTGTTACATATTTTTTTAATGAAATACCTTTTATTAATAGAAGAACATCAAATTTTATATATTGTGCTGGGCTTTCTTACTAATAATTTAAAACAGAATGTTATAAGTATTCTATTTTTAATTAAAATAACACCCAATATGTATTTAATTCGTTTAATGTAGGGTATTTTATTCTATAAATATGTAATATTAGGTTATTGAAGCTCAAAAGACAGACGGTGATAAACCTATTTGAACATATATATATATATATATATATATATATTTTAAATGTGTGCGTGTATAACAAATATATAAAAAAATGAAATTAAAATATAGAAAACAAACTCGCAATAAAAATATGAATTATTTATGAAAAAGAACATGTATAATATATAAAATTAAAATAAATAGTATAGAAGAAATCTTGGGTAAAAAAATGTTAGAGTAATTATGACAATTAATAATTTTAAGTGTAGATACTCTATTTTCAAAATAATTTTGTTCCAATATTTCTTCTGCCTCAAATAAAATAACTCTGATTTTCTTTTTCTTTTTTTCATGGTAGTATGAAATAACTCTATTAGCATGTCACTCTGACAATGAATGCTGGGGACCACCAAAAAAAAAGTAATTGACTCCATAAAGTATATTATATGTTTAAGCTTAGATTGAACCACCAATTATTTCAAAGATTAGGTAGAAAAAAAAATTACAGAAGGATTAATAAGATCTCCATTATTAAATTAAGAGATTTCAATATAAATACATATTTGAATATTAAAATATTATTTTTAAATTTAAATATTAAATAATTAAAATTATTTATTTTTTTCAACATTTATTTGCATACATATAAATAAAAGATGTATTCAAAGTAATTAATGTTTGAAAATATATATTCAATCAAATATATATTTATATTTAAAATATCAACAACAAATATTTTATGTATAAAACTTGAATTTTAATTCATTTCATATGTCTGAACCATTATTTTGTGTTTACACAATAAAATCTATTACCACAAGGTTTATTATTTAAGATCCCTTTCAACAATAAATATTTCATGTATAACTATATAGAAAATATCTAAGATCCCTTTCAACAACTTTGTTGGCATCACAAGGTATCCAGAGCAAATGCTGACTATGAAATTGATTTACAAATTTATCGAAAGTTATATATGTTTCATCTTCATATGATTAATTCATACTGCCTCACTCTTATTCTCCTTTATTTCACTTTCTTATTAATTAAACAATCTAATCCAAAGTTCATTGATACTTATATGATTTGACAAGAATACATCACATTTTTTCCTTGTATGGTTTTTTTTAATTGGTCAATAGTTAAATAATTTAGTAAATTACTGATTTTGTCCCTAAAAAATTTGAAATCTCAATTTACTCTTTGAAAAATCAAGTGTCTCAAATTAGTCTTTGAAATATTATGTTTTGTCTCAATTTTATTGCTATATTTATAAAAGTAACTTTTGGCAATGAAAAATTTAAAATTTGACAATGAAAGATTGTATAATTTAATAACAAAAAATAACTAAATTAAAATAACTGTTGTCATTGAGGGACTATATTGAAACATTTTATCTTTTAAGAGCTGAATTGAGACAATAATAATTTTTCAGAGACTAAATTAGTAAATAATTAATTATTTATTTATACAAGATAACTAATGTTTTAAATGCAATTAATGACCTCCAATAAAAAATATTACACAGAAATAATGTTTAATGATCAAACATATTATTTAAGATAAAAAGTTAACATGTGTGTGTATATCATGGGTATAATTAAAAATAATACCTTCCAAGTTGTCCTCTACTAGAAATAAGTATTGGAGATTAGTCAAATTTCCAATGTCGCTTGGTATGTATCCTCGGTTGAACTTGTTGGATGATAGTTCCAAATCTTTTAATTCTTTGCATTGATGCCAATCAGATGGTAGCGTACCAGATAAGTCATTGTGATGTAGAAATAGTACTTCAAGTTTCGGAAGTTTGTAACACATATTCGATGGGAGACTACCAGACAAATGATTAGATTGAAGAGCAATTTCCTGTAGCGTTGAACTATTAAATATTGAAGATGGTATAGACCCTGAAAGTTGATTACCTCCAAGATACATTATCTTTAGCTGTGGAAGGTAACCAATCTCTTTAGGAATAACTCCTTCAAATAATAAAAAAGAATCCAAAAAAAAAAAAGGATTTCATTAGCTTGTAAAAAGGATTTCATTAGCTTGTAAAGGAACAATGATATACATTTCATTAGCCTTAATTATAGCAATATCCTTGAATTAATTATTTTAATATAGGTTAAAATATAATTCAAATCTCTATAGTTTCATTCAATGAAGGATTTAGTCCCTATAGTTTTCAAAACTGTAAAAAATGATTCCCGATGTTAGTCAACTGTCAGTCAACTGTTAGTTTAGGACACATGGTGCTGATTGGGAAGCTTATATCAATATTAAGTACCACGTCAGCACCACACGTGACAAATTTAAATATCATACAAAAATAGATAAATATAAATCTATATAAATAATCACATGATTACTTAAATAACTAATTTAAATAAAATAAATTAGTTTTTATTTGATATATTTATATAAAATTAAATTTTAATTTGGTCCCTTTTTATACAGTTCATAATTTCAGTTAAAACCAAATTTTATCTAAAATTTCATGTTTCTGTTAAAAACTTTTATGTTTATTCACTGAAGTCCCTAATTAATAGTTTTCATTTGTTCTTTTATGATTTAAGCTCACATTTAGGATCTAGGTCCCTAGTCCTTGAACATATTTTTTTCTAAAATTAAATCAACCTTTGTAAACTTTTTATTTCTTTCACTTTAGTCCCTATCACGCATTTTACATACTTTTCTCATGAGTTTGATTTCCAAACTTGCCCAGAATTTCTTCTTAGGTGTTTTTAGAACCTAAACTCCCCAAAATCCATTGTTGTAAATGACTCATGGTTTGGACTACTTAACTCAATTTCTCTCTTGGTTTTGTACAACCGAAAAGGGGATGCTCACAGGTAGCTACAGAAAAATATGAAAATATAGCAGTGGCTTTTGGGGTGTTTAGGAGTCATTTATAGTAGCAACAAAGAGAACACAAAGTGCAGAAAAATAAGCTAAGAATTTGGGTAAGTGTTGGAACTGAACTTTTGATCCTTAAAAGCCTCTCTTTAGCTTAGTTTATGGATGGAAATGATCAAATAGGTTCTAAAAACACCTTAGAAGAAATTCTGGGTAGGTTTGGAAATCAAACTCATGAGAAAAGTATGTAAAATCCATGAAAGGGACTAAAGTGAAAGAAATGAAAAGCTCACAGAAGTTGATTTAATTCTATAAAAAATTATATTCTAGGATTAAGGCCCTAGATGAAGCTAAATATGATCTTAAATCATGTAAAGTACAAAGGAAAAAAAATATTATCTAGGGATCTAAGTGATTAAATAGAAAAGTTTTTAATGAAAAAATAAAATTTTAGATAAAATCCAATTTTAACTGAAATTATGGACTATATAAAACGAGATCAAACTAGAATTTAATTCATATGAATACATCAAATAAAAACTAATTTATTTTGTTTAAATTAGTTATTTGAATTATCATGTGAATATTTATATAAATTTATATTTATCTATTTTGTATATTTCTATATTCATATGTAGCACTGACGTAGCACTTAATACTGATATAAGTGTCCTAATCAGCACTATGTGTCCCAGACTAAACATTGAAATGATTGACTAACATCGAGAACTATTTTTTTGAGTTCTGAAAAATACAAGGACCAAATCTTCTGTTTTTAAAGTGTATGGACTAAATCTTCAATTGAGTGAGACTATTGAGGCTTGAGTTATATTTTAACCTTTATTATAAACCTCTAAAATCTTATGATGACACTACCAAAAAAACAAGATATTAGCTATGGTTAAAAAACCAGTCTAATTAATACTTTTTGATATTCCTTTTTAGAAACCAGTCTTGAGAAACTCATTAGAGTTTGACTAATGTGATTCGATATGGATTAGACTACAAATCTGTCAATCTAACACTATCTGATATGGAGTGAATTCTGTCCTTTCTCTTATGCTCATGGACAATCACTTATTATCTCATATATTGCTGACAAAATATATTTGAGTATAAATGTTTGTATGGTCATTAGTATTAGTATAAATAAAGGTTAATAAATCAATCTTAAATACACAGCATAATTACGTCTTTCAATTAATGGCATTTTATTGTTCGCACATAATCTATTATAATGCTAATTAAGATCATTGTATGATTATCAAAACTTCATTTTTCTTCACTCTTTCACTTGAACCAACTAGCGTTTGTTCTTGAGACAAATTTATCTATGTTTATTAAAGTATCTCAACATAAACTCATAAATCCTTTTACCACAAGCCATTATATTCGTCCTATTCTTTTTTCTTAAATGAAAGAAAATGTGAGAAAAACATAGTCATGAAAAGCAAGAGAAAGAGAAAGTATAACTTATGCGGGAAAACAGAGAATCTTTTTGCATAACAACTAATAAGTGAATTTTGATTATTAAAGTATTAGTTTATAATATTCATTTTATAAAATAATAGATTAAGAAGTTAGTAAATTACTAATTTAGTCCATCAAAGATTAAGTGTTTTCAATTTGGTCCATTACGTAGCTAAATCTCAAAATTAATCTATCAGTGCCAAATCTGAATTTTTGTTGACAAAAATCACTTTGTTAAATAAGGGATGAAAGTCAAATGCAATTATTTAAAGATTAAATTAAGATACTTAATATTTTAAAACCTATATTGAGACAATTGTAATATGCACAATTAGTATTTACTCCCAAAAAAAAGTTCTTGTTTTGCATTACCTCTTCTTAATGAGTTAAATATAAGGTATAGCTACTTGGCACAGCTCACATCTAGCTAATTGATTGTCTCATACCAAATACATGATAAAGTGCAAAGTAAAAACATAAATATAACACAAATTATCCATACCTGATAAAGTGTTATAAGATAAACTCAATAGTTCAAGCGAAGATAAGTTAAAAAATATTTGGGGTATGATCCCTGAAAGCTTATTGTTTGCAATTGTGAAAATCTTCAAGTGGTGAAGTCTTCCAATCTCAAGTGGAATCCTTCCTTCGATAAAATTAAATCTCCAATTTAAGGTCTCCAGCCTTGACAAGTTGGATACTGATAAAGGAATAAATCCCCTAAAACTATTGTTGCATAGATTTAAGTGTTGAAGAGCAGATAAATCCCCTATCCATGTGGGAACTTCTCCATCAAATTCATTGTAACTCAAATTCAGTAGTTTTAATCTACGTAACTGAACCAACTCATTTGGCATTTGACCACTAAGATTGTTGTTACTAAGATCAAGTTCAACAAGGAAGGAGAGATTTCCCAATTGCAGAGATATACTGCCTTTGAGACCCATGTCTCCAAGATTCAAGGAATGAACCCTTCCGTGATGAGAATTGCAAGTGACACCAATCCAAGTGCATGGAGAAGAAGAGACAGACCAATTGGCTAAGAGGTTGTCTGGATCAAAGGTGATGGAAGATTTGAAGGCAAGAAGTGCATATTTATCAGTGGTGATATTTGTGGTACTCCAAGCAAAAGAGGACATAAAACAAAGTAGTGAGAACCTAAGAAGGAAGGAGTGAAGTTTCACCATATTTAGCATATCAGAGAGTAAAGAAAGGTGGAAGCTGTGTGTGATTTCTGCGTATAGTACATATATATATATATATGATGTCTACCACCCCTTTGCAGGTAGGTGCATGTCTGATAGGATAGACTTGAGGATTATTGGCTGAAGTTTGTGGTCAGTATTGAATTTGAATCCATCCACGACAAAAGACAGAATAGATATGTAAATTACACTACTTTTTCCAGCAAGTTTTCATAATTGCACCTCATTATATTTCCTCAACTTTTTAAGTATCAAAATTAATTTCTGGTAATTCTAAAGTACAATATATCTTATTTTATATTTTAATTATTTTATTGAAGCTGGAAAAACAGACGGTGATAAACGTATTTGAACAACTATATATATATATATATGTATATAAAACAAATATTTTTAAATGTGTGTGCGTAGAACAAATACATAAAGAAAAAAAAATGACATTAAAATATAGAAAACAAACTCACAATAAATATATTTTATCAAAAGGAACATATACATGTTATAAAATTAAAATATATAGTAGAGAAGAAATTTTAGGTAAAACAATGTTAGAATAATTATGACAATTAATAATTTTAAGTGTCGATACCCTATTTCCAAAATAATTATATTCCAATTTTTCTTCTGCCTTAAAAAAAATAACTCTAATTTTCTGTCTTTTTCATAGTAGTATAAATTGACTTGCCCATTTTAATTGTTTGTGTGTCGTCTGCCAGTTATATATCTGGCCCTTGATGTATGCCATTTTTCTCTGACAACGAATGCTGAGACCACAAAAAATAACAAAAGTAATTAACTCCGTAACTTCAATATCACTTTCATGGGCCATATATTTATGGCCCATATTAAGAATATGATTGAAGGATAAACAACATGTCCCATTCTATGTTTAAATTTAAATACATATATTAACTTTAAAATTAAATATTAAATAATTAAAATTATTTTTTGACATTTATATACATTATTGAATATATATCAATAAAAAATACATTTATTGAATTAATATTTAAAAATATATATGCAATAAAATATATATTTTTATATTCAAAATTTCAAAAATAAATAATTCACACATATATTCAAACCAACCATAAACAAAGCCTCTTTCAGATAAATAACCAAGATAAATCATTCAAAAATTCAAACAAAAGAAAAAATTATAAAATAAAAATAGTTTAAAAAAATAGATATATAGGAGCTTTAAATAAATGGAAAAGAATTTATAATCAACCATTAAAGATCTTTTGATCTAAGGTTGAAAAAAAAAAGGATAAGGCTGGCCGAATAAATTTGTTTTTGTCTTATTTAATCTTTTTTTCTCTCCTTTGCTTTTTGGTCAAAGTCTTATTTAGTCTTAGGGTTGGGCCAAATTAAGAATGCCTTGATTAAAAATGGATATATTTTTTAAAGCCCAATCACTTTTCTTGTTTTAGAGTTTAATAGGTTGACCCATAAAATAAAACTAGCCCATTCTTACAATTCTAAGTTTGAGCAGGACTATGTAATTAACTGGATAACATCTACGATATGTTTAAGCTTGGAGGCATCCACCAAAAATTGCAAATGTTGGATGAGGTAGAAAAGGAAAACTAAAGAAGGGCTAAAAGGAAAATGAACCTTAGGATTGATGGATTACTTAGATCTCTAGCTTAGATTAAGAGATGCTTTGAGAAGATGTGTTAACTAAGCTTCCCATATTTGGTTCATAGGAATATTTTTGGAAATATTTTATAATTTTTTTGAAATCATCCATATCATTAAGCAAAAGGCTTATGGAAAGAGGAGTGTGAAAGGGGCAGGGAAGGAATTAAATCCATAATCATCAAGACTTCCTAGAGCTTATCCATAATTATCAAGACAATTATGTTTTGTGTGTGTAACGAACACATAAAGAAAAAAAATATGAAATTAAAATATAGAAAATAAACTCTCAATAAATATATAAAAGTTTAATCAAAAGGAAAATATAATATATTAAATCAAAATAACACTACAAACATATCCAGATTCTGGGAAGAATTTAGAAAGATCCGTCTCATAAATCCATATCTAACATGGTGAAATTTCGTCCCTAATTTGAAAATGTATATTGTTAACTCTAAGGCTTTATGCCATAAATTTTAATGATAACAAATATTATCACGACCCAAATTTTGGACACGTGACCGACACGCTAACACGAACTCCATGTCAACATAATTCTAACCAACGACTAATTCTAACCCTTTTTGTTATTTATGTAAAACATTTAGTATACATTCACACAATGGGAGAGAACAATTTATCCAGATTCCTCACAATCCCCCAAATTTATAATTTTAATATTAAAATAAAATAATTTGAAAATCTCAGTTAATTATAAAGTTATATCAACGTAATTCAATCCACATTTGTCATTGCAATTTCTACCATAAACCATATTATAGATCCTCAAAAACATAATTCTTTAAATTTAAATAGAATTGAGTATAACAAATAAAGTAATTTATACGACCAAGAACTCCTAGATATCCTAGTTGATCACAGAGCTTCCTAACTTAATAAAATAAATATTGACGACTAGGGACCCACCCAACAATGAAATAGTCCAACGGCAAACCTAGCCCTCTTGCGGAAACTCCCCTTTCATATATGTGATAACCATGGATGGAATTTGGTAAGGACTAATTTCATCTGTAAATCTAAATCTCGTTTCTGATTTTTTAATTATTTTATTTATTTAAAATATATTATTCAGATACGAACTTTGACGTTTCAAATCCGTCTGTAATTTAAAAAATATTAGAGACGAATATTTGAAAAGTGTAATCCATCTCTAATTTTTCACCAAATAATTTAAAATAATAAAAAAATTTGTAATTATTAGAAACAGATAAAAACACATGACAAATTTATATCCCTAATCTCTTCAATGACAAACTTACATCCCTAGACTCTAATTGCTTGACTAATAAACGACGTAGTTTTGGTTGCCTTTAACCTAACCCTCAACCCCATTTTCCCTATTCGCGTCAAAGTCACCCTCTACATTTTCTTTATTGCCACCGCCCTTCCACCATCCGTCACCTAGACTTGCTTTGCCGGCCGTCTCTCCATAGTCGGCTACCACAACATTCTGTATTACCCCTCTCTTTTTTGCTCTCTTTGTTCCCGTATTCTTCTTACAGATGTTTTTTGTATAAATTTTTATTTTTTCAAGGTGTACCATGTTCTTCCTCTGGTTTGATTATTGGATAGCTTTTGCGGCTGAGTAAATCTCTTCTTCAACCCTTAACAATTCCTCTTCTGCCTCAAAAAAAAAGTCTAATTTCCCATTTTTTTTTCATAGTTATATAATAATTGGATTTACACAATTTAGAACATTTCCTAGTGAATTGCTCCATTTTCCATCTTGATCGGTGTTTTAAATTTTGAAGATCCGAAGAGATAAATAGTTAATGGTTGGATAGCCTGTACTTTTGGATTGGATTTTTGTGACTTTTGGCCTCATTTAAACTGCAAAACTTCTCGAAAATTAATGTTCAAATTTCTTATAACATCTATACTAATATTAGGGTTGTCTTTGTACCAAAAATGCTTCTCTAAATAATTAATTCTCTTTCCTAATAAGATTCTTCGGGATTTGCTGGCCTCTACTTGTATTCATCTTCTAATTTTAGCATTTGTCTTTTTCACATTCTCATAAATTAGAAGGCTTTAATTATTAGCCAAGCATGCTATTTTCTTCTATAACTTTGATCATGTTTTAATTTCATTTAATTTTTCCTACATCTTTTCAATTAATTTTAATTTTATCCTTAATTCCAACATTATCTAATTGTTAAAAAAAAATACTGATGTGACCAATTCTATTGAATATGTCAATATAAACTTATTTAACTAGACATATCTATGTCAAATATAAATTTCAAATAACAAAATTACTCTTCATTACTTATTTTTTCCTTTAATTTAGCTTTGAAAAATGGAGGGTAATTTAGTCATTTTAAGTATATACTTGATATGGTCATGCTGAGTTAGACATATTAAATGCAATAGAAATGATATTTTATTGGGAGGTGAAGCTTGATCATGGCCTGAGGGAAAGAAACGCGGTGGAAAATCACCTTGCTTCATCGGTGATGGATGCAGATTCGGGTCTACATTTTCTTGAGGAACCGCTGGAGACAGTGTGGCTTTTGGGCCTCTCCCCCTAACCAAAATATTTTATTGTAACTTTTCAATAATTTAAATTTAATTTTTAAAATATTATGTGTCTCAATTAAATCTCTAAAATATTATGTGTCTTTTGTGGTTTAGGCCTTTTGGGCCTGTCCCCCTAACCAAAATATTTTATTGTAACTTTGTAATAATTTTTATTTAATTTTTAAAATATTATGTGTCTAAATCTCTAAAATATTACATTTACCTCAATTTAGTTATTTTTGTTGCTAACAAGTTTGATATTTTATGTAATATCTAAGAAGTTGGATATTACATAAATTATAATTCAAAAAATTAAGAGTAAATGTACATTCTAATTAAAAGATTTTTTTTAATCTTTGAAATTTAAGTGGTGAATATGCTTGTCTCTATCAGTTGGACATTCAATACAAATTAGTTCTTCTGTAAGACTAAATAGTATATTTATTTTTCTTTGAAAAACTGACTTAATAATAATGTTTAATAAGTTTATAATTTATAGAGATTAAATCATGTATTGTTAAATTTTAAAGACTAAATATTTTAGGGACTAAATTTTTAATATAGTCATAAATTAACTAGTTAGTCTTTAAAATATTACAATTGTCTCAATTTAATTTTTAAAAATTACATTTGCCTCAATTTTTTTCATTTTTGTTTATAATTTTTTAGAGACCAAATTAGATATTTTCTCAATACTAAAATGTTAATGCTATCACTGTTTATGTTTTTCTCAAATAATAAATAATTCTTACATAAAATTGATTATTTGGACCATCATTTAATTAGATTAAATTATATCACTTTTATCAAATATTGTAGTATGTAATGATTAAAATATAAATAAAAATAATATTAAATTATTGAACACTATATAAGTGTCCAAGTGATCGAGAGTCCGAACTTTCTAATGGTTAGATATGTCCGATGTAAAAAGATAATTAGATTTAAATTTTTGAAGGGCAAAATAGGCAACCTCTATCTAGACAGTAGGAGAATATGATTGATTTTTTTCTTTCCTTTTTTTCTCAACAACTATTTAATAGTAGAATATTATCTATATATCAAAATAATAGAGAGTTATTGGACAATATCTATGTTATCGATATTGGTTGGTTCAAGTAGTTCAATACTTATTCTTTTTAATTTAATTCTCAATCAAGTTTAAGTTTTGTAAATAAAAAAATTATTATTGGGAGAGTTTTATATCTCTGAGATCCAACTTAATTCAAATTAAATTAAAAATGTAATAAATTTTTGAATATTAGTAGTTTTTAAGAAAATACACACAGTATCTATGTTGGT
Source organism: Biancaea sappan (assembly GCA_037074585.1). NCBI lineage: Eukaryota > Viridiplantae > Streptophyta > Magnoliopsida > Fabales > Fabaceae > Biancaea > Biancaea sappan. Next base: position 66,797,711 of record CM073493.1, on the reverse strand, counting down.
ATGCAAGGAGCCAAATGTAATTTAGAAGCATACGATAGGATGGAACTCAAAATTATGGAATCAATTTTTTAAATTAATTTTTATAGTGTATCATTTATTATTTTATTATAATTCATGATAATTTTAAAATACTACAATATTTTATACTTAGTTAACATATACCATCATATTTATTACGGTAAGAAAGTATCAATTGTGAAATAATAGTCTATTAAACAAACCCTTCTTAAATTTATATACATATATATATATATGTATATATACACACAGGTCTTTCATCTTTGCTTCTTTCTTAATACACAAGTTAACCCCTTATAACATAATATGAAAAAATTAACTTCAATAACAAAAAATAAATTAGAAAAAAGTCTTATGTAAGATTGAAAGAAGAGAAATAATAACATATATAATTTAGCTAAAACCTAATAGGACATTAATGATTAATATAATTTGCCGTAAACATAATACAATTGAAAAACAATAGTCTACAGGGTATACAATGTTTCATCTTACTTTTGGAAAAAAAAATACTTGCAGTTTATTAATTAGAATATCTTTGAAAAATGAGAGAAGAACGAAAATCAAATTGAAAATAAAAAATAAAAAGAAGTAAAGAGAATAAAGGAAAATACTAGGTAATAAATTTTCTTTTTGTTTGGGAGAAACTTGGTTCTCCAAAATTTTCAACAAAAAGTCTCAAAAATTTAAAGGAACTAGAATTCTAGAAGATATTACAATATTAAATAAAAATTCTTTATTCTTTTTTGTAGTAATTCCAAAATAAGAGAGTGATGTCAATAAAATCTTTCATCCTTCATTGGTTTACAAAGCTTAACTTGCAGTGCAATTGACAGAACCCAAAAGAAATTGAACACCATGGCATCCAAGTTAGATCAAGTGCCAGCATTTTAGTGGTTGAGTGAGGAACAGAAACTCATATATTTGCGATTGCAAAAATTCAGTAGAATTCAATTATTTTCTTATTGAAACTCATATATTTACGACTGAATTATCAATAAGAATAAAGGGTTATTGTTGTAGTGTACAATGTTAAATAAAAATCTTTTATTCTTTTTGGTAGTAATTTCAAAATAAGAGAGTGATGTCAATAAAATCCTTTATCCATCATTGGTTTGCAAATCAAGTATGGTAGCAGTGTGATCGTTAAAGAGCCTTGAAAATAGCCAACGCATGAGAAAAAAAATATATGCTAAAATTAGTTAAGCAAAGAGTAGATGAATTAAAGAAAGACAATATCAAAAGCAATAAAAACGAAAATAGATGGAACAAATCAAGAGAACATGCGGTGCAATTGACAGAATGGACGACAGCGATTAAACATTGCAATTTGTTTCTCTGAAACAAACAAAACGCGTGAAACTGTACATTTTGATCTTTTAAAAATGAAATTGAGAAAATTATAATTTTTATAAAAAAATAAATCATAAATTTACACATTATTTTACAGTTTCTAAAAGGACTAAAGCTTTATTTTTGGTCCCTCATAAATAAGACTATTTTTAATTTGATATAGTAAATAAAAATCTAATTATCTTTATCACCATATTGATATAATTAATAAAATTATTTGTAAACAATGAAACAAAAAATCTTAGATCTTGCATGAAAAATAGAACGTGGAAACTAATAAAATTATAAAACAATGACTTCAATAATTCTTCACCCTTCATTCATTTTTTAAAATTAAATAGTATATTTATTTTTTTGTAAGAGAATGACATCCTGACACATACTCCTTATTGACAACATTGCTTGACCAGAGAGTTGGACAGAACAAACAATTTAATTTGATAAATTAAGAGTACATGTACTTTCTGTTTAAAATATGTTTTTTTATCCCTAAAATTTATGTGTTGAATGACCTAGTTTTTATTAGTTACACATTTAATATAAATTAGTTCTTTTATATAATTAAATAGTATTTTTTTAAAAAACTGATTCAATAACAATGTTTAATAAATTCTTAAATATAGAGATTAAATTGTGTGCAATAAAATTTTTAAAAACTAAACCAGCGGACTTATATATCTTTTAGGGATTAAATTGTTAATACAGTCATAAATTAATTATGTAGTCTTTAAAAGATTACAGTTGTTTCAATTTGATTTTTAAAATGTCAAGTATCTCAATTTAATTTCTGAAAATTACATTTGCCTCAATTTTGTTGCTAAATTGCAAAAATTTATTATTGCTAAATCTAAATTTTTTATTACAAATGGATAAAATTCTGAAAAATACAATCTTTTAAGGACTAAGTTGAAATAATTATAATCTTTTTGTAATTTTCTCAAATATTTACTATACTCTAATACTGAAAATTTAATTAATGCTATCTCTGTTTAATTTTTTTTTCAATCAATAAATTATTCTCGCGTAAAATAGATTGTTTGATTTATCAAATATTGTATTAAATAATAAAACATAAAAAAAATATTAAATTATTGAACACTACATAAGTATCAAAGGATCCATGGTCCCAACTTTCTTATGGCTAGAGGCTACGAAAGTTGTTTAATAGTAAAATATTTATCTATAAGTTATTGCAAAATATTTACGTTATCTATATTGATTCAAGTAGTTTCACATTTATTTTTTTTTAATTTAGGTTTCAATCAAATTTGATTCTTGTAAATTGAAAAAATTATTGTTATGAGAGTTTTACACCTCCATGTTGAAACGTATTTGTAGTTTTTTAATAAAAAAACACACACACAGATTTTTCAATAAAAATCTAAAAAATTTAAGGGAACTAGAACTTTAGAAGATATTACAATGTTAAATAAAAATCTTTCATTCCTTTTCTTAGAAATTCCAAATTAAGAGAGCAATTTCAATAAAACCATTCATCCTTCATTTATTTGCAAGTCAAGTATGACAGGATTGACTTGCAGTGCAGTTCCAAAAAAAAAAACGCAAGTCTATTTTGGTCTTTGGAATAGAACAATTATGGACTAACAAGTTGTATGTGGTTTTAATTTTTTTTTTATGACAAGTATGGGCTAACAAGTCTATTTTTGTTTTGTTATAGTAGTCTTTTATCATTATCTTTTTTTTCAATACACGAGTTAACACCTTAAATTTTCATTAATTTTTTTAAAAAATAAAAATTCATTTGAAGGATAACATTATTACATATCTCTACTCAAATCACAATCCATCGAACCAATTCGTCGCTCTCACCGGTCTGATCTACTCACAGGACCACCTCGAAAGACAAGTGGGGTTCGGCATTCCCTCAGGAATACGACTTCTATATATGGTTCGCAGGGGATTCAGGCCAAGAAATTTGGGAATTTATGGCAAAATAAAAATTTTGTTGACGGGACGGTTGAATTGTGTAAAATTTAATGATCGAGTCTTGTTGATATGTTGACAAATATACACATCAATTGTCACATAAGATCATTTTAACAGAAAAGTTAACCATACTAATGATATGAACTAACTTACATGGATGAGAAAACTTTAGGGATCATTTTATATTAAAATAAACTCTAGGGACCAATTTATAATTTTGGTGAAATTATAATGACTAAAATTATAATTTATAAAATAAATTACAATCATTGATCCAACATGTTTGGACCAAAACTCGTAAAATGAAGGCAATGTTATTTCAATCTTAATTATTTTAGAGTAACTTAATGATTTAATTTATAGAAGATTACAATTATGTCAAATTAATTTTTTAAAAATTAAGTATTTCAATTTAGTTTACGTAATATTACATTTGTGTTCTTTTTATTACATTTGTGAAATGGTGTAAAAATTTCTTGCAAATAAGAGAAGCTCCTTTTATTTATTTATTGATAGGAAAAATGTGAAAGTTTTTTTGTTGTCGTAAAAGTTGCTATCAACCAAAAGAAATGACATAATTAGTCCGCGTTATATAATGTTTTAAATAGAAGTTTTATTTGTTAATTCTAGATGCTATAATACTTTTTACTATCGTATTTTCTTAAATTATATATTTTTAATAGAAGTTTATTTGTCAATTTTAGATATTGTAATACTTTTCATTGTAGCATTTTTCAATTTAAGCATCTACTAATTAAATGGATGGATTAGCTTGGTTGGGGGGAGTATATTAACGATTTTTTTTACAGCTATTTAATAGTAATAAGATATTATCTATAAGAACACTAGAAAGTTATTGAAAAAGTTATTTACATTAATTAGTTCAAGTAGTTATACACTTTTTTTAATAGAAGTCTCAATCGAATATAAATCTTTTGAATAAAAAAAATTTATCGTTGTGAGAGCTTTACACTTCCGTGATTCAATCTAATTTGAATTAAATTAAAAAAATGTAATAAATCTTTAAATACTGATAATTTTATTAAAAAAAAAACAAACACACACACACAAGCAAACACATACACGCAATATCTATTTTGCTATGCAAGAAGCCAAATATCACCTAGAAGCGTATGATAGGATGGTACTCAAAATTACGGAAATCTCATAACTGTTAATTTTTTAAATTACTTTTAATAGTGTATCATTTATTATTTTATTATAAGTCATGATAATTTTAAAATACTACGATATTTTATACTTAGTTAACATATACCATCATATTTAATACTGTACAAAAAAATCAATTATGAAATAATAGTCTATTAAACCAACCCTTCTTAAACTATATATATATATATATATATATATATATATATATATATATATATATATATATATATATATATATATATATATTGTTTTACAGATCTTTTATGACTAAAATCTTATTTTGATCTCTCACATATGACTTTTTTTTAATTTAGTTCTTCATAGACCCTTCCTGGGGAACCCGTGGCAACTCAATATAGGGTTCTGGTCCTTGACGTGATTATTAAGGGTCAGAAACAAAAGCATCGACAGGTGATGAACCCTAGGACCAAGTGGTGGCAGCTAAACGGGGAGAATCAAAAGACTTTTCAAGAGAAGACTGTTGGAGGAAGGGTCTTGAGAGTTATGAGAAAATACTAACATCATGTAGGAGGAGATGGCTAAGAGGGTTAGAAAGATAGCTAAAGCACTTTTAGGAGAATCTAAAGGTTTTGGACAAAGAGATAAGAGATCTTGGTGGTGGAATGAGACTGTTTAAGAGAAAATCAAATTTAAAAGAGATTGCTTTAGAGCTATCCATCTGTGCAATAACTCAAAAAATTAGGAAAGGTATTGGAAGCTAATAAGGGGGCTAAAAAAGCAGTAAGTGAAGCACGATCTAAAGCGTTTGAAGAGTTTTACAAGGACTTAGGAACAAAAAAAGGGGAACAAAAGATTTACAAGATTGCAAAGATTAGAAAGAGGAAATCTAGAGATTTGGATCAAGTAAAATGTGCTAAAGATGAAGAAGGAAAAGTTTTGGTTACAGATGGAGATATTAAAAACAGATGGCAAAGTTATTTTTACAAGCTCTTTAATGACGGAGCAGAGTCGACTTGTGATATGGAAGATTTAACAACCTTGGAGAGAAACAAAATTTAACATATTATTGCAAGATTAAGGTTGATGAGGTCAAAGAAGCTCTTACAAGAATGGATAATAGTAAAGCCGTTAGTCCTAATGGTATTCCTATTGAAGTTTGGAAGTGTTTAGGTGAGAAAGGTACTATCTAGCTAACTAAGCTCTTTAATGAGATTTTAGGGTCCAAGAAAATGCTGAAGGAATGGAGAAGAAGTACTTTAGTGCCTATATACAAAAACAAAGGAGACATCCAGAACTGTGCAAACTACCGAGGGATTAAGCTTATGAGTCACACTCTAAAATTATAGGAAAAAGTGATTGAACATAGGTTAAGAATGGAGACGAGTATTTCAAAAAATCAATTTGCATTAATACCAGGGCGATATACTATGGAAGCTATTTATCTTCTAAGAGGGTTGATGGAAAGGTATCGGAGCAAACAAAAAGACTTGCATATAACATTTATTGATTTGGAAAAAGCTTATGATCAAGTACCAAGAGAGGTGCTCTGCAAAGCCTTGGAACAGAAATGTCACGACCCGTTTTCTGGGCACATGACCGGCACAATGATGAATATCTCATCACTGTAAGCCTTTCGACAAATTCTACCCATGAGTTAGATCATTATCTCTATATTCTCAAAATAATCATTCCTTAATAAATACGAAGGAAATATATCAAATTTTCTTAATTAATAGATTCTCAATACAAAATACATTATCATACTGAAATACAAGCCAAATACCAAACCCCTGACCTAGATGTCTTAGACGATTACAGAGCAACATAATCTATAACAAAAGAGGGGTCTACCCGACAGGGGGAAGGTCCAAAGTGATCTACTCCTCTAGCGGATGTTCTTCGCTAGCAACCTGATCTGAACAAAAAAAAAAATTGTACAGAGAGTGTGAGCTTTTAAACTCTGTGAGCGAATCGGCCTCGCGTTAATAAAATTCAAATACATTACCAGTCATGCAAGTATATCCGAAGGCTCATACTCAACCAATAGACATAGTTAGAAATTACATACAAGAAGATAAAAATTCATCCAATTCAACAAACGTTACTAGTACTCATCAATGACAATATATCCCGGAGAGCGCACACAGGCCAGCTCACCAATTTTAAAATCCATCCAATTCAACAAACGTTACTAGTACTCATCAATGGCAATATATCCCAGATAGCACACACAGGCCAGCTCACCAATTCTAAAATTCATCCAATTCAACAAACGTTACTAGTACTCATCAATGGCAATATATCCCGGAGAGAGCACACAGGCCGGCTCACCAATTATGTATATTTCGGCCATGACGCACAACCTCATCCTCTTAGCTAGGGCGCCTCACAGATTTATCACCAATCCAGGCTATATCCCTACTGAGGGAATCGTTGTCTCCACACTCATTAGTCAAGACACTCTTTCAACCGGGTTTTCTGCCTTGCCGTGAGAGGGGGTACTGTCCCGCTCAATCACAATCAATAGTACAACAGTTCATATCATAATCAGAAGTACAATAGAATATTCATCCATATAACAGGTATAGTATATAACTATATTATAGATTTATAAACCACAAATCAAGATAACAATTAAACTGTTTTTGAAAAGATTCAAACTTCACATCATCATGAGATACTTGCTTCGTCTTATCCATACTTCTGGATTAATTATCTCATTAGATTCGTCATTCTGAATCCAATTTCCCCCTATGAATCTTGGGAGTGTCCTACAACATACTTTTTATCACCAGTAATGCTAAAACTCCATTAAAACAGGGTCGTTCCACTCACTTGGATTCCGTACGAGTATCGCTTCTCTAAGTCGTTACAGACAAGAGTACTCAGGTGAATTTCAGTGTTCCGCTACGGAGATTTTCATGAAAGATTAGAGAAAATACGTTAGGATTGTTTTTGTACAGATACTGTTCATATGTACGATACTATTCATATGTACTGTCACTATTCATATGTATGATTACTATTCATATGTATGGTTACTATTCATACGTACGGATACTATTTGTACATATGGATATTATTCATATATACAGATACTGTTCATACATATGACACTATTTATATATACGGTCACTATTCATATATACGGAGACTGTTTATATCAGAAATAGAGAATACAATCTGTAAAAGAGTACACTAGGTAAGTTTCCAGGAAAGAGTGGAGGGTCACAATGGACACACTTAAAAACCAGGTCTTTCCTTAGCCAGAACTTTCCTAGACATGTATTCTTCACAGTTTACATCCTATTTCGGTAATCAAAAAATCAAAATAATATATAAGCAGCTAAGGACAGTTTTTCTGTTGTGGAAGATCAGCCAAAGCCGCAACCACAGAGCATACTTATAAAATTTGAAAGACATAGAAAGGGCATAGTATCCTTACCTAAGCTGAAAAGGAAAGGCCTAAAATCTCAGAGGCCTAACATTGGAGTAAGAGAAACTTAAGGAAAGAAGAAGAGAAGTTGAAGGTATGAGTTTAGAAGTGAAATGAAAGGGCCTGTTTATAGGAAAAGTCAAAGGTACTATTTGATACTATGCGCTAATAAAATATTCAACTTACTATTCATGAAAATGACATTTCTAATAATGTAATTTACTGTGCAAAACGCCGGCTTAGAATTGTTTTGTTACTATTTAAAACTTAAAGGGAAAAATTGTCATTTCACCTTAAACCTTTAAGTTTCTTTTCAAATCAGTCCTTTCATTTTAGTCCCTGAGGGTATTTTTACACATAAAACGTCATTTTTTCCTACGAACTTCTTTTTAGTTTTCTCTTATGACCAAACCACATCTAGTACTTGACATTTCAATTGTATAAGTGAACAATATCGTATACATAAATAGTATTATATAGGTGAACAGTACCGTATACTAGCATAGTAACTATAGTTTGCAAATACGCATTTATATTTTATTTTTATGGGTATTACAAGAAAGGTGTATGAGTTGCATATATTAGAGCTATAAAAGATATGTAGGAGGTGGTTACAACTAGTGTGAGAACGTGTAGAGGGGAGACTAGAAACTTCCCTATCAAGATTGGCCTACATCAGGGATCATCGTTGAGCCCTTATTTGTTTGATTTGATTTTAGATGTTCTGACGAAATAAATCCAAGAAGAAATCTCTAAATGCATATTTTTTGCTGATGATGTTGTTCTCATAGCAGAGTCAATGGATTAGATTAATTTTAAACTAGAGTTATGGCGAACTACTTTGGAATCAAAGAGTTTTCGTCTGAGCAGGAGTAAGGCAGAGTATATGCATTGTAAGTTTAATAAGCGACAAGCTAGAAACGAGTTGGAGGTTAAAAATAGAGATCATGTTGTATTACAAGTGTCAAAGTTTAGGTATCTGGATTTGTTATACAAGATAATTATGAAATTATTGGAGATGTGACACATAGGATACAAGTTGGATGGTTAAAGTGAAGAATGGCATCAGGAGTTATTTGTGATCGGAAAGTACCTGATAAACTCAAAGGAAAGTTTTATCGTACTGCTATAAGACCTGTGATTTTATATGGGAGTGAATGTTAGGTGATAAAAAGACAACAAGAGCATAAAATTGAAGTAGCGGAGATGAGGATATTGCATTGGATGTATGGTCATACTAGAAGAGATATGATCCGTAATGATAGTATACAAGGGAGAGTTGGAGTAGCACCTATTGAGGACAAAATGACTGAAAACAGTTTCAGGTGGTTTGGGCATGTTCAAAGAAGACAATTGGAAGCACCAGTAAGGAGAGTTAAGCAGTTGGTTTGAAGCCCTGTAAAAAAAGTTCGAGGAAGACCAAAAATGACACTTAGAAAAGTTATTGAATGAGATCTTCTGGTAAATGAGATACCAGAAGAGTTGGTTATTGATAGAGCTTAATAGCGTCGTGCGATGCATGTAGTGGACCCCACCTAGTGGGATAAGGCTTTGTTGTTGTTGTTGTACAGATTGATATGTTACCAATTTAATTCATCAAAAAAATTATTCTCAATTTAGTTCCTCGTAAATTGATATGTTATCAATTTAGTCCCTCACTTACTAAGTTTGATCTCTCACAAATTGATATATTATCAATTTAATCCTTTTTTACTGACCATAACTTTTGATGGTCACAACTTTTGCTGAAGGGACTAAATTGATAACGTATAGATATATAAAGGACCAAATTGAAAATTCAAATATGTGAGAGACTAAATTAATAATATATTAATTTGTGAGGGAACATATTGAGAATGAAAATCTATGATGGACTGAATTGATAACATATCAATCTATAAAGAACCAAATTGAGAATGAAAATTTATATGAGACGAACTTGAAAAAAAAAAAAAAGGCATATGTGAGGGACCAAAGTGATGTTTTGGTTGATCTTTTATCTTGGTCTTCTATCTCAATATGAAAGTTAACCCCTTGGAAAATGCCATTAATGTGTCATTGAGAACGTTGCTTTAATTTATTTTCTTAAAAAGAAAGTTCAATTTAAGGGACCATAGTGTCTCCAAAAGAACGTTGACAGAAACAAAAATGACTTGCCAAAAAAAAAATAGTTGTGAAGGCAGAAATGATTTTTCTATCGAGAAAATTAATGTTAGATCTAAACAAATTGATGATAACAGATTATACTGGTAATTAGTTCAAATAACTTGATACTTTTTTTTCTATGCAAGGTTTTTAATGTTAAGACCTAATATGAAATTGTGGTTTCATTGACAGGAAAAAAACTATTAAGTAATTACGGAAAAGATATGCCAAAAAAAAAAGTAACTTCAATAACAAAAAAATAAATTAGAAAAAAAGTCATATGTAAGATTTGAAAGAAGAGAAATAATAACATATGTAAAAACATAATACAGTTGTAAAAAAATAGTTCTACAATGTATGAACATTGTTTCATTTTACTTTGGAAAAAAAATACTTTCAGTTTATTAATTAAAATATCTTTGAAATATGAGACGATAACGAAAAAATAATTTGAAAAGGAAAAATAAAAAGAAGGAAAGAGAATAAAGGAATATAATAGGAAAATGATAAATTTTCTTTATCTTTGGGAAAAACTTGGCCCTCCAAATTTTTCAATATAAAATCTAAAAAATTTAAAGGAACTAGAATATTAAAAGATATTACAATGTTAAAGAAAGATTCTTTATTCTTTTTCTTAGTAATTCTAAAATAAAAGATCAATTTCAATCAAATTCTTCATCCTTTATTGGTTTGGTAGACTTGACCTGCAGTGCGATTCTAAAATAAACAAGTCTATTTTATAAAAAAACAATTATAGATTAATAAATTATGTATAGTCCTAATTTTCTTGTGACAATTATAGGCTAACAAGTTTTTTTATATACAAATCTTTTATTAATATCTTCTCTTAATATATGAGTTAACACCTTACAAAATTTTTTTAATTTTTTTTTTAAAAATTATATGGATGATGACATTGTCACATATCTTCACTCAAATCACAATAGATCGATGCTTTGTCTTCAAGTGGACTAACTTATCATAAGGGATAACTAACCATATGACTCCAAAATGATTATAACTCCAAGTCTCTTAAATAATAATATTTAAATCCCAGTCCTTTAATACTACACTTAATTTGTATGACTTATATCCTTAATTCAAATCTTATTAGTGGTTAACATTCCTTATAATTAGTCATTGACCATCGATTACTGTCATAGACTCTCTACTTATTAATACAGAAATTGCATTGTTTTTGTTAGATTTAAGTGTATATAGTAGATTAAGATAATTAAGTTTTCTTCACAATACTAAAAATCTATGCATATGTTTCCTTTGATTTATTACTCTCCTTTGGGCTTAATCCAAATATTGATATTTCAATATGTTTGTTTAAATGAAGCTTACGAACTTGATTTGGTCTAGTCTCTTTGGGGTTACTTATGTCATTTTGTGGATAGGAATTCTCTGCTTTTCAATTATGGTTGGCTTACTTGATGTATTGAGGATATATTAATTATGTTAATGATCTAGTTAGCCTCAAATCTTTCTGGTTTGGACGTACTATTAATATTATTGATGCTATATTTTGCATACTCTAATAGGAATTTTTAATATCAAATAGGAAAGTGAATTGACTAATGAAGAAATCAACAATAATAATGGCACAAGTGTAAAATTAAAGAAGGTGAAGATGGAAGCTATGAATATGCTAATTCTGGTTTGAATGTAGACTAAATATGTATTCAATATTTTGTGTTAATTAGTGACAAACATTAAATACTTGATAGTGCTGTTAGTGGATATTTTGTTTGGAATGAACCAATTAAAAGATTAAGAACAAACTTATTAGTTTTGGTAGTAGATGCTTTCTTTGGAAGGAATCAATCAAAAAATTATATTTGAACGTGTATGATATTTGAATAGAATCAATAAATATATAAAAAAAGTGGTAAAAAATAATAAATTGCAAATATTAAAAGACATTCTAAAGATAATTTATTTAAAATATTGTTGAGATTTGTGATTTAGCAAAGACAAGCAATGTTACTTAAAATTCGTTAGAAGTGTTGCAATCTTTATTATAACAACTTTAAAATATTGCTTAAAATAGTAAAAAAAATGTTATTTATAATAGGATAAAAATTGTAACAAAAATTTAAGAAATCATTACATAATAGTATGTAAACAACCGCACGCAATGGAGCATACGTTTGCTAAATCTTATGGATGCTGAATATGTATTTCAGTTTCTTATTCTTATTGATGTTGAATATTCTTTTTTTATTTTCTTATGTTTGAATAATAGTGATTGTTAGTTTTTTTAATGTTATATGAAATATTTTTTGAGAATATTACCTACTTTTAAATGAAACTTCTGATGTTGAAATTTCTCCAAGTACAAATAATTTACTTATAAATGAGTAAGTCCTAGCGCATACTGGAATTAATGATTGAGTGGATTCAAAATAACTATAAGTTAGTGGTTAAAAGCGCAATATTAATTGTTAAAAAAAAATATACTTGCCATCAATTGCACGAATGAACAGAATGGACGGAATGGACGGCAGCGATTAAACATTGCAATTTTTTTAAATTAAAAAAAAAAAAACAAAGCGCATCATTTCATATAAGTGAAACTGTGCATTTTAAATGTTGAGGGCTTTTTAATTACATTAGATAACAGCTTTTAATAGATCACTGGAGTTGTTGGGGATCAACTTTCTTTTAATTTTTTAATAATTAATAATTAGATACTTAAATTTTCTTTTTCTAAAAAAGAAAAAATTACATTCCATTGACCCAACAAGTTGAGACCAAAAGTGTCCAAACTCCCTAAACTGAAGGTAATGTCTTTTCAATTCTATCTATTATTTTAGAGTAAATTATTAATTTAATCTTTGAAAAATTAATTGCCTTTGATTGTTTGAAAATCAATTAGTTCATAAAATATTATACTTGTATCAAAGTAGTACTTTTTATTGTTAATTTGATATACTAAATAAAAATATAATTATCTTTATCATCATATTGATGTACTAAATAAAAATTATTTGTAAACAATGAAACTAAGAATCTTAGATCTCATTTGAAAACTAGAACGTGAAAACTGATAAAATTATATGACAATGACTCTAATAATCCTTCACCCTTAACATGCACATCAATAATCGTACAGTGACAAGGTTGATGAGATTGAGAGAATGACATCCTGACACTTACTCCTTAGAGACAATGTTGCTGGCTAGTTTTTATGATTTTTCTTATCTCATAAATTAATTTGATAAATTAAGAGTACATCTACAATATATGATTTTTCTTATCTCATAAATTTACATGTTGAGGGGACTAGTTTTTATTAGTTACACATTCAGTATAGATTAATTCTTTTGTAAAATTAAATAATATATTTACTTTTTTTTAAAGAGTTGGCTCAATTAATGTTTAATAAGTTTATAAATATAGAAATTAAATTATGTGCAGTAAAACTTTTAAAGACTAAACAAGCGACCTTGTATATTTTTGAAGGATTAAATTGTTAATCATTTAGTCTTTAAAATATTATCGATGTTTCAATTTTATTTTTAAAATATTAAGTATCTCAATTTAATCTTTGAAAATTAAAGTTGCCTCAATTTAAATTGTCATTTTTGTTGCTAAATTGTAAAAATTTATCATTGCTAAATCTAAAATTTTTATTACAAAGGGAAAAATTTTTGAAAAATGCATTCTTTTAAGGCCTTAGTTGAAATAATTATAATCTTTTAGTAACCAATTTAGTAATTTTCTCAAATATTTACTATACTCTCATACTGAAAAATAAATTAACGCTATCTCTCTTTATGTATTTTTCAAACAACAAATTATTCTCAGTAAAATTGATTATTTGGACCATAATTTAATTAGATTAAATTATATGGCTTTTATCAAATATTATATAAAGTAATAAAACATAAATAAAAAATATTAAATTAATGAACACTACATAAGAATCGAAAGATCTATTGTCCCAACTTTCTCGTGGTTAGAGGCTACGAAAGTTATTTAATAGTAAAACACTAGAAAGTAATGGAAAAATTTATATGTTATCCATATTAATTGGTTCAAGTAGTTTCACACTTTTTTGTAATTTAAGTTTTAATCAAATTTTAGTTTTGTGAATAGATAAAATTATTGTTATGAGAGCTTAATGCATCCTGAAACTCAAATTAAATTAAATTAAAACAAACGTATTTGTAGTTTAACAAAAAACACACACTCCCGCGCACACAAATTTTTCAATAAAAATATCAAACATTTAAGGGAACTGGCATTTTAGAAGATGTGACAAAGTTAAATAAAAATCTTTCCTTCTTTTTCTTCGAAATTCCAAAATAAGAGAGAGATTTTGATAAAATCATTCATCCTTCATTTATTTGCAAATCAAGTTTGATAGGCTTGACTTGCAATGTGCTCCCATAAAAAGCAAGTCTATTTCAGTCTTTGAAAAAAAACAATTATAGATTAATAAGTTGTATGTAGTCTTAATTTTCTTTTGACAAGTATGAGCTAACAAGTCTATTTTGTTTTTATACTTGTCTTTTATCATTATCTTCTTTTTCAATACACGAGTTAATACCTTAAAAATTTTCATTAATTTTTTTAAAAAGAAAAATTCATTTGGAGGAAAACATTGTTACATATCTCTACTCAAATTACAATCCATCAATCCAATTTGTCTCTCTCACCAATTTGGTCTATGTACAGGACCACCTTGGATGGCAGGTGGGGTTCGGCATTCCTACAATAATACGACTTATGTGGTTCACAAGGGATTCAGGTCAGGAAAATTGGAAATTTAGGGCAAAATAAAAATTTTGTTGACATAACAGCAGAGTTATGCAAAATTTAATGTCTAAGTCGAGTTGACATGTTCACAAATATACACATTAATTGTCATATATGATTATTTTAACAAAAAAATTAATTATACTAAAGGCAAAAACTAACTTACATGTATAAAGAAACTATATAGATAATTTTATATGAAAATAAAATACAAAGACCAATTTATAATTTTAGTAAAATTATAGGGACTAAAATTATAATTTAACCTAAAATAAATTACAATCATTGACCTAACATGTTGGGACCAAAACTTCGTAAAATGAAGG
Organism: Biancaea sappan; assembly: GCA_037074585.1. Taxonomy (NCBI): domain Eukaryota; kingdom Viridiplantae; phylum Streptophyta; class Magnoliopsida; order Fabales; family Fabaceae; genus Biancaea; species Biancaea sappan. Next base: position 66,782,582 of record CM073493.1, on the reverse strand, counting down.
CACTGTCTTTCCAATTCTCAATTATTTTAGAGTAAATTATTAATTTAATCTCTAAAATATTAATTGTCCCTATTTGATTGTATGAAAATCAACTAGTTCATAAAATATTTCACTTGTATCAAATTAGTCCATTTTATTGTTAATTTGATATACTAAATAAAAATCTAATTATCTTTATCATCATATTGATATACTAAATAAAAATTATTTGTAAACAATGAAACAAAGAATCTTAAATCTAGTTTGAAAAGTAAGACGTGGAAATTGATAAAATTATAAGACAATGACTTCAATAATCCTTCAACCTTCGTTCATTTTTATAGGTCAAGTCTAGTAAATTTAACTTGCACATCAATAATCGTAAAGTGACAAGATTGATGTGATTGAGAGTGTGACATCCTGGCAATTACTCCTTACAAACAACGTTGCTTGACCAAGAAAGTTGGATATGACAAAAATTAATTTGATAAATTAAGAGAACATGTACAATATTTCGTTTAAAAGATGCTTTTTTTTTAATCTCAGAAATTTGCAAGTTCGACGACCTAATTTAGTAATTTTTATTAGTTACGTATTCAGTATATATTAGTCTTTTTGTAAAATTAAATAGTATATTTACTTTTTTTTTAAAGAACTGACTCAATTAATGTTTAATAAATTTATAAATATAGAGATTTAATTGTGTGTAGTTTAACTTTTAAAGATTAAACAAGTGACCTTGTATATCTTTTAGGATTAAATTGTTAATTATTTAGTCTTTAAAATATTATAGATGTTTCAATTTTATTTTTAAAATATCAAATATCTTAATTTAATTTTTGAAAATTAAAGTTACCTCAATTTAATTTGTCATTTTTGTTGCTAAATTGTAAAAATTTATCATTGCTAAATCTAAAATTTTTATTACAAATGGAAAATTTTTTTAAAAATGCAATCTTTTAAGGTGTTAGTTGAAATAATTATAATCTTTTAGTAACCAAATTAGTAATTTTCTCAAATATTTACTATAATTTCATACTGAAAAATAAATTAATGCTATCTCTCTTTATGTATCTTTCAAACAATAAATTATTCTCAGTAAAATTGATTATTTGGACCATAATTTAATTAGATTAAATTATATGACTTTTATAAAATATTATAGAAAGTAATAAAACATAAATAAAAATATTAAATTAATGAACACTACATGAGAATCAAAAGATCCGTTGTCCCAACTTTCTCGTGGTTAGAGGCTACAAAAGTTATTTAAGAGTAAGACACTAGAAAGTAATTCAATTTTGTGAATAGATAAAATTATTTTTATGAGAGCTTCATACGTCCATGCTGAAACTCAAATTAAATTAAATTAAAAAAATGTATTCGTAGTTTAACAAAAAAACATACACACACACGCACACACAAATTTTTCAATAAAAATATCAAACATTTAAGGGAACTGGAATTTTAGAAGATATTACAAAGTTAAATAAAAATCCTTCCTTCTTTTTCTTAGAAATTCCAAAATAGGAGAGAGAGATTTTGATAAAATCCTTCATCTTTCATTCATTTGCACGTCAAGTTTGATAGGCTTGACTTGCAGTGCGGTCCCATAAAAAGCAAGTCTATTTTGGTCTTTGGAAAAGAATAATTATGGACTAATAAGTTGTATGTGGTCCTAATTTTCTTTTGACAAGTATAAGCTAATAAGTCTATTTTGTTTTTATACTAGTCTTTTATCATTATCTTCTTTCTCAATACACATGTTAACACTTTAAAAATTTTTATTAATTTTTTTTAAAAAAAATTCATTGGGAGGAAAACATTGTCACATATTTCTACTCAAATTATAATCCATCAATCCAATTTGTCACTCTCATTAGTCTGGTCTATATATCGGACCACTTCGGATGGCAGGTGGGGTTCGGCATTCTCGCAAGAATACGACTTATGTGGTTCACAGGGGATTCAAGTTAGGAAAATTGGAAATTTAGGACAAAATAAAAATTTTGTTGACATGATAACAGAGTTGTGCAAAATTTAATGCATAGGTCGAATTGACATATTCACAAATATACACCTTAGTTGTCACATATGACCATTTTAATAAAAAAATTAATTATGCTAAAGGGAGAAACTAACTTATATGTATAAAGAAACTATATGAATCATTTTATATGAAAATAAAATATAGGACTAATTTATAATTTTAATAAAATTATATGGACTAAAATTATAATTTAACCTAAAATAAATTACAATCATTGAGCCAACATGTTGGGACCAAAACTCACTAAAATGAAGGCAATGTTTTTTCAATTCTCAATTATTTTAGAGTAACTTACAAATTTAATTTATTGAAGATTAAAATTATCTCAAATTAATTTTTTAAAAATAAAGTATTTCAATTTAATTTATGTAATATTACATTTGTCTCAAAATAGTTCTTTTTATTACTAAATTGTAGAACCATTATTAAATCTCAATTATTTTTATTGTTGAAAGTTGTTTTGACAAACATTCAAGGATTGTTATGATGATTGGTCATTGAGAAATTAAATTGAGATAAATATAATTATTTAAAGATTAAATTAGAAGCTTACACATTATTATATCATTTCAAAAAAGATTAAGCCTTTATTTTGATCTCTCATAGATAAGGTTATTCTCAATTTGGTTCCTTATATATGTTTATTCTCAAAATGGCCCCTCATAGATGAAATTGTATCAAATTGGTCCCTTTGTAAATTAACCATTTTAAAAAAATTAACGAAAAGCGTGATGTGGACTATTAAATGCTGACGTGGAGTTATTAAGTGCCATGTCAAGCTTCTAAAATTCTATTGTGGTCCTCTATAGATGGGGCTTTTCTTGATTGAATTCCTTATAGGCATGTTATTTTGTTATAAGTTGGTCCTTTTTTGTGCCAACCATATAAAAACTTTAATGTTAAATGTCATGTCAACCTGTTGTTTTCTTATTTCTTACACATGAAAAAAATTATGAATTTTAAAAGCTATATTATTGTTATTACTACTACTATACTGTTAAGATTAGCTGAATGATCGGGAGAGGATGAACTCTAAGGTTTTTCAAAATGTAGAAGAGAAGTGTTTTTTGTTAATTATCATGCAAACTAAAAAGTGAAATGGTGTGAAAATTTCTTGCAAAAAAAGAAAAGCTCCTTTTATTAAATAGTAAAATACTATCTATGAAAACACAAGAAACTTATTAAAATATCTATGATATTAGTTAATTCAAGTGGTTCGATATTTATATGTTTAATTTATATCTCAATTAAGTTTGAGTTTTATAAATAAAAATAAATTATCGTTACAAGAGATTTATATTTTCACAATTCAATTCAATTCGAATTAAATTAATAAAAATGCAATAAATTGAAAAATATTTGAAATTAAAAAAAAAAGACACGCACACACATACACGCAATACCTATGTTGCTATGATAGGACGGTACTCAACTTTATGGAAATCTCATAACTGTCAATTTTTTAAATTACTTTTTACAGTGTATCATTTATTATTTTATTATAATTCATGATACTTTTAAAATACTACAATATTTTATACTTAGTTAACATGTGCCATCAAATTCAGTATTGTACAAAAAAAAATCAATTGTGAAATAATAGTCTTTTAAACCAACCCTTCTTATATATATATATATATAGATCTCTCATCTTGGTCTTATTTGTCAATACACAAGTTAAACACAACAAAATATGCAAAAAATAAACTTCAATAACAAATAAATTAGAAAAAAAAGCCGTCAGTAAGATTTAAAAGAAGAGAAATAATATGTAATTTAGCTAAAACCTAATGGGAGATTAATGATTAATATAATTTACCGTAAACATAATACAATTGCAAAACAATATCCTACTAGTTATACAGTGTTTCATCTTACTTTGGAAAAAAAAATACGTTCAATTATTAATTAGAATATCTTTGTAAAATGAGCGGAGAACAAAAAAAAATTGAAAAAGAAAAATAAAAAGAAGGAAAGAGAATAAAGGAAAATAATAAGTAAATGATAAAATTTTCTTTTTGTTTGGGAGAAACTTGGTTCTCCAAAATTTTCAATAAAAAATCTCAAAAATTTAAAGGAACTAGAATTTTAGAGGATATTACAATGTTAAATAAAAATCCTTCATCTTAGTAATTCTAAAATAAGATAGTGATATCAATAAAATCCTTCATCCTTCGTTCGTTTGCATCAGACTTTACTTGTAATGCGGTCTCAAAAAAAAGCAAGTCTATTTTGAAAAAAAATAATTATATGCTAACAAGTTATGTGTAGTCTTAATTTTTTTGTGATAATTAAGAGGCTGTCATTTATTTAATTAATTTTTTTATACAAGTATTTTATCTTTGTATTCTTTCTAGACCATTGGATAAGAGAGGCAAGAATAGAGATAAGAAGCATATCTATACTTGATGCAAATTGGAGGCCGTAATAGATCACAGAAATTGCAGGGAATCAACTTTCTTTCAATTTTTTATAACAACTAATATCCAAATATTTCAATTTTCTTTTTCTAAAAAAAATTACAATTGATTGACCCAACATGTTTGGATCAAAAGTGTCCAAACTCCTTAAAATGAAGGCAATGTCTTTCTAATTCTATTTATTATTTTAGAGCAAATTACTAATTTAATCTCTATAAAATTAATTGTATCTATTTGATTGTTTAAAAATCAAATATCTCAATTAGTTTATAAAATATTACACTTGTATCAAAGTAGTCTTTTTTATTGTTAAACTGCAAAAGTTTTTATTACTAAATCTCAAACTTTTTATTGTTAAAAGTCACTCTAGTAAATAGAAGAATCTAATTAAAATTTTCATAATTTCAAGGATGATTGTGATAATTAATCTTTTAAAAATTAAATTAAGAAAATTATAATATTTTTGAAAAAATAAATCATAAATTTACACATTATTTTGATTTCTAAAAGGACAAAAGCTTTATTTTTGTTCCTAATAAATAAGGCTATTTTTTAATTTGATATAATAAATAAAAATTTAATAATCTTTATCATCATGCATATTGATATACTAAATAAAAATTATTTGTAAACAAAGAAACAAAGAATCTTAGATCTTGATTGAAAAATAGGACCCAAAACTGATTAAATTACAAGGCAATGACTTCAATAATCTTTCGCCCTTCATTCATTTTTGTACATGAATAATTGTAAATGAAAAAGGTTTTTTTTTTAATTTTTTTAGACGAATCTTTTATCATTACTTTCTTTCCTAATACACGAGTTAACACTTTAAAAAATTTTATTAATTTTTTAAAAAAGAAAATTTTATTTGGAGGACAACATTGTCACATATCTCTACTCAAATTACAATCCATTGATCCAATTTGTCTCTGTCACCGGTCTAGTCTACGCACAAGACCAACTCGGATGGTAGGTGGGGTTCGGCATTCCCGCACGAATATGACTTTTGTGGTTCGCAGGGGATTCAAGTCAGAGAAATTGAGAATTTAGGTCAAAATAAAATTTTTATTAACGTGGCGGCAAAATTGTGTAAAATTTAATGACTGAGAGAGTTGATATGTTCACAAATATGCACATCAGCTACCACATGGAATTATTTTAATATAAAAGTTAAATATACTAAAGACAAAGACTAACTTAAACAGATGGAAAAATTATATGAATCATTTTACATGAAAATAAACTGTTTTCTCAATTAAATTTCTTGTAAATATGTTATTTTTCAAAATGGTCTTACAGAAATGAAATTGTTATCAAGTTGGTCCCTTTTTGTGCCAACCATATAAAAACTTTTAAAATTAACGTTTTCAATGTTAAATGCCATGTCAACCTATTTTTTTCTTATTTCTTACACATGAAAAAAATTAAGAATTTTAAAAGGTATATTATTGTTGTTACTACTACTACTACTGTTAAGATTAGTTGAATGACCAGGAGAGGATGAACTCTTATGTTTTTCAAAATGTAGAATTTTTTGTTAATTATCATGTAAACTAGAAATGAAATGGTGTGAAAATTTCTTGCAAAATAAGAGAAGCTTCTTTCGTTTATTGACAGAGAAAATGTAAAAATTTTTTTATTGTCGTAAAAGTTGTTATTGACCAAAATAAGAGACTTAATTAGTCGACTTTATTTATTTTACCACCGTATTTAGTACCCTGAAAAAAATATCATTAATTTGTTTGTCAAATAGTAGCCTATCAAATCAACCTTTCTAAAAATTTTATTTATTTTTGTTATACAAATTTTTATGTTTGTCTTCATTTTCAATATACAAGTTGAAAACTTAGAAAATACAATTAATATGTAATTGAGAACAATATTTTCATTTAATTTCTTAGAAAGAAAGTTCATTTGAAGGGACCATATATAGTGTCACATCTCCACTCAAATCACAATTCATTCCACGCTATGTTGCCTCATTTGCAAGTCAAAGTCTAACAAACCTGTGCCCCCAAAAACACGTTGATGCCTTGATGGACAAACCAGAAGTTGATTGACTTAGAAAAAATGGCTGAGAAGACAAAAATTATTTTAGTTTCAAGAAAAATAATTTTAGATACACAATCTTAGTTAGTTTAAATGGGTTAAAATTTATTTTTTAAATAATGTTTTTAAAATTTAAATATTATGGATAGAAAAAATAAATATAAAGAAGTTTTACATCTTTTAAATTCAATCAACTCGAATTAATAAATGTAAATTATTTTTTTTAAACAAGTGATAATACAAGACTAATTAGTTCAAATGATATATACTTATTTTTTAAAGCAAAATTTTAAAATTTGAATATTGTGAATAGAAAAATAATTAACTGCTAACTTTAATAAATCTATTTCATATGGTACCATCATATTCATGAAATATTAAAAAAAATTATTTAGAAATAGTGAATTAAACAACTTTAAATCTACTAATGAGAGTTAGACTTTGTTAAGGAACTAGTATTTTACAAGGTAGTTAAGTTTGAATTTTTACTAGAAGATATGTCTACATTTAATTATTAATTTTGCTTTCCGGGATGCAATATCACTTTCATCACTCATATTAAGAATAATATTAAAGGATTAATAAGATCTCTATTCATATATTAAAAAGTTTAAATCTGAAAACATATTCAAATATTAAAATATTATCTTTAAAATTAAATATTAAATAATTAAAAAATTTGTCTTTTCAACATCTTGAAAGGTGGTGATGATTAATTTTACTATGATATTTTATACTTAGTTAACATATATAATCATATTTAGTACCCTAAAAAAATTATCATTCATTCATTTGTGAAATAATAGGCTATCAAACTAACATTCTTAAAAATTTTATTTATTTTTGTTATACACATTTTTATGTTTGTCTTCTTTTTCAATATACTGGCTGATACCTTAGAAAATACAATTAATATACAATTGAGAACAATATTTTCATTTAATTTCTTAGAAAGAAAGTTCAGTTGAAGGGACCATATATATATATATATATATGTCACATCTCCACTCAAATCACAATTCATTCCATGCTATGTGGCCTCATTTGAAGTCAAGTCGAATAAACCCGTGCCCCCACAAGGGCACTGATGCCTTGTTGGAAAAAAAACAGAAGTTGATTGACTTACAAATATTATTTTAATCTCATGAAAAATAATGTTAGATACACAATATTAGCTAGTTTAAATGGTTTAAAATTTATTTTCTTAAATAATTTTTTTAAAGTTTAGATATTATGAATAAAAAATTAATATTAAATAGTTTTACATCTTTGTAGTTTAATCAACTCGAATTAATAAATGTGAATTATTTGTTTCTTTTAAACACGTGATAATACAAGACTAAATAGTTGAAATGGTATGATATTTGTTTGTTTTAAGCAAAATTTTAAAGTTTGTGAATGGAAAAATAATTAAATCCTAACTTTAATAAATCTATTTCATACCTAATTATTGGGACCATCATATTCATGAAATATTAAAAAAATTATTTGGAAATTGTGAATTAAACAATTTTAAATCTACCAATAAGAGTTAGATTTAACAAAGGAACTAGTATTTCATAAAATAGTTAACTTAAGTTCAAATCTTTGTTAGAAGAGATGTCCACATTTAATATCTAGTATTGTTTTCAAGGATGCAATATCATTTTCATTACCCATATTAAGAATAAGATTGAAAGATTAATAAGATTTCTATTCGTATATTAAGAAATTTAAATCTGAATACATATTTAAATATTAAGATATTATTTTTAAAATTAAATATTAAATATTTAAAACTATTTATTTTTTCAACATCTATATGCATTATTAAATATATATCAATAAAAGGTACATTCAGAACAATTAATGTTTAAAAATATATATTCAATGAAATATATTTTTACGTTCAAAATTTCAACAATAAATAATTCAAATATATATTCAAACCAACCATAAACAAAGCCTCTTTGAAGGAAATAACCTAGATAAATCATTCAAACAGAATAAAAAATTATAAAATAAAAATAGTTAAAAATTTTGATAAGATGGAGCTTTAAATAAATAGAAAAAAATTTATAGTCAATCATTAAAGATTTATTGATTTAAGGTTAAAAAATAGAAAGAAAGAAAAATATAAGGCTGGCCAAATTAATTTTTTTAGTCTTACTTAGTCTTTTTTTTTGTTTGCTGGTCAAAGTCTTATTTAGTCTAAGGGTTGGGCCAAATTAAGAACGCCTTAATATATATATATATATATATATATATATATATATAAACTCACAATAAATATTTTAAATTAATAATCTTGGGTGCTATTTTTAATTAGATCTGTGATAAAATCTTCATGTATTTTGTGTTGAGTGCCTATTTGATATATTCTATAAGTTAGTTTGGAGTGTTAGTATAAATATTTTGTATGTAGATACCCGACTCTAAATAATAACAACTATTGTGTGTTATTATAAATAAGGTAACCCATGGGTCGACTTATTGGCATGATGGACTTGGTAGTAGTTTCTTGTATTATATTTTGGCTTTGTTTTGGTGAGATTGTGTGAGATTCATTTGTCTTTTTCTAACAAACAAAAAAAGTGAGAGAAAGCCACTTATATTCTCTTAGATTTTTTGTCAAAATTTTTCTTTTGTTCAATTTCTGATATAAACTCGTATTCTACTTTATCTAAATATCTATTTTAAGAATATATTTTTTCTTTGTCAAAATCATCCCTTAAAAACTTTTTAGTTTATTCACTTTAGTCTCTATTCTTCACATTCATGCTTTATTCTCACGGTTTCGTTCTCCAAACCAGTCTATAATTTCATTTTTAGTTATGATATGATTTAATCTATCATTTCTACCCAAAAACAATACAAAAAATTAATTAAAATTTAAGTTTCAAAGCTTACTTTTTATTTAGCTAGGTACTTGATTAAAATTTTTCTTTTGTCCAATTTTTGATATAAATCGTCTTCTATTTCGTCTAGGTCTTTAATTTAAGAATATATTTTTTTGGTTAAAATCATCCCCTACAAACTTTTCAGTTTGTTCACTTTAATCCTAGTTCTTCGATTTCATACTTTTTTTCTTATGTTTTGGTCCTCCAAATCATTCCATAATTTTATTTTTAGTCATAATATGATTAAATCTATTATTTCTACTAAAAAACAATCTACTCTAAGTAGGTTGAGCTAAAAAAATTTTAGCCCATATTTAAATAGACTTTTATCTAATACAATCATATTCAATTAAAAGACATTTGATATGCAAGATTGTTACAATCCAATGTTTAGTATATAATATTAAAAAATAATAAGCCAACAATTTCACAAAACTCTCATTTTTTTCATTTTCATAAGAAGAGGTGGGAATGATTGATTCCCATGTGGCAGATTTTTTTTTTCCAAAAATTGAATTACCACTTTATTCTCATATCATACTTTTAGTATCAAGCCCTCATTGGTTATAGCTAATTGGACGAGCATAGATAAAAAAATATTGGGCTATTTTAAATAGACGTAAGTTGGCCAATCTATTTAACTCTGAAGTTAAATAAGCTTGAGTGGGTCGACATGAGAATTAATGTGCAGAGAGAGAGACCTTCCTGATCCATCAATCCTGTTTCTTAATATGGGCCATGAAAGTGAAGCAATATATACCGCAATGAAAGTAAAGCAATAAAATACTGAATATGGGCTATGAAAGTGACAGGCAAACCAAAGAGCCCATGACAACTCACTATTTAATATTGCTTAACTGCCATGAAAGTGATATTGCATGCCTAAGGTTCATTTTCCTTTTAGTCCTTCTGTAGTTTTCCTTCTCTACCTCATCCAACATTTCCAATTTTTGGTGGATACGTTTAAGCTTAAACATATGGTAGATGTTCTCAACTTAATGACATAGTCTTGCTCAACTTAAAGTTGTTAATTATATAGACTTGCTCAGCTTAAAAGTTGTTAGAATGGGTTAACTTCATAGGTAACCCATTAAAGACTAAAACAATATAACGGATTCGGCTTAAAAACAATTAATCCATTTTTAATCAAGGTATTCTTAATTTGGCCCAACCTTAAGACTAAATAAGACTCTAGCCAAAAAACAAAGGAAAAAAAGACTAAATAAGACAAAAAAAAGAAAATAATTATTTTGCAAGTCTTATTTCTTTTTTTCTTTTTTTTTTCTTAACCTTAGATTAATAAATCTGTAATGATTGACTATAAATTATTTTCTATTTATTTAAAGCTCTATATCTCTTTTTTTTAACTATTTTAATTTAATAATTTTTTCTGTTTGAATTTTTGAATGATTTATCTTGGTTATTTCTTTGAAAGAGTTTTTGTTTATGGTTGGATTGAATATATAATTGAATTATTTATTGTTGAAATTTTGAATATAAATATATATTTTATTGAATATACATTTTCAAACATTAATTATTCTAAATACATATTTTATTAATATATATTGAATAATGTATAAAGATATTAAAAAAATAGTCTTAAGACCAATCAATGGGTCACAGGGCAAAGGCCTAAAGCCCCTAAATAAGCCCAAGAGCACCAAGGGAGGCCCAATCCAGTTGGAAATGGTGCCTGGTATGGTGATTGAATTGAAAAATAAAAAAATAAAATCTGACCAAAAAAAGAATTGAAAAATAAATTGACCAAAGAAAAATTTTGAAAAATAAAGGTAGCAGTAATCAAAGCTACAAGTATCCACATCAAAATAAATAAAAATAGTATATAAAATTAAAATAAATAGTATTTTTGTGCCTTGAACAAAAATAATTTTTTTACTTGTACTTCTGGCTTCAAAGAGAAACTAATTTTTTCCTTCTTTATTATAGAAAAAATTTCCGTCAGCATTTATTTATTTATTTTTTAATGAAGCTTAACCAAATACTGTAAAATCTCAACAAAAAGTACTTTTTTAAAAAATAAACAATTTTTTTCCAAAAATGATTAATTTATGACTCTTTAGTACAAATTTTTTTTTTCTTGTATCATACCAATGGCCCCAAATAAAATCACTTTGAGCTTTTTCAATGAAATTTATTATTATGTAAAAAATAAAATTATAATCTTGTATTATGTAAAAAGTAAGGTTTAGATAATTAGACTGGCCATTGAACCGGTCAAGCCACCGATTCAAGGGTCAGTGGTCAGACCTAAGTTGAATTGCGATCGAATTGGTGTACTCAAAATATATTAAAAAAAATAATATATATATATAATATCATAAATAATTAGATATCCCATAAATATAAATATGCAAATTCAATTAAAGACTTAATATTTCATAATATAAAACAACAAGTAAAAGTTTACAATATCATCAAACTCACATAGTTAAATACTTAAATTATTAAATAATAGTTAACAAACTAACAAAGATATATCATCAATTATCATAATAATCATTCATATCAAATCCTAATATGTTAATATTTCCAGCAAGAATGTCATCCTCATCTTCACCAACACTAGCACGAGGTTCAATCTTATTAAGAGATTCTAAAAAAAGTTATTCTGAGATGTTAAATTTTTTATCACCTAATTATATAATAAGCAAAGTTAAAGAGGAAATCTTGAGTTTAGATGAGTCATGCTTTGAAAGTATAGTATGACAATCAGAAGATTCAGAACATATATAACAATCAGAACATGTACTTCTAAACATATACTTATATCAATCAAGAAACACATTCTATGCCAAGAATCAATTAAGAAACACATTCTATGACAACATATACTTCTGAACATATACAGATGCACAATCAGAATTGAAAAACTTTGAACACATCTCTATGCCAATCATAGATTGAGACAAATGAATGAATTAGCGAAAGGGAAAGAGTCAAAGAGGAAGATTGAGACAAATTAGAAATGTGAAGCTTTGAATTTGAAACAAATTAAAAAACCCTAACCTCACAAATTCGAATAGCAGCAAAGACAAACAGGACAGCCAAAAATGCAAAAAGAGGCAATCAGAAGTGTGAACAGCAACGATAGGGTGCGTCGCCAGGGGAAGAGCAGCAACGAGGTGTCCAAACTCTGATGAACGCGAGAGTGTTTTGGAAATATGAACTCTGAAATTAAATGGAGTATGAACTCTAAAATTAAATGGAGTATGAACTCTAAAATTAAATGAAGTATGCGAGAGGGTGCTTAGCTGATTCACCAAAATAATGTTGTTCCCCGAAACTAAAAAAAAAAACCTGAATCGATGGATCTAGTGAACTAGCCAGTTTTCACCAGTTTAGCCAATTCAATGTCGGTTTGATTGGTTCTGCATCAGTTCAATGGCTCTATGGTTTTCTAGACTAACCTGAGACAACTGACTGGTTTACCAATTTTGTAGTCCGATTGACTGGTCCGGTTTATAGAACATTGGTAAAAAGCTAGCTGATTTGACAAAAAGTAAATTGCAAGAAAATTTGTATAATATGATTCAAATAAAATGTCAAGGAAGCCATAATAATTGATGGCTTTGCTTGCTCATGCCATTGTGCCATAAGATATTGTTTACATTGGGAAATAAGACATACCATTGTACCGTTGGGTCCACAGGTTGTTGAGGCTACACATTCATTACAGAAATCTAGTTCGACTGTTAGGTTTCTATTAACTTGGTTAGAGTGTTAGGGTAGATAACAAAAATATAAAACTTTTTTAATAATAATTTTTCTATTTACAAAATTCAAAGAATGACTAATGTGCATATACTGCATATATAATTTATAAGAACTAACTTCAACACTTAAATTTTAGAAATAAAAAAAAATCTTTTAACTAGAATGTACATTTAATCTTAATTTATCAAATCAAAAGTTTTGGATATTTTTCTTGATCAAGCAACGTTGTGAGTAAGTGGCAGGATGCCATTCTCTCAATCAACGTATGAAAATTAAAGTCATAACAGCCTTATCAGTCTACAGTAGTTGACAATGAATGAAGGATGAAGGTTTGTTGAAATCATTGTGTTATGCTTTTAACAATTTAATTTGAAGATAAATACGTCATCTTATATTGTGCTTTTATGCAGTCAACAGTTTCCACATCCTATCTTTAATGAACATCTAACACCCTTTTGATTTGCTGTTTTCAAATAAATTATTTTAGTATATCAATTCGATGATATTGGTAACTAATTTTTTTTATATGTATTTTTCATTGAAGTTAATCTTACTCGAGATACTATTAGATTCTAAATTTAGCGCTTCTTCTAGCAAAGATCAAAATTTAGGTTCATAATTTTGCGAGAAACAAACTTGGTTTCTTAGACTCAACCTCTATTGATATCACTAATTAAATATGAAATAGATATAATGTTATTAATTTTCCACGATATAGAAATAATTTTCCATGATATAGAAATAATTTTCCACTACAAAAAAGAAATAGGAAATAGTGTTAGTTTCTTAACGTTAGATGTTGCATTTAGTGTTGATTTATATAACGTCAATTAAAACCAACGTTAGATACTGAATTTAACGTCAGTTATTTTAGCGTCGGTTAAAATTGACGTTAGATGTGGAATCTAACGTCGATAAAAACCGACGTTAGATATTGAATCTAGCGTCGGTTACCTTAGCGTCAGTTAAAATCGACGTTAAATGATGAATAAATAATTTTTACTTTTTTAAAAAAAGTAACTAAAAATTAATTTTAAAAAAAACTAATTTGTAACAAATATCAATCTTCCATCCTCTACTTTTCACGTTTCCCTCTTAAAATCTTTCATTCTTTTTCTTAGAAGTTAAAAAATAAGAGAGTGATTTCAATAAAATCCTTCATCTTTCATTCATTTGCAGGACAAGTTTGATAGGCTTAACTTGCAGTCCAGTTCCAAAAAAAGCAAGTCTATTTTGATCTTTAGAAAAAGAACAATTATAGACTAAGAAATCATGTGTGGTCCTAATTTTTTTTTATGACAATTATAGGCTAACAAGTCTCTTTTTTTTATATATATGTACAAATCTTATCATTATCTTCTTTCTCAATACACAAGTTAATACCATAAAAAAATTCATTAATTTTTTAAAAAAGAAAAATTCATTTGGAGGAGAACATTTGTCACATATCTCTACTCAAATCACAATCCATCAATCCAATTTGTTGCTCTCATTGGTTTGGTCTACACATAGGACCACCTGAGATGGCAGGTGGGGTTCAGCATTCCCGCAAGAATACGACTTATGTTATTCACAGGAGATTCAGGTCAGGGGAAATGAAAATTTATGGCAAAATAAAAATTTTGTTAACGTAGCGACTTAGTTATATAAAATTTAATGACTAGGTGAGTAGGATCATTTTAAAAAAAAAGTTAACTATACTAACGGCAGAGACTAACCTATATGGATTGGGAAACAGTAAGGATCATTTTACATGAAATAAACTATAGGGACCAATTTATAATTTTGGTGAAATTATAAGGAACAAAATTTACCCAAAATTATAATTTAATCTAAAATAAATTACAATTGTTGATCGAACATGTTGGGACCAAAACTCCGAAAAATGAAGGCAATGTCTTTTCAATTCTTATTTATTTTAGAGTAACTTACTGATTTAATGTATGGAAGATTACAATAATCTCAAATTAATTTTTTAAAAATCAAATATTTTAATTTATTTTATGCAATATTACATTTGTTTCAAAGTAGTTTTTTTTATTACTAAATCACAAAGTCATTGCCAAATCTCAATTTTTTTATTTTTAGAAGTTGTTTTGACAAATAAATAAATTAAATTGAGATGATCACAATTTTTCAAAGACTATTGTGAGTTTGTGAAGCTTAGCCTTTTAGAAATTAAATCGAGATAAATATAATTTTTTAAAGATTAAATTAGAAACTTCTACATTATTTCATCGTTTCTAAAAGGATTAAAGCTTTATTTTGATCATTCATAGGTAAGGTTATTCTCAATTCGGTCCCTTATATATGTTTATTCTCAAAATGGCCTCTCATAGATGAAATTGTTATCAAGTTGGTCCCTTTGTTGATTAACCATTTTAAAAAATTAACGAAAAAGTATGATGTGGACTATTAAATGCTGACAGCCTGATATGAAGTTATTAAGTGCCATACCAAGCTAGCTTCTATAATTCTGTTGTGGTCCTTTAGAGATGGGGCTTTTCTCAATTGAAATCCTTGTTGATATGTTATTTTTCAAAATGGTCTCACACAAATGAAATTGTTATCATGTTGGTCCCTTTTTGTACCATTCATATAAAAAACTTTTAAAATTAATGTTTTCAATGTTAAATGTCATGTCAACTTTTTTTTTTTTCTTATTTCTCATACTTGAACAAAATTATGAATTCTAAAAGCTATATTATTATTGTTACTACTATTACCACTGTTAAGATTAGTTGAATGATCCAGGAAGATGATCTCTTAGGTTTTTCAAAATGTAGAAGAGAAAAGTTTTTGTTAATTATCATGCAAACTAAAAAGTGAAATGGTGTGAAAATTTCTTGCAAATTAAGAGAAATTCATTTTATATATATATTTATTTATTGATAGGAAAAATGTGAAAGTTTTTCATTGTCATAAAAGTTGTTACCGACCAAAAGAAATGACTTAATTAGTTGGCTTTATATAATTTTTTTAATAGAAGTTTTATTTGTCAATTCTAAATTTTATAATACTTCTTACTATCACATTTTCATATAATATATATTTTTAAAAGAAGTTTTTTTTTTTCAATTTTAGACATTGTAATACTTTTTATTGTAGCATTTTACGATTTAAGATATATGGATGATTTTTTTTTCTACAGCTATTTACTAGTAAAATACTATCTATGAAAACATTAGAAAGTTATTGAAAAATATCTATGCTATTGATATTTATTAGTTCAAGTAGTTTGACACTTATCTCTTATAATTTAAGCCTCAATCGAGTTTGAGTCTTATGAATAAAGAAAATTATAATTACGAGAAATTTACACTTCTATGATCCAATCTAACTTGAATTAAACTAATAAAAATGTAATAAATTTTTAAATATTAGTAGTTTAAAAAAAAATACACACACGCGCAATATCAATGTTGCAATGCAAGGAGCCAAATATCACCTAAAAGCATATGGTAGGATGGTGCTCAAAATTATGGAAATCTCATAACTGTCAATTTTTTAAATTAATTTTTATTGTGTATCATTTATTATTTTATTATAATTCATGATAACTTTTAAATACTGCGATATTTTATACTTAATTAACATATACCATCATATTCAATACTGTACAACAAATATCAATTGTGAAATAATAGTCTATTAAACCAACCCTTCTTATATGTGTGTGTGTGTGTGTGTGTGTGTATTTACAGATCTTTCATGTTGGTCTTCTTTCTCAATACACAAGTTAACCCTTTAGAACAAAATATGCAAAAAATCAACTTCAATAACAAAAAATAAATTAGAAAAAAGTCGTATATAAGATTTGAAAGAAGAAAAATAATAACATATGTAATTTAGCTAAAACCTAATGTATAGGAGATTAATTATTAATATAATTTACCGTAAACATAATACAATTGCAAAACAATATTCTACAAATTGAAAAATGAGAGAACAAAAAAACAAATTGAAAAGGAAAAAGAAAAGGAAGGAAAGAGAATAAAGGAAAATAATAGGTAAATGATAAATTTTCTTTTTGTTTGGGAGAAACTTGGTTCTCCAAATTTTTCAATAAAAAATTTAAAAAAGTTTGAAGGAAGTAGAATTTTAGAAGACATTAGAAACCCTTCATTCTTTTTCTTAGTAATTCCAAAATAAGAGAACCATTTCAATAAATCCTTCATCCTTTATTAGTTTGCATGTCAAGTTTGATAGACTTGACTTGCAGTTCCGTCACTCCCAAAAAAAAATGTTTTAAAAAAGAACAATTATAGACTAATAAATTGTGTGTGATCTTAATTTTGTTGTGACAATTATAGGCTAACAAGTCTTTTTCTTTTTTAATACAAGTCTTTTATCATTATCTTCTTTCTCAATACATGAGTTAACACCTTAAAAAATTCCATTAATATTTGTTTTAAAAATAAATTATTTGTACTAAAACAATATTGTCACATATCTCCAAATGAGAAAATTATGAATGTTTAAATTAGACTGTATTCTGCAAACTTGATCAACTCGATTAGTTAAACTTGACAATTTTAAATGAATTTAACTGAGTTTGACCGTTTTTCAATTTTAGAATCAAATTTACTCGATTTAAATACTTAGAATCGTAAAATCAAACAAGTTTACAAGTCAAATCATGGGTTTAACGACTATGCTATAGAGCTTACATTTGATAAATCTTATGGATGGCGAATATGCATTTCAATTTCTTATTCTTATTGATGTTGAATATTCTTTTTCATTTTCTTATGTTTGAATATTAGTGATTGTTAGTTTTTTTAATCTTATATAAAATATTTTTGCGAATATTACCTACTTTTAAATGAAACTTCTGTTTTAAAATTTCTCCAGTACAAATAATTTACTTATATCCGATATTTTATTAAGTCCTCTGTTTATATTTTGAGCAAATCAAAGTTTGGGTAAAAATAATCCTATAAAATTTTAGTTTTAATCTCTAAACCAAACATTATATAAAATTAATACAGGTGACGAAAAGAAAAAACTCCAAGCAATGTTAAGATGCGACGTTTCCCACAGAGATGGAGTAAATGACATAATCGCAGATTATAACTTTTATAAATTATAAATTATAAAACATAATTATAAGATACAAATTATAATTATCAATAATTGTTTTCCATCATATATATGAATTTGCAAAAAATTGCTGCTTATCACTTTCAGCAACGGTTTTTATTGTTGCTGAAAGTTTTTGCAACAAATTTGAAAGTTTCGGCAACAGTAAAAACTGTTGCCTTAACTTTTAGCAACGGTAAAGACCATTGCTAAAAGTGATCAGTATTTGCTGCTTGTCAAACAGCAAATCCGGACTCCATTTACATGGAAATGACTTTCAATATCATAAAAACGTTAAATAGTGCACTAACTTACATCACCATACCTCAAAAATATCCATGGTTGTTCATGACATCGATAATAAGTCATAACACCGATGTCGAACTGTATAGATACTTCTGACTTCCATAAAATATAAATTCATCTAAAGCATTGGCGTTCTTATTGTATCATTAAATGTCAAAGGAGTTATATATTTAACCCATCAATACTATATATATATATATATACATATATTAAATAAATGTAATAATTTTATTGATGATTGTTTATGTTAGAGCTGTTGAATCTTCTAAGGTAATCAAAGAATATAAAGTGTTTTTCAAAAACGTCCACACACACTAACTTAATAGTATAAATAACTAACAAACGAAATATAATACAACTTTCAGAAACATCCACACACATTAACATAATAATATAACTTAGTGGGTCCAAAAGTTGCAGGAAAAGAAAAAGATAAGCAAGACAGATTAATTATCAGTTTCTATAGTTTCAATCTTCACCTTCTTTTTGACATTGGAAGAGAACTAACCAGAGGTATCCAAGCTAGAGTAAGTGCCAGCACATACTGCAATTAATGCTTGAGTGGATTCAAAATAACTCTTTAGGGATTAAGAGCGCAATATTAATTGTTAAAGAAACACTTGCCATCAATGCACGAATGAACAGTAATAGGTCACTGGAATTGCATGGGATCCATAATCTGATTGGGAGGGGCAGATGGTGTATTTGATATGACGCATTCTAGAGGTTGAGTGAGGAAGAGACAAGTGCCATCAATAGATTGACCCAACTTGTTGGGACCAAAAGTGTTAGATAAATTTGAAGGAACTAGAATTTTAGAAGATATTACAATGTTAAATAAAGTCTTTCATTATATTTCTTAGTAATTCCAAAATAAGAGTCATTTCAATCAAATTCTTCATCTTTCATTGGTTTGTTGATTTAGTCAAGTCTGGTAATGCGGTCCTGAAAAATGCAAGTCTAATTTACAAAAGAATAATTATAAGTTAACAAGTCTATTTTTTTTATACAAGTCTTTTATCATTACTTTTTTTTTCAAATAAACGAGTTAACAACTTAAAAAATTTCATTAATTTTTTTTAAAACATTATTTGAAGGACGACATTGTCTTATATCTTCACTTAAATCACAATACATCCATTTATGCTTTGTCTTCAAGTAGACTTACTGGGCGCTCCAAATCCTAATTCTTTTACACTCCACTTAGTTTGTATTACTTATACCCTTATTTCAAATCCTATCAATGGTTAACCTTCTTTAGAATTAGTCACTGCCCGTTGATTACTGTTATAGACTCTTAACTACTTCTTAATACAGAAATTGCATTGCTGACTATCATAATTTACAACGTGCTTCATGGTAATTTGTATTTGTTAGATTTAAGTGTATATAGTAGACTAAATTGTATTTACTCTCGTTCCAAATTGCTTTTTTTCTTTTTTCTTTTTTTTTTGGCTGCATATTCTTTTCCTCAATATAAATATATTGCAACATAAGTCTATATTTTTACACTTCCGAAATTTTCTCTCTCTGCTGTCTTCAAATTTTTCCATGGATAATTGGTATAAACTAAATGTAGATGGTTGTGCGAAGGATAACGAAATAGCTGTAGGAGGAGTTGTTAGAAATGACAAAGCTAAATGGATAATTGATTTTACAAAGTTTATTGGAACTAGGTCTCCTCTGTTGGCTGAACCGGGCGCTCGAAACTGCAAATTGCTTCTGACATAAGGATTGAAAATCTTGAAATCGATAGAGACTGTCGGGACCTCTTCTGCCTGATGAGTGATGATATTTCTAGCTTTTCTGCCTAATGAGTGATGATATTTCTAGCTGATAAGATTACAAGAAATCAAAACCGTTGCGCCGACAAACTTGCAAAACATGCCAGAACCCATGGAAGATCTGCAAAAACTTTTTTGTCTCCTCCCCATTTTGTTCAACAATGCTATATGGAGGATTTCTGTAATAGCTAATATAGTTTTGCTTTTGGTCTGTTTGGCCTTTCTAAGGCAAACTCTTATGTAACTCTTCATTCTTAATTTATGATTCCCTTTTCACCCAAAAAAAAAAAATTCCATGCATTTAGTAAATTGAGATATATATATAAATATATATATATATATTCCAACAAACCAGCAGATTAAAATGTTAAGTTATTTAAGTTTTCTCTGTCATACCAAAAATCTATGCATATTTTTCCTTTTATTTATTGCTCTCCTATGAGGCCTAATCCAAATATTGATATTTCAGTAAGTCTATTTAAATGAGACTTAATAGAATACCAACTTGATTCTCAAAAAAGACTAAGTTGATTTCTTTGAACTTGTGTGTTATTATTTGATATTAGAATATATAAAATCAATAAATATGTTAAAAATATTGATGTAAAATAATGAATTGAAAATATTAAAAGGCATTTAAAAGGCAACATTTTTAAAATATTGTTGAGATTTGTGAATTAGCAACAGATTAAAAATGTTGCTTAACATTGTTAAAAGTGTTGCAATCTTTATTGTAATAACTTTAAAATATTGCTTAAAATAGTAAAAAAGTGTTGTTTATAGTAGGATAAAAATTGTAACAAATTTAAGAAACCATTGCATAATAATATTGCAAACAACTGGTACATTTCCTTTCTAGTTGCAAATGCTCGCACTACCAAAAAAATTGCCTTTTAGCGTCAGTTAAAAAATTACTTTTAGCATCAATTATGATTGACATTAATGTTAAAATTTACCTTTAGCACCAGTAAATAAGCAACAATATTTTAGGGGAAGACAATTAGAAATAACCATCAATTGAAAATTTTGAATTTAATATAGATTTAACATTCATTTGATCGTATGAAACTAATTATTAGAATGAGAAACATCATGTCACTACTAAAAAAAATTGACATATAATAATACGTAAAATTATTATATAGTGATGTTTACAAACGCCATAAGCCATTTTAGCAGCGTTTTTAACAATGCTGCTAAAGAAAGCTACACAAACTAGTTAGTAGTGTTTTAGAACAAATATGAGAATAAACGCTACTAAATAAATTTAGTGACATTTGTTACCTAAAAATGCCACTACATAGGAAAATGGATAGTCTCCAGTGCCTTGTACGCTTTGGAGAATCCAACACACTTTTAGCCATGGTTAGTACATTTAACCGTGGCTAAATACACTTTTAGCTATAATTATCACTAATACTTATAGTCATAACTATAACAGTGGCTAAATATAAATATTATATAAATTAAATATATATATATATAATAATGAGATATCATATGTAATAAAAATGAGATATCATTTATTCCTAAAATGATATCAAAGCAAAACCAAAAACTGTGCAGGACATATTCACTTAAATTCACATCACCGCTTTCTTTAGTGCTTTTTTAACTGATAATGCGTAAATGCTTTCAAAGTTGCCTTAAAACAATGATACTTAGATAAAGCTACTAAATCACATGAAGTATTATTCTTTAATTCTTTAATTAAACATCTTTATGAATATTCAATTCCTAATTGCAAAAAATTAGAAATTGAATTTCGAGAAATTACAATAATTGCAAAAATTAGAAAATCAGCACAATCGGCATTTAAATTGATAAAAAAAATTATATATCTTCTAACAATATTGAATACTTTAAACTTAAACATACCTCTACACTAGCTATTACCTCGACAATCTGAACCTTCAAATCTGCAACACCCTCTTTCTCCCATAGAAGTAAAGGGAACATTGATGATCAAGTTTTGAGGTAAACATGCCAAAGTGGGTAAAGACAAAAAGGTCAACATGCCAAATGGAAGATGTAACATTCTATCAAGTATAAAAAAAGTATTTTATATGTGAGCAAACTATGATAATATGACAGCATCTCATCTTATCTTAAATTCCCAAAAATCGAATTTTATATGTGAGCAAACTGTGACAATATGAAAGCATCTCATTTTTCTTAAACTTCCAAAAACCGAGATATATGTACATATAAAAAATAAAAAGACTCAACATCCCATCTTATCCTAAACTACCAAACACTAATTCCATTACACCCCTTAACTGACACATAAGCATTCATTATGTTCCAAGAGTGAGCAGACATAGAGTGTGCGAGTGTGCGCATGTGTGACCATTAGAGTAGACATTTAATTTGATGGGGTAATTTCTCTTAGAGAATTCCCATAATAATAACCATAAAAATAAAAAAAACCAAGGTAAGTGGCTGCTACCAACCTATATTAATTTCTATACTAAACTTTTCAATAGTAATTCTAACCCATATCATTTGAATCAAAACAGTGGCTGGTTTCCCGTCATGCTTTTGCATATATTTAAGTATCATTGTTTGGGAACGCTACCAACCTATATTAATCAAAACAGTCAGTTTGCATATAATAACCATAAAAATAAAGGACTTTGGGAACGCGAGGCCAGAGGGCATCTCAAAGTCTTGGAAGCTTCCAAACACAAAAAGACACATGAAAGAGAGCAACTACATATTTCAAGGCCAGATTACCTTTTGCAGTAGCAGACAAGGAATTTAAACCAAACTGACTGTGATTGCTTCTGGAAGTGATGGTTCCTAAAACAAGTGTAAAGCAGAAATATAAACAAGAATGTTATCACTATGCCCCATATTAATAAAGACTCTGTCTGATCTTTACGTACACAGCAGAAGAGAAAACGAAAGGGGTTGAGGGGTTGAGAATGAAATTAGCCACAGCATACAAGCAAGATAGCATGATGCATAACAATACAACAACAACAACAAGCCTTATCCCACTAGGCGGGGTTGGCTACATGGATCACACGACGCCATTGAGCTTTATCAATGACAAGCTCTCTTTAGATATCTCATTTACCCGAAGATCTCGTTCAATGACTTCTCTAAGTGTCATTCTTATCTTTCTCGACCTTTTTTTCACATTACTCCATATTATTTGCTCAACCCTTCTTACTGGCGCCTTTAACTGTCTTCTTTAAACATGTCCAGATTACCTTAAATGATTTTCTACTAGTTTCTCTTCAATAGGTACCACTTCAACTCTACCTCGTATACAATTATTATAGATCATATCTTGTTTTGTATGACCATACATCTATTCCAACATCCTCATAAGTGCAGTGACCCATATGGTCTAGTGAGCATGTCGTTGCTGCCAACGCTATAGCGACAGCCATGGTCGCTGCAACGATGGTCTGCAGAATAAAAATTCTGCTGTATCGCATTTACTTTGTTATGTGCCTCACCACTTGTCCCTTGGTTCCCAACACCTCTAAGCTGAAAGTAACTAATATTTTAGGTCCCTAACTCACTATTCACCATGTCTAATCCAACATTTATCATTTCCAACACCTCTAATACAAGATTAAAGACAATCGAAGCAAAATCTCATTTTGTTTATTTTTTCATTTCAAGATTCTTTTCATAAGGTATTCCACCAAGTCACTTCCTTTAACTCAGAATAAAAAATGGAAAACATTAAAATCCTACCCATTCCTTCACAAGTTATAATTTCTCTCCTTTTCCACCTAGGGCTCCTTATCTATGAGAAATGCAGAAAAGGAAAAAAAAAAGAAGGGAATAGGAGGGAGACCATTATCAGTTACCTAGATGCCCACCAAGGAGAAGGAAGCCACCAAGGGAAATCGCCACAGTCAATAGGAGGATGAAGAAGGATAGGGCTTATGCAATACGAGAGGAGGAATACCAAAAATGGAAAAGAAAATAGGGAGGAGTGAATATACTAGAAGCATCAGGAGGGATATTCAGTGTAGAGGAAATTTCAAGATGCCACTTGTGTCCTAGACTCCTACCCAAGGCCAAAACTTTTCTCATAAGTTTATTCCCACATGAATCAAATTACTCGTACACATAAATAAGGTCCCACATAGGAATATAATCATGTTCATGTTCATATTCATACTCACCAATCATAATTTAAATAAAACTCAACATGAGAATATGGTGACACCAACACAAAAATATTTCTAAACCATAATTCTAGAAATTAATAACCATCATTATCATCAATTTCCAACACCAAGACTTTGTTTACTAACTTAAACAAGGCACCCATAATCATTAGCATCCCAAATAACCACACACATACATAAAAGCAAAAGCCCCTAGGACACAAATGTTACAGCAATTCTGGATATCCCCTTTATTTTTATATATAGGCACTAAAATCCTTCTTCTCAATTCCTTAGGCATTTTCTTGGAACTTAAAATCTCATTAAATAGTTTTGTTAGCTAGATAGTATCTTTCTTCTCTAAATACTTCCAAACTTTGATAAGAATACTATAAGAACCAACGCCTTTACCATTATCTATTCTCCTAAGAGCTTCCTTGATCTCGCCAACCCTAATCCTCGATAATAAGCCAAATTTTGTTCATTCTCTTGGGTTGTTAAATCTTCTATATCACTAGTTGACCCTGCTCTGTCCTTAAAAAGCTTGTGAAAGTAACCCTCCCATCTATTTTTAATGTCTCCCTCTGTAACTAAAACTTTTCCTTCTTCATCCTTAACATATCTTACATAATCCAAGTCTTTAGATTTCCTTTCTTTACTCTTCACAATTTTGTAAATCTTTCATTTCCAAGTCCTTGTAAAACTCTTCAAATTATTTAGATCATGCTTCACTTACTGCTTTCTTAGTCTCCTTATTAGCCTTCCGAAATTTTTTCTAATTTTTGGTGTTATTTCACAAATGTATAGTTTTAAAGCATTTTCTTTTATATTTAACCTTCTCTTGAACACTCTCATTCCACCTGTCACACCTGAAATGTGACTGACTAGCTTTATCTATTCGTGTTCAATTGCCGTGTTCTATCAGTCTCTGTTCTATGCTCACGTTTCTCAGATGTCCTTTCCTTTTCTATGCCCACGACGTACTCTTTAATGCTCAGTCACTTGTTCTCACAATAAACTCAATGCCCATATATAATTTAATTAGTTAGCAATCTTGAATTTACTGTCTCGTACTGGTTTCGCTCGAAATTATTCCAAGGTGCTAGGAAAAATAAATTAGCTATTAAAATTCTAATATTGAAGACCTTAAAATACTATATATTTAATTTAATTTCTATGCACCAAATACTAATCACGTATTATCTATAATTCTATTTCTAGGCCCAAATTTAAATAAATATACCTATTTCTAATTAAAATCCCATATATACCAAATTTGGATATTTTTAGAAATTTTACTCTTTCCCTCCAACTTCTCATTTTATTCCCTTAGGTCCTTGGTAATAATTTTCCCTTATCTTTTTCATGATCTAAGACCACATTTAGTTCTATCTAGGTTCATAGGTTACAAATATATTTTGTTCTAAAATTATAGCTACTCCTAAAAACTTTTAATTTTATTCACTTTAGTCCCTATCATGCATGCATACATCTAAACTCCATGTTTTTCCATTCTTCTTGCTTCAAGACTCCCCTAAATTCATCTAGGGACCCTCTAAGCCATGTATGGTCATTTCTTAAACACATGAAAATCCAAAAGAAAGGATTCAAGGCTTACCAAAACTCCAAGCTTACTTTATTTCCTTAAATTTTCTGCACTATGCTTGCTCCTTTCTTGATGATGTGAAAGTGCGTTTGGGACCTCAAATCTTTTGCTAAAATGCTCCTTTGATTAGCACCAAAATTGCCCAAAGGTGGCTTGATGTTTTGGGTTAGAAATATTTCTCAAAAGCTTCTTCCCTCTTACGTTTTGCTCTCTAGGTTTTCCCCTGTTTATAAGCAGTAAAACAGAGGTGCTCTTCTTGATTTGCAGCACACTCTTGTAGTTCACGGTTGTTAATCCAAAACCTCAAGGAAGTAGCACGGTTGAAGTTCTCTCTCTCACCCTTGGGTTGGACAACAAAAGCTCAGTTTTAGAGTGGCAAAAACAGAGCACAAATGTAGTGTAAAGTTCTCAGTTTTTGATAGCAATAATCTCAAGGTTTTGCTACACTAAAACACTCTCTCATGGTTCTCTCTCTTACTCTTGGTTTACTCTACTTATGAATAGAAGCTAAGTGCCCTTAAATGAAACTTAGGGACATCTGACATGGCTTGGTCAAGAGTATGGTTTCCTGTAGAAAAAAAAAAATTTGCTGCTGCACTCCCTTGGCTTTTGTTTTAAAAAAAAAATAGTAGCTGACTGGCTCTCTGTTATGCCTACACTCCCCAGCTTCTCACATGGAGGACAAGCTCATAACAGAGCTGAAAATTCCCTGCATACCCAAAAAAAATACTGCTGGCTGAGAATATCCTCTAAAAAATATGCTGTCATGCTCTTCTCGACTTCACTGCTATAGGTGGCTAAGGAATGGAGTAGGTGTCTCATAGAGTATGGAGAATAAAATATATTCAATTAATTGTTCTCCTTCCAATTTATTCGGTCCAAACCATATTGTTTTATTCAACTCCAAATCCATAATTTCAATCTTAAAAATAGTTTCAATATATTAGGCCTTCCAAATCAGAATTTTGTTCTAGAAATTTTCTGATTACACCAGGAGACTTTCAACCATAAAGTTTAGATCACAATTCCTAAAATTATCAGTGAAAAGCAAGCTGAACCTTAGGATTATAATATGTAGACTTCAGAACATACGGATGCAGAAACAAAAGAGAAAATCACACCAAATTCAGATAATATGGATTCAAGAAGCAACAACTAAAATTTCAGAACAAATTCCCAAATCATCAGGAGACAGATTAAAGGAACACTCAACCAAAAATTTCAAACTTTGCCTGATTGTGAATCATGAAGGAGAGAAAAGAAAATTCTATTTTTTACCCAATATCCTAAGTCTATCATGCTCTTTTTCCTAGCCTGAGTTCTAGCCAAAGGGGACTGCTAAGTGACACCCAAACTAGAAATTCTTCCACTACTAAACTCCTTCGCATTGCACCAAGCCTCACTGAGGGAGAGTTCACTGTTCGAACCAGCAAGACAGTAAAATTCCAATGCTTCTCTCTCCCTTTCTTCTCGCAGCGTCGTTCTTGGTTCAAGTAGTAGGAAAAAGAAAAATTTAAAGAAAAGGAAGAAGGGAAGGGGAGAGAGAGCATGGGCATGGTGGCACCCTCTCATCGTCTCTCGCCTCTCCCTCTCAGACCCTCTTTGCCGCACTCTATTGACCAGAAATGACATTAGAATTGGGGAGTATTAAGAAAAAAAGGAGAGGGAAACTGAAAAAAAAAAGTATGAAATTTGAGTGGAAAATTTGAAAAATGAGAGGAAAGACTGAAAAGAATAAAATTTAATGAAAAGACTAAAAATTTTAAGAAGTATAATTTATTTTTAGGGAAAAATTATAATTTATTTTATTTAAAAATAAGAATTTAATGAAAGGTAATTAAATAAATAATTGAAAAATATTTTATCTATTAGTTTTTTAATATAAA
The DNA here is from genome assembly GCA_037074585.1 of Biancaea sappan. Taxonomy (NCBI): domain Eukaryota; kingdom Viridiplantae; phylum Streptophyta; class Magnoliopsida; order Fabales; family Fabaceae; genus Biancaea; species Biancaea sappan. The sequence continues at coordinate 66,754,664 of CM073493.1, read as the reverse complement.
GATATTTTGAGAAAAATTAATGAAGCATTAGTTTGATTTTAGTGTTTTTTTATTAATTTGAGGTATTTAATCTAATTTGAGGAAAATTAGGAATATAATAATTTCAATATATATGTTATAGAATCTTTCCTTAAATTTATTTTTTATTAAAAAAGTTAAATTTCTGCTCAAAATGAAATTATATTTTTATTTTTAATTAATATGACAGTAACAACAATTAAGTTGATATTAAATATTAATATAATATTTCGAATATAAATTTTGAAATAAAATAAGTATCAAGATAAGTTTGAAAAATTTTGAAATAAAATAAGTATCAAGATAAGTATCAATTGTGATATTGAAATGATGTGAGTTGAGAAGTCTGAAAAATTGAATTAGTATTAGACTGTGAGTTAGTGGGAAGTGTGAAAAATTTTTAATCTTTTATAAAATACAAAATATGATATGATGAAAATAAAATGATGATTATGAATAATATTTATGTGTTGTAATTTTGTTAATAATTATGTAAATAGATTTGTATATGATTTTTCATTTATTAACATATTAATTAATTATTTTTTTTTAAATTTTACAAATAAAATTAGTATGTTTGTATAGAATAAGAGTATATATTTATGAAATTAATACAAATATTAGATATAATATGTTATATATATATATATATATATTTAAAATTAAAGGTATGTTATATATATTTAAAATTAAGGGTTATAATAATTATATATTTTTTGTATATTTTGTGCAACTAAAAAAAAATTTATGACCGCAATGATCGCAACCGCATCGCAGCGTCTGTAATACCCGTAATGGCAACAACCCGCAACGCGACCACAATCGCGATCGCAACCGTAATTTAAAACCTCGGTATCAAGTGTAATTTAGCAGATATATATATTGTTTGCTCCAATTTTTTATATTCCTTTTTTTTTTGGTTTCTTACATGTATTCTTTACTTAAAGCAATCATGATTGAAGCATTGTTAATTTTTCCATATCTTCAGCAAAAATAGATTACATTTATATATAATTGATGTTATGTATGAAATGTTAATTTTGTAATTGAAGCATAGAATTAATCAAATGAAGTAGTATACCAATATTGAGACTCATATTCTTCAAACTATAATCCTATGATAACTAATTTTTTTAAAACAAAAATTAAATAAATAAGACATATACAAAAAATAAGTAAATTAGTTATTTCTTATATCGATAATAGCAAAGCTTATTAACAAAGTATTATCCATTACGTAGTCCACAATTAATCTTGTATGACTTCAATTATTTGTAATTTGGATTATTGTAGCGCAACTTCAATTAAAGATAAACTGTTGCAGTCACAATAGAGAAATACATACAATCGATGACGAAGGGGGCATAGGGTTGAGAGATTTAACAAGTTTTAATGACGGTTTAATTAAAACTGTCACTATAATCTTGATAGAGCATGAGATGCCAAAGTCCCACATAGTAGTATGAGCTACTTGATGGGATACTATGTAGCTTGGCTCTCCTACCTCAACAGTTGGCTTTTAGGGGCAGGTTCTCTAGGATGCTTTAGTGGTGAATAGCGAAGGCAACAATAATGAAACCTGGATGAAAATAATGAAAATATAGGGAGAGATAGGCCTTGTGTTTTAAGATATTTCTCTTTTATCCGAAAAAAAAAAGTTTAGTGGCAGTTAGACATATATATATATATATATACTTTTATAAAAGAGAGCTAAATCCCTCACCTGGATTCAACGCTTGGAATTGCATCCCAAAAGTATGGAAGATATATCAAAGAAGTCATCCCTATGAAGTAACCATGCAAAAATATGTCAAGGTTACAAAATAAAGAAATTTTCTACCACTAATCTCTACCTTCACTTATTCCTTTGGTTATAACTCTTAATCGATAAGAAATTTTCAAATGAAACTTATATCATTAGAAACTAGACTCAAAAAAATTTTCAACGATATAAAGTTTGCTAAAAATGGAATTCGGATAAAAGAGTTATGGTTATTTGAAGAAATATTCAACTAAACACTGCAACCACTATATAGTGGCAATTAGAATAAAACTACCACTATATATAGTGGCGGTTTTACAAAAATCGCCACTATATAGTGGCGGTTGATACAAAACCGCTGTTATATAGTAGCGATTATAATAAAACCATCGCTATATAGTGGCGGTTAGATAAATCGCCACTGTGTGTTTATTTAGTGGTGGTTTTCGAAACTGACACTAAATATCCACTACTAAATAATTGTGTGATTTTGTAGTGAGCTTAACCTCATAAATTCAAACAGCATCAAAGTAGTGTGAAAAAAGGTGGTCAGAAGTGTAAACAATAGTGATGGGATGCGTCACTGGGGACAAAGTAGCGACAAGGTTTCTGAACTCTGATGAATGCGAGAGGGTTTTGGAAGTTTGAACTCTAAAGTGAAATGGAGTTTGCAAGAGGGTGCTTGGGTGGCTTATCTTATTTAGCAAAATGACATTGTTCCCCGAAATTGAAAAAAAAAAAAGAAATACCTGAAATGGTGGAACTAGCGAAATTTTTTGGACTAACTCGAGACAACTGGCTGGTTCACCGATTTTTTAGTCTGACTAGCCGGTCCTGTTTACAAAACATTGGTAAAAAGTTAGCTGATTTGACAGAAAGTAAACTGCAAGAAATTTTTTGTATAATATGATTCAAATAAAATGTCAAGGAAGCCATAATAATTGATGGCTTTGCTTGTTCATGCCATTGTGCCATAAGATATTGTTTACATTGGGAAATAAGATATACTATTGTACCCTTGGGTGCACAGGTTGTTGAGGTTCGAGTGTTAGGTTAGATTATAGAAATATAAAACTTTTTCAATAATAATTTTTTCTATTTACAAAATTCAAAGAATGACTAATGTACATATACTACATATATAATTTATAAGAACTAACTTCGACACTTAAATTTTAGAAATAAAAAAAAACTTTTAACTAGAATGTACATTTAATCTTTTAACTTCGACACTTAAAGTTTTGTCATATCCATTTTTCTGCATCAAGCAACTTTGTGAGTAAGTGACAGGATGCCATTCTCTCAATCAGCGTATGAAAATCAAAGTCACAACACCCTTATCAATCGTAGTTGACAATGAATAAAGGATGAAGGTTTGTTGAAGTCATTGTTTTTTGCTTTTAACAATTTAATTTGAAGATAAATGCATCATTTTAAAGTCTTCTTGGTTTGTGAAAACATTTTCTGTTTTTATTTTCAATTTTCATTTCTTAAAATACTGAAACATCTTTTTGGTGTTTTCAGATTTAGACATATTTTAAGAAATATTTTTAAGAAAATATGTTCAGTTAATTGAACTAAATCTATTTTCAAGTTCATTTTATGTTTTTAGTGAAAATGAAAATAGAAAAAACCTAAACCAAACAGGTCCTTATAGTGCTTTTAGGCAATCAATAGTTTTCGCATCCTATCTTTTAATGAACATCTAACACCATTTGATTCGTTGCTTTCAAATAAATTATTTTAGTATATAAACACGATGATATTGGTAATTAATTTCTTTTTACATGTATTCTTTATTGAAGTCAATCCTACTTGAGATACTATTATATTCTAAATATTGGTACCTTTTCTAGCACTGATTAAAATTTGGATTCATGATTTTGTGAGAAACTAACTTTGTTTGTTAGACCCAACCCCTATTGATATTGATAATTAAATATAAAATAGATCTAATGTTATTAATTTTCCATGATATGGAAATCATATTCCACGATATGAAATAGATCTAACATTAATAAATAATCTCTTTAAACTTTACAATCCATGCAAACAACTATTTTGTTAAATATTTCGTTAACTAGACTAATAATCAACGTTTTTTTGGTTAACTTTTCAATTTTTTTATTCAATATATAATTCTATTTTTTTTAATTTTCATTTCATAATTTTTTCATTATATATGTTTAATTACTGATTTATTTAAATATTTTTTTCACTAATAAATAATTTTGATGTATTTAGTTGTTAAAAAAATAAATAGTCTTAATCTTAAAAAAAATAAACGCCCTCAAAGATTTGGTAGACTTGACTTGTAAATGGAGCAATGTTTTAAAAATCTGACATTGAACTAGTGAAGGTATTCTTTTGTGGAGTACATGAGCCACAAGTATAAAGTTCATTACTTTAGTTCTTAAATTGGTGAAAGAAAAATGTATGTTCCAAGGTTAATAAACAATAAAACGAAAAAAAAATGATAGAGCATAATTTTTACAAACTAATTGATCTTTTCAGGACTGCTTCATATATTGAATTCTCTCTGCCTTGCTTGATTGTGTGGCTAAGTGTGTTTTCTGTCTTCATGAAGCCAAGAGGAAGAGGGAATTGGTGAGGGGTTTGGTCATTATGCAGTTCGGTTATGGTATATAAATGATGGTGAATGGTTGAAAATGAGTATTTGAGGATGTGGAGAAGTGGTGAGATGTGTGCTTTACAAAAAGTAAGGTGAAAGGGAGGTGCCCAAAACCATTACTGAGTCAAAATGGCGAAGAGGAGGGTGTTGTATGTGTACATTACTGAAGCTTTACTCTTTCATATATGTTGTGTTCTTAAAAAAGAGATTCAACAAAAGATTGATGATTTTGCCCCAAATAATAAAAGAAAAAAAGATTAGTGAGAGATCTGATGGTAGGCATTTTCAGAGATCTGAGCAGTCATGTTTGCTCTGTTTTAATATTATAGTCTTGTTTTTGAAGTTTTAGTTTGATGAGATTATAACCAGCTTTAGAGATAGTTTAATTTTAAGGCTTCGACAGAGAAATATATAAAATGCTTGTAAATTTCTGGTTATCTATTGTCTATTTCTATTGCTTTACTTGAAAATGCAAGTCATTATCATTATAGCTCTAGCATTTAGACCCTTGAGCTGACTTGCCTTTGGTTATACCTGAAGGTGATTGTGGATAAGGCAGAAAGAAGTGATATCCCTAGCATCCACAAGAAAAAGTAAAATTTTGTTTATATTTTCTTTTAATCTGCAAATTTGCACATTGTTTATATACTTTGTTTCCTATTTGTAGCTTACATTTTATTTTCAGAAAGAAGAGTAATTGTTGGTTATCTTTACATTATTTGTTTTTAAACTAACACATATTAATGTTAAATGCATGGGAGGTGGTAAGATCAAAGAGGAAATTGGGTAGACGTTTTATTTTAAAACATTTTGAATTGGTTTGCAACATTTTTGGATCGTACTTTTTTCCTCTTGTTTGTCTATATAAGGCTGTTATATTAATTGAGTTAGCATGAAACTATTAGATATGATGCATCTTACTTCTGTTTTTTTTTTTTTAATGGCACATGCTGTGTGAGAAGGACATCTTGAGGAGTGGTCCAAGTGGCCTTTGTCGGCTACTTGATATATGGGGAATATTTATCTCAAGTGACTTTGAATTTCCTAATCAACAAAATATAAGCAAAAAAAATAGCAATTTACATCACATTAATTAACCCGTTTGCTAAGTATGTAGTTATAATCACTCCAAATGCCACTGCTATTGAGGACAAATTGCTTGTGCTACCTGAAGAAAAATAAAGTTGCTAAGAGATTTGGGTTAGAGTTGATTATTATAGGCATTCTGTTGATAGGATCATTCATTGTTGTAGTGGGTACTACATTTCAGTGAGGTAAATAGTAATTCATTTGCAGAATCCATGAGGGTTTGCATAAACCAACGAACTTTCATCTACATGTGCTACTCTAACTAAATAACAACTTTCTGTTTTTATTCGTCGGTTCTTTATGGCAACAATGTCCATTTGCTACTTCATGTGTACTTCATGGAGCTTTAGCACATTGAACTACTCTTAAAGGAATTAAATAATTATTTTAGTATTTGTGATGTTCACATTCTTTTAGTATTGGTGGCCAGAGGAAGAGAGGTTTCCATAGGGAGGGATTTGAGGAAGTAATGATGAACAAAAGTAGACAAATTTAATATATTGGTAAGGACAAATTGATGGGTGTTATTTTGGTGATAAAACAATGGTGACCGCAAGGGAAAATTTTATCCATTCAATCAAAACAGGGCTTTAAATAACTGAGTTCTTTGGGCCATTTGGTTCTGGTGTAGCATAATGATTTATGATTTGCTCATTATGTAGTATGAATATGCATGAAGTTGTTTATTCAAACTTATTTATTCTGACCTTATTTTTCCTAATGTTGGAAAGTGTAGTTGAAGTAGTTATTTATATTCAATTTTTAAAAAGAAAAAGTAGTTCTAATTTATAGGTTATTTTGAAATTTGTTCTGCAAACTTAGTTCTTTGTTTCGGCCATTTGGTTTTGATGTAGCGTAATAATTTATTTTGAAATTTGGCCTTATAGAAATCTATCCCAAACTTCTCTTTAAAAACTTCTAAATTGAAAACAAATTTATAGTTTATGATTTATTGTACAATACCTTCTCTTTTGCAAATGAATTTTGTTAGTGATGTACTTGCTGTCTTTTTAGTGTATTCTTCTTTTGTCCAATTTTGTAAAGATGATCTATGATAAACCTTGTGTTATCCAAGACTATATATGTGTTCTGGATATCAATCTAGTGAATGCTAAAGTTCTTATTATTGAACTATACATATTCTTCCTTGAGTTTCCGGGTTGATTAGACACAGGTCATTGTCATTAGAGATTGGGCTTGTGGCCTGTTTGTTATGGGCTTATGGTCATGTAAGGCCCACTACATTTATTATATGGTCTATAAAATGATCATTAATAGGGAACTCGGAAAATTGAGGTTGAGGTAGGAGAAAGGGATGCGTGAGCAGCTGATTGATTCCATATCTCTGCTGTATATCCTGAACTTTGTCAGTTGCATCTACAATTATAGGTATAAACGACACATATGTATTTGCCGAAATATTTTTACTATTTAACGCTATAATATTATTAATTCTATTTGTTGTAATTTCATTAAATATGTAGAGTATTTTATTCAATAAATATGTAATATTATAAATATATGAATTATTTAGTTGAGAAGAAATTTTCGGTAAAAAATGTTAGAGTAATTATGACAATTAATAATTTTAAATGTCGATATTCTATTTTGAAAATAATTATGTTCCAATTTTTCTTCTGCCTCAAATAAAATAACTAATTTTCTGTTTTTTTTTCATACTAGTGCAAATTGACCTGCTCATTTTAATTGTTTAAGTGGAGTCTGCCAATTATATATGTAGCCCTTAGTGTATAGCATCTTAATCTAACAAAAAAATTAATAATAATAATAATAATTAACTCAATTACATCTACTATATTTTTAATTTTAGACGCAACCACCGATTATTCCAAAGATAAAGGCTGTGTTTGGCAAATCATTTAAATTAACTTATAATTTATTTGACTAATTTATAAATTTGTTAGAAGTATTCGGTAAACGAGCTTATTTCAGTAGCTTATAAATTATTTTGAGATGCTACTTTTAGTAGCTTATAGCTTATAACTTTTATATTTTTTTTTAACTTTGTTATTTTATGAAAATACTCATTATATTCTTATCTCACATACATTATATATAATAAAATATAAAAAAATATTATATATATAACATATATATAATATATATTTAATTAATTACATATATATATATATAATAATTTAAACTAATTTAATTAAAAAAATGATATGTTTATTTTGTTTTATTTTGAGATTATAAAATATATGTCTTTTATGTCATTTTATACTTTTCAGTTATTTTAACAGTTACTTTTATCAAATACTTCTAATTCAATAAGTTAGTTTATAAGTTCTCAGTGAAAAATTAACTTATAAGCTTTCAATTAGTTTATCAATTAATTTTACAGAATAGAGCTAAGGTAGAAAAAGAAAATTACATAAGGATTACGAAGAGAAATGATTCTTAGCAATGTAATATTAATTCCATGGTAGTGAAGCAATAGATGGTGAATAAATTCTCATGGACTTTTGGGGATGCAGTCTCACTTTCATGGCCCATATTAAAAATAGGATGGAAGGATTAATAAGATTAAGAGGTTGGAATTTGAATACATATTTAAATATTTAAATATTATCTTTAAATTAAATATTAAATAATTAAGAATATTTATTTTTTAACATCTGTATATATTATTAAATACAAATCAATAAAAGATATTTTCTAAGTATTATATTCACTGACTTTACTTTTATACCACAACAATTTTGAACAATATCATAGAAGTTTAAATTCTCATTTCATGGTAGGTGATATTGATAAAATTGTTGAACAACATTTTCTTTCGGGTTAAAAAACATTGTAAGTTGCACAATGATTAAATTACATTAAATATAATATATATTGGTTTATTTTTCTGCATAGAATATTAACTATTCATTGCTCATTCAAATTAGGTACATATTGAACCTCAGGTTTTCAGTAACTCATATATCAGAGACTTGGTTTGGGGACCATTTAGAAAGGTAGAGATGTGGCCAATATATTTTGTAAATGGATACAAATTTCATACGAATTTTTGGAGCACTGGCAAGAAAATAATCAATAGTGGGCATCAAAAGTACCAGAGTGGGTGTGGAGAAAATGATTATTTTGGGGTACTCAAAGAGGTCATACAATTACAGCATTTTGGTGATCTTACAAAAAATATTGTTTTATTTTATTGTGATTGGTTTGATCCAGTATTGAATCGTGAAACTAAAGTGCACCCACATTATGGAATTACAGAAATTAGACATACAAGAAGATATGAAAAATTTGATCCATTTGTCTTTGAACATCAAGTAACCTAAGTATATTTTGTACCTTATCCGATCAAAAGTAGAGAGAAATCAGAATGGTGGGTTGTTATAAAAACTAGGCCAAGAAGTTTAGTAGACAGCCAACAAAAACTAAAAGTTGTCTATCAGAATGAACAATCTCATGTTTCTGCTATATAGTGATTTATTAAATGATAATTTACAAGAACAGGGACACTATCAATAAATAACTAATGAAAGTGAAGGAGAGGATGAACATCAAAATGAACAATTTGAGAAAAAAAGTGGAGAAGAAGACGAGAGTAAAGATACAGATGAAAACCAATATCAAGATGAAGATAAAGAAACAAATGAAGACATATAAATAAATGAAGAAAGTGAAGAAAATTCTGGAAGTGATAATTAGTTTTTTTATATTGTATAATATATCATTTTTATTTATTGATATTTCTTCTATATATGAATTATATTTTTTCTTCTGTAATAATTTATAAACTTAATGAATATTAATACTACCATATCCACTCATTCTTGAGTTTTTACATATATTTTTTTTTGATATTTTAACTTCATATTTTTATTTTTTGAATTATAATTTTTAATAATAAATTTATAAATTCAAATTATTATTTTAAAATTTTTATTTTTTTAACAAATTAAAATAATAATTTATAAAATAAATTACAAGCCAAACTGTGGAGTTTGTGTGTTTATATATATATAATTATTTTTAAAATTTTTATTTTTTAAACAAATTAAAATAATAATTTAAAAAATTACACAATTCAAAAGCCAAACTGTCCAATTTGTGTGTGTGTGTGTGTGTGTGTGTATATATATATATATATATGTATATATGATATTTTAACTTTATTATTTTTATAATTTTATAAATAAAAATTATTTTAAAAAAATTTATTTTTATATGGCGCAGGTTGGCTCACGAGAGCACTGGTAGCTCTCGAGACTCGAGAGTAGTATATTTTTTTAATGTACATTTTTTTTCATAAAAAATTTAAACAATGTCTTATAAAATTTTTTTATTTTTTTTTGGTATCAGATTTTAAAATATCTTTGACATATATAGTGGGAATATTTATGTACTGTTTATATATTTATTATTAAGTTAAAAAATATAAATATTACAATAAAAAATTAATACATGTGAAAATATAAAATATGATTTATAAAGAAATATTAAAAAAAATATAACTACCGAAAGTCATTGTTTCACTTGTTTTAAACTCTATTTTAACGATGTTCAGTAGAAGGTAGTCGGAGGTAGTAGTTTGAATATTTCTTACTACTATTTAGTAAATGTAGTAGTAAAAAAAATTTTAGTACGATGGATGATACGGATAACTATATTTTCCTACTGAATAATAGTAGAAAAAATGTGAAAAACAATCACAAAATATATTCAGTAAAATTCAGTAGAATTTTTTCAGTCATAATTTATATATACATTGCCATAGTGCACAGAGTATTACATCTTCATAGGGTAAATATCTATATAACATGTACAACTAAACTCTTGAAAATAAGGGAATGGTGACACTTGTGATAACAACCTTGTTGTGCTGGCTAGCTGACTCATTACAGAGATAATGATACTGTGTGCGTATTTGCTGTAAGGTTGTAGTCTTGACTGTTAATTAGTCATGTCAACATTCTCAAGCACCAATAATTTGGTATACGAATTAATCTCAAATATTTATAAGCTACAAGCTGGCTGATTGACGTGTCATTCACTCATTGGTGACCACATATTTAATTCTTATCTCTTTGTAATTATAATACTGTACAGTTTCAGGTGACGCAATATACAATCGCACATTCTTCACTTTCTCTCTCTGCTTTCTCTTTGAAATTCATCTTCTCTCTAATATTTCTTTATGGTATCAGAGCCCATGGTCTAACAAATTGGCTGGTTTATTCTTCTCTCAATCCTGACTTTCTTCTCCTCTGCGACTCTGTTCTACTCTGCTTCTGGTGTTCTACTGATATTTTACTGTTATTCTGAATGTTATCACACTCTCAATAAAAGCAACAAATTTGTAATAAACAAAAAACTGACCAGTAGCAGTGATAAGTAATAAACAAATCTGTAAGCTTCTAGTCTTTACTATTGATTAGTGTGCTGACCATCTGTAGTTATGTTTGATATCTGGAAACAACATGGAATTTTAACATTGTTTTAATTTCCTTGAGATACCTAAAATAAGATCATTTCTGGGAAGAGATATTGATTTGAATTACAAAATCAATTGTTTCTTGGTGTTCTTTTCATTTTTGCCCTTTTCATTTCTCGGTGTCTTGTAAGGTGTGCTAGTTCTTAATAGGAAACGATTTAGGTGTAGCTTTTGTGATGATATGGTTCGTTGAAAAACAAATGGACACGTTTTTATTTAAAAACTCCATAAGAAATACCTAAAGAACTTGACCTAAAATTTACCCTCTTACATGGATGAGGCTGCTGGTACACGAGAGAGCACGTAAAAAAACTTGACAATGAAATGTAGCCTTAATTTCAGTACGCAGAAGTTTTAAGAGTATCGTAGCATTAATTTGCTCTTTGTATATTCAAAGACAATGAAATGTCTGGTTAACATTTTTATATCTCTTTTTTATTATAGGGCTTAATTTAGCATGGTGAATTTTGATTAGGGTGGGAAAGTAAAAACATTCATGAAAATTTAATTATGCATTGTTGAAAGAGTTCGCATTATATATTTATATTTGTTAGGCTTGTCTTATATTTTCGAAATTCCACTATTGGAATGTATTATTTGAAATTGGCGCGCATGACATTGATCAGATCATCCGTTCTTAAAATTTTCTGACAGCTTAGATTTTGACAAGTGTTCTTTTTTTTTTTTTTGATTGAAAAGCAAAGCTGCCCTGGGAAGAGAGGGAAGAGAGGGATTGAGCGGTACAACATTTTACGCTCAATCATAGTATTGAAAAGCTGTCCTCCAATATTTTCATATGGTATTTAATTTATTAAAATATAAAATCTCAGAAAATATAAAAATTAATTCATAAAAATGTAAAATTACAATAAAATTAAAGAAACCATAGTATTTAATTTATAAAAATGTAAAATTTCAAAAATATACAAATTAATATAATAAAAACAAAAAATTACAATAAAATTAAATTAAATATGGTATTTAATCCATTAAAATATAAAATCTTAGGAAATGTAAAAATTAATTCATAAAAATGTAAAATTACAATAAAATTAAAGAAACCATATATAGTATTTAATTTATAAAAATGTAAAGTCTCAAAAAATATACAAATTAATATATATTAATTAAATTAAATATGATATTTAATTTATTAAAATACAAAATATAAGAAAATGTAAAAATTAATTCATAAAAATGTAAAATTACAATAAAATTAAAGAAACCATAGTATTTAATTTATAAAAATGTAAAATCTCAAAAAATATACAAATTAATATATAAAGATGAAAAATTACAATAAAATAAAATTAAATATGGTATTTAATTTATTAAAATATAGAATCTCAGAAAATGTACAAATTAATTCATCAAAATTTAAAATTACAATAAAATTAAATATGGTGTTTAATTTTTTAAAATATAAAATTTCAAGGTATTCTGATTCAAAACAAAAAAGAAGAAGAAACATGTCAAAATCTCGATCATTAAAAATATTACAAAAAAAAAAGCACCATCTGAACGTGGCTTGCAAGACTCTCCTACACCTTAATTCTTTGGAGACGATTTTACATTTTTATAGATTAAATACTGTAGTTTCTTTAATTTGTTTGTCTTTTGGATTTTACATTTTTATAAATTAAATACTATGTTTTCTTTAATTTTATTAATATTTTACATTTTTATGAATTAATTTGTATATTTTTTTAGATTTTATATTTTAATAAATTAAATACCATACGAAAATGTTGTAGGACAACTTTTCAATGCTATGATTGAGCAAAATGTTGTACTGTTCAATCCCCATCTTTCCTGGGCAGCTTTTCAATCAAAAAAACAAAAAAGGGAGAACACAGTCAAAATCTAGGTTGTCAAAAAAATTTTAAAAAGGATGATTTGAACGGTGTCCTGTGCGCTACGTGGCTTAGTAGAAGAGCCGGTTCCATATTATTCATAGTTATCAAATCGTAATTCAAATTGTGAATCGCTAAGCCAAATTATGAATCGTGATTTGTAAATCGTATTGAATTATAAGATTCACAAGTATATTAAAAAATATCATTGATATGTTCTATAATATAAATAAAATACTTAATTTCATAAGTTCAAATCATAAATAAGTCATAAGCAAGCCTCATATATACAAAAAGAGTAATTTTTAATGTCTATTCATATTTCATAATAAGTCAATTAATCAAATGACTCATTATAACTTGCTCAATAGGTCAAAATCTAATAGTATAACAAGTTTGAGCTCAATCAGAGTTACTCAATTTTGCTACTGGTCTAAAAATGAATAGTAAATGAAAAACTCAAAACTTGTAAACCACTTCAACAATACTAAACAAATTAGAATCCAACAAAGACTCAATTGAACAACTAATCAAGTTATTAAGAAACAAGTTGACTCCTCGACAACAGCGTCAAAATTCTGGTGCAAGCCATTATGACCACCGAGTCACCCAAAATTAGATTCGTGGTAACTTGCAGTACAGTGATCGTTACAGGTCGTATTCTCTCAAGAAATCTTACTTCTAATTACCTAATTAATTATTCTAACACTAATCTACTACTAATTACAGCCTAATTATCACTGGAGGTGATTGCAATAAACATAACTAAAACATGAACCTATAGCTAATAGAACAGAAAAGAAATAAAATAGAACACAGAAAAGAAATACTATTAGCCTTGATCTTCTCTGAAGTTGTAACCATCCTAGTCTTATTCTAATATTATGTTCAGTTCTATCCATCATTTGGTTTTCAAATAATTTTCCCAGAAAATCTTTCTAGCCTAGGTTAAACTAAGAGATAAGCAAGAAAATCTTCTCCATAATATAGTTCAGTATAACTTCAATAAACTAACAGCATCATGCAAGATAATCATCATTACATGTCATTTTTGTCTCATTTACTACATCAACCGATTACAGTAAATAAACCTCAAATAGATAATACAAACCAGAAAATGAATCTTTGCTATCTAATCAGAACAACACAAATCCATGGACCAGAGACAAAGAAGAGATGGAAATGGAATAAATAGAACAATACTTATCTCATTAAGTATATAAACTCATATTACAGCTTCAGTTCCAACCAAGACTGATTACAAAGAGATTTTAGCCTTTCATGGAAGCCAAAACAGAGGAGAAAATCGGGGGAGGGGTGATCTACGAATTTCTACAGAAAATGGAAGAAGAGGAAGTCTTCAACACTTGCAAAATGGTGGTTTGAAGTCTTCTTAAGCTGTTTCTAGGAGAGAGGGACGAAAATGCATCTTTGTTTGACTCCATGTGAAGTCTCTTTCCACTGCATTTTACTGCTGTCATTTCTGTTCTGTAGTTTCTCTTTTTTTTTTACTGCATCTTTGTTGTTTTTGCTGCTTTTGCCGTTAAAGCTTTTGCTGCTGCATGCTATGCTGGAAAGTGCAGAACAGTGGGCCTCACTGATCCAGTCAGCCTTAATCAATGCCCAGTCATTAAATTTGTCCATTTCAATGCTTAGGTGGCGTCCATGTTAGCAAATTTACTTTCTAATTCTTTAAATCTGTAATTAACAAATAGAATTAATTTGGATGTAATCAATTAAGCTCATAAAAATATAAAATTAAAGAATATCAAATCTATAATTAATTTAGACTCAAATAATCCTAAAACATAATAATCCTAGAGGTTTGACAATATTAAAATGGCAATGGGACTAAGATATATATTAGCTTTGCATAAGGGATATATTATATATATTTATAATGTGGAAACACTGGCTAAATTGTAGGCTATGCAACCCCTAGCTAGTTCTATTAAGGGTGTGCAATAAAATTCATCACATCACAATAGGATCCAATTGTGGCTAATCATGGTAAATTCCATATGTACAAGTAGACATCAAAAGCCATGAAAATATTCATCCATTCCTCTCTTCCTTTGTGTACAATGGGTGATCTAGAGAATCTTCTATCGAGGTCTAGCATGAACTCATAAGCTCGGTACCTCTTCCCAAAGATATCTAATTACATAGCTGGACACATAATAGGTGTGTACAATAGTCCAATTCCTCTCCTATATTGATTAACAGATAAGCAATTTATCCTTCTATTTATCAAAGTGACTTTTGACAATTAAAAAATTGAGATTTTACAACAATGTATTTTGAGATTTAGCAACAAAAAAGATTAAGATGAAATAAATATAACCTTTCAAGGACTAAATTGAAATAAAATCTTTTAAGTACTAAAATAATAATTTAATCTAGAATAAAAGGACAAAAAGAAACAATCGACAAATTCAACCATGACTCGAAAGTTCAGCAATCAACAAGCAAGAGGCATCCTAAGGAAATATTTGAAATGCAAAATAATGGAAGAGAAGAGTGGAAAAGAAACTATTTGAGGGTATGAAAGATTGATGAGATTCAAAGGTCTTAAATTTCTCGTGGTCAGAGGATATGAAAGATTGATATATTATCTATATATAATGTGAAATCTGAGAGATGGAAAAAGATAACAAGATTTAAATTTTTGAAGAGTAAAATGGGCAATCTCTATATAGCATGCAAATGACTTTTTTTTTTCTACAGCTATTTAATAGTAAAATATTAGCTATGAAAACACTAGAAAGTTACTAAATATCTATTATCAATATTAATTAGTTTAAGTGGTTGGGAACTTATTTCTTTTAATTAAGTTTGAGGCTTGTGAATAGAGAAAATTATTTTTGGGAGAGTTTTACACTTCCATGATCCACCCAACTCAAATTAAATTAAGAAAAACATAATAAATTTCCGAATATTAGTAGTTTTGAAAAAGCACACCCTGGCAAATTAATTTCATCTAAAAGCCAAATTTCATCCAAAAGCATATGACAGGATCATACTCAAAATTATGGAAATCTGCTGCTAATTTTTTAAATTAATTTTTATAGTATATCATTTATTATTTTATTATAATTCATGATAATTTTTAAATACCACGTATTTTATACTTAGTTAACATATATTATCATATTCAGTACTGTACAAAAAAATATCAATTGTGAAATAATAATACCCTTCTTATATATATATATATTGTTTTACAGATCTTTTATCTTTCTCAATACACAAGTTAACCCCTTAGAAAATGTCATTAATGTGTCATTGAGAACAATACTTTTAATTTATTTTCTTGAAAAGAAAGTTTATTTGAAGGGACCACAGTGTCCCCAAAAGAATGTTGATGGAAAAAAGTAAAGTTGACTGGCAGAGAAAAATGGTTGTGAAGACAAAAATGATTTCTCTATCGTGGAAATTAATGTTAGATCTAAATAGATTGATGATAATATAATATGTGTTACTTTAAATGGTTTGATACTTTTTTTCTATGCAAGATTTTTAATGTTAACATCTAATATGAAATTTTCGTTTTATTTTCAATAAAACAGTAAAAAATATTTTTACCGTAAACAAAAATTAAATTAAAAAAGTCGAATGTAAGATTTGAAAGAAGAAATATAATAACATATGTAATTTAGCTAAAACCTAGTATATAGGAGATTAATATAATTTACTGTAGACATAATACAATTTCAAAACAATAATTCTACAAGATATATTGTGTTTCATCTTACTTTGTAAAAAAAATACTTTTAGTTTATAAATTAGAATATCTTTTTTTTTTTGGTAAAGTGGAAAATTATATTAAAGACAGAAAAGAACAAGGAGTTCAAAGAGTCAATACAGATCAACAAAGAAAAGGCGAGGAAATAAAGCCAGATACAACTGAGCTCTTGCTAGTTCATTCAAGAAGATTGACTGAGCATAAGGAGGGGGGACGACCAAAGGTTCTGAGCTGAGTTCTGGTATCCCTTGCTGCTTTAGCCATGGCGTCTGGGCATTTGTTCTGTTCTCTGGAGACAAGGGTGAGTTTAAAGCCCCTAAATATGGATATGAGGTGCCTGCATTCCTGAAGAATCACAAAGAGGGAATGGTTATTGAAGTCATTACTATTAAATTGTGGTTGTGGTTGCGTTGCGGTCGCTGCGATACAGCTGTGATCATTGTGACCATGAATTTTTTTTTGAGTTGTACAAAATGTAAAAAAAAATTATAATTGTTATATCTCTTAATTTTAATTATATAATGTTATATTTGATATTTAAATTAATTTAATAAATATATATTCTATTCAAATATACTAAAAACACATTTGAAATTTATTTAAAAATAACTAATTAATATGCTAATAAGTCTCAAATAAATTTTTTTATTACCAAATATTTTTTATTTTCATTAATTTTTAAATTTGTTCCCCTCTCAATTTTTCTAATATCCCTCCTTCAAAATTTGTCAAATATTTATCTTTAAAATTAACCACATATTCTCCTCCCTCTCTAATTAATTTTTATTTCTCCTTTTGTTTTAATTTGATTTTAATTTATTTTTATTTTCCCATCCCAATAAAAAAATAAAAAGAAAAAAGAAAAAAATCATTCACATAATCATGTCAGTGGACAGTGGTCATGCGTGGTCCCTATCTTTCCAAAATCATCTCAAAGCAACTTCACTCTTCAGGATCAAGCGAAATGTGTTCAAGCGTTCAACCAAAGTTGCTCTCCTCCTCAGCAAAACAAAGGAAGGATGATGATCGAAGCTAAGACTCTGATTTCGCAAAGTGAAATAATAGGATGGGTCTTTCACTACTGTTAAATGCAAGTAAGTTGTCCTCTCTCTCACTGCATCTGCTTCCTCTCTCTCATGGTCTTTGTCTCTATTCCACTCTATTTTCTTCTATAGGAAACAGAGGAAGGGGTGTTGGCTTGTGCTATCTTCTTCATCTCTACGCATCTCTCTCTTTGTTAGATGTAAGATGTTTTTGCTATGTAATGTATTGAGATCTCCACCCAGTTACTGATCTTTATTGTGTTTGTGAGCTGAAGCTAGAGTTAATACTTGTGTGTGAGCTAAAGCCGATGAGCTATTGACATTGAATTATTTCTTTTAAATAAAAACGCAACAAATGGCGTTGCGGCCGCATCGGTGTACTGTGGCAGCCACAAAGGCATTCTGCTGCAACGCAATGCTGAGATTTTCAATCATATGGTGCAACCACCACATCCGCAGTATTGCGGCAGTATCGCAATGATGCGACCACAATTTGAAATCATATAATCAGTGTAAACAATTCCTCACAATCAATTTTAGCGTGGAGCAATTTTATCCTGACAAGAGCTACAATTTGTAATCCTGTAAATAGTCCCCAAGCTTCAGCCAATAAAATGTTACCTTTCCCTATGAAGTTGGTGAAACCCATGATCCAGTTCCCTTGGTTACCTCTAATAACCCCTCCTGCAGCTATGATTTCATTTTTGGCAGATCCATCTGTGTTAAGTTTACTCCAATCTTGGGAGGGCTTTTCCCAACAAAGAATCAGAATTTAGTCTGAAGGGTGATTCTGGACTTAAGGAGAGTGGGTATATGTTGGGAAAAAACCCTTTTCCCCCTTGAAAATTACCTTATCACAAATAAACTAGAGAAATAACATGGAACAATATTCACAATTATAATACAAGAAAATAACGTGGAAACTCCAAAATCAGAGAAAGCTACGACCGTTGTTAATGACAATCAGAGAAAATACTATGTGCAAATTTTTACAACACACAGAAACTTCTCTCAAATATACGGTACCTAATACTAGATACCACCTGAGTACCCAAATACGCTCACACGCTCTCAAGCATGTATTTAATTTACATCTCTCACCACTCTGGAACAAGAGTATAAAGAAAGAAAGAATTAAATAAAAGCTAATGTATCTTGTATTGGTATATCTTGTAAACATAACCCTTAGTCCCTTTATATAGCCTTGAGACCAAGCTCCACATTAAAACTCAACCAATGTGGGACTCAAAGAAGCTTCATTCACATTAGCAAATTTTGTTCTTGTAGGTCCCACTACTTTCAATCAATTATTTCCAACAGTATGGAGGTCCAGTATTCAGCTGCCTTATAAAGAATCAATTTTTGGATTTCACAAAGGGGTGAGGTAATGTTTTGGAAGACTGTTCTGTTTCTATTTTGCCAAATAGTTCTCACAGCATAGCTGAAAATAACGCTCCAAGGAAGTCCAAGCATTAATTAGAATATCTTTGAAATATGAGAGGAGAACAAAAAAACAAATGGAAAAGGAAAAAGAAAAAGAAGGAAAGAGAATAAAGGAAAATTTTATCCATTCAAACAAAGAAAAACTTTTAAATTGGGAAAGGTGCATAAAAATGCCTTCTAACCAGTAATCTAACTCATTATAGGCCTATATAAAAACACAATTCATAATAGAAAGGATCCATTGTCCATTGGCCCAAATTCTAAAAGAAACAAAGAAAGAGATAATCTTAGTTAAATAATGAAATAATTTGCGAATTATTTTTTGTTTCATCATTTTAAGATATAATTGCCATATTTATTAATTAATCTCATGTCAAGGATTAAGGTACTAATGCTATTGAAGAGCATTAGAAAATCAGACCATTTATTTAATTTATTAAAAGTAGATTAGACTTAAGTTATTTAAGTGTTTGAAAGTAAATGTTGATGGTTGCTGTTATTAATTTCTTTTTATATTTGCAAGTTTGGTGGAATTAACTAAACATATGAAGAAGATAATTAAATCATATGTAAAAGGATAGGAATGTACCCGTAAATGAATTCCTGCTCAAGTATAACTCCTTCAAAGATGTGCAATTATTAATTAATTTTGAAATGCTTCCCTCGAATTGATTAATAGTTATACTAAAATGTTCAAGTAAAAGAAGTTGATTGCACATATCTTGTGGCAGATTACCGTGTAAGTGGTTAAGGCTAAAGGAGAACCCTCCCAATGAAGGCATGCGGAAAAGAGAAGGCAGAATTTCACCTACAAAAAATACACAAGTTATGACTATTATTTCATGTTTCTTAATTTATAGTGTAAATTATATTCTCATATTTAGCAAGTTTTCAAAATAATAGTCCCCTCTCCACTACTCTCAAAATGTACAATTCCTATTATGTAATTGTTAAATACACTACACTTTAATCTTAATTTATATGTTCTATCTATAAAAATTTGTTACAGCATATTTTTTGACATCGATAACATATATTTTGACAGAAATATTTTTTTATTAACTTAAGAACATTAATTTTTATATATGATACTATTTTGCTATCAATCCAGAATAAAATGTCACATGTATTTTGTTTTCTGGTAAAAATGTATCCAATATGTACTAGGGTTAATGAAGGGTAATTTAGTCTAAAAAATAATAAAAAAGAAATACTGTAATGAACCTCTCTCAATAAAAATATAAAATTAGACCAAACTACAGAGATTTTATAATTACAGAAAAGAGAATATATATTTTAAAAACTTAAAAGGGAGTGGAGTGTGATTTACTCTAGTTTATAACATCAACAGGCATATCTTCAACTATATTTCAATTCCTCCACTAGACATTATTAGCATTCTTAGTCAATCTGGATCTTTCTAATAAACTTCTGGATAAATCACTCATTATCACTTATAATGGTAATAAAATATAATTGTGTATAAATGATTGTGTGGTCATTAGTACTGTTAGTATAGATGAAGATTTATAAATCAATATGATGTATATACCATAATTAAGTCTTTCAATTAGTGGCATTTTATTGTTCACTCATAATCACTTATAATGCTAATGAAGTATTTGACTATAGTACTTTTATCACATGCAATTTCCTACTCTTCACCATTTATGGAAAATGCAATACTAATACTAATTAAAATGAAATCAGTGTGTTAAAACAGCAAATATGACAGAAGCCTAGAAGGAGAGAGGGGGAGCAGAATAGAAATTCCTACTTAGTTATTATTATTTTTATTAGAGTAAATAAATTCCTTGAACATTGAAAAATTATAATTATCTTTATTTGGATGTTGAAATATCAATCATTTCAGTTTAGTTGTAAGGAGTTGCATTTGTCTTAATTTAATTTTTTTTATTTCTAAATTACCAAAGTTACCATTACCAAGTCTTAAATATGTTATTGTTAAAACATCACTTAACAAATGAAATTGAGACAAATGTTATACCTTATAAATTAAATTAAAATACTTAATCTTTAAAATGAGATAATTGTAATATTTTATTGAGTAAATTAATATTTTATTATTATTATTATTATTATTATTATTATTATTATTGTTATTTAAAAAAGTCTATTATCCCTTTCAGCAACTTTGTTTAATTTTCATCACAGATGTTCACTATGAAATGATTTACAAATTTCTTAGATATTATGTATCATCTTCCTTGTAAGTCTTTTTTAATTGGTCAACAATTAAATATTGAGTAAAATACTGATTTGTCTATAAAAAATTAGGAATCTCAATTCAATCATAAAAAGATCAAGTGATTAAAATTAGTCCTTAAAAGATTCTATTTAACTCAATTTCATTGTTGTATTTATATAAGTGACTTTTGATGATGATTAGAAATAATACCTTCCAAGTTGTCACCTTCTAGATTTTAGTATTGGAGGATAGTCAAATTTTCAATAATACTATTGAAATGAAGAAAATCTACAACAATAACACAACAACAATTACACTACTCCTAATACAACTACTCTAACTAGTCTATAGAAAGGGTCTATCTAATTTTGGATCAAAATTTGTTAATTCATATTGACAGGCCTTAATATAGTTTAGAAAGATGAAACCTCCAAAGAAAACACAAAAACAAACACTTCTACTATTGTTTTTATACTCCACCTATGAAAAACACCCAAAAATCAAGTATCTCATAATCCTTCACAAGATGGAGGCACAAAAACAACAAACAGACCTCAAAAAATACAATCTACAAAAATCAAACAAGAAATCATAATATATTAGAAAAATCAAGAAAAACAGAAAAATGGAAAAGATGGTCTAAAAGATTGAATTTTCCAAAATGGGTGCACCGAATATGAACCTTCGGTTTAGGGTTAATAGAGGGGCCAAAACTTGCTTAAAATGTTGAAAACTAGTTGTATACCAAGTTTGAGGTCAATCGGAGTTACTCAATTTTTGCCTATTTGTTCAAATGAATAATAACCAAGAAAAAACTCAAAACTTGTAAACCACTTCAGCCAATCGATTTAGAACCAAACAAATACACAAATGAACAACTAATTAGGTGATTAAGAAACAAAATGGCTCTCCGGCAATGATACCAAAATTCTAGTTAGAGCCACTATGACCACTGAGTCGCCCAGAATTAGATTTGCAGCAACTTGCAGTATACTGATCGTCCCAAGTTGTATTATCTCAAGGAACCTTGCTTCTAAATTGTCTAATTAATTGTTCTAAATACTATCTACCTTAATTACCTACTGATTAACTACCTAATTACTACAGGGGTAATTGCAATATTTAAGGATTAAAATAGAAACTAAAGCTAACAGAACATAGAACACTAAATATAGAACAGAACATAAAACAAAATGAAATTACACATAAAACAGAAATGCAATCATTCATAGAATTCCTAGAGTTGCAACTATCATCATTCTTGTCTTCAAATTAATTCTAGGGTTCTATATCATTAGGTTTTCTAACTAATATTTCTAAGAGACTTCATAGAACTAGATTACACATAAGTTAAATCTAACCACATGCAATCTGATAAAGCCATAACCTAATCAAGTTAGATAATCATCTAATCAAGCCATTTCTATTCTACTTGCTAAACCAACTCATATCAAAGCAAGTATTAACATAAAAACCAAAGGAAAACCAGAGGAAAAATAGAATAGGAATGAAACAGAAGAACAACAAGAATACTTATCTAATTAAGCTCCAACAATTCCAGTTATAGTGCTAGTTCATCCATGGACTGATTACAATACAAATTTTAGCCTTCCATGGATGCCAAACCAAAAGAAAATACAAAGTGGGGGAGGGAGGGGAAATACAAATTCTACAGAAATGGAAGAAGAAGCATCTCTTCAACCAAGGAAAAATGGTGTCTGAAGCCTCTATATGCAACCACAAGAGAGATGGACGAAATTGCCTCCTTGTTTGACTTAAGGTGGTGTCCTTTTCATCTTTTCTGCTGTTGCCCTTTTTTGTTGCTTTATGTGATGCTGCTTTTTTACTATCTTCTATTGCTATTTGCTATGCAGAAATGCAGAAAAGTTGGATGCATGCTAAAAGTGCAAAACAATGGGCCCCAGTCAATCCAGTCAGCCTTAGTCAACTCCACGTTAATGCCACATCATCAAATACGTCCATGTCAACACTTAGGTGGCATCCATATCATAAAATACTCTCCAAATATTTATCTAAAAAATACATAATTGAATTAATTGAAATAAAATTATGAAATTGAAGCATATTAATTCTATAATTAATTTACACATAATAAATCCAAAACATTAAAATTGGAGAGTTTACAATGTTGGAAAATGTAAATAAGCTAAGATAGGGACTAAATTACATATAAAAATGCTCGATATCAACAACAAGTGTTGAATCTAAGACTATAACTCAACATTTCCCTTTTTCCTCTTTTCTCTTTCACAATCTCATCCTACCTCTAATCATGCTTACAACTACAAATTTACTGCATTTCTATGTTCTTATTTCAATGGAAACAATAAAGATGAAAAACCCCTTCTTGATCCAACTTTAAATTTCTTATTAATCAAAGCTTGCTTCTAGGTTTTCTTTTAAACTTTTAAGAAGAGAGAAAGGGAGAATAGCTCTTACCTTGAGGGATGAGTCCGATGGGGGAGGAGTGTTTCAGGTGGCAGAACTTGTCGGAGAAGACAGTGGAGGCATCCTTGGGACTACCAGCCATAGAAGAGGAAGGAAACGAGAGAGAGAGAAGTACGAGAGAGAGAGACCGTGAGGAGGGATTAAAAAAATATGTATGTGTGCAGCCATCTAATGAGAATGTGTGCATATATTAGGTAGTGGGGCCCATACTTTCCTTTCAATATAGTCCCTCCAAATGGGGTAAGATCCAATGGACTTATAAAAATTGTGGGAATTTTAAATCCATCAGCAACCCACACTTCACTAAAACACACACTCATACACCATATTTTACCATTTCAATGCATATTTTAATAAACACTTAAGAGAATTAATTGGGTTAAAACATATAATTGAATTAATTGGGTTAAAATTCTGGAATTAAAGCATATAAATCCTATGATTAATTTACTCCTAAGAGAATTCAAAACATTATAAAATTAGAGTTTTGGCAATGTTAAAGAGGCAAAAAGGACTAAGATAGGGCCTATAATAAACAGAAAAATGCCTAATATCATGCCTCTTGAGTGGTGCGGGGAGGATACCCATTCGTTTGTGTTACGTCACCCAACTTTGGGAGATTCATGGACATTAAAAGTTACCTTAAACAGATAGAGGAAGCAAATCTCAATTTAAAAGGGAACCTTTGGGAAGAATATTAGAATGGGACTATCTCCGTGATGAAGTAAAGTAGGTGAAGAAAAAAGAGAAACATGGTAGGATGCAGAAGTAATTGTTATTGTATGTTATGGAAATTTGAGAACCGAATATCTTTGAGGGGGTACTATTGTAATACTCGTCGTTTTTGTTGTGCCTTGGATAATAAAAAATTAAAACTATTATCAAATCATTGGTTTTTCAAATGTATATTTAGATATGGTAAGTTTTTTTTTTGCTTGCTTAAAAGGAAAATGGATGTATGTGATTGAATTTATTACTTATATATATGCATGGATATGATGTTTAAAGCAGGGGAAAATAATTTGTAATTATGTGTGATGAGTCAGAGAAATTTGATTGTACTTGGATAATTCATGAGGTCTGAAATTTTCGGGTAAAATTGTGATTTCTGAAAAATAGGAGTGTAGGGGAATTAATTGAAGAGTTGAGATCAAATTTGTTAAGTGTGAGGAATATTTTATAAGAGGAACTAATTTAATAAGGTGGATGTGGAAAATTAAATGAGTTTTGCGAGAAAGCCCCTCTTGATTTCAAAGGAGGAATTAATGAGGGACCTTGTGGCAATATTTGAAAGTTTAGCCTTCCCACACTTGGCAAAAAACATATCACCATCCTTCCCCCTCCTCATTTTTTTGTCTGACTTTCTCCTTCTCACCCTTTTTGTTCATTCCAACCCCTATTTGCCAAATCTCTCCAAATCCTTCCTCTTTCTTTGGTGAGTGCTCAATTTTCGGCCACCGGTGGCTTATTGTCATGTCCCACCTAGGGTACGTGACCGGCATGAGAGTGAGCTTGGCTCACCTTGGAACCTAATCTATTTTATCAAAATGAAATACATGATATTCTAAATTGGGCAAATAAAGTAAGTTTCATATATGGAGAATTGGCTTTGATTGTCCACAAATAGCTAAATACAATAATTATACCACCATGTATATATTCTACACATTCCATCATGACAAATAAATTAAATAAGTAAAATATTTTGAAGCAAGTCTTTAATACAATTGAATTACTCCTATACATTATGTCTCGATTTACAATAGTAGAAATCTCAATCTTAGGTTACCTGTACAATCACGGAACAACTTTGGAGCATTAAAACAAAAAAATATAAGGTCAAGATTTAAATCATCCCCGGAATCAAATGGGGTCTTGAATTGAGAATCCCCTACTCCTGAATGAATACTCGCCTTCAAATATCGACTCTGAAAATGTTAATAAGACAGTGTGAGCCAACCACTTGCTCAATGAGAGAACAATACTACACTATGACAGAAAAACACATATAATGCATCACAATGATAACATGTGTCTATCATCCATTAAATGAATCATATCATAATATCACACAATTCAATTCTACTCATAACAGTAACAAACAACTCAATCATACAATTTCCCATATCGATCGAGTCATCCATGATATCACTAGATCGTTGCTCGTGGCCCCCATCGCATCCACCCTTATCTCTCCATATATAAATCTCTACCCTTATGACTCTGTATAGATATTTTTCATGGGGTGCACTACCATAACTTTCCTTTCATTCACAAACACAAAGACATTTACAACCCAAGATGTCATATCACAGAACAAGTATTCAGCAACAATATGCTTTAACCATCCATAGAGGAATAAATACAATAATCATGATATATCATATCTCAACTCGGTTCACATAACATTCACATATATAGAAAGTTCAATTATTTTCATCACATCATAACGCACTTAGTATACAAGGATGCCACAAATAATTCACAATCCTTAACACAACCTCATCATTCATGAAAGAATATAATTATGATATGTAATACCACACAAGTCTCTAAACTAATTATATACTATTGTTCCATTCAAACACAATAGTATTATGAATTCAACATACCATTACATATAAGTCATTCTTCTTTTTAAATAGATCTATCACATGCTCTCACCATGATGCGAAGAGCCTTAAAGAAAACACTTAGTCCTAGGAAGTATCATTCCACTCATCTCGAGTCCATGCCAAACCTATGCTTTAAACAGAAGAAGGAAAGCCACAGATCTCACCAAAGGCCTAGAAATTAAGTTAAGCAAGAAATATGACCAAACCAAAACATAGGCTACCAAGCTCCTAATCTTATTCTGTTGTGATGCTAGTTTTCTTATCAATTTTTTAAGAAAACTTATGGTATTGATCTACAACTCCAAAAATTGTGAAATTTGTCACACCACCTTCTTTATGTGTTGACATACTTGGATAAAAATTTTAGATTAAAGCTTCCTCATTTGACCCATCTACAAACCTCATTATTAACCTCAGGTCAGAGCTGATAGATTTTCAGATAGGTTTTGTTTATTAAACCTATCAAATCTTAGCCAAATGCTATGAAATTTGGTAGATAATTAGTACAATATCTTAGTTAAGAACCATAAAAATTTCAAGTCAAAATAATGTGATTTAGCCATTGAACAAGGACTAAAATCCAATTTTATTGAGATTTGTTTTTGTACAGAATATAGCTATGTTCTTAAGCATTTCTCCAAGCTAAACTCTTTCAATTACCATGAAACTTCCCAGTTTAAGCCTTTTATATATTGAGAGGTTGTCATAAAATTATAAAGATTTTAGAGCCTCATTTAGTAATCCAAAATACATAGAATTAATAACATCTCAAATCAGTCTTGTTTTCATATTCTCAAATTTTTACCTACTCTTTAAGGTGCATTAAGGATACCAAACCATTTCAGGAATTTCTGAAAAAATTAAGGCATATTCTTGGACACCATACCTAATTGCATGCCACTACAATAGTAACACTTGATAACTACGGAGTGTCCAGTCGCAAATATATAGATTGTAGTAGGAAAATAAGATTTCCTACTGAGTTGCTACTAAAATGTTACAATCTTAAAATGTCCAGTCACAAATTAGACACTAACTAAATGGCGACTGGTAAAATAATTCTTACTGCAACGTTCCTATTATATTTTAGTCGCAAAAATTGGTGCCGCATGTATATATATCTGTTTAATTTATTTTTAAAATATTATTTGTCCCACTTTTTAGTAGCTACAATTGCACTACATTATATTGTGGCACAGGGAGAAAGCCCTTGCACCACAATTTTTTCTTTTTGTTAATGTTGCACAGGGGGGAAGCCCATGGGCCACAATATATTGTGGCACAGTGGCTTCCCTCCTGCGCCACATTAATATTGTGGCATAGGAGGACATTTTATGTATTACGTCATTTATTTTTAATTTAATTATTTTTTTAGTTAATAATAATAATTTATTATAATTATTTGTAATTAATTATATATATATTTTTTTGTAGTTAAATTTAGAATTTGTTTAGGGGGGAATTTTCATATTTATGATTACAAATTTGTAGATTATAAATTTAAAGAAGATGAATTATTCATGAAAAGTAAATATCTGTATAATTTTTTTTATTTCAATCTATGAATTTGTTTTATTTTATAGAAGAGAGATATAATTCTACTATTATCGCTCGAGAATATTAGATTATCAATTTCATTTAACACGTATTGTTAATCTTTCAATGAATCCATCGACAGTCCTCTGTAAAGCATAACAACATAATTGATTAGGAAAGAACAAATTTATTAAAAAAACCAAACTTAAAAAAGGAAGAAAGGAAAAAATGATATTATAGATAATGCAATGTCGTCTCCTTCTATAAAACATAACAGTGGAATTGATTAGGAATTAAAAAAAGAAGAAAAGTGTTGGGGCGTTCTAGCAAGTGCACCAGTCGCACAAGTAATATAGTGTTAAAATGAGTAAAGAGTTATCGTCTCCACAGGGACTAACGTGCTAAGTACTCCAAAAATTCAAACGCATTATTTAGTCAAACCAAATTTTGATTTAAGAAGCTCTAGTTGAAGGTAAAAGCAAATTGCAATAAAATCGAATGAAAATAATTCAAATAAAAGGCCTAGAGTTACTAATCCCCCTCTTTCATTATAGGAATTGCTAATTCTCCCTAACACTTGTGATTCAGTTCAATTATACACAATAATCTTAGGTTTTCTAATGGCTTAAAGTGATTCTCCCGAACCTTAATTAAGCTACCTAACTCTACACAATCCCTTATGTGAGTTTGAGTCGAATTAATGTTAACTTAATATGATTAAACGAGGTTAATTAATATTCCTATTAATTAACAAGTAAAACCCCTAGGTTCTATCACTCACCCTAATCATTCAGTGTTCTACCACCATCTCCCTCTCCCAAGTTCAATGAAGACAACATACAGATCATAAAATGGCCAATTTTATAGCAAGTTCAGGAAATATGAATGATAGGTATGTATTAAATTGACAAGAATCACAAGTTTCAAGAGAAAAACAAATCCTAATCTGAATTTGGGTTCATAGTAACCCTAGAACAGAAAATTAGCCACTCATGGCTCTAAAACTATAAAAAGCAGTAAAGAAATAAGTAAACTCCATGAATATGAGGTTGGGTTGACGGAATTCGGGCTTGATCGGCTTCGGGAATGGATTCCTCCTTCTCCTCTAGCAGAAATCGGCACCTCCCCTATGTCTCCAACTCATAATTCACCTAAAAAAATGTTCTGACGTATTTTAAAATAGTGTAGGATTGCGAACCACCGCCATAGCGGTAGGAGGCAGAGAAGAAAGCTTAAAAATGAGTTTTTTTCAGGTTCTACCGCTATAGCGGTGAAGATCTACCGCTATAGCGGTGAAGATCTACCGTTATAGTGGTGGCTGGCAGAGAAGAAGGCTCCAAATCTTTTTTTCAGCACTCCACCGCTATAGCTGTAGATTCTACCGCTATAGCTGTGGGAGACAGCAATCATATCAGCATTTTCAGAATTTCAGCTCTAGCATTCCATCTTCTAACATGAACTTTTTACCAACTCAACCTACACCAAAAATAGCAAATAAACCCATTAAATCACATAAAAGAATCATGAAATCACTCCATTTATTAAAAGATCAAAGAAAACTAAAACTAATCTAAACTACTCAAAATATGAGCTAAGAATTACAAGACAACAAGAAAGAGATCAAAAGAGAGGGTATTTAACATCAAAATGGCACTAAATTGAGAACTCAATACTCCCCCAAACTTGAACCTTTACTTGTCCTCAAGCAAAAACTTTCAATGAGAAAAATTTTGAGAAAAATATGTGCGACCATAAATATGTGCAACTAGGAGAAGTAAAGATCTGAAAATGTGAATTAAAACAAACCAAGCCTCATCAAACCATTACTCAAAAGATTTAACTAAAGAGTTTGCAATCTTAAGGATTCAAAAAGAAGTGTTAACCAAACCACAAGAAAATTTGAAATCAAAGCTTCACCTCTTGGAACAGTTTATAAAACCAAATTCACAAAAATTCCAAAACTAAATTACTTCTTTGTTCTCAAAGGCATCATTTTATTTCGATTCTGAAGGGCTTCACTATTTTGTTCTCAAGGATATAGCTTCCTAACTTTCCTTATTTCCTTTGGAAAAATTTTTTTTGCCAATTTTCTCATTTTATTTTAATTACAGGAGCCTATCCCTTATTGAAACTTTCAGTTATCCCCTTATTGAATCCTTTTTTCACTAGCCTCTTATTGAACTTTTTTTTAAAATATAAAAATATGAAAATGATCTAAAAACCATTCAAAGAGGCAAAAACAAGACTTCTGTTATTTTGAAGTGATAGGGCTAACACTTACAAAATATGAAAACTTAAGATTAGAAAACTCAAGAGGTAACTCTTAAAAAGAATTTCATTTGACATGATTTGACTTGTCAAATAACTTCAAATTTTCAGATTTCAAAATTTTCAAAAATTTCCTTCTACTACACATGCGTATGGATAACACAAAATTAACCAAAATTTTCTCAAAGAAGAAACCCATCAACAAACCTCTCCCCCAAACTTAAATTTGACAGTGTCCTCACTGTCCCAAATCAGCCCACAGAGGAAAAGAATAAACAACATCACCATAACCAAGGGAGAAAAAAAATACCACAAGTAAAAATAAGCAAAACAAGAACAAGATAATAAAAACTACGAAAGAGGGAAAGAAAGCTTGGGTTGCCTCCCAAGAGCGCTAAGTTTATAGTCTTCAGCCAGACTTTACCAGGGCGCCTATGCTCAAGGTGGATCCTCCAGTTTCTTCTGTTTCTTGCATCCGCTCAGTTGAGTAACAACATTCTGCACAACGTCAGGAGGTTTGAATCTTTGAGGATTGTCACGAAACTTTACAAGAACTTATGAAATTTCTAGAACTATCTTTGTTCTTTTCTTCTCATCTTCTTTATCCTCATCACGAACTTTACTCATCTTATTATGACAATACCCATGAGATTCTTTATCAATCATCTTTACTATATAGCACTCCTCTGGGTCATCAGAAGTCTTCATTGCCTTGTTCATGTTAAAGGTGACCTCTTGATCATTAACTCTCATAGTTAACTCACCTTTATGAACATCAATTAATGTTTTTCCGGTTGCAAGAAAAGGTCTTCCCAAAATGATCGGGATTTCTTTGTCTTCCTCATAATCCATGATAATGAAATCAGCCAGAAAAATCAACTTGTCCACCTTGACAAGCACATCTTCAATGATTCCGTTCAGATAGAACATCGAACGGTCAGCTAACTGCAGTGTCACTGTGGTAGGCCGAGCATGTCCCAGACCCAATTTCTTGAAAACAGACAATGGCATCAGATTCACACTGGCTCCCAGATCGCATAGTGCCTTTCCAGAAAATTTGCTTCCAATGTTGCATGGGATCACGAAGATACCTGGATCTCTCATTTTGCTAGGCAACTTCTTTTGGAGAATGGCGCTGCATTCTTGAGTCATAGCAACAGTTTTAAACTCACCCAAGTGGCTTTTTCTTGACAGAACATCCTTCATAAATTTTGCATAACTGGGCATTTGTTCCAATGCTTCCACGAATGGGATGTTGATATGAAGTTGTTTCAAGATCTCCAAGAACTTCTTATATTGCCAGTCCAAATTAAACTTTTTATGCCTCAGAGGATAAGGCATTGGTGGAATAAACTTTTCAGCTCTCAAGTCTTGATTGGTATTTATACCCTTTCCTTTAGCACCCGAAGCATCTATATTCCCAGCTTCCATTTCTTAGGGCTTGTCAACTTTTTCATTCTCTTCTTCAATTATCATCCCTTCCTTCTGATCATGTGATTTTTGTTAGTCGATTTGGCAAGTATACCAATTGCTCAAGTAATATAGTGAATTAAGAGTAAAAGTATCGTTCCCACGAGCACTAAGTGACTAAGTACCCAAGAAATTTAATTGAATTATTTAGACGAAGCAATTGGATTGAAGACAGCTCTAATGAAGAACTGACAATTAAAGCAAGCTATGACAGTAAATTTTTATAAATTTTCTTTTAATGACAGTAAACAATGCAAAGACTGATGAAAATGATAAAAAATGAAAGCCTAGGGTTACTAATCCCCCTCTTACGTCCTAGGAATTGTTAATTCTCCCTACACTTGTAATTAACATTAATGATGCACAATAATCTCAGGTTTTCTAATGGATTAAAGTAATTCTCCCGAATCTAGATTAAGCTACCCAACTCTACACAATCCCTTATGTAAATTGAGTCTAATTAAAGCTAACCTAAATTGATTACACGAGGTCAATTAATATCCCTACTAACTAACACGAAAAACCCCTAGGTTCTATCACTCGCCCTAATCATTCAGTGTTCCACCAACATCTCCCTCTCCCAAGTTCAATGAAGGCAACATACATATCATAAAATGGCCAATTTTATAATAAGTTCAGGAAGTAATGAATGATAGGTATGCATAAATTGACAATAATCATAAGTTTCAAGAAAACACAATTCCTAGTCTGAAAGTAGGTTCATAGGAACCATAGAATAGAAAATTTAGCCACTCATGGCTCTAAGACTACATAAAATAGTAGAAGAATGAATAAGCTTCATGAATCTGGGGTTGGGTTGACAGAATTCAGGCTTGATTGGCTCCAAGGACAGATTCCTCCTTCTCCTTTAGTAGAAATCGGTGCCTTCCCTCTGTCTCCAACCCAGAATTGACCTAAAAAAATGTTCTGACGCGTTTTAAAATAGTGCAGGATCACGAACTGCCGCTATAGCGGTGAATTCCCACTGCTATAATGGTAGGAGGCAGAGAAGAAAGCTTAAAAATGAGTTTTTTCAGGTTTTACCGCTATAGCGGTGAATATCCACCGCTATAGCGATGGCTGGCAGATAAGAAGGCTCCAAAATCTTTTTTTTCAGCACTCCACCGCTATAGCTGTAAATTCTACCGCTATAGCTGTGGGAGACAGCATTCACATCAGCATTTTCAGAATTTCAGCTTTAGCATTCCATCTTCTAACACGAATTTTTTACCAACTCAACCTACACCAAAAATAGCAAATAAACCCATTAAATTGCCATTTATTAAAAGATCAAAGAAAACTAAAACTAATCTAAACTACTCAAAACATGAGCTAAGAATTACTAGACAACAGTAAAGAGAACAAAAGAGAGGGTATTTTATAGCATCAGGGAGCTCTTTACCACTTCTTAAGGTAATGGCTTTACAGTACTCTTTCCTCTCCCTTCTTGGATTGTTCTCAGTATTACTAGGGAGGTTACCTTGTGGCCTGTTGTTCAAAGCAAGAGCTAGCTGTCCCATCTGAGTTTCAAGATTCTTGATAGCCACATTCTGAGTCTGAAACATCGACTCGCTTCTCTCCATGAATTTCATAAACATCTCCTCCATTGACGGCTTCTTCTCTACTTGTGGTGGTGGAGCTCTATTTTGAGGAGAAAAGTTATTCTGACCATTAAACCCAGGAGGATGAGATGGCTTACCAGAAGATGAAGTTGAGGGATTAAGGCAGTGATTATTACTCCAAGAGAAATTTGGATGATCCTTGAGCTCGGATGATAATTGTTGGAGTATTGGTTGTTCTGATTCCTCTGCATATTACCCATGTAATTTAACTGTTCCAAAGAAGAAAAATCTTCACAAAACCCGTTAACGTTAGTCCCTCCACAGAAATCACATTTTGCACTCGGCATAATTATCGCCTTCGCCGATTCATACTGTCTTGAGCATAACAAGTCCACTTTCCTGCTTAATGCTTCATTATGAGCTAACAAAGCATTTAGGGTGTCTAATTCCATGACTCCCCTTCTTGAAGCATTCTTGGATCGGCTAGATGTATTTTGGCTTGCCCCCATAGTCTCTATAATTTCTTGGGCTTGTCTGATCGGTTTAGCCATCAGAGCACCACCAGCTGCAGTGTCCAATTTATCTCGTGTCTCATAAGTTAGCCCACTGTGAAAGATAGTGAGCTGTTGTTGTTGAACTCATTGCATTTAAAGCACTCTCTAATTTTGATGATTGACAAATCAACTTAAAATAGTTCATATCTAAAGCTCTTATGCATTTCAGCATCACGTTGGTCGACCACCTTGCCTGCACTGGTCGACCAACGGCTTACAGAAGCAAAATATCTGAATGGTAATATTACGCTGGTCGACCACCATGCCTGCACTGGTCGACCAATGGATGGCAGAAGCAAAATATAAGTAACGAGTGCTACACTGGTCGACCACCATGGATGCACTGGTCGACCAATAGATGGCAGAAGTAAATTATCATTAACGAGTGCTACACTGGTCGACCACTCTTCATACACTGGTCGACCAATGAACTTCAGTAATCATCACTGCCACTCATTGGTCGACCACTCCTTGAAGCATTGGTCGACCATTGTGTGCCAGCAAGAAGATTGTTTTGAAGACTGGTCGACCACCACCGCTCCACTGGTCGACCACCCAGCTCCAGTAGAAGAAGAAATAAGCACTGGTCGACCAATACAATATGACTGGTCAACCAACATACCTGTTGTTTCAATTCTGGAGCTCACTGGTCGACCAACGTGACACACTGGTCGACCACCGACATCGTAAAAGAGCTCTAACGGCTAGTTTTTGCTGACGTAATATAAGATTTATTTTGTAATATATCTCCAACGGCTCTATTTCTCTCTGGTCTTTAAATATCTGTCTTAA
The DNA here is from genome assembly GCA_037074585.1 of Biancaea sappan. NCBI lineage: Eukaryota > Viridiplantae > Streptophyta > Magnoliopsida > Fabales > Fabaceae > Biancaea > Biancaea sappan. The sequence continues at coordinate 66,720,137 of CM073493.1, read as the reverse complement.
GGAAGTTATTTTTAATAGAGTAGAGAAATCAAGTGTGATATATATCCCTGAAGTCAATCTCATTTAAATCTGTGTATTGTAAGAGAGCTTGCTACTGTCATATTCACTCTGTTTTGAGAGTTTGCATCTGAAAATTGTTTTTCTCTGTGTGTATCAAGGAAGTTCTTTCTTGGAGTTTGTTTTTGTAAGAAAACAAATCTGTGAGGGAGAGAGACACCCTTGGAAAGGAAAAGATCTCTGTTGTAGTGGCTCACAAGTGCCCTTCTGGATAAACTTGTGGTTCATAGTGAAATACTCAAGATATATTCTTGGGGACTGGATGTAGGCTTGGATTAAGCTGAACCAGTATAAATATCTGTGTTTATCCTTCCTCCTTATTCTTTTAACTGCTTAAGGTCTTTTAATTGTTTAAATACTTTACATCCTTCTTCATCTTCATATCACTCTGTTTTCTGTATTGTCTATATATTGCTACTGAACTTTAAATTATCTTAAACTTCCTATTATCTTTTAAATAACTTTTTATTTTACCCAATTCACCCCCTCTTGGGTTACAACTATATTTATCAATTGGTATCAGAGCTTGGGCTTTTTATTAAAGACTTAATAGTCTAAGAGTATAAAATGGCTGGTCTTGGTGATTGTATTTTACCTGAAGGAAGCTCATTTACAAAACCTCCTGGTTTTAATGGTAACCATTATAGCTACTGGAAATCTAAGATGAAACTTTTCTTTAATTCAGTAGACCTTGATCTCTGGGATATTGTGGAAAATGGACCTTACATACCTATGAAGGTTGTTGAAGGGCAAAGTATTCCAATACCCAAAAGAGAATGGTCTGAATCCGAAAAGAAATTAGTTCATTTAAATGCCAAAGCTATAATGATTATTGTTAGTGCCTTGAGTCAGGATGAATATTTCAGAGTTTCTAGCTGTACAACTGCCAAAGAAATGTGGGATACTTTGGAAGTTGCACATGAAGGAACTCAAGGAGTTAAGGAATAAAAAATTAGCACTCTTACAAATGAATATGAAAATTTCAAAATGAAGAGTGATGAAAGCATAAGTGAAATGCAATTAAGATTTACTCATATTACTAATCATCTTAGAGCTCTTGGTGTAACTTATGCAGAATCTTCTCAAACCACCAAGATATTAAAATGTCTTACTCTGGAATGGGAAGCCAAGAGAACCGCAATCATGGAAGTAAGAGGAGAATCCATGAAATCGCTCACAGCTCTGTTTGGAAATCTTCAAAACTATGAGCCAAAAATTCTGGAAATGAGGCAAGAAGATGAATCCAAGAAAAAGAAGACTCTCTCCTTGAAATCATATTCCTCCAAGAAATCAGAAGCAGAAAGTGATGAAGAAGAAGAAATCAATGAAGAAGATCTTGGTCTTTTTATCAGAAAATTCAAGAAATTTATGAGGAACAAAAATACAAGAAAATGGAGAAAAGACCAAGATAGCAAAGAAGGCCCTACATGTTATAAATGCAAAAGGATTGGACATCTAAAATGGGAATGTCCACAACTCAACAAAGAACAAGAAGAAAAGAGAGGACATGACAAAAGTAAGAAGAAGGCGTATGTATCTTCAATCTGGGCTAACAGTGAATCAGATGAAGAAGATGAAGAAGCTAATCTCTGCTTCATGGCAAAAGAAATTCAAAAATTAAATTTACAGCTGGGCACTTCAAATAATTCAGACAAGGAGGAAAATAGAGAAGCAGATCTCTGTCTCATGGGAAGAGATAATGAAGAGGTAATTTCTTCTGAACCTTTATATTCATTTGATGAACTGCAAGAAGCTTTTGAAGAATTGCATGATGAATCTGTACAGCTTGTAAAAAGATTAAGAATTTCAAAACAAAAGATTTCTTTGCTTGAGAGTGAAATTCTAAATTTGAAAGATAATCTTAATATACTCAAGGAAAGAAATCTGGATCTTGAAAAACAAAATTCAGTTTTGATAGAGGAAAATGCAAACATGAAACCTTTGCTTAAATATCCAAAAAATAATTGTCCTTGCTGTAGATGCATTGAGTTAGAAAAGGAAAATAAGGATTTAAATACCACCCTTGCAAAATTTACTCAAGGGAGAGACAATTTGAATATATTGCTTGGAAAACAAAGATGTGTTTTTGATAAAGCAGGAATAGGCTACAAGAGTAAGGCTAGGCAAAAATATTACAAAAATTTCTTTGTTCCAGCAGCAATGTCAAATAGTCCTTTCATTACTTGTTTCTATTGTGGCTTAAAAGGACACATCTCTAACTCCTGTTGCTATAAGAAAATAACTCCAAATGGAAACCAAAAAAAGTGGGTTGTTAAAGGAACAATTAACAAAGAAGGACCCAAATAAATTTGGGTACCTAAAAGGAGCTAAAATTTTTGCAGGTTTGCCTCAAGTCTAGGATTGAAAAATGGTACTTGGATAGTGGTTGTTCCAAGCACATGACTGGAGATAAATCCAAGTTTCACTCTCTATTTCCAAAAGGAGGCAAAGTGACCTTTGGAGGAAACGACAAAGGATTAATCAAAGGTATTGGTAAGGTTGGTAAGAACTCTTCAACTTCCATTGAAAATGTGTTATTTATTGAAGGCCTCAATCATAATTTGCTTAGCATTAGTCAGCTATGCGACAAAGGAAATAGAGTTATTTTTTATTCATCTTGTTGTATAGTTGAAAACATCATTGATAAGCAAATTAAGCTTGTTGGCCAAAGAATCAATAATGTTTATGTTATAAATCTTGATGAGGATTCCCCTATTGATTCTAAATGCTTAATTAGTGTAAATGAAGAAAGTTGGCTTTGGCACAGAAAATTGGCTCATGCTAACATGAACCATTTGGATAAATTAGTCAAAAAGGATTTTGTGATAGGCTTACCCAAAATAAGATTTGAAAATGATAGACTTTGTGATGCATGTCAAAAAGGTAAGCAAGTCAAAAGTTCTTTCAAGACTAAAGAAATTGTTTCAACTACAATACCTTTACAACTTCTCCATATGGATCTTGTAGGACCATCTAGAACAAAAAGTCTTGGAGGCAACTCCTATGCACTAGTTGTTGTAGATGATTATTCAAGGTACACATGGACTCTCTTCTTAGCTCAAAAGGATCAAGCTTTTCAATCATTTCTCAAATTAGCAAAATTCATTCAAAAGAAACAAAGCTTGACCATTGTGAGAATTAGAAGTAACCATGGCGGAGAATTTGACAACCACAACTTTATGGAATTCTGTGATGAAAATGGAATTGAGCATACCTTCTCATCTCCTAGAACTCCTCAACAAAATAGTGTTGTTGAAAGGAAAAACAGAACACTTGGGGAGATGGCAAGAACAATGCTCAATGAAAGAGATCTTCCTTAATATTTTTGGACTGATGCCTTTAATACTGCCTGCTATATAATGAATAGAGTTTTGATAAGGCCAATCTTAAAGAAAACTCCATATGAATTATACAGAGGAAGAAAACCCAATATTTCTCATCTCCAAATTTTTGGTTGTAAATGTTTTGTATTGAACAATGGAAAAGAAAATTTAGGGAAATTTGATGCCAAAGCCGATGAAGGAATCTTCCTTGGTTACTCAAGCACTAGCAAAGCTTATAGAATCTATAACAAAAGAACACAAACCATTGAAGAATCCATACATGTTGTCTTTGATAAGTTTGCTCTTCTCTTAAAGATTGTACTAATGACTGTGAAGTGTTAGATTCCTTCAAAAACCTCTCTCTAGATGATAAAGGAAAGCAGGATCATGAAGGAAATGCAAAGGAAGATATCACCATGAATTAAGGAAAAGAAATCTCTCAAGAAGAGAAAATACCACATGAGGAGATTACTATCAGTAACAATAATGATCCTCCAAGAGACTGGAAGTATGCCAAAAGCCATCCCAAAGAACTCATCGTAGGGGATGCATCACAAAAGGTAACAACTCGAAACTCCCTTAGAAATGTCTGTAATCATTCTGCCTTTCTTTCTCATAGTGAACTGAAAAATATTGATGATGCTATTATTGATGAATATTGGATCTTGGCTATGCAAGAAGAACTAAATCAATTTGAAAGAAGCCAAGTCTGGGATTTAGTACCTAGACCAAAAAATCACTCAATTATTGGTATAAAATGAGTATTTAGAAATAAACTAGATGAAAATGGAAATGTGATTAGGAATAAAGCTAGGCTAGTTGCAAAAGGTTATAACCAAGAAGAAGGCATTGACTATGATGAAACCTTTGCACCTGTGGCTAGACTTGAAGCTATTAGAATGCTCTTAGCTTTTGCATGCATACATGATTTCAGACTATTTCAAATGGATGTAAAAAATGCTTTCCTCAATGGGAACATTTTGAAAGAAGTCTATGTTGAGCAACTCCCTGGTTTTAAAGACTTTGAAAAACCTGATTATGTATTTAAATTAAAAAAGGCTCTCTACGGTCTTAAGCAAGCTCCTAGAGCTTGGTATGATCGATTGAGCTCTTTTCTCTTAGAAAACAATTTTTCAAGAGGTAAGGTAGATACGACACTGTTCTTTAAAAAGGAAAAGAATGACTTGATTATTGTGCAAATCTATGTTGATGATATCATTTTTGGGGCTACTAATGAAAAGCTTTGCAAAGAGTTTGCCAAAATTATGTAAGGCGAATTTGAGATGTCAATGATGGGTGAACTGAACTTCTTTCTTGGGCTTCAAATAAAACAAATGGATCATGGTACATTTGTATGTCAAACCAAGTATACTAAGGAATTGCTAAAAAAATTTGGAATGGAAAATGCAAAACCTGCATCTACGCCAATGAGCACTTCAACATACTTGGATTTGGACGAAGAAGGTCAACCATTTGACATAACTAAGTATCGAGGTATGATCGGCTCACTTTTATACTTAACTGCGAGTAGACCCGATATCATGTTTAGTGTTTGCATGTGTGCATGTTTTCAGGCCTGTCCAAAAGAATCTCATTTTAAAAATGTAAAAAGAATTTTTAGATACTTGATTAGCACATCTAAGATGGGTTTATGATATCCTAAAGGATCCTCAAATGTTTTAATTGGCTACTCAGATGCTGATTTTGCTGGTAGCAAAACTGATAGGAAAAGTACAAGTGGAACTTGCCAATTTGTTGGTAATTCTCTTGTCTCTTGGTTTAGCAAAAAGCAAAATAGTGTTGCCTTATCCACTGATGAAGCTGAATACATTGCAGCTGGAAGTTGCTGTGCTCAAATTTTATGGATGAAGCAACAACTTGAGGATCTTGGTGTATTTCTTAAAAATATTCCCATCAAATGTGATAATACAAGTGTCATTTGTTTGTCTAAGAATCCAGTTCAGCACTCAAGAACCAAACATATTGAAATAAGACATCATTTTCTAAGAGATCATGTTCAAAAGCAAGATGTCTTACTAGAATTTGTGCAAACTGAACTTCAATTAGCTGACATTTTCACAAAACCTCTATGTGAGGAACGATTTTACTTTATATGAAGAGAACTTGGCATGGCAAATCCCTTTGAACTCTAAATTGTTTCATCATTGCATATATGTTTAATTTGAATATTTCTCTTTACCCTACTGACTTGAGCTTCGGAGTGTCCATTAACCATAATTTGCAGGAATTTATTCTTATACAAATCCCATAAGTTTTGGTCATTCCTCTATATTTTGTAATCTACAAAATTTTTTTTTTGTTATTGGTCGACCAACGCTTGCATCACTGGTCGACCAACGCTACCTCCATTGAATCAACGCCCAGCGCCAGGGGCCCAACGCTGAACGCTGAGACAGGTGGTCGACCAGTCTATAGCCTTTGGTCGACCAGTTTGAGGCAGTACGTAAGAAACTCTCTTTTGGTCAGAAGTGGTCGACCAGCGCTCTCATAGTGGTTGACCAACGCTCGCAACCTTGCTGTTCCCTTCCCTCGATGGTCGACCAGTGGACTAACATTGGTCGACCAACGCTTGACAGAATGTTCTCTCTTATTTTTCTTCCTTCGATGGTCGACCAATGTACATCCGGTGGTCGACCAACGCTCATTAAATCTCGCAGCTATATATTCCAATCCTCTGATTTTCAAATCATTCTTCACAGTTCTATTTAGTCGATCTCTTCTGTTCTCTCTGGTCGACCATGTCTCTGCTCTTCCCAGGTACCACTTCATCCAATCTTTGAATTCCAATCTTCCTTTTCTCTACCAATCGCACCTTCTAGGGCTTTTTCGAAGCTTTCTGCTCAAATCCTTCAAACTTTTGCCTCTTCCCCTAATCTCTGCCCTAATTTCGTACTTTCCAAAGTTCTTTCAAGCCTCTATTATGGCTTCATCTTCACGGACAAGGAAGGCACGGACCAAAAACTCCAGTACTCTACCTATGGGCGATCTTCTGGTTAATGAGGAACAACGTGAAAGGTATGCCCAATTTTTTCAACCAAGAAAAGTTCTTCTCAGCAAATACTTAGATTGGGATTATTTTGCTCAAAGAAATATGCCTTTCATTGATTGTCTGGACAATTTGGGTGTGAAGCATTTTGTTAAATACAAGGGTCACTGGTCTGATGAAATTGTTAAAGCTTTCTACACTACATTTGAATATAATTCCAGAAGGGGTATTTGTACTGCTGAGGTTAGAGGGACTAAAAATCTTTTTAGTGAAACTCAACTTGCAGAAATTATTGGGATTCCACCGCCAGATAACTCATATTTGCGTTTCTCTGATAGCTATTATTCTCTTAGCTCTATTGACTATAACAAAGAAGAAACTTATCGGAATATCAATAGAGAAGTTGAATACTCTGGTCAAGGAGTCAAGATCAATGCTATGGATGCAAATGACAGGTTATTGCTCAACGTTATTACTCATATTTTTATCAATAAACCTGGCAATTGGGCTGGAGGAAGTGAATCTGAGTTCCTTATCATGGCATGCTTTCTAAATGGAACTCAATTTAATATTCCTCACCTCATCATGGAACAAATGGCCTCGAGTGTCTCCAAACGAAATGCTCCTTTACCATATGCTCACCTTGTTTCCAAAATTGTAAAACATTGCAAGATCAACAATCATTTCAACGTCATGAAATCTGCCTCCATTATTGATCAAAACTCTCTGAGGCGGATGAATTTTGAGTTAGTTGGAAACGAGTGGAGAAGAGCTCCTGATAATGTAACTATGAAGCGAGCCCGAGAAAGAAGAGAAAGTGGGGTGCATACTTACATTGCAGCAAGTGACAGTGAAGAGGACTCTGACGAAGAAGAAGACACGGTCCCTCCAGTAGATTCCTCAGCTGGTCCTTCACTTCCTACTGAACCATCCTCACAGATGCTGCGTGATTTGTTGGACAATTCAAATCACATGCTTACTTTGATGGATTCTATGAATTCCAGACTCCAATCCTTAGAAATAGCATCTTCTACTTCAGCTTCTGAACTCCAGCAGATAAAGGACATGGTTCATGATCTACATCAATAGCCTTGAACATCCTTTCCCCTTCTTTTTGTTGATGACAAAGGGGGAGAAGTATTTTGTTTTAAAGTGCTTTACATTATTCTGTTTTACTTATGTGTTTTAGAGATTATGTTTTGGGATTATTATTTTGCTACTTTTCTGTTGCTACTCTTATGAATGTGTTGTCTAATTATTATGCTTTTAATGGTTATGATACTGATGCTAACACTACTCTGTTTATTTCAAAGCTACTCTGTTTGTTTAAACAAGATATATGATTCAGGGGGAGTATATCAAATATACAACTATTTTAATTTGGTTGTCATCATCAAAAAGGGGGAGATTGTTGAAGTCATTGCATTTAAAGCACTCTCTAATTTTGATGATTGACAAATCAACTTAAAATAGTTCATATCTAAAGCTCTTATGCATTTCAGCATCACGTTGGTCGACCACCTTTCCTGCACTGGTCGACCAACGGCTTACAGAAGCAAAAGATCTGAATGGTAATATCACGCTGGTTGACCACCATGGCTGCACTGGTCGACCAATGGATGGCAGAAGCAAAATATAAGTAACGAGTGCTACACTGGTCGACCACCATGGATGAACTGGTCGACCAATGGATGGCAGAAGCAAATTATCATTAACGAGTGCTACACTGGTCGACCAATGAACTTCAGTAATCATCACTGCCACTCATTGGTCGACCACTCCTTGAAGCACTGGTCGACCATCGTGTTCCAGTAAGAAGATTGTTTTGAAAACTGGTCGACCACCACCGCTCCACTGGTCGACCACCCAGCTCCAGTAGAAGAAGAAACCAAGCACTGGTCAACCAATGCAATATGACTGGTCGACCAACGTACCTGTTGTTTCAATTCTGGAGCACATTGGTCGACCAACGTGCCACACTGGTCGACCACCGACATCGTAAAAGAGCTCTAACGGCTAGTTTTTGCTGACGTAATATAAGATTTATTTTGCAATATATCTCCAACGGCTCTATTTCTCCCTGGTCTTTAAATATCTGTCTTAAGGAGGTTATTTGTAATACAGTAGAGAAATCAAGTGTGATATATATCCCTGAAGTCAATCTCATTTAAATCTGTGTATTGTAAGAGAGTTTGCTACTGTCATATTCACTCTGTTTTGAGAGTTTGCATCTGAAAATTGTTTTTCTCTGTGTGTATCAAGGAAGTTCTTTCTTGGAGTTTGTTTTTGTAAGAAAACAAATCTGTGAGGGGGAGAGACACCCTTGGAAAGGAAAAGATCTCTGTTGTAGTGGCTCACAAGTGCCCTTCTGGATAAACTTGTGGTTCATAGTGAAATACTCAAGATATATTCTTGGGGACTGGATGTAGGCTTGGATTAAGCTGAACCAGTATAAATATCTGTGTTTATCCTTCCTCCTTATTCTTTTAACTGCTTAAAGTCTTTTAATTGTTTAAATACTTTACATCCTTCTTCATCTTCATATCACTCTGTTTTCTGTATTGTCTATATATTGCTACTGAACTTTAAATTATCTTAAACTTCCTATTATCTTTTAAATAAATTTTTATTTTACCCAATTCACCCCCCTCTTGGGTTACAGCCATATTTATCAGTTGCCACTCTTGGATTCCATGATTGGGACACTTGTTCAATAATTCTCTAAATCGCTCCCAAGCTTCAAACAAGCTCTCTCCTTCATGTTGATAAAATGCAGTAATTTCATTCCTCAACTTAACTGACCTCGATAGAGGGAAGAACTTGTCCAAGAATTTCCTTTGGAGTTGATCCCATGTAGTGATGCTCCCTTTTGATTGAGAAGTCAACCAACTCTTAGCAGCGTCCCTCAATGAAAAAGTGAATAACCTGAGACGAAGAGCATCATCACTCATCCCATTCATCTTAACCATGTCACAGATATCTAAGAAGTTGGTGATGTGATTGTTTGAGTCTTCTATCGGGCTCCCCCCAAACTGGTTCTGCTGGACCAAATTCATCAAGACTGCCTTTATTTCAAAGTTATTTGCACCAAGCGAAGGTTTTACTATGCTAGATGCGTGTCCAGCCTCAGTGGGTGATGCATAATCCCACACAGCTCTATTTTCATCCTCCTGAGGCTCATTGCCAGCCCCATAACCAGCATTAACTCCAAAACCCCGATGGTTCTGGTTATCCTCAACCATTTCTTCTTGTGTAGCTTGGCTCACTTGAGTTCTCCTAGCTCTCGCTTCCCTTCTAGTTCTCCTTGCTAGTCTTTCGATCTCAGGCTCAAAAAGAAGATCAGAAGTATGAGTTGTACCTCGCATACACAATAAAAAACTCCAGTTAAAATTAACAAAAAGAAAATTACAAAAATAATGCTAAAAGCAAAAATGACTAACTACACAAAAACAAAATAAAACAAAACAGAAAAATGCCTAAGCTAGCACTTTCAAATTTCTTAGAATATTAGCTAAAAACCGTTAGTCCCTGGCAACGGCGCCAAAAACTTGTTAGTCGATTTGGCAAGTGCACCAGTCGCACAAGTAATATAGTGTTAAAATGAGTAAAGAGTTATCGTCTCCATAGGGACTAACGTGCTAAGTACTCCAGAAATTCAAATGCATTATTTAGGCAAACCAATTTTTGATTTAAGAAGCTCTAGTTGAAGGTAAAAGCAAATTGCAATAAAATCGAATAGAAATAATTCAAATAAAAGTCCTAGAGTTACTAATCCCCCTCTTTCATTATAGGAATTGCTAATTCTCCCTAACACTTGTGATTCAGTTCAATTATACACAATAATCTTAGGTTTTCTAATGGCTTAAAGTAATTATCCCGAACCTAAATTAAGCTACCTAACTCTACACAATCCCTTATGTGAGTTTGAGTCGAATTAATGTTAACCTAATCTGATTAAATGAGGTTAATTAATATTCCTATTAATTAACAAGTAAAACCCCTAGGTTCTATCACTCGCCCTAATCATTCAGTGTTCTACCACCATCTCCCTCTCCCAAGTTCAATGAAGGCAACATACAAATCATAAAATGGCCAATTTTATAACAAGTTCAGGAAATATGAATGATAGGTATGTATTAAATTGACAAGAATCACAAGTTTCAAGAGAAAAACAAATCCTAATCTGAATTTGGGTTCATAGTAATCCTAGAACAGAAAATTAGCCACTCATGGCTCTAACACTACAAAAAGCAGTAAAGGAATGAGCAAACTCCATGAATCCGAGATTGGGTTGACGGAATTCGGGCTTGATCGGCTTCGGGAATTGATTCCTTTTTCTCCTCTAGCAGAAATCAGCGCCTCCCCTCTGTCTCCAACTCAGAATTCACCTAAAAAAATGTTCTGACGAGTTTTAAAATAGTGCAGGATCGTGAATCGCCGCTATAGCGATGAATTCCCACCGCTATAGTGGTAGGAGGCAGAGAAGAAAGCTTAAAAATGAGTTTTTTCAGGTTTTACCACTATTGCGGTGAAGATCCACCGCTATAGCGGTGGATGGCAGAGAAGAAGGCTCCAAAATCTTTTTTTCATCATTCCACCGCTATAGCTGTAGATTCTACCGCTATAGCTGTGGGAGACAGCAATCACATCAGCATTTTCAGAATTTCAGCTCTAGCATTCCATCTTCTAATACGAACTTTTTACCAACTCAACCTATACCAAAAATAGCAAATAAACCCATTAAATCGCATAAAAGAATCATGAAATCACTCCATTTATTAAAAGATCAAAGAAAACTAAAACTAATCTAAACTACTCAAAATATGAGCTAAGAATTACAAGACAACAAGAAAGAGATCAAAAGAGAGGGTATTTAACATCAAAATGGCACTAAATTGAGAACTCAACAAAAAGGAAAAAAGATATTACAGATAATAATGGCATATAAGTTTCTATTTAATATTAGAAATGAGTAAAATGCACTTTTGTTTGTAAAATGATATAGTGACTTGGAGGAAAAAATTTGTGAGGAGAGTAACACTTATTTTTTTATATAAAAAATTAAGAAAATAAAAAATAATAAACAGTCTAGATAGGCCAAAAACCTGGTTGACTTTTCAGGAGATCCATTGTTAGTAAAACTTTTCTTTGTTTTGGATCTTGATTTTCATGATTCACACAATGATTCATAAACATACTTGGATCAATGTCTGCAAATTCGAGTCTATTTTCTTTCCTCTGAATTTCTACCTTTAGGTATTCTTGATGATCGAGAGGGAAAAACAGTAACCGTTGTTACACTTTCTGAACAACGTTCTCTTTTTGACAATTACTGTTACCTTTAAATTTGAAATCAGAGTAAAATGGGGTAAATTACCTTTTGACCCCTATAAAGTTTTTAATTACGTAATAGCCTCTCAACCATCACAAGAAGGCTCTAATATATTAAAAACTTATCATTTAGGTCCTTCAATGTTATATTATGTGAATTTAATAATTAACGCTATTAAACTAAATTACATGGGCCATATATTAGAAAATAATCTAACTTCCATTTCATTAACTTTGATCAACATGTGTCAAAATATAATTATTATTTGTGAAGTCGACTAATAGTAGAGTAGATAACTTGGAGGGGAGCTTTTTGTATATACTCAAAGAAGATGTGCCATATACACTCATCTTAACAAAGATATCCACACTGTTGATTTTTCTAAGAAAATGTATAATTATGTACAATTATTATTGATAATGGTTTATTTATAATAGACCAAATTAAGATATATTTATATGTAAGTAACCAAATTTAAAAAATATTTCTATAAGAAAACAAAAATAAACCTCATTTATAGACTCATATATGTGTACTTATTATATAAACATATATACTTATATATGTATATGCTTTACACTTATATATATGCTATACTTTTATATATTTATATATATAGTATACACTTATATATATAATTTATATGTGTAAATATAGATATATATAAGTATTGATATATAAGTACATACTTATATCTTACTCTATTTTTAGTAATCAATGTTTTTTCTCAATTTGCTTCTCATTTCATGGCTCATCTTTCGAGTCTTTGACATTTTATTGAAATGTTGTTTTCATAATTTCTCTTTCTCTGCTTTCTCTCTATTCTTGCCTCTCAATCTCTAATTTAAAAATCAAAGTTATCAGTTTCTTCTATATTTATCTCTCTGTAGACATATCTTAAATATTTATGGCTAATTTTATGAAAAAAGTTTTTCTTCAGAACTTAGTCTTTCTTGTTTATCTTTTTTTTTTTACTCTTTGTTTTACTCTGTTTGTTCTTTCTTATAATAGACATTCATCTCTCTATGTTTCAATTTTCCTCTGTTCTTTCTCCTCTGTTTTTCTTCTCATGTCTATATAATATAATATATATATATATATATATATATACTTATACATATATTCATTAAGTAATATATATTTTTCTATATATATATGTATTATATATCTATACTTATACATATATATACTATACTTATATGTGTGCTATATTATACTATATATATATATATATATATATTATATACATATATGTTATACAAATGTTATATATCTTATCTATATATATTATAGATATATTTTAAATAATATAATTTATAAATTATTACATATACGTATATGTATGTTAATCTTGTATATATTTTTATACTTATAAATATATATATTTATATAATATATATATATATATTATTATATAAGTATAATATACAAATATAATGTGTAATTATATAGATATAAAAATAGATATATATATATATATATAAGATAAATAATATTTGTATAACATATATATACTTAAATATATATCTATTCTTATATATATATATATATATTTATCTATATACTTACAATTATATACTTATATTATACTTATATACTAATATATGCATATATATATTATTATATATAATATATATATATATATATAATATAATATATATTATTTTATATATATACGTACACACACACACCCCCTGCGCACATACCATGTGTGTATATATATATTTTTATATTTAATATATATATTAATATTAATATTAATATAAACTTTTTAAATACATATATAAATATTTATACCTATATATTTTAATATATCTAGAGAGAGATATATATATTTAATAATATAAGATTTATAAGATTAGTACGTTTTATGGGTAATTTTGAAAATTTTATTTTATTTTATTGAATGTATTTCTGGTCTTTTGACATGTTATTAAAACTCTATTTTCATAATCTCTCTTTCTTTCTTTTTTTACTTTGTTTTCTTTTTGTTCTTACTTCTCAATCTCTGATTTAAAAATCTAAATTATTAGTTTCTTTTATACTTATCTTTATGTAGGCATATCTTAAATATTTATGACTAATTTTATGAAAAAAAATTAGAACCTAGTCTTTCAGGTCTATCTGTTTTTTTCTCATTCTCTGTTTTGCTCTGTTTCAGATCTTATATATCTTTACATCTACATATGTATATATATAAGAAATAATATTTATATATGTATTTAATATATATATATATATATATATTTAACATATATATATTATTAGTATAATGTATATATTATATGTAGATTATATACATACATATATACATATATATATATATATGATTAGTAAATATATTAATAAATATTCATAGATATATAAAATTAACATATATATATATTTAATATATATATGTGTGTGTGTTTTTTTTAATATATATATATATATATATATATATATATTTATGTATACACATGTGTGTGTGCAGCACACACATATATTGGCGCAGGGAAGGTCCCTACACCAATGTGATACCTACTTGTTTGGGGGAGGCTCCCCTGCACCAGTTTGATGCACACTGGTGCTGTGGGATTTTTTTAATATAAAAAATTTTTAAAATTATTTTTATTTATAAAAATAGTGTAAAATTTTTTTAGTATACAGAATATTTCCTACAATGTTTCAGTAAGAAAAAATAAATATCATAGTAAGATTAGTCACAAGTCTATAATAATTTTTTTGTCTATTTTCTCTCAAATTCTTTATAAATACTTATTTTTTTCACTTTTTCATAAGCTCTTAACACTTTTTTCTTTTTTAAAGAAACTAATATTGAGATGGGTAGTGTAAGAGAAAAAGCTGATATTGATATAGATGGCTAGTGTAAGAGATGAAACTGATATTTATATAAATTAAAGAATTTTTTTTGTTTTAATTTATGTAAATTAATGAATATATTATGTTTTTAATGAATTGAGTTTTTATTAAATTTATTTTTTAAGTTTTTTAATTGAAAATTGTTATAAAATTAATTTGGTTTCTATTATAAATATATAATATATAATTAAACATATATATAAAAGAACAAATGATATATATAATTAAATATACATAAAGTTTATTTTAAAAATTACGTAAATTTTATATACATATTTCTCCACGTGGGTCCCACATACATTATACATATGCACACATACATTATACTATGCACAGTTACCGACTAAATATCAGTATGTGTGCAGTAGAAAAATTTTTTCTATTGAATTTTAGTCGTACTTCAGTAGAAAAGATGACACAGTGAAAATGTATATGTTCCTACACCAATGCAATCAGAAAAGTAGTGAGAAATGGATTCAGTAACATTCTGTAGGAAATTTGCAGTTGGTATCAAATGTTATTGTTGTAGTGTGCTAAATTTTATGACCGTTGGAATTCATTTCATACTTCAAACAGTCCAAAACAACGTTGGCAGTAAAATGACAGCAAAACAGGATTTAATTCCAATTATCAAATTTTCATTCTATTTTCACACTACATTCAAGTAAATCTAACCATGCGCAGACCATTATAAAATCATTATTTTCATCTTAAAAGCTTTACTAAACATTAAGCGCCTAGCTAAGTTCCCTTCCATTCAGAACAACCCAAAGGTTCAGCACCTAAATTCTGCAGACCACTCTTTTTTTTGTCCTTCTTCTTTCTCTCTGTTTCATCTTCCTCTTCCCTCCTTGCTTTTTAATTTCTGTTCTTTGTTCTTCACTCTTAACCAAATCTTTGCAATAGACATTTATAATTTAAATGCTTCACATATGAGAAAAATCATGCAAAAGAAAATTTATTAGTTTTGTTCCTTAACCTTCAATGTTCTACTGTCATGACTTTTCCTTTAAAAAACTTCATAATAAATTAATCCTATCTTCAATTGATTCTCTTACAGATTAAGAAAACATTTACTGTTAGAGAACTCATGTTTCATGTTGGGCATGCTATGATTTTTGCATCTTATACTATTTCTAGCTATTGCTTTCAGTTTTACTTGTTTATTCAATTCTTAGATTCATTCCTACATGAAATTAGATGAAAGAAATAGAAGTTCTAAGCTTACCTTATTTTGTTTTGTTTCTCCTTCTCGGTTTCAAGCTCAGATTTGAAGAAGTCCTCTATTTTTTTCAGTGCAGAAGTTGTGTTTCTCTCTCTCTCTCTCTCTCTCTCTCTCTCTCTCTCTCTCTCTCTCTCTCTCTCTCTCTCTCTCTCTCTCTCTCTCTCTCTCTCTCTGCTTATGAATGCTAAACGGAGTAAAGACATCCTTTTCCTCTTGAAAAGTTGGTGTCGGTCAAGAAGAAAGGAGAAAGTAAGGTACTTGTGTATGGTTATGAAGATTGCCAACCAATTTCTTTTTGTTTAAATATTGAAAGATTCCTCTCTATTCTTTTTTTCCTTTCCATTAGGTCCCTGATTTATTAGGTAAAATTATATTTATACTTCTCAAAATTAGTTTATGATTCTGTTCTTCCCTTTTTATCTACTTATTTATTTATTTACTACTTTATTTTATTTCCTATTACAAATTTATCCTCAATATATCCAAAATTTAAAATTTTAATTCCTCAAAATGATTTTATTATTATTTTTTTAACTTTGAAAATTCATCATACTATTTAAAAAATCTGGATTTTGGAGAAACCTTGGTTGATTCTTGAAATTTATTGTAAAAACAAGTTTGTAAATGTGTTTTTATGGATTAAACATGTTCTTTGATGGCCAAAACACTTGGAAAATACTTGATTTTGGTTTAGGGATGAAGGAGGAAGGTTAGAGGTTGAAGAAGACCCAAAAATCACATTTTCTATTGTTATTGTTCTGCGATTCACCACTGCAGCGATAAAAACAGTTGCTATAGTGGTAGGAGGCAGAACATTCACTACCTTCTGGTCTAATTTTCAAATGGACGTAACTCTCTCGTTCATAATCTGTTTTTAGCAAATTTTATATCATTGGAAAGGTATTTTAGTCTATTTTCTAACGAAATAATATTCAATTGAACATTCCTTACCATTTTGGAATTAGAACAAAAAAAGTGATCAAAGGTTAGAACTAGTGATAATTAGTTCCCTATTTTGTGACCAAAACAAGTTTTTACTTGGTTTTCTCATAGGATTGGATTCTTTAATACATCTTCCATACCCTTTTGGGATGGATGGATAGCTTGGAGTTGAGGTGAGGGATTTATGTGACTTCATTTAATTTAAGCCATGTAATTAATTCATTTAATTTAAGCCATGGAATAAGCCTAAATGGCTTGGAGATGCTCTCTCTCTTCTTATGTGATAATTAAATACATAGGTCTCATGTACAAATTAGTAAAGGAGACCCTCATAGGTCAAACTTAATTATGAAGGACTAATTCCACTGTTATCTTGTTGCATAATTAGTGACTATATTTCCTCTTGAATTGAAGATCTCTTCTTTTGACTAGGTTGTGCTAGAATAATGTTATATATTAATCTTGTCATACCACTTGAGTATGAATCGAGTGTATTTTGTGAACCATTAGAGGGGCTTGTGTAGCTTCCTTATTAATATATCATGAGTACTCTAGCAAATGATGGATGACAGTAACATTTATATTTATATGAATACTTTTATATGACTGCTGAGATGATCATGTGGCATATTCGTGGTAGTTTACTGTCCCACAGATTGTACACCAGTTACGTGTGTAAAGTAGGCCTTTGATGAAGGGTAGAACTAATCAATTTCCTATTCCTACAAGCTGCATACGGTTTGCCTTTCCTTTTAGTTATTTGTTTTGGTTCTCACTAAGTACTTTATACTCACACTCTCTCTTCATGTACCTTTGCAGGTCTTAGTATATATAGAGAGTCTCCGTATGAAGAGTAGCAGAGCCTCTGAGTCTCCAACCCTTCTGGCTTTGGGTTGATGGTTTTGTATGGTAGTATTGGGCTTGAGTTGCTCTGCAGTAGATAGAATATCTAAGGATCT
Source organism: Biancaea sappan (assembly GCA_037074585.1). Taxonomy (NCBI): domain Eukaryota; kingdom Viridiplantae; phylum Streptophyta; class Magnoliopsida; order Fabales; family Fabaceae; genus Biancaea; species Biancaea sappan. The sequence goes on along the minus strand of CM073493.1, from coordinate 66,702,430 downwards.
TGTATTGGTAATGAGATGGAGTAAAGCATGATTTGTATAATTTATTTACCATTCATATGTTAATTGTTTCTCAGAATAAATGATGTAGTTAAGGAAGAATAATTCTCAAAACAATGTGGTAATCAAAATAATTTACCATATCATGTTAAATTGAAATACTTGCATTGTATTTATTCTGTGTATTGGTTGTGTATTATTAGGCTTATGGTGGTGGATGGAATCTACCTCTGTGCCGGTAATGTTCCCAAATTTAGGGCTTGACAATTTCTATCAAATTTGGATTAGCTTAAACCCCTACTAAACTTCTTTGACAAAACTCTAAAAACATGGGTGAAACAAAATTCCACAAACTCTAACCCCTCTACCAATAAGATTACCTGGAACCTAATCTTTCTATATGGTATTAGATGCATTTGGCTTAAGAGAAATCATATTGTATTTCAAAATTAGCACCAACCCCCATCCATTAAAAACCTCATCATTTATAAAGCAGCTAAATTCTAGTGTAATCTCCCTCAACCCACATCACAAAATATCCCTTTTCCATTGATTTCGAACAATAGGGTTCTATCCTAGCTCAGACCTCCACAGGAATGGCATAAGCTAAACACAGACAGGTCGGCAATGAAGAACATAATTTCAGTAGGTGGACTAATTAGGAATCACAATGGTATTTGTATCTTTGGGTTTATGAAAATGATTGGAATAGGCTCTCCTAATTAGAACTTGAAATTGATAGTGAACAACTATTCAATATGTTTTTAAGCTTGACATTGATGATGACCATCCACTGACTGTTCTTATTACAAATTGCAGATACTAACTCTCAAGTTTAGAGAGCTTCAGATTAATTAAAATTAAAAAATCCCAAAATGCATGTGCATATGCCATGGCAAAAGATGCAAGGAAGAAGAGAACAACCCTCTGAATTTTTGTGCTGGAAGATTATCAAAAGGATCTATTACAAACCGAATAGCTTGCATGTAACTCTTGCTTTTCTTATTATAAATTTCCATTTTCACCAAAAAAAAAAAATTTTCACTTATGAATCAATTTATTAATTAAAAACTAAATAAAAATGGTTGAGATGGTAACTGTTAAAAAGGTGTTCTAAAGGCTATCACCTTTAGAATTAGATGTACAAACTCAGTTATTAATTTAAAGAGGTTTTCTTCATTATTTTTGTTCATATTCATAAACTCAAGATTAGATCGTAATATAAATAATGAAGTCCATGACACAAAAAATAGCATGAAGGAAATTATGATGGCGATCATATTCCTATCATGTGTAATTATATATGTATCTAAACTATCCCTAATCGTAGGATCTCCTGAGACTGGACATCACTGATCTAGATAGACTAGCACATGTTATACTTCTTGATTTGATCAAATAGTTGTCCTTATAAGCTGTAAGCATGAGATGTTTTGAGTAAACATGTGAATACTTGTTAAAGGTAACAAACACATGGATGACCTGCATGAGACATCACATGAATACCTATTTAAAGGTAGTGATAGGTCTTATAACAGTTAACAGTGCAAGTATCATTGGACTTGAGGAACTCAAGTTATCTTGGATATAGATCCTGTGTTTTGACTTCATTCCTTGTTATCCATGATGGGTCACTTTTAGGGTGGTCATTAGGCACATCATGAAGTATTTGAAGATATTTGAGTAACTAACAAAGGATTCATTATTCTTGATAGAAGGAAGTATACCCATAGCCACTTGTCGAGATAATCATTAAGAAGTCTTTGACTAAAGCAGACTTGTTATGAAGATGGTCTTCAGTAACATTGTTTAAGGTAATTGATCCCATAGGACAAGGAACTCACTACTTGGGCTATACTTCACGTAATTATGTATAGTGGGAGCTGACACATAGGCCATACTCTGAATCAAGTGGGGTATAAGACGATGAAAGGACACATTGTATAGACATGCTTTAGCTACAGAAAGGTTTAAATTCAAACAATTGACTTTTCGATCAATTAGGAGTCATGATGTATTGCGAGATATCGCTCGTGAATCAATTTACAATCAAGTGTCGATTATGAATGGCCAACATAGCTAGAAACCTAATGGGTTATACGTATAGAAATTCACTAGGATGTGAAATGGGCTTGAGGATTTGATCATAAATTAGAGAATTAATTAAAAGTAGATAAGAGGATAAAAGGAATAGGAACATATTCCTATTCCTACCCAAACAAGGAAAAGCCCAAATGAGAACTTCTTGGCCGCCCCCCTCTTTGAAAGAGATTGGGCTTCTTAAGGTGCCACCTTAAGAAGCCCAATAAGCGAATTAGGGATTTAGAATTTGAGGTAGAACCTATCAATTTAAGAGTAATAGTGAAAGTCACACGATATAGTCTCTCTCTCAATTGTTGAGAATCTTGTTTAGAAAACACTTTTGTTTTCTTTTCCTTCATTCAAGAGGGTTTTCTCCATAGCTTCTTTGTGCTTGCTAACACAAGAACAAGAAGGAACCCTGTTACCTGAAGAGGTTTTTTTCTTAGAGTATTTCATGTAGATTACCATTAGAAGTATTCCATTTTGGATACTTGCTTTGGCTTTGGGAGGTTGCTGCATTACAAGAGGTATTTCTCTTTGTCTTGATAACTTAGTTAATATAATGGTAATATAAGTTGATCCTTTGGTGAATGGGTTTTAGAGAAAAAGTTTTAAATTTCGCTGCGTTTTATGATCTTTAAAATCCTACAATAACAATGATATAGGCAAATATAATAGGGACAAGGTGGCAACAATGTTGGAGTGGAGAATGTGATGGGATAGCAATAGGCAATGATAGAGATGGCAAAGACAACAATGGTGGTGATAGTGGTGGTGACAACGACAATATGGGGTCGGTGGTACAATGACCTAGCAGTATTGATGATTGAGGTTAAGATTTTTATAGTATAAGTGGTAAGTAATTTAGTCTTCTCTTAAACTAAACATCTAGACCCCTCTAGGTGGGTGGGAATGAAAACTTAAAATTTGTTAGAATGTTGTATGTTTGGAAATATATTATCTACTTTCGTATCTTAGAAATGTAACATTTCAAATTTCACATTTCTACTAATAATATAACATTTTAATTATCAAAATTTTCCAGTTAGCAAAAAATTAAGAAGATATCCAAGATCTAAAGAAATAATCCGACAATTCACAAATTTCAAATTCACCAAAAATTAATACAACATTTATATCTTCTCATCATTCCATGTTACTGTTAGGGCACAAGTTCAACTTTAGGAAATGCAATTTATGCATAGTACATTTATATACCACTTTGCATAAACGTGGCCTTGATTCTTTTCAATGACACCACAACACTTGTCATATTGATCCGTGTATCAGGTAAATCAGTGCAACAACTCAAGGCTAACTTGAAAATTGATGATATATGGGATAATATATTATCAATGCTTTGATTGTCTCTTTGCAACAAGTTGGGATCCAAAACATGGGTTAGTGCATGTGGTAATGATTTGCTAACCCAGTCTTTCAAAGTTAGACCTTGAACAAACATGTCATCTGTTGGCTTCTTTCTTGTAAATATTTCAATCAGCATAATACCATAACTATACACATCTCCTTTAATGGAAACAACTCCTTTCGATCCATACTCTACATGTCAATTTATATTGTAAGTAAACAAGCCATTATGCTAATTTGACTATTTCTCAGGTCATATATTGATAACTTCAAATGCCAATGTAATAGATAAATAATTAAAAAGTAGATATAATGCATATTAGAATAAAAAAGAATTAAAAAAGAAGATAATATATAATAATAAGAAATCATTACCTGGTGCAATATAGCCTATTGTAGCTAAAGTCCTCGTATAAATTTCTAGCTGCCCTTTGCCTAACAACTTAGCAATGCCAAAATCACTAAGATGAGCCACCATATCTTCATCCAACAAAACATTGCTTGGCTTTACATCACAATGAATCACTGGTACAGAAGAACCATGATGAAGATACTCTAATGCTGATGCCACATCAATCATTATGTTCAACCTTTGCAAGATATCTAAGCAATAGTTATGAGAATACAACCATCTATCAAGATTCCCATTTGGCATAAATTCCATTATTAGAGATTTAAAATCAACATTTGAGCAACTACTTATGATCTTAATGAGATTGCGATGACGCAAGTTGCACATTGCAGTAGATTCAGTATCAAAGCTTTTTAATGCTTCTTCCAAGTCTAGATTAAATACTTTAACTGCAATTGTCTTTCCACTTGAAAGAATACATTTGTATACCGATCCAAAACTACCTGTTCCAAGAAGGTTACTCTCATCAAATCCATTTGTTCCCTGAAGAAGTTCATAATAGGATATCCTAATTGGTGTCTCCAAATTTAATAAATCTCGGTTGGTTGAATCACCAACATAATCTCTCTTGGGTTTCAAAAGGAATATGAATGAAACAACCAAAATGGTTGCCACAATGATAGGCAACAAGCACTTGAGCAAAAGCATCTTTTTAGTTGATCCATGCTTGTTTCCTTTTCCACATGGCTGGACTCGGAGTTTAGGATTCCCACAAAGACCTTTATTCATCATAAAGGATTCAATTGTAAAATTTTTGAAAGGGCCACCATCTGGGATCTCTCCATGCAAGAAATTGTAAGAAAGATTTAGGTAATTAAGATATTGAAGTGACTCTAAGGATTTTGGAATCACTCCAGAAAGATTATTTTGAGAAAGGTCCAAGAAATCTAAGCTAATCATCTTGCCAAATGATTCAGGAATAACCCCTTGCAATTTGTTATGTGCTAAAGATAGACTTTGCAAAGATTGCAAGTCACCAATAGTTGTAGGAATGTTCCCTGAAATTTGATTTCTTGATAAATCCATCAATACAAGGGACCTTAAGTCGGAAATTTCAGGTGGAATTTTTCCATTCAATATATTAGAGGATAAGTTTATTTGCAAAATATCTCTGAGACTCCAAAGTGAAAAGGGTATGTGAGAAATCAATTTGTTAGAGCCCAGGTTTAACTTTCTCAAGGAAGTAAGATTCCCAAGACATGTTGGCATCCATCCCAAAAACATGTTATTGGATAGATACAACTCCCACAAACTTTTGATTTGGCAAAGTTCTTCTATTATAATGCCTTGCAGGTTGTTGTAACTGAGATCCAAATATTGAAGGCTTTGCAGTTTGTTCATTGTAGTAGGAACAGTCCCATTCAAATCATTCCCATGTAAATCTAATTTGATCAAGTTGGTCAAATTTTCAAGTGAATTGGGAATAGCTCCATTAAATTTATTGTGAAATAGTTCCAAAGTAATGAGCTTAGAAGCATTGAATATGCTCTTTGGGAGTTTTCCTGTAAATTCATTTTCTGCTAGTTCCAAATATATTAGGCTGGGAATGCCACTTCCTATGTTTGATGGGAGAAGGCCATGGAAGGAATTACCTTCAAGAGACAACAATGTCAATGTTGAAATGTTGAAAATATTAGAAGGAGGAAGTCCACTCAAATAGTTATATCCCAAATCTAATTGCTCAAGTTTACCTAGAATTCCTATCTCCTTTGGTACAAATCCTGAAAACACAAATCCGTGGAAAATAATATTTTATACGTGTGAACAATAGAATAAAAAATAAATTATTAAATTTGTCCCCAAAATATCACAATTGGGTCATTTTGATCCCTAAAAGATCAAATTTTTATATTTAGTCCTTGAACAGTTGCATTTGTCTCAATTTCTCACTCTCTTTATCAAAGTATTTTTTGACAATAAAAAATGGAGATTTTCTATATTTTGATATTTAGCAATGACGGCTGAGATGAAACAAATGCAATCTTTCAAGAACTAAATTGAAATAGTTATAATTAATCTTTGAAGGACTAAAATAATAATGTAATCTAGAATAAATAGAAAGGTAACATGAATACCACAAGACTGACAAAAGAAGCAATTTGACATATTCAACCATGACTCGAAAGTTCATCAAACTACAAGTAAAGAGTGGAAAAGGAATTGCCTGATTGAGACGTCCTCATTACACCTTCTAAATCCTTTACTTTTTTTATATTTTTTAAATTGTTCTAATTCGTAAGGTTTAACAAAAAGAAACTAATGAATATACTATGCCAATCATTCATTCTATTCTAAAATTGTAAAATTTATATTTATTATAATTAATAATAATGATGATAATTTTTTTTATGCCGAGGTTAATTTTATCTTATCTAATTAATTTTATACATTCAAATAAAGAAAAATTTTTAAATAGTCAAAGCTACATAAAAATGTCTTCCAATAATATATCTGGATTGATTAAATCAAGCAACAGTCCAACTCATTATTGGCCCATATAAAAACACAATTTTTGATAGAAAGGATCCATTTATCCATTGGCCCAAAATCTTAAAGAAACAAGAAGAGAGAATCTTAGTCAGATCATAAAATAATCTGCGCATTATTTTTTATTTCATCACCTTAAGATGCAAGTGCCATATTTATTAATCAATGTCATGTCAAGGATTGAGGTACGTAGTGTTATTGAAGAGAATTAGAAAATCAGACCATAACCTGATTTATTTAATTTATTAAAAGTGGATTAGACTTTAATGGTCTGAAAATAAATGAAAGTATATTTTGATGGTTGCTATTATTAATATTTTTGTCTTTTTATTTTTATATTTGTAAGTTTGAATGAAATTGACTAAACATATGAAGAAGATATATAAATCACATGTAAAAGGTTAAGAATGTACCGGTAAATGAATTTCCATCAAAGTATAACTCCTTCAAAGATGTGCAATTGCCAATCGATTTTGGAATGCTTCCCTCGAATTGATTTCCTTGTAAACTAATAATTTCAAGTAAAGAAAGCTGATTACACATATCTTGTGGCAGTTTACCGTGTAAATAGTTAGAGTCAAAATCGACCTTTGTCAAAGACGACATGTTGAAAAGAAAAGGTGGAATCTCACCTACAAAAAATACACAATTTATGAATATAATTTCATATTTTTTAATTTATAGAGTAAATTATATTCTTGTATTTAACAAGTTTTTAAAATCAAACTCCTATCTCTCCTCTATTTTCAAAATGTACAATTCCTGTTTTTTAATTATAAAATACACTACACTATAGTCCAAATTTATTTCTTCTATCTAGAAAAATTTATTACAGCATGTTTTTGACTTTCGATGACTTATTATCACATATCTTTTTATTCATATCTTTTTATTAAGATACCTTTTATTAACTTAAGAACATTAATTTTTTATATGATACTTTACTTTTGCTATTATTCCATAATAAAATATTACAAGTATTTTGTTTTCTTTTAAAAAAAGCATTGTCTTTAGATCGGTCCAGACCCGGTTGACCCGAAGCATAACCGAGTCTAGGTCACTTCATTGAAACAGGCTACAGCCAGCTTAGTTAAGACCTGGTTGACTTAGTCAGGTTTCAACCAGACTAGCCACCCAATGACCCGATTTAACTAGGGTCCTTTTTAATTAATTTTTTAGATTTCAATAAAAACATACATAAGGAAAAAGGTCTAACCAGTATTGAATCTAAGAGCTCACAAAAGAAAAACAACATTTTAGCTATTAGAGAAGCAAGTTAAAATTATCATATAAGTGCGCCAAATATATATATATATAGGAATAATAATAGTATTTTGAAGCATAAAATATTATTATTTTATGTATATTATATCATTATATTATCTAAAATGATTTTAAATCATAAAAGTTTAACAATCTTAGTGACAAATTTTATAATATCGTATAAAGTTATAAATAATTGAATAACCATCAGATATTTAAAAATAAATTGCTTTAAAATTTATTTTTACATTTAGAAAAGATTATATTTATTTATTTGTTTGTTTGTTTGTTTGTTTATTTATTAAATATGATATTTGTATGCTAAAATTATTTTAAGATACATTTTTTAGAATATGTTGATTGTAAAATTCATATATAAATTATTTGTTTCACTTATTTTGTTATTTATTTATAAGCATACATACATATGTGTGTGTGTGTGTGTGAGAGAGAGAGAGAGAGAGAGATTCAACAATTGATCTGGTGATCTGTCAATTGGATTAGTGACCCGAAAACCAATCTGGGTCAATGATTGGGCATGTTTCTAAAACTATGAAAAAAAAAGGTATCCAATTTGTACTAGGGTTAATGGAGGGTAATTTAGTCCAAATATTTTTTAAAAAAATGCTATAATGGACCTCTCTAAATGAAAAATATAAAAAATAGACTAAAATATAGAGATTTCAATTTCAGGATAGGGAATGTATATTTTAAAAACTTAAAAGGGAGTGGAGTATAATTTATTCTAATTTATAACATCACTAGGAATATCTTCAATTAGTGGTGTTTTATCAAAGTTTTGAAAATCAGACCGATCATTAAATCGGTAGAGGTACCAGCTCAAGGATCAATTGTTGGACTTTGGTCAAACTGTGGTTGAACTAGTCTACTTTAAAATTTTAAAAAATAATATACATAATTAAATACTATAACATAAAATTACACATTCAATTAAAAATAAGATTTGATATTAAGTTACATAAAACAACATTCACAATCAAAAGGAAATATTATTAATTAATATAATATTAATTAATATCAAATCTATAAAATACTAAAATATTAATATCTCCACTAAAATTTGCTGATTTGTAATATTAATTGCTTCATTACCTGATTATAGAATAAGCAATATTAAAAAAAAATTTCAAGTGGACTGGTTCAATCGATTCATTTAGCACTGATTTTTACCTGATTCGGGTTGTTCTTAGCCAGTTCGACTAGTTCTTGGCTAGTTTTATCAGTTATTAACTAGTTCGATCACTTACTAATTTTAGAAGTTATTTTAGATAGATCCCCTGCCCGATTCTAGGTCCAACTAATTAAATTGATCGGTTCGATCTAGTTATGCCAACCCTACATTTTATTGTTCACTCATAATCACTTATAATGCTAAGTAATGGAGTATTTACCCATTGTACGATTATCAAAACTACGTTTTCCTACTCTTTACCATTTATGGAAACTGCAATATTAATACTAATTAAAATGAAATTGGTGTGTTAGAACAACAAAAGTACGACAAAAGCCAAGAAGAAGATAGGGGGAGCAGAAGAAAAATTCCTGCTTAGTTATTACTATTTTTATTAGAGTAAATAACTTCCTTGGACATTGAAAAATTACAATTATATTTATTTAGTTGTTGAAATGTCAATCATTTCAATTTAGTTGTAAGGAAATGCATTTATCTAAATTTGATTTTTTTTTAAAAAAAATTGTAAACCACCAAAGTTACCATTACCAAGTCTTCAATTTTTTAATGTCAAAACATCATCTCTTTAACAAATGGAATTCAGAAAAATGTAATATATCACACATTAAATTGAAATGCTTAATCTTTTTAAGGACCAAAATGAGATAATTGTAGTATTTTATTGACTAAATTAATATTTATTATCAATATCATTATTATTATTTAAAAACAGTCTGTTATCCCTTTTAACAACTCTGTTTGTATCACAGAGGCATCCAAAACAGATAATGCTCACTATGAACTGATTTACAAATTTCTTAGATGTTATTTATCCTCGTCCTTGTAAGATATTTTAATTGGTCAACAATAAAATATTGAGTAAATTATTGATTTGTCTATGAAAAAATAGGAATCTCAATTTGGTCTTAAAAATATCAAGTGCTTCAAATTAGTTTTTGAAAGATCATATTTATCTTAATTTCATTGTTGGATTTATAAAATTGACAAAATTTTGAAATTTTACAATGAAAGATTGTACAGTTTATTAATGACAAGAGGCAAATTGAAACAACTATTATTATTTAGGGACTATTTTGAAACACTTAATCTTTTAAAGATTGAATTGAGACAGCAGTAATCCTTCAAAGTCCAAGTTAGTAATTTACTCATTAATTATTTACTTATACAAAAGAACTAATATTTTTAATGCAAGTTGATGACCTTCAATGAAAATATTAGATAGGAAGAATGTTTAATGATCAAACATATTATTTAAGATAAAAAGTGAACGTGTGTGTGTGAGTATATATATAACGGGTATAATTAAAATAATACCTTCCAAGTTGTCCTCTTTTAGATATAAGTATTGGAGGTTAGTCAAGTTTCCAACATCACTTGGTATGCATCCTCTATTGAATCTGTTGCGTGATAGTTCCAAATCTATCAATTCTTTGCATTGATGCCAATTAGATGGTAGCGCACCAAATAAATCATTGCGATGTAGAGAAAGTACTTCAAGTTTTGGAAGTCTATAACACATATTCAGTGGGAGACTACCAGACAAATGATTATTATCAAGATCAATTTCCTGTAAAGTTGAACTATTAAATATTGAAGATGGTATAGACCCTGAAAGTTGATTACGTGCAAGATACATGATCTTTAGCTGTGGAAGATAACCAATCTCTTTAGGAATGACTCCTTCAAATAATGAAAAAGAACAAGAAAAAAGATTTCATTAGCTTTAATTACAGCAATATCCTTGAATTAATGCATTTCAATATACACTCCTAAATCTTTAGCATCAGCTAATATGCTCGAGATATATATATATATATATATATATTTGATTAGAATTATCAGTCTTTAAAAACTCATTAGGGTCTGACCAATCTTATTCGACTTGGGTTAGACCATAGTGTAAAGTTTTCTTGGCATTTATTTTTTCTTTTCGCAAGATTTGAAATTGAAACATTATTAAAGAAAAACAAATGTCAAATCACTTGAATCAATTAGTATAAGTTCTTGAGACAAATTTCTTGATGTGAATTAAATTATTTCAACGTAAACCCCTAAATACTTATACCACAAGCCATTATATTCATACTATTCTTTTTTCTAAATGAAAAGAAAATTCGGGAAAAACATAAATAATCAAAAGCAAGAAAAAGAGAAAGCATAAATAATTATGCTGGGAAAAGATAATCTTTTTGCATAACAACTAATAAGTCAATTTTGAAGACTAAAGTATTAGTTTTATAATATTTATTTTATAAAATAATATATGAAAAAGTTATTAAATTATTAATTTAGTCCATCAAAGATTAAGTTGTTTCAATTTGATCTATTTCATTGCTAAATCTCAAAGTTAACCTAGGCTAAATTTCAAAATTTTTGTTGACAAAAATCACTTTATTAAACAGGGGGATGAAGGCAAATGTAATCTTTTATGATTAAATTGAGTCACTTGATCTTTGAAAGACTATATTGACAATTATAATATTTCAAGAACAAAATCAGTACTTACAAACAAAAAAAAAAGCTCTTATTTTGTATTACCTCTTCTTATAAGTTAAATCTAAGGTATAGCATACTTGGCATGGCTCAAATCTAACTAATTGATTGTATCATACTAAATATGTGATAAAGTGCAAAGCAAAAACAAACATAAGTAACAAAAATCATCCATACCTGATAAAGTGTTCAAAGAAAGACTCAATATTTCAAGTGAAGTTAAGTTGAAAAATATGTGTGGTATATTTCCTGAAAGCTTATTGAACGCAATTCTTAAAATCTTCAAGTGCTTAAGTCTTCCAATCTCAAGTGGAATTGTTCCCTCGATAAAATTAACTCTCCAATCTATGGTCTCCAACCTTGACAAGTTAGATACAGATAATGGAATAAACCCAGTAAAACTATTATTGAATAGATTCAAATGTTGAAGTGAAGATAACTCCCCTATCCATGTGGGAACTTCTCCATTAAATTCATTGTAGCCCAAGTTGAGTAGTTTCAATCTACGCAGTTGAACTAACTCTTTTGGCATGTGACCATGAAAATTGTTTTCACTAAGATCAAGCTCAACAAGAAATGAGAGATTTCCCAATTGTGAAGATATGTTGCCTTTGAGACCCATGTTTCTAAGATTCAAGGAATGAACCCTTCCATGATGAGTATTGCAAGTGACACCAACCCAAGTACATGGAGAAGAAGAAACAGACCAATTGGCTAAGAAATTGTTTGGATCAAAGGTGATGGAAGATTTGAAAGCAAGAAGTGCAGATGTATCCGTGGTAATATCCGTCTTACTCCAAGCTAAGAGAGCCATGAAGTAATGCAGTGAGAACATTAAAATAGAGAAATGAAATTTGCCCATCTTTGAAACTTCCGACTTGCCAGAATGCAAATACTTAGTAGCAAGTAACAAGAAAGAGAATAATAGCATATATATTATATTCTCTCCAAGTCCAAATCAAGCCAATGCTTGACTTGTGGCTGCTGGGCAAGGTGTGGACTAGATTAGTATGGATAGAAACAACAAGGATGTGCATTAGATAAAATCAACCTGTCAACTCAACTAAAATCAATTAACTCCCACTGTTGGACTAGGTTGGCAGATTGGTTCTTTTTTTTTTTTTCCTTCCAACGTCCTGCCAATCAGTTTAGATAACATGTTCAAAAACATTTTAAACCGTTAAACTAGAATCAACCCACAAACTTTGGTCCTTTTTTTGTTTTTCCTCATATTTTGATTGACATATTTTTTCAATCCAAGTGAGTAGCCTACTTTTCATCATTCAAAATTTAATTTAAATTTCTGTAAAATCCTTGGTTATTTAGTTCTTTAATGATTGCCTCTTTTATTTCTGAAATTAAATATTTTTGATTCATTTTATCCGAAAAAATGTTGCATATGAGATTATTCAGATAATACATGCATATAGTTTCCGATGAGGGTTCGAAGGACTTGCCATTGTAGTGGTTCAGCACTATCATCACTCTGAATTATCACTTGCTATTTCAAAAAGAAATAGAGAGAGAGAGAGAGAGAGAGAGAGAGAGAGAAATTTCTGGATTCCTATTGGATATGAATTTGTGGATTCACATCCGTTAATGTTTTCCAAAATACTTAAGAACTTAGATAAATAATTAATGTATACATATATATATATATATAATCCTTGTATCCAAAGATTTGAATGAATAAAATTTGTTGATTCCTATTGGATATGAATATTTTTATTATCTCTTATTTTAAGTTTTAAACCATAAATTGGGAAATGGTTTCAAAAATATGCAATTGGTGTCAGAAATTGTTTTGCAGGTCAAGTACTCAACTCCGTCAGGCTTGACAAACCCTAGAGGATCTGGAGGGAGTTATACCTGTTGAATATATAGATCCAACGGGTTAAAAAAAAAGTTGGTTATATTTTTTTAAATTTTTTTCTTATAATTATTTAGCCTTACTTAGAGGGGTCTAAAGGGCGTCCGGATCTTCTGCTTGGAATAAATCCAAGCAGAAGCCTGCTCGGTTTTTAGCAACGGTTTTTATCGTTGCTAAAAACCTTTAGCAACAGTTTAACAACCAAAAAACTGTTGCTGAAAGTTTTTAGCAACGGTAAAACCGTTGCTAAAAAGAAGGATCCGGATCCGTCTAAAGGCACTTTCTCTGGAGTGAATCCAGACTCACAACAAACAGTTATGTGAATTGTTTATGGAAAATTCCACCTTAAATTGTTTATGGAAAAACGTTAACTTTAATTTGTTGCTTTAGTTACTGTATAGTCTTAATCTTGAATTGCTAATTAAAATGTGTGGATTGGTTATTGTACGTATACTAAATAAAGATGATTTTGTTTTTGGGAATTTAAGTAATATTACATATAATGAATTATTAGAAAAAGTCAAACTTGCCCAAATTTTTTTCTTAACACAATTATGCACGAGTATTTGCTTCCAAAATGATGAAAATAAAAGTTACATTTTTTATGTGATGCATATTTTTTTTTACTCTCCACATAACCTTTATGTATAATAAAAATAAATGATAAATAAAAAGTGATACTAATTTTAATTTCAAAAAATATCTCAAGATCAAGGTAGATTACAACTAGCTCTTATAAGATGAGAAAGAAATAAGTTGATATATTATCAAATGTCCATCTTTTCTACTAATTATTTCTTCCTTATCTTCAAAGTTAGTTATAATTCATTTTGATCTTCAGATACACTTGAAATTAAAATTAATTAGTATCGTTTTTTCATTTATTACATATTTTTTAATATACATTAAGGTTTTATGGAGAGTGAAAAAAAAAAAAAGAATTAGTAAGTTGTAGAAAAAAAAAATAATAATTAAATTCCAATTTCTATTGAGAGAAATGTCTAAGTTTAATATCTAAGAATACCTCAAATAAAATTCTCTTTAATAAAAATTTATGTGAAAAAAAATCAAATTATCTTTATCATCAATGACCGTATACTAACAACGCCGAGAGACTGGTATCGTGGTACTTGACAACATTGCTCGACCAACAAAGTTGGATATGACATAAATTTTAATTTGATAAATTAATAGTAAATGTACATTCTAATTAAAAGATGCTTTTCTTTTATCTCTAAAAGTTAAGTGTTAAACGAGTTAATTTCTATCAGTTGCATATTTAGTACAAATAAATTTTTTTGAGAGACTAAATAATATATTTTGAAGGATTGATTCAATAATAATGTTTAATAAATTCATAAATATAGAGATTAAATTGTTTAGAGTTAAACTTTTAAAGACTAAACAAGTGATTCTTACATATCTTTTAAGGACTAAATTTTTATATTGTCCTAAATTAATTATTTAGTTTTTAAAATATTACAATTGTCTCAATTTGATTTTTAAAATATCAAGTGTCTTAATTTAATCTCTAAAAATTACATTCGCCTCAATTTTGTCATTTTTGTTACTAAATTGCAAAAGTTTATCATTGTTGAATCTAAATTTTTGTTACAAAAGGATGATGGCACTGTTGTTAGGGAAAATGAGACTAAATTAGTAATTTTGTCAAATATTTATTATACTCTCACACTAAAAAAATTAATACTATCACTGTTTCTGTTTTTTTCAATTAATAAACTATTCTCCCGTAAAATTGATTGTTTGGACCATCATTTAATTAGATTACATTATAGGATTTTTATATCAAATATTATAGTATGTAATGAAACAAAAATAAAAGTAATATTAAAATATTGAAAACTATTATAAGTATTAAAGTGATCCACAGTGGCAACTTTCTCTGGTTAATTAGAGGCTACATAAGACTGATTTTTTCTTTTTTTTCAGCTATTTAATAGTAAAATGGGCAACCTTATATCTAGACAGTAAGAACACATGAATGATTTTTTTTTATTTTCTTTTTTTACAGCTATTAAATAGTAAAATATTATCTATGAAAACAATAGAAAGTTATTAAACAATATTTATGTTACCGATCGATATTAGTTGGGAGAATTTTTTGCTTTTGTGATCTAACAAACTCAAACCAAATCAATAGAAATTTAATAAAATTTTAAATATTGAGAGTTTTGGGAAAAAAAATCTATATTAGTATGCAAGGAGCCAAATGTGATCTAGAAGCGGGGATGGATACCCAAAATTATGGAAATCCCATAACTCTCATTTTTAACTTAATATTTTATAGTGTATCATTTATTATTTTATTATAATTGATCATATTTATTAAACATAATAATTTTAAAATACTATGGTATTTTATACTTAGTTAACATATACCATCATATTTAATACTGTACCAAAAAAATATCAATTATGAAATAACAATCTATTAAACCAATCTTCTTAAATTTTTATCTACTTTGTTATGCAAATCTTTTATCTTCATCTTGTAATGAGTTGACACCTTAAAAAATGTAATTAATGTGTCATTGTGAATTCATTTATTTTCTTGAAGTGAAAGTTCATTTGAAGGAATCACAGTGTCACATCTTAATTTAAATGGCAATATTTCATTCCATGCTCATTTGCAAATGAAGTCTAGCAATCAAATGAAATCTCATTGATGGAAAAAAGAGAAGTTGACTGACTTAGAAAAATGGCTATGAAGTATATCATGGAAAATGTTAGATCTAAATAGATGATAACACATTGATTAGTTCAAATGGTTCATATTTGTTTTCTATAAAATAAGGTTATGAATTTGAGTCTTGTGAATAAAAAAAATTAATATTAGTAAAATTCTATATTTTTGTAGTTCAATCAACTTGAATCAAACTAGTTTAGATGCAATAAGTTTTAGAATATTGATAAATATTTTAAGTCCAATATAATAGTATATATTATTTTGGGGTTTAATGCGCGGACCCAGTAGGCTAGCTTGTTTTGAAAATTTTAACTTTAAGTCGTTTAAGACAGTCAATTTAATTTATTAAAATAGATTAAGTAAAATGATATCATATGAGTTTTAACCAATTATAACTTGTCCACCGCCAATTAAATACATGATATCATATGATTTTTAACCAATTTTCTTCTGCTTTTCATTACATGATTTTCATATTTTTTTCACTTGCACAGAATGAAAACAGAAGTCCTACCAATTAAAAACTAATGAAAAGAGATAAGGAGCTTATATATATTGTTTCTCGGTTTCTCAGAGATTATGAGTTGATAATTTCTGTAAAAAAAAGTTTAGTTTTTTAAATTAACATGACCTTAATATTAAGAATTTGATTAGTATTTATGGCATGAATTTACAAAGTGTATGGAGTTCTAGGCATTGGTTCCATATTAGTCCGTTACAAAACATAGTAATACAAGCACAGCGAAATGGTTGTAGCTTGCCAGAGATACACAAAACATAGGTCTTTTTTTTATTTCAGCGTTTTAAATATCTATAATTAAGCATTCAAAATATTTTGTATTTAGTACAAATGTATCTAAGATATCAACTTAGAGGGATCTTAGGCTTCTTATATATATTAAAGTGGAGATCAGAGATCTCACATCTTAGAAATGTTAATTTTGTTAGCTTTAACACACTACCAATTATATCAATTTACTTGTACTAAGAGTATGGATTAATATTTTTAAAAAAAAATGTTTATTTTTTTGAAAGTACTGTTGTGAGACTTTGCGGTATTTGGTTAAGCTTCGTTAAAAAAAATGGTAAGAGAAGCAACATTTTTGCTATAGTAAAGAAGCAAAAACAAAAAAAAATCAGTTTCTTTTCGAAGCCAGAAGTTGTAACTCTACCCGATTTTTAAATTGGTCCTTATGGAGACAAAATTGAAGATTGAATAAAATTGTAGGGATTAAAAGAATAATTTAACTTATTTGATAAAAGTGTGAGGAAGGCAACACTTTCATTTATATAAAGGCAGATAATATTTAATTGATAAGAACCTGAAACAAGAATATATAAGATGCAATCACTGAGCTGTAAGCAATAAGACTGAGAATAATTAATTATATAAGAGAAGGCAAGTCATTTCGTAATGACATACTAAAATTGGAATGATACAACATGCTCTTCTCTTTTAATTTTTCCATTTCATAATATCATGAGAAAAATGAAATGCAAAAAATAATTGAGTAATCTTTTTTTCTTTTTTTTTGGTGAAATAAAAAAGTAAAAATTTATTGAGGTTTTTTTTTGGCTAGAACTTTCGATATCCAAAAATTTATTGAGTTTTTTACTAATTTAATTTGAGTCATAGAAGTACAAATTCCTCCCATCATTGATTTTTTTAACTTATGAAACTTGAACTTAAGATCGTGTTTTAATTGTTTGTGTAGTCTGCCAATATCTAAACCTTTAGTGTATAGCATCTTCTCTGACAGCAAATGCTGGAGACCACAAAAAAAAAAAAAGCAATTAAATCCATAACGTCCATTATATGCAGAGTGTCACTTTCAGCGAAGCAATAAATGGTGTCTCACGGGCTTTTGGGGGTGCAGTATCACTTTTAATTTCATGGCAGTGAAGCAATAAATGGTGAAGAAATTCTCATGGACTTTTGAGGATGCAGTCTCACTTTCATGATCCATATTAAGAATAGGTTTACAATAAGAGAAGCTTTGAGAAGACGTGTTAATTAAGCTTTGACATTCTCATGCTTTGACATAAATATTTTTGGAAATGTTTAATAATTTTTTAAAATTATCCTTTTTTTTTGTCAAAAAAAATCATAAGACTTATGAAAAGAGGAGTGTGAAAGGGGTAGGGAAGGAACTAAATCCATAACCATCAAGACCTGAGCTTATTAATAGCCATCAAGACAAATTTTTTTTGTGTGTGTATAACAAATACATAAAGAAAAAATACGAAATTAAAATATAGAAGATAAACTCACAATAAATATATAAAAGTTTAATCAAAAGGAACATACAATATATTAAAACGAGAAATGAATCTTAGGGATGCAGTATCACTGTCATGGACTCTTGGGGATGCAATATAGAACGAGAGAGGCTTTGACAATTTAGAACATTTCCTTGTCAATAATAAATTCATGAAACTATATTTGAACCGCCATCCAATCGGTTAATTAAAAATGTTATATATATATATATATAGTGTTGTCTTTTTTAAAAAATAAATTCATCAATTTGAAAAATAAAATTGCAAATAATTTATCTTTATATTTGATTTTTATCTCTAATATTCTTGAGTTTTTTTATCTCTAATATTGTAAATTTTATTATTAATATTCTTGAGATTTGTTATGATTAAATACTATTTTTATAATAAAATTATATGATTTATGGTATTTCACGTTGCAAGTTCGATCCTACTCAGTGGCTACTTTGAAGTATGGTAGCAATTTTCATTCATCGGACAAGGCCAAACTCGAATTGATTATCTTTAAACCAACTGGTTAATTTTATTTTATATCTTTTTAATTAATTTTGATTTTGTCCCTAATCTCAATAATATTGTTTAATTGTTAATAAAATAGCTTATGTAACCATTTCTATTGAATATGCAGTGTAAATTTATCTAACTAGTTACGTCAATATTAAATATAAACTTAATTTATTATTTATTTTGTCCTTTCAATTTAAATTTGAAAAATGGAGAGCAACTTTATCAATTTTAGTGTATACTTGATTGGACATGTTGGTAGTAACATTTGCAATACATCAATTCCTTACCCTAAGATTCACTTGAGTAATAAACTAAGTATGTTTGATATGCAAGGAAAAGAAAAAGGAAATAGGAATGAGGTATTTTAGTGTAACTTTATGATTATTTTAATTTAATTTTTAAAATATCAAGTATCTAAACTTAATCTTTGAAAAATTACATTTACCTCAATTTAGTTATTTTTGTTGAGAAATTACAAAATTTATCATTTTTTATGCATTACATGAATATTTTTTACTCTCCACATAACCTTTATGTATAATAAAATATATGATGAATAGAAAGTGATACTAATTTTAATTTCAAAAAATATCTCAAGGTGAAGGTAGATAACAACTGGCTCTTAAGATAAATAAGAAATAATTGTAATTCATTTTGGTCTTGAGATATACTTGAAATTAAGATTAGTATCACTTTTTCATTTATTACATTTTCTTTTTATATACATTAAGGTTTTGTGGAGAGTAAAAAAAAAAAGAAAAAAGAAAAAAACAATTAGTGAGTTGTAAGTTAGATTTTCGAGAAAAGAACATAAAATTGAAAATTGAAATGTTGTGAGGAATAATTTTACTATGATATTTTAAACCTAGTTAATATATACCATCATATTTAGTATTATGACTTCAGTAATTCTTCATTCTTCATTATTTTTGCAGATTAAGATTGGTCGGTTTGACTGGCTGCTCACTCACCGCAGTTGTTAAAAATCAAAGGATGTGAAAATTGTTGATTGATGGGAGTTTTAACGATATGTGACATTTTCAAAATGGGAGGCTGGTAGGCTTGACAATTGCAGACTAGGTGTGTCCCACACTTGCAGACTACCAAGAAAAATGGCTGTGAAGACAAAAATATTTTCTATATGGTGGAAAATAATGTTAGCTCTGAACAGACAATGACACATTACAATTTTGTTTAAATTATTTGATATTTATTTATTAAACAATGTTTTAGCTCTAAACAGATCATGAATGTGCAGCCTTACTCGTTCAGATCAAATTTTTTTAATAATAATAATTTGAAAAAAAAAACAGATCATAAGTACAATGCAAACCATAGTTTTTAAAACCGGTAGAAATACAGATTCAAAGTTCGATAGTCAGACTATAGTCGAATTGCGGTCGAACTGGTAGTAATTAAAAAATATTAAAATCTATATATATAATTTAAAATATTAAAATATTTAATATAATTAATAATTCATGTCAATAAATGAAGAAAATAAAAAATTAATCCATAATTGATAATTCATTACAATTCAAAACATCAACAATTTTAAACCAAGTCTAAATTAGAAGTCTTTATATTTTCATAGTTCATACAATTAAAAATAAAAACTAAGTCTAACAAAATTAAAATCATAAACAAAAATAAAAAAAATCAAAATTATCAAATCTCAATATTTCATTTCATACTATCAGAAACAAAAATCAAAAGAAAAAATTAAAACATAAAAAATGCAAAAAAAGATTGGAGGGTGAAAAAAAAAAGAGGAACCAGTTCAACCATTAAATCAGTTTCGTATCGATTCAATGGAATGTCTATTATTTTACGAAACCGTATTAGACCCCCCAGTAGATCACTGACCAGTCCAATCTAATTTTATAAACAGTGATGTAAACAATATCTTATTGCACAATGGTATGAGCTCGTCAAGAGATCAATTGACGAGATCAATTATATTATGACTGGATTATTCATTTTCTTTTGCAAAATTGATCCAATATGTAGATAAAGGCTTGAGTAGATGAGGATCTTCAATGGCCGTTTGTACTTTGCTTCCCCATCATAAGAGTTATACATATAAAGGAAAATTAGACTAATTTTGTTGTGCTCTTCTTATTTCAAATACTGCATTTATTGCTTCTTTGACATTTAATTTGAATCCTATTGTACAAAATTTTACTGTAGTCTACTTTTCAAGTCAGCCAACTTTCATTTTTAACCAGTGTTTTAAAATATTAAACTAGTCGTTGAACTAAAAAGATAAATGGTTTACGATTTAATAATTAGACAATGAATAAATTGTTATTGAACTAACTAAATTAAAATATTATAAAAAATAATTTTAATTTGTATAATATATTTTTAATAATAATTAAATTTTTTTAGTGTATGAACTATTGGAGATTTTATTGAAATTGCATTTGACCAAGAAAGACCCTTATATAGAACTCTGTACTTTCTTGAAATTTTGGACATTGGTTTGTCCTATATGTGGTGAAGGAGTCTAAATTACTCATAGATAGAGGAGGGGGAGGGAGAGGTAGTGGCTTTTGTTCTTGGGTAAGAGTTAGCTACCTCACTATGCATACTAAGTTTTCGAATCTATTCTCAATGTTACATTGATCCATAATTAAAGTCCTAATTTGAGTAACTAGAAATGAAGCAACCATACACAAGAATTACACTCTGATTCTATCCTATACAGAACTATGAACTATGCTACACAAATGACGCAAAACTACAATATCACTATTCCTAACACAGCTACGCTCACTAGCCTATAGGAAAGGCCTGTCCAACTTTGGATCAAGACTTGCTAATTCTTCTTTAAAGGCCTTAATATAGACTAAAAAGATGAAATCTATAAAGAAAACACAAAAACAACACTTCTACTATTGTTTCTATGCCCAACCTATGGAAAACACCCAAAAATCAAGTATATCAGAAAATTCTAATTTTCTTTGGAAAAATCATTTACAAGTTGGAAGCACAAAAACAATAAACAGAACTCAAAAATAAGATCTACAAAAATCACCCCAAAAATCACAAGAAATTAGAAAAATCAAGAAAAATATTGTAAATTGGAAAAAAGGGGTATAAACGATGAAATTTGGCCAAAATTATCAAAGCTCCCAAGTGATATAAGGGAGCCTTGCTCAGAATGTCGAAATTTAGTGGACTGAATGTTTTCAGATTAATCAGAGTTAGTTTTCCAAAAATGAACAGTGCATGAATAGTAATTGATAACCTGAAAAAATCGAAAACTTGTAAACCACTTTAGCAACAACACTAAATAACTTAAAATCATATAAAAACACAATTGAACAATTAATCTAGCAACTTAGAAGCAAATTGGCTCCCCAACAATGACATCAAAATTCTGGTTCATGCCACTATGATTGTCGAATAGCCTAGAAATGAATTTGTGGTACCTTGCAGTATAGTTATTGTCTCAGGTTGTATTCTCTCATAGAGCCTTGCTTCAAATTTCCTAATTAATTGTTCTTACACTAATCTATACTAATTATTTAGTAATTGCTGCTGGGAGTGATAACATAATTGAATGTTTTAACATAAACTAACAGAACAATAATCCTAACATAAACAAAAACAAGATAGAACATAAAAATGAAATTACAACACAACAGAGATGCGATTAGTCATAGAATCCCCAGAATTGCAATTATCATTATTTTTATCTTAAAATTAATTCTAGTGCTTTCTATCATTAGGCTTTCTAACTAATATTTTCAAGAGATCTCCTAGAATTAGATTTCATTAAAATTATGGTTATGAAGATCTTCACTAATTCATAACCTAATGAAACCTAATTAAACCCTAACCTAAATCATGCCTGATTAAGCCTAATTAAGCCCTAACCTAATTCGCTAATTCACAACCTAATAAAACATGATTAAGCTCTAACCTAAATCATGCCCCGCAACTGCGTACTGACATGCCATTCATTTTCAACTTGCTGCATCAACTGGTAATAACAAGAAAGCATCTTAAATTAAGACTTAAAAACAGAATTTATTCTCACACATTGTCATATCAGAGCAAGTATTAACATAAAAACCATAGGAAAACTAGAATAGGAATGAAATAGAAGAACAATAAGAATACTTATCTAAATAAGCTCCAAGAATTCAAATTATAATCCCAGTTCATCTATAGACTGATTACAACATACTTTAGCCTTCCATGGAGTAAAAAATACACAAAATAGAAGAGAAATTTTGGGGGGGGGGGGGAACCTAC
Source organism: Biancaea sappan (assembly GCA_037074585.1). Lineage (NCBI taxonomy): Eukaryota > Viridiplantae > Streptophyta > Magnoliopsida > Fabales > Fabaceae > Biancaea > Biancaea sappan. The sequence goes on along the minus strand of CM073493.1, from coordinate 66,679,485 downwards.
GAATTTACAGAGAAAATGAAAGAAGATGGAATTCTTCAATAGCAAAAAATGGTTTTCTAAAGTCTCTATATTCAGTCAAGGAGAGAGAGGGACGAAAAATGTATTGTTTGACTTCATTTGTTGTCCCTTTCCTTCTGATTTCTCCGCATTTTCTATTATCTTTTTATGCTGCCATGCTGCTGCTATCTGCTACTATTTTCTAGTTGTTGCTGCTAGTTTTGTTGTTGTTCTGCTGCTACAAAAAATACCAAAACAATGGGCCCCAATCCAGTCAACGCCTAATCAACTCCAAGATAGTGCCACATCATCAAATGCGTCCATATCGGTGCTTAGGTGGCATCCATGTCATAAAATCACTCTCCAATAATTAAATCTGTAAATTATACAATTGAATTGATTGGGATAAAATTATGAAATCGAAACATATTAACTCTATAATTAATTTACACCAAATAAATCCAAAACATAATAAAATTGGAAAGTTTGCAAAGTTAGAATATATAAAGAGGATAAGATAGGGACTAAATTACATATAAAAATGTTCAATATCAAAGTGTGACCTATGAGGCACCCTGACCAAGTGGATGAGGTTGTGCGTCATGGCAGGGTTAATGATTAGTGAGCCAGCCTATATGCGCTTATGGGTATGTTAGCCATTAACGAGTACTAATTTCATTGGTTTGCTGATTGAACTTGTGTTGTTTCTTTTCCGGTGTGTATTTTCTTTCCTTTGTATTTATGATAAAGACCTCCGGGTGTGCTTTGTTATTTTGACTTATTTGAATTTTATTAGGGTAGGGATTGACTTGCTCACTAAGATCCTTATCTCAAGCTCTCTTTCACATATTTTTCAGATCAGGTAGTAGACGAGGATTTTTCGCAAGACAAGTTGTGGTCGTGGACTCTTCCCGTTTGTTAGGTGGGTCCCAAGTTTGTTTGAGTACTTTGGTTTAGGTTACTCTGTGGTCAACCAGGAAATCTAGATGGTCTTTAGGCAAATAGCTTATTTTATTTTATAATGTAAACATTAAAATCAGACGTTTATAATTATTCTGTTTCTAGAACTTTATATATGGATTTAATCCTATTGGATTTATGGTGGTTTGCTTGATTGAATAAATTGCGGAATTGTATTTATGTAAGATAGAATTATGGTTTTAAATAGCAAATGCTAATTTTTTTAAATTGTGGTAGATTTCGAGGAATTCAAGTAAGCTTCATTTTCCCCTTGTGTGTATATATATGGGGTATAATTATTGGCTTGCATGGAATCTAGTTGTGTTCTTCCACAAACCCTCCCTTGGGTGTGTATGTTTTAAAATTGCAGTTATTTAAGAAAAACCTGAAATTTTGGAATGTATAACACTGCTTTACCAGGCCAGCGCTGAGGGCTGACATTGGGAGCTCAGCGCTAGCCTTGTAGAAGCAACAGTGCTGGCCTCTAGATGGCTAGTGCTGAGCGCCACGAGCGGACGCTCAATGCCAGCTAGATAGAGGGGTAGTGCCAGGTCACTGGCTCATTAACACTAAGCACCACGAGCAGGGCACTCAATGCCAGTACGCCATCGTTGAGCACCATTGGTGGACACTCAACACCAGTTAGGCAAAGGCGAGTCCTCCTTTGTTGAGCCAGCGCTCAGCGCTAGTTACTAGGTGAAATTTGGAAGCTTGTTTCTATTGTATGCGACTTGTGTGCTATTTTCCCAATGGATTTTAATATTATATTAAACTAGTATGTTATCTCCTAAGTATAATAAAATGTTGCATGCTAAGGAATAAATATAATTAATAAAAAGGATTAAATTAAAGGACATTGGGTAGGTTTACGAAGGCACAGGATTGGTGCCACTATGCCGATCATGTGCTTGCGGTTGGGTCGTGACTTGAGACAACTTGGAAGATGTTCGCATCTTTAAAATCAACCACCCCATATGTGAACAAAAATTGAACAAGGTCATATATAGCTAAAGCTAGCAAATTGCAGAAGGCCTCTTTGTCTTAGATTTCTTCATCTTATCCAAACATTTTTAGGCTAAATCTCAACTCCCAGCCTAGGATTTCAATCTTTTTAACTATCACTTAATGTACATTTTCCCATCTCGTTAATTTCTTCTACTTTTTTTTTAATCTATGTAATGAAAGGACTATAGATTTAAGAATAGTTATTAAATGAGGGGGAAATCTATAATTAAAATTATAGCAAGGTGGCTTCACAAAATTTTAATCATTTTACCCATTCAAACTCTTATGGAAAAAATTTTAATTACCTATATAATTTATTTAAGTTTTCTTTTTATTTAGAAATGTTCTTTAAAAATTTAAGAAGTGGATAAAGAAGAAAATAAAAATGTAGGGAAAACTTTGGCTTGATTGAGAAATAGTAATTTTTCATTATAATTATGTGGCAGCTGCGAACAATAATTTTCAAATATTCCATTTTCTTTTGAAAAGAATTGACTAAATTCTTATAATTTAAATTTAATTGTGGTACATGAAATCATTGGAACGTAATTTTTAAAATTATTATATATTAAAATTATTTAGTCTGCTTAAAATAATTTTAATATATTCCACAATAGTAAGGCCGGTGGTACAATGGTGCTAGTGATGTTGATTATTGAGGTTGAGAACTTTTTAGTAATCAGTGGTAAGTAACTTAGTCTTCTCTTAAACAAAACATCTAAACCCCTCTAGGTGGGTGGGAATGAAAACTTTAAAATTCATGAGAACGTAGTATGTTTGGAAATATATTATCTACTTGCATATCCTAGAAATGTAACATTTCAAATGTTACACTTCTAATGATAATATAAAAGTTTACATACCAAAATCATCCAATTAGCAAAATAAATAAAGATATCCAAGATCTAAATAAATAAGCTGACAATTCACAAATTTTAAATGTACCACAAATTAATACAACATTTATATCTTCTCATCATTCCATGTTACTATTATTGTAAGTTCAACTACAGGAAATGTAATTTATGCATAGGACCTTTTATATGCCACTTTGCAAAAACATGGCCTTGATTCTTTTCAATGACACCATAACACTTGTCATATTAATTCGTGTATTAGGTAAATCAATGCAACAACTCAAGGCTAACTCGAAAATTAATGATATTTAAGATGATATATTATCAATGCTTTGCAATAAATTGGGATCCAAAACATCAGTTATTGCATGTAGTAATGATTTGGTAACTCAGTCTTTCAAAACTTAGACATTGAACAAACATGTCATATGTTGGCTTCTTCTTTGTAAATATTTCCATCGGCATAATACCATAACTATAAACATCTCTTTTAATGAAAACAACTCCTTTCGATCCATACTCTACATGTTAGTTTGGATTGTAATTAAACAAGCCATTGTGCTAATTTGACTATTTCTCATTTCATATATTGATAACTTTGAATTCCAATGCAATAGATAAGTAATTGAATAGCATACATAATGCATATTAGAACAAAAAGTAGAACAAAAAGGAATAAAACAATAAAGTTAACATATAATAATAAGAAATCATGATCTAGTACAATATAGCCCATTGTAGCTAAAGTTCTCGTATACATTTCTAGGTGGCCTTCACCTAACAATTTAGCAATGCCAAAATCACTAAGATGAGCCACCATATCTTCATCTAACAAAACATTGCTTGGCTTTACATCACAATGAATCACCAGTGTAAAAGAACGATTATGAAGATATATACTCCAATGCAGATGTTACATCAATCATTATATATGTTCAACCTTTGCAAGATATCTAAGCAATAGTTATGAGAATACAACCATCTATCAAGACTCCCATTTGGCATAAATTCCATTATTAGATATTTAAAATCAACATTTGAACAACTACTTATGATCTTAATGAGATTGTGATGGCGCAAGTTGCACATTGCAGCACATTCAACATCAAAGCTTCTTAATGCTTCTTCCAAGTCTAGATTAAATACTTTAACTGCAACTTTCTTTCCACTTGAAAGAATATTTCTGATCCAAAACTACCTCTTCCAAGAAAGTTATTCTCATCAAATCTTTCCCTAAAGAAGTTCATAGTAGGGTACCCTAATTGGCGTCTCCAAAACTAATAAATCTCAAATGGTTGAATCACCAACATAATCTCTCTTGGGTCTCAGAAAGAATATGCATGAAACAACCAAAATGGTTGCCACAATGATAGGCAACAAACACTTGAGCAAAAGCATCTCTTTAGTTGACCCATGCTTGTTTCCTTTTCTACACTATTGGACTTGTACTTTTTGATTCCCACAAAGACCTTCATTCATCATAAAAGATTCAGCTGTAAACTTTCTAAAAGGGCCACCATCTGGAATCTCTCCATGCAAGACATTGTAAGAAAGATTAAGGTAATTAAGATGAAGAAGCGATTCTAAGGATTTTGGAATCATACCAAATAGATTATTTTGAGAAAGGTCCAAGAATTCTACGATAATCATCTTGCCAAATGATTTAGGAATAACACCTTTCAATTTGTTATTTACTAAAGATAGACTTTGCAAATTTTGCAAAAAGTCACCAAAAATTGTAGGTATGTCTCCTGAAATTTGATTTATTGACAAATCCAACCATATAACAGCCTTTATGTTTGAAAATTTAGGTGAAATTTTTCCGCTCAAAGCGTTGGAGGATAAGTTTATGAGTAAAATATCCCTGAGATTCCAAATAGAAGAGGGTATATGAGAATCAATTTGTTAGAGCCCAATTTTAGCATTCTCAAGAAAGTAAGATTCCCAAGACATGGAGGCACTGATCCCAAAAACCTGTTATTGGATAGATGCAACCCCCTTAAACTTTTGATTTGGCAAAGTTCTTCTATTATGATGTCTTGCAGGTTGTTGTAACTGAGATCCAAATAATGAAGGCTTTGTAATTTCTTCATTGTAGTAGGAATGGTCCCACTCAAATCATTTCCATGTAAATCTAATTTGATCAAGTTGGTCAAAATTTCAAGTGCACTGGAAATAGCTCCATTAAATTTATTGTCCGATAGATCCAAAAAAAAGGAGCTTAAAAGCATTGAATATGTTCTTTGGAAATTTCCCTGTAAATTCATTTCCTCCTAATTCAAAATCTATTAGGTTGGGAAGGCCACTTCCTATGTTTGATTGGAGAAGACCATAGAAGGAATTAACTCCAAGATGCGACCATGTCAATGTTGAAATGTTGAAAATATTAGAACGAACAAGTCCACGCAAATGATTCCTTCCCAGTTCCAATCTCTCAAGTTTATCAAGATTCCCTATCTCCTTTGGTACAGAACTTGGAAACACAAATCCATGGAAAATATCACATTATATATGTGGGAAAAATAGAATAAAAAATAAATTATTGATTTAGTCTCCAAAATATCACAATTGTCTTATTTTGGTCCCTAAAAGATGAAATGTCTATATATATTTGGTCCTTGAAAGATTTCATTTATTTCAATCTATCATTCTATTTATCAAAGTGACTTTTGGCAATTAAAAAGACTAAGATGAAAAAATGTAATCTTTCAAAGATGAAATTGAAACAATGATAATCAATCTTTTAAGGACTAAAACAATAATTTAATCTAGATTAATAAGGACAAAAAGAAACAATCGACAAATTCAACCATGATTCAAAAGTTGACCATACTATATACGAGCAAGAGGCAGCTTAAGGATATATTTTAAATGGAAAATATGGAAGAGAAGAGTGGAAAAGAAATTGTTTGATTGAATTATTGAACACTAAATAAGTATCGAAGTGATTCAAAGGTCCGAACTTTCTCATGGTTAATTAAAGGTTATGAAAGATTGAGATATTATCTATATATAATGTGAAATCTGTGGGATGTAAAAAGATAACAAAATTTAAATTTTTTGAAAAGCAAAATGGGCAACCTCTGTCTAGACAGTAAGAGCAAATAAATGAATTTTTCTTTTCTTTGTTTTTTCTACGGCTATTAATAGTAAAATATTATCTATGAAAACACTAGAAAGTTACTAAAAAATATCTATGTTATCTATATTAGTTAGTTCAAGTAGTTTGACAGTTATTTCTTTTAATTTAGGTCTCAATTAAGTTTGAATCTCGTGAATAGAAAAAATTATTATTGAGAGAGTTTTATATGACTTCCGTGATCCAACTAACTAAAATTAAATTTAGAAAAACATAATAATAAATTTCTGAATATTAGTAGTTTTGAAAAAACACACACAGATAAATTAATTTCATCTAGAAGCCAAATTTCATCCAGAAGCATATGACAGAATCATACTCAAAATTATGGAAATCTCACAACTATCAATTTTTTAAATTTATTTTTATAGTATATTATTTATTATTTTATTATAATTCATGATAATTTTAAAATACTACGATATTTTATACTTAGTTAACATATAGTATCATATTCAGTACTGTACCAAAAAAAAACAGTCGTGAAATAATAGTCTATTAAACCAATCCTTCTTAAATTTATATATATATATATATATATAGTGTCTTATAGATCTTTTATCTTTCTCAATACACAAGTTAACCCCTTAGAAAATGCCATTAATGTGTCACTGAGAACAATACTTTCAATTTATTTTCTTGAAAAGAAAGTTCATTTTGAAGGGACCATAGTGTACCCAAAAGAATTATGACAGAAAAGAAATGTTGAGTGGCGAAGAAAAATGGTTGTGAGGACAAAAATGATTTCTCTATCTTCGAAATTAATGTTAGATCTAAACAGATAGATGATAATATAATATTAGTTAGTTTAAATGGCTCTATACTTTTTTTCTATGCAAGATTTTTAATGTTAAGATCTAATATGAAATTGTGATTTCATTTTTAATATATATATATATATATATATTAAAAAAAGTCGTAAGACTTGAAAGAAGCGATATAATAACATATGTAATTTAGCTAAAACCTAATATATATGAGATTAATATAATTTACTGTAGACATAATACAATTGCAAAACAATAGTTCTACAAGGTATACTGTGTTTCATCTTACTTTGGAAAAAAAAACTTTTTCTTTATTAATTAGAATATATTTGAAATATGAGTGGAGAACGAAAAAACAAATTGAAAAGGAAAAAGAAAAAAAAGGGCAAGAGGATAAAGGAAAATTTAATACATTTAAATAAAGAGAACTTTTTAATTAGGGGAAGGTGCGTGAAAATGACTTCTAACTAATATCAAGTATTGTTATATACATTTTAATCTATATCTTATTCTTATTGTATAATTATTCTTGCAATCTCTCTAATATTATGATATTTTAATATATAGGGTCTATTTTAATTATAGAACTAATATATTATAATAACTTAATTGATTAGAGACTCATTAATTTTTGTGCTTAATTTATATTTTTAAGTTATTTTGCTGACTTGGACACCACCTAAGCACTGACATCAACATACTTAATGATGTGGCATTTACTAGGACTGAGTTGGACATGGGCCCTACTGTTTTGCACTGTTATAGTCTCATTTACAGCACAACAGACGGCAAAACAGAATCAAACAGCAACCAGAAACTGCAGAACACAAACATAGCAACAGCAGCAACACAACAGCGGCAAAAATAGAAGAAAATGACAACTCACAGAAACCATTTTCGTCCTCCAATGTCGTTGAAGTTTAAGGGCATATCAGAACTCCATTTCTCTCTATTGAAGACTCCCCTCTTCTTCAATTTTCTTTGCATTTTTGTAGGGTATTTTTCTGTCGTAGTTTGTCCTTCTGTATTTTTTTTTTTTCCATGGAGAGTTAATTTCTTTACGTAATCAGTTCATAGATGAACTGGAGTTGTAATATAAATTCTTGAAGCTTAATCTAATAATTATTCTTGTTATTCTTCTGTTTCATTTCTATTATAGTTTTCTTCTGATTTTTATATTAATATTTGCTCTGATATGACAATGTGTGAACATAAAGAAAAAATGAAATTAAAATATAGAAAATAAACTCAAAATAAATATAAAAGATTTTAATCAAAAGGAACATATATAATATAAAATATATTAAATTAAAATAAATATATACAAAAATGTTAGGTAAAAAAATGTTTCAGTAATTATGACAACTAATAATTTTAGGTGAAGATACTCTATTTTCAAAATAATTATGTCCCCTTTTTTTTTCTGCCTCCGATAAAATAATTCTAATTTTCTGTTTTTCTTTTTCTTTTCATAGTAGTATAAATTGACTTGCTCATTTTAATTGTTTATGTGTAGTATGCCAATTATATATCTAGCACTTAGTGTATAGCGTCTTACTGATTAAACATGATAATTTTAAAAAACTAAGATATTTTATACTTATTTAACATATACCATCATATTCAATACTGTACAAAAAAAATCAATTGTGAAATAACAGTTTATTAAACCAGCCTTTCTTAATTTTTTTTCTTTCATTCTTATAGATCTTTTATCTTGGTCTTCTTTCTCAATACACAAAAGAATGCAGATAGTAAAAGGAAAAGTTGACTAGCGAAAAAATGGTTGTGAAGACAAAAAATATTTTAGGAGAATGAAAAAATAATTTCAGTTTATTAATATCTTGAAAATATGAAAGGAGAATAAAAAAAAAGATCATAAAGGGGAAAAAAAGGAAAGAGAATAAAGGAAAAAAAAAGAAAGAGAATAAAGGAAAATAATAGGTAAATGATAAATTTTCCTTTTGTTTAGGAGAAACTTGGTTCTTCAAATTTTTCAATAAAAAATCTCAAAAATATAAAGAAACTAGAATTTTAGAGGATATTACAATGATAAATAAAAATTCTTCATTCTTTTTCTTAGTATTTCCAAAATAAGAGAATTATTTTGATAGAGTCTTTCATCCTTCATCCGTTTGTAGGTCAAGTTGGTTTAACTTGCGGATTAGGTGAGTTTCCAGATAAGCAAGTGTATTTTAAAAGAAAAAAGGCTTGATTTTTATTTTGTGGTAATTAACACTTAAGCTTTATTAAATCTTACAAAATTACAACTATTTCATATTTAATTATCGATTTCAATTAAGGTCGGATTTAGCAGAAGAAATTAATCTCTTTCAAAGTCATGAACCCAATTTTCAATCTTCATTGAAATAGCTGTCCACATTTAATGTTTGACAATACCTCAAGTAATATTATTTCTAGTAAAGAATACATGTAAAAGTTTAAAAAAACAAAATTAATTATCTATATCATCATATTGATATACTGAAAAGTAAATTATTTGTAAACAGTGAGTCAAAGAGTCTTAGATCTTCATTAAAAGTTAGGAAGTCGAAATTGTTGATTGCCTAAAAACACGACATAAGATGGCGTAATTGATTGGAGTTTTAACGTTTTATAATATATTTATCATCAAATTAAATTGTTAAAAGCATAAGAAATATCAGCAGTAAAAAAATATGCAGTTTAATATATATTCTGGCGTGACCTAAAAAGCGTGTAACTTTTGACCTTTCCAAAAGTATGTATTTTAAGTTTGCTAGGCTTAACAAAAAAAGCAATAATTCATTTTTTCTTGACGGAGAAAAGTGGATATCACTTCAAAAGAATTTTAATTTGACAAATTAAGAGTAAATCTAGAAATTAGTTCTCAAGAGATGCACATTTTTTCATTTAATCTTTGAAATTGAAGTGTTGATCAAGTTGGTTCCTATAAATTACACATTTGGTGCAAATTTAGTCCTTTTATAAGATTAAATTATATATTTACTTTTTTTTGAGGGATTGATTCCATAATGACAATTAACAACTTCATAAATTTAGATGTTAGATTGTGTAGAATTAAACTTTTAAGAATAAACAAGCAACTCATGTATATATTTTAGAGAATAAATTGTTAATATAGTCATACATTAATAATTTAGTCTAAAAATTATGATTGTCTCAATTTAATGTTTAAAATATCAAATGTCTTAATTTAATTTTTAAAAGATTAAATTTGCCTTAATTTTATCATCGTTGTAGCTAATTTGCAAAATTTACCAGTGCCGAATTTAAAATTATTTACTACATAGGGACAAAATTAAACAAATGTAAGAATGAAATTAAAACAATTACAATCTTTTGGAGACCAAATTAATAATTTTTTCAAATATTTACTATACTCTTGTACTGAAAAATTAATACTATCGTTGTTTATATATTTTTCAATCAATAAATTATTCTCAAGTAAAATTGGTTATTTTGGACCATCATTTAATTAGATTTAATTATATGAACTTTATCAAATATTATAGTATGTAATAAATTATAAATAAAAATAATATTAAATTATTGAACACACAATATCGAAGTTATTCACAGTGGCAACTTTCTCATGGTTAGAGGCTACGAAAGATTGAGGTAATATCTATATATAATGTAAAATTAAAGAGAACAAGATTTAAATTTTTGAAGAGAAAAATGGGCAACCTCTCTCTAGACATTAAGAGCACATGAATTTTTTTTTAACAGCTATTTAATAGTAAAATATTATCTATATTAGTTGGTTCAAATAATTGACACTTTTAACCTCTTTAATCTAACCAAAAAATAAAACCAATTTAATAGAAAACTTATTAATGTGTCATTGAGAACAATGCTTTCGTTTATTTTCTTAAAATGAAAGTTCTGAAGGGATCACAGTATCACATCTTAATTCAAATCGCAGTTAGAAAAATGACTGACTTAGAATGAAAGTTCAAATGGTTCATATTTGCAAAAAAGAAAAAAGTTGACTGATTTAGAAAAATGGCTATGAAGACAAAAATGTTTTCTATATCATGGAAAATGCTAGATCTAAATAGATGATAACACAATACTGATTAATTCAAATGGTTCATATTTGTTTTTTTAAAATAAGATTATGAATTCAAATTTTCTAAATAAAATTTTTTTTATATATTCTTATAGTGAGATTAGCTTGAATCAACCTAGTTTAGATCTAATAAGTTTTAAAATTTTGATAAATTTTTTAAATCTAATCCTATATATTGTTTTAGAGTTTAATAAGCTGATCTATTTAGACTAGCTTATTTTGACAATTTTAAATTTAAGTCGAGGGAGACATTGTTCAGTAAATTGAAATTATTAAATAGATCAATTACATAAATGATATTACGAATTTTAACCAATTTATAACTTGTCCACTTCCGATTAAATACCAAAATAATAATGAGACAGATAGTATTGGGCTAATGGTTCTGTTGAACTTCACCGTTTCTTCTGCTTTTCATTTCGATAAAACTTCAAACATCTTTATAACTTTTCGTTTCGATTAAATATAATGAACGTTGATGTAAAGAGGAAAAGGGTTATGTTGACTTGAGTTATTTTATAGTTTAAATTATTCTTTCTAGTCCTTGTAACTCTATTCAATTTTTAATTTGGTCCTTATGGAGACCGAATTGAAAATTGAATAGAATTGTAGGAATTAAAAGAATAATTTAACTTGAAACAAGAATATACAAGAAGCAGTCACTGAGGTGTAAGCAATAAGACTGAGAATAGCTAATTATATCTCTCCACGTGCGTAGCAAAAAAGAAGTCTTTCGTGATCAGATACTAAATTTGGAATGATCGAACATGCTCCTCTTTTTATTTTTCCATTTCATAATTTCATGAAAATAAAGAAATGCAATATATAGGTAAGTAAACTTTTTTGTTTTGCTACAACCATCAATATCCATTTCATAATTTGATCTTTTTTTTAAGTGGTACACATATTGTAAAAAATGTCTATATATCATAATTTTATTAAAATTAATATTTTTAAATTGATATCTGAATTTTGTCTGAAAGGTAAATTATACCAATCTCCTGTATGTACTGGGACCTCATCCTCAACACCTTTTCAAGTTTCAAATGTTTATGTTTTTTACCCAAAAATCTAAACTTTCAATTACTAATTTTTTTTTAAACTTTTTTTAGCACTCCTGTTGGAAGCTAAATTTGTCTCTAGAATATATTGGAAGCCTGAATCCAAGTTTCTTCTACATTTTTTACATGATTTTATTATTATTTTAATAGTTGTAATATCCAATTTGAATTTGTCTTCTTTAAAGACAAAGTAGTAGTCAATTTGAGTTTGTCTTCTTAAGAAGGTAAAGTAGTAGTCAATTTGATTTTTTCTTCTTAAAAAGGATGCTGTAGTTGTCAATTTTGCTTTTACTTCTAGAGAATATTTTATTGTAAAATTTTGCCTATATAAAAAGGCAAATTCTATAATATGCATAGAATGAATGTTGTAAGAATTTGAGAGAACAAACAAATTCTGTGTATTATTTAATACTCTAAAAGTTGTATTTCGTCAATAACAAAGGCTAAAGTTTTGCGAGTTGAAATAAAATTCTGTGTATTATTTTTAGAGTATTCCTTTTGTTCTATTCTTATTCATCTAGTGAGGCAATTAAATTTGCCAACACCACATATTCTTTTTTATATATAACAAAATATATAATAAGTAAAAAGTGATAATATTTTGATTTAAAAAATATCTCAAGATCAATGTGTGGTTCACAATTGACTCTTATCTTTAGCCAGTTGTAATTCATTTTGAACTTGAGATATATTTGACATTAAAATTGGCATTACGATTTTATTTATTACATTTTTTTAATATACATCAAAATTAGGTGGAGAGTGAAAAAATAAACAATTATTAATTTTAGATTTTCGGGAAAAAAGCGTAAAATTTTAATATTGAAAGATCGTGATAATTAATTTTACTATGATATTTTATACCAAGTTACATATACCATCATATTTAGTACCCTAAAAAAATCATTTGTGAAATAATAGCCTATCAAACTAACCTCTTTTTAAATGTTTATTTATTTTTGTTATACAAATTTTATTGTTTGTCTTCTTTTTCAATATACAAATTGAAACCTTAGAAAATACGATTAATGTGTAATCGAAAACAATACTTTCATTTAATTTCTTATAAAGAAAGTTCATTTGAAGGGGCTATAGTGTCACATCTCGACTTAAATCACAATTCATTCAATGCTACGTTATTTCATTTGCAGGTCAAGTCTAGCAAACGTGTCTCCAAAAGAACGTTGATGCCTTGATGGAAGAAAAAGAAAAGAGAGAGAGAAGCTGATTGACTTAGAAAAATTGGCTGAGAAGACAGAAATGATTTTAATATCATGAAAAATAATATTAGATACACAATATTAGTTAGTTTAAATAGTTTACTATTTATTTTTTGAATAATTTTTTAAAATTTAAATATATTATACATAGAAAAAATAATACTAAGGAGTTTTATACCTTTTTAGTTCAATCTACCCCAATTAATAAATGCAAATTATTTATTTCTTTTAAAATGATGATAATACAAGATTAATTAGTTCATATGGTATGATGTTTGTTTTTTTAAGCAAAATTTTAAAGTTTGAATATTGTGAATAAAAAATAATTAATTCCTAACTTTAATAAATCTATTTCATATCTAATTAAATATTAAATAATTTTAAATCTACAAATAGACTTAATGAAAGAATTAGTCCTTCCCAAGATAGCTAATTTAAATTTAAATTTTTATTAAAAAAATATCTACATGTAATACCTAATAGTATTTTGAATAAAATCGCCTCTCCTAGTTGATATATTGTCTTTTTTTGGTAGCTACGGAGAATTTGAAGTTACTTCATTTGCTTGTCAAAAACTCCAACAAATGATATATTCTCTTCTTCTTTGTTGGCACTTTAAAAGACGTCATTAATTAGTCTATGATTGAAAGAAACACTTTCAATTATACTAAGGGAAATAATATTTACTTGATAAGAAGATAAAAGAAGAACATATACGATGCAATCAGTGAGCTGTAAGCAATAAGACTGAGAATAGCTAATTATATCTCTCTAAGTGCGTGGCAAAAAAGAAGGCAGGTCATTCATGATGAGACTAGAATTGGAATGATAGCTTTTCTCTTTTTATTTTTCCATTTCATAATAACATGAGAACAATGAAACGCAAAACACGTTGAGTAACTTTTTTTTTTTGGGTTAGAATTATTAATATCCAAAAATTGATTAAATTTTTATTAATTTAATTTGTGCCAAGTCTAATTATAAAAAAGCAAATCTCTCCTATAATTAATTTTTTTATTTATAAAATTTGAATTTAAGATGTTATTTTAATTGTTGGTGTGTAATCTGCCAATTATATATATAGCCCTCACTGCACAGATCTTACTGTGACAACGAACGCTGGAGACCACAAAATAATAATAATAATTAACCGACGCAGCCACCAATAATTTCAAAGATAAGGTAGAAAAAGAAATTAGAGAAGGATTAAAAGGAGAAATGATGCTTAGGGATGCAATATCACTTTCATGGCAGTGAAGCAATAAATGGTAAACGTACTCTCATGGACTTCTGGGGAAGCAGTATCACTTTCGGCCCATATTAAGATTTAAGAGGTTTGAATGTGAACAAATATTTTAATCCCATGACGTCTATTATACGTTTAAGCGTAGACGCAGATACCAATTATTTTAAAGATAAGGTAGTAATTAACTCCATAACTCCACTACGTCTGTTATATCTCACTTTCATGGCAGTGAAGCAATAAATTATGACTATTCTCATGGACTTTCGGGGATGCAATGTCATTTTTATGCCCCATATTAAGAATAGAAATGAAGGATCAATAAGATCTCCGCTGTAGATTAAGAGGTTTTAATTTGAATATATATTTGAATATTAAAATATTATTTTTTAATTTAAATATTGAATAATTAAGATTTTTTTAATATCTGTATGTATTATTAAATACATATCAATAAAAGATGTTTTTAGAGTAATTAATTTTTGATAATATATATTCAATAAAATATATAATTATATTCAAAATTTCAATAATAAATAATTCAAGTATATATTCAAACCATCCATAAACAAAGTCTCTTCCAAAGAAATAACCAAGATAAATCATTCAAAAATTGAAACAGAAGAAAAAATTATAAAATAAAAATAGTTTTAAAAAAATTAGATATGAAGGAGCTTTAAATAAATAGAAAAGAATTTACTGTCAATCATTGAAGATTTATGGAAAAAATGTATTTTATCTCCATGAAATTTTCTCTATGCAAAAAACTTCCTTAAGCAAAAAAACCTTATGAACTTTTATATTGTGCCAAAAAATAATTCACGGTCAATGCTGACACATGGACACTTAAGCATCACGTTAGCAGATGATTTGTGCACCATATTAGCCCTCTTCCCCTCAATCACTTTATTCAATAAAATTGTAACATGTGACATATACTTAACTTTAAAAAAAAAAATCAAACGGACACATCATGATTTGACCTTGGGCTTGCATAAAGAAGGAAAAAACTCTCTACCATATAGTCATTGATACAAATTTAACATTTATATACAAAATTTAATATATATAGGAATTTTTGTTATTATATTCAAAATTCAAAATAATAACAATTCTTATAATAAGATAATATGTTATTATTTTACATAACTTATTTTAAATTATATAAAAATTTAAAAATTTTAATATCAAATCTTATAATATAAATTTAATTATTATTTATACTTAATAAAAATTAAATTTATATTAAAAAATAATTATAAAAATATATTATGCAGATTAAAATTATTTTTTAATATAAGATTTGATATTATAATTTTTAGTAATAATTAAATTTTATAATATCAAATCTTATATTAAAATTTTATATTGTAATATCAAATCATTTTAATCGGTGTTTTAAAACGAGAAATGAATCATAGGGATGCAGTATTAATCCGTGTTTAAAATTTCGAAGATCCAAAGAGATAAACAGTTAATGGTTGAATAGCCTGTACTTTTGGATTGAATTTTTGTAAATTTTTGCCTTGTTTAAACCTGCAAAACTTCTCGAAAATAATGTTCAAATTTCTTATAACATCTATACTACATCTTAGGCTTGTCTTTGTACCAAAAATGCGTCTCTACGTAATTAATTCTCTTGCACACATCAAATGGAGAAAACTTTCCTTTCCTAATAAGATTCTTTGGGATTAGCAGGCCTCTACTTGTATTCATCTTCTTATTAGGACCTGTCTTTTTACATTCTAAAAATTAGGAGGCTTTAATTATTAGGCAAATGTACTATTTTCTTCTATAAACTTTGATCATGTTTTAATTTCATTTAATTTTACCCTACATCTTTTTCAATTAATTTCAATTTTATCCTCGATTCTAACATTATCTAATTATTAAAGAAAAATGCTGATGTGGCCACTTCTGTTGAATATGTCAGTGCAAACTTAATTATCCAACTACGTATGTCCACATCATGTTAAATATAAACTTAAAATAACAAAATTAGCCTTCATTATCTACTTTTCCCTTTCAATTTAACTTTGAAAAATGGAGGGCAATCTAGTCATTTCAAGTGTATACCTGATATGGACATACTTAGTTGGACACATCAATTCCTTACCCTAAGAATCACTTGAGTAATAAATTAAGTACATTTTGTATGCAGAGGAAAAAGAAAAGGGAATAGGAATGGTATTTTAGTATAACTTTGCAATTATTTCAATTTAGTTTTTTAAATATCAAGTATCTCAACTTAATCTTTAAAAGATTACATGTGCCTCAATTTAGTTATTTTTCTTGCTAAATTACAAAATTTACTATTTTTAATGTATTACATATTATTTTTTTACTCTCCATATAACCTTTATGTATAATAAAATATAAGATAAATAAAAATTGATACTAATTTTAATTTCAGAAAATATCTCAAGATCAAAATGAAGTACAGTTGTCTCTTAAGACAAAAAAGAGATAAGTTGACATATTATCAAAGGTTGGTCGACTTTTCTACCAATTATTTATTTATCTGTGTAAGTAATTTTGTTTTTGAGATATACTTGAAATTAAAATTAGTATAACTCTTTCATTTATTACATAATTGTTTTCACAGCAAGGTTTTGTAGTGAGTGAAAAAATAAATAAAAAAAAAACAATTAGTAAGTTGTAAGTTCAGATTTTCGGAAAAAATAAAATAAAATTTGAAAGGTTGTGAAGATTAATTTTACTATAATATTTTATTCTTAGTTAACATATATATATATATATATATCACAATGTTTAGTACTGTAAAAAGAATATCAATTGTGAAATAATAGTCTATCAAACCAACCCTTCTTAAATTTTTATTCATTTTTGTTATACAAATTTTTTTTTATCGATGTCTTCTTTATCAATATACAAGTTGACTCCTTAGAAAATGTCATTAATGATTAATTGAAAATAATGCTGCCATTTAATTTCTTAAAAAGAAAGTTCATTTGAGGGGACCATAGTGTGACAATACTTCATCCTCCATTTTTGCAAGTCAAGTATGGTAGGCTTGACTTGAAGTGCAGTTCCAAAGTAGCAAGTATATTTTGGAAAAAAAAAATTATAAGCTAACAAGTTAGATATTACAAAATTATAATTTGATAAATTAAGAGTAAGAACATAACTTAATCTCTATCAGTTACACATTCAATACAAATTAGTTCTTCTATAAGACTAAATAATATATTTACTTTTCTTTGAAAGACTGACCTAATAATAATGTTCAATAAGTTTATAAATATAAAGATTAAATTGTGTATAATTAAATTTTCAAAGAATAAACAAGCGACTTTAGAGACTAAATTGTTATATAGTCACAAATTAATTATTTGATATTTAAAACATTATAATTGTTGCAATTTAATTTTTAAAAATTACATTTGCCTCAATTTTGTCGTTTCCATTGCTAAATTTCAAAAAATAAAATATCATTGCTTAATCTTAAATTTTTATTACAAATGAACAAAATTGTGAAAAATTGTAATTTTTTAAAAACTAAATTGAAATAATTATAATCTTTTAGAGACCAAATTAGTGATTTTCTCAATACTAAAAAATTATTACTATCATTGTTTCTGTTTTTCTCAATTAATAAATAATTCTCCCGTAAAATTGATTATTTGGACCATCATTTAATTAGATTAAATTATATCACTTTTATCAAATATTATAGTATGTAATGAAACAAAAATAAAAATAATATTAAATTATTGAACACTACATAAGTATCGAAGTGATCCATATTGGCAACTTTCTCGTGGTTAATTAGAGGCTACGAAAGACTGAGATATTATGTATTTATAATGTGAAAGTAGGAGCATATGAATGATTTTTTTTTTCTCTACAGCTACTTAATAGTAAAATATTATTTATGAAAACAATAGAACAGTTATTGAACAATATCTGTTACTGGTATTGATTAGTTTAAGTTGTTCAATACTTGTTCTTTTTAATTTAAGTCTCAATCAAGTTTGACTTTTGTGAATAAAAAAATTATTGTTGGAAAATCTTTACATTTCCATCATTTAATCTAACTCAAATAAATTAAAAAAATCGAAATAAATTATGTTGGTACGCAAGGAGCCAAATGTCATCTAGAAGCATAGGATATGATGGTACTCAAAATTATGAAATTCTCATAACTGTCAATTTTTTAAAATTAATTTTTATAGTGTATCATTTATTATTTTATTATAATTCATGATAATTTTAAAATCCTATGATATTTTATACTTAGTTAATATATACTACCATATTTAGTGCTGTACAAAAAAATATCAGTTGTGAAATAATAGTCTATTAAACCAATCCCTTCTGAAATATATATATATATATATATATATATACATACATACCTTTTATCTAGGTCTTCTTTCTTAATACACAAGTTAAGCCCTTAGAACACAATATGCAAAAGATTAACTTTGATAACAAAAAATAAATTAGAAAAAAGGTCGTATCTAAGATTTGAAAGAAGAGAAATAATAACATAAGTAATTTAGTTAAAACCGAATAGAAGATCAATATAGTTTACCGTAAACTTAATACAATTGCAAAACAATAGTTCTACGAGTCATTAATTAGGATACTTTCAGTTTATTAATTAAAATATATGTGAAATATGAGAGGAGAACGAAAAAACAAATTGAAAAGGAAAAAGAAAAAGAAGGAAAGAGAACAAAGGAAAATAATAGGTTAATGATAAATTTTCCTTTTGTTTGTGAGAAACTTAGTTCTCCAAATTATTCAATAAAAAATCTAAAAAATGTACAGGAACCAGAATTTTACAGGATATTACAATGTTAAATAAAAATCCTTCATTTTTTTCCCTAATAATTCCAAAATAAGTGAACGATGTCAATAAAATCATTCATTATTCGTTCGTTCGTTTGCAAGTCTGATAGGTTAGCATTTATTAATTATTTAATTATTGAGAGTTGTGCATGATCCTAATTTTTTCGTGATAATTAAGAAGCTAGCATTTATTTAATTAATTAATTTTTTTATACAAGTCTTTTATTTTTATCTTCTTTCTCATACACAAGTTAACACCATAACAAATTTTATCAATTTTGTTTTCAAAAATGATTTGAAGGACGACATTTTCACATACCCCCACTCAAATGACAACCCATCGATGCATGTTTTGTCTTCATCAAGTGGACTGAATGAATATAAGCTCCAACTCTCCAAAATAATATTCAAATCCTAATCGTTTAACACTCCACTTAATTTCTGTCACTTATACCCTTAATTAAATTGCATCGAAGGTGTAAATCGTATACTATTCATGGTATATTCAATATTCTGCTGATTTTGATTTGAATGTAAACTAAATATTCAATTTTTTTGTGTTAGTGATAAACATTAAATACTTGATAGTGTTGTTAGTCAAAATTTTGTTTGAAATGAACCAATTAAAAGATTAAGAACAAATTTATTAGTGTTCATAACAGATGCTTTGTTTGGAAATCATTACAAGAAATTCATGAATCAAAGATGAAGAAATTCATCTCTGATTAAAAAAAAAATTTGTCTCTAATCATTCTGTTTAGAAAATTTTGAGATGGAAAAAAATTAATTCAAGTCCCAATTAGGTATATATCAAATGGGTTCATTTTAAAATTTAAAGACATGATATTTTCTTGTCAAGAAATTTAATTCAAGTCCCAAATATGTCTGGATTAGATTTTTTTTTCATAAGAAAGTGAATATGAATATATATATATATATATATATATATAGAATTAAAGAATTGTATATAAGAATAAGACTTAATTTGATCGACAGCTTTGAGAAAGCTTGTAAAGTAATTCATAATATTGCTTACATGTTAACTCATTTTGGAAAAACTATTAATGAGCTGACATAGTCTAAAGTTGTTTCTGGCCAACGTGAAGACTTTAAAATAGCTTGACTAATCAAATTATTCCTAAAGGAGATTTTATGTTTTTGTTATCAAATTTTTTAATATAAAACATGAGGAGGCTTTTGGAGTTCATTTTTCAATAATCATGTAATGCACAGCACTCAATAATTCTTCTATTTAATTTTGTCACATTATCTAATTTGTTGTTTAAAGAAAAAGTCAAGTAATTTAGTTTTAAATCATGCATTAGTTGAATCTTAAATTTTATGTGAAAATCACTTATTTGACAAAATATAAATGACAGAAGTCACAACAACAAAAGAGGCGACAGATCACTTATTTGTTGATATTTTGGTTTTTTTAATTTTTAAAAATAAGTTTTGTAAGATTATTTTTTAAGCTTGGAAATAGGAAAAAATTTGCTTAGATAATTTGTTATAAAAATAATTATAAAATTTCAAAAAAAAAGTTTCAAAAATTTATTTTATAAACAAAATAAAAATTTTGATATAAAAATGTTACTTTCGACTGTGTTAATTCAAAACAATAAAATAATTAATAATGATTTTTTAAGAAAAATGACATAAAAAATACAAGTTAAATATATTAACTATTGTAGCCTAAGCTATATTTTAATGTATTGATTAAATTTATTATCTAATTTGACCACGTAAATTATTAGAGATGTTTTTATTCAAGGACTTAAAATAACTATACTTCAAAAAGATAAAATATATTGATACAAATTAGTTAAAATTGCCTATTAAAAAATGATAGATATCAAAAGTAATAGTTTCACAAAATTTACATGGAAACAACCCCCTTTTTGGTAGCACTAATTGAATATAAAAAAACAAGTACATTTAGTAGCAGTTTATATACTGCCACAATATTTGTTATAAAGATTTGTTTTGTCTTAGAAGTTGTTTTTTTTATAATGGCGAATGAGACTCAAATCATATCATATTAAGAAAAAAATATAAGACTGCATCGGTCATATGCAACAAGGAACCCTAATAACTAAATATAAAAATGAAAAAGAGAATAATCCCTTAAAAGAACTTTGAAACATACTAAAAGATCTAGAGAAAAAGTATACAGTGGATTACCAACCAAAAAAAGTAAATCAAGATACACTGTTGAAATTTCTGGAGTCGTTTCACATATCCATCTTCGGATCATATTTACAGGTGTTTGAACATATTGACTTAAAATGAGTTCTGATTTCTCCAAAAACACAGGTAGATCCGAAGCTATTTTAAAGAATTGAACCTCAAACAACATCAACCCAAAATACAGCAAATTAAACAAAAAACTTACAAAGAGACCAGATTTGAACACAGATCTGAAAACAAAAAAATTTACAAGGAAGCTAGATCTGAAAACAAAAACGAAGAGACGATAACTTCTACAATGAAAAGATGAAAACTCTCAAAAAGAAGAAATAAAGAGGACAACCATAAAAGAGAAGGAGAGGGGGTAGGGGCTGTACTCAGGCAACTCCTACCGTATCCACACCAAAGAAAAACAAGAGAAGAGGAGAAAAGAAAACCGCCTCAGAGCATTTTCTCCATTTTCTCCACTTCTCTGATTTTATCTCAATTTAGAGAAAGTCGTAACAGTTGTTTTAATTGTAGCTAAATAAATATATTTTTTATGCAGTAGATCATATTTACATAAATAACATTAATTAAAATAAATAACATATAATATATAATACCATCATGGTTTTTCTCTTATTTTCAAAACAAGCATTTTTGAAATCATAAAAAAATATGTTTCCATTTTTAATTTCAAAACAAAAATTTTAATTTCAAA
Organism: Biancaea sappan; assembly: GCA_037074585.1. Lineage (NCBI taxonomy): Eukaryota > Viridiplantae > Streptophyta > Magnoliopsida > Fabales > Fabaceae > Biancaea > Biancaea sappan. The sequence goes on along the minus strand of CM073493.1, from coordinate 66,657,450 downwards.
ACTACTTTTAAAATATATCTTTCTAAAATACCTACCAAACAAGTTTTATTATCTTTTACTTGTAAAAGCACAAATATATTCAACGTATCAAGGGTAAAATTAATTTTAGTAACAATGACTTTTATGATCAAATGTCAAAAGAGTTTACGAATTGCATTTAACAAGTTGTTTAATAAAATTATACCGATTTCCAACTTATCTTTACTTGAATTATTGAAGGTGAAATTCTTATGGGAGCGTTTAACATTTCAGTTTTAGGTTTAATCAATCAAATATTTATATATAATAAAATAAAAAATAAAATTACCTTTAAAATAAGGGAAAAAAGATTATTGAGTCTCTTCCCCCTTTTTTTCTTTTTTAAAAATCAGCAAACAGAGAGAGAATTACTTATTTTTTAAAATCTATTTAAAATATTCAATTAAAAAATTCAGTGTAACCCCTTGAATGCATTCGAGCAATAAAGCTTAGGCTTTCTAGAAGAAAAACATCAAATTTGAAACTTGAAAGGATGTGAGGATTAACATATACAAATTTCTTTTCCAAAGCAACCTTTCTAAAATTTCTTTTTTAATCTCTGTCATCTTTTTCAATGCACAAGTTGACACTTTAGAAAATGTCCATTAATGTGTGTAATTGAGCACAATACTTTCAATTAATTTATTGAAAAGGAAGTTCATTTGAAGTGACTATAATGTCACATCATGAATCAAATCACAATTCATTAATTTCATGCTCATTTGCAAGTCAAGTTTAGCAATCCTTAGCATGTTCCCAAAAGAACGGTGATGGCCGGCAGAAAAATGAAAAGTTGTTAGAAAATTGGTCTGAAGACAACAATGTTTTCTGGAAAATAATGTTACATCTAGATAGATCATGACACAATAGTGATTAGATCATGACACAATAGTGATTAGTTGAAATGATTTGATATTTTTTGTTAAGGAAGGTTTTTTTAAATTTGAATATTACGAATGAAAAAACTTAATACTAAAAAAATTTTTACCTTTGAGTAGCGCTATCAAGATGAGCTTTAATCCACCTGTATTTGGATGAGTTTTATACCTAATTTAGATTCGGTACTAACTTTTTTTAAAAAATAAATTTAAATTTTTATATAATTATATTATATTATTTAGTATATAAATAACTTTATTATATCACATTTTTATATTTCATAATATGTTTAATAATTATAATAAATTTGGATATGATTTTTTATAATTTCTTAAAAGTAAATATAGAATTTTTAAATTTAAATATAATATAGTTAATTTAAAAAATAAAAAATTAAAATTATTAATCATTTAAAAATATTAAAAAGTAATATTTTACATGTATAAATTATATTTAATATAAAATTATTGATTTTTTTACTAAAATAATTGTAATATTATATTATTTAAATATAAAAAATTAAAAAAAGGCCCCACTGACTAGCACAGACAGGCCTAAACATTAGATTCTATGTCAGACCCGACCTGGGTAGTTCGTTTTGAGGTTCAATCAACTTGAATCTATAAATGTAAATTATCTATTTTTTAAAAACAAATGATGACACAATATTAGTTACTTCAAATGGTTTGATACTTGTTTTTGTAATGAAAGCTTTAAAGTTCAAATATTATGAATGAAAAAAAAAACCTCAACTTTATTAAATCTATTTTATATCTAACTAGTGTTGTGACCCGTGCGATGCACGGTTAAATTATAAATCTAAAAACTTTTGTAGTTTATAAAAATGATAATAATTACAATTAATTTATGTAAAACTTATGAGTTATGACATATACTTTTTTAAACGTAAATAACTAAATATTTTTAATTGATTTATCAGTTCTATAATCAAATTTGTTTTACGTACTCCAACTTTGATTTGAATAGATTTATTTATTTAATAGAATAAATTTAAATAAATAAAACAGGTAAATTAATTAATTTGTTAATTTACGAATTATTTGTTATTTGTTATAAATTATTTGTTGTATAGATCGGTGATTGATTGAATATTCATTTCATCTTTACTTTTGAATTTATCTTTTTTTGTTTCAATCGGATCCATAGAAAAAAAACATTGAAGGTTACTGCTATATTTGGACTGGATCTCTAGGCCTCAGATTTCGTCTTTCAATAATTTAATTTTTATCTCTTTCTTCAATAAAGGGATAATAATTTAAAGATTCATATATCAAACTTTGATTTCTATTAAATTAACAACTATTTTGGAAAGAAATCAAAATAAAGTCAAATAAAGAAATTTTTTTAATTCACATATCAATTCCATAATCAAATTTATTTTACTTACTAAAAAAATCCTCTAAGATACTACAATGGTCAAATAATAAAAATAATTATTTTTAATTTCAATAATTCAAATTATTTAAATCAATTTAAATCAAATAATTTATATTATCTGGTGTCATTAATTTATCAAATTTATTAATTTACCTAATATATTTATTCATTCAAATCAATTCAAATTAAATAAAATAACAACATTAACTAATTATTAATTTCACTAATTAATAATTATGATAATATATTCTAATAAAAATATATTATGTTATTCACTTTAATAATAACCCACACAATATATTAAATACATTGAGACCTACATAATATATTCTAATAATAATATTATAATTTATAAATTTGTGAAACATATGAAATTTATGAGATATATGAGTTATGACATATACTTTTTAAACGTAAAAATTCTAATATAAATTTTGATTATTTATAAAATACAAATTATAAATTTTAATAAATATTTATGATAATAAACGACTACATTATATTATGATGTAGAATAAGTCATCAAATGGAATAAAATAATAAGATGTATGTATAATCAATAAAAAGTTTTTAATTTAAAATTTTTTACAAAAAAATAATAATCAAATTAAAAATGGTCATATGGAATGTAGGATAATCAACTGTAAATAAATTTTATACATATGATAAATAATTAATTCCAATATGTCTTGATCCTCATGTATGTATATTTTAACAGTTTATTATCTATATATTTCAATTCAAATCAAATAATAAAGGTAATTATTTTTTAATTTTAACTCAAATCAATTCAAATCAAATAATTCATTTAATGTGATGTCATTAATTATTCTACAATAGTCAAATAATCAAGATAATTATTTTTGAATTTCAATTCAAATATTTTCAATCAATTCAAATCAAATAATTAATATTATATGATGTCATTAATTTATCAAATTTATCAAGCTTATTAATTTACCTAATTTATTCATTCAAATCAAATAAAATAATGAAATTTACTAATTATTATTTCGCTAATTACACTAATTAATAATTATGATAATATATTCTTATAAAAATATATTCTACTGTTTACTTTAATAATAACTCACATAATATATTAAATACATTGGAATCCACATAATATATTTGATAATAATACTATAATTTATAAATTTGTGAAACTTATGGGTTATGACATATATTTTTTAAAACGTAAATATTCTAATATAAATTTTGATTATTTATACAAATATAAATTATAAATTTTAATAAAAAGTTTATGATAATAAATAGCCACGTTATATTATGAAGAAAGACCATACCTTTGACATAATATGAATGTTTTTTGCATACTATCCCATCAGTTTCTGAACTTTCACTAAGTCTGAACCTTTTCGAACAAAAGAAAAAGTAATCATGTCAATTTTGTTGAGAACTCCTCATTTAAAGATATCTTCATTGTCTTTCTCTGTAAGTGTAGGGAGATCCACTATCACTTCAAGAAGATGATCATTACTTCTCTTGCCTAAAACTATAGAGTTCTCATAGTGACATTAAACGAAACCTAATTTTGTTGTCATATGATAAGATTATAGATCAGATAATTCCATCTGAGCACATTATACTACCAGGTTTCACATCCTCAGCCAACTTTTTGTACCTCATACAAATTGTATTCTCATCTCCCTTTATGCTATAGTCAGTTGATATGGTTATTTTCTGATCTTGTTTTAATTTAATAGGATTATGATCTTTCATAAATCGAGTTTGAATCTCAAGGCCCTACAACATTAGAGATAAAATGAAAAATAAAGAACGCCATAAAATTTGATTGACGTCAAGATGTGAAGCGGATTCAAACAAAAGAACTCTATTAAATCAAAGAACAAATAAATTAAAAAGGGAAAAAACGGATCCGAGAAGTTTGTCTTTCCCCTGTAATTGCCATCTTCTTAGACTCTCTGCTTATCAGTTGGGTCCCTTTTTTAGCATATTCGTGAGTGATATATTGTGTGTAGCTGTAATACCCGTTAATTTCGGAATATAATTCGCTTAAGAGTATTTTAGAATGTACAACGTTACTTTAGTTATTTATTTTGGTCATTTTTAATTTTCATATTTAATTGTTCTCTTTGAATATTATTTATGAAAATTGAGTTAAATGACTGGACTAAATATTTGCACAATGTGGGATATATTCTAAGAATGGTGAAATTCATGGAAAAGTGGTTTCAGAATGGTCCATTAGTCCATTTATTGTAAATTGACTGGATGGGTTTGGATGTTGGGTTATGGATACCCATGGGTTATTGAATAACCCATTAGAAATATTTAATATAAAGTTTCAATAGTACCCCCCTTATTTCTCACGCAGAAGGAAAAGCTGAAAACTGAACAGTGGAAGTTTTCTCTCCTTTCTTCATTCTCTTCTCAAATCCTTTCCTTGATCTTCAGAGTTTCGATTATTTGTTCGGTTCAAAAGCTTTGTAAGGATCAAAGGTAAACTTTAATCCGATTATTTTCCTTAAATTTCAGTTTATGTAGAAGATCAGAGGAGGTTTTGTTCTTGAAGATTTTGATGATAATTCATGAATCTCATTTGTTTTAGAAGTTATATTTGAGTTATAATCGGTTAAAAGAGTTGAAATTCTGGTTTTGAAACAAGAAAGGAAAGGATGAAATTGTGAGAAATTTCTGCAAAAACCGAGTTACTGTAGCGACCAGAAATTTCGAAAAAAAAAAATCTGGAAAATTTTCTTCGTGTTATTGTAGCAGTACTGTAGTGTCGGCAGTCAACGGTACTGTAGCAGTCAACGTTACTGTAGCGAACCGACACTGTAGCGAACCGTTACTGTAGCAAACCATACTGTAGCAACCCGTTACTGTAGCAGTCAGAAAATTTTGCGTATTTTCGTGATTTTGTTTCCTTTCTTATGTTTCCTTGTAATATATTTTACTAGGAAATTTTCCTACACAAATTCTAGTGTGGAACAAGGTAAACTTGGACAAACATCAAGGTGAGTGAATAACCTTGCTCAGCCAATTTGATATTACTAGTCAAAGTACAATATAAGTCCCATTTACAATATTATTTGGATAATAAGCAATTAATTTTTCATATGGGAGTATATTATGATCAGTAGAAATAAGAGTATGTAGAAATTATTTATTTCATGACAATTGTAAATGAGTAAAGATCTACGGGATCTAATACACGAGTGTGAAAGGGTTAAAGTCCCATACTACTCGGTGTATGTCTAAGAAATCTTATACACGAGTTTGAAAGGGTTAAAGTCCCATACTACTCAGTGCATATCTATGAAACCTATACACGAGTTGAAAGGGTTAAAGTCCCATACTTCTCGGTGTATACCTATGAGATCTTATTCACGAGTTTGAAAGGGTTAGAGTCCCATACTACTCGGTGTATATCTAAGAAATCTTATTCACGATTTTGAAAGGGTTAGAGTCCCATACTACTCGATGTATAAGACAATTAATTATATGAGTAAATGTGGTATTTGTACTTTTGATATTCTATATAGTACAGTTATTTACTTACTGAGTTTTTAAATAAACTCACACTCTCTATGATTATTTTTCAGATACAGAAAATAAAGAAGAAGAGTATCCGTTGGAAGATTAGAAGCCCCTTGGGATTACACTCTATTTCTGTCTGGTGGGATACCAGTACTTATTAATGTGGATACTAGAAACGCTCTGTACTTTCTATAGGTCTCCTAGGCTTGCGATGAGAAAGAGATATCAGACTATGTATGTCTATATTTGCTTATCAGATGAGTATAATTCTGTAGTATGGACTGAATGATTAAGGTTGAATGTAAAACCTTACAGAATATATGTAAATAACGTATGTTTGAGAATTTTATCAAATGAGTAGTATCTTTTCACATGCTCAATTTTTGGAATGTGACAGTAGCATTGGGAAAACGGGCCGCCTGGCCCGGCCCGGCCTGTAACTAGCTAGGCCAAAAAATGGGCCGGCTGGCCCGTTTTTGGACAGGCTTGGATTCTTATGTCCAAGCCCGCCCATGCTAGCCCGCGGGCCAAACGGGCTGGCCCAAGGGCTAAGTTTTTTTTTCCAATTGTTAATAATATAATATAAAATTAATTTAGTTAATTTTTTTGGGTAAAAAATAAAAAATATATTAAGTAGAAAATTAAAAAAGTTAGTATATTCCAAAATTGTATGTTTTCTAGAATTTTGAAATTTATCCATTCCAAATTGTATTTTAACTCATCCAAATCAATTATTTAGGATAAATTCCAAAATGAATTTATGAGTTAAGCAAAAAAAGTAAATTAAGAATGGATACATAAATTCTAAAATTATAGGATAAACAAAAAAATTTAGGATAAATTCTAAAATTATACAATATGAAACTATGAATTTATTGTAAATTTTTTTATAAAATACAGGGCGGCCCGTGGGGCTTGCAGGCCCGCAGGCTAAACGGGCCGGCCGTTTTTAAACAGGCCTATTTTTTAATCTCCAAACCCGCCCATATGCAGGTGAGCCGGGCTTGGCCTGCGTGCCAAAGCCTGTTTTGCCAGTACTAATTGTGTGATTGCTCTTGATTCTATGTATTGAAATAGTTTTTATAAGTAATTTTACAAATGCTAATTTAACGATTTCTAAGTGTGCTTGTTGGAGATGTATACTTAATACTTTACAAATAGCTTTAGATCTCCGTCTTCAAAAGCTGAAACTTGACCAAATGTCTGCATTAAAAGAAGTGAAAGTTAGTTGAACTGAAATTCAGAGACAAGCAATCCATGAATTGCTCTAACACTTACATTAAGAGAAATGAAAGTTTCATTTTTTGTGTTCGCCCTTTTTCATGTTAATAGGAACAAATTTGAATTCAAGATGTTTCTCGAAAAAGCAAGTAGTAACTTGCATGGTGGCCGTCGAGAAGGTGCTTCCGTAAACTTTTATGACTGCCATAACTAAGAAGATTATACCGAATTTGAGTGAAAATAGAATAAAGACACAGGCGAGCTACTTCTATATAGTCAGTTACGGGAAATCCATTCTGAAGTTAATACAAGAGCCATCCGATCATTCATCCATTATTGCTTCTCAATTCGATGCATGACACTTAGCATTCGGTCATTCCTGAAGTTTGAAATGCACTGTGTTAACTTAAGATCAAGATTGAAATCGGCACAGAAGCAATTGATATAAACTCTCCAAACATAAAATTCTTCCAGCTTTAGATCGAGCTCCAAACACTCCAATTTACAATGATTCATAGTTTTAAAAGGGATGATTTGAATTTATTTTAATACGAAATTTTCAAATTCATTTGAATGCAATTATAGAATCAATTACATAAATTTGCATTTAATATATTACAATTATTTAATTATTAATTAAATTTACAATAATTCACAGTTTTAAAAGCGATGATTTGAATTCATTTGAATACAAATTTTTCAAATTCATTTGAATGCATTATAGAATCAATCACACCAATTTGCATTTAATATATTGTAATTTTCACAGAATTTAAAAGAGAACCTTACAGTATATCTCCAAAAGGTTGCTTAGAATGAATTTAATGTAGTGTCATTAATAGGAATGAATTTATTCATTTACATAATTTATTCATTTAATTTTTATTTTTATTATATATTATTTAATGACATCCATGTAATTAATGCTTTATAGTGGAATTGTTTTAGTCTATTATATAGATTATAGGTACCATCATATGAAATACGAAAAAAATAATTGGAAACAGTGAATTAAATAGTTTTATATCTACCAACAACAGTTAGGTCTAACTAAGTTTTTAAAAATCGAATCGGTAAAGGTATTGGTTCACAGTTTATTGGTTTGACCGTAGCTGAACTGAGTTCGAATGGGTAATAATTAAATATATATTTTTAATTTTATATATTAAAAATATAAAAGGTAATAAATTAATAAACATTTTCATATTTAATTTTAGTAAATTTATATTATTATTATTATTATAATATATATGTATGTGTGTAATTATTTTTCTATTTGTTTTCTTGTTTTCTTGTTCTTTTATTTGTTTTTGTAGCAAAAAATAATACTATTATGAAAAAATAATTAAGAAAAAAAGAAATATAACATAATAAAAAAAATAAAAGCTTGTTAAATCTTGGTAAAAAACAATTATATTTTGTAAATAGTAGATTTTTTTTTCAAAAATCCATTCACTTGGTTTAGTGATTCATCAATTTTTGACTGATTTTTTAGTTAGTTAGTTTTTTGGATCAATATAACTGGACCAATGACTAGTTTCTAATCGAACAAGTTGGTTCAGTTTAGTTTTGTAACCTTTAAGTCTAACAAAAGGGATTAATCTTCCACAAAATAATAAATTTAAGTTTGAATCTTTGTTGAGAATATTGTAATATGACCAAAAAACAAGATTAAATTACACTCTCTTCACGTGTAATTTTTCCAAATACAAGGCTGGTAGGCTTGACAGTTGCAGAAGAGTTTGGCATAAACTTAATAAAATGACATTAATGGGTAATTGAAAACAATATTTTTATTTAGTTTCTTTAAAAAAAAGTATTTGAGGACCATATTGTCACATCAATGTATAATGGAAACAATAATTTTATTTAATTTCTTTAAAAGAAAATTTTATTTGAAAGACAACATTGTCACATCACTATGCATATTAGAATCACTTAATTAGAGTGCCCCCAAAACCACGATGGCAAAAAGAAAATTTGACTGACTTAGAAAAATGACTAAAGACAAAAAGGTTCTGCGTGGAAAATGTTAGATCTAAAATAGATGATAACTGTTGTGAAAATAGCCTTATAAAAGTTAAGTATTTTAAAAGAAAAATTTAAAAGTTCCATATTGTTTGGAGCAAGAAGGGGAAGAGAGTTTATATACTAATATGTGTTAGTAGGCTAATAAAGAGTTTGGAAAGATATGGGCTCTCGCGCACATAAGCCCACATGGATTCAAACTATTGCAGTGCAAATCGGCAAATCATCTGATTTGCCCCCCTGCGCGTGCAATAAATCAGACTGGTTTAGTTTTTCTCTGGAGAAATATTTTTTAACTTTATTTATTTTTAGCTTACCTGAACAGAGGCGAATTTTACACTTGTGAAAATTAATTTGGATTAATGTCAGAAAATTAAGGGATGACGATTTTTTGTTTCTTTAAAAACTCCCCATTAAATTTTTGAAACTGTCTATTAATTTTCTGAAACTGTCCATTAATTTTCGAAACTGAATTTTAATTTTATTAATATTTTTGTCTGCCTCATTATTGTTCGGCGACTATAAAAGGAGGGCTCTTCCCCCTCATTTTTCACACCAACTCAGAAATAATTATGAACCTCTCTCTTCTCCCTCTCTCACTTACTGGGTTACGTCTCTCTAAATTTTCTGCTGTTCTGTGGCCTGAGAACCTTTTCTCAGAGGAATCTGTTTAATCTTGGAGGGAGTTCTATAGACGCAGTACTCTTGCTGTGATCATAGAATAATTTTCTTAAGGACAGTGTCTACTGTAAAGACGCGACTCAGGTTAACACCGTGCTGGTTTCCAGATTTTATTCAACAATAATATCGTTCAAATGGTTCATACTTGTTCTTTTAAATAAAATTTGAAGTTTAAATTTTTTGAATGAAACTAGTCTTTATCTTAGTGCACTACTAACTTTGATAATGTAGTAACATGACATATTTTCTTCTAATTATAAGATGTACACTCCGATTAGTTCAAATCAAACTAGTCTAGATCTAATAAGTTCTCAAATAATGATAATTTTTTTAAAAAAAAGATCATTAACAATTTAAACGATATCTTACTGTACCATGGTATGAGATAGCAAAGAGATCAATTGTTATGACTGGATTACTCAATATTATTTTCTTTTGAGTAAATCAGGATCTTAAAATTGCTGTTTGTAACTCTGCTTCCCCATCATAAGAGTTATAAATATAAAGGTAAGTGACAGTAATTTTACTTCAAGTTTGGTAAAATTAAATTATGTACTCCTCTTGTTTCGATTACTTTTTTTTTTTGCTTCCTTGACATTTAATTTGAATCATATTACACAATCTTTTATAAATCAGTTAACTTTTTACAAAACATAATATTGTAATTTTATTTTTTAAATAACAATAAATGCATTTAAATTAACGTCAACATCTACTATGAAATTGTGATTTTATTTTTAATATAACAATAAAAAAATAATGAAAGTGATTTTATTAGTAAAAGGAACACACATATATTCTACAAAGCATTGAGTTCAATAACAATTATTCTACAAGGTATACAATATACAATTTGAAATAGAAGAAGTAACAAATATAATTTAGCCAAACCTGATAAAAAATTAATATAATTTACCTTATAAAATAATACAATTGTAAAAATAATTATTCTACAATGTATACCATATATATATATATATATATATCATCTTACTTTGGAAAAAAAATACCTTCAGTATATTAATTTGAATATCTTTGAAACATGAGAAAAAAAAAAGAGAGAATAAACAAAAACAATAGTTAAATGATAAATTTTCTTTTCGTTTGGGAGAAACTCAATTATCCAAAATTTTCAAATTAAAAACTCTAAAAATATAAAGGAATTAGAATTTTAGTTGACATTAAAATGTTAAATAAAAATCCTTCATTCTTTTTTCTTTACTTATTCCAAAATAAGAGAAAGAATTCAATAAAATCCTTCATCCTTCATTCATATGCCGACTGGTCCCAAAAAAGCAAGTCTATTTCTGGAAAAAAAAAAGAGATCAATTATAGACTAACAAGGTTGTGTGTGGTCTTAATTTTTTTGTGATAATTAAGAAGCTAGCACTTATTTAATTAATTTATTTTTGTTATACAATATTTTCAATCAAATGACTGAGAAGAACTTGGAAAAATTGCCCTCTATTTTTCAATTTAACTTGGAAGAATAAAGGACAATTTTATCATTTCAAGTGTATATATAATATGAATATGCTTAGTTACACTTGTTGGCACTAACATGTGCAAGAGAGGTTGCTACATCAATTTTTGACCCCGAGATTCACTCAAGTAATAAATTGAGTACGTTTAGTATGCTGAGAAAAAAGAAAAAGGACATAGGAATGGAGTATTTTTAATGTAACTTTGCAATTATTTCAATTTAGTTTTCAAAATATCAAATGTCTCAATTTAATCTATGAAGGCAAGAAGTGGAGATTTATTAGTGGTGATATTTGTGGTACTCCAAGCTAATGAGGGCATAAAACAAAGCATAGAGAGAGTATAGAAAGGTGGAAGTAGTGAGTGCGATTTTTGTATATAGTATATATATGTATGATGTCTACAACCCTTTTGCAGGACATGTCTGGTACGATAGACCTGAGGATTAAAATGGGAAATGAATCTTAGGGATGCAATATCAGTGTCAATCTCTCTCCATAAAAATTCTAAATCAACTGTAGTGTGGTGCAGAGCATAATCTCAGTGGAGATAAATGCAAGAGATCATTCCTACCCTTATACTAGAGAATGGTGCAAAGGTAACCAGAAAACGAACACATTAACATATCATTCCTAACTTCCAGAAATTGTTTATTTCATAGCAGCGTTAGGGACATTCACAGAGAACACAGAGTACGGGAGATGAAGAAATATGGTACAAAATCAAATATGGGCTACGAGGCAGAAAAAAAAAGGGCAACAATCAAGAGTAGGTCACAAATCAACATTAGGATAGCAAAATCCTTCAACATTCTAAGTTAGGGCACATATCAAAGGGGAACAAAATCAAAAATTGATTTTTCAAAATTAGGGCACGAATCATATTTTGCATAAATGAAGAAGAAAAAGGAGAGGGAAGAAGAAAATTACCTCCACGGTAGCGCCGTCCTCGTCGCCCTCACCGTCGATGAAGAAGTCGTTCATCGATCAATACGGTTGTAGAAGATACAACGATGTCATTCTCACTGCTCAGGAGGATTTTTTGAAAGTTGTCTAATCTAATTTGTCTTCATTTGAAGCTTAAAGGGAAGAGGCCATTTGGGGAACTTCACAGGTCGGGCTCCACGTGGAATCTGAGGAGGATGCTGAAATTTGCCAAGTCACAAGCCCAGTTAGCTTTTTCTGATAATAGAGTTAACAAAGTTTCAAAAAAATTGCATATTTGAAAACTATTTAAAGATGCAGGATATATTTAACCAACAAAATAGTTTAGAGACATGAATAAAAATGCGTGTAAATGTTAGGGACATGTGATATAATTTTCCCTACATTATATGACTCTACAATGAAGGCATCACAAATATAGATGTGTGGCTCGACAAGACCCTTGTTGAGCCACACATATAACTAAAAAAAAAATTTCATACCATTAAAATTTTTATTTTACAAAATATTTAATTTATTCAAATGACAAAATTTATTTACATATATATATATATATGTATGACTATTTTGGATTCATATTTATTTGTTCTTTGTAACTCAATAATTTTTTTATGAAATAAAAAATTAATAAGAATAAAATTTTATATTACAAAAAATTTAATATATTCAAATAACAAAGTTTATTTTAATATTTATATATATATATATACATCCACTTTTTTAAATATTTATCTCCAAAACAAATTGTTCTATATATATAATTTTCATATTAAAAATAATTTTAAAAATTTTATTTTAAAAAACACTACTTTACAAAAAAATTATTTTAAAAACATATACAAGTTAGCGACAAACTTTAGTCAGAAAAGAAGTTGATAAATATTACCTATTGAGTATTAGTTGCTTTCTCAATAGGAAAGTTATATTGGAGGTGATAAGGTGGACCATTATTATTTTCTACTGCTTTTCAGTAGGAAAAAGAGAGCAGACAGAAAACTAATCAGTAGATTGCAGTAGAAAAGTTCTTGTAGAAAATTTCATTCATTGTTGTAGTGCTTGAATTAGCATCTCATTCATACTCTTCAATTATTTATGCTGTCAAGAGTAGGTTTGTCCCAAACTAGCTTGCAATTTTTTTTCCATTACATGGTTTAGGTTTTTCCTCGGTCCAGATTTCACCATATCATTTGATAAATTGTCTTTTATCCCTATTTTAGTCTTTCTAATTCTCCTTTCAGATTTAGTAGCAATTTGTTGAAGGTGCATATTGATGGTACCTTGCCGTTCATTCATGGCCTTAGTTAATTGTTGTACCTCCATTGTTGCCATTTCTACTTGAGACTTGGATGCCTAAAGGAGATTGCTACAATTTATTTGATTTTCTTTTTTGATTCTTCAGATTTTTTTTCTATCAATCCCCATAAATAGTATTTTTTTTCATTATAATTATTTGGAAACTGTAAACAATGGAAACTAGAAAACCAAGTTTCAAATGTTTCATTTTCCTCTGAAAAGAATTGACTGTAAGTTCTTGAAATTCAAATTCAATGTAGCATATGAAATTGCATGACTCTAATTCTCAAAAATATTGTTCCAATTATATAGTTTGCTCAAAATGATTTTAAAATATTTTATAATATTCTTAGGGAAGTTACAAATATGTATTTGGTGATATATGTAACATTCCAAATTCTTACATTTATTAATTATAGGCAAATTAGTGTTTGAAGGACTATTATGAAAAGAATATTTCTAGAAAAAATATGTAAATAAAAAACAATGAAAATAAATTTGATATGCAAACATAAGGAAATGTCAGAAATGATTTTGGGTATCAAATTGAAATTTTCCCTTGAGGACGAAGGACACACATGCAAGGATAGAAAAATGTGAATGGCCTATCTAGAATTTTAGCTAAGCCATTTGAGATAGCATTTCATTATTAAGCTACATACACATGTCGCTCCATTATTCTTCTCAGTATAGCCTTAACCCAATTAGGATGAGCCACCTCATTCTTTTCCACTAAGCTAGCTTTTTCATGTGCAGCTTCCTGTCAGAACCATGATTTTTGTTGCTGCAGTTTGTGTCTTCCATTTTAGAAGGAGAGAGAATTAGGGAGCTACAAAAGAAAAGCATGGGAAATGCAAAAATGGAAAAGAGGAAAAACATGAATCATTCTTATTCCTCCAAAAGTTCCTGTGAACCTCTTGACCAAGCATGTGTGTAGGAGCAATGTGTATGTCTCGGTCAGAGCTTGGGGAGCCTTGGGATAGCCACATTGAGCACCACTCTTTGCTATCCATGCCTTTGAGAGCCACCATGAACCCAAGAGACCTCTGTCTGCTGCAACATGTGATGTTGCCTTGCTCCAGGAGTGTGAAACCAAGAAAGGGAGGAACTTTGTGTAGTAAACTCGTGGCTATCTTCTCCTTTTTTTTTGCAACCACGTGAGGCACCTCTCATGTCATTAAAAAATGACCCTTAGTTGCAATTTTCTACTATCAAAGCCGAGAGGAAGAGTGTGAGGTTCTGCTACCATTTTAACTGTGAGCTTCAATTTGTGAGAGAGTACTACAAACCCGATAAGTAAACCTCTGTTTTTCATGCGTAAAAACAGAGTTTCCATTGCTGCAAACATAGACAACTCGAGAATGCTATTTCCTTGAGGATTTGGAGTGCTACTAGTGAGCTTCAAGTAGGAATTAGTAAACTAGAAAAACCTTTGTTTTACTGCACCTAAACCAGAGGAAAGCCGTAGGTAGTTGAGTGGAATTGCAAGGTTCTTTCTTGCTCAAAAGAACAAGCAACATTGGGTAACTTTGGTGCTACCCAAAGGGACATTTTAGCAGAGGAATTTGATGTCCCAAACACACTTTCAAAGCATCAAGAGAGTATCAAATATAGTGCAGAAAATTCAAGGAGAAAAGTGAGCTTGAATCTTTGGTAAGCTTTAAATCCTTTCTTTTAGGTATGCATGTGTTTTAGAAATGATTAAACATGGCTTTTAGAGTCCTTAGATGAGTTTGGGAGAGCCAAGCAGTAAAAAGAGTGGGAAAACATGGAGTTTAGATGCATGCATGCATGACAGGGACTAAAGTGAATAAAATCAAAAGTTTGTAGGAGTATCTATAATTTTGGAACAAGATATATTTTCACCTATAGACTTAGATGAAACTAAATATGGTCTTAGATCATGAAAAAGATAAGGAAAAAATAATTACTGAGGACCTAAGTGAACAAAATGAGAAGTTGGAGGGAGAGACTAAAATTTCTGAAAATGTCCAGATTTAGTATATATGGAATTTTGATTTGAATTTGATAAATTTTACCAAATTTTGAAGGTTATTTATATGGTTAAAGTTTGCATTAAGGACTAAAGTGAATTAATTCAAGGTTGTTGAGGAAAAAGGAAATAAGTTGGAAATTGGGAGAATAAATTAGGATATTTTTAGTTAGTTATATTTATTTAAATTTGGGATTAGAAATAAGATTACAAATAATACGTAATTAGTATTTAGTACATAGGAATTGCATTTAAAAATGAAATAGTATTTTAAGTATTTCATACTAGGATTTTAATAGCTAATTTATTTTATCAGCACCTTAGAATAATTTCGAGCAGAATCGTCATGAGACGGTAAATTCAGATAGCTAGTTACATTTCATAAAAGCTTTGTTCATATATTTTGAAATTATTTTATACTGAAAATGATTTATTGATGAATTATGTAATATTTGACTCTATGCATTGTTATGTATGTATATATATTATTATAATACTCACGTGCTAAGGCAATGTACACCAAGCATCTGGGGTATGACGGTACGTGCCAGTATAAGACTCCCCATGGTTAGGGCGGAATTATGCATGATGATGCTAGTGTTAGTCTTGCTGACCTTTGGCCACAGGGTATAATTAAACTCTGGTGGTAAGCACTGAGAGGAGTAATGATCCTTGGCGCCACTTGAGGTAAAATAGATTCTTGGGGTAATAAAACCAAGTATTAACCCTTGGCACCACTAGAGATGACAAAGACTCCTGGGGTACTAAGACCAAGTGATGATTTCTGCATGACAGTAGCATAGATGAGTTGAATTGAATTATGAATGAGTTTATGAACTGACCTATGAATTGATTTATGAGATAAATTATGATGAACTTGCTTTTATGCCTGGGAATGGTTTTTGTTTTCAAATGTTAACTACTGGCTATTGAGATTTCTATGTCTCATGATTTTGTGCTGTATTAACCATTTCCAGGTGCAGATCAAAGTGGGAATAGCAGGGTTGCAGCAGGAAGTCAGTAATTGTAGCCTAGATATTATAGTTATTGTAAAATAATTAAGAATTGATCATCAGTGATGTAAGACCTACGATGATATCAATGGTTCCTAGTTGCTTTTAATTATGGATTTAAGATCTTTGAAATTTAAGGTTTTGAAAATTTTCATAATTATTCACTAAGGAACCTTATCTTAAAAATCTTTTAGGCTGGAGATAGTTTTGTGAAATTTTGAGGTATTACAATATCGGAACCATATAGACAATTTTTTAAATAGCCTTAATGAACTTTTATTAAAAAAATATTTTTACTAAGGACTCAATGTTCTTGATTACAAAATTAATGACTACGGAAGTGGTAATAACGACGACAGAGATAGAGACAATTGACATTAGCGGTGTTGATAATTGAGGTTAAGATTTTTATTGTAATGAATGCAAGTAAATTAGCCAAAATAGTGTATGTTTGAATATAATTTTTCTACTCGCACACCATAGAAATCTAACATTATGTCACGTTTCTCATAATAATATAGTATTTCATGTACCAAAACTGTCTAGATAGCAAAATATTAAGAAGATATCCAAGATCAAAATAAACTAAGCTCACAATTTGAAAATTTCAAAAGCACTATAAATCGAGTGTCACAAACTATTTAGTGGCATTTTAGACAAATGCGGGAATAAATGTTGCTAAATATATACAACGGCGTTTGTTGGGGGCGCTTTCAACTGTCACTCTATAATGACATTTGTTAACACAAATGTCACTATATAGTGACGTTTATTAACTTAAATGCCACTATATAGTGATGTTTTGGAAGCACAAATGCCACTAAATGTGCATTTATAGTGACAATTGTTATTACAATTGCTACTATAATTTTATTTTATGGCATTTGAAAACGTTACTAAAATGATAACGTTTGCTACTATATTAACAGAATAGTTCTAGTTTAGTTTATTAAAATTTCAATATTCCCCCCAAATAGGTTACCACCCCTGCATATTTATACAGATGACAGCACCATCTAATAACAACCCTAGTCCAATGTTCATAAACAAATGAAATTTACAAATGAGTTCTTCATTAATATATATATATAATAAGTTCAATGTTACTATATAAATAAAATTAGTAGATATATCCATTCTTCATTAATATAATAAGGTATCTAAAGTAAAACATAAGTCCTAATTACATAAATTAAAGAGTCTTATCATCATCTTCACTATCCTCATCATCGTCTTCACCATCTTCATCATCGTCCTCTCATCTTTATTCTCTTGATTACAAGACAATGGAGAGTTGGTTGCTAGTGCAGAATCATCTCGACTCCCTTGGAGGCTATGGAAGAACTGCATCATTTCATTATGTTTTTGAGTCATTTCTTCCACTTGAGCCTTGAGACTTGAGATTTGTCATCAGCTCTACTTGAGACCTGAGACTTGGAAACTCTGTATGTAATTCACGAACAGATTGACTCGAAGACTTCCCACCTGCAACACTTGAGTAGGACATGGTCTAAATCCCAAGACACGCACTCGTCTATGATACTCTTGGCTTCCTAAAGCTAGAGAAAATGCGTCCTGAGGCGAGACTACATGGATGCGGTCCCCTGCGACTCAATCTTAGTGATTTTTTCCTATACACCCATATAAAAAATAAAAAAGAAATTATTAATAAATTCTATAAAACATTATTAACAATTGAATATATTAACTCACATTTTAAAATTTTTAATTACGACACAACTTACACTGATGGCTCTCACTTCATTGCTGATGAATGAGCCATCTTTTTTCTTATAAGTCATAGTCCAAAGTTTCACGTACTGACGGGTCTACCACACTCAGCAACCTACAAAATTAAAATCAATTATTTATGAAATAATATTATATATTCTGGTTTAAAAAGTAAGTTTACCATCTCAACTCTTCTTCGAGCCAAACTCTTTGTGCATCCTGTGTGATTGAGGGTTAGACGTTGTCTAATCGCCTTTTTTTTTTCCAGCTCTCTCCTAACATTTGGATGAAGCATGTTATTATATTATAAAAATGATATAGAAAATAATGTTTTAAAGCGTCATTACTAGGTAACGTGGGTCTTAACAATGTCGAACGTAAGAAGCCCAATCATCCCTTGGAATTTCGTTTGGAACATCTGTTATTATTTCTCTTCTTGATCTGATCTCGTTGTTCCGAGCCCTGTATAGCTCTAGGCGCCCGTGGTTCCAAGCCTTGCCAATTTTTTTTATAATGTATTTTTTTCCTCATCGCGATCAATAACAAAACTAGTTTGAAAAAAAAAAGCTTAATTAGAAGAATACATATAATTAAAAAAATTATAAATCAATAGTTGATTACTACTATTGCCATATTTTTTGGAAATACCGTTAGGTTATCATGTAATTGAAAATGACTTTAACTTTTTTACTTTTCTTTTAAGATGTACAATATCCAATGCACGGATAAACAACAATGCACACTACTTCGCTCTTTTGAAGGGAGTCTTTTTTTTCTATTTTCATTTTTTATAGATAATAATTAATCAAAGCAGCACTAAAAATCAGTCAACACAAAATACAAGTGATAGAACAATACTAATAAACAAAACAAAATTATGCAAATTACAGCAAAAATCACACAAAAATCAAATCAAAATTTTACAACAAAAAAAATTGAATAATATATATATATATATATTTTAAAAATTTAGTTGAATAAAAAATTACTTTAATAATAAACACACTCACACATACTGACAAACACACACACACACACACCAATATCACGCCTACACATGCACACTATCATATACATATAATATGTTAAACAACACTCATATTTAAAAAAAATAATGATTTTTTTTATTCTGATTCTTTTCATTTACCAGATGCATCATCGATGTATGGGTTAACAAAGAGTTTCTAAATTAAGTAAACAAAATGAAGAGAGAGATGAATAGAGAGAGGAAGAAGGACAAAATATACCTCCTTCGACGGAGTCATGGAGATGCTATCACAATTAGCCTTGAGTCTTCGGCCATTTGAAACCACAAATCGATGAACACATGGTGAGTATGAAGATGGAGAATGAGAAGGATACTTTGTGAGTGAAACGGATAAAGAGCAAGGAGTGGGGGATGGGAAACGACAATGAGTGAAAAACAAATGGTGACAACAAAAAGGTAAAGTGAAAAGATGGAAAAAGATGGGGAAAAAACAATTGGAGGGAGATGGGAAAAAATTGGAGAGAATTGAGAATGAGTGTGAGAGACTGAGAGGCATGATAGATAGCAGAGAAAGAGACTTAGAGAGTTTGGATTTGAGAGGGAATCCTTTATCAAAAAAATGGAGGGAATCTTCTATGTCTTCAGTCACCTGGTGTATTTTATTTTAAATATTTTGCTTTTTAAAAAAGTTTAAAAATCTGGATATGTAAGATACAAAATCCTTGTGTGTTTATATATATATATATATATTTAGATTATTTATTTATATTTTTACTATAAATATAATAACTACTTTTTTGATAAATTTATTATATAATATATATATATATATATATATATTAATTTTCTAGACCTTGCAAAATCTTATCAAAATGACTAAAATAATCTAAATAAATATTAAAAAATATTTTACACCAATTTTAAAATAATCTAAATAAATATTTAATATTAGAAAATATCATCTAAATAATCTATATTTAATACTAAAAATAATTTATTATGATATCTATATTTGTAATAGTAAAAAAATATTTAACAATAATTTTGAAATAATATAAATAAATAATCCAAATATATATTAATTTAAATAATTTGATAATAATTTATATAGTGGCGTTTCGGAAACAAATGCCACTATGTAGTGGCGTTTGTCTTCAAAATGTCATTATATTGTGAAATTTAACCTAACTAATTTACTCTTTAATTAAAACTTTTTTCCTCATTTCTTCAACAAAAGTGGGCGATATATCTAGATATATCATGTGTATTTGAGCCTTGGGACGAAAAATGTTGCAATCAGTTCAATTTATATGATTTTATAATTGAGGCATAAACATAATTAATCAAATGAGGAATAACATACTAAGAGATTGAAGTACCAATACCAAGTTCTTGAAGCCTTGCAATGCAACATTAAATAACAGCTAATGATTTCAAAATTCTAATATATATAGAAGAAAGAAGTATGACAACATGCAAAATATGAAGCTTATGTGTACAATTCCACTAATATATTTAATGCACGTATATACTATGACCAACAAGG
This sequence comes from Biancaea sappan, assembly GCA_037074585.1. NCBI lineage: Eukaryota > Viridiplantae > Streptophyta > Magnoliopsida > Fabales > Fabaceae > Biancaea > Biancaea sappan. The sequence goes on along the minus strand of CM073493.1, from coordinate 66,636,710 downwards.
AATGAAACACAATGGTGAAATAATGGTACCTATCAACCGAGGGAATGGATAGAGACAACAAAAATAGAAAAATGACAATTATCAATGACGGAGAAAATAAGTAAAAGAAAATAAAATAACATTTATAGCATAGTGGCATTTGTTTAGCCAAATACCACTATATAGTGGCGCTTTGCACCAAATGCCACTATATAGTGGCGTTTTCGTTACCAACACCACTATGTTGTAAAATTTAAGCTAATTAAATTTACTTTTTCGGTTGATTTTTTTCTTATATAGTAGCATTTGAGCTACAAATGCTACTATATTGTAAAATTTAAGCAAAATATATTTATTTTTAAGTAACTTTTTTACATAGTGGTGTTTGAGTAATAAATGCCACTATATAGTGGCATTTGTACTACAAACGCCACTATATTATGGCATTTGCACTATAAACGTCACTAGGTTAAAATTTTAAGCTGAATAAAAAATTTTAAGCTGAATAAATTTATGTTTAATCCATTTTGTTCTCATATAGTGGAATTTAAGTCACAAGTGACAATATATAGTGGCATTTGAGCTACAATCGCACTATATAATAATAATTGAGCTACAAATGCCACAATATTTGTATTTAGTGGCATTTGTTTCTAAGTGCCACTAAACAAATGTCACTATATCACTATTTTTTGTAGTGTACCACCTTTCAAATGTTAGAAAGATGCTCTAAAGACAATCACTTTTAATATCAGATGTACAAACTCAGTTATTAGTCCAAAGAGGTTTTCTTCATTATTTGTATTCAGATTTATAAACTTAAGATTAGATCGTAAAATAAATAATAAAGTCCATGACATAAAACATAGCATGAAGGAAATTATGATGACAATCATAATGCAAGATTCCTATCATGTGTAATTATGTATGTATCTAAACTATCCCTAGTCGTAAGATCACTTGAGACTGGTCATCAGTGGTCCGAATAGACTAGCACGTGTTATGCTTCTTGATTTGATCAAGCAGCTATCCTCATAAGCTGTAAGCATGAGATATTTTGAGTGAATATGTGAATGCTTTTTAATGGTAACAAGTACATTAGATGACCTACATGAGACATCACATGGATACCTATTCAAATGTCAGTGATAGATCACATAGCAACTAGCAGTATAAGTATCCTTGGACTTGAGGAACTCAAGTTATCTTGGATATGGATCCTGTGCTTTGACTCCATTCTTTGTTACCCACCATGGGTCACTTTTAGGGTGGTGATTGGACACATCGTGAAGTATTCGAAGATATTTGAGTAGCCAACAGAGAATTCATCACTCCTGATAAAAGGAAGTATACTCATGGCCACTTGTCGGGATAATCGTTAAGAAGTCTTTGGCCAAAGTAGACTTGTCATAAAGATGATCTTCAGTGACATTATTTATAGTGATTAATCCACAGGACAAGGAACTAACTGCTTGGGCTGGACATAATGTAATCAAGTCTAGTGGGAGTTAATACAGGCCATACTCTGAACCAAGTGGGCATAAGACGGTGAAAGGACACATTGAATAGATACGCTTTAGTTGCAGAAAGGTTTAAAGTCAAACAACTGGCTTTCTGATCAATTGGCGGTCACAATGTATTGCTAGATACCGCTCGTGATCTATTTACAATCAAATGTTGATTGTGAATGACCAACATAGCCGAAAACCTAATGGGTCACACACATAGAATTTCACTAGGAACGTAAAACGGGTTTGAGAATTTGATCATAAATTGGAGAATTAATTAAAAGGAGATAAGATAATAAAAGAAATAGGAATATGTTCCTATTCCTACCCAAACAAGGAAAAACCTAAAACAAGAACCTCTTAAGCGTCACTTTCTCAAAGAGATTGGGCTTCTTACACTACTAGAAAAATGAGATTTAGTGACGAAAATTAGTGACAGACTAAATTCCGTCACTAATTTTTCAACATTTGTGATGGATTAGTGATGACTTATGTTTTTTGTGACGAAAATTTTAAATCAAGAAAATCAGTGACGGATATTGGTTGTCACTAAATTCCGTCACTAAATTTATAATTTAGTGACGGATTAGTGACGACTTAGAGTAAGGTCTTTTTTTTTTTGTAAATAGACATCATTTCTGATGGAATATGGGTCGTCACAATGTTTGTGACAGATATTCCGTCAGAAATTATTTTAATTTTAAAGAAAATAAAAACTATTTTCATTTTCCCATCAAAAACCCTCACCCATTTTCATTTTGGCACCCAAAATCCTCACCCATTTTTACTTTCCCACCAAAAACCATCACCTTCTACTTTTCTATGAAACCTTTAAGCTTCGTGGAGCCTATAGAGGCTTGCCCTAGCATATTGTATTCTTCATTCTCTCACTTTATCCATCACCTTATCGCACTCTTTTCCTCAACAAACTTGAAGCTCATAATCTCCTCTCATCGCCTTCCCTCTCATCTTTTACTTTCGATTGAGCCAACAATCTGTCAATTCCCTTGGTGATCTATTCCCCTTCAGTAACAAGGTAAGTTGCTAGTTTTGTTTTTCATTTTTCTTTGTGCTTACGTTAAAATTTCTTTCATGTTCTGGTTCCTAAAGTTTAGATAAAGTTTACTGGCCTTTTGTTGAAATTCTCTATGAAATTTTCAGCTGGAAAAGTGTTATACTCTTTCTTTTTTATTCATTCTATTACAAGTTCTAATCATCGATTCTTTTACCTCACTCTGTATATTTGGGTGAAGGGAGGGTTGGAAGTGAGATAAAGGGAAAGGAAAATGAAACTTTAATAAGAAATAGTGGGTGAAGGGACGGTTGGAAGTGAGGGTATATAAATGGTGGGGTTTGGGGATGAACATATGCTAGCTATAGCCATGCTGAATTACCTCTGCTTTTAAACTCCCAATCCCAAAAGCTCTAGATTTTAATTAGTACAGAGATATTTTTTCGATAGCTAGTGTCACGATTTTTTTTAATATAAAATGTGAGGACTGAGAATATATATATATATATATATATATATAAATGAGAAATAGGGAAGGATAAAAGGGAAGTGGAATATGAGGATGTGTTAAAGCTATTTTGTAGTGTAGTATTGGGTCAAAAAGCTGATAGAAGCAGAGGCAAGAATGTGCAGATTCATATGCTTATTAAATTCACCATTCAGGTGAAGACTACCATTAAAATAGGTTTTGATTTACTCATAACACTTTCATTTTAATTATTCACGAGAGATTATTCAAATCCATTCAATCTTGAGATTTTGATTTAAATATGTACATATTCGCAATCACATGATGGCGGGGGCAATGTTGTTGCTTTTGTTTAGTGATATGAGATGGGATAAGACAGAAAGTGGAAAGGAATAAGACAGCAAGTATTTGCTTTGGAGAAGTGTCAATTTGACATTTGTGACCTTTAATTTATGCATATTTATTTAATTTGTCTAATGGGAACTTCTCTGTATATATTGTCCCATTCATTAATCCCTTTATAAGAAGCAAAGTCATATCCTACTTAATTTATTTTAACATGTACGAATGATTGAAAGAGGAGGTGGAATCCACTCAAAAGGAGGATGTTTGATGTGAATTGAATAACTTAGATATTTGAAGTAAAGGCACCAACATGGCTCCAACTTTTGACAACCCTTTTGATTGAAGGAGTCCACTAGGTCCATATTCTTTAATTATTATTGCTTTGCATGAATTAAACTAAGAGTTCATAAGTTTCCATGGTGACAGTGATAAAGATACACCATTAAAATTTTTAATTGTAATATATTACTCTTGCTCCCACCAACCCTAACATTTAGTATTAGAATAATGTGGACCACTCAAAAACCATATAATGGGAACAACACATAACTCATATTCTTTCCCTTTACTTTATATTATATTCAACAATTAAGATAATTTTATATATCCATGTATTACGATTACGTTCATTATAAAAATTTTACGTCATATTCAATAATTATTGAATTTACGTATATACATATATTTCTATTTATATTTTATTTTGGGGTCATATCTCTATAAATGGAAAGAAGGAGATATGATAATAGAAATTTGTTTGCTTTATTCTTCATATATTTTTTTAATTTATTTTGTTCTTCCTTTTCCTTCTATTTTTTAGTTACATTTTGCGTTTTTCTTTTTTTTTTTTAAGCAATTGATGATGTGTCAGTTTCATGGTTATCTTCTCTTTCTTCTCATTTCATTAAATCAAGATATTATGAGAATACATTATAGGACTTAGCTTTCAAATTAAGGTAGCAAGCTCTTGCAGGTAAAGATAAAACCTTAATTTAGACTGTTTTTAGACCATATCTCAGAAGATTTATATTTTATACTTTATTTCTGCATTCTATTGGAGAGGAAATAAACAATGGAGAAACTTTATTATTATCTTGCTGAATAAAATTATGAAAAATAAAAGATTGTCTAAAGAACTCAATAGTAACAGAAGTATCTCTGTATTATATTTTATTGGAAAAACATTCAAGACAAATGTGTCCAAGTTTCAATTATGAGAAGTTATTATTTCTTTTTCCAATTATATGAAGTGTGAATTTTAATTTTTAAGGCTTGCTATCTTTTTCTTGTGCTACTTGAATCAGATTTTGATGCATACATTTTTTCTCTTGCAAAATTATGGACTCCATTATTAGGAAATTCATTCTACGTTAGATCTTTTTTGTACATTAGAGAATACCACTTGAATATCTACAAGGTAACAAGTTTCGAGAAGCAGCAGAAAATTATATTAGGCCTTTCCTAACTAAGGTATAGACGATTTCTTTTTATATGACATTAGCCCAATTTAGTAGTTCCAAAACTGAAATGTTCTTTTTGGTGTTTATAGGGAGTTCCATCTCTATTCTCTGATATTTCTTCTTTGTACAATCACCCTGGGAAGGTTAGTTATAGACTTATTTCTTTTATTTTTAATAGATATTTTAATTAAATGTTATTGATATATGGTGGTCAATAAATATGTTTTTTATTTCTTTTACTTTTAATAGGTATTTTTCTATTCATTTTGCTATCTTGTATCTATGTTTAGAGGCCAAAATTTCTGCATCTTTATTCAAAGTATGAAAAAATGCTGTAAAGAAGTGAAACTCTTCAAAAACTCTATGTTTTATGGGCTACCACTTAGTAGAAAAGTTTCAAAGACAAACTCATGCATGAGCAATCTAAAGGATTACGTTGCAAAAAAAAAAAGTTTACTCATGCATGAGCAATCTAAAGACGAGGTGGTCTCGGATTAGGAGGGTTGTATTGTATCATCACCCCTCGACCATTTCTTGGAGCGAGAGACAGAGCAATGTCACGAAGGGTAGTGTAAATTACATTCATACAATCAACACTTCTTTGTTGTTAATTGCAGAAGCATTGGGTAGACCAATAGAAGAACCTATCTATTCTAGAAGTCATTGCCGCATTATTACGTTTAGCTAACTTCTCCAGGTCCTCTATCATCTTCTTGAGATTCTTCACCTCCTTCTCTAGATAAGCGATTTTGTCTTCTGACGTATGGCCCTTGCTAATCTCCTCAGCTTCCTCATTCTTCTTCATCGTCTTCTTCTTTTGATTCTTTTGAGATCCCTCAAAAGGTCTTTTGCCTTTGTCCTTGCCTAGACTCAAGTTTAAGTCGAGCTATTCTTCCTTAGCCTTCACTGTGAGATCAATGTACTTCTTTGTGGCCATGATTTGGAAAACTAAGAAATTTTAGTAGGAGTATGAGGAGAGAGGAATGCTAGGAAGTTGTAGGCTCAGAGATAATTACTCTTTGTGATGTGGTAACTGAGAACACTGGGACAATTTTTATAAAGAAAAATTAGGACTTAGAGACAAAGAAGATATCTCTTCGCCGCACCCCTACACACTTAACCTATAGATTTCTACAGGCTGGAAGCTAGAGGTCTAGGGTAAGCATGCATATCAATAGCGCGTCATTAGTCAAAATTTTGAGAAAAGTCAAGATTAGCCGAAAATTTTTTTGACGAAATCTTTGACTTATGTTAATTGCATTAAATTTTATTTACTATTTACTTTCATGTCCGAAATTAATCGCTGACATTGTGACATATAACATCTGTAAACCTCTTAAGGAGTGGCGTATAGGTTGTGGTAACTGTAGTTTGAGGGGTTTTGTGTTGCCTATAAATCTTGTATGCCGTTATCTCATTCACCACACCAAGAAAACCTCCTTCTTTCATTACATATCTATTCCTCAATCTTCATTCTTTTCTCGTTTAAACTTATTTTTGAGATGGCCGACAATAAATCTTTTAACTTGAATTTTGAGACTGGCAACGTAAAGCTTGATTTAAATTTAAGTCTCTGAAACAACAAAGGGAAGAGGCCTATGAATAGGTCATCAAAAATAAAGAAGAGAAAGAGGGATGTAATAGAGTTAGAGGATGACAGCACTGCGACATCCTCAGAAAACAAGCTTGCATTCCTAGAGCGTAAGATAGAAAACCTGGAGCATAAGATAGAGAGCCTGTAATACAAGACAGAGGACCAGAAGTGGCTAATAAATCGTCTCTTTGAAGACCAAGAGAAACTAATAAACCGTCGTTTCGGGGAACTAGCTAATCGTGTTGATAGACATTCGATGTTTGCAACTCAAAATTTTCGTGACCAACAAGCGAGGTCAATTAACTGTATGAACGGAGTGACTTCTGCTCTTCCCAAAATTTCTCAGGCCTTTCCTCCAGAAACCCTTTCTAGACTGCAACAATTAGCTTCCTCTTTAAGGTCTGAAACACTTTCCTCTTCTAGACCTACAACACCTTCTTCGTCTCAGAAGCCTCATCGCTTTTAGTCTATCTTTTCTTTGCTTGTATGTGATGATTTAGTTTAATTTAAGTTTCGATTGATAAAAATTGTCTGTTTTTGTATCATCAGTAACAAAATTTAAATCAAATTTTGTGAGTTTTGGATGACCAAATCAATTCCTAAAATCATGAAAATTTTGTGAAGAGATTCTTTTTATTGTGATAATCTGATCTGGAAAGTATCAAGTTCATTAAAATTATTTTGGTTAGTCAAATAAATGTGGGAACACCACTTTATTCAGTGCAGGGGAAATTTAAATAAGTGTGAATTTTGAATTTTACGCAATAACTAAATGAGCTTATTTTGACTTGAAAACTATTTATGTATTGTGAATTATACTCTTATGAATATATCTCACTCTCTATGATATTCATGTCACGAGAGATATTTATAAAGTATCTTTCTTTGACAATAAGGTTTCGAAGATGATTGTTTAAAAGTTGGTATTGTGGAATACAAGAATTTTTCCTATTGGAGTATAACTGATGGCATGAGAATGTATTTCAACAAAAAGTGTTGTATATATCATGTTTTTATTTTATTTACAGAAGAAGTTTGAAAATAAAATGAAAGAGTCCGAAAGTGGCTTATCAAATATTGAAGCTGACAATGATGGCGAAATTGAGAAGAATGATGATACAAATGAGCGAGAGTTGTTTGTTTGGACCAAAGTTGTGGGTGGTCCAATAAAAGAAAGGATTTATGATCTTGGATCAGAGGCTTCTTCTAGTCATTATGGCGGATTACAATCTTCAACACAAGCACCTACAATGAATCAAGATAACTCAGAACAGTTGGAGATGATGCGTCAAGAAGTTCTAAGGGAGAGACAACAAAGGGAGAAATTGGAAGGTATAGTACACAACCTTTAAACAATGGTGCAACAATTATTGGCTCATTCTGGATTGCCTCTGCCCACAGAATCAACTAAGAATCTATCTGCGGGTTCAAATACACTAAACAAAGACACTTGACTAGTTGTAGTTGGAAATATGACAATTTGCTTTTATTTTTTGGAGTATATGATATGTGATAGCCTAAGGTTTTTTGTTTAACTTTTGTTATTTTTATATATATGACATATGGACCCAAAAATATAGATTTTGATGTACACATATCATTGTTGAATTTTGACTTTTATTGAAGGACTTCATAAAATTTCTAGTAATTTTGAGTTTAATCTTGTTATTTTGGTTGTATGTATACATAATTGTATTTTAGATATAATTTGAAGTAAACAAAAAAGGTTAATAAAAATTGTAATAAAAAAATGAGAAAAATATGACCAAACAGTGATATAGCTAAATTTATCAAATTAGTGACGGATCATCCGTCACTAAAAATATGACCCAATAGTGATATAGCTAAATTTATCATATTAGTGATGGATGATCAGTCACTAATTTAGTGACGACAGCATCGGTCACTAATTTAGCTACGGCACCATCCGTCACTATTTTTTCAAAAAATAGTGACGGACTAACCATCACTATTTCTCAAAATTTAGTGACGGCAGCGTCGTTCACTAATTTAGTGACGGCACCATCTGTCACTAACTCTTGAGCAATTAGTGATGGAGGCAAATAAATTAGTGACAGACTGTCCGTCAGTAAATCCTTAGTGACAGATTATTTTTTCCATCACTTTTGCATTTCTGACGCACTTTTTTGCGTCAAAATTACTGATGGAAAATCCATCACTAAACTCTGTTTTAGTGACGGAAATTAGTGATTAGCAACGGATTTTTCCATCACTAATTCTTGTTTTTCTAGTAGTGTTAAGATATCACTTTAAGAAGCCCAATAAGGGAATGAAGCCTACTAAGGGAATTAGGGCTTTAGGGTGTGTGGTTACATCTATCACATTAAATATGATAGTGAGTGTCACATGCCAACGACTACTCTATCTCAATTGTTGAGTAATTATTTTAGAAACATTCTTATTTTCTTCTCCTTCAACTAAGAGGATCTTCTCCATAGCCTCTCCGTGCTTGCTAGCACAAGAATGAGAAGAAACCCTGTTACCTTAAGATGTTTTTCTTTTGTGTCATTTCATGTGGATTACCATTAGAGGTATTTTACTTTGGATACTTGCTTTAGCTTGGAGAGATTGATGCGCTAATATAGTTTTTCATGATTAATGTAATGGTAATATAGTTTGATCCATTGGTGAATGGGTTTTAGATATAATTTTTAAATTCCATTGCATTGTATTCATCAAAAGGGTTTCTTAAAAGAAAATTATTTTGATCCAAAAACCCTAATTTTCTCTCTCAAGAAGATGTTTGGCGTGAAAATAATAATTAATAAAAAAATTTGAATTTAATTTAGGTTAAATAAATTTTGATTGATTTATATCTAGATTAATTTCCTAATATGATTTAGGAAATAAGGTAATTAGATTAATTAATTCAAGATATAATTATTTTCCTAATTTGATTAGGAAATAAATTAAACATGATTCTTAATCAATATAAGATCAATTAATTTGATAGTCAAGTAAATTGATTGGTTTGATCAAGATTAGTTTCCTAATATGATTTACAAAATAATTTAATTAATTGATTAAATTATATCTTGATTGATTTCCTAATATGATTTAGGAAATAATTTAATTAATTGATTAGATTATATCTTGATTGATTTTCTAATATGATTTAGGAAATAATTTAATTAATTAATTAGATTGTATCTTGATTGATTTCCTAATATGATTTAGGAAATAAATAAATTAATTGATTATTTTAAATCTCAATTATTTTATTATTTTAAATTACGAAACAATTTTTTTAAAAAATTAACTAGAATCTTTATTACTTTCCTAATTTAAATAAGGAAAGAAATCAATTTGGATTTAAATTAGGATCTATTTATTTTGCCTAATTAGATTAGGAAACTAGAATTAAAGGACATTTAATTCTAAACAATGAAACAAGCAATTTTAATTGAGATTAAAATAAAAGTAGAAATAATTCATGTGATGAAAATTATTCTAACGCCATGCAGACCTTAAATGCCGACTTCCGTTATACATTTATTTTAATAGACAATGCATGATAACATGTATGTATGACATGATGGCTGGTTATGGACTTTTACCAAATATGAATTGTTCATGCATGTTTTTTAAAAATTATGGTTTTGGTAAATAGGGTCTGTGTATCCTACCTCTTTCTATTTCTCTGTTATACTTCTCTTCTCACCTAACTCCCCTTAAATGTAACTTGAGGTTTCTCATTAAACAATGTAATTAGATTACATAGGGTTAGTATAGGAACGAGACGCAAGAAAGAAACTGTGGAGATGGAGCCGAGGCCATATGAAGAGTAGAAATAGAATTTCTATGTCATCAATGTAAAATCATGCATATACCTAGGTTTGACCTAGTTATCTCTTTTGACTCAAAGAGTTGACTATAGATAAGTCCATAACCACACCTTATAATTTACTGTCTATATATGTGTAATGTGATCACACATATGATGTATGTCTAATTTAAAATCTGATGAGACTAATTAAGAAAACCCTCAAATAATGTTAAAGCTAAAGTCTTTCATTAATATGGGGCGAACCAGAGATCTTCTTAATGCTTAGGTTGCTGGACTCTCTCCAAGCCTGGCTTTAAGTTGAACAAGTTCAAACTATTGAGATATGATCTCATAATTAATGGGCCAGCTTTAACTAGAAGCATTGATTTTTGGACTCTCTCCAAGGTCAGTGTGGACAAAGACTACGTTGGGCTATATATATATATGATGTATATGAGTCAAGAGTTGACAAGCCCAATGATTAGTGCATACATCAATAGTTGATAACACTACTCAATGGTTGCATACGCGATGCAATTGGTATGAGATACCAACCATTTGATCCAAGATGGCTTGTTGGACTCTCTCTAAGGTCATTCAAGGTGAGTTTTGGACATCGAACCCACTCATAGAACTTCCAGCGGGTTCTCTCGAATTCAAAGTGAGGGCTTTTGGATTTGAAATAAAATAATGGGAATAATAATGCTTTATATTAAAACGGTATATCATGCATTTATGTACATATTTTAACATGCTTATTTTTTTTACATCTAGGTTGATAGAATCATGAAATCTACCATGAATATAAGATCTATTCTCAAGTCAAATAAGTTGACTGGGGTATATTTCTTGGACTGACTAAGAAACTTCAGAATCATTCTCACGGCTGAATGCATAGCCTATGTTCTTGATGAGGCACTCTCTGAACCCCCTACTGATAACGCTAATGAAGACCAAGTGTTGGCCTATAAGAAGCGCATAGGTGATGATGAGCTAGCAATATGTATCATGTTGGCCTCTATGACACCCAAGCTTCAGAAACAGCATAAGGCCATGGGCGCAAGCACTATGATCTATCATTTGAATGAGCTATTTGATGAGTAAGCAAGAACCAAAAAGTTCGATGTTTCATATTTGTTTTTTCGTTCTAAGATGCAAGAAGGGGCATCTGTGGTGCAATACGCACTTAAGATGAATGGATACATTGAGGGGTTAGCAGTGCTAGGTTTCATGATGGATCATGAATTAAGTGTTGACTTAATTCTCCAGAGTTTACCTGATAATTATGCATTGTTCGTAATGAACTATCAGATGAATCAAATCTCATCGACTATACTGGAGTTGATCAACCTATTCAAGGCAATTGAACCTTTTATCAAGAAAGAAAAGAAGACTATGATGCTGATGGATTCTTCTAAGATTAAAGGAAAATATTCCAAGAAGAAGAAATCCATTAAGGCCAAGGGAGGTATCAAGAAAAAGCAAGCCAAGAAGGTAGAGAAAGTTGAACCTAAAGGGACTTGCTTCCATTGTGTCAAAGAGGGCCATTGGAAGAGGAACTACAAGATCTATCTGAAGTCCTTGAAGATGAAAAAGGCATTCGATACTGAAACAACTTCATGTATTTTTGTTATTGAGATAAATATTGTTTCTAGTAAAACTTAGGTATTAGATACCAGTTGTGTCTCACACATATGTATTGATATGTAGGGCTTAAAGAATAGTAGATAATTGACCAGAGGAGAGGTGAACCTACAAGTCAAAAATTGTGCAAGAGTTACTGTATTAGCTATAGGAACTTATTTATTGCTTTTACCTAGTGGTTTAATTTTAGAATTAGACAACTGTTATTTCATTCTATCCTTGATTAAAAACATTGTTTCAATTTTGAGTTTGAATAAAAAGGGTTTTCATTTAACATTTAGTAACAACTATTGTCATATAATGTTAGATGACATTCTTTATGGCATTGGAATGTTATGCAATGGGATTTATGTATTAGATACATCTAACCTGATTCTTAACATCGAAAAGGGCAATCTTAAATGCCCAAAACAAGATAATCAATTAACCTTATATTTATGGCATTGTCGTCTACGTCATATAAGTGAAAAATGCATGTGTAAGTTACACAAAAAAGGTATCTTAGATCATTTGATTATAAATTATATCACCTTTTAGTGGAAAGGGTAAACGTGCAACTGATTTATTGGGTCTAATACATACCAATGTATGTGAACCAATGTCAATGCATGCTAGGAGTGGTTATGTCTACTTTGTTACCTTTATCAATGACTATTCTAGATATGGATATGTGTATCTAATGAGATACAAATCTAAGGCCTTTAAAAAAGTTCAAAGAATTCATAAATGAAGTAGAGAAACAACTTGGTAAAAGTATTAAGATACTAAGATATGATCGAGGCGGTGAATACTTAAACCAAGCATTTTAGGATTATCTTAGGGACAATGAGATATTGTCCCAGTGTACTCCACCTTACATACCACAACATGATGGTGTGGCTGAAAGGAGAAACCCAACCTTGTTAGACATGGTTAGGTCTATGATGAGTTATGCAGAGCTCTCTAAATCCTTTTGGGGCTATGCACTTAAGACTGCTATTCATATCCTGAATAGAGTCCAACCAAGGTAGTTGACGTTACTTCATTTGAAAAATGGTAGTAAAAGAAACCTATCTTATTCTACTTGAAGATATGGGGTTAAGCGAATAATGTCAGATAAACTTGAGGCAAAATCTGACAGATGTTTGTTTGTGGGATACCCTAAGGAAACAAGGGGATATAAATTCTACCACACTTTGGAACAAATGGTGTTTGCTTCAAGACATGCTGTCTTCCTCAAGAAAGAGTTTCTTTTAATGGAAAACAGTAGGAGCATGATTGAACTAGAGGAAGTCCAAGATACTTAAGTAGATATAGAAGAACTGCATGCTCAAGAGCTGATAGATACAGAACATCTACCAGCTCAAAAGCCAGAGCCATTCACTCATTCTAGAAGAGTAACGGCCAAATCTTTTATACAAGCATAAATACTTCGTAAGTCTAGTAGGGAAAATAAGGCTCTTGAAAGATAGGGATTTCTCATAAGTAAACCCAACCATGTACTACTTGTAGAAGATAAGGAACCTATGACCTACGAAGAAGTTCTAAAGAGTTCAGAATCTGATAAATGGCTCAACGCCATGAAATCAGAAATGGAACCTATGTACGACAACCAAGTATGAACTTTGGTTGATCCACCTAAGGGGATTAAGCCCATTGGGTATAAATGGATTTTCAACAAGAAAACCAACATGGAAGGTAATGTTGTAAACTATAAAGCAAGGTTGGTTGTAAAGGGATATCGTCAAAAACAAGGTGTTGATTATGACGAAACCTTTCCACTGGTAGCCATGTTTAAATCCATATTATACTCTTGGTCATAGCAACTCATTATGATTATGAGATATAGCAAATGGATATGAAAATAACTTTCCTCAACGGAAACCTAACTGAGGATGTATATATGATACAACCCGAAGGATTCACATCTAAAGATAGCAACAAAGTATGCAAGCTTTAGAGATCCATTTATGGATTGAAGCAAGCATCCAGGAGTTGAAACATTCGATTTGATGAGACAATAAAAAAGTTTGATTTCTTACAAAATCCGAATAAGCCTTGTGTGTACAAGAAGGTTAGTGGGAATGCAGTCATATTCCTTGTGTTATATGTAGATGACATACTACTTATAGGAAACGACGTTTTCGTCTTTCAATCTATGAAGATTTGGCTTTCCAAGAATTTCTCCATAAAAGACCTTGGAGAAGCAACCTACATATTGGGGATATGGATCTATAGAGATAGATCTAAGAGGTTGCTTGGTCTTTCGTAGTCCATATACATAGATAAGATACTAAAGAGATTTAGCATGGAAGAGTCCAATGGAGGATTTATTCCCATGACACATAGGATTACACTTTCAAAGTCTATGTGTCCGAAGACAAAGATGAAAGAACTCGCGTGAGTTTAATTCCTTACGCCTCAGCCCTAGGATCAATCATGTATGCTATGTTATGTACTAGACCCAATGTATCATATGCTTTGAGTGTCACCAGCAGATATTAGTCTAACCCTAGTGAGGGTCATTGGGCGGCTGTTAAGAATATCCTTAAGTACTTAAGAAGGACAAAACATTTATTCTTAATATATGGAGAAAGAGATCTCAAGATAAGTGGGTATACAGATGCCAGCTTCCAAACCCACAAGGATGATTCAAGATCCCAGTCAGGTTACATATTCATATTAAATAGAGGTGCAATTAGTTGGAAAAGTTCCAAGCAACAAATGACTGTAGATTCTACCACCAAACCAAAATACATTTCGGCTTCTGAGGTAGCAAAAGAAGCGGTTTGGATTAAGAAGTTCATCACTGAACTAGGAATGGTTCCTAGCATTGTTGGTGCAATACCAGTCTATTACGACAATAATGGAGCCGTTTCACTAGCAAAGGAACTACGGTCTCATCAGAGATCAAAGCACGTCCTCTGACATCACCCCTTGATTAAGGAAATCATTGGTGGAAACATTGTGAAAATAGAGAGAGTTCCCACTTATAGGAATCTAGCTGATCCGCTAACTAAGCCACTACTCTAGTCTAAGTTTGAGACACACACATGCCTATGGTATCTACCTATGGTATTAGATACAGAGGTGATTAGCTTTAGTGCAAATGGGAGATTGTTAGAAAGGTACTCTAAAGACAATCACTTTTAGCATCAGATGTATAAACTCAGTCATTGATCCAAAGAGGTTTTCTTCGTTATTTATATTCAGATTCATAAACTCAAGATTAGATCATAAAATAAATAATGAAGTATATGACACAAAACATAATATGATGGAAATTATGATGACAATCATAATGTGAGATTCTTATCATGTGTTGTTATGTATGTATCTAAACTATGCCTAGTCATAGGATCACCTAAGACTGGAAATTAGTGATTCGGATAGATTAGTATGTGTTATGCTTCTTGATTTAATCAAGCAGCTATCGTCATAAGTTGTAAGCATGAGATGTTTTGAGTGAACATGTAAATGTTTGTTAATGGTAACAAGTACATTGGATGACCTACATGAGATATCAGATGGATACCTATTCAAATGTCAGTAATAGGTCTCATAACAATTAACAGTGCAAGTATCCTTGGATTTGTGGAACTCAAGTTATCTTGGATATGGATCCTATGCTTTAACTCTATTCTTTGTTACCCACCATGGGTCACTCTTAGGGTGGTGATTGGGCACATGATGAAGTATTCGAAGATATTTGATAGCTAATAGAGAATTCAACATTCCTAATAAAAGGAAGTATACCCATGGCCACTTGTCAGAATAATCACTAAGAAGTCTTTGGCCAAAGCAGACTTGTCATGAAGATGATCTTCAGTGACATAGTTTATAGTGATTGATCCATAGGACAAGGAACTGACTGATTGAGCTCACTACAAGAAAATTGACTTTCAGTAATGACTTTTTAGCAATGACTTTTAAAGTCGACATCAAAAGTTGACTTTTGGTGGCGACTAAATAAGTCGCCTTTAAAAGTTGAGTTTTGGTGACGACTATTAGAGTTACCACTAAAAGTCACACTTTCGGTGGTGACTTTTTAGAGTCGCCACCAAAAGTCAAATTTTTTAAATAAAATTAAAAAAATTATACTTTTGGTGGTGACTCAAAAGTTCAATTTAAAAAAAAAAATTAAGGAAATTCAGATTTTTTTAAAAAAATTAAAAAATTAGACTTCACCAAAAGTTAATTTAAAAAATAAAAAATATTTAAATTTTTAAAAAATATAAAAATAAACTTTTAGTCGCCACCAAAAATTAATTTAAAAAATAAATAAATAATATTTAAATTTTTTAAAAATAAAAAATAGACTTTTTGGTGGCGACTCCCAGAGTCGCCACTAAAAGTTGATTTAAAAAAAATTAAATTTTTTAAAAATAAAATTTAAAACAATCAGACTTTTGGTGGTGATTCTCATAGTCGCCACCAAAAGTCAATTTTTTTTAAAAGTTTGATTTTTTAAATTAAATTAAAAAAATAAAAAAGTCAGAGTTTTTAAAATAAAATAAAAAATTAAAAGTCATTTTTTATTTAAAAATTTTGATTTTTTGATTTTTCTTAATTTTATTTAAAAGAAATTCAATTTTTTTTATTTTTTTTAAAAATCAGATTATCGGTGATGACTTAAGTCTGTTTTTTTAACTGAAATCAATTTTTTTAATGAAATTAGCTGAAGTCGAACTCTTTGTGATGACTCCAATAGTAATAATATATTTGCTTTTTGTTAAGTTTAATATTGTTTTATTTTTGTTTTGTAATATTTTGACCTAAAATAATTTAAACAGATTATATATATAATATATTATATATATATATACACAAATATTTTGCACTTACATAACACAAATGAAGCGGTGGCAGAATAGCAAGACACACACAGTTACAAGCAAGGGACCCAGGTTTGAATCTCAGGTATGCATATGTTTGGTTTAATTTCAAATGAAATTGAATATTGCACACACAAAAATCGAGTTAGCTCGAGATAGCGAGTTATTAGATCGGCCAAGACCCGCACGAGTTGAATAGATCTCGGGTCGACTCGCCGGGCTAATCCATATCTAAAAAGATGGCGAGTGACTTTTGGTGGTGACTTTAGTCATCACCAAAAGTCACTTTTTTTCACGAATTTTTTTTTTTTGCAATAAAGATGACTTTTGGTGGTGACTATAGTCGTCACTAAAGGTGACTTTTGGTGGTGACTTTTGAGAGTCGCCACCAAAGATAATCAGCCACGGACTTACGCCAATAACTGTAGTCACCACTAAAAGTCGCCACCAAAGACTTTCAGTGGTAACTTTTAGACTTTTGGTGACGACTAAAGCCTTTTTTTTTTGTAGTGTTAAAGGGGGCTTCTCTACCTGGAAGACATGCTTCTGATTTATTTATGATAGCCCAAGAAGTGATGCACTCAATGCATAACTCAAATAAAAAAAATGGATGGTTTATCTGCGAAATAGATATCACAAAAGCTTTCAATTCAATCTCCTAGCCCTTCATTAAAAAAATTCTCAATATTACTAACTTTAATTCAAAAAATAAAAATCTTATTATTTCTTGTCCAAAAAATGTAACATATATCCTTATTATAAATGGCAGGAAAATTAATGAATTTTGTCCCGCAAGGAGACCCCCACTCTCTTTACATCTTCTTATTAGCAATGGAGTTCCTCTTTATCTTGATCAACGATAAAGTTTTGAAAAAAGAATGGACCCCCTTTAAATTCCCAAAAAACCCTCTGCCCCTTTCTCACCTACGTTTCGCAGATGACATTTTACTTTTTGAAAAAGCAACTCAGAAAAATATAATAACCATACATGATGTCCTGAAAACTTTTTGTGCTCTTAGGGGACTTGACATTAATATGGCGAAATAAAAAATTTAGACCTCTAAAAATGTCTCGGATCAGGTGAAAAGCTTTCTAAATTATAACATCAACATTAGAACCTCAAATAATTTAGGATCTTACCAATTGGATATCTTCTAAAACACTCTTATAAAACAGGAGATTTTAACTTCATTATTCATAAAATAGATAAAAAAACTTCAAGGTTGGAAAAAGAACCTTCTTTCAAAAACAACAAGAATTGACCTCATTAAATCTACCGTCACTAATATTTCTAACCACTATATGAAACCTTTCATTACCCCTTCAAAATTTCTTAAAAAGAATGGATAAAAAAACAAGGGACTTTTACTGGGGTAATACTGAAAATTCTAAGAAAATTCATACTTTAAATTGGAAAGACATCACGAAACCTAAAAGCTTAGGAGGCCTGGGAATTAAAAATTTTGAAATCCAAACCAAAAGTTCAATTTTGGATCAACTCTGGAAGTTCAAAAACAAAGCCCCAACAATATTTATTCTACTATCCTTACTCACAAATATGGATATCTTTTTACCAAGAATAAGTTCACTAGATCCCTCACAGCAAAAAAATTTACCAAACCGATCCCTCTTTATAAATCCTTAACTAGAAAAATCATCAATGATGGTGTTAATTGTCACCCCCGCGAAATCCACTTTCTATGGCAAGCTTTTTGATTGATTCTTCCTACAAAAATTAAATTCTTTAGAACTAATTGCATACCTAACAACATCTGCCCCCTTTGCAACCTCCTACTTGAATCTCATAGCCACGCCCTTGGAGACTGCCCCTCTGTCCAACCTATCTGGAATAGCCTCAACCCTCCTCAAAACTTTTTTAATATGCCTTATAAAAAATGGATCAAATATAATCCAACTTGTCTAAACCATCAATTAAATTTCATTCTATGGAACCTTACCTTCCTTTATGGAATTAAAATCATAGGGCAAAAAAGAAATTACTATATATTCCAAAGCCATAAGCCCTTTCCTCTGGTCAAAAATTTAATTCTAAGGAATTCTATAGAATTCTGGACCAATCTCCCTATAGCTACCTCCTCTCCTAATCCGGTGATCTGTAACAAAGACTCTTATTGGAAAAAACCTCTACAGGGCTGGCATAAACTCAACTCAGATGGCTCAGCAAAGAATAAATCATTGTACCTGGAGGGGTTATCAGAAATCATGATGGTGAATGGACCTTGGGTTATATGAAACTGATTGGAATTGGCACTCCTATACAAGCAGAAGCATAGGCTATGCTCATTGGAATCAATACTACTATATGCCTCAAAATTCCAAGACTAGAAATTGAAATTGATGGTCAAATTTTATATGATCTCTTACAAAAAACTGATATTAGTGAACACCCTTTGTCTGTATTTATTGAAAACTACAGGTACTATTTGTCAAGTTTAGAGAACTTCAGAATCACTAGAATCGGTAGAAATCAGAACTCTTGTGCAAATACCATGGCAAAGTATGCTAGGAGGATGAAGGCTAATCACAAAACTTTTGCACAGCCTCCACCTTTTATTACGAAGGATTACCTAAAAGATCTTCAGCATCTCTAAAGTCCTTTTATTCTTCTTTTCCGTCTTTATTTTTTCTGTTCTTGTTATTTCTTCTTGTTTTTGGATTGTATTTTCTAGCTTAACTTTGTGAACGATGTTCCCTCCCTTTCTGTAATTTAATCTTCCTTTTCTACCAAAATATATATATATATAAGCTACAAGCTAGCTGGTTGTGTTGGCTAGATGACTGTACCAGTAAAATGCAATGAAAAACTTAACTCTTTTAACAAATTGGCTGGCTGCTTCTTCTTTGAATCATCACTTTCTTCTCCTCTATGACTCTGTTATACTCTGCTTCTGGTGTTCTACTAATATTTCACTGTTATTCTGAATGTTATCACACTCTCAATGAAAGCACAAAATTTGTAATAAACAAATAACTGACCTGTAGCAGTGATAAGAAATATATGTTTAATCACTTGGTTTCATTACTACTTATTCGTGTGCTGATCATCTGCAGTTATGATTGATACCTAGAATTATAACATTGTTTTAATTTCCTTGAGAGATATCTAAAATAAGATCATTTCTGGCAAGATATATTAATTTGAACAAAATTAATTGTTTGTTGGTGTTCTTTTCATTTTTTCCCTTTTCATTTCTCGGTATCTTGTAAGGTGTACCAATTCTTATAGGAAACGATTTAGGTGCAGCTTCTGTGGTAATGATTCACTGAAAAACATATCAACACGCTATGGTGGGGCTGCTGGCACATAAGAGAGCAAGAAAAAAAATTTGTGGCAATGACAAGGACAATGAAATGTAGCCTTAATTTAAATATGGAGAAGTTTTAAGAGTACTGTAGCCTTAATTTTGCCCTTTGTATATTCAAAGACAATGAAATGTCTGGTTAACATTTTCATATCTCTATTTATTGTAGGGCTTAATCTGGCATGGTGAATTTTGATTAGGGTGGGAAAGTAAAAACATTCATGAAAATTTTATTATGCATTGTTGAAAGAGTTCGTATCATATATTTATACTTGTTAGAGTTGTCTTACATTTTTATTTTTTAAATTATACTATTAGAATATGTTATTCATAATTATCGAAATCGCATTTCAAATTCTAAATCACTAAGTCAAATTATGAATCATGATTCGTAAATCATATCAAATCACAAGACTCATAAATATACTAAAAAATATCATTGATATGTTTTATAACATAAATAAGATACTTAATTTCATAAATTTAAACCATAAATAAGTCATAAGCAAGCTTCATACATACAAAAAGTGGGTAATTTTTCATATTTCATAATAAGTCAATTAATCAAATGACTCACCATAAATTGTAGGGCAAAACAGAAAAAATTTTGAGTGTAAAGTTTACTTTTGAATTTTGATTTTAAATAGATATTATTCCTTATTTGAGGCTGATTGAAAATCTCCCATTGGCTCTCCATATATCGATCAACACTTACTCTGGAAGCTTTATATCACAATACAGAGCAACTTTCTGCCTCTTAGCTTATTTTGTGCTGGATCCTCAAACATACAGAATGATCTTATAAAGCTTTTGCCATTTATATGCTAGAAGGCCATGTCTATGTTGGTTTGACTCAAAAAAAAAAAAATGATAAAAGATTCTTTTTGGAGTTGTGTCGCATTGGGTCGCAAAGAACCCAACATTGTGATCCAACTGGAAGACATCAAATGCCATGAAAATATTCAACCATTCTTCTCTTCTATTATCGATATTATTGTTGGAACCAGATTCACCTCATGATGTAAGATAGTTTAGAAGATGTTCACATCTTTTAAATCAACAACCCCCTATGCAAATGGAAAATGAACAAGGCCTCTTTATCCTTGGATTTCTTCAGCCTATCCAAGCATTTTTAGGATGTATGTCAACTCCTGGCCTAGGATTTCACTCCTTAACTATCACTTTATGTACATTGAGTAATATTAGATTTTAAATTATAATTATTTAGAAATCACAAACATTCCATTTTCCTTTGAAAAGAATTGACTGAGTTCTTATAATTCAAATTTAATTGTAGCACATAAAATTGCTAGAATGTAATTCTAAAAAATATTGTTAAAATTATATAGTTTGCTCAAAACAATTTTAAAATATTTCACAATATCGCATCTTTATATTTGGTTATGACACAACATTCATAGGAATCATAGACAAATTTTTAAAAATAGCCTAAACTATCCTTTGCTAAGAAATCATTTTTCCTTATGACTCAATTTCTTAATTAAAAAATGTAATGAAAATAGCTGCGGTGCAATGATGCTAGCGGTGTTGATGATTTTTATAGTAATTAATGGTAAGTAATTAGCTTATCTTCTATTAAACAAAACATTCCTATGACAAAACATTTAGACCCCTCTAGTTGGGTGGGGATGAAAAGATAAAATTTGTTATTATTGTATGTTTGGAAATATATTATCTAGTTATATATCATAGAAAAACATTTCAAATGGCACATTTTTAATTATAATAGAATATTTCACTTACCATAATCATCCGGATAGTGAAAAAATAACTTATCCAAGATCCAAAGAAATAAGCCCATAAATTAATACAACCTTTATATTATTTCATCATACTATATTACTATTAGGATACAAGTTCAACTTTAGGAAAAGTAATTTATTCATACTACCGCAAATAGATGCTTAACAAAGAGGAAAAAAAGGAACAATAACTATAATAAGATTTTAATAGTAGTTATTCAAACTCATGGTACATGTACCAATGTGCTCAAACTTGGCCTTGATTCTTTTCAATGACACCGCAACATTTGTCATAGAAATTTGTGTTTAAGATAAATGAGTGCAACAACTCAAGGCTAACTTGATTTAAGATAAATGAGTGCAACAACTCAAGGCTAACTTGAAAACTAATAATATATGCGATGATATATTATCAATGTTTTGATTGTCTCTTTGCAACAAATTGGGACCCAAAATTTGGACTATTACATGTGATTATTTGCTAACCTAGTCTTTCAAAGTTAGATCTTAAACAAACATGTCATATGTTGGCTTCTTCTTGTAAATATTTCGCTCAGTAGAATAATATAACTATACACTTCTTCTTTGTAAGTAAACAAGCTATTATGCTAAGTTCACTATTTCTTATGTACTATTTCTCATATCATATAATGTTAACTACTTCAAATGCCAATGCAATGGATAAGTAATTGAATCGCATATATAATGCATATTAGAACAAAAGGGAATATAAAGTAAAGATTACATATTGTAGTAAGAAATCATTACCTAGTGTGTATATATATGTGTCTTAATCAAACAATGGAAGAAGGGAGACCAACTATATATAAAGCTTCGTTTTCAGGTGATGATGATCACAAAATGATGATAGTGAAAGTAAAGCATTGGGAAACCATTCCTTTCCCTTTATTGTTGCCCCATATGATTAGCCTCTTGGCATTGAATTTATTTATTATAGCAGTTGAATTTATATATATTAATGGCATTGAATGTGTCTGTTGCTACAAAAACCTTATTGGGAAGACCTGGGCCCACTGAATAAAAAAGAATTAGAGCAGCTTGAGTGTCAACTGGACTCGTCTCTCAAGCAAGTAAGGTCCACTAAGGTAATAAAATGTTTTTTAACAGCCTGGTATGTCATGGCGATTGTGAACGAATATAAAGAAAACATTTCTGTTTCACACTCCTACAATGGTTCACAGATTTTGTTTTCTTTAGTTGAGTACATGAACCACAAGTACAAAGTTCATTACTTTAGGTATTGAATTTTTGAAAAAGAAAATGTAATTTCCAAGGTTAATGAACAATAAAAATGGAAAAAAATTAGGATAGAGCATAAATTCCAAGGTTAACTTTTGCAGTTCGGTTATGGTATGTAAATGATGGTGAGTGGTTGAAAATGAGTACCTGAGGATGTGGAGAAGTGGTGAGATGCGTGCTCTGCAAACAGTAAGGTGAAGGGGAGGTGCCCAAAACCATTACTGAGTCAAAATGGTGAAGAGGAGGGTGTTGTATGTGTACATTACTGAAGTCTTACTCTTTCATATATTTTGTGTTCTTAAAAAAAGAGATTCAACAAAAGATTGATGATTTCGCCCAAAATAATAAAAGAAGAAAAGATTAGTGAGAGATCTGATGGTAGGCATTCTTAGAGATCTGAGCAGTCATGGTGGCCTTTTTGGGCTTTTTAATATATGGGGAATATTTGAAGTCTCTCAAGTGATTTTGAATTTTCCAATATATAAAATATAAGCAAAAAATTAGCAATTTGAGAACTCTACAACCTTTGAGAACTCATTATGCGAAAATGACCGACTTAAAGATAAGTTACAAGTTGGGTGGTACATTTTCTCTGTTTACTCTGCCCCTCTACATTCAGTTTCTCCTCCAAGTGTAAAACATTGAGTAGGATAAGAGCTCAATAGATTCATTAAATAAGTTTTCGTGACTCATTATTACAATCTCCCTCTTCTAAAATATATCAATGAAAAAGTAAGGAAGAATAATAGGAAATTATTTTCCTCTTAATTGAAAAAGGAATAAGGTTGCACCATAAAGGTAAAAACATGAGAAATAACAGAAGGTAATCCTTCAATGAAACTTCATGTGGTCACCATGAATTTTACTCGTGGCTCTATTCTGTATGTGGGTTCAGAGCCAACCACTTTTTGTTGTTTGAGAAGGTAAAGAAGGAATTCTTGAGTTCGAATTGCAATGACTGTATTTATAAGATGAAATTCGGATTAGATAACACCAATAGTTTAATGTTCGGATATTGAATGATTGTTTATAAAAAAAATTATTATTTACTTATGAAGTATTTCAAATTGAGGTTGTAGAGTCTCAAATTGGGCTTCGCATAATGGGTCAACCCCCCACAATCTCAAATTGCCTCAATTCGCCATTTTCATATGTTGGCAGTTTTTGGTTAATTCTACAATCTTGTTTTATTTGATTAAAAAAATAAAAAAATAATAATTGGCTTCTAGCCTTCTACTACATGTGAGGTTTTTTCATTTAATTAAATTATATATTTATTTTACTTTAAGTAAGAGGCTTCTTCTTCTTCTTCTTCTTCTTCTTCTTCTTCTTCTTCTTCTTCTTCTTCTTCTTCTTCTTCTTCTTCTTCTTCTTCTTCTTCTTCTTCCCTCTCTCTCTCTCTAGAAGAATGAAAACGTATAAAAAATTTAAATACTAAAGTATAAAAAATATATATATTCTTAATTATAAAATTGTATATGATTAGGTTGAAATCGCACGGGCTTCTAATTTGGATGGAACATCTGATTAAGTTAAAGAAAATGCTGATAGCTAGATTAGGATTTTCTAACCCAAATGCACTATTTTATTTTTTCAAACATTTCATTTATAAGACATATATATATATATATATATATATATGTCATCTTTGTGTTCTTTATATTTTTTTTAATTCTTAATTATGATCTCTCACAAAGTGTGATAGATCAAGCTTTCTGTGAAACCTTGATCTGTCACACTGTATAAAGTATCAAAAGTGTGTTTTATATACGGATCATGTTGTGATCCCTCAGAGAGTGATGGTGTCTGACGAATCACAGCGATCGTTTTCTTTAATAATTAATAATTATTTATTTCAATTAATTATATTATATTAATTAATATTATAATAGTATATTGTATTAAATAATTTATATTATTTAGTAATTTTATTAGAGCTAAAATATTTAAATATAAAAAATTAAAGCAAATTTGAACAAAAAATCTAAAATAATATACATATGATATGAAAAAATTATAGTTGCAAAATATGGTATATAGGATTCTAGTTAAAATAGATTGTTTAACCATAAAGAAACTAATAAGTATTGTAAACAAGGTTGTGAAACTCGAGAGTTTACTTAAACTCAGAGAGAGGGTAAACTCAGAATGTAAACTCAATTTATAAACTCGTAAGAGTTTACATATATCTTTCTCTTCAATAGACTACTATATATATATATATATATGTTCTAACACAACATAACTAGAATAATAGAGAGAGTATGCTAGGTTCCTAGTTTCTAAACAAATTTTAAGAGTTATATCCATTAGGTATCAACATATTCCTTCTCATTAAAAATAAAACAATTGAGAACAATAACTAATTTACTATATACACAAACATAAAAGCCCATCTAAATGATAATTATAAATATTTAAATTAAACTTAAAAATTGTAAGTCAACTAGTAGCACCCAGAAGTCTATTACTTTTGACCATTGGTAATTTTTTTGTCATATTTTCTAAACGGTAAAATTTTTTTTAATGAAACTTATCTCAATTGAAACTAGACACAAAAAATTTTAAAACAATATATCATTTGCATAAAATAGAGTTCAAATGAGAAAGTTATGATTATTTAAAGAAAAATTGAAAATTGCAAACATTTGTTTTTTGATTGTTTAAGAGATAACTCATGATTTTGACAATTATAATTACAACATGTTTGAATACTACAATATTTTGTTATTTTGAATATTAACAAAATAACCATTGAACAGAAATATGTGATATTCTATTAAACTCAATGTATACTTTGTTTAATGGATACTATTTTAGTTAAAAATATACCATATTAGGTCACCGAAACTCAAAAAAGAGATTTTAATAGACTTATTTGAACAATATATATATATATATATATATATAACAAATGTTTTAAAATAGAAAGAAAGAGGAGTGTAATTTTGAAAAGTTACAAAGAACGGAAATATAATTTTTTATTTTTCTGTGTGTATAACAAATACGTAAAGAAAAAAAATATGAAATTATATGATTTACGGTATTTCATGTTGCACGTTCGATTCTGCCAAAAGGTTACTCTGAAGCATGGTAGAAATTTTCATTGAACCGTCAAGGCTAAACTCGAATTGATTTCTTTCTAAACCAAGTGGTCAATTTTATCCTACATGGTTTATATTAATTTAATTTTATCTTTAATTCCAACATTGCCTAATTGTTAACAAAAATTAAAGCACTGACATGACCACTTCTATTGAATATGTCAGTGCAAACTTATCTAACTATGTACACTCACGTCGAGGGCAATTTTATCGTTTTAAGAAAATATTTAATATATACATACTTAATTGGACACATTCGCTCTAATGTGTGTAATAGAGATAGTTACATCAATTTCTTATCCTAAGGTTCACGTGAGTGATAAAATAAGCACGTTTGGTACGCAGAGAAAAAGGAAAAGAGAATAGAAATGAGGTATTTTAGTGTAATTTTGCAATTATTTCAATTTAATTTTTAAAATATCAAGTGTGTCAACTTAATTTTTGAAAAATTACATTTGTTTCAATTTAGTTATTTTTGTTACTAAATTACAAAATTCACCATTTTTTATGTGTTACATTTTTTTAACTCTCCACATAACCTTTATGTATAATAAAATATTTGATAAATAAAAAGTGATACTAATTTTAATTTCAAAAAATATCTCAAGATCAAGGTGGATTACAATTGGCTCTTAAGATTAGAGACAAATAAGTTTAGTAGGCTTTGCAACTCATCTAAACTTGACCTGCAGGTTAATGGTTGTAGACTGATAAGGTTGTTGTGTTTTTAGTTTTTATATGATGACTTGGGGAATGAGTTGCTTGACCAAGAAAGTTAGATATGACAAAAATTATAATTCGTTAAATTAAGACTAAATGCACAAAATAAGGGAGCAATTTCAATAAAATCCTTTCTCTTTCATTAGTTTACAAATCAAGTCTGGTAGGCTTAACTTGTAAATTAGGTGAGATTCACGAAAAGCAAGTTTTTGTTTTTTTCTTTTTTTTTTTTGAAAAAAAGGCAACTATAGAATATAGATAAGGTTGTGTGGTCTTGTAATTAACACTTAGGCTTTCTTAAATCTTACAAATTACAACTATTTCATATCTAATTATCAGTTTTGGCTGAGATTGGGTATAGCAATAGGAACTAATCCCTCGCAAAGTAATGACCAAAGTTCCAATTTTCAATAGAATAAGTGTTCATATCAGTACCTTAAATAATATTGTCTCTAGTAACAAATACATGTAAAAATTTTTAAAAAGTAATTATGATCTATATCATGATATTGATATACTAAAAACAAATTTATTTGTAAACAGTGAATCAAAAAGTTTTAAATCTTCATTAAAAGCTAGGATGTGGAAATTGTTGATTTCCTAAAAACACAATATAAGATGGCGTAACTGATTGGAGTTCTAACGTTATATAATATATTTATCATCCTATTAAATTGTTAAAAGCATAAGAAAGATCAGTAGTAAAAAATATGCATTTTAATAAATATTTTGGTGTGACCTAAAACCTAATATTCAGAAATTCAGACCAGTTATTAAAATAGTAAAATCACTAGTTTAAGAGTTAATAGTTTGACCATTTCGAATTTGATTGTATCAGTCTATTTTTAAATATTAAAAAATAATATATATAATTAAAACTATATATATATTTATTGATTTTATAGTAATATAATAAGAATTAATTTTTATTTTTAAAAAATTTAAAACATAACAGTATAATTATAATATATATATATATATATATATATATATATTGTTTCATCAACACTTGATTACTCCATTTTAATTTTAATTTAACGTGTGGTCAGAAGCAAGTGCAACAACTACAATAGGATAGCAGACTCTTTGCAACTATTTCTTTCTCTTTCTCGGTTCCCTTTTCTCTTCTTCTCTTTTGTTATATCCATCTCTTTCACTCTTCTTCTTCTCAGATTTGCAATCAACTGATCTTTTTCTCTCCGGTCACCATCTGGATCTGTGAGCAGCCATCTCTTTTTCTTCTTCTTCTTTTGGTTAAGACAAAAGCGACCAGAGATGGCAGTTGCACGGTGGTCAATGGGATTGCTTTTTTTTTTTTTTTAAAGATTGAGCTGGTCCATCCATAAAACTATCCAATTTTATTAGTTCAAACTCGATCTGATTGGTTTTGTATCAGTTTAATCCCTCTTCAGTTTAACTATCTCTTCTGGACTAGACCTAAGGCCGACTCTCAATTTGGTCCGACTTTCAGAATAATGCTAAAAACAAAAGTAAATTTAATTGCACTCTCTTTGCGTGTAACTCTTCCAAAAGTATGCATTAAGTTTGGTAGGCTTGAGAATTGTTGATTAGGTGTGGTCCCATGAAAGCAATTCTGTTTTTTCTTGACCGGGAAAAGTGGATATCACTTCACACAAAAATTATAATTTAATAAATTAACAGTAAATCTACAAATTAGTTCTTAAAAGTTTCTTTTTTTTTTGGTTTAATCCTTGAAATTTAAGTGCTGAAATAGTTAGTTTCTATAAATTACACATTTGGTGTAAATTACTCCTTTTATAAGACTAAATTGTATATTTACTTTTCTTTGATGGAATGCCTCAATAATGATGATTAACAAGTTTGTAAATTTAGGGATTAATTAAATCGTGTAGAATTAAATGTTTAAGGACTAAACAATGTTAGCGTTATTTTTATTATATATATTTATTATTTTTTTATAATAATAAATATATACGTGGACTGATATATTAATTATTATATATGTCTATATATTTTTTAAGGCATTAATATTGAGCATTTTTCTATTCAGTTTAGTTCATATGTTAGTCCTTTTTGTATCTTAAATATTGTGAACTCTCTAATTATATCATATTTTGGTAATTATTAGGTCTAAATTAATTATAGATTTAATATGTTTTAATTCCATATTTTAACAAGCTTAATTGATTAGAGATCCATTAATCCTTGTGCTTAATTTTCAAATTTACTTAGAGAGTAAATTTCACTGACATGACACTTTTGGATGATGTGGATGACAACTTGACTCTGCCAACATGGAAGTCGATAGATGTTGACCAAGATGAGGTGGACGTGTGGGCCCCATCTAGCTGCAAAGTAATATGATTTTTTTCTGTAGAATTTTCCCAAGACAGCAACTGACCTTAATGACATTTCTGCACCAGTAAAAGGGAGTTTCTGTAGCACTATTTCCATGAATATGTTTTGCACTCTTGCTGCATCAGAATTGCATATTAGAATGTGAAAGGGACCCAAGCAGAAGTGCAAATGCGTCCTTGTCTTGGCTATATCTTAAAGAAGACTTCAGACCAGCATTTGCAATTGTTGAAGAGATTTTCTTCTTCCATTTTCTTTGTAGATTCCCCCCGTCCCCATTTTCTCTTCTGTTTTGGCCTCCTGTAAGGGTAAAAGGTATTGTAATTAGTCTTGGTTGGAAACTGGAGATGTAACCTGAGTTCTTGAGTAATATAAGATAAGTTCTTGTTCCGTATATTTCATTTTCATCTCTTTTCTTCCTTTGGTTTATAGACTTGTGTTGTTCTGGTTAGATTGCATAGATTCTTTTTCTAGTTTGTATTATCTATTTGAGGTTTATTTACTGTAATTGGTTGATGTAGTAAATGAGATGGAAATGACATGTAATTATAATTATCTTGCATGATGTTGGTTAGGTTATTGAGGTTATATTGAGTTATATTGTGGAGAAGATTTTCTTGCTTATCTCTTAGTGTAACTTAGGCTAGAGGTTTTTCTAGGCAAATTATTTGAAAACCAAATGATGGATAAAACTGAACTTAACGTTTGAATAGGCCTAGGATAGTTACAACTTCAAAGAATACCAAGGATGATTACATTCCATCTCTGTTGTTGTGTTTTGTTGTTCTGTTCTATTTTTGTCTAATGTTCTGTTTAACTTAGTGTTATGTTTTATGCTTTTAATTCTATTATCACCCGCATGGTAATTAGGCTGCAACTAGTGTAGATTAGTGTTGGAATAATTAATGAGAAAATATGAGCTGGGACGATCACTATACTACAATTTGCCTCGAATTCAATTTTGGGCGATTCGATAGTTGTAGTGGTGCAAACCAGGCATATATATTGATACTATCTTTAATTAGGTCCAATATAAAATCTTCTTTAATTTGTGTTTGGGGGCCTATTTGATATATATTTGTTTTGGTATAGAGTATTAGTGAAAATAATAAATGTATAGATAATTGACTCTAAATAGTAACAGTGATGGGGTGTTATTATAAAATGGGTCAATCTATGGGTTGAACCATAGGTAGATGGTCATGGGTAGTGGTTCTCTAGGTTATATGGGTTGGCTCACTTTTTGGACAGTGACTGTTCACTTTGTGTTTTCCATCAAAAAAAGTGAAAGTGTGCCACCTATATCTTTCTAGAAGAGCCTACCCTTTTAAAATCGATTTTGAGTTCACGATAGATCAAGGTATATGCTTTTATCATTTTTCTTCTGTGTTCTTGTTACTTGTCAAGATCTACAAATAATAAGTTCACAGATTTAAGTATTTTCGCATTTGAGTGTTCTATGAATCTTGATTGTTTGGTTTTGTTTATTCAAAATAATCCTTTCAATCAATATTAGAACCAAGTTTTGATAAGTAATAAGAACTGATTTTTGTTTGAAAATCGAATTGGGGTTCATAAATTTAATTCTTTGTGAAGAAACCTATGTTTGTAAAATTTTGATTTTATTAAAAGTAGGAAATTTTGGGGTTTCTTTGGTTTAATTCCCTAATTATGTGATAATTTTGCATCTACGTATGTAGATTTTTAAAGGAATAAATCAGATTTAGGGAAATTTGTGCAAATTGGGGATTTTTGGTATGAACCCTATAAATTGGAATTTCCTAATCAACTACAAATTTGTATTTTTTGGATGATTTTCACCAATTATTTGACTGTTTTAATCTAACCTTTGTGTTTAATTGAGTTAGTATTCATGTATTTTGGGTTGTGGGTGTGATATTGGGTGTTTTTGGACGAAGAACAATGAAGAACATTAATTTTCTACGATTTTCCTAATTGCTATGGTCGACTAATAGAGCAAGAAATCGATTGGGAGCTCATTGTGGGCTACCAGTCGACTAGCTACACTCTGCCACAGATCTCCATTTTTATCCACAATTTTTTTCAAATCACACCATTAGATTGATGTTTTCTTGTTAATAAAGTTTACTTAGTTTTAACAAGTGAATTACAAAAAAGCTTATGCATGTTGAATATCCTAAATGATTTTAGTTGGCCAGGCTTAAGTTATTTAATCATTGTATGAGTTATTTGGGTAACTTGCTTAGTATGTGTAGGTGTAAAAGAAGGCATGTGTTAAGTAAGTGTGGAAGTTCTACATTGATTAACTACATTTGTGTAGAGAATGCCACTAACTAACATTTATTCTATCCAGACTAATAGGTGGTGATGTACTAGCATATCTAAAATGATTAAAACCTTATATGAACATGTGAATTTTGTGTTATACCTTTAATTTGTTAAATAAAATTATGTTGTGTTTCACATGTTTAATATTATCCTGAGCATGTTATTGGTTGTTTTCTGTTGCAGTATTGTAATTTATGCCAAGATGAACAATATCCCTCTGCTGAATAGAACTAACTTTAAAAGATGGATGGAGCGCGTTATGATTGTGCTTAGTTTCATGGATCTTGATCATGCATTTAGGGTTGGACACCTAACAACCTTGACTAGCAGTAGTATTATTGATCAGAAGGCTATATTTGAGAAAAAGGGAACGTTGAAATCGTGTGAGTCTATAGGTTATGCAACACACTATTCTTGAATCCATTCGTGTGGGATTCAGAAGAGAAGGATACTAAGAGTTTCTTAAAAGAGATCTCTAACTGATTAGCACCAAACAAAAAGGTCTAAACTAGCACTATCTAGACTAAGCTAGTTTCAATGAGAAATAAGGATAAGGGAAACATTAGTGAGTACATCATAGAGATGTCCAACTTTGTCACGAAACTAAGGGCACTTAAGTTACAGTTGTCAGATGACATACTTGTGCTCTTGGTTTTAATTTATTGGCCTTCTCAATTTAGTCAGTTCAAGATCTCCGATAACATTCAAAAGGAAAAATGGATGCTAAATGAGCTTATTGCTTAATAATGTTGCAAGACGAGGAAAGACTTAAGCATGACAAAGTCGAGAGTGCTCACTTAGCAACCTTTTCTGGCACTAAGAATTCTTCTAATGATAAGAGGAATAAGTCTAATGAGAAGGATAATGCAATGCTTGGGACGTCTAAGTAAAAGGACAAGAAGAAACAAGGTGTGGGTATGCATTGTTTCTTCTGCAAGAAAGCTAGACATCTCAAGAAAGATTGCTCTAAGTTCACTGCATGGTTGGACAAAAAGGGTATGCATATTAGCTTTGTCAGTTCTAAAGTTAATTTGGCTTTAGTACCTAATATTTAGTGAGTAGATTCAGGTGTTACTACTCACATTAGTATTCTTTGTAGGATTGCGTAGCCAGTTGAAGGCCAATTGTTGGTGAAAGATATAGCTATGTAGGCAATAACAATCAGGCTGCTATGGAAGCTATTGGCTTGTTTAGATTATCATTAAGGAATGGCTATTATTTAGATTTACAGAACACTTTTGTTGTACCGTCTTTTAGACGAAATTTGATTTATGCTTCATGTTTGGACAAATATGGGTATTCTTGTTCATTTGGTAATGGAATTTTTAGTGTGTTCTTAAATTCTAAATTGATTGCATTTAGTTCATTGATTGATAGTCTATATTGTTTAAATTCTGTTAAAGCTGATAGTTTTAAAAATATGCATTCTGTTAATATCGGTACTAAACGTAGATTAACTTATGATAATTCTATTAGTCTATGGCATAAGCTTTTGAGGCATATCTCTAAATAGAGAATGCAAAAGCTTACGTTAGATGATATTCCACAAGTATCCAATATCGAAGATATGGATATTTGTATTGAATGCATTAAGGGCAAAATGACAAAAAGTTAAGTTAGCAAATACTACTAGAGCTAGTAAGATTCTAGAGTTGATTTAAATTGATATATATAGTCTATTCCAGCTTCTTGGAATGGACAACAGTATTTTATCAACTTTATAGATGAGTACTCTAGATAAGGGTATTTGTACTTGTTACATGAGAAATATCAGTCCTACTAAGTTTTCAAAGCTAGAGTTGAAAATCAACTAGGAAAGAAAATTAAGGTCATTAGATCTGACTGTGGAGGCAAGTTCTATGACAGATATGACGGATCATGGGAACAATATCCAGGGCCTTTTGCCAAATTTTTGGCTGATTGTGGGATTGTGCCACAATACACCATGCCGTGGACTCTAAGTCAAAATGGTATAATTGAACACTGTAATTGTACACTTAAGGACATGGTGAGAAGTGTGATAAGTCATTCTTCTCTACCATAGTCACTTTGAGGTGAGGGTCTTTAGATTGCAGTGTATATCCTTAATAGCGTACTGAGTAAAGCAGTACAGAAGATCCTATATAAGTTGTGGATAGGCAAGAAGCTTAGAGTTAGGCATTTGCATGTTTGAGTTGTCCAACTGAAGCTAGGCCGTACAAACCTAATGAGAGAAAGTTGGATTCAATGACTATGAGTTGCTACTTTGTGGGATATCCTGAGAGGTCGAAGGGTTTCAAGTTTTATGACCTTTCGACCGGGTCCTTCTTTGAGACCAAGAATGCTAAGTTTATTGAGGATGTTGGTCATAGTGGGAGTGTGATCAGCTTAAAGAAATTGTATTTGAAGAAGAATACACTAGTATTTCTACTATGGTCACGGGAATATCTAATCAGGTAATATTACCTGAGATGGTTGTACCCATGAGTGAGGAACCCATAGAAATCATAATGGATATAGAGATCACTTCTATTCAGGATCAAGAGATTCATTCTCCTAAACATGAAGAATAACAACAAGCCTCAGTGGAAGTGCCTTTGAGGAGTTCTACTATACTAGAGAGAAAAAGAGTGCTATATCAAACGACTATTTCATTCTCTTACAAGAGCACGAATTTGACAAAGGCATGCAAGATGACAGAGAGGCTATGTCATGTAGTAAATCTCAAAAGTGGATAGATGCCATGAGGGATGAGATGAAATCCATAGCTGACAACAAGATGTGGGATTTAGTAGAATTATCACATGGTGTGGACCTATTTTATGCTACTACGATTACTGAATCACCCAGAATTGAATTTGTGGCAACTTGCAGTATAGTGATCATCCTAGGTCATATTCTCTTATGGAGCCTTGCTTCTAATTGCCCAATTAATTATTCTAACACTAATCAACCCTAATTACCAACTAATTAACATGGGAGGGGGAGGGGGTGATAACAAGATTAAAAGCATAAAATGTTAATGATTTAGCAAGCGTATTAGTCGCACAAGTAATATAGTGACTTAAAGATTAAAAGTATCATTCCCTCAAGGAATAACTAGTTAACTATCTAAGAAATTTAACAGAATTAGTTAGACAAAAAATTTTGGATCGAAGATAGCTCTATCCAAGAACTGATCGAAAAAGTAAAAAGAAAGTTACAGTAAATTTTTTTAATAAGATTTTCTCAATTGACAGCAAACAAACACACATATGGTAGAAATTAATCTATTAAAAAGCCTAGAGTTATCAATCCCTTTCTTCCATCCTAGAAATTGTAACACTTCTCTCACGCACTTACAACTCTATCGGCTGCATAAGTTAATCGTAGGTTAATCTATTAACTGAAAAGAATTGTTCTGAACCTCAATTAAGATATTTAACACCTACTTGATCCCTTAAGTGATTTAAGTCTATAATAACCGACCTAGCTTTGATTAAACGAGATTAACTAATATTTCTATTAGCTAACAAGCGAAAACTCTTAAGGTTCACGCATTTGCCTTTCCTATTCAGAGTTATACTCTCACATCCCTTGCCTGAGATTGATAAAAAGGACAAGCAAATATATAGACTAATCAAATCCATATAAAGTATTAGTAAAATGAATAAGAAGAAATATGTTGATTGAATAAAAGTTGTAAATACAAAAAAGAAAGACAAAATCTATTTTGCAGTTGAGTTCATAGTAACCCTAGAAAGAAAATCTATCTACTCATGAAAAAAATGATAGAAAATAGAAATAAAGGTAGAAAAAGCCATAAATCTAAAGATGGATGATGGGTTTGAGCCCTCAAGCCTTGAAAATTAGGTTCCTCTTTCTATTTTCAGCAAAAACGGTGTATCCCACTCTCCTCTGTATTAGAATAACCTTAGGAAAATTGCTCTGCAGCTATTTAAATTATGTCTGATGTGGCAGAAAACTCGCTCTACAACTGCAGTGACATGTCTTCACCACTACAGCACAAAAAAGCAAAAGTAAAAAAATCTTCAACATGGCGCTTAGGGTTACAGCTGATGCAATCACACTGTAATGGTGGAAGGCAGATTGCAATGCTCTGCTGCTAGCGTTTGGCACTTCATTGGCAGATCTCTCTGCTTAAGCAGTGGGTTGTTGCTTTAATTCTTCTTCTTAATTCTTTGTTCCCAATGCAGTGGTCTCCTGAAATACAAGATAAAACACCAATTACCAACATAAAAATGAGGGTACATCGATAATATCACAAGGCAATAGCTTGAGGCCAAGGTTCAGATGTTAGGAAAAAGGGCACATAAATCGTGTTAATTTGGAAAATTAGCACCCCTAAACTTGAACCGTTGCTTGCCGTCAAGCAAAAGCTTCCTGATCTATTCTACGAGAATAATTTTGATCAGAATAAGTGCAACCAAGAGGATTATAGATTTGAAAATATGTGAAACAAAGCAAGCCGAGCCTCATCAAACCATTAATCGTAAGATCAAACTCAGAGTCTGTAATCTTAAAGATTCCAATGATAAGTGTTAATCGAACCACAAGGAGACTTGAATAACATATTTTCAAAAACATTAAATCTTCTTCTCTCTGAACAGTTTATAGTATTGAATTTAGAAATTCCATAACTGAATTGCTTCTTTGTTCTAAAGGGCATTGTTTTATTTTGATTCTCAAGGACTTCGCTGTTGTGTTCTCAAGGGCATGGCTTCCTTAATTTTCTTATTTCCTTTTGAAAATTTTGTATATTACTCATTTTGTGTTAATTACAGGAGCTTACCCCTTATTGAAACTTTTAGCTATCCCCTTATTGAACCTTTTTTTCACTAGCCCCATATTGAGCATTTTTTTAAAATATGATTTATGAACTATTCACAAAGAGATATGAACACCTTTTTTCTGTTATTTTGAAATGGTTGGGCCAACTCTCGTAAAAAAAATATATAAAACTTAAAGATTTGCAAACTCAAGAGGTAAATCTTATATTTTTTTTGTATGACTTGTTTGACTTGCTAAAAAATTTCCAAATTTTTAGATTTCAAAAATTTCAAAAATTCCTCTTATTACACATAGGCACTTGGACAACACAATACAAACTAGAATTTTTTTCATTGAAGGAACACACCTACCTGTTAAACCTCTCTCCCAAACCTGAATCTAATATTGTCCTCAATGGGGAAAGAATTAGCAGAGAGAAGTATGCAACAAGCTTTTCATACATAGAACATAAATATCTGACAAGGTCATTGCATCCATTCAAAAACTAATGCTTTAAATCATTATTTCAATGAAAACATCCAATAAGTGAAATTGCAGTTCAATAACTAAGCATAGTCATAAGTACAATACCATATCATAATCCACCACAGCAACATAATGTCCCAAGGAAACAAAGTTCATACCAAAACAACATCATATTCACAGCAAAGCAATAAAAACTACTAGAAACTTAACAATAACACAAACAAGAACAAAACAAAACAATTAAAACTAAGAAAGTAAGGAAACTTAGGTTGCCTCCTAAGAATGCTAAGTTTATAGTCTTCAACTAGACTTTATCGGTGCTTGTTCAAGGTGGATCTTCCAATGTTAGCCGCTTCTTAAATGCTTTTGACTGAGTAACAACCATATTTGCAATGCTAGGAGGTTTGAATTTATGAGAATCATCATGAAACTTTACATCAGCCTCTAAAACTCCTAGAACTATCCTTGTTTTTTGCCCCACATCTTTAGCATTCTCCAAACAATCTTTACATCTCATTATGGAAATACCCAGGAGATTCCTTATCAGTCATTTTCACAAAGTAGCATTCCTTTGGGTTATCAGAAGCTTTCATTACTTTGTTCATGTTAAAGGTGACCTCTTGATCATTGACCCTTATGGTTAACACACCTTTATGAACATCAATTATAATCCTTCCAGTAACTAGAAAAGGTCTTCCTAAAATGATTGGGATCTCCTTGTCTTCCTCATAATCCATGATAATAAAGTCAGCTGGAAAGATTAACTTGTCCACCTTGACAAGTACATCCTCAATGATTCCGTTCGAATAACAAAACAAATGATCTACTAGTTAAAAAGTCACTTTAGTGGGTAGAGTATTTCCCAAACCTAATTTCTTAAAAATATAGAGTGGCATCAGATTTACACTTACTCCTAGATCACACAGTGCTTTACCGATAAAATTTATCCTAATGTTGCATGGGACAAAGCTACTCAGATCTTTCATTTTGATAGGCAACTTCTTTTGGAGAATGGAGCTGCATTCTTGAGTCATAGCAACAGTCTCAAACTCACCCAAGTGCTTTTTTCTTGACATAATATCATCCATGAACTTTGCATAACTGGGCATTTGTTCCAATGCCTCCAGGAATCGGATGTTGATATGAAGTTGCTTCAAGATCTCTAAGAATTTTTTACAATGCTGGTCTAGATTGATCTTTTTATGCCTATAAGGAAAAGGTAAAGATGGAATAAAATTTCTAGATCTTTTGTCTTGCATTCTATTTTCACCCTTACCTTTATCACTTGAAGCATTTACTTTCTCAGTTACCTTCTCTTGAGGCTCAACAACTTTTTCATTCTCTTTTTCAGTGATCACCCTTTGCTTCTAATCATGTGATTTGACCACATCGGGAAGCTCTTTACCGCTTCTTAAAGTAATGGCCTTGCAATGCTCCATGCCTTCTCTTCTCAAATTATTTTCTATTTTACTTGGAAGCCTCCCTTGTTCCCTTTTGTTTAGAGCAATTGCCATCTGATGCATTTGAGTCTCTAAGTTCTTAATAGCAACATTCTGAATCAGAAACATCATTTCACTCCTTTCCGTGAACTTCGTAAATATGTCCTTCATTGATGACTTTTTCTCAACTTGAGGTGGTTGAGCTCTATTTTTGGGAAGATAATTACTCTGATTATTAAAGCCAAGAGGATGACATGGATTACCAGAAGATGAGATTGAGGTATTCAAGTAGTGATTATTACTCTAGGAGAAATTAGGATGATTTCTTGAGTTCGGATGATAAGTATTGGAATACAGGTTGTTTTGGTTCCTTTGAAAATTACTCATGTAACTCAATTGCTCCACTGAAGCAAATTCATCACAACACCCATTGACGTGAGCCTTTCCACAGAAATCACATTTTGCTTCCGGCATTACTATTGCATTTGCCTTTGCCGGTTCATTTTGTCATAAGCATAACATATTAAATTTCTTGGTTAATGTTTCATTCTGAGCTAATAAAGCATTTAGGGTGTCTGATTCCATGACTCCCCTTCTTGAAGCATTTCTTGCCTGACTTGATGCATTTTGGCTTGCCCCCATGGTTTCTATTATCTCTTTCACATATACAATTGATCTCACCATCAAAGCACTACCAACGCAGTGTCAAGTTTATCTCGAGTCTCATATGTAAGACCACTGTGAAAGATAGTGAGCTTAGCCACTATGAAAGACCATGATTTGGACACTTCATCAGTAAGTCCTTAAACTGCTCCCAAGCCTTATATAAACTTTAGCCATCCTGTTGATAGAAAGCAGTGATCTCATTCCTCAACTTAACTGACTTTGATGGAGGAAAAAATTTATCCAAAAACTTCTTTTGGACTTGATCCTAAGTTGTGATTCTCCTTTTTAGCTGAGCATTCAGCCAGCTCTTTGCTATATTCCTCAATGAGAAGGTGAATAAACAAAGGTATAAAACATCATCACTCACTCTATTTAACTTAATCATATCACAGATGTCCAGAAAATGTGTAATGTGGTTATTTGGGTCCTCCATAGGACTTCCCCCAAATTGATTCTGTTGAACTAAATTCATCAATACTACCCTAATTTCAAAGTTATTTGTACTGAATGGGGGATTCACTATGCAGGAAGCATGTCCATCATTATTAGGTAAGGTATAGTCCTACATAGCTTTATTGTCATCTTATAGCAAATTTATAGCTTCATTTCCTCTATTGTTTTCAATACCTCTCAGATTCACATTATCTTCTACCATTTCTTCTAGAGAAACTTGACCCTCTTAGATTTTCCTAGCCTTAGCTTCTTTTTGAGTTTTCCTTGTAAGTCTCTCAATTTCGGGGTCGAAGAGAAGATCAACTTAGTTAATAGTACCTCGCATACACAGTAAGGGGACACCAATTAGCTGTGAAAAAATGGAATAAGCACAAATCAACACTATAAAAACTAAAATGACTTAAAAATAAAAAAGAACAAAAAAGAAAGAAAAGAAAACTAAACTAAACTAAACTAAACACACAGTAAAGACACATCTAATCCAGCACTTTGAATATTAGCACAACTGTTAGTCCCTGGCAATGGTGCCAAAAACTTGTTAATGATTTGGCAAATGCACCAGTCGCACAAATAATATAGTGATTTGAAGAGTAAAAGTATTGTTCCCTTGAGGACTAACTAGCTAACTGCCTAAAAAATTTAACAGAATTAGTTAGACGAAAAGGTTTGGATTGAAGACAGCTCTAATCAAGAACCAATAAAGTAAAAAGCAAGCTACAATAAATTTTTTTATAAGGTTTTCTCAATTGACAGCAAACAAACACACAGATTGTAGAAATTAATCAATTAAAATGTCTAGAGTTACTAGTCCCCCTTTTCCATCCTAGAAATTGCAACACCTCTCTCATGCACTTACAACTCTATCAACTATATAAGTTAATCGTAGGTTAATCTATTAACTTAAAAGAATTATTCCGAACCTCAATTGAGATACTTAATGCCTATTTAATCCCTTAAGTAAGTTAAGTCTATACTAACCAACATAACTTTGATTAAACGAGATTAACTAATATTCCTATCAGCTAACAAGTGAAAACTCTTAAGTTAAGGTTCACGTGCTCGTCCTTTCTATTCAAAGTTCTACTCTCACCTCCCTCTCCTAAGATTGATAAAAGCAACAAGCAAATATATAAACTGATCAAATCCATATAAAGTAGTAGTAAAATGAATACGAAGACATATATTGATTGAATAAAAGTTGTAAATACATGAGAGAAAGACAAAATCTATTCTGGAGTTGAGTTAAATAAATGATAGAAAAAAGAAATAGAGGTAGAAAAATCCATGAATCTAAAGATGGATAATGAATTTAAGCCCCTAATCCATGAAAATCAGGTTCCTTTTTTTTCTCAATAAAAACGACATCTCCCATTATCATCCGTATCAGAATAACCTAAGGAAAATTGCTCTGTGGCTATTTAAATTATGTTTGACATGGCTGAGAACTCACTTTGTCACTGTAGTGGTACGTCTTCACCACTGTAGTAGTGCAGCACAGAAAATCAGAACTAAAAAAATTTCAGCATGGCAGTTAGGGATATGGTTCACGCCACCATGATGCTAAATCACCTAGAATTAAATTCGTGGCAATCTTGCAATACAGTGATTGTCCCAGGTCATATTCTCTCAAGGAGCCTTGCTTTTAAATTTCCTAATTAATTATTCTAACACTAATTTAGTCGAATTAACTATTGGT
This sequence comes from Biancaea sappan, assembly GCA_037074585.1. Classification (NCBI taxonomy): domain Eukaryota; kingdom Viridiplantae; phylum Streptophyta; class Magnoliopsida; order Fabales; family Fabaceae; genus Biancaea; species Biancaea sappan. The sequence continues at coordinate 66,595,792 of CM073493.1, read as the reverse complement.
TAACTAGCTAATTACCACTGGGGGGTGAGTGTATAAAACAAAACTTAAACATAACCTAGTGTTCTCTGTTATTAGAAATGAAATTTAAATAAAACACAGACATGCAATCAGCTATAGAGTCCCTAGTATTGCAACTATCATCATTCTTGTCTTCAAATTAATTTTAGTGTTCTCCATTATTAGGATTTCTATCTAAAATTTCCAAGAGACTCCTAAGACTAGATTAAACATAAGTTAAATCTAATCAGATGCAATTTGATTAAGCCCAACCTAATCAAGTTAGATAATCATCTAAGCAAGCCATTTCCATTCTACTTACTACACTAAACAATAACAAGGAACATCTCAGATTTAAAACATTCAAACTAGTAATCACATCTATAAAGTCTAACCAACACAAATATGAATCTAAAAATTAGAGGAAAGCTAGAACAGAAATGAAACAGAGGAAACCATAAGAAAACTTATCTGATTAAGCTCCAAGAACTCAAATTAGAATTCTAGTTCCCCATGGACTGAGTACAACACATTTTAACCTTCCATGGAGGCCAAAATACACAAAAAGGGGGGCGGGGAGAAAGACCTACGAATTTCTACAGAAATTGAAAGAAGAGGAAGTCTTCAACAAATGTGAAATGGAGTCTGAAGGTCCTTTGTAGCTGCTGCCACGAGAGAGGGATGAAAATGTAATTTTAAAAAGCTCCATGTGCTGTCCCTTTCTGATGTTGCTGATATCTTCTATTGTTGTCTTTTTTGCTATTTGTAGTAAGAAATGCAGAAAGTTGGAAGCATGATGTTTTGATTACTTTATGCAGAACAGTGGGTCCCACTATTTGTCCAGATAGTCCTAGTCAACTCCAGGCAGCTACAATGTCATCAAATTCGTCCTTGTAGCATCCAAGTCAGCAAATTACTCTCCAAATATTTATATAAAAAGAACAATTGAATTAATTAGGATAAAATTATGAAATTGATACATATTAATTCTATAATTAATTTACACCCAATAAATCCAAAACATAATAAAATTAAAGAGTTTACAATATTAAAATGAAAAGGAGGCTAAGATAGGGACTAAGTTACATATAAAAATGCACGATATCAAATCCCCCACACTTAGCCTTTTGTACTCCTGGGCAAAATCATATTCAGAACACCAAAAGACACCAAAGGAAAAATATGCAAACATGCAAGTTTGAAATAATTTAAATTTGAAAAGATTTAGCACTTGACGAAAATGAATCTTAAATTTCTAAAATTCCAAGCATTATGACAATTCAATTTGACATGAATAAATTGAAGCAGTTAGCCTCTTGACATGGTAAGTATTTACGCTTCATTCTCTTAAATGTTTATGATAAATCACTCAAAATTCAATCTATCATAAAATTCACTACCATAAGCTTGTTAAGTTTCTAAAATCTCCACTACTCATATCCATATGCATGCTTGAATCAAAAGGACTTTACAATGATGTTTTGTTGAGTAAAAAACAATGGAGAGAGAGAAGGAAAATAGAATGAAGGTGGAAAACAACTCAATAAAGGAAGAAAAACAAGAACAAAGTGTGGAAACAATTTGGAAAAATAAAGGGGAACAACTTAAAAACATGAAGAGCATTAATAAAGTATTATAAGAGATTGAATAAAAACAATTTTGGGTGTAAAAAGCTCTTTCTACTCCTCTTTTTTCATTCATTCTTTACATCTTTTTTTTCCTTCTTTTCCTTCTTTTTCTTCTTTTTCTTCTTTTCAATGTTAACGTCATTATAATTTTTCTTTTTCAACCATAATATTTTTTTTTCTTGAATGGCCTTTTTTTTTCTTTTTGTTTGGGAATAGAGAGAAATATTCATTTCAAAATATCCCAAAATTGACAAAAATTTTCAGCACATCAATCTCTAAAAGAATTTAAATGCTCTTCACCTTTCAAGTTGGGAAGGAAAAATTCTAGTTTAGGAAGAAAAAGTTGTGGAAAATGCAAGAAGAAAGTGGAAACAAGGTACAAAATGGCATACAATGGAAACAACATATGGGATGGCTATTTGGTTGAAAATGGCTCACAAAAAAATGTCTAAATCATCTACAAGCATGCACATGTAAAACGTAGCCTTAACAAGATTCAAAGCAAGTTCTAGAGTGAAAATCATGATAAAGATTGTACATAGTAAGAAAGAATAGTATATTGCAATTAAGGCTCAAATCCTCACAGTTTAAAAACTATTACTAAAACTCATTGAAACCAAATTCATTGCCATTTAAGCTTGAACTCTAGAAAAGCAAGATTAAAATTCTAGTCATGCTAAAACAATTCAAATCTAAACTATTCCAGCAAGCATATTTCCACAATAAAAATCTTCTTCCAAAATCCAAAAAGAGAACACTAAAGAGTAAACATAAAACCAAACTAAAATTCTGCACCAAAGCATAAGCTAAAAGCTCCAAAAAGTGTAGAAAAGAGAGTAGAAACATAACAAAAAGTATAAAAATCAAACACAAAAATTTAAAATGCATGAAATTAAAACAAAGACTATTTCATTCTCCCCCCACACACTTAAATTTTGCATTAATAAGATAGTGAGAATTTATCACATAGTACAATTGCCATGAAATAAAATAATTTCTACATACTCTTATTCCTTTGAATTTCTGTAAAAAAAAAATACCGATCATCATATACTCTCATATGAAAAATTGATTGCTTAATATCCAAATAATATTGTAAATGGGACTTATATTGTACTTTGACTAGTAATATCAAATTAGCTTAGCAAGGTTATTCACTTACCTTGATATTTGTCCAAGTTTACCTTGTTCCACACTAGAATTTGTGTAGGAAAATTTCCTAGTAAAATATATTACAAGGAAACATAAGAAAGGAAACAAAATCATGAAAATATGCAAAATTTTCTAATTACTACAGTAACAATGGCTACAGTGACTGGTCGCTACAGTAACGTTGACTACTACAGTATCGTTGACTGCCAACATTACAGTAACTCGAAAAATTTTCCCAAATTTTCTGGTTGCTACAGTAAATTCGAGTTTTGCAGAAACTTTCCCATAAAATTTCATCCTTTCCTTTCTTGTTTCAAAACCAGAATCTCAACTCTCTTAACCGACTATAACTCAATCCTAACTGAAAAATAACCTCTAAAACAACTAAGATTCATGAATTATCATCAAAATCTTCAAGAACAAAACCTCCTCTGATCTTCCATATAAACTGAAATTTAAGGAAAATAAGGAGATTAAAACTTACCTTTGATCTCTACCAAGCTTTTGAACCGAACAATTCTCAAAAACAACACCAAATCTATGGGAGAGTTGAGAGGGGAAGTTTGAAGGTTGAGTTGTGAGAGAGTGAATAAAGGAGATGCGGGAAGTGAAACTATAAAAGAGAGAGAGAGAGCTAAAAACTTGGGGGGGTTAGTTGGATAACCCAATGGGTATCCATACCCATTGTCCAAACCCATTTGACCCACCATACAAAATACCTTAATTAATTCTTCAATTAATTATATTCAATCATTTTCTCACACATTCCACTATTCTTTAGAATGTACCCATAAGGTTTAAATATCCAGTCCAGTCATTTAACTCAATTTTCATAAATAATATTCAAATAGAATAATTAAATATGAAAATTAAAAATGACAAAAGTAAATAGCTAAAGTAACGTTGTAAAAGTCTAAAATACTCTCAAATGAATTATACTCCAAAATTAACCGGTATTACATTCTACCCTCCTTTAAAAGAATTCGGTCCTCCGAATTAAAATCTTACCTCAAGTTTCAAACAAATGTGGATATTTTTTCCACATTTCATCTTCTGCCTTCCACGTAGCTTCCTCGTGAGAATGATGTCTCCAAAGAACCTTGACAGTAGGAATTTCTTTAGTACGCAATTTCTTGATTTTTCTATCAAAAATAGCTACTAGTACCTCTTCGTAGGTGAGAGTTTCGTCAAATGAACTTCTTGGGGTTGAATGACATGAGAAGGATCAGGAAGATACTTCCGTAGCATGGACACATGAAATATTGGATGAACTCCCTCCAGGTCTGAAGGTAGGTCTAGGCGGTATGCCACATTACCCACTCTGTCTATAACCTCATATGGGCCAACATACCTCGAACTAAGCTTGCCTTTCTTCCCAAATCTCATTACTCCCTTCATAGGTGAGATTCGTAAGAAAACCATGTCACCTATTGCAAATTCAAGGTCACGTCGTCGGTTGTCCGCATAAGACTTCTGTCTACTCTGAGCAGTTAACAACTTCTCTCTGATTAGTTTAACTTTATTTATATCTTCTTGTATCATCTCAGGTCCAAGTATTTTGGTTTCACCAAGTTCAACCAACCTATAGGAGATCGACATCGTCTCCCATATAAAGCCTTAAAATGTGTCATCTGGATACTGGCTTGGTAACTGTTATTATAAGCAAATTCAATAAGAGGCAAATGATCTTCCCAACTTCCACTGAAATCCATCACACAAGCTCTTAGCATATCCTCTAAAGTCTGAATTGTCCTTTCAGACTATCCATCAGTCTGAGGATGGAATGCTGTACTAAGATTCACTTTGGTACCCAAAGCCTCTTGAAAGACTTTCCAGAACCGAGAAGTAAACTGAGGTCCTCGGTCTGATATAATGGATACTAGCACACCATGAAGTTTCATTATTTCTTTAACATAAAGTCGAGCAAGTTTTACTACACTGAAAGTGGTATGAACAGGAAGAAAATGTGCTGACTTAGTAAGTCGATCCACTATGACCCATATTGAGTCATTTCCTTTTGTTGACCTGGGTAAACCTACTACAAAATCCATAGTGATCATTTCCCACTTCCACTCGGGAATATCTAGTTTTTGCATCAAACCAGGTAGTCGTCGATGTTCAACTTTAACCTGTTGACAAGTCAAACATCGAGCTACAAAGTCAGTCATATCTCGCTTCATGCCCTCTCACCAGTAAACTTTTTTCAAGTCCTGATACATTTTCACAGCACCAGGATGTACAACGTATGGCGAACCATGAGCTTCCACTAAGATTTCATGTTTCAAAGATTCAATGTTGGAGACACAGAGTCTCCCATTAAACCATAAGACTCCTTCTTCATCTACCAAGAAACTTGGTGCTAGACCTTGCCTTGCCTTATCTCTGATTTTGACCATATCGATGTCATTTTCTAAAGTTGCTTTTACTTTTTCAACAAGGGATGATCTAACTGTTAAATGAGCCAGAAATGTACCTGACTCAGTGATCTCAAAGAATACTCCATTAGCTTCCAATTCTTGTAGTTCATGTATTAGAGACCTCCTTATAGTGGCAATGTGAGCTAAACTTCCCATAGACTTTCAACTTAGAGCATCAGCCACTACATTTGCTTTACCTGGATGGTAAAGGATGGTACAATCATAATCTTTCAGAAGTTCCATCCACCTTCGTTGCCTTAGATTGAGATCTCTCTGCTAGAAAATGTACTTAAGGCTTTTGTGATCTGTAAAAATTTTACAAGTCTCCCCATACATGTAATGTCTCCAAATCTTTAGGGTAAACACTACAGCTGCCATTTCCAAATCATGAGTGGGGTAATTCAATTCATTCTTTTTAAGCTGACGTGAGCCATAAGCTATGACTTTACCATGTTGCATCAACACACACCCTAAGCCTATCTTTGAGGCATCACAGAATACAGAATAACCCCCTGGTCCTGATGGCAGGATTAAGACTGGTGCAGAAGTTAAACACTATTTCAATTGGGTGAAACTTTGCTCACATGAATCATCCCAAATGTATTTAACATTCTTTCGAGTTAACTTATTTAATGGGAGAGTCGTCTTAGAGAAATCTTTGACAAAGCGACGGTAATACCCTGCTAAGCCAAGAAAACTACGTACTTCAGAAAAAGTTGTTGGTCTAGGCCATTGTTTTACTGATTCAATTTTACTTGGATCTACATGAATACCTTCTTGGGAAATAACATGTCCCAAAAACGTTACATGACTCATCCAGAATTCACATTTTGAGAGCTTTGCGTACAACTGATGCTCTCTCAAGGTCTGAAGCACTATTCTCAAATGTTCAGTATATTCTTCATGACTCTTTGAATATACCAAAATATCATCAATAAATACAATTACAAACTTATCAAGGAATGATTTAAACACTCTGTTCATTAAATCCATAAATGTTGCTGGTGCATTTGTCAACCTAAAAGACATCACAAGAAACTCATAATGTCCATACCGTGTACGAAAAGCTGTCTTAGGTATATCATCGTTCTTAATTCATAACTGATGATATCCAGACCTTATATCAATCTTTGAGAAGTATTTTGCTCCTTGAAGCTGATCAAACAAATCATCTATCCTTGGTAAAGGATACTTATTCTTCACTGTGACTTTATTCAGCTGACGATAATCTATACATAATCTCATAGAACCATATTTTTTTTTTCACAAAAAGAACAGGAGCACCCCAAGGTGAAAAACTTGGGCGAATGAATCTTTTGTTCAACAAATCTTCCAATTGTTCTTTGAGTTCTTTTAGCTCAACAGGAGCCATACGATAAGGTGGAATAGAAATTGGTTGTGTGTCTGGGACCAAATCAATACTGAAATCAATATCTCTTTCTGGCGGTAATCCATGTAAATCTTCTGGGAACACATCTGGGAATTCATTAACCATATGTATGTCTTCTAACTTTTGTTCTTTCTTTTCTAAATCTTTGATAAAAGCTAAAAATCCCTGACATCCCTTTCGCAGCATACGTCGGGCACTTAACATAGATATCATATTGCAAGGTACATCACTTCGATCTCCTTGAAACACAAAATTACTCCTCCCCGGCATATTAAAGGAAATAACTTTGTCACGACAATTTATAGTAGCATGACAAGAAGATAGCCAGTCCATCCCTAAAATCACATCAAAATCTAACATATTGAGAATCATAAGATCTATCTCAGTTTCCATGCCTCCAACAATTATTTTATAAGAACGATAACATGTTTTAACTATCAAAGTCTCTCTCATCGGTGTGGAAACCAAGAATGGTTCTTTAAGAGTAATCGAATCAAATGCAAATTTCTTGGCAAATAGGGGTGACACATATGAGTGAGTAGAACCGGGATCAAACAAAATACGTGCAACAAAAGTATTAACAGATAATATACCTGTAACTACAACATTGGATGTTTGAGCATCCTGTCGGGTTAGAGCATATACTCTTGCATTTCCTCTGCTAGCAGCTTGTTTTCAACGGTCACCTTGGCCTCTTCCAGAACCTCTTCCTATACTACCCCCTGTTGAAGGGGTTGGTGTTCGAGTAATAGAAGCAGAAATAGATTGTGGTCTAAGTGGCAAAGTAGACCCTTGACTTGGTCCTGTCATGAGCTGAGGGCACTCCCTTATAAAATGTCCTTTTTGTCCACAGTTAAAACAGCCTGTACCAATAGTGTTTAACCTGCATTCTCTGAAGTGAAACTTTCCACATTCATGACATTGAGGTTTTTCCCTTCTAGTTTGAGTACCTCATCTATTAAAAGAGCTGAAACCATCCCTGCTCTCTGAACGAGGCTTAGCCACACTGGCTGTAGAATAAGATGACTTTGTAGGAGTGGCTGGAGCATGTTGTGATGCAGTAAAGGGTTTCAAAGTCCCTGAGTCTTCCCCTTGATCAAAAAATCTCCTATATCTAGCTTTCTTCTTTTGTCGATATTCTTCTTTATTCTTTGACCTTCTTTCCATCCTTCGGGCCACATCAACAGCTTCTGAGTATGAAGAGTAATCGTTCATATTGGAACCCACTTGATCATATAAGGTGTCACAAAGTCCTTCCACAAACTTCTCTATTTTTTTCCTTTCAGAAGGAATGATTTCAGGAGCATATTCAGATAATTTAACAAACTGAGCAGAATATTCATCAACAGTCATGGTTCCCTGCCTAGATACAGAAAATCCCTTGCCCTAGATGACCGTTCACTTACCGGGAGAAATTCATCCATAACTAATCTGTAAAACTCCGTCCACATAACTGGCGGTGCGCCTTGAATTCTAGCTTTCTTCCAGTTCCTCCACCATTTACCAGCCCTACCCTTTAACTGAAAGGAAGTGAATTCTACCTTTTGAGTAGGAGAACACCCTATATCATCACAGATTACTTCACAATCTTCAAGGAAACATTATAGGTCCTCTTTCGGATCTTCCCCTGAAAAAGTAGGAGGCCTCATTTTCTGGAATTCAGACATTTTTACCTCCCTTACATTACCTCCTCCAGCTAACTGAGCTGGTAGTACAATTTCAGCTTCAACAATAGGAGGATCCACTGGCAGATTAGCTTGTGCAGCTTGACCTCTCATTTCAGCTTCAAATCGGTCAAATCGTTCATTCATTAAATTAATCACATGTGCAATAGTTGCATTATCAATGTGAGTATCAGGTTCGACTCTCCTTGCTTATCACTAGTTGCGCCCTCAGTACTTTGAGCATGTAAACTATCACCACGGTTAGGATCATCTTACACATGTACTGGTGGAATTATGGCCCTCCTTGGACCCATATGCTCATTATTATTAGAAGATCCTTCTGACATTGAACTGTCAAAGATCTACACACATAACAAACAATTTTCAGACATAAACAAAATATCACTTACTAGCCCCACTAAAAAGTTATCTATAAAATGACGTTATACTCTACAAAGTCTTTTATGGAACCTAATCCTATGGTCATGCCGCGGCTCATGACAATAGGGAAGGGCCCACAAAGATCAGTTTGCTCTGTACTCTATAGGGGACCTATAAAACCTTTCCTATGATACCAAATTGTCACATCCCAAAAATTGAACATGTGAAAAGATACTACTCATTTGATAAAATTCTCAAACATAAGTTATTTACATATATTCTGCAAGGTTTTACATGCAACCTTAATCATTCATTCCACACGACATAATTATATTCATTTGATAAACAAATATAGGCATACATAATCTGATGTGTTTATCTCAACACAAGCCTAGGAGACCTATAGAAAATACAGAGCGTTCCTAGTATTCACATTAATAAGTACTGGTATCCCACCAGACAGAAATGGAGAATATTTTCAAGGGGCTTCTAATCTTCAATCGGATACTCTTCTTCCTTGTTTTCTGTATCTGAAAGGATAATCATAGGGAGTATGAGTTTATTTAAAACTCAGTAAGTAAATAACTGTACTGTATAAAATATCATAAGTACAAATACCACATTTACTCACATAATCAATTATCTTATACATCGAGTAGTATGGGACTCTAACCCTTTCAAACTCATGAATAAGATTTCATAGCTATACACTGAGTAGTATGGGACTCTAACCCTTTCGAACTCGTATTTATGATTTCATCAATTTACACCGAGTAGTATGGGACTCTAACCCTTTCATACTCGTGCATAAGTTTTCATAGTTATACACTGAGTAGTATGAGACTTTAACCCTTTCAAACTCATGTATTAGATCCCATAGATCTTTCCTCATTAATAAAATAGTGAGAATTTATCACATTGTACAAAACCATGAAATAAATTAATTTATACATACTTTTATTCCTTTGAATATCTGTAAAAAAATATGCCAATCGTCATATACCGTCATCTAATGATTGATTACTTAATATCCAAATAATATTGTAAATGGGACTTATATTGTACTTTGACTAATAATATCAAACTAGTCTAGCAAAGTTCACTTACCTTAATATTTGTCCAAATTTACCTTGTTCCACACTAGAATTTATGTAGGAAAATTTCCTAGTAAAAGATATCATAAGGAAAAAAAATATGAAAGGGAACAAAATCATGAAAATATGCGATATTTTCTGATTGCTACAGTAACGGTCAACAGTCAACGGTCAATGTATCTACAGTAATGGTCAACGGTCAATGGTCAACGTGACTACAATAACGATTCACAACAGTTACGGTTTGCTATAGTATGGTTCACTACAATGATGGTTTGCTACAGTACGTTGACCGCTACAATACCGTTGACTGCCGACACTATAGTGACTGCTACAGTAAACTCGAAAATTTCTACATTTTCCAGTTGCTACAGTACTTCAAATTTTGCAGAAAATCTTTAAAAAATTTCATCTTATAATTCCTTGTTTCTAAACCAAAATTTCATCTCTCCTAACTTACTTAACTCAATCTTAACTCAAAAACTTCCAAAACAACTTAAATCTATGAATTATCATCAAAATTTTCAAGAACCAAAATCTCCTCCAATCTTCTACATAAACTGAAATTTAAGGAAAATAAGGAGATTAAAACTTACCTTTGATCTCTACAAAGCTTTTGAACCGAACAATTCTAAAAAACAACACCAAATCAATGGGAGAGTTGAGAGGGGAAGTTTGAAGGTTGAGAGAATTGTGAAAGAGTGAATGAAGAAGATGCGGGAAAGTGAAACTAGAAAGGAGAGAGAGAGCTAAAAACTTGGGGGGGTTTAGTTGGATAACCCAATGGGTATCCATACCCATTGTCCAAATCCATTTGACCCAACATACAAAATACCTTAATTAATTCTTCAATTAATTAAATTCAATCATTTTCTCACAAATTCCACTATTCTTAAAAATGTACCCATAAAGTTTAAATATCCAGTCCAGTCATTTAACTCAATTTTCATAAATAATATTCAAATAGAATAATTAAATATGAAAATTAAAAATGACAAAAGTAAATAGCTAAAGTAACGTTGTAAAATTCTAAAATACTTTCAAACGAATTATACTCCAAAATTAACGGGTATTACAATCTCCTTAAGGGTAGCTAGAGGAGGTACATAACTAAGGTAAGAGCTTCAATTTTGATCTCATATAGTGGGTGGAATAAGCTCTCATACCCTAGGTTTAGATGTTCAAATTCAGGATAATATGTTGTGGGGTAGAGGTCACACTCTTGAGGATCTTGTTGAAATTCCTTAAGGTCAGGATAAACTCCTATATAGGACTTTGTACTTTCTTGGAATTGAAGATATTGGTCTATCCTATATGTAGATAAGGAATTTACGCCACTCACATATGGAAAAAGGGGGAGGGGGAAAGGGTGGTAGCTCTTGTTATTCTTTCCTAAGGGTTAGGTGTCTCAATATGGATGGTAGTTCTTCAAAGTTATTCTCAAAACTTGCTAATTCTTCTCAACAGACCTTAATATAGACCAAAAAGATTAAATCTACAAAGAAAACACCTAAAAATCAAGTATCTCAGAAAATTCTAATTTTTGTTTAGAAAAAATCTTCACAAGATGGAGGCACAAACAACAAATAGAGCTAAAAAATATGATCTGCAAAAATCAAAACAAAAATACAATATATTAGAAAAATTAAGAAAAAAATTGTAAAATGGAAAAAAAAGGTCTAAGGCTCTGCTCGGCAAAATTAGCTTATAAGCTAGCTGATAGCTTATAAGCTAATTTTTAGCTTATAGCTTATAAGCTAGCTTATTTGAATAAGAAGTGTTCGGTCAAAATAGCTGTTGAAGTAGCTGAAAAGTGTAAAATGACATAAAAGGGCATATATTTTTTAATTCCAAAATAATATAAATATATATATATATATATATATTTGTTTTTAATTAAATTAATTAAAATTATTATAAATATAAAATTCATTAAAAATATATATTTATATATTTTATATATGAATAATATATTTTTACATATATAATATATTTATATATATTATTATATTTTATTATATATAATAAAATATATTTACATATTTTATTATTTTTATATATATTATACATACATAATTTCAAAATAATATTAAGTTTTAAAATGTTAAATTATTATAATAATATATTTATATTTATTTTATCATATATTATTATATATATATATATATATAATTATATATGTATAATATATTATATATAAATATAAATATAATAAAATATATTATATGTATAAATTTTATTAAAGTTACAAAATTTAATTAAAATAAACTAAGGTATATAAAAATTATTTACAAACATCCAAACACTTTACTGAGACTTGCCCTTAGTATGAAGGGATGAGATGAATAATTATTTCTGTACTAAAGGACGACAATATTTCAATATATAAGCTTTTAAGTGCATTTGGCATAGACTATAGTGTACAACTAAATATAATTTAACAAAACATCCATGAACTGCAACAGGCTGCTCCCAATGTTTTTTATTCCTTGTAATTCCACAACAATATCATCTGATCATGTAATTCCAAAATAATTACATTATCCAAAAATAATTACATTTCATCATATAATCCCAAAATAATTACATTCCATCATATAATCCCAAAATAATTACATTCCATCATATATTCCTAAAATAATTACATTTAATCATATAATCCCAAAATAATACAAAATAAATATATCATCTAGCGTTCCACAATAGACTAGCGATATTGTTGCGAATATCTTTCATCTCATTCGATGTCAATAAATTTTCATTCCCCATGTCACTATCAATAACATCTGGAAGTTCATCAGGGGGTATATAATCTGGATGTTGTTCAAGAATAGTAAAAATAATGTCATCATCTGAGTTCTTGCGGATATAATTATGCAATGCAAAGGTAGCCATTATAACATCAATTTGGGTGTGCACACTAAATTGTGGCATTCGGCTAAGTATCTTCCATCTTTTTTTCAATACTCTGAATGACCTTTCAATGCAACTTCGAAGAGATGAATGTGCACGGTTGAAGGCTTCTTGAGCATTGCTTGGTGGCTCTTGTTCAAATTGAGATTGATGGTACCTTATCTTAGGATACGGCACCAAGTGTCCTTGTTTATCAGGATATCCTTTATCCACTAAATAATATCTACCTATAAAAAAATTCATAAAAATCACATATGATTGATTTGTATAAAACCTTAATCTAACAAAATAAATAAAATAAAATAAATGACAATACCCTGTGGCGGCTTCAGAAAGTTCAATGCTGGCGTGTTTATTGCATGAAGGAACACACGTGTGTCATGTGATGATCCCTCCCATCCAACTGATATAAATGTAAAACACATATCAAAGTCACAGCTCGCCATAACATTGAAAGTGGGGATTCCTTTTCTTCCTCTATAACGCATTTGATCCGTCTCTGGAATACATGCAGCTATATGGGTGCCATCAATACATCCAATACAATCCTGTTATATATAATGCATTAGATAATTGTGTCCTTTGCAATATGGAAAAAGAAATATTTTATTTTATTATTTACCTTGAAATAGGGCATGTAGCGTTCATCGTTAGTAATATGAGACGATATAAATTGAAAAGTATGATCATTTAGTTTGATGACATCTCGTGAAAGACCCCTATAACTCTTGCTTCTACCAGAAATTGCTTCCAAAACTTCATGAAATACTCTACTAATAGTGTCACCAGAACGTTGAAACCGCTCTCCAACATCCCTATTAGAAGCACCCATGGAAAGTGTATATACAAAAATGCCCACTTTCTCTATAATTGACATTTTCTTACTTGGTTGTAATCCATATTTTGACTGCAAGTCTTCACATAGATGTTTAAAAAGACGAGGCTCCATTCTAAAGGCATTTACACATCGAATAGGGTGTCCATGCAATATGTCATTCATCCAATTTTCTCCTCTTTGAAGTGAAGTCATACATGGTTCTTTGTACAAATATTTATAGAAATTTGTAGCTATTACACTTGTTTCACATGATGTTATGTTCCAATAAGATGCATTTCTTTTTCTCTTTTTTTCTCTCTCAATATCCATGATGTACCTTGTAAAACACATATTTGAAAGATTCATAGGCATAAACAAAAAGACATAGTGCAAAGCTCATAAATAAACTCCAAAGTTACAAATACATGTCTGATGTCCATAATAGTTATAGATACATGTCCACAAAAGTTATAAATACATGTCCATCAAAGTTCAAAATACATATATGATGTCCATAAAAGTTACAGATACATGTCCATAAAAGTTACAAATACATATCCATCAAAGTTTAAAATACATGTTTAGTACACATCAAAAATCAAAATAACTATAAGAAGTACACATTCATTTCTCTTTGGCGTGCATATACATCAACCAAGCTTTCCTGGAAGCATCATCATCCAACTTCAAAAAAATCTCTCGTCTTACCTCATTCTCAATCAAAGAGATAGCAAAGCACCATAATTCACTACCTTTTTCCAAATGACATTCAGAAACCATGTGATTGATATGCCACAATGCTATATCAATGGTAGGAGTAGCATTAGTGTGATTATCCACACTGTTATCTAACTTCATTATTTCCAATGCCATATTAGAATTTGATATCAAGGTATCTATTTGACTACTCAGCCTTGCTGCCCCCCTGATTGTCTTCTTTTACGCTTTCCCTTATTTTGAGTTTGTCTAGTTCTATTGGTACCATCACCTTGACTAGGTATTTGGGGACGTTGGCTAGATATTTGGGGACCTTGGCTAGGTACTTCAGAATTACTACAGTCACGCATGAAATTAGGCCAAAATGATTGTTCATCAGTTAATAAATCATTCACACGAGAAGAATATCAATTATATTCTGAATAAGCATTATCTTCATCACTTCCTTTATCTCCACAATTGTCTTCCTCACCACTTTCTTTATTACCTTCCCCAACATCATGATCCATAGAGGGTGTAATAACATTTGCCCCAGTTGCATAATTGTCTTCAAATAATTAAGCCCATAATTCCTCAAGTGAAGAATGTACTGATTTATTACGAAACTTTTTAGCCTCAGGTTTCTCCTACAATAAAATATAATTAACTATTAAACTAAATATATTATTACTTCATTGTTAGTTAATTGTAAGAATATAAAAAAACAAACTAACCTTGATTTTTTTATCCCACCAATCATTTGAACAATTAAGCTTTCCAGTAATAGGATCCCACCCTAAGCCAGTCTCCCCAAACTTCAAAAACGTCCAAAGGCGCCAATCTTTCTTCATTGCATCATATTTATTCTTCAAAGTTTTATATAAACATTTTCGCTTGATGATACCTTCTAACTCTTGGTTAATCTCCTTCCATTTAAATGATACACGCCCATTCTTCCTAATGAACTTGACACAAAGCTCGCAAAATATCTTTTCATATTCATCTGACCATTTAAAATTGGTCCCTCCCTCTATATTATCATTAGTTGAAGCCATCTTACAAAATTACCAAGAAAAAAGTATTAATCTTCTACAAAAATGTCATTTTAATGATACAAGCAAAAACAATGACCATATAATGACCCAAACAAAAACAATAACCCAATACCATTCAATTTTACAATCAAAGAGTTTCTCCTAGTAGAAGAAAACTACTGTCAATTTATTTTTTTCATGTATTCCTCCCATTTACTTTCTCTTGTCTTCACTCAATATGTGTTTCAGTTAAAGTGAGATAAACAATTAATAAAAGGATGGGCCCAAAGTTGATGTTACTTCCGAGTAATGCATATCAAAATATATTATAAGAATACAAAACACTCTTCAAAAAGTTCAATAGCTTTACTAATCAAGTAACAACGAAAATATAACCAAAAAAATGATATCTATTCTACACATTATACTGAACATGGTGCTTCCCTTTGATCTGACCGACCATGTGCTTTATATAGAAAGCCCAAGCAGCGAAAATACAACCAGAAAAATGATATGTGCTTTATATATGTGCTCCATACTAATTAAATCAAATGGAAGGAAGATTAAAAAAAATCCCAGAACCAGAAAAATGAAAAAGATGCAGAAAAATGAAAAAAAAAATTGGAAAAATCAACATGGTTATCAAAGGTGACTAATGGTGACCCGCAATGGCCATTCAACAACAGAAGAAAACCCTCATTTGATTACAAAAATGATGCCCCATCGGAAAGTTAAAAACGGAACCAGAAAACGGCCATGGAAATGAAGAATCGACCAGTATATACCTTGGCTTTTGGAGATGATGACGACGGCCGGTGACGGACTGTACAAGGCGATGATGATGCAGCAATGGCTGCCTCTGCAAGCAAGGAGGAAGACGACAGGCTCGAGACCACACAGCCGCGGGAAAAGAAAAGAGTAAAAACTGATATTAATAAAATAAGGGATAGAATGGGAATTTTGAAAAAATAATAAGGGTACACTGGGAATAAAAAAATCATAAGCTATAAGCTATAAGCTACTTGAAGTAGCTTATCAGAATAAGCTATAAGCTACTAAAATAAGCTTGTTTACCGAACACTTTTAACGAGCTTATAAACTAGTCAAATAAGTTATAAGCTAGCTTATAAGCTATAAGCTTGTTTGCCGAACACAGCCTAAATGATTGAATTTGGCAAAAACAAGGTGGGGCCCCGAGCGATGTAATCATCTAAGGAGCCTTGCTTAGATCATCGAAATTTAGTGGAATACCAATTTTCAAGTCAATCGGAGTTACTTTGCCAAAAATGAATAGTGCATGAATAGTACCTAGTAAAACGAAAAAAACCAAATAGCGGATGCAGTCACGCTGCAGAAGTATGAACTCACCACTGCAGCGGTGGAAGGTAGATTAAGATGCTCTGCTGCTAGCATTTATGGTTCACGCCACTACGATACCGAATCACCCAGAATTAAATTCATGGTAATCTTGCAATATAGTCATCCAGAATTAAATTCATGGTAATCTTGCAATATAGTGATTCTCAAGTTGTATTCACTCAAGGAGCCTCACTTCTAGCCACTATACTCAAACACTAATAACATATCACATAAACCAGGGGGTTTGGTTGCGATAGTAGCATAAAAATATAGTAAACAACAGTAAACCAGCAAGCCAGTAACAGAGAAAGTTGACAATAAATAGAATATGTAACCAGCCACTAGGATTTATGGGTGTGTAGCTATCACTGCTTAACTCATTGATTCAATATTATTCTCATTTCACCATTTGGTTTTTATAAAAAGAATTCTAGAGGAACTTCCAGAAATTATAATGCTTTTAACTATAGTCAAGAATAACTTCATTAATCTATAGATAGATGCAACCTACAAAGACCTTAACCAAATCAAGCTAGATATCACCTAACTATCTATTTCGTTTTATTTACTTTTCTAATTAGTTAAGCAATGTTATATCTCAAATATATATCAGTTTATGCTTCTATAAGTTCATATCAGAATTTAGCGTCAACATAAATACAAGAGTAAAACAGAAAATGAAAATGAAATGAAATGGAGAATAAAACACTTATCTTACACTGAAAGTTCAAGCTACAACACCCCAAGTTCCTAGTGACTCATTATAATAAGAATTTAGCCCTCTATAAGAGCAAAAGCACCAAAATAGTAGAGAGAAAGACAGAGGAAATAGGAGCTACAAATTTTGCTATTGCAAAAGTTCTGAATAATGTTTTGAGTTACAAAACTAAAACCCAGAATGCCTAAGGAATATTCTACCCTAGATGCCCTGAAGTTGACTTTCAAAAGGTGTTGAAATGTTGCTATTTTCTTTTGCAGACCAGGCAGCCAGAATACAAGTAGCAGAAACATAAAATAAGTGTAGCAGCAGCGTTCTTTTTCTTGCAGAAGACTGATGTGGGTTTATTGCCATTTTCAGCAATGTTTGGGAAGAGGCAAAAGCTGGAATGCATGTAAAAGGACTGAACAAATCTAAATTGAGGGCTTCACATGTCCATGTCATCTGATCAGTAGAAAAGAGTGCCAAGTCAGCATCATACTCATCCCAAAAGCGCCATATCAGTGTCCATGTCAGCAAAAAGGTGTACCTCAGCGCCATATCATCCAGAAATCTCCAAAATTAATTTCTGAAAGATATACAAATAGATTAAATCGAGTCTTTAATAATTTAAGTCCTAAAATATGAAAATAATTCATTTTCCCTCCA
Organism: Biancaea sappan; assembly: GCA_037074585.1. Lineage (NCBI taxonomy): Eukaryota > Viridiplantae > Streptophyta > Magnoliopsida > Fabales > Fabaceae > Biancaea > Biancaea sappan. The sequence continues at coordinate 66,577,884 of CM073493.1, read as the reverse complement.
AAATTGATTTAGACCCAATAAATCACAAAGTGTAATAAAATTGGAGAATTTTCATTGATGAAAATGTAAATAGACTAAGATAGGGATTAAAATGTATATAAAAAAGCTAGATATCAGTTTGGCACTTCATTGGCAGATCTCACCACTTAAGTGGTGGGTTGTTGCTTTAATTATTCTTCTTAATTCTTTGCTCTCAATGCAGTGGTTTCCTTTCCTCTAATTGGTGATCATTCTTTGTACCTTGAAATACAAGATAAAACACCAATTACCAATATAAAAATCAGGGTACATCAATAATATCACAATGAGCCAAAGGAAATCATAATTAGAATATCTTGAGGCCAAAATGCATTAAATCAGTTAAATTCAAGCAATATCAAGGTTCAAATATCAAGAAAAAGGGCACATAAATTATGTAAATTTGGGAAATTAACATAAAACAAAATTAGAACTCAAACCTAAGCTAACAGAATACAAACAAAAATGAAATTACAACACAACAGAGATGCACTCAGTTACAGAATCCCTAGAATTGCAACTTTCATCATTCTTTTATTTAAATTAATTTTAGTGTTTTCTATCATTAGGTTTTCTAACTAATATTTCCAAGAGATCTCTTAGAACTATATCTCATTAAAATTATAGTTAGGAAGATCTTCACTAATTCATAACCCAATGAAACTTAATTAAGCTGTAACCTAAATCATGCTTGATAATTATCAAAGCAAGCCATTTTGTTTAACTTACTCTACTAACCACTTAAAGTAAGATAGATCTCAGATTAAAATATTCAAACCAGTAATCACATCCACATAGTATAACCAGCATAAATATGAATTTGAAAACATAAAGGAAGGCTAGAACAAAAATGAAACAGAGTAAACAACAAGAAAATTATCTGATTAAGCTACAAAAATTCAGGTTACAACTCCAGCTCATCCATAGGTCACCCAAGACCCACTACCTCTTCACAAAAACTCCATTTCCTCTCTCTTCTCTTCATTCTTCATGTTTGAGCATTTGGGAAGCAAGAAGGGAGCTTCTCTCTTATCTTCTACCACTTCTTCTTCTATTTTCTTTTGGCTTGAGTTGTGTTTCCCTGTTCATCTAAGTTACAAAAGATAGAGGTAAGCTTAATTCTCCACTTCAAACTTCATTTTTTAGATTTGTTGTACTCTAAGGAAGAAAATGTGATTTTGGGTTTTAATGGATGAATTTAAGTATGGGTGTTAATCTAAAATGTTCCTACATAATTTATAATGTGAATGGAACAAGAAATTTGAAAAAAACTAGAAGAAATTCATAAAATTTGGATATTTGAAAAAGTTAGAGTTCTAGATAAAGATTTGATGATTAAGACTTGAATTGTTAGAATAAATTGGAGTTTTAGGTGTCAAAATTATCCTTAAACATTAAAGACTAAATCCCATGGAAGAAATTAAGTTAAACGGTGAATATTTGATCTCAAAATCATGAAAAACTAAGGGGGAAATTATGAGTTACTATTCATGCACTAGAGTACCTGCTCTTTTTCCATATTCCAATATTGTAGCATCGGTGGAAGTTACTATCGCAACAGTTACTGTAGCATATGGTTACTATAGCATCTTTGACTGTTTGACTTTGTTGTAGCGTTATTTTAAAATGTTATAACCCTTTCATCCGGACTCCGTTTTTAGCAAATGAGATATCATTGGAAAGCTCTTTGAGTCTAGTTTCTAATGATACAAGTTTCATTTGAAAATTATTTATTCATCGAGAGTTTTATCTAGAGTAGTTATCAAAGGTCATAATTATAGTAGGAATTTTTCCTATTTTGTGACATTGACATGTTTTTGCATGATTATCTTATAGGGATAGATTCTTTGATGCATCTTTCATATCTTTTAAGATGTTGTAACTAGATTGGAATAAGAAGGAATTACCTTTCATCATCTTACACATCTTCGAGGAAGGTTCAAAGTAAAATTGGGCAAACATGAAGGTGAGTGGACAACCTTGCAAAACTAATTTACTATATTAGTCAAAGTACAATATGAAACTCATTTGTATTATTTATGAAATTGGGATGATTGCCAGTGTATGTTCAAGTTGAGAAAAATCACAATATCATTGAGAATTATTTTATTAACTTATTTAAATTAATTTCTCTAGTTGACTAAATAACTAGATATGGTAGTTCCTTGAATAAATTGAAATATATTTGTGAGAATATTATTATATGTCATGATTGTGATTGTGTTTGATACATGGATGGTTAAGGGTTAATCACCCAAGAAATCTAATGCAAATTGCATGGAAGGTTAAGGGTTGATCACCCAAGAAATCTAATGCAATATAAGGTAAAGCATTGATCACCTAACAGACCTGAATATACCAATTAGTAAATCCATGGATAAGCATTCCTAAGGATAAACATTGGGGAAGCATAAACTTTTAAGAACCAATGCTTTCGAAAATGGTTGTGAGAATGTAAGCTTACGAGAATTTTTAGAAAGCATAAACCTATTAAGCACCAATGATTTTGGGCTTAATATAGTTGTAAGAACCTAAGCTCACAAGAATATTTGGAATGAGCACCAATGATTTCAGGCTTAATATGGTTGTAAGAATGTAAGCTCACAGGGTTTTCAATAACTGACATAAAATGCTAGTGTTTATACGTATGAATATGTTGAATGTGTTGAATGATATCTTTTAACTGAATTAGAAATGTGATATTTGTACTTGTAATATTTTTATGCACAGTTGTTTACTCACTAAGTTTTGATAAACTCACACTCTCTATGATTATCTTTTCAGATACAGTGGTTGAGGAGGAGGATTAGTAGCCTTTAAGGTTATACTCTAGTTTTGTCTGGTGGACAAATAGATATAGATTTGGTAAGGATTAGGAAATGCTCTGTAATCTAGTAGGTCACCTAGGCTTGTGATGTTGTATTGTAATGTATAATGAATGAAGGTTGAACATTTTTGTATATGTATGCAAATATCTTCCTTGAAAAATTTATGAATTGCATAGTTGTGAATATTAGGTATATTCAAGGAGATTAAGAGGTACCATGGAGGTATACCCTGGGCTTTTTATATTTTATCTCACATGTCTGATTTTTGGGATGTGACAAATCATGCCAATAAGGAGTTCTTAGGTAACATGCTTAACTCTTCCTTATCTTTTGCACCTTGAACAAGTAAATTATATGGGGAATCTTCCAAAGCCACAAAATAATATATACTCTCAGACATACAATCTAGGTTAGAAGAACCACCCTAACTTCCCTTAGGGAAATCATAATAATCAGAGTGCTGCCCATAGACCTCATTTCCCTCCTCAGATGTTGTAATAACAATCTTAGCTTAGCTCGTCTTCTTAGCCTCCTTTGAATGATAAACTTTCATCTTTAGAAAGTGTGGTAGAAAAGTTAACACTTCAAACCACAACTGAGTCACTATTCAAAAAACTAAGAAGGAAACTAGAGTCAGGTTTAAAAACTAAGAAGCCTCTATTCAAAATCTTGAGACCTAAGTAGGGTAGATTGTAAGACAATTGGTGAATAGACTGCAAAGATTGTTGCCTAGTGACATGATTGTCAACACAAGAGAGCATAAGTGATAGAATCTATGCCTATGAAGGAAGTGTTGGCTAAGGAGGATAGTGATAAGTTAATAAATGATGACATTTCTACAACTCATGGCACTTCCCCACATGATTCAGGAAGTAAGGGAGATACTGAGAAAGTTCAAAAGCCATGTGTTTCTACAACACTTATTAAGGTGCCTTTTCCTCAGAGGCTTTGTAAACAACACAATGATAAGCAATTCAATGAGTTTCTAGAGGTGCTCAAGAAGATGCATATCAATATACCATTTGTTGAAGCACTTGAGCAAATGCCGGTGTATGCTAAATTTATGAAGGAACTTTTATCAAAAAAGAGGAAATTTGTCGATGATAAGAGAATCATGCTGAATGAAGAGTGCAGCGCAATCATACAGAGGAAGTTACCTCCAAAGTTCAAGGATCTGGGGATTTTTTTCTATCTCCTGTACCATTAGAGGTGTCAATTTTGAGAAGACAATGTGCAACCCAGGAGCTAGCAGTAATCTTATGCCCTTATCCATTTTCAACAAGTTGGGGGTTGGGCGAGTCAAATCCATGATGATGACCCTTTAGTTTGCTGACCGATCATTAAGTCACCCATATGGGATTGTGGAAAATGTGCTAGTCAAAGTGGGAAAGTTTTTCTTTCCTATGGATTTTGTGGTCTTGGACATGGCAGAAGACAACGAAATCTCTCCCATTCAGGGTAGGCCATTCTTGGCTACTTCGAGAGCAGTAATTGATATGGCTCAAGGGACATTAACTTTGAAAGTCCAAAATGAGAGAGAGAATTTTAATGTGTTTGATATTGTAGAATTATCGGTGGAAAAGGAAGCTTGTGATTGTAAGGAAGAACCGGTGGTTGAGTAAGTAGCACTCTTGGATGTCACCCCATCTCATCTTGGCTTGGCCCTATATAAGGAAAAAGAAACTTAAAATGAGAAAACAAAACAATGGCAAGTTCGAGGGAATGTGGCTTAATTTCAAGACGCCTTCAAAGCTCTTTCTGATTTGGGATAACCTCTGAGAAAGTCCAACCTAGGACTGTAAATTAAGCGCTTCTTGAGAAGCAACCCAAGTTTCTCAATGCTTTTCTTTTATTTTTTCCATTTAGTTCAATTTTAGTTTACTATCTTATTTTGTTTGTGTTTTTTTCTTTAGTTTACATGTTTTGGTTTGGGGTTTGTTCTACATTTTTTGTTTCTGCTATTGTGTTAAGTTGTTTCTGTTGTCTTTTTCTGCATTCTAGTGGCATAGAGCTCAATGCTGGAATCACAAAGATAAGTACTGGCTTGGCAGATTCAAAAGTTTTCACTATGCATATTTTATCTCATTCTGGTAGTGCAGCGCTAAGCACTGGACTTGCAACACTGAGCACTGTGACCTTGTTTTTCTATTTGAAGATGAAGACTACAAAGATAACTTCCAAGGGAGTTTTCTTTTTCTTACCCTTGTTTTCTTTCTTTTGTTTAGTAATGAGTTTGTTTTGGTTTTTTACACCCACAATGAGGACATTGTTATGTTTCAGTTTGAGGGTGGGGTTCAATTTTCTATGTTAGTTTTCTTGTGTTGAGTAGTTAATTTTCTATTTAGTTTGCATGTGTGTTAGTTTTGTGTCTTGTTTACTATTTTCTTGACTTTCAGTATCTGATTATAGTTTGAGTGAGTTTTGTACAGTACTTAGTAATGACTTGTTGCTTGTAATTCTGGCTTTGCTTTTTCTTTGGAAATTGAGAAGAGTTTTGCTAATTTGCTTAAAATTTGTCTTTTGGTATGTTATTTGCCATGAAAATGGAAAAAAAATTTATTGGTCAGAGTAAGTTGTATTCTATCCTTTTGATTCTCTTCTGTTGATTATTCTTAATTCTCACTTGATTATGAAGAGGATCTAGGTGTTTTGCGTTGCAAGTTTAGTTTAAAAACATTCTAGAACTTGAAATTTTTTTTATCTTTGGCTGGCAGCACTTCCTTAAAATTTATAAAGAAAAGGAAATAAGTTGTGGCATGGTGACCTGAGGGTGTGATGTGTGGATTAGGCACACGGTCATAACTTCAGTGTTTACCTATGTCACTTGCTACTAAAAGTGAGTGGGTTGGATGAGTTCGAGATGTATAGATTAGGTGCAGGGTCACAAATTTCATTTCAACTTCACTCTTTTCCCTTTCATTGTTAGCGTTGAGGGTTGAGTTGCTGATGTGTAAATTAGGCGCACGGTCAGTCATTCATTTACTGAGTCACTAATTTTGATTTTAAAAAAAGAAAATAGTAAAAAAATTAGAAAAGTGCTAAAATGGAGGTTGTGCAGAAGCTTGTGTTTTATTTAAGTTTTGGAATGCTTGAGTAGTATGATTTGTTATCTCTAGCTTACAATCATCTAAAATCCTTGTTAGTTGAAAAAACCGTAGTGATTTGTGCTCAAGTTTGCATATCTTCATAAAAAGAGGTCAATTCTTAGGAATTAGTATGCTTTCTAGGACTGACAACTTTGTATTTAAGTGGGCCTGCAACATGCTGAATGTTTTTATTTTATTTTATTTGGGTGAGTTATCTTTGTCTTCTAAGTTTCCTTGAAAGGGTGGTCTGAGTTTTGTAATCAAGTTATTACTAGAGCTTTTTTTGGTGAGTGGTTTGAGGCTATTTAAAAGTCACTCGTTTTCCTGTGTTGATTTTTCTGTCTTTTCTTTTAGTTGTGTTCTTAGTTTTCTTTTGCTCGAGGACGAGCAAAATGATAAATTTGGGGGTGTGATAATTCTACAAAATAGAATTATTATGGTTTTAAATTTAATCATTTTAGCTAGTTCTTTACTTAATCTTGCATGATTGTATGTTGGTTTTATCCTTCTTTAAGCTTTCATAAGTAGTTTTTAATTGTTTAGTTATCTTTTTTTTTTTAGCTTGTTTTTAGTTTATTTTGATTTCTCTTTTGTTTCTTATAGGTTGAAGTTGTTTTTCCTGAAGCCAAAGCTTAGTGCTAAGAACCAAAGCTCAGCACTGCGAGGCCAAAAACCAATTTTTGCTCTAGTAGTCCAGCGCTGAGTGCTAGATTTACAAAGCTTAGTGCTAACGTCCCTTCCAAAGATTGTTTTCATTTTATGCCAGCACTGAGCACTAGCTTCGCAATGCTTCGGGCTGGTGACGTGATGCTATGCATTTTGGACAATATTAAGCTCTGTTTTAGGTTTTAGAAAGGTTATCTTGGTTTTCTAAAGGAAAAAACACACAAGAAGACAGGGGAGGACATTGGAGAGCACGGAGGACTCGATTGAGGACTCAATTGTTTCGAATGAAGTTTTACTAATTGTATGGATTCTTTTTAATACAAATTTGATTGTTGGAGTGGTCTTTATTATTTTATTTGCCTCTTGAATGATTGATCACCATTTTATAAAATTTGGAATTTATATCAATACTCCAAAAACTTGTTAGGCGAATAGGAAGTGCACCAGTCACACAAGTAATATAGTGTAAAAATGAGTAAAGAATTATAGTCTCCATAAGGACTAGCGTGCTAAGTACTCTAGAAATTCAAACGTATTATTTAGGCAAACCAAGTTTGATTAAAGACAGCTTTAATTGAATACTAAGAAATAAATTTGAATGAAAATTAATTCAATTAAAAAACCTAGGGCTACTAATCCCCTTTTCTCGTCCTAAGAATTGCTAACTATCCTTAATACTTGTGATTCTAACCAATTATACACTTTAATCTTAGGTTTTCTAATTTCTTAAAACGATTCTCTCGAACCTAAATTAAGCTACTCAACTCTAACATAATCTCTTATGTGAGTTTAAGCCAAGTAAACGTCAACCTAATTTGATTAAACGAGATTAATTAATATTCCTATTAATTAACAAGTAAAACCTCTAAGTTCTATCATCCGTCCTAATCACTTAGTTTTCTACCAATATCTCCCTCTTCCGAGTTCGATGAAAGCAATAGACAAACTATAAAATGGCCAGTTTTACAGCAACTATATAAAATATATGAATGATAGGAATGTATTAATTATATAGAATTCACAATGCTAGAGAGAAAACAATTCTTAATCAGAGATTATATTCATAGCAACCCTAGTATAGAAAATCAGCCACTCATGGCTCTAAAACTATAGAAAGCAGTAAAATATGAAGCAAACTCTATGAATCTGAGGTTGGGTTGATGGAAATCGGACCCGAAGAGCTTTGGAATGGGATTCCTCCTCTTCCTCTAGTAAAATCGACGTCTTCTGGCCTTCCCCCTCCTCAAAATGACCTAAAATTTATGTTCTAACATTTAAACCAGTGCAGAACGCGACCTACCACTATTGCGGTAAACACCCATTGCTATAACAGTGGCATGCAGAGAGGATAACTTTAAATAAAACTTTTTCCAGGGACTACCGCTATAGTGGTAAAGATCCATTGTTATAGCGGTGGCTGGTAGAGAGTAAGGCTCTTCGGCTGCTAGTTCCAGTGGTCACCGCTATAGCGGTGGTTGGTAGAGAACCAGGCTTCAAAACTCCAGAACTGTAGCAATTGCATATGTAACCCTCTGCACTTCAACCTACACCAAAAGACAAATAACAATATCAAATAGTAGGAAAGAATCATGAAATCACTCCATTTATTAAAAGATCAAAGAAAACTAAAACTAATATAAACTACTCAAAACATGGGTTAAGAATCACAAGCCAACAAGAAAAACACCAAGAAGAGATGGGATTTAGTACCAAAATAGTACCAAAATAGTTTAATATAAAGTCGCCCTTATAATTTCTACTATAAATCGGGTTAATCTAGGGATAGATAACCTTGTTTATGTGATTTTTGTGAATTTCTTAAACTTAAACACCTAATCAAATAACTATACTAAGGAATTAGACAATTATTTAAATTAGGTTAGATTGAATTTCCAAGGAATTCAGATCAATCAGATTTGAAAAATTAGCCAACAATAAAAGAATTTGAAATTAAGATGAACCATCTTTTGATAGCTCAACGGTTAGCTTGTCTAGAATTCATCAACTAAGAAACAAGTGAAATAAATCGCTTGCTCCCTCTTATCCATTGTTGAATTTCAAATCTTGCTTTTACGCTTGTTTTTCAGATATTTACTTAAAATTTATTTAGTGTTTCCTTCAATCCAATCTATATTTTGTTCAAATAGAATCTAAATTAATGAAATTGATAATTGTCAACAGTCAATTCTTGTGAATACGATACTTTTTTCACTACTTTATTACTTGTGTGTGACCCAATACACTTGCTAAAAAATCCCACATCACTATCATAAAATGGCGTAATTGATTGGAGTGCTAACGTTATATAATATATCTATCATCAAATTAAATTCTTAAAAGCATAAGGAAAATCTGTAGTCAAGACTGAAAAGTAGGCATTTTGATATTCGCGTGTAACTTACTAGGTGTGTCCCAGACTCGCAGACTGAAGAAAAATGGCTGTGATATTTGCTTTCTTAAACAAGATTTTAGAGTTAATCTTGTGAATTAAAAAAAAAGTATCAAGAGAGTTATTCCAATAAATTTTCGCATTTTGATAATTTAAAAAAATCATAACAATTAAAACAGTATCTTATTGAACAATTTAATTGTAACTTTGAGCCGAGCAAGTTATTACATTGCTGAGTAAATAAATTTTTTTAAAAAGATTAATAAAATAAATGAGCATAATATATATATATATATATATGTATATTAAGATTCACACAAAATTATGAGTTGAGCATAATAATGGTTAGTTTATTATATTTTGTATTATATATATATATATATATATATATATATGTACACACACACACACAAATATAAATCTAAAGATAAGCACCTGGATAAAATAACACACAAATATATATATGTGACAGGCAGAAATGTTGGCCGAACCCATTGATTCCATATATAAGATAGAGATTTCATATATAAAGATTATTGTTCTTCATTTATTTAGATTCACTCTTTGAATAAATTGAATGTACTCCAAAAATTTTACAGTGGGGTCATCCTATCTCAACCGCATATCATGAACTTTGTCAATTGCAAATTAGGCTACAAATGATTCCCGTATTTGTTGGAAACTTTTTACTATTTAACACTATAATATTATTAATTCTATTTGCTATAAATTTATTAAATAATTTGATAACGAATATCCGAGAATTGTACGTTGTCAAATATTTTCTATAAAAAAGCCGCATATATAAACCAATTTTTAATTTAGTCCTTCACAAACTTCCCATTCTTATTCTAGTTTTTATGATTCAAAGTTAATACAACTTATTTTTTTGAAAAAACAATTTTTAAATGGTAAGAGTAGCAACATTTTTGCTGTAACAAAGAAGCAAAAAAGAAATCAGAGTCTCTCTTTGAAACCAGAAGTAGAATTTTAAAAAAAAAATTGCTCAAGACACAAATATATTTATTTATTTTTTATTTGTTTTGAAATAGATAATTATGGCTCTGATTCTCACTATATTCATTTTTCAATTCAATGACCGTAATTCCAAGTGGATTGGGCCTTCTAATTGTTTAGGTTAGTCGTTTTAGGCCTTCGCCTTTGGGCCCATCCATTGGACTGTATTTAAAATTTACATGTTTGAGTACTTGCGTTTTTTGGCAGTTTAGCTTAACTCTTCTATAATATATAAAGACACACGCACATGTATATGTTCTCCATAGCCAATGCTCTATCATAGTTAAAGAATACTTTTTATGAAAGGTTGAACCCAATATGCTTTTGATTGTGGAAAATATAGACTTCGACAAAAATGACTGTAAATCCTTCTTTGAGGAAAAAGGCAAAGAGGAATTAGCTGGGGAGAGAAAGGTGGGGGACAGTTTTTCTTATGGGCATTATATGTCTAGTAGAGTGCGAGACAAATCTAAATAGAAATTAATGGTTTAGATTTTAAAATCATTTTTTTGTAAAAAAATTAGGGGGCCCTTATTCTACCACAATCAAGCCAAGAAAATACAAATTTTGAGAATTCCAAATAGAATAGAGTTAAGTACTAGAAGGAAGAAAATGTGGAAAGTGGCTGATGATTAAATATGTCATTGATGGAGCCCAATGCAACCAAAAATATAACTACTCGGTAAGGTGATAGACTGGACAAGGTTGAAACGAATACTGATGCCTTGAAGGTTGAATTTGGATTTTGGAGTGAATTAAAGAAGTGTTAGTTCAATCTTAGCCTCATTTTGTTCCACTAAGCTCAAAACAAGTCAATTTAAATGCCGTCTTTAACTCGCTACATTGGACTAGATAATAAATTTTTTATCCTATTATATATATTTTTTAATTTCCTTTTTGTCCTAACATACATCATCTTGGATGATTTTGATGTAGAGAATTTTAATTAATTTTTGAAAATGTGCGGTATAAGATGTTAGTTTTCCATATTTTGAATGCAAGTAGAATAATAATATTCTTAGAAATGCAACATTGTCACACCACCGCCATTCCCTCACTGGATTTGGATCCTCTCAAGGGTCTTTGAGGGAAGTTCCCTTAAAGATCAGATATGGACTGTTAGATGAGATCATCCAATGGTTTAGATTAATTCTACATTTTTATTCTTGTTTATTTTTTTAAATTATATGATTAATTTTTGTGAGTTCAATCTTATATTTTTTTTTCAAAAATTAAGTATGTGATTTTTTTAAAAAAAGAAGAAAAACTTAAAATTAATGTGAACCGTTGGATGAGTCTAAATCTGATCTTTGAGAGACCCTTGATGTAATACCTGTGAATTTTAAATTCACTTGGTAAATGTGTTAACCTTATTATATGTTTGTATATGAAATTTTGGAGCTAATTTGAAATTTAGTGAAACTACAAAATCTTAAAATTTCTAAATTTCATTGTGAGAAATTTTCAAGAAAATCTTCAACGAAGGATTTTGGAGGAGAAAATAGCTTGAGAAGGTTGAATGAAGAAGTCGTGGTTTCGAGAATGGTGGAAGCGGAGCCAAAGCAGTGGATGGGTGGGTGAGAGGGACTAAAATGAACTAAAATAAAATTTGATGTTTTAAACAAAATATGTTGAGAAATGGAATCTTGATGTTTATGTGTGTTTCTATGAGTATGACTCGGTCCCCATGCAAACTATTTCTTTAAAATAATTCCCAATACTTCATTTAAGGGACTTAAGTAAACTTGTCCAAAATTTGAGGTACCAAATGAGAGAAGAGGTAGACCCCACACTCATTTAAACCCATACCCACATCAGAAATTTCTACACCCCCACCCATAATTTGTCTCCTTCGTCCCTCTCACACTCTCCCCCTCTCTCTTGGTGTCTTCCATCCCTTTGGCCAAAAAGGAGACATCTATGGTGGCTCCACCATCAACTCCGCTAATGTTCCTCCACCGCGGCCTCCTCTCTTCACCGGAGCCCCTTCTTGAGGTAAGGATCAAGCATTCTCCTCCCTTCTCCTTCTTGAATATTTGCAAGAAACCCTAGGTTGTGAATTTGGAGAAATCATAAAAATTGATGCTTGAATCTTAATTGAGATTGTTGCCTCTTGATTTTAATGAGTTTAGGATTTATAAAGTTGATGAGATCAAGGTTAAGAAACCTTAGTGGAAGAAGAACAATGATTGAAGTTTTTAAGAAAGAACATGGTTGGATCTTGAGTGGATTTGTTTTAATGTTGAATCAATGTTTGAAATTGGTCTTCTAGGAAGCTTTTATGTGATAAAAAAAACATATGGTAATGGCCTAAATTGAATTAGATGAGCTTTGGGAGGAGTTAGGAGGCCAAAGGATGGATTTTGGATGCCAAATCATGTTCAGTGCGAGTTTGCCTAGTCCAAGGGTATCCATGTGACCAAGAAGAACGGCCTTGGCGCCATCCCTAGGTAGCAAATTTTAACATAATTGAAATAATCATAACTCTCTCTTTTGAGCCCCGTTTCTTGTAAACTATATATCATTAGAATGGTATTTGAGTCTAGCCTCCAAAAAACAAAGTTTCATTTAAGAATTCTTTATTGTTTATGTTTTATAATTAAAAGAGTGACTGAAGGTTAGAAATGTTTGGGATTATGTGTGCTAGTATTACTATTGATGATGTTTTTAGTTGATCAGTCTAAATTAAAGTTGTACTAGACTGTCTAAAAGGTCAACTTTAGCTTTGAAATTTTTATGAGGAGATGTCATAACATTAAATTACACTTCCACTAAGTTTCATGAGATTTAGAATTGTTTTATTGGGCCAATACTTAGAAAAATTGAGACTGCAAAAGCTATAGAGGCATTTTGGGTAGCAGTTTCATTTTAGTGGTTTTGATGGGGCAAATCAGAGTATTTCCTTTTGAAATTTTTATCTAAGATTCTAGACATATCAAAGATGGTTTCTAAGAAATTTCATGAACTTTGGACTTGTGATGGCGGCCCAGTAAATTCACAAAATTTAGCATCTGAAATCTGATCTTAAACAGAGAATGTGGAGAAATTTAATTATTTTAAGGGAACTTACCTCTAAATTAAATAGGAAAAGGTAGATGATACGTGAAGGGATAATCTCATGGCTTTTAATTCTATAGTAGGTTCACCCAATGATATCTTAAGTGGACAATTTGAGCCTATTAAGCAAGAACTATTTTAATGGAAATTCTCCTTCTTCAATCTTGGGATGCAACTTTTAAAGTGTCTGATTGATGCATTAAGGTAAGAATCTTGGTAACGTTTGGAAGTATAAACATTGCTCCAATGTGAGTAAGAATGATTAATCCAAATATGAGCATGTAATATATTTTATTTAAGTAGAATGGTGAATAATTTATACAAGAATATGTTGAACCGTTTTGATATTGTGAGTGGTGGAAAACAATTTAATTGAGACGCGTGTAATCTTTTGTTAAACATTCATGTTCTTTCATGATTGGAGATGTGTAGGGCATGATCTTACATATGTGTGTATGCACACACACACACACACACACACACACATTTATACATATATACACATATGTTAATTGAAATTCAAGGGAACTTAAAAGTGAACATGTACACATACATTCTTTTATCCTTTTGGAAATATGAAATCCTGATGAGTGTGAGGAAGCTAACCAAATTCTTGTGTTAGAAATGGTAGATGAGTATACAATATATTTAAGCATATATGCATTGTGATTTGCTCTTTCAATGGAGTTGATTATGTGATTTAGAGGGTTGGCCCCTCATATATGATTTAGAGGGTTGGCCCCTCATATGTGATTTAGAGGGTTGGCCCCTCATATGTGATTTAGAGGGTTGGCCCCTTCTGTATAATTTAAAGGGTTGGCCCCTCATATGCAACTTAAAGTGTTGGCCCCTCATATGTGACTTAAAGTGTTGGCCCCTCATATGTGATTTGGAGGGTTGGCCCCTCATGTGTAATTTAGAGGGCTGGCCCCTCATATGTGATATAGAGGGTTGGCCTCTCATAAATAATTGAGAGGGTTAGCCCCTCTTATGTGACTTAGAAGTTGGCCCCTCATATGTGATTTAAAGGGTTGGCCCTTCATATGCAATTTACAGAGTTGGCCTCTCATATATAATTAGAGGGATGGCCCTGGTTTACGCCACTACAATGACGAATCACCTGGAATTGAAATCATGGCAATTTTGCATAATAATGATCCCCAGGTCATTTTTACTCTTGGAGCCTCACTTCTCACCACTAACTAATTGTTTAAACTCCTAAACACTAATTAAAAGCTAATTAACACACTGGGGGGTTTTGGTTGTGACAGAATCAGAAAAATGCAATCATGAACAATAAACAGCAACAGCAAAAAGTAGTAGAGTTGAACAGTAACAGAAGAATGTAACCAGCCTTGGTCTTTCCTAAAGATGAAATCTTCCTAGTTTTCTTTAAATGATGAGTACTTGTTCTATTTATCATATGATTTTATAAATCATAAGGTGTCTAAAAAGAACTTCTAGACTAAATCCCATCAAGCTATGATCAAGAAAATCTCCTTTAACATAATCTTAATGTGATTCCAGTAAAAGTAGTCTGATTTATTCAAGATAACCAACATTGTACACCATTTCCAATTTAGTTACCATTTCAACCAGATACAGCAACATTCCTTAGATGCAAAGTGTATTAAACCAGTAAATGAAAATACTATCCTAACCAGAATAGCATTCACAAACCAGAGGCAAGGAAGAAATAGAAATGGAATAAATAAACAAATACTTATTTCATTAAGCCCATGAACTCATATTACACTTCAGTTTCAGACCAAGGCTGATTATAAGGGATTTTAGCCCTCCATAAGAGCAAAAAGCCAGAAAACAGAAGGGAGAAAAAAGAGGGAGAAGTGATCTACAAAATACACTCAGTTACAAAAGCAAAGATACAAACTAAAGTTTGAACACCAACTAAACTAATGCCCTCCAAAAAGATGATGGAAACTAACTTTGCTGCCTTCTCTTTTGATTTCTGATATGGGAGGACATAGCAGTTGCAGTGGAGAAGGTACTTTTCTAGAAAGTGGTTGGGTGGTTGCTTCTTTCATCAAGGTTATAGGAATGGGATGCAGAAAGTTGATCTGAAATGCTGCAGCCCTGGGTCCCACACATCCATGTCATCAAGCAAATAGAAGAGGCTACCAAGTCATCTCAGAAGATGCCACATCATCATCCAATTCATCAGGAATATGATGTCAGCACCATATAGTCAAGAAATCTCAAAAATTAATTCTGAAAATTACACAAGAAGGATTAAATTAATTCTTTAATAATTTAAGTCATAAAAGATGAAAATAATTCACTTTTCATCTAAAATTAACTTAGACCAAATGAAACACAAAGTGTAATAAAATTGGAGAAATTCTAAAGATGAAAATGTAAGGAGACCAAGATAGGGGTTAAGATGTATATAAAAATGCTAGATATCAGGCCCCTCATATATAATTTAGAGAATTAACTCCTCACATTCATGAAGTTTACCATAATATTATTATTTATGCATAATGGGATATCACATGGAGATGACTAAAGTTCATAAATTTTCTTACTGAAGTTATTGCTATATATGCTTGTGTATGTATGGTAAGAATCTTTACTCAACTTGCTAAGTCCTTGGTCTTATATTGGTGAATGGGATCACTCTTTGTGTCCTATCCCTGTAAGCGGTACACAGGTCATATGTAAATTTCTGGTTGTTTTTCCTTTACTGAGTATTTTCATACTCATTCCTTCCTTTGTGTACTCCTTGTAGGTTTTGTGTTAGAAGGCGAGTCTCCGTATGAGGAGTAACAGAGTGTCCAGGTCTGTGTTCTTCTATCTTGGAATATTGGTACGTCTAGTTAGTTAGGTGTCCAAGTTGCTCTGTAGTTAAATAGAACTCCTAGGAGATTTTGTGTTGGTTTTTAGGGGAAAAAAATGAACCCATATATGTTATATTTATTTCACGTGTTAATGGTTGATGTTAGGCTTATGGCAGTAAATGGAGTCCACCTCTGTGTCGGTCATGCTCCTAAATTAAGGCGTGACACTTGAGGGGATCCAAATCCTTCCATCACCGTCCCTATCATTGTTTCCATCATTGCCTTTTTCATTTATGACATCACTGCCCCCATCATTAATTTTTTTTATTAGGGGTTGTATACTTTACTCCCTTTTAACATTAATGGTTGACATAGAGTCCTTAGACTTCTAATTTTCTACAATATGACCCCTTCTATTAACTTTATTCATCCTAAACCATAGCATCACTGGTTTATGTAGGCTAAAAAAAGCCCAACACTACAAGAAAATACAAAATTAGAGAAAGAATATTTTTCATATCAAATTCTAGCTATCTCTAAAAGTAAGAAAAAATAAATTAGAAAAAAATTTGAAATTAGAGATAAATTTAGAGACAGAATTATTTTGTCTTAAAGTATTCTGTCTCTAATCCATTCTTAAAATTAGAAATAAAAATTACAAATTTTAAAATTAGAGATAGACTTAGAATAATTTCATTTCTAATTCATTCCTAATATTATAATTATTTTGATGATGGGTAAGATACTGGACTACCAGAAAAGAAAATTGTTTTTGTCCAACTTGATAGAACATAGTTGGGAGAGAATGGATGCTAAAGGCTTGTTTGGAAATGATGTTAGGGTTTCAGAAGAATGGGCATTGCTAGAATTGGTAGAAGTCGAGGAACTCATGGTGGGAAAATGAAGGCTCAAATAACAAGTGAGAAAACAGAGTAATAAGCTGCAGAAAAAGGTACACTCAATTACTGTCATGTTTGTATATATATATATATATATATATATTATAGCCTGTACAACCTTGTTGTACTGGCTAGCTGACTCATTACAAATATAATGATACTGTGTATGTGTATTTACTATAAGCTTGTAGTCTTGACTGTTAATTAGTCATGTTAGCATTCTCAAGCACCAAACATGGGTTAGGATAACCTAGCTCCAATCTCACAAAAAATTTGGTATACGAATTAATCTTAAATATATATATATATATATATATATATATATATAAGCTGCAAGCTGCGTTTCAAATTGCAGTCACAATATTGTAGATGCGGCATTACCTCTCAATTGCGGAGTGACTGTAAAACGCGTGCGTTGCACCACAACTCTATTCCGTTGTGGTTTTGGTATAAAATTGAAAAAGAAATTGAACACTACTCCCATTTCAAACCTAGATCTCCATTCAAAAGGGAAAGAAACCACTTACCCGTTGAAGATTGCCATTTCCATCACCCATTAAAGGTAGTTGGCCACCGTTCATTTGTTTGTTTGGTTTCTGTCTCCTCTATTTTCCATTCATCCTTCTCCTCTATCTTCTATCTTGTCTTCGTTGGCCATAAGTACCTTTCTGGCCTCTTCTTCGAGCTTGACCTCAAATCCCTCCTCCCATCGTCGATCTCGAGTCTGAATCTGTCTTCGTAGACCACTCACGCTTACTGGCTCATGCATCACATGATCTCGCCCTCAGCTCTGCTCTTCTCATGCTCAATCTCCTTCTCAAACCCTCACCACCGCGTACGACTGTGCCTCACTGGGACTGCCGTGAACTCTCAACCTCTCATCCTCATAGCGTCACCTCAGTGACCTTAGTGACTGTCACATCCTCAATAGTGTAACTGATTCAAGTTATCTCTAAGTTAAAACATCGTCAAGGTCTTAACTTTCTTACAATGAAACCATAAGGAATATTCATATTTACACATAGTCCATCCACAAAATCCTAGGAAGCTTATGTGACCACAGAGCTACTTCTAGAGTTTACAAGATAATAGAATACAAAGGAACCAACCAAAAATACAAGAGAGTTGGTTTAAGATAACTCGCTATTCCCCTGGACAATCCCCAGCGTCAGCCATAGATTCTGAAATGTTGTAAAATAATAGGATGAGTAATGGAGTACTCAGTGAATGTATAACATTATCAATCGAAAATAAATTTAACAATTAGTATCATAAAGATATTATCGAATTTAAAATTCACATCAGTTACAAATGATATACGCAGTATAAATCATACAGTGCCATACACAAAATCCCGTACCAACCGGGTCATCCACAGTACCAGTGGATCGTTGCCCGTGACCCCCTGGCCGCATCCACCCTTATCTCTCCATGAAAGGTATATCTCCACCCTTATAACTCCTCTAACTTCTCCTGTGGGGTGCACCACCACGAAAATATTATAACAATGTTCTATCATAACGCAAGAATTCACACAATCTCAACATAATAATAGCAATATCAACATTAACTTTATATATTTTATAAGAATTATCATTTAATCAAACAAAATGCTTGAAATCCATAATACCTTTTAATACAAGGAATACAAGTCCTTGAAAATGAATATACAACGTACCATTTAAGTCCACCTTCTCAATTTTTCTTTATGATACTTGATAACAATACTTTTAAAGAAATATTGATGAGATAAGGTTATCACACTCACCTCAAATGTGGCCCTAACTACCTTTATTTTTGCAGCTAAATTATAGGAGGTGTAAGGAAAAAACTCTCAAAGATTTCCTAAAATGCAAATAAGATGAAAAATAAATAATACATTAGAATTTTCAAGTGAATCTTGTACTATTAGAAACTAGACTCAAAGAGCTTTCTAATAGTATCTTATTTACTAAAAATAGATTCCGGATGAAAGATTTATGAACATTTTAAAACTGATGCTACAGTAACGGTTAACGATCAACGTAGCTACAGTAACGTTGACTGAGTCAATGCTATAGTAACATTGACCAAGTCAATGCTACAGTAGCCGAGAAAATCTGGAAAAATTTTTTCGATGAACAGTAATTTCTGAAAATTTTCTGGCATGAACAGTGATGTTCTTCGTGTTCTTCATTCAAAAATCTTAAAATCACATCTAAAACAACATTTCTTTTGATTTCTTCCATGGGTTTTTCTTCTTAATGTCTAAGAAGTATTTTAACACCAAAACCCCCAATTTTTACCAACAATCCAAGCTCAAATCTCAAATTTTCATCAAGAACACTAACTTTTTTTAAATATCCGAATTCTACGAATTTCTCCTAGTTTTCTCCAAATTTCTTGTTCCAATAACATCATAAACTACCTAGGAATATTTTAGATTAACATCCACACTTAAATTTATCTATTAAAACTCAAAATCTTAATTCTCTTCCATAGGTCCAAAAATGGAGAAAAAGAAAAATAGAGTAGATAAAACTTACCTCTTTACCTCTAGAACTCCTGAGAATCGGAAGTATGATTAGAAAATACAAGATCGTTGGATGAAAATTTGAGAAATGATTGAAGAAGGGAAGAGTGGTAGATGAAGAGAAGATAGAGATGTCTCGGGGAGGAAAAAAAGAAGAGAGGAGATGAGTCTAATAATTGTACATGTGGGCCCCACCAATTTCTTTTTGATTAAAATTGCTCATAGCCACTCTAACTTGTAAGATTTGTTCACTTAGGTCCTTGATTATTTGTAAAAATTTCCTAAATTAAAATTTGAACTTTCTATTCCCAAATTTTCTTTACTAATCCAAAGAAAAGAAAAAAAAAATATTTTTCACGTAATTAAATTTTTCAATAAAATTCAAAATAATATTAAATATTCATAAAAATTATTGGGGTATTACAGTGACCTCTCTATGTCTCTCTATCCCTCTGTAACTATAACTTTGTAAGTTTAATTTTTGTGAGTTGTGAGACTTGACTCTTGACTTTTAACTCTTGAGTGCTTGTGTGTCAATCAAATTGAGAGAGAAGGCTGTAAAGTTGTAGAACTAGAACTAGAAGCTTCGATCTGAGTGAGTGGAAAGTGAAAAATTGAGTGTGAATTGAAAAATTGAATGTATATGGGATTACAAGTGAATGGGAAGTGCGAAATTTTTTTAATCTTTTGTGAAATTTAAAATATGATATGATAAAGATGAAATGATTATTATGAATAATATCAATAATTTGTGATTTTTGATCTGTGTGTGACTGTGTGATATTGATATTGAATCATTGATTTATTTATTTAGAATTTTAGATTATATATGTTTGATATTTGATCTATCTAGTAAGTGATAAAATTCTAGATATATTGATTTAGTAATTTAGTGATCTTATCTATGATTAGATTTTAGACTGACTGTGTGATAAAATTGTGGATATGATATGTGATGATTCCTAGTTCATGATATTTGAATTAAGTTTAGTTGGTTTTTGTAATTTGAGAATTAAGAATTTGAGATTGATCAAACTATTATTTTATATATTATATTTTTCTTGAAGTTTGTCCTAGCACATATCCAAGTTGGCATTTTGGAACTCCTGTACCTGGAAATAGAAACAATATAGAGTGTAAACCTTGTGGAAAGATAGTAAAAGGAGGAATCACTTGAATAAAGCAACATATTGCACATTTTCAAGGGAATGTAGCTCCTTGTCCTAGAGTTACCAAAATTGTCAGAGAGGCCATGAAGCAATTTGAAGAAGAATTTGAAGCAAGATTACAAGGTGAAGATGATGATTAAATAGAAGGGTTTATTGATGATGATCAAGAAAGTAGGAGAGCTCAACATGAATGAGAAGAAAGACAGTGATTTAGACACCAAACAGATAGGGCACAAAATGAGAATGATGAGGGTGGAAGCTCTCGTGGTCATGCAATGGGTGTTGGTGGTGCTAGCAAAAAATGTCTATCTAGTGTAGATGTAGAAGATACTGCATTTAATTTGAGGTCTACAAATGTTGATCTTATCAGAAGTCAAAGTATGAAGCAACCAAAAGTTACAAACAAGTTTAATGAAGACGCTGAGAAAAAAGTTAAGGTAACCAGTCTCAAAATTTATAATATATGAGCGTCTTTTTATGAACCTATATAACTCTCCATGGTTGCATAGTTTAATCACTACTACCGCTAATCTTGGTAGCGCAGCTGTTAAATTTCCAACACCTTATGAGATTTCTAATGTCTACTTGGAAACAGAATACAAAGAAATGAAACAATGGAATGAAGGGCTCAAAGGTGCATGGAATGAAAGAAGTGTGACTATAATGTACGATGGTTAGACGAACAGTATCAATCACATGCATATCATGAATTTTCTTATTGATGCCTCTAGTGTTACTAGCAGAAATACTAATTACTACTTCCAGTTACTTGATAAAGTTGTGGAAGAAGTAGGAGAAAAATATGTAGTCCAAGTGGTTACAGATAATGAAGGGGCCTTAAAAGCAGCTGGAAAAAAAATTGATAGAAAAAAGGTCCCATATTTATTGGTTACCTTGAATAGCTCATTGTTTAGATTTGTGCTTAGAGAATATTAGGAAAAAAATCCAATGTACAAAAAGTGTTGGAAGATGCAAAAGTGATCACATCTTTTATATATAACCACATTTGGACTGTTAATATTATGAAATAATACACTGAAGGTAGTGAGATAATCATCCAGACATAACTAGATTTGCTACACAATTTGTATAGCTGCAATCTATTGTGAAGCAAAAACAAGTATTGAAAAATTTGTCCACCTCTGACAAATTTAGAAAATTCAAATTTGGGAAGGCAAAATCTAGACCAGCGTATGATGCAAGAAAAATTGTTTTGGATGAACACTTTTGATCCAAAGCTAATGAAATATTAAAAAGTATTTGAGCCTCTAGTTAAAGTGTTAAGGCTTGTTGACGGTGATGAAAAGCCAACTTTGGGTTTCATTTATGAGGCTATTGATACAGTGAAACAATTTATAGAGAAAAATTGTTGATGTCACATGTTGTATAACGCTATAATAGAAAAACGGTGGAAATTTCTACATTCTGATCTACATTCAACAGGTAAATTCTATATATAAGTTTCAAGTTTTTAGGTCAATTTAATATTTGGCTATTAATTGAAAAATTCTTTTACTTTTGGTTTCAGGTTATTTTCTCAACCCTCAATTTCAATATAGATTTTCACATGGAGGAGATATTTATAAAGAAACATTTGAGGGAACAAAAAATGTAATTTCTAAGTTAGAAAGAAAATTAGATGATCAAATCAAAGCAATGCAACATGTTAGTTTATATAACTTTAAAGATTTGTTATAATAAATATTTAAAATATAATATTGTATATTTAGTATTTATATTATATATTATATATTGTTGTGTAGTTATTCATTTTTCGGGATAAAGTTGAGACCTTTGGTATAGAAATAACCCAACGAGTATGGTCTCATTTAAATCCAGGTATGATAAGATTTTTTATGGTCCTTTTATATATTTTTGCATCATCATGTTCTCCAATTAAAAAATAAATGTTTAATTGTTAAAAAATTCATATAAAATACACAAATAATTAGAGAGAGAGAAATGGGAATGATTGATTTTACATGATGTAGGCAGGGAAACAAAAAATGATATGAAGTGTAATTTAAATAATTTTTAATTTTAATTTGGTTCTACATAATATAGGGGGGAAGGATTGGAGGGAAATGGGAACAGAAAGAGAAAGAGAGGGAAGTGGGAATAGGTGGCCAAACTTTTCCTGTTGAAGATTTATTGAAGTGTCTTGAACTTTTTTTTTGGTTGATGAAGTATTTTTTTATTTGATAAAATACAAAAAAAATTGATCACATCAAATAATTTGAATATACTTTTAGAAAGCTTCCCATTAGCTAAGATGACTTCATTTGAATAAAGTGGCAACATCAATTAGTTACAATTGGGTTCCAGCGTCTATCAATGGAGTTAAAAGCATGTTTAATTACTTCTCAATTAATTCAATTAATTGAATAATTCTGCCTGATATTTAATTAAATGAAATTACTCTCTTGGTAGATTTAATAATATTATTTTTATTTTCTTATTATCGGTCTTTCCAAATATAATAATATTATTTTTATTTTGTTTAACCATTTTTAGTTTTATTATTCTATATGTTTTAAATAATTTATTTATTATTTATTTTCTCCAAATAGCTGAATGGTGGTTGCTCTATGATTCATGTGCTCCTGAGTTCCAAACTATTGCAATTAAAGTCCTTAGCCAAACAACTTCAACAACAAATTGTGAAAGGAATTGGAGTATATTTAGTTATATTCATACAAAGACAAGAAATATACTTAAGTATAAAAAATTACAAAAATTTGTCTTTACCTTTTACAACATGAAGCTGAAGATGAAACATATGAAAAGAAGTCTAGAAGAAATAGAAAATAGTTTCAACCCAATTAATCTTGATTACATATTCCATAAAGATGATCCTTTGTCTCCATGGATTGAAGAGAGGGAAGACCCATTATTGGATGGAATTCAAAATGCATAATGGCTTCCAAAAATGAATTTTGAAGATGAGGACATAATAGAAGAAGAAGAAGATGATGATGTTGATGAAGGTGATAGTCATAATATTGATGGTGGTTTGAGTCCACCAAGCAACAATAGTGGTGGTGGAGGTCGCAGTGATGCAGAAAATATTCATGGGAGAGATAAATATAGAGAACAAGACCTATATCAAGATACTCCATATGTTATGCATGATCAAGGTTTTGTATTGATGTATCATCTTTTCCTGAATACCGCCATACTTAAAAGGGTGAAAGACAACATTTTGAAGATTCAATCTCTTCTAGTTTTTCGTAAAGTTTTAGGGACTTTGGCATTGGTGAATCTTCTCAAAGTGGCCAAGGTCATTATCCACCATCCTATTAGCAACCTTCTTATCAAGCTCTATCATATTATCAACCTTCAATGAACCATCAGGAGCCTAATTACTACAAGTTATGATCCTCCACGCCATTCAACCATGGGGTGATGAATGATGATTCATATCTTGTAATCTTGTTTGATAATTATGTAAATACATTTGTATATGACTTTCCACTTATTAACACATTAATTCTTTATTTTTCTTCTTAATTTTTTCAAGTAAAATTAACATGTTTGCATAGAATAAGAGTATATACTTATGTAATTAATATAAATATTATATATAATATGTTATATATATATATTTAAAATTAAAGGTTATAACAATTATATACATATTTCGTATATTTTGTGCAACTAAAAAAAATTCACAACTGCAATGACCGCAACTGTATCGCAGCGTCCGCAACACCTACAATTGTAGCAGCCCGCAATGCAACCGCAATCTCAACCGCAACCGCTATTTAAAACCTTGGCAACAAGTAATTCTGTGACTCTGTTCTACTATGTTTCTGGTGTTCTACTGATATTTTACTGTTATTCTGAATGTTATCACACTCTCAATGAAAGCACCAAATTTGTAATAAACAAGTAATTGATCAGTAGTAGTGATAAGAAATATATATTTAATCACTTGGTTTCATTACTATTTATTAGTGTGCTGATCATCTATAGTTATGTTTAATACTTAGAAACAGCAGAGAATTATAACATTGTTTTAATTTCCTTGAGAGATATATAATATAAGATCATTTCTGGCAATAGATATTAATTTGAGCAAAATCAATTGTTTCTTGGTGTTCTTTTCATTTTTACCCTTTTCATTTCTTGGTATCTTGTAAGGTGTACAAATTCTTATAGGAAACAATTTAGATGTAGCTTTTGTGATGATGGTTCACTGAAAAACATATGGACACTTTTAAAAACTCCATAACAAACATTCATGAAAATTTGATTATGCTTTGTTGAAAGAGTTGGTATCATTTATTTATACTTGTTAGTTGTCTTATATTTGTATTTTTTAAATTCTACCATTAAAATGTGTTATTTATGCTAGAGGGCCATGTCTATGTTGGTTTGACTCAAAAAAAAAAAAGAAAAAAAGGATAAAAACTTCTTTTTGGAGTTGGGTCACTTTGGGTCACAAAGAACCCAAACATTGTGATCCAACTGGAAGACATCAAATGCCATGAAAATATTCATCCATTCTTCTCTTCCTTTGTGTTATTTGGGTGATCCAAAAAATCTTCTAACAAGATCTACCATGAATTCATAATCTTGGTACCTCTTCCCAAAGATATATATAAGTGCACATCGAGACATATAATAGGTCGTATCATGTAACTAGTATTGTTGGAATCAGATTCACCTCATGATGTAATATAGCTTTGACAATGTTCGGATCTTTTAAATTAATAGCCCCATATGCAAATAGAAATGAATAAGGCCATATATAGCTAAAGCTATCAGATTGCAAAAAGCCTCTTTGTCCTTGGATTTCTTTAGCCTATCCAAGCATTTTTTAGGATGTATGTCAATTCCTTGTTAGATTATTTTCTAATATGTGGCCCATGTAATTTAGTTTAATGGCATTAATTATTAAATTCACATAATATAACATTGAAGGAGCTAAATGATAAGTTTTTAATATATTGGGGCCTTCTTGTGATGGTTGAGAGGCTATTACATAATTAAAAACTTTATAGGGGTCAAAAGGTAATTTATTCATTTTACTCCGATTTCAAATTTAAAGTAACAGTAATAAAAGAAAAAGCACGTAGTTCAGAAAGGTGACTGTGGTTACTATTTTGTCCTCCTAATTATCAAGGAGATCTAAAGGTAGAAATTTAGAAGAAAGAAACATATTTGAATTCGTAGACATGGATGCAGGCATGTTTATGGTTCAATCTTCTGTGAATCATGAAACTCAAGATCCTAGGGCATAAAGCATCATTTTGAATTTCAACTTACACTCCTAGCCTAGGATTTCGCTCCTTAACTATGACTTTATGTACAATGAGAAATAGTACATTTTAATTACAAGTATTTGGCAACCACGAACAATGGAAATAGAAAATGAATTTTCAAATGTTCTATTTTCTTTTGAAAATAATTGACTGAGTCCTTATAATTCAAATTTAATTGTAGCATATAAAATTGTTCAAATGTAATTCTCAAAAAAATATTGTTAAAAGTA
The DNA here is from genome assembly GCA_037074585.1 of Biancaea sappan. Classification (NCBI taxonomy): domain Eukaryota; kingdom Viridiplantae; phylum Streptophyta; class Magnoliopsida; order Fabales; family Fabaceae; genus Biancaea; species Biancaea sappan. The sequence goes on along the minus strand of CM073493.1, from coordinate 66,551,948 downwards.
TATAGTTTGCTCAAAACAATTTTAAAATATTTCACAATATTCTTAGGAATATTGCATCTATACACAATATTGATAGGAATCATAGACAAAATTTTAAAAATAGCCTTAACTATCTTTTGCTAAGAAACCATTTTTACTTATGACTCAATTTCTTAATTAAAAAAATAATAAAAATGGTTGTTATGCAATGATGCTAGGGTGTTCATATTTAGGTTAGGATTTTTATAGTAATTAATAATAAGTACTTAGTCTTCTCTCAAACAAAACATTCCCATAACATAACATTTAGACCCTTTTAGTTGGGTTTGGATGAAAACTTAAAATTCATTAGTGTTGTATGTTTGAAAATATTTCAAATGTCACGTTTTTAATAATAATAGAATACTTCACTTACCAAAATCGTTCGGTTAGTGAAAAATTAACTTATCTAATATCAGGTATTTTTATATACAATTTAGTCCCTATCTTAGTCCTATTACCATTTTTACCTTACAAATTCTCCAATTTTATTCTCTTTTGGAATTTATTGGTGTAAATTAATTATAGATTGAATATGTCTCAATTTTATATTTTTAGGACATGATTTATTAAATACCCATTTCATATTACAGAACTACCATTATTGGAGGAATTTTCACTGATGTGGCATGCTGGAATGATGTGGACGTTGATTGGGCATATGTTGATGATTTGGCATTGACTAATTTGCTGTCAAGTGGGTCCCATAGGTCTAATATGGACAGAGTAGCATGCATGTATTTTATTCAGATAAGAACTTGCACAAAAATGGAAAAATTCGCAGGTTAGCTTTGGAGGCCAGAAAAGTCAATTTTTCAGCATCCCTTTCCATGCAAAGACCCTTGGTTTCTGTTGCTGAAACACTGCTAGCCAGAAAAGAGAAAGAGACACTTCCAAGCGGACAAACCAATGCATTTTCGTCCTTATTCCTGGGCAAAAGATAAAGAGACAGGAGAATTCGTTTTTAGAGAGACATCAACTTCTTCTTGCTCTCTTCTTCTGTAGCTTAGGTTCTGTAACTTTCTTTTCTGTATTTTTCATTTTATTCCTTATGGAGGGCAAAAGCACCTTTTGTAATCAATCAATGGTGGATCTAGAGGATGTAATCTGAATTCCATGAACAGATAAGTGTTTTTCATTCAATCTATTTCTTTTTGGTCCCTATCTTGCCTCTTGTTTTCATATCTGGATATTTTTCTAGTTAGAAGGAATGTATGGACTTGATTTCTGTTTTTAATAGTTTTATTAGAGGTTAAGGCTTGCTAGACTTGTATGTATGCGGTTGCTATGCAAGATTAGTAAGTTAGACTAAAATGGATTGTCAATATGCAATTGCGGGATAAGATTTTGGTTAGAGTTTAATCGAGTTACATTAGGTTATGATTGGCAAAGATTTTCCTAACTATAATCTTAGTGTAATCTAGTTCTAGGAGGATTTCTTAGAAATATTGGTTGACAACCGAAATAATAGATGGAGTTTGAACAAATTTAGAGACTAGAATGAGGATGATTACACTTCTAGGGAAACCATAGATTGATTATGTGTGTCTGTGATATTGTTCTGCTCTATCTAGATTTGGTTTTACTGTTACGGTTGTTGTTTACTGCTATAGTTTAAATTCTATTTTTAACCTTAATCTATCAACAACCCCCACCCTCAGCGTACAGTTAATTAATGTAATTAGTGTTTAGAACAATTAATTAGTGATTAGAAGTGAGGCTCCTTGAGTGAATACGACATGGGATCACTATATCGTAAAATTGCCACGAATTTAATTCTGGGCGATTCAACATCGTAGTGGCCTGAACCAATATCCAAGATCTGAATAAATAAGCCCATAGTTCACAAAATTCAAATGCACCATAAATTAATACAATATTTATATCATTTCATCATTCCATGGTACTATTAGGGTAAATTTCAACTTTAGGAAATGTAAATTATTCATGCAAAACAAATAGATGTTTAACAAAGAAAGAAAAAAAAAGGCTAAGAAACAATAACTATTATTCAATAGTTATTCAAACTCATGGTACCTTTACCAATATGCTCAAACTCGGGCTTGATTCTTTTCAATGACACCACAACATTTGTCATAGTAATTCGTGCTTCAGGTAAATCAACACAACAACTCAAGGCTAACTCGAAAATTGATGATATATGTGATGATATATTATCAATGCTTTGATTGTCTCTTTGCAACAAATTGGGATCCAAAATATGGATTATTGCATGTAATGATTTGCTAACCCAGTCTTTCAAAGTTAGACCTTGAACAAACATGTCATCTATTGGCTTCTTCCTTGTAAATATTTCGATCAGCATAATACCATAACTATACACATCTCCTTTAATGGAAACAACTCCTTTCGAACCATACTCTACATGTCAATTTGGATTGTAAGTAAACAATCTATTATGCTAACTTGACTATTTCTTATGTAATATTTCTCATGTCACATATTGTTAACTACTTCAAATGCCAATGCAATAGATAAGTAATTGAATAGAATATATAATGCATAATAGAGAAAAAAAAGGAAATAAAAATAAAAATACTATATGATAAAATATCATTACCTGGTGCAATATAGCCTGTTGTAGCTAAAGTCTTCGTATAAATTTCTTGCTGCCCTTCACCTAATAGTTTAGCAATGCCAAAATCACTAAGATGGGCCACCATATTTTCATCTAACAAAACATTGCTTGGCTTTACATCACAATGAGCCATTGGTATAGAAGAACCATGATGAAGATACTCCAATGCAGATGCTACATCAATCATTATGTTTAGCCTTTGCAAGATATCTAAGCAATAGTTGTGAGAATACAACCATCTATCAAGACTCCCATTTGGCATAAATTCCATTATTAGAGATTTAAAATCAGCATTTGAACAACTACTTATGATCTTTATGAGATTGCGATGACGCAAGTTGCACATTGCAGCACATTCAATATCAAAGCTTCTTAATGCTTCTTCTAATTGCAAATTAAATACTTTAACAGCAATTGTCTTTCCACTTGAAAGAATGCCTTTGTACACTAATCCAAAACTGCCCCTACCAAGAAAGTTACTCTCATCAAATCTATTTGTTCCCTGAAGAAGTTCATAGTATGGTATCCTAATTGGTGTCTCCAAATCTAATAAATCTCGGTTGGTTGAATCACCAACATTATCTCTCTTAAGTTTTAGAAAGAATATGCATGAAACAACCAAGATGATTGCCACAATGATAGGCAACAAGCACTTGAGCAAAAACATCTCTTTAGTTGACATATGCTTGTTTCCTTTTCTACATGGTTGGACTTGGAGTTTAGGATCCCCACAAAGACCTCCAGTCATCATAAAAGATTCAGCTGTAAAATTTTTGAAAGGGCCACCTTCTGGAATCTCTCCATGCAAGTCATTGTAAGAAATATTAAAGTAATTAAGATGAAGAAGTGACTCTAAGGATTTTGGAATCATACCAGATAGATTGTTTTGAGAAAGATCCAAGAATTCTAAGTCAATCATCTTGCCAAATGATTCAGGAATAGGCCCTTGCAATTTGTTATGTGCTAAGGACATATTTTGCAAAGTTTGCAAGTTACCAATAATTGTAGGAATGTCCCCTAAAATTTGATTTCTTGACAAATCCAACCATAAAATGGCCCTTAAGTTTGAAATTTCAAGTGGAATTTTTCCACTCAAAGCATTAGAGGATAAATTTAGAAGCAAAATATCTCTGAGACTCCAAATTGAAGAGGGTATATGAGAAATCAATTTATTAGAGCCCAAGTTCAACTTTCTCAAGGAAGTAAGATTCCCAAGACATGTAGGCACCCAACCCGTAAACATGTTATTGGATAGATGCAACTCACTCAAACTTTTGATTTGGCAAAGTTCATAAATTATGGTACCTTGAAATTTGTTGTAACTAAGATCCAAAAGTTGAAGGCCTTGCAATTTATTCATTGTAGTAGGAATAGTCCCATACAAATCATTCCCGTGTAAATCTAATTTGATCAAGTTGGTTAAATTTTCAAGTGCATTGGGAATAACTCCGCTAAATTTATTTTGCCGTAGATTCAAAATTATGAGCTTTGAAGCATTGAATATGCTCTTTGAGATTTTCCCTGTGAATTCATTTTCTTGTAGTTCCAAATATATTAGGTTGGGAAGGCCAATTGCTATGTTTGATGGGAGAAGGCCATGGAAGGAATTATCTCCAAGATACAATGTTATCAATGTTGAAATGTTGAAAATATTAGAAGGAACATGTCCACTCAGATAGTTGCTTCCAAAATCCAAACTCTCAAGTTTATCAAGATTGCCTATCTCCTTTGGTATAAAACCTGGAAAAACAAATCCATGGAAAATATCACATAATATATAGGAACAATAGAATGAAAAATAAATTATTAATTTGGTCTCCAAGAGATCATAATTATCTCATTTTTTTCCCTAGATGATCAAATGTCTATGTTTAGTTCATGAAAGATTTTACTTGTCTCAATTTATGGATTCAGATCCCCTAAATACAGGAGCCTGCAATTGATCTTGGTCATTATTTCATCCAGTCGTTCATATGATGCCATGTATCCAACAAATTGAGTCAAACAAATCCTACCCCTTCTCTTTGTCTTCAACGAGCTTCCACACCAGAAAAATTGAATTAACAGATAGAGGAAGAAGAAAAATTGAACTTTTTATTTGCTCAAGAGTTTAAATCTAACCCCATCTATTACTATCTTCGTAAACTTATATTATATATATATGTAATTGCTTTTCTATCTTTTTTTCTTTGTTCCTTTATTTGTTTTTTATGGCAAAAATAATATTATTATAAAAAAATAATTAAGGAAAAAAAAGAAATATAACATGATAGAAAATAATAAAAAAGATAGAAAAAAAATACTGTGATTAAGTAAACATATACAGAGCGAGGAAAAATAAAAAAGGACCAAAGCATTTAATAGATTCTTAAATTTAAATATCCTAACTGATAAACCAAAAGAATGCTAGACTGTGGATGTATAAACAAGAAACTAATTCAGCACATCATTCTCACCATTTGCCAAAGTACACAGCTCTGTGTCCTTATCTTCATTATTGGAAAAATCCCATCTTTCCATTTTTTTTTTACTGTGGAAGCACGGTGAAGACAGAGAATGGGTGGCTTTGTTTAACTCAAATTGGAGGACACATGGCAGCATATAAATGGCTGGATGGAATGAATGGCCAAGGTCAATTGAGCAGGAGGCTCTTGTTTTGAGTCCGAGGGAATTTAAATTCTTAATTTATTTCTCTATTTATCTAAGTAACTTTGATAATAAAAAATTGAGATTTTATCATAATATATTTTAAAATTTAACAACAAAAATAAATAAAATAAAATAAATGTAAACTTTAAAAGATTAAATTGAGACAATGATAATATTTCAAAACTAAAATAGAACTTTAATATAAAATAATAAAAAAAAGAAAACATAACATGAATGCCTCAAGGTAGACAAAAGCAATTGACAGCTCACCCATAACTCAAAAGCTCACCAAACTACAAGCAATAGGTAGCTTTTTGTCTCAATCAAAAGGAACTGCTTGATTGAGACCTACTTATTAGGGATCTCAATTCTCTACCATACGTTGATCTAGGAAGAGGCGCCGGATCCACTCCTTACACCTTCTAAATCCTTTACATTTTACATTTTTTATATTTTTCTAAATCATAAGGTTTTACAAAAAGAAACTAATCAACAATATACTATATTAAGAAAAGAAATTTTGTATAAACTTATGCTAAACAGTCAAAAATTATAGAAACATAAATGTAACAATTTTTAACCTATAATCATATTGTTTGTCAATCTTTGATAAACAATAAAAACACAAAAATAAAGTATTGAGAGTATATTTTGATCTATCATAAACTCAAATTTATAATCAAATTAGTAGGTTTTTTTAGGAAGATATGAGTGGTTCTCTCTCACTTTTATTTGATGGAACACAAAAATGACAACATAGTCATCTGACCAAGAGTGAGTCTTTCTCATATAACCTAGGGAACCACTATCCTATCCATTATACGTATTGGTCGACATATGGGTTGACTCGTTTTATAATAACACTTCATCTCTATTATTATTTATAGTCAGACATTTACACATAAAATGATTTTTACTAACACCCAGACCAACACAAATATATATCCAGTTGGTCCCTTAACACAAAATTAAAGAAAATCTTATAACATGCCTAATTAAATATAGCATTCTATATATATGTCCCAAAAATATATAAACATATACAATATTTAATATATCAGTCTACACACAAAATTATCAGCGTTAAACTATTAATAATGAAATAAATAAATAATATTTATATATTAGAAATAATGCTAACATATTATTCATTCAATTCATTCTAAAATTGCAACATTAATAGTGTTACAATTAATAATAATGATGATATATTTACTTTTATTCCAATGTTAATTTTACTTTATCTAATTAATTTTATACATTCAAATATAGAGAAATTTTTAAATAGGGAAAGCTGCATAAAAATGCCTTCCAACCGTATATCTCAATTGATTATATCAAGCAATAATTCAACTCATTATTGGCTTATATAAAAAAACAATTCATGATAGAAAAGATCCATTATCAATTTGCCCAAAATCTAAAAGAAATAACAACGAGAGAATCTTAGTTAGATCATGCAATAATCTGCATATTATTTTTTATTTCATCATTTTAAGATACAGTTACCATATTTATTAATTAATGTCATGTCAAGGATTAAGGTGCATAGTGTTATTGAAGAGGATTAGAAAATCAAACCATGACCTAATTTATTTAATTTATTAGAAGTATGTTAAACTTTAAGTTATTTGAGTGTCTGAGTAAATGTTGATGGTTGCTATTTTTAATTTCATTTTACATTTGCAAGTTTGAATTGAATTAACTAAACATATGAAGAAGATAAATCACATTTAAAAGGGATAAGAATGTACCTGTAAATGAATTCTCGTCCAAGTATAATGACTTCAAAGATGTGCAATTACTAATTGATTTTGGAATGCTTCCCTCAAATTGATTTTCAGTTATACTAAAAATTTCAAGTAAAGGAAGTTGATTACACATATCTTGTGGCAGATTACCATGTAAATGGTTAGAGGTAAAGAAGACCTGTTTCAAAGAAGTCATGTTGAAAAGAGAAGATGGGATTTCACCTACAAAAAATACATAATTTATGAATATGATTTCATGTTTCTTAATTTATAGAATAAATTATATTCTTGTATTAGGAAAGTTCTTAAAATCACACTCTCCTCTCCTCTACTTTCAAAATATGCAATTCTTATTTTGAAATTATAAAACACACTACATTTTAGTGCAAATTTATATTTTCTACCAAGAAAAATTTGTTGCAGCATTTTTTTTTTTGACAATCAATAACTTAATATCACATATCTTTGACTAAAATACCTTTCATTAACTTAAGAACATTAATTTTTATATATGATATTTTTTTTGCTACTAATCCAGAATAAAATGTCACAAGTAATTTTTTTTTTACTTGTAAAAAAAGTATCCAATATGTACTAGTATGGATGATAATTTAGTCTACATAATAATAAGAAAATATTGTAATGGACCTCTCTAAATAAAAATATAAAATTTGACTAAAGTATCGCGATTTTATAATTAGAAGAAAGAGAATATATTTTTTTAAAACTTAAAAGGGAGTGGAGTGTAATTTACTCTAATTTATAACATTACTAGACATATATATTTCTATTAAGCTTTTGGACAAATCACTCATTATCACTTATAATGCTAATAAAATATAATTGTGTATAAATGATTTTGTAGTCATTAGTACTATTAGTATAGATGAAAATTAATAAATCAATCTGAATTACACACCATAATTATGTCTTTCAATTAGTGGCATTTTATTGTTCACTCATAACTAAAGAAGTATTTGACTATTGTACGATTATCAAAACCACTCACCACTTATGAAAACTGCAATATTAATACTAATTAACATTAAATTAGTGTGTTAAAACAACAAATATGACAAAAGCCTAGAGGAGAGAGGGGGAGCAGAAATTCCTACTTAGTTATTATTATTTTTATTAGAGTAAATAAATTTCTTGAATAAAAATTTCAATTATCTTTATTTGGTTGTTGAAATAGCAGTCATTTCAATTTAGTTGTAAGGAGTTATATGTGTCTAAATTTTATTTTTTTAAAAAAAATTTCTAAATCACTAAATTTAGCGTTACCAAGTCTTAAATTTGTTATTGTCAAAACATCACTTTAACAAGACAAATGCACTATCTTTTGAATTGAATTGAAATGCTTAATTTTTTTAAAGCTTAAAATGAAATAATTGTAATATTTTATTGACTAAATTAATATTTATTATTATTATTTAAAAAAGGTCTGTTATCCCTTTTAGCAACTCTGTTTACGTGAAACTCTGTTATCCCTCATATGAATTGATTTACAAATTTCTTAGATGTTATGTATCCTCTTTCGTAAAAGTTTTTTTAATTGGTCAACAATTAAATATTGAGCAAATTATTGATTTGTCCATGAAAATTTAGGAATCTCAATTTGGTATTAGAAAAAAAGTGCTTCAAATTAGTCTTCAAAAGATTATATTTCTCTCAATTTTATTGCTATATTTATAAATGTGACATTTGACAATGAAAAATATTAAGTTTAAAAATAAAATATCGTATAATTTAATAATAAAAAGAACTAAATTAAAATAGCTGTCATTATTTAAGGACTATATTAGAACACTTAATCTTTCAATAGACAATAGTGATCCTTTAGAGACTAAGTTAGTAATTTACTCATTAATTGTTTATTTATACAAGAGAACTAATATTTTTAATGCAATTTAATGACCTCCAATAAAAATATTACACATAAAGAATGTCTCATGATCAAACATATTATTTAAGATAAAAATGTGCGTGTGTGTATCATGGGTATAATTAAAAATAATACCTTTCAAGTTTACGTTGCGTAGATATATGTATTGAAGGTTAGTCAAATTTCCAATGTCACTTGGTAAGTATCCTCTGTTGAATTTGTTCACTGATAGATCCAAAACTTTCAATTCTTTGCATTGATGCCAATCAGATGGTATCACACCAGACAAGTCATTGCCAAGCAGAGAAAGGCGTTCAAGTTTTGGAAGACCATAACACATATTTGATGGAAGATTGCCAGACAAATGATTAGATTCAAGAGCAATTTCTTGTAGCATTGAATTATTAAGTACTGAAGATGGTGTAGACCCTGAAAGTTGATTATGTCCAAGATACATGATCTTTAGCTGTGGAAGGTAACCAATCTCTTTAGGAATGACTCCTTCAAATAATGAAAAAGAACAATAAAAAATATTTAATTAGCCTTAATATAGCAATATCCTTGAATTAATGCATTTCAATATAAACCCCTAAATCATTAGCATCAACTAATATGCTCTTGAGATTTTTTTTTTCTGGTTAGAATTATCAAACTTTGTAAACCCATTTGATTCTTATTAATTAAATTTGAGTTGGGTCGTAAGATTACAACGGTGTAAAACTCTATTAGCACTTATTTTTTCCATTCGCAAGATTTGAATTCGAAAACTTGCTTAAAAGAAAAAAGCAAGTACCAAATAACTTGAACAATTTGTGTTAGTTCTTGAGACAAATTTATCTATGTGAATTAAAGTGTTTCAACACAAACCCCTAAATCCTTATAGCACACTCCATTATATTCGTACTGTTCTTTTTTCCTAAATAAAATGAAAACTTGCAAAAAACATAAATAATGAAAAGCAATAGAAAGAGAAAGCATAAATTATGCGGGAAAAAGAGAATCTTTTTGCATAACAACTAATAAGTGAATTTTGATGACTAAGTATTAGTTCTATAATATTCATTTTTATAAAATAATAGATGAAAATTTAGTAAATTGCTAATTTAGTCCATCAAGGATTAAGTTGTTTCAATTAGATCCATTCTATTGTTAAATCTCAAAATTAATTTATTGTTGTCAAATATCAAAATTTTTGTTGTCAAATATCACTTTGTTAAATAGGGGATCAAAGGCAAATGCAATCTTTCAAGTATTAAATTGAATCACTTGATCTTTTAAAAATTAGATTGAGACAATTGTAATATTTCAAGGACAAAATCAATATTTACTTAAAAAAAAGTTCTTGTTTTGCATTTGCTCTTTTTAATGAGTTAAATCTAAGGTATAACTACTTGGCATGGCTCACATCTAGCTAATTGATTGTTTCATACTAAATCCATAATAAAGTGCAAAGTAAAAACATAGAAATGACACAAATCATCCATACCTGATAACATGTTATAAGAAAGGCTCAATAGCTCAAGCGAAGATAAGTTTGAAAATATTTGGGGTATAATTCCTGAGAGCTTATTACGTGCTATTCCTAAAATCTTCAGGTGTTGAAGTCTTCCAATCTCAAATGGAATTTTTCCTTCGATAAAATTAACTCTCCAATCTAAGGTCTCCAACCTAGACAAGTTGGATACAGACAATGGAATAAACCCACTAAAAATATTGTTGCGAAGACTCAAGTGTTGGAGTGTAGTTAAAGCCCCTATCCATGTGGGAACTTCTCTATCAAATTTGTTGTAACTCAAGTTGAGTAGCTTCAATCTACGCAATTGAACCAACTCTTTTGGCATTTGACCATAAAAATTATTATTACTAATATCAAGCTCAACAAGGAATGAGAGATTCCCCAATTGGAATGATATATAGCCTTTGAGACCCATGTCTCCAAGATTCAAGGAATGAACTCTTCCATGATTATTGCAAGTAACACCAAGCCAAGTGCATGGGGAAGGAGAAGAGTCAGACCAATTGGCTAAGAGATTGTCTGGATCAAAGGTGATGGAAGATTTGAAGGCAAGAAGTGCAGATTTATCAGTTGTGATATTTGTGGTATTCCAAGCTAAAGAGGGCATAAAACAATGCAGTGAGAACATAAGAAGAGATAAATGAAGTTTCGCCATATTTAACATATCAGAGAGTAAAGAAAGGAGGAAGTAGTGAGTGCGATTTCTGCACATCAAAGAGTAAAGAAAGGCGGAAGTTTGGCCATATTTGTGGTCATTATTGAATTTGAACCCATCCAGGACAAATGACAAAATAGATATGTAAACTACGTACACTACTTTTTCCAACAAGTTTTTATAATTACACCTCATTTCCTCAACTTTTAAAGTATCAAAATTCATTTCTTGTAATTATGAAGTATAGTATACCTTATTATAATTTTATGTTTTTGTCTAGTTTAATTTGTTATATTATATTTTTTGATATCAGATAATTTAATGTTACATATCTTTTGAGTAAAGTACCTTCTATTAAAATAAGAACATAAATTTTAAATATTGTGATAGTCTTTTTTGCTATTAATCTAAAATAAGATGTCATAAATATTCTTTTTTCTTTTTTAAAAAAAACTCAATATACACTTAGTTTAATGGATACTACTTTAGTCAAAAATATGTGATATTAGGTTACCGAAACTCAAAAAACAGACTTTAATAATCCTATTTGAAAACAAATATAAAACAAATATTTTAAAATAGAAGGAAGAGGAGTGTAAGTATAAAAACTTACAAGAAAAGGAAATATAATTTTCTATTTTTTGTGTGTATAATAAATACATAAAGAAAAAATATGAAACTAAAATATTAGATAATAAATTCACAATAAATATATAAAAGTTAATGTAATCAAAAGGAACATATATAATATATTAAATTAAAATCAATATATACAAAATGAGTACAGAAGAAAGTAGGTAAAAAAATGTTAAGAGTAATTATGACAATTAATAATTGTAGGTGAATATATAAAAAAATATTTTTTTTAAAGAATAAGAGAGGCTTTTTTTGGTAAAAAAATAAGAGAGGCTTTGAGAAGAGGTGTTAATTAGGCTTTCATAATGTATAACATTTCCTTGTCAATAGCTCCATTTTCCATCTTAATCGGTGTTTTTAATTTCCAAAAGCCCACGAGATAAATAGTCAATGGTTTAATGATCAAACAATATTTGTACCGCCATCCAATCCGTTAAATAAAAATATGTTTTTATATATTTATAGTATTAACCATTTTAAAAATTAAATTAATCAATTTCAAAAATAAAATTACAAATAATTTATTTTTTATATTTTCTTTTTATCTCTAATATTTTTTATTTTTTTATCTCTAATATTATAAAGTTTATTATTAATATTCTTGAGATTTTTTATGATTAAAAATTATTTTATAATAAAATTATATGATATATTTCATGTTGCAGGGTCCATTCTGCCCAAAGGCTGCTTTGAAGAATCGTAGCAATTTTCATTGAACACTCAAGGCCAAACTATTTTTCTTTAAATCAAGTGGTCAATTTTATCCTACATCATTTTAATTAATTTTAATTTTGCCTTTGATTTCAATATTGTCTAATTGTTAACTAAAAATATCGATGTGATCATTTTTATTGATTAAATCAATGTAAACTTATCTAACTAGACATGCCTTAATCAAATATAAACTTGAAATGATAAAATTACTTTTCATTATTTATTTTGTCTTTTCAATTTAACTTTGAAAAAGAGGACAATTTTGTCATTTTTAGTCTATACCTGATATGGACATGCTTAGTTTGACACATTGGTAGTAACATGTATAATAGAAGTGGGCATTTCAATTCCTTAGCCCTTACCCTAAGATTTACTTGAGTAATAAACTAAGTATGTTTGGTATACAAAAGAAAAAGAAAAATAGAATAAGAATGAGGTATTTTATTGTAACTTTACGATTATTTTATTTTAATTTTTAAAATATTAAATGTTTCAACTTAATTTTTGAAATATTACATTTATTTCAATCTAGCTATTTTTGTTGTTAAATTATAAAATTTATCATTTTTATGGGTTACATAATTTTTTTTACTCTCCACATAACCTTTTTGTATAACAAAATATGTGATGAATAGAAAGTGATACTAATTTTAATTTCAAAAAATATCTCAAGGTCAAGGTGAATTACAACTGGCTCTTAAGATAAGATAAGAAATAACTGTAATTCATTTTGATCTTGAGGTATACTTGAAATTAAAATTATTATCACTTTTTGACTTATTATATTTTCTTTTTATATACATGAAGGTTTCGGGGCGAGTGGGAAAAAAAAAACAATTAGTGAGTTGTCAGTTTAGATTTTCGGGAAAAAACATAAAATTTGAAAATTGAAATGTTGTGAGGATTAATTTACTATGATATTTTAAACTTAGTTAATATATATCATCATATTGAATACTGTAAGACAATGACTTCATTAATTCTTCATTCATTTTTGCAGATTAAGAATGGTAGGTTTGACTTGCAGTTTATTTTGCAGACTTACAGGGTTGTTGTGACTTTAATTTTCAATTGAGAGAATCACGTCATGACACTTAATGACGATGTTGCTTGATAAAAAAAAAATGGATATGATAAAAAGTTTAATTTGATAAATTAGTAATAAATTTTATTTTTAATTAAAAATTTTTTTTTTGGTTTCAATCTCTAAAATTTAAATGTTGAAATTATTTCGTATAAATTATATATTTATACAAATTAATTATTTTTATGACTAAATTATATATTTTTTAAAGAATAAGGTCAATAATAATATTTAACAAATTTATATATTTAACAATTAATTTGTGTAGAGTTAAATTTTTAAATAGTATATAATTATTATATTATCAATATTAATTAGTTCAAAAGATTTAATATTTGTAATCTGATATTCGGGCCAAATTAGTAGACACCTAATAAACTTTTTAAATATTGGTAGTTTTGAATTTTAAAAAAGAAATCAATGAATGGGGAAATTGTCGATTGCCTAGAAACACTGTATAAGATAACATGTTTGATCGGAGTTTTAAAGTTGTATGACATTTTCAAAATGGGAGGCTGGTAGGCTTGACAATTGCACACTAGGGATGTCCCACACTTGCAGGCTGTGAAGACTAAAATGTTTTCTATACGGTGGAAAATAATGTTAGCTGTAAACAGATAATGTGTAACGACCTAAATTTTGGACACGTGATCGGTACGGTGATATAAATTTTATGTCATTGTAAGTCTAATTAATAACTCTATTTTTGCTCCTTTTATGTTATTTATATAAAATATTTAGCGTACATAAATAGAGAAAAATCAGAGTTTGAAAAAAAAAAATATATAATATAGATTAATATTTAGGAAATAGTATTTAAATATGAATAAATATTAATTAAGGTTAATATTAATTAAATTAAATTAAATTTATGAATGAATACTACTTAAAATAAATATATAAAAAAATATCAATTCATACAATTTTAATTTTTAAAAAAATAAATTATGATATTTCATTCATTCTCAAAGTCACATTAACATAAATAAACCCCGTAATTTTAAATCTCGATTTCTACCATGATTCGTATCATAAATTATCAAACTAAATCTTCAAATTTGAATCAAATTAAATACAATAAATAAAGTAGTTTAACTACCCGAGAACCCCCTAGGTATCCTAGTTGACCACAGAGCTTCCTAAACTTAACAAAAATAAAATACTAACAATATGGGACCTACCCAACAATGGGACAGTCCAACGGCAACTACTCCTCTAGCGGGAGATTCTTCTTCACTAACTCATCTAAAAAGGAAAAATCAACGAGTGTGAGATAATAATCTCCGTGAGCGAGCCAATCCCCGCCCTAATAAAATTCGCTATGCAAAAGCAATAAAATAAAAAACATAGGTAAAAATTATAAAATCACAAGGAAAGATACACATCAAGAATTGCAAATCAATCAGACAATTCAGACCAACGGAATTAGTACTCGTCAATGGCAAAATATTCGGGAGCGCCCGTAGGCTCGCTCAACCAATTTCATCATAGAGCGCCCGTAGGCTCGCTCAACCAATTTTCTCAACTTTATCAACCCGCCATGACGTACAACCTCATCAGCAATGGTCAGGGCGCCTCACGGATTAAATCTGGGCTCATCTCCCTACCGAAGGAATCGTTGTCTCTACTCTCAGAGTCAAGTCATCCTATTACTCGGATTTCCCGCTTGACATGAGAGAGGGTACTATCCCGCCCAAATACAAATAATATTTACCCAATATAGTAAAATACAACATCATAAATCGTCAAGTATAAAAGTCTAGATAATCTCAATTATCTCAAATTTCAACCATCTCGTAAATCACATGTGCATCCTTTTTCCAAACAAAATAATAATAATAATAATAATAATAATAATAATAATAATAATAATAATTATCATCACCAATCATATTCCCACTATGGTCATTACCTATCTTTATACCCTATTACTTTAACACTTAAGATAATATTAAAGAAGGGTTAGTTCACTCACTTGGGTTCCTTGCTAAACCATAGCATGAAATTCCAAGATTCTTCGATAATGTGCCGGATTTTCCTATCGCATGTTTGAAAGACAAACTTTGAAATTAAAACAGAAAATTATTTTATTTCAGTTTTCTGACCTCCGTGTACTGTTTCGGCCATATGTCTCAAACGGTAGGGAGTTTTCAAACGATTTTAGATTTTATGGAAAATAGATGGAAAGAGCTTTCCGTGCATAGGTAATTTGAAAATTTTGGAGTTTTCTAGAGAGAGATATGGTTGTTTTAATTTTCAGAAAAATTGTACCAAAATTTCCAAAAATAAATGTTCTTACCTTGTTTTAATTCTTGCTATAGATGAAACCCCTTTGAATTCTTTTTTGGGCATGGAATGTTCAGATCCTAGGACTATGTGTAGGCTGTAAAACATGATGTGAGATTAGGGTTGTTCTTATATTTATTTCAAAAGAAACGACATTGTTAAAATGGAAGGGAAGATTATGACTTATCTTAATTTCTTCTTGCTTATTAGTTGTTAACTCCTCTTGAGCTTCCCAATATTAAAAATTGAGTGTTGATGTTTAGAAAAAAAGATTAGCCAAGAGAGTGTGCTTGTGGGAGGGATTAGTCTGGTTGAGTATGTATTTGTTCTAGGGTTTCTAACTTAGTTTAAAATAGATCAATTTAATTGTTTAAATTTAAATAGATTTTGTTATTCAAATTTTAGATTATTCTAATTAAAAATAATATGTTCAATTCAGATTTCTAAAAAAAACTTTTCTTTTTCAGATTTCATATTGGGATAATTTATCCTTTAATTTAAAGTCTAATTAGATTGGTTAGTTTGGATAATTATCTAATTTCCTTATTTAATCTTTTGCATTATCCTTTAACCATTGCTACTACTATTTATATTATATGTATATTATTTTGTTTGGTTAATTTTGATTTGTTTTAATTACTATTACTAATATCTATTTAATTATTCCTTATAGTCTTTTGGAATCCCCTGTTGCTCATAGGATTAGTATTCAAGTTGATTAATTTATCAACTTGTATTTTTATTAATTTCTTTTTATTCAAATTTCAAAATTCAACTTTAAACGCCCAATCCTAGATTATGTAAATCTAAGATCTTACTTCAAATGTTGGAAGGTATATTTCAGATTTTTCTTTTTCATTTGTTTTCGTAATTCATTAAATTTTTCCTTTTAGACATTTTTTGTATAAGACTATTTCTTAATTACAACTATATATTCTAAAAATAATATCTAGAGTTTTAGAAATTAATTTCCATTTTCTATTTCACAACAAGGTTCCCTATAATTTTTTCCATCTATTCCTATACTTTGTACACATTTTTGCTACACCCCAAAGATTCCAAAATCTTTCATTTTAGTCCCTGCGAGTTTCACTATAGTCCCTGTATGGCCTAACATCACACATTGCTAGCCTACAGCCTGAAATCACATATCTAAGCATCATCACATTATACAATAATATCAAACACACATTGCACACAAAATTTGCAATTTCAACACTTGTAAAATCAAATTCATTATTTAAGTAGAAAATAAAATGACGGGTATTACATAATGACACCTTACAATTTAGTTTAAATTATTTGATATTTATTTATTAAACAATGTTTTAGGTCGAATCTAGTAAATGAAGAGTTTTACACGTTAGTAATCAGGTTGTAACGAAGGGCATGGGGGTTACCGCGACCCAACAACCAACGGGGCACATCCTTCAATAAATATGTAATATTAGCTTATTGATGCTGAATAAAGACGGTGATAACAAATATTTTTAAGTGTGTGCGCGCGCGCGTATAACAAATACATAAAAAAAATGAATTTAAAATATAGAAAACAAACTCACAATAAATATATGAATTTTTTTATTAAAAGGAACATATATAATATATAAAATTAAAATAAATAGTAGAGAAGAAATTTCAGTGAAAAAATGTCAGAGTAATTATGAAAATTAATAATTTTAAGTGTAGATACTGTATTTTCAAAATAATTATGTTCCAATTTTTCTTCAGCCTCAAATAAAAATTGACTTGCTCATTTTAATTATTTGTGTGTAGTCGGCCAATTATATATCTAGCCCTTAGCGTATTGCATCTTACTCTGACCAAAATAATAATAATAATAATAATAATAATAATAATTAACTCCATAACGTCTATTATATGTTTAAGCTTAGACGGAGCCACCAATTATTTCAAAGATAAGGATTAAAAGGAAAAATGATCCTTGGGGATGCAATATCACTTTCATGGCAATAAATGGTGAATAAATTCTTATGGACTTTTGGGGATGAAATATCACTTTCATGCCCATATAAAGAATAGGATTGATGGATTAATAAAATTTTCATTGGTAAATTAAGAGGTTTGAATTTGAATACATATTTAAATATTAAGATATTATTTTTAAATTTAAATTTTAAATAATTAAAATTATTTATTTTTAATATATATATATATATATATCATTAAATACATATCTATAAAAAAATGTATTTAGAGTAATTAATGTTTGAAATATATATTCAATAAAATATATATTTATATTCAAAATTGAATATATATAGCTATATACCAAGACTCCGTCCGAGCTTATGGAAAGAGGATTGTAAAAGGATAGAGAAAGAATTGAATACATATTTATGTATCAAGACCCCGAGCTTATCCATAACCATTAAGATAAATTTTTTTTCTGTATAACAAATACATAACGAAAAAAAATGTAAATAAAATATAGAAAATAAATACACAATAAATATATAAAAGTTTAATCAAAAGGAACATATAATATATTAAATTTTAAAATAAATATATACAAAATGAGTGGAGAAGAAATTAGGCTAAAAATTGTTAGAGTAATTATAACAATAAATAATTTTAGGTGAAGATACTCTATTTTCAAAATAATAATGTCCCAATTTTTTTCTGCCTAAAAAAAAATAAGTCTAATTTTCTGTTTTCTTTTTCATAGTAAAACGAGAAATGAATCTTAGGGATGCAGTATCGCTGTCATGGACTCTTGGGGATGCAATGTAGAACAAGAGAGGCTTTGAGAAGAGGTCCTTGTACCAAAAATGCTTCTCTAAATAATTAATTCTCTTGCACACATCAAATGGAGAAAATTTTCTTTCCCAACAAGATTATTTGGAATTGGCTGGCCTCTACTTGTATTCATCTTATTAGCAACTGTCTTTTTACATTCTTAGAAATGAGAAGGCTTTAATTATTAGACAAAAGGACTATTTTCGTCCCTAAACTTTGACTATATATGTTTTAATTTCATTCAATTTTATCATACATCTTTTCAAATAATTTTAATTTTGTTTCTGATCCCAAATTGTCTAATTGTTAGTAAAAACACTAATGTGAACACTTTTATTGAATATGTCAGTGTAAACTTATCTAACTAAGCATGTCCAAGTCAAATTATAAACTTTAAATAACAAAATTACCCTCCATTATTTATGTCATGACCCGAAGTTGGGGCTAGGAGTTTTACCACTCCCAGAACTAAAATCGTGACCAGTGCGAACAGATGTGGAATCGACACCACTGCAAGCCTAAATCATTTCCTATTAACTCTAACTGCACACACTATCTCCTAAGTTGCCTATCTGATTATAGATCATACTAGAGAAATAATATAAATATAAATTACCTTACCTCATATAATGGGAAGGCATCCTCGATCTACGAGCTCTTAGTCTAACTATCCTTCTGTACCTGTAACTTTGAGAGGGTGAGTCTAAACCACTGACTCACCTAAACTAGTCATGCTCTACACATATATGTAATATATATATATATATATATATATATAAATACACTCAAGATTTCATCCTGCGTGACACCAAGCTGCTTGAAGGCTTGCATATGGTATCACGTCCCCGGCTCTAACAAAGCATACCCTGGATGCCACCATGCATCATATCTCATCATATATGTAATACTCCAAGTATTACAATGACGTAGGAAAGCACGAGTCTGGGCATTTGAAAAATTTTTGTGATTAAATGAATATATTACTGATCCTTTCCACATGTTTCGTCAGGATACCATACAACTAGACAAGATTTTATCATATGAGGAGGTTACGGTAGCCATCTTGGATAGCCAGATAAAGAAACTCCGGTCTAGTGAGATTCCATCGGTCAATATTTTGTGGCAGAATCAAACTCACAAAGAAGCCATGTAGAAAACCGAGGCCGATATGCATTCTAGGTTTCCTCATCATTTTACATCTAGAGGTAAGTTAAATTCGGAGGACCGAATTTCTTAAAGAGGGTAATACTGTAATACCCATCTTTTTTATTTTTTATTTAATTTGATGAATTTTATTTCACAATTGTTGATTTGAAAATACTATGTGAAATGTGTATGTAATGTTATAATGTAATATAATGGTGTTATGATATGCAAATTCAAGCTGTAGGCTAGCAATGTGTGGTGCTAGGCTATACAGGGACTAAAGTGAAAATTGCAAGGACTAAAATGAAAGATTTGAGATTTTGTTGAGTGTAGCGAAAAGCCTATAAAAGGGTAGGAATAGAAGGAGAAAATTATAAGAAATCATGATGTGAAATAAGAAATAAAAAACAACTCTTAAATCTTAGGATGTGAATTTTTTGGAAATAAATAGTATAATTAAATTATTAGAGTATAAGAAAGAAATAAAAGAAAATATAATAAATATATAATTAAAAGGGGGCTGCCGCAGAGTCCACTATAAATAAATAAATATATTTAAATTAATATATTAGGAGTAGAAAACAACTAATAGGATAATGCATTCTAGTAAAATAATTAATAAAAGATAATAGATAAATAAATCTGAATATATTACTCAAATCTAGTTTAAACCTTAGATTTCATCTACATGAATCTATGCTGGGATAATAAGTTAATTTTCGAAAAAAGAAAAATATAGATAGTTAATGAATTAATTAAATAAATTTTAAGCTAGCAATCTAGGGTAAATCGAAAGTGATAATATATCTAGGGAACAAAATAGTTATTGTCAGATTTAGATATTACAAATTAGAATAAATACATTTAAAATTCCCTAACTACCGAATCATACAAAAGGATTTAGACATCTCATTTAATCCTTAAATTAGTTTAAATGAAGGCCAATACTTATTTAATAAACAATTCGATTTAAAAGTTTTCAGTTCAGAATAAATAAAACTAATTAACTTAAAACAAGATAAAAAATAGGAGGTTAATAAGATAACTAAACGAAATAAAAGGAAAGATTTAATAAATTAAAAGATATCAAATAAAATAAATCATATTCTTAATTAAAGAAAAAAGAAAAGTGATGACCGGAGTACACACACATTCAAAACAATAACAAACCAAATTGATATGAGTTAATTCAAACCAATTTGAATCCTATTTTTGGCCATTCCTATCCACCTCCAACAAAATGATAGCTCTGCAAATTAAATTCACATCGCCATCCCTTAAGTCGCCACATATCCACTAAGCACTCCATCGAATCAAACACACATTCCAAGCATTTGTGCCGCCACACCTTCCATCACGTTTTGCAACGTTAGGAAAAGCAAGAAGGACACTGAGGTAAGTCTAAGATCTAATTCATCTCCCTTTTGATACATCTTGGCTTTAAACAATAACGTAAGAACAAATCCTAATATAGGCTCTTCTTTCTTTTTTGAAACCATTAAGCATCAAAGTACACAAATTTTCTTATCACATCAAGGAAGTTGCCGATTTTGATCAGAGAAATTCATTGGAATCCAAGTGAGCGAATTAACTCCTCTTTAATATTATCTTAAATATTAAAGTAATAGAATAGTAAGATAGATAATTATTATAGTGGGATAGGGAGAATTCAATTAAGGAATTCGGATTGGTAAATTGAGTTTTATATATAATTCAATTATTGTTGAAATTACTAACGGAAAAATGTTAGGGAAAGGGGATGAACATGTGATAGATGACTGGGATAATCTTGTGAAATTATGATTGATGACTATTATTGCTATTGATTGGTTTGCGATGAAACCTTTTTTGTGTTTGGGTGAGATAGTACCCTCTCTCATGTCAAGTAGGAAATTCGGATGACATGATGACTTGACCTCTGGGAGTAAAGACAATAACTTCATCAATAGGAAGATAAGCCCAAATTTAACTGTGAGGTGCCATGATTGTAGAGGATAAGGTTTGCGTCATGGTGAGTTTGATGACATTGGTTGAGTGGGCCTACGGGCACTCTCAGGTATATTATTGCCATTGATGAGTACTAGGTCTGTTGGTCTGAATTGCTTGATTGAATTGCAGACTCTTTGGTGTACATTTCCTTGTGATTTGTGATGTATGCCTATGCTTCTATTCTATTATTTTTTGGCATAGCAGATTTTATTAGGACGAGGATTAACTCACTTACTGAGATATTTATCTCACACTCGTTGGTTTATTTTTTTCAGATCAAGTAGAGAAAGAGCATTTGAGTTGCCTTTGGACTATCCCGTTATTAAGTGGGTCCCATATCATTAGTATTTTTTATTTTCATCAAGTTAGGAAGCTTTGTAGTTAATTAGGACATCTATAGGGCCTTGGGGGCGAATTAACCATTTTAATTGGTTTTGTAAATAAATTAATTGACAAAGAGGATTATGTTTACAATAATTTATGGCATTGATTTTATGGGAATTGCAAGGATATTTGCATGGGTTATGTCACGTCCCAAAATATGAGCACGTGACCGGCACGGAAAGTGAATTTCATTTCACCTCCGTAAGCCTATTTTTCTCTTAAGCATCATACCATTCTTTTTTATGCAACCAAACCGAGTTCTCTATACGCACTACAATCATTCACATTACATCACTGAATGAACCTACCCGATTACAGAGATTTCTAGATTTATACAACTTAGAATAAAACTTAACTATTATACCTTTATCCTGAACAAATGAAAAGGTAATCATGGACTAAGGATCCATAATTCTTTGTACCGATATTTACCTTCAGCTGTCAACTTTGAAAAAAAATATTAATAAGAGGGGTATGAGCAAACCACATGCCCAGTGAGCAGACAACACAACACTATGACAAAAAAATATCATGCATCATAATGATAATATAATTCATAATACTTTACAACAATATCCAAGTAAATCAAATACATTTCAGCATAATTCAAATAATTCACAACAGCAAACAGTGAAATCAATTTCACACATTTCCTGTACCAACCGGGTCGTCCAGAATACCTCTGGATCATTGCCCGCGGCCCCGCTGCATCCACCCTTATTGCTCCATGTATATTCTCCACCCTTATAGCTTCATGTAGATTTCTCCATGGGGTGCACCACCATGCCTTTCCTTTCTAGTCAAATACAATCACAATCACATATAAAAACATCCTCAATCATAATCTTGAGCCACATACACAACTCAGTCATTTACAATTCAAGTTACAACATAATCAATATGGTTCCAGCAACATAGCATGTATACAACATAACACATAATATAGAACAATTATTCAACAATAACATACTTCAACTATCCGCATATGAATGAACTCAACAATCAGAGTATGATACATTTCAACTCAGTTCACATGCCATTCAAAATCCATCATATAACCTCCATTCATGAGAAAATAAGAAAATATAATTATATACATCACCTGGCACGTTCCACAATTGTTTATGTCTCATCATCCCACATCATTCTCTTCAAACTTGGATATTCAACATATTTTCACTATGATGCAAAAAGTCAATAACAAAGATATTTAATCATAGCAAGTATTAACCCACTCACCTGGATTTCATGCTCTCAGCACTCCCACCTTGCACTTTGACCATTCCTATTGTAACCAGATAAAAACCATCAGGGTTACGAAATAGAGAAATTTCCTACCACTACTCTCGACCTTCATCCACTTCTCAAATCATAACTCCTAACTGGTAATGAATATCCAGATGAAACTTATACCATTGGAAACTAGACTCAAAGAGCTTTTCAACGATATTTAAAAAAAAATGATGCTACAGTAACGGTCAACGGTCAACGCAGCTACAGTAACGTTGACCGAGTCAACATTACAGTAACGTTGACCGAGTCAATGCTACAATAATGTTGACCGAGTCAACGCTACAGTAACGAGAAAATCTGGAAAAATTTTCTCGGTGAACAATAATTTCTGGGGAAAATTTTCGATGTTCTTCGTGTTCTTCATCCAAAAATCCAAAAATCATATCTAAAACAATATTTCTTTTGATTTCTTCCATGGGTTTTCATCCTTAATGTCTAAGGAGTGTTTTAACACCAAAACCCCCAATTTCTACCAACAATCCAAGCTCAAATCTCAAATTTTCATCAAGAACACTAACTTTTTCAAATATCCAAATTTTACGAATTTCTCCTAGTTTTCTCCAAATTTCTTGTTCTAATAACATCATAAACCACCTAGGAATGTTTTAGATTAACATCCACACTTAAATTCATCCATTAAAATATTCTACAAAAATTTTGCAAAATGATAACCAAGGATTTGATCTTGTAATAAGAGGAGGAAGAAGAAGAACATCAACTTACCAATCCTCCTAACTTTCATGGCTTTCTTCCCAAAGCAAAAATTGCATGAATGATTGATGAAGAAATTCCTTTGCAAGCATAATCGAGAGAGAGAGAAAGTGAGGAAGCATACGGGAGAAATGAGAGAAAGAAAAGAATAAGAGAGAAATGTATACGCGTGGGCCCCACCAATTTCTTTTTCGATAAAATCGCTCATAGCCACCCTAGCTTATAAGATTTGTTCACTTTAATCCCTCTCGATGTCTCAAATACCACTTTAACCTCGAATCCATCATCTTTTCAGTACCGGACTCAATTCATTCTCATAAGCTTTATTCTTCCTCTCAGGTTCCTATTTGGTCATTTCTCAAAAGTAATCAATATTTTCTTTTCTTTTCACTTTAGTCCTTGAGAATTTGTAAAAATTTCCTAATTTAAAAATTAAAATTTCTATTCCCATATTTTCTTCACTAATTAAAAAAGTAAATTTTCCACGTAATTAAATTTTTCACTAAACTTGAAATTAGACTTTAAATATTCATATAAATTCTTGGGATATTACAGGTTATGAACATGATGATTGATTGTGTGAATTCATGAGTTTAAGTAATTAAATTATTTGATTTAATTGTTAAATATAAATTGTGGGAGAATGCGAGAAATCTAGGTAAATTGTCTTCTTCCCTTGTGTGAATATATGATATATGGTCATAATAATTTATATTATTTAGATTATAAATTAATATTTATTTTAACTAATATTAGATATTTACTTATATTTATTTTAATTAATATTCATTTTTCAATTAATATTTATTTTAATTAATATCTAAATTAATTAATATTTATTTATATTTAAGTGGTATTTCCTAATATTAATCTTTATCTTATATGTATACATTCATATATATATATATATATATATACATATTTCTAACTCAGAATTGTTTTTAAAATCTAAATAGTTGAGACTATTTAAATTATTTAAAATAAGGTTGTCTTATTTGCTTGATTTTGGTTCGCCTGTTTGTTTAATTCTAAATAGTTATAAAAGCTATGTTATTTAATAAATAAAAAGTTGCATGTTATAACTATTCAAAAAAAAATAAAAAGAAGTAGAAATTGAGATGTTGGTTAGACTTACAGTGACACGAGATTTGTATCAGCGTGCCGGTCACGTGCCCAGAATTTGGGTCGTGATAGTATACTGCCCCAATCATGCATATCCTATATACACATACTGCCACACATTAAATGAATACATCCCTCCTCATGGATCTACGTTCCCATGAGGCCACACCTCAAGAGCTTCATCAACGTAGGTCTACTTCCCACGAATTATCATTTAAGACTTCTCTCACGTGGGTCTACGCTCCCACGTACTCATAACTGAAATATCTCCCTATGGATCTATGTTTCCATGAGCCACCCTATGGACACTGTGTCTACTGACCTTGTGGTGTGATTCCCATTTTGAGTCTTAGCCCACGCCCTAATATAACGGCTACCAATTATGACCCCAGGAGTGCACCATTAGGCCTCATCCCCCATAGGTTTATGTTTTCATGGAAGAACTAAATAATGTGTCCGGTCTCTTGAGTAATGCCCTAACCATAACATGTGTCCAGCCTCTCGGGTTATACCCTTAGCCATAACATGTATTCAGTTTCTTTGGTTATGCCCTCAACCATAACATGTATCACACATAAACAATACAAGCATGCACAACCCTTTTTTTGTGCTAGTTCCGACTACGTCCCTTGCCTAAGTATATATTATAATATGTACCGGCACTTTACCTTGGACATTATATGCAAATAATAGCATTCATACCATTTCTTATTACGCCCTAGGACTTTCGTCCATTTATAATATGTATGCCAGACATATTATAAACCAAAGATATAGATGTATACAAGCAAGTGTTAAGTTCTAGATTTAGCACCATTTTGGTGCTAAATGCCCTATCTGTTTATCTCTTACTTGCCTGGACTTGTGTTCCTTAGCCTTTATTTTGTTTGTCTTAGGTTAGTTTATGTTTTAGTAGATTTTACTTTTGTTTGAGTAAATTCTTGTTTCCAACCTTTGATTTAATAGGGGTTTTTTTTTTTTAATCTTTTGGCATAGGTTGTGTTGGTAAGGAGGTTATCCATGCAAGTGCTGCACTTCTGAAGCTCTGAAGAGTTCATTTCTGCACCGCTATAGTGCCAATTACTAGAGCTGAAGATTCTGAAGCATGTCTGACTGACTTTCACCACTATAGCGATGACCCAGTGCCGCTATAGCGGTGGCCACTGGAACCTAACACTCCAGGAACCTTGTCCTCTGCCTTCCACCACTATAGCGGTGGCCATGTACTGCTATAGCGGTAGACCCTGGTTTAGCTGATTAAATGAAGAACTGCTACTATAGCGGTAGGACTGTGCTGCTATAGCAATGGAGCGTATTTTA
The DNA here is from genome assembly GCA_037074585.1 of Biancaea sappan. Classification (NCBI taxonomy): domain Eukaryota; kingdom Viridiplantae; phylum Streptophyta; class Magnoliopsida; order Fabales; family Fabaceae; genus Biancaea; species Biancaea sappan. The sequence goes on along the minus strand of CM073493.1, from coordinate 66,525,430 downwards.
CTGTTTTTCACTAGATGTTTAAATAGCTGAAGGGAAGGCATTCTAGGGTACTCTGAATTTGATATTCAAGGAAGGGCGCCGGGTTCAGCTAGAGGAAGAGGGGGAATCCATCTCCAAGGCTTTGGAAGCTCGAATCTTGACAAATCAACTTCGGTTTCACGATGTTTACTTGTTTCTCCGCTAATTTCTATTCTTTTAGGACCATGTGTAGCTAATTTCTTCATTCTAGGGTTACTATGAACCTAATCTATGATTAGGGATTGTTTGCTCTCTAACTTTGTGAATTTTATTCAATATATACATTCCTTTCACTTATAATTGTTGTGTTTACTCTGAAATTGATCACTTCATAGTATGCTTGTTGCTTCCACTAAATTTTGGCGAGCGAGGTGGCTGTAGGACACTGAGTGATTAGGGCGAGTAATAGAACCTAGGGGTTTGCTTGTTAATTAATAGGGATATTAGTTAACCTCACTTAATCAAACTAGGTTAGCATTTATTCGGCTTAACTCACATAAGGGATTGTGTTAGATTGGGTAGCTTAACTTAGCTTTGGGATAATCACTTTAAGCCATTAGAAAATCTAAATTAAATTGCATAATTGAACAAAATCGCAAGTGTTAGGGGGAATTAACAATTCTTAGGAAGGGAGAAGGGGATTAGTAGCCCTAGGCCTTTTTATTACATTAATTCCATCTAATTTCATGTTTGCATTCTTTTTAATTGTGAAAAGATAAAAAAATTATTTTGTCCTTTGCAAGTTCATTTTCATTTTCAATTTAGAGCTGTCTTTAATTCAATTTGGTCTATCTAACTATTGCATTTGAATTCCTGGAGTACTTAGCACGTTAGTCCTCGTGGGACGCTATTCTTACTCTTCACTTTATTACTTGTGCAACTGGTGCACTTGCCATTAGCTTAACAAGTTTTTGGCTCTGTTACTAACTACTAACATTTTTAGCTAATATTCTAAGAAGTTTAAAAGTGCAAGTTTAGGCATTTATTTTGTTGTATTTTTGTTTAATCTTTTATGTTAGATGTTTTTCTTTAAGTAGTTATTTTTATTCTTAGAATTGTTTTTTTTTTCTGATTTCCTTTTTATCACTTTTGATTGGTAATATTTGTTGTGTATACTTAGGTACCCTTGATCCTTTTGATCTTCTTTTCGAGATTGAGATTGAAATACTTGCAAGGAGAACTAGGAAGGAAGCTAAAGCTAGAAAAACACAAGTGAACCAAGTTATGCAAGAGGAAATGCTGAGGATAACCAACATCATCAGGATATTGAAGCCCATGCTGGTAATGGGGTTGTCAATGACTCAGTTGGGATACAGAGCAATATGGGTTTATGCTTCACCCTATAAAGCTAGTAATACTTCAAGCATAGTGAAGCCCCTTATTGGAGCTAACAATTTTGAGATGAGGGCTATGATTCTAAATCTAGTTTAACAGAATTAGTTTGGGAGAAGTCCCATAGAGGATCTGAACAACCATATTGTGAACTTCCTTGACATTTGCGACATAGTCAAGCTGAATGGAGTTTTAGATAATGCTATTCGCCTTCGACTAATCCCTTTCTCTTTAAGGGACAGTGCAAAAAATTGGTTGATGACTCTACCGCCAGGAAGCATCACTACTTATGATGAACTGCAAAAGAAATTCCTTGATAAATTCTTTCCTCCTTCAAGGTCAGTAAAATTGAGGAATAAGATTACAACATTTTATCAACAAGAGGGAGAGACGTTATATGCTGCTTGGGAGCGATTTAATGAGATGTTGAGAAAATGCCCTAACCATGGCATTCATGAGTAGCAGCAAATGTCTATCTTCCACAGTAGTCTGAATTATAAAACCAGGGATAAACTAGATACTGCAATTGGTAGTGCATTGATGGTCAAGTCAATTGAATAGGCCTGGGACATTATTGAGACTATGGGGGCTAGTCAAAATGCTTCCATCAGAATCAAGAGCAACTCAAAGAAAGGGATGTTGGAATTGGATACCTTTAATGCTATTTTGGCCCATAATGAAGCCTTAACTAAAAGGGTTGAGATGTTGTTTGCTAAACAACAAAAGCCAGTAATAGTGAATTAGGTGAGTAATCCGGAACCAAGCTGTGATTTATGTGAAGGTGCTCACATTAATTGTTGCTGTGAGGAAATCTCTACCATGGAATAGCTGAATTATATAGGCAATCATCAGAGAAGCCAGAACACCTCCTATTCAAATTCATATAATCCAGGGAATAGAAATCACCCAAACTTTTCATGGAGCAACAATCATTGTCTGAATCCCATGGCTTCTTCTTCATCATCTAGTAAGCCTTCTCAATCCCCTGGCTTCAATAACCAGAACAACTACATTCCTTAGAATAGAGCTTCACCACCTCAAGTAGAAAAGAAACCCACTTTGAAAGACATGTTCATGTAATATATGGCCAAAAATGATGCCTTGATCTAGAGTCAGGCATCTTTAATTTAGAATTAAAATCTGGCTATCAAAAATTTGGAAACCCAAATAGGTCAATTGGCACTTACTTTCAATACTAGGCCACAAGGTAATCTTCCCAGTAATACTGAAAACAACCCAAGATGGGAGGGTAATAAGCACTGCAAAGCCATCACTTTGAGAGGTGGTAAAGAGCTCCCCGAGGTTGTTAAGTTACAAGATCAGTCAAAAGAGGTGATTATGGAAGAGGAAAAAGATGAGGTTGCTCAACCTCAAGAAATTACAACTAAGAAAGTTGATGCATTAGAGGTAAAAGGTAAATTTGGAAAGGTGGTAAAAGATGTGATAGCTAAGAATTTTGTTCCATCTATGCCCTATCCTCAAAGGGCTAAAAAGCAGAATCTAGAGAGGCAATATAAGAAGTTTCTTGAGGTGTTGAAGTAACTCCATATATACATTCTGTTCGCAGAGGCATTGGAGTAAATGCTAAGTTATGCCAAGTTCATGAGAGATATCCTCTCTTGTAAAATGTGTCTAGGAGAGTTTGAAACAGTGGCATTAACTCAAGAACGTAGTGCAATTTTCTAGAGAAAGTTGCCCACCAAGATGCAAGATCCCGAAAGTTTTGTGGTGCTATGCAATATTAGAAACAATTTTATGGGCAAGGCACTTTGTGATTTGGGTGCCAGTGTAAATCTCATGCCTCTCTCTACTTTTAGGAAGTTATGTTAGCCCTAATGTATTATGCTATAAGTTTTGATGATGACAAATATGTGGGAATTATAAGTATGATTTAATCTTATTGGCCTAAATGAATGATTTAATTTTCTTGGCCCAAATGAATGATTTAATGTTCTTGGCCCAATGTATGATTTAATCTTTCTTAGTCCAAATAGTATGATTTAATCTTTTTGACCCAAATGAATGATTTAATCTTTTTGGCCCAAATGCATGATTCAATCTTTCTTGGCCCAAATATATTTATTGCTTTATATATTTAAATATAGTAGTATAAATTGATTTTTGATAAAATTTATTGGTTGTTATAATATAATTTGAAAAAGAATATTTTTACTGTAGCATTTTTGAAAAAGAAATTTGATTGTTGAAGAAGTATGATAAACTTTATTGGTTATTGAAAAAGTATGATAAAGTTTATTGATTGTTGTAATATAATTTGAAAAAGAATACTTTTTCCTGTACCACTTTTGAAAAAGAAATTTGATTGTTGAAAAAGTATGATAAAGTTTATTGGTTGTTGTAATCAACTTTGAAAAAGAATATCTTTTACTGTAGCACTTTTGAAAAATGAATTTGATTGTTGAAAAAGTATGATAAAGTTTATTGGTTGTTGTAATAAATTTTGAAAAAGAATACCTTTTACTGTAGCACTTTTGAAAAATGAATTTGATTGTTGAAAAAGTATGATAAAGTTTATTGGTTGTTGTAATAAACTTTGAAAAAGAATACTTTTTACTGTAGCAAATTTGAAAAAGAATATTGATTGTTGAAAAAGGTTGATAAAGTTTTTGTGGTTGTTGTAGAAAGGTTGAAAAATGATGATGAAGCTTACTGTAGCAATTTTGACTAAAGCAGTCACTGTAGCAGCAAGGTTTCACTATATAAAGGGGACTTCACAACACCATTTACGTCAAGCTTCAATTGTTCATTTCTCATATTATCTTGAGTTCCATTCTCTCTAAATTGTTAGAGAAAAATTCTGAGCTTAATTTCTGCGTTATCTACACTTTGAGAGTGTCCACCATTATTTTCCTTAAGCCTTTAAATTTAGTTGCTCAAGGATTGGTTCCTTGAGTTAGTGTTTGAGAGAAAACACGTTGTAAGGGGGATAGACACCCTTGAAGAAAAAAAAAGATCTATGTTGTAGTGGTTTGCAAGTACCTGAATTAAACTTGCAATTATAGTGGAAATACTCAAGTGGTCTCTTGAGGACTGGATGTAGGCTTGAGATTAGCCGAACCAGTATAAATCTCTGAGTTTGCTTTCTCTATCCCTACTCTATTTACATTTGAAGTTAATTAATTAATGCTTTGCGTTTATATTTGATTTCTACTTCAAGTATTAATTAACGTGTGTAGATTTATATTTTCTCCTTAATTCCTTGCACTATAAAATTATTCATCTTGATAACACTTTGATTTTCTGAATTAAATTATGATCTTTAACATTGTCCAATTTCAGAAAATCATTTTAACTTCCAATTAAGTTTTGTAAAAATTTTTATAAAACCCAATTCACCCCCCTCTTGGGATCCAATCATTTCTTTCAATTGGTATCAGAGCTTGGGCTCTTGATTTGAGACTTAACCGTCTAAGAGTAAACATGGTTGGATCTAGTGAGTGGTTTATTTCTAAAAATTGTTCTTTCACAGAACCTCCAGTTTTTTATGCTAATCATTTTCAATATTGGAAGTATGAAATGAAAATGTTTTTAATTTCAGTAGACCATAAACTCTGGGAAGTTATAGAAAATGGTTTTGATATGCCTGTCAAGGAAGAACAAGGAAAATACATTCCAAAACCCAAGAGTGAATGGAATGATACTGAAAGAAGTTTAATGCAACTCAATGCTAAGGCAAAATTGATTATTTCTTGTGCATTGAGTCAAGATGAATTTTTCAAAATCTCCAACTGTGCAACTGCAAAAGAAATGTGGGAAATTCTTGAAGTTGCACATGAGGAAGATCTTATTGCTGAGGAATTAAGGTATAGAAGTTTCATTAATGAACTTGAAATTGCTCAAATGAACAATTGCAAAACCATTAATGAGATACAACTTGTGCTTAATCATTTGCAAGCTCTTGGTGTTGAACTTACAGGAAAATCTCAAATCACCAAGGAGATAGAAGAAAAAGAAAAAGGAGAAAAAGAGAAACTACAACCAAAAGCTGAATCATCAAAGAAAGCTTACCTATCGTCCATTTGGGGAAATAGCAATTCTGATGAGGAGAACACAACTGAAGAAGCCAACACTTGTCTTGTGGCCAGAGATAAAGATGAGGTAAATTCATTTGACTACTCTTTTGAAGAATTACAAGATGCCTTTGATGATTTACATGAAGAATCTCTAATACTTGCAAAGAAACTAAATGTTTCAAAACAGAAAAACTCTTCTCTTGAAAATGAGTTGGAAATATTGAAAAACGAATTTTCTATTTCCAAGGAAGAGAATTTTGTTTTTGAAAATCAAAACAAAACTTTGCAAGAAGAGAATTTGATTTTAAAAGCAAATATCTCTACCAACAAAAATTGCTTTTGTACCAAGTGTGATTCTTTGAAAAAGGAAAATAATAATCTTAAAAACACACTTGCAAAATTTTCTCAAGGTAGAGAAATTTTAAATACCTCAGTTTTGAAACAAAGAAGAAGGTTTAACAAAGTTGGTCTTGTTTCTAAAAGGAAATCAAACCAAAAGCATTCTAAAAACTTCTTTGTTTCTGTAAAGATGTCAAATAGTCCAACTTGCACTTGTTTTTATTGTGGACTGAAAGGACACAAATCTTACTCATGCTTTTATAAGAAAAATCTTGTTCATGGAGTAAAAATGAAATGGGTTCAAAAAGGAACTCATGACCCAGGCGGACCCAAAGAAATTTGGGTACCAAAAATAAAAGATTAATTTGTAGATTCACCTCGAAGCAAGGAGCGGAAATGACATTTTAATGGCTACATCATTTAAACTCCACTCTTGCATCAAAAGGAGGCAACGGATAAGTAAACATATAAGCTGGAATGCATTGTAAGAAATTTGACTGATATGTTTACTGCTCTCTAATGCTTTTATCTGTTCTCTAATATGCCTTACATCTATCCTTGATACTCATACATGCTATATCTGAAAACAATTGTTAGGTATGCAGATTATAGATTCGAATTTTGTTTTGAGCTAAAATCTTTCTTCCAAATTTTGCTCAAACTATCCTTTTTACCGCATCATGAAAACTTGCTTCCATTACACGCACATTTTTCTTGGTTTCACATCAATAAGATTACTCTTACTTGTAATGTTTATCTTTATTGTAATCTTATCTAAATATTTTCAATAAAATCAAAAATCCTCACACAAATGCATTTTATGGAAGCATGGCATACTTTGAACATAATGTATTGTTTCTCCTGATAGTTGAAGATTTATTTGAACATCACTAATTTGAGAATCAAAGTACTCCATTAAAAGTGTCTTGCAGTTGGTTGGTCGACCAGCTAGCTCATCAGTGGTTGACCAGCAAGACTTATATATGTCATTCTGTGAACCAACGCCTAACGCCAGATGCCAACACTAGACGCTAAGTAAAGAGGATCTTGCAAATAATCAATCAATGAAGACCATTAAAATTGCAAAAGGAGAGGATCAAAAGAAGGGCAATGAAGAAAATAAAGATATCAACATTTTGAGGAGGGACTTCAAGAAGTAACAAGAGTTTGCCAAAATTGATGAGTATCTCTATCCGCTACTACTTTATTATTTAATTGAATGATACTCTTTGATCTTAATTAGCTATACTAGCAAATTGTTATCATTGACATATTTTCATAGCAATGATATACTATTTTACGAAATCTTACATATTTGATAATATCATTGCATATAAAAATATGTTAAATACTTAAATTATTTTTTAAATATTCAATACATCATGGTTTGAGCATTATGCATGTCATATCCTTTGTATAAGCTATAGCTTATGAACGATTGTTTATGAATTATAGTTTATATCTGATTATATCTTATTAATCTATATTACCTCAATTATTGTACTACATACTCAGGTTATAATATGTCTTATCTTGATAAGTATGTAACTTGCTTTTGCTTTGAAATGATATATATGTCCATGCCAGAAAATTCTTTCCATCTTTAAAATGGATATATATTTTTCAATATATATATACTGTGCTAAATTTGTGTAGCTGATTTCTTTTATCTTTCTTTATTATTATTTTTTTTGTATCGTCCAATAAAAGAAACCACTTGCATTAAAAAAAAAACAAACTGAAGGATTACATTGCAAAAAAAAAAAGGAAGGTTTGCTCATGCATGAGCAATCTACAGGCGAGGTGGTCTTGGATTAGGAGGCCCGTATTGTATCATCACCCCTCGGCCATTCCTTGGAGCAAGAGACTGAGCAATGTCAAGGAGGGTAGTGTAAATCCCATTCATACAATCAACACTTCTTTGTTGTTGATTGCAGAAGCATTGGGTAGACCAATAGAAGAACCTATCTATTCTTGAAGTCAGTGCCGCATTGTTGCGTTTAGCTAACTTCTCCTGGTCCTCTATCATCTTCTTGAGTTTCTTCACCTCCTGCTCCAGACAAGCAATTTTGTCTTCTGACGTATGGCCTGTACTAATCTCTTCAGCTTCTTCGATCTTCATCTTCTTCTTTCGATTCTCCTGAGATCCCTCCAAAGGCCTTTTACCCTTGTCCCTGCCTAGACTCAAGTTTAAGTCGAGCTCTTCCTCCCTGGCCTCTACTGTGAGATCAATGAACTTTCTTGCTGCCATGGTTTGAAATTTTTAGAAATTTTTTTTTGGAGTATGAAGAGAGAGGAATGTCAGAAAGTTATAGGCTCAGAGATGAATACTCTTTGTGGAGTGATAATTGAGAATCCTGGGCAGTCTTTATAGAGAGAAAATGATGACTTAAAGCCAACGAAGATATCTCTTCACCGCACCCCTACACGCTCATCCTACGGATTTTGCTAGCTGGAAGCCAGAACTCTAGGGTACGCATGCACACCAACAACGCGTCGCATTAATGGCAAAACCACGAAAGTCAATTTTCGGTGGATTTGCGGCTGATTTAATTTGTTTTGATTAAAAATTTTAAGGATTAATAAAATGGTGATAAACAGAACCGTATTTCTCTGCTTTGTTGTGTTGTTCTTGAGAGCTTTCAGTATAATATACATGATTGATTGCATCATGCTATGATTACATGTATCTAAGAACATATGTTGTGTATGCTATTCATGCATCATGAGTGAAGGCTATGGCTAAGAATAATATGTCATGATTCCACACGCACTCATAGAAAATAAAAAAAAAAATTAAATGACTTGAATAAAATGAAATGTGTAAAGGATGATACATCTTCATAGTTACACATACTTACATATAGTGCTTTTGTGGGCAAATGAAAGGCAATGATTTCCTTGCATTATGATAATGCTTGATGCATGCGACCGTAAGCAGTTAATTTTGCCTTTAATATTTCATTTACATTACTAACTTAAGCATCGGAGTGGTTGTCAAAATTTTTACAGGTACTCATCCTCAAGATACATATATGATTACATTTGTTTAATATGCATTGGTTGAGGGGGAGCCTAATCTATACTTAAATGCTCTATATTTTTAGGGTCACTTTATATGAGATGCAATGTTTTCCTTAACTATATATTTTTGGCATATCAATGATAAGTTTTGATGAAATTTTACCATATGACGTCATATGATATTCTTGCTTAAAGAAGGAATACGCTTTAGCCTTTATATATTGCCTTCCTTATACCTTTTTGTTGATGTCAAATAGGGGGAGAAGGATATGGAAAGAAAAATATGTGTGTATTGTATAATGATTATTATATTGTAACATATTTTTCTTTGGTGATTTGTCATCATCAAAAAGGGGGAGATTGTTAGCCCTAATGTATTATGCTATAAGTTTTGATGATGACAAATATGTGAGAATTATAAGTATGATTTAATCTTATTGGCCTAAATGAATGATTTAATTTTCTTGGCCCAAATGAATGATTTAATGTTCTTGGCCCAATGTATGATTTAATCTTTCTTAGTCCAAATAGTATGATTTAATCTTTTTGACCCAAATGAATGATTTAATCTTTTTGGCCCAAATGCATGATTCAATCTTTCTTGGCCCAAATATATTTAATGCTTTATATATTTAAATATAGTAGTATAAATTGATTTTTGATAAAATTTATTGGTTGTTATAATATAATTTGAAAAAGAATATTTTTACTGTAGCATTTTTGAAAAAGAAATTTGATTGTTGAAGAAGTATGATAAACTTTATTGGTTATTGAAAAAGTATGATAAAGTTTATTGATTGTTGTAATATAATTTGAAAAAGAATACTTTTTCCTGTACCACTTTTGAAAAAGAAATTTGATTGTTGAAAAAGTATGATAAAGTTTATTGGTTGTTGTAATCAACTTTGAAAAAGAATATCTTTTACTGTAGCACTTTTGAAAAATGAATTTGATTGTTGAAAAAGTATGATAAAGTTTATTGGTTGTTGTAATAAATTTTGAAAAAGAATACCTTTTACTGTAGCACTTTTGAAAAATGAATTTGATTGTTGAAAAAGTATGATAAAGTTTATTGGTTGTTGTAATAAACTTTGAAAAAGAATACTTTTTACTGTAGCAAATTTGAAAAAGAATATTGATTGTTGAAAAATGTTGATAAAGTTTTTGTGGTTGTTGTAGAAAGGTTGAAAAATGATGATGAAGCTTACTGTAGCAATTTTGACTAAAGCAGTCACTGTAGCAGCAAGGTTTCACTATATAAAGGGGACTTCACAACACCATTTACGTCAAGCTTCAATTGTTCATTTCTCATATTATCTTGAGTTCCATTCTCTCTAAATTGTTAGAGAAAAATTCTGAGCTTAATTTCTGCGTTATCTACACTTTGAGAGTGTCCACCATTATTTTCCTTAAGCCTTTAAATTTAGTTGCTCAAGGATTGGTTCCTTGAGTTAGTGTTTGAGAGAAAACACGTTGTAAGGGGGATAGACACCCTTGAAGAAAAAAAAAGATCTATGTTGTAGTGGTTTGCAAGTACCTGAATTAAACTTGCAATTATAGTGGAAATACTCAAGTGGTCTCTTGAGGACTGGATGTAGGCTTGAGATTAGCCGAACCAGTATAAATCTCTGAGTTTGCTTTCTCTATCCCTACTCTATTTACATTTGAAGTTAATTAATTAATGCTTTGCGTTTATATTTGATTTCTACTTCAAGTATTAATTAACGTGTGTAGATTTATATTTTCTCCTTAATTCCTTGCACTATAAAATTATTCATCTTGATAACACTTTGATTTTCTGAATTAAATTATGATCTTTAACATTGTCCAATTTCAGAAAATCATTTTAACTTCCAATTAAGTTTTGTGAAAATTTTTATAAAACCCAATTCACCCCCCCTCTTGGGATCCAATCATTTCTTTCAAGTTAGGTCTATGATAGACTCGTCCTACCACAGTTACCCTTCAGTTGGTGGATCATTCCATATGCTACCTGAATAGGGTGATAGATGATGTCCTGGTGAAAGTGGACACATTAATTTTTCCTGTGGATTTCATAGTATTGGATTTTGAAGAAGATAAGGAAATCCCTATCATTCTGGAGAGACCTTTCCTTTCAACTGGTAGAGCCTTGATTGATGTCAATAAAAGTAATTTGATAATGAGCGTTAATGATCAGGAGGTGAAATTCAACATGAACAAGGCAATGAGAGCGTCAAATGACCATGAAGAGTGTAGCCTTATAAGGATCATAGAAGGAAATTTGAATGCACAAATTTTGGATTTTATGGAAAATGATGAGCTGAAGGATCTCTTGGGTGGTGACGAAGAAAAAGATGTGAAAGGAGAACTAGTAGTGATTAATTCTTATACCACTCCTTCTATGATGTTCAAGCCTAGGAACTACTTTGAGTCTCTAGATATGTCCACTAGAGCATGCTCAACATTGAAGCCATCCATTGAGGTACCCCCTATACTAGAGCTAAAACTATTTCCCATATATTTAAAATACATATATCTTGAAGACTCTAATTCACTGCCAGTAGTGGTTCCTAGTTTGCTCATTGATGAGCAAGAAGAGCAGTTGTTGAAGGTTTTGAAAAGCCACAAAAATGCAATTGGGTGGTCTATTGAGGATGTAAAAAGTATCAGTCCTTCTTTCTGTATGCACAAGATTCATTTGGAGGATAAGAATAAGACATCAATTGAACATTAAAGGCGTCTTAATCCAGTGATGCAGGATGTAGTAAAGAAGGAAATCATCAAGTGGCTTAATGCTAAGATTATCTATCACATATCTGACAGTTCATGGGTGAGCCCAGTCCAATATATTCTTAAAAAGGGTGGAATGACTGTAGTGGCTAACGCCTACAATGAACTTATTCCTTCTCGCATAGTTATGGATTGGCGGGTTTGTATGGATTATATAAAGTTGAATAATGCCACCAGTAAAGACCACTTTCCCTTGCCCTTCATTGATCAGATGTTGGACAGACTAGCTAGGCAAGAATATTTCTACTTCTTGGATAGGTATAGTGGTTATAACTAGATTGCAATAGCCCTAAGAAATCAAGAGAAAACAACCTTCACTGTCCTTATGGCACCTTTGCTTTTAGAAGAATGCCTTTTGGCTTGTGTAATGCACTGGCCACATTTTAGAAATGTATAATGGCAATTTTTTCTGACATGGTTGAGACAAGTGTGGAAGTATTTATGGATGACTTCTCTGTCTTCGGTTCTTCATTTGAATTGTGTCTTTAAAATTTGGAAAAAGTGCTTCAGAGGTGTGAGGAAACCAATCTTGTGCTTAATTGGGAGAAATGCCATTTAATGGTCCGTGAAGGCATTGTTTTGGACCACAAAGTTTCTAAGAGTGGGTTGGAGGTTGATCAGCAAAAACCTCTGTTATTGAGCAAGTACCTCCCCCAAATTCTGTTAATGCGGGATTCTACCTATGGTTCATCAAGGGCTTCAAAATTTCTAAACCATTGTGTAAGCTACTTAAGAAAGATATCCCATTTGTATTTGATGCTGACTATTTGAAAGCCTTTGAAGAGTTGAAGAAAAGACTTATTTCTGCTTCGATCATGGTTACTCAGGAATAGAACCGGCTTTTTGAGCTCATGTGTGATGCGAGTAACTACGCTATGGGGGCTGTTTTGGGGTAGCGGGCTGAGAAGTTATTTCACTCTATTTACTATGCTAATAAGACATTAGCCAATGCCTAGCTGAATTACACCATAATTGAGAAAGAGCTTCTAGCAGTGGTGTTTATTTTTGATAAATTCTAGGTATATTTGGTTGGGACAAGTGTCACAGTGTTCATTGATCACTCAGCCATAAAGTATCTGATAAGTAAGAAGGAATCAAAGCTCAAATTGATCCGATGGATACTCTTGCTACAAGAGTTCGATCTGAAAATAGTAGACAAAAAGGGAACAGAGAATCAAGTGGCGGATCACTTATCTCGCCTGACTACTAGTGCTCCAGATGAGAGTTTAATACGAATTAATGAGACATTCCCAGATGACATTTTTACTTTATAGAGGAACATAAATTGCCTTAGTTTGTAAACTTTGCAAACTATCTAGTATATGGAGTACTCCCTCATAAGTTGACATATCAGCAGAGAAAGAAGTTTTTACATGATTTGAAAGTTTACTCCTGGTATGAGCCTTATCTCTTTAAGCTCATACAGATCAAGTCTTCCAAAGGTGTATACTGAAGGAAGAGATAGTAAAAATATTATGTCATTGCCATGGATCCGAATATAGAGGCCACTATAGCACTGTGCGCGCAGCCGACTGGGTACTACAATATAGCTTCTATTGGCCATCCCTATTTAAAGATGCCAGAGAATTTTTGGATAGATGTGACTAGTGTCAAAGAGTTAGAAACATATCCAAGTGACAAGAAATCCCTCTTAACATTATGTTAGAGGTGGAGATCTTTGATGTGTGGGGAATCGACTTCATGGGTCTGTTCCCATCTTCTTTCTCAAATCAATACATATTGGTGGCTATAGACTATATGTCTAAGTGGGTGGAAGCTATACCTACTCAGACCAACGATTCTAGAGTGGTCATCAAATTCTTGAGAAAGAACATTTTCTATCGTTTTGGTGTGCCACGGGCTCTAATTAATGATGGAGGCTTTCACTTCTGTAATAAGCCTTTGGAAAGTCTTTTGGCTAAATATGGAGTGAAACATCATGTGGCTACTCCATACCACCCTCAGATAAGTAGACAAGTATAGGTGTCTAACAGAGAGCTTAAGCAGATCCTTGAGAAGACTATGAGTGCTTCGACAAAAGATTGGGCTAAAAAGCTTGATGATGCTCTTTGGGTGTATAAGACAGCTTATAAAACCCCTATAGACACCTCTTCATTCCATCTTGTATATAGCAACTCTTGCCATCTTCTCGTCGAGCTTGAGCATAAGGCATTCTGGGCCTTGAAATTTTTGAACTTTGATCTTAAGCAAGCTGGACAGAATAGATTACTGGAGTTAAATGAATTAGAAGACCACCATCTTCAAGCCTATGAAAATGCTAGAATCTATAAGGAGAAGGAGAAGGAGAAGAGGTGGCATGATCGTAGAATTACACATCGCTCTTTCCGAGCGGGGCAAAGAGTCTTACTCTATAATTCTAGGCTGAAGCTCTTCCCAAGAAATCTCAAATCAAGGTGGTTAGGCTCGTTTGTTGTGAAAATAGTCTTTCTAAATGGTGCCATTGAAATTGCTGACCTTGAAAGTACCCAAAACTTCAAGGTAAATGGTCAGCAATTGAAGATCTATCTCAGACATGATAGTAAAAGGGAGGGGACTTCTCTTGCTCTTTCGGCACCAAATGCATAGGCGTCCTGGTAAAATCTGGCTGACGACTATAAACTTAGCGCTCTTGGGAGGTAACCCAAGTTCTATTTTTTTTTTGCTATTATTATTGTTTGCATCTGAGTTTTTATGTGGACGGAGAATATGATGATATTGAATGTAAAACTGGTTGTTATTGATTATATAATTTGTTTTAATGGTTGTTGAGGGTTAGGAACTTATTTAAATCGTTAAAATCAGTATTTTGGGTTGTTGTAACTCTTGTTGAATTTTGAGTGCTGATTCGGATTTAAGATAATTAATTGTGAGAGGATTGTGCATTAAAAGTATGGTTGTGCTGAAGGGGATGGGTTTTAAGTGATTTATAGGGTATTTGATGCTTAAGAATTAAAAATATCGCTTGTAAAGGGTTAAGGGTGCATTGAAGACCTTTTCAGTCTTTGATTCTGCAGTTTGGAAATTGTATTTGTCTTTCAGAGCTATAGCGGTAGTACTGTACCGCTATAGCAATGAAGCCTGAAACTTGAGGTGTGGTTCTGCCAAGTACCGCTATAGCTGTAGATTCTTACCACTATAATGGTGATTGTTTGAAAATTAAAGAAAAGAGGCTTTCCTCTCTGTCTTGTACGACTATAGCAGTGTTATCTTAGCGCTATAGTAGTAGAAATTTAAAATTTGAAAAAAAAAGGTGGGAGCATTCTATTTAGAGCTGCTATGACGGTATGTACTTGTCGCTATAGCGGTGTGTTAGGGTATAAAGGTGTTCTGAGCCCTAATTTCCTATTTTGTTTACCGTCGTTAGTCACCTCTTTGTGTTTCCTCTTCTAAGACTAACCTCCTAGGGCAATTTTTGGCCTATCCCCAAGCGAATCTTCATTTTTTTCCTTCATTCCATTTAATCTTTGTGAGCTTTTGGGTATTCTTCGCTATTTAAAAGTTGGTTTAACGTGTTCCTCATCTCCAGCTCTGTGTGTTTGTGCTCTATTGTTTTTCACCATGTTTGGATTTCTAATTGTTCTAGTATTCCTTATGGCACCACCGGTTCTTAAAAGGAAGAAGCTTCCAACTAAGAGGAAGGAAACCCCTGATGCATCATCATCATTGGCACAATTCCTCACCTTTAGGACTCTAGACCATGGAGTCAGATTTGACAAGGAAATAAGCAGAAGAAAAATCCTACCTGAAAAAGTATTCAATTTAAAGGAGGATGAATACACTAAGATTGAAGAGTAGATCATCGATAGGGGTTAGGATAAGATATTCAACTTGCCTGAATTTGCATACGTGGGTATGGTCAAAGAGTTTTATGCAAATGCATTTAGAATCCCTAATGACCCTATGAAGAGATACACAACTGAAGTCAAAGGAAAATTTATTAGGTTCTCCGAGGGGGCGATTAATGAGACGTTTCAGTTATGGAACCCGAGGGAACAAGATTATTATGGTCTGGAAATATCAAAAACTTGGGATTCTGAAGATGTACACCAAATCATTTGTAACAATAGAGCACGTTGGGAGCTTAATTCAAAGGGAGAACCATACAAAGTACAGGGGATGGATCTATTATCAATTGCCAAGATATGGTTTAGCTTTGTGTAATACATAATGTTGCCATCATCGAAATTCTCTAATGTCTTTGCTGAGAGAGGCCTATTAATCTACTGTATTATAAAAGGAATTACAATTAACTTTGGAAAGTTAATAGCTGAAAAGATATATCAGTTGGCTTAGGAGAAGACGGGAGTTATTGGATACCCCTTCATTCTGACAGCATTTCTGCTAAAAAAGGAGGTTCCTGCTGACGACATAAAGCTGAAGAAGCCTCATGGAATTAAAAAAAATTTCCATTGATAGTTTATTCCCTGTTGAGGAACGACTAGCACTACTTCATCTAGTTGGCCGCTCTCAATGCATGGTACCTCGAGCTCGAGCTAATGTGACTCTAGCAGACGTCAATACTAAGTTAGGAGAGGTAAAGCAGTTAATGGCATATTTTAGAACGGAATTGGGAAAAATGCAACAGGATGTGTGTTACACCATGGAGTACTTGACTACTCTGGGCCCTTTGATGGCTAAGAAGTTCAACCTTAACACATCGAGGCTACCGGTTAGAGGAGATGTATCAGGCATTGATGCTGAAGATGAAGAAAAGGTAGATGAGGGAGTTGCTGATGACAAGCATATGATGGATTAGCATCGGGCAACACCGGTTTATTTCTGTCATTTATTTTTCTATCTTTTATTTTTAGCTTTGGTGTAAATTTAATTTTTGAACTACTGATGGATTTATATAACTACTTAACATGGATGATATGTGTATGTGATCAATATGTTTAACTGAATTATATGATGGGCAGTGATATATGTGTTAGCAGCTTAGTCTTGTATTTTGTGTTGTTTTAGTTATTATTTTTCCTTTCCCTTTGTTGTGCTGATTTGAGACAATGGGGACATTATCAATTGCAAGTTTGGGGGAGAGGGATTCTTGTTTTGCTTAGTCGTGTTATAGATAATTGTGCTAGAGTAAAATAATTGAACAGTGTCACCATAAATTTTTTGGTCTTTGTAAAGAGAAATGGTGGCTTGTTGATGTGAAAACTTGAAACATTTTGTAGAAATTTAAATTTTTGAAATTATTTTTAATAAAGAATGAACCTTATTTCTTGTAACTTTAGGAGCTTTTCTTCAAGCTCTTTGTAGGCTAATTGAAATTTATGAATTTCGAGAGTGAATGTGGTTATTTAAGTTAACCTTTCCTAAATTCATAAATAAGCTCAACAATGGGTGTCAAGTTCAGATTCTTTTACCTACAAAAAAGAAGAAAAGAAAGAAAATAAATAAATAAATAAATAAAATAATTATCTGTTTTGAAGTTGTGGTTTATGTTGGGGTAGTTTTGTGTGGATTAGGCACATGAACACTGTTTCAACTAATGAACCATGCTTTTGATGGTTTGAGAGAATAAAAGCGTAGGGAAATGCTGTGTGGATTAGGCGCACGGACATTTCTCTTATTCCGTATTTTTCTTGGGGAGTGTGAAGGGGGAGGAAGAGCTCTGTGGATTGGGTGCACGAACTCTGCTTCTCACTGGCTATAACCCTCTTAATTTGAATTGTTGTTTGGGTCACTGGAAATTGAAATAAGCACCTTTGAGAGTGTTAAATCATAAAAAGGAAGGTTAGTTTAGGTGATTGTATTTTTGCTTTTTAAAATTTATGAGTTTTCAAGGTGTTTACTTGATTTTTGATTTAAATCTCCTTGTTGTTATTGCAATTATGGTTTTTCCTTTGTTAAAAGCAATTCCTAAATTTAAAATTTTGAGGATGGTTCTATTTTTATCTGAGCAATTCATACTTTTTCCTTGCTTAGTCTGAATAGTTCCAAAATTTATTGGTGAATTTGTTCCCCTTACTTTTGCTCTGCACTATTATCTGTTGTGTGAGTTGTTTTGCTTGGGCACAAGCAAAAGTTTAAGTTTGTGGGAGTGTTAAGTTCTAGATTTAGTACCATTTTGGTGCTAAATGCCCTATCTTTTTATCTCTTACTTGCCTTGAATTGTATTCTTTAGCCCTTATTTTGTCTGCTTTAGGTTAATTTATGTTTTACTAGATTTTACTTTTGTTTGAGTAAATTCTTGATTCCAACCTTTGATTTAATTGTGTTTTTTTTTTTTTATCTTTTGGCATTGGTTGTGTTGGTAAGGAGGTTACCCTTGCAAGTGATGCACTTCTGAAGCTCTGAAAAGTTCATTTCTGCACTGCTATAGTGCCAACTACTAGAGTTAAAGATTCTGAAGCAAGGCTAACTGACTCTCACCACTATAGCGGTGACCCAGTGCCGCTATAGCGTTGGCCACTGGAACCTAACACTACAGGAACCTTGTCCTGTGCCTTCCACCACTATAGCGGTTGCCATGTACCGCTATAGCGGTAGACCTTGACTCAGCTGATTAAATAAAGAACTACTGCTATCGCAGTAGGACTGTGCCGCTATAGTGACGAAGCGTATTTTGCTATTTTTCACTGGACGTTTAAATAGCTGAAGCGAAAGCTTTTTAGGGTATTCTGAGTTCGATATTCAAGGAAGGGCGCCGGGTTCAGCGAGAGGAAAAGGAGGAATCCATCTCCAAGGCTTTGGAAGCTCGAATCTTGACAAATCAACTTCGGTTTCATGATGTTTACTTGTTTCTCTGCTGATTTCTATTCTTTTAGGATGATGTGTAGCTAATTTCTTCATTATAGGGTTACGATGAACCTAATCTTTGATTAGGGGATGTTTGCTCTCTAACTTTGTGAATTTTATTCAATATATACATTCCTTTCACTTATAATTATTGTGTTTACTCTGAAATTGATCACTTCATAGTATGCTTGTTGCTTCCACTAAACTTTGGCAAGGGAGGTGGCTGTAGAACACTGAGTGATTAGGGTAAGTAATAGAACCTAGGGATTTACTTGTTAATTAATAGGGATATTAGTTAACCTCACTTAATTAAATTAAGTTAGCATTTATTCGACTTAACTCACACAAGGAATTGTGTTGGAGTTGGGTAGCTTAACTTAAGTTCGGGATAATCACTTTAAGCCATTAAAAAACCTAAGATAAAATTGCATAATTGAATAAAATCACAAGTGTTAGGGAGAGTTAACAATTCTTAGGAAGGGAGAAGGGGATTAGTAGCCCTGGGCCTTTTTATTACATTAATTCCCTCCAATTTTTTGTTTGCATTCTTTTTTAATTACGAAAATGATAAAAAAAATAGTTTGTCTTTTGCAAGTTCATTTTTCATTTTTAATTTAGAGCTACCTTTAATCTAATTTGGTATGTCTAACTATTGGGTTTGAATTCCTCGAGTACTTAGCACGTTAGTCCTCATAGGATGATATTCTTACTCTTCACTTTATTATTTGCGCGACTGGTGCGCTTGGCATTCGCTTAACAACAGGTAAATAGGATTACGAGATGTATACATTCTCCAAAATTATAGTTGACATTTGAATGAAGTGGTAGTGTTCATACCATTCCCAATCGTGCCAACTAGATCCCAAACAACCCCCACTATACCCATCAAACATAACACATTTAATAAATAAATGTATATAAAAATAATTTAGGAAAATTAATCCTGAAATATAAATATACATACATATATGTACATATTCATATAGAGGAAAGCTAGATCCCTCACATGGATTCCACGCTTGCCATTGCATTCCAAGGATATGGAAGACGCATCAAGGAAACCATCCCTATAAAGTAACTATGCAAAAACATGTTAGGGTGAGAAATTCTCTGCCACTAATCCCGACCCTTGCTCACTTTTTGGATTATAACTCTTACATGGTAAGAAATTTTCAAAATAATCTTATATCATTGGAAACTAGATTCAAAGAGCTTTCTAACAATATTAGATTTGCTAAAAATAGTGTCCGAATGAGAGATTTATAACCGTTTGAATTTTGTAAAATTTCATGCAAAGGCCCTAGCGCTGACTACCCAAGGACTGATACTGAGCACCCATACTGGGTGCCTAAAGGCCGGCACTGAGCACTCAGCCCTTTCTTCGTACCTTTTCTCTATCACACCAATGCTGGGCGCTGGCTTCATAGACCATCGTTGCAGTGACGAGGTGATAGTAACCACTCCCTGTTTCACAATTTTTCGCCCCTCTCTCAACTTTCCAAGATTTTGGGGTCAAATCTTTACCATTTAACTTGATTTCTTTCATAGAATTTCATTCTCGATATTGAGGAGTGTTTAGACACCAAAAACCATTTCTAACAATCCAAGCCCCAATCATCAAATTTTTACCTAGAACCCTAACTTTTCCCTATTTTTGTGTTTTTGTGTTCTTCAGCCCAAATACATGAATATCTCTTAGTTTTCTCTAAATTTCTTGTTCCATTAACATCATCTAACATGTAAGAATGTTTATGCTAACACCGATGCCCCAAAGATCCTAATCAATCTAAATTGTTACAAAAATCACCCAAAATCTAAAAGTGGGAAGAAAAAAATGGAAAAATGAGATGCCAATCTCAAAGCCTTATCCTTTTGGTGGTGGTTGGTAGTCGAAGTCTCGTACCCTTACTGGAGAATGGTTTTCGGAAGCTTGGATCTTAAATTTGGGTGGATAGAGAGAGAAAATGAAGAGAAAGAGAGAAAAAAAATGAGGAGAAATGGAGGGAAAAGAGAAAAATGAGGAAAAGAGGGGTGAGGTTACCTATATATACTCCCATGGTAAAATTACTATTTTGTCTTCCGATTGAACCCCAGGTTAACTCTATCTATGGCAAACCTGTAATTTTCCCAACTTGGTATTTTTCCTTATTACATTCTGGTCCTTTCTTTGACTTAGTAATTTATCTGAATCTCTCAAGTCCCTATCACTTATTATCTCAATTGTCACTCTTAACCCCTTATTTCTTTATAATGGAACAAAAAATTTTCCTCTGTATTTGGATTTATCCCTTAAAAATTAAATTTAAAGAATACCTAAAAATCCCGAGTATTATAATACTTCTCCCTTACAGAAATTCAGTCCTCGAGTTTCAACATCCTTTAAAACTTGTCCAACATAGACCTATCATGTGTACTGACAACTATCTCTTAGGTCAAACCCTTCATGGCCTCGTACTCGTGCTCTGAACACCTAAATTCTATTTCCTTCCCTTCGAGGAGCTTCACTATATATTCACAAATAAAACTCCATGAAGGAATGGAGTTAATGGGTCTCATACCTTATTTTTACTGCACAAGAACATATCTCCGAGTCCAAGCATCTATCCACACATTTACCTCTATCAAGAGGCATGAAATTGTACCATTCTTGCCACCCCTTAGCATGTCTCTCTCCTAACCCACTCTTATGGATGATAGCTTGGGACTAATGTCCCTCTTCTACTTTAACACCGTCAGGGAGAAGAAACCATCTCTGCCTGTCAACTGTGTTCGTCCACTTTTCTATATCTTCTCTAACGTTTAGACCTTGCATCTCTTTTTCCAATACTTAATCGTACATCAATGCTTTCGTTCTTTAAACCTCTCCCAATCGATTTTTGTGAGATATTGAATAAGAATGGGTTAGTTAACCACCCATCCCATACTCATTCCGATTTAGAATTCATGCTTAATTGACCTATATCTCAATCATGTAGCTTTCAATGCCCCAATAACTGCGTATTCTTAAAATACTTTCAGCTTCCTCAAAAGGTGGGACATAAAAGTCCATCTATAAATCTCGTTCCTATTTTTATACCTCTGACCTTCCCATGA
Source organism: Biancaea sappan (assembly GCA_037074585.1). Classification (NCBI taxonomy): domain Eukaryota; kingdom Viridiplantae; phylum Streptophyta; class Magnoliopsida; order Fabales; family Fabaceae; genus Biancaea; species Biancaea sappan. The sequence goes on along the minus strand of CM073493.1, from coordinate 66,504,074 downwards.
AGTCTACATAGCACCTATTCTAACACTTACCTTGTCTAACCCGATTGTTCAACACCCTCCTTTCCTATAGAGGACAGCAGTGAAGTTCCTCTAGAACTTCCCCCTTAGGCACAAAGCCAAACCTCAAGGTAAGTCTTTCTTGCCACTACCGCCATGTCCTGACAGTTCCAATTCCAGGTGCTAAGCCTAAAGTCTACTCTGCTTACTCGTCGAATTCTCCATTGCCTCAATCCTGTCAACATTCTCTCTCTCTAGAGAGGCGCCACCCCTCTTGGTTTCCCCAGACCTAAAGGAGTCTCAAAAGGACTAGGGAATTCTCAATGAGCTCAATTAGCTCCCCTCAAATATCTGCCTTACTATATCCTAGTACGATTCCTTTTTCCCTCACCTTCGAAGAGGTATCAATTCCATCAGTTCCCATGTGACCTATTCATGCACACAAACAAACATATGCAACTATGCGATTACGATTACATTAATATATAAAGATCATGAGGGTGCACACAAGGTAAGGTTACTGGTATCCTCGATACTGTATCTAGATCTCTCGGTTACAAGTATATATAACAACTTGTTCCTGACCTCTCATAGTCCTACCTCCCTTCCCTAATCCACTACCAACCCCTTAGTTAAACCCTTTGACCCCCAAAGGTGCGAAGGAAACCCTAAAAGTAGAGAGGGAGAAAAGAGACCGTCATCTTATCCCTAATGCTGATAAAGGATACTCCTCTCTAACATGACCTACTTGATCATCCCTACCATACACAATCCTTGCGCAATGATGAGCTCCATAATGGAGTTCCTTTCATGTATAACACCTTGGACCTACCTCGATCAGTTTCAGATAAGTTCTAGTAACTTATATTATGCCTTTTTTTTCTCTTTAAGATGGCCCACTTGTCGTCGACCCTAAACCTCGCTGATGTTGATGTTCCTCTGTAAACTCTGCCCTCAATTATCTTTTTGCTTTTTCTTGTCCCTCTCTACATTAACCATTTCCATAAATAGGGTGGTGTTTACAATGGCTTCCCATGTATGGTATATCTCCATTTGTAATCCCACGAGCTAGCATAATGAAGGACAATAGTCCTAAACAAGCCTCTTTGTCCTTTTCTTTTCATCTAGGAATGTGTAAGGCCATCCTGTGCTGACAATAGTTTAGTGCCATGCTCTCATACTGCTATGAACTATTACTTGAGAGCTTCAAACTTAAAAGCTTTCCTTAAGCAAAATGTCAGAGGCACGAACAACTCTAAGAACGTCCTCCTAAACTGTCCCTATTCCTTGGATGGGAATATGGGTTTTTGCCATTGCTTGCTGCATTCCCCTGACCATTAACTCTTCCTTCTGTAGCTCTTTCTTACTTTCTTCTCTTATCATTTCTACTGCCAACTTTCCTGACTCCAAGATCCCTCCTCAAAGTCCTACCTTTGCCTCCCTTTTTCATTCCTCAGTGACTCGTCCTCCCTTTTTTCTATTTCCACATTCCATACTCTTCTACCTTAGGGTGCACTTATGAGCCTCAACTCCACTCAAGATGATCACCCGTTCCGTTACCTTGCCACGTTTTATATCGTGGCCCCAAAATGTACGAGCTCCGTACTACTCAAGATGCATCTCAAACTTGTACACCGTATACATAAATGTTTGAGCCATTGGAGAACTCAAATGTGTCCTTTAAAAGGAACCTGACTCGAAAGAAAGAAAGATACATCTTATAGGGCCTTTAGTAAAATCATCTCTCTATATTTGTACTAGGGTTCACAATGATAGAGGAGAACTCATTAAGTTTGCCTTACTTTGTAATCAATAGGAGACCTAACTTTGCTCTAATACTAACTTTGTCATGACCCAGAGCAGGGGCTAGGACTTTCACCACTTTCGGTCCTGAAATCGTGACCAGCATAGACGAATGTGGAATTTACATTGCCGTAAACCTAAATCCTTTTTGATTAACCCTAATTGCATATACTATCTCTTAAGTGGCCTATCTAATTATAGAATATACTAGAGAAATTATATAAATATAAATTACCTTACCCCAAACAATTGGGAGGTATCCTCGATCCGTAAGTCCTCGGTCTGACCCTCCTTCCATACCTATAATTGTAAGGGGTGAGTCTAAACTACAGAATCACCTAAACTAGCCCTACTCTATATAAATAAGCAATATATATATATACATATAGGATTTCATCCCGCGTGACACCAAGCTGGTTGAAGGTATGCATATATCACATCCTTGGCTCTAATAGAGCTTACCCTGGATGCCACCACTCTTCACATCTTGTCGTATACTCCCTTAATCATACATATCGTGCACATATATACTACTACACATTAAATGTATACATCTCTCCTCATGGGACTACGTTCCCATGAGACCACATCTCAAGAGCTTCATCAACATAAGTCTACATTCCCACGGATTATCACTCAAAAGTCTTGTCATGCGGGTCTACTTTTCCAAAAAATTAACACCAAAATATCTCTCCATGGATCTACGTTTCCAAGAGCCACCCCATGGACACCATGTCTGCTAACCTTGTGGTATGATTCCTATTTTAAGTCTTGGCCCATGCTCTAATACGGTGGCTACCAGTTACGACCCCAAGAGTGCACCATTAGGCCTCATCCCCCATAGGTATAACTTTCCATGGAAGAACCAAATCATGTGTCCGGTCTCAGGCAGAGCCCTAACTATAACATTTGTCACACACAAATAGTACAAGCATGCACAGCCCCCTTTTTTTGCTAGTTCCTAATACATTCTTTGCATGAATACATATTATAATATGTATCAATACTTTGCCTTGGAAATTACATGGAAATGGTAGCACTCATACCATTTCCAATTACGCCCTAGGACTTCCCTCTGTTTATAATATGTATGCCAAACATATTATAAACTAAAGATATAGATGTATGCAAGCAGGTAAATAGGATTATGAGATATATGCATTCCCCAAAATTATAGTTAACATTCAAATGCAGTGGTAGTATTAATATCATCCCCAATCGTGCCAACTAGATCTCAAACAACTCCCACTATACCCATCAAACATAACACATTTAATAATTAAATGTATATAAAATCAATTTAGGAAAATTAATCCTAAAATATAAATATATATAGATATACGTACATATTCATACAAAGGAAAGCTAGATCCCCCACCTAGATTCCTCGCTCGCCATTGCATTGCAAAGATATGGAATACGTATCAAAGAAACCATCCCTATAAAGTAACCATGCAAAAACATGCCAAGGTTACAAAATAGAGAAATTCTCTCTTACTAATTCTGATCTTTATTTCCTCCTTTGATCATTACTCTTAAAAGGTAAGGAATTTTCAAAATAATCTTATACTATTAGAAACTAGACTTAAATTTCTTTCCAATGATGTAAGATTTGCTAAAAACAGAGTCCAAATGAAAGAGTTATGATCATTTCAATTTTGGAAAATTTCATGCAAGAGCCCTAGTGCTAAGCACCCAAAGACTGGCACTAAGCTCCCACGCTAGGCACCCAAAGGCCAGTGCTGAGCTCCCAGCCCTTTCTCCATACCCTTTCTTTGTCATGCCAATGCTGAGTGCTGGCTTCGCAGTGCTCAGCATTCACTCTATTGTTGTAGCAACATGGTGACATCAGCCACCCCTTGTTTTGCAATTTTTTGCCCTTTTCTTATTTCTAACAATCCAAACCCAAATCATCAAATTTTCACCTAGAACCCTACCTTTTCTCCATTTTCGTGTTCTTGTGTTCTTCAGCCCAAAAGCATGGATTTCTCTTGGTTTCTCTGAATTTCTTGTTCCACTAATATCATCTAACATGTAGGAATGTTTTATATTAACACCCACACCCCAAAGATCCTAATCAATCTCAATTTCTACCCGAATCACCCAAAATCCAAAAATGAGAAGAAAAATGAGAAAATGATATGCCTAGCTCAAATCCTTGTTCTCCCAATGGTGGTTGGTCGCCTGGACCTGTATCATCACCAAATAATGGTTGCTATAAGCTTGGGTCTTGAGTTTGAGTGGAGAGAGTAAAGAGAAGATGGAGAGAAAGAGAGAAAAAAAGTGAGGAGAGATGGAAGGAAAAGATAAAATGAGGAAAAGAAGGGTGGGGGTCACCTATATATACTCCAATGGTAAAATTACTATTTGCCCTCCGGTTAACCGCTGGGTTAACACTATCCATGGCAAACTCATAATTTCTCCAATACGATTTTTTTCCAAACCTTAGGTACCCCATAGCTTTTCCTTATTATATTTTAGTCTCTCCTTGGACTTAGCAATTTATCTGACTCCCTCAAGTCTCTGTCACTCATTATCTCAATTCTGTCACTCTTAACCCCTTATTTCTTTATAACGCAACAAAAAATTTTCCCCTGTATTCCAATTCATCCCTTAAAAATTAAATTTAAATAATACCCAAAAATTATAGGTATTACAATTTATTTTACCGTTTCAATTTAACTTTGAAAATTTGAGGGTAATTTTGTCATTTTAATTATATACCTGACATAAACATTGTACTTGTTGACACAAAATTGTGCAATAAAAGTTGCCACATCAATTCCTTAGCCTAAGATTCACTTGAGTAATAAATTAAGTACGTTTGGCATGTAGAGGAAAAAGAAAAGGCCTACGTAATAGGAATGGAGTATTTTCGTATAACTTTGCAATTGTTTCAATTTAATTTTTAAATTATCATGTCTCAACTTAATCTTCAAAAATTATATTTGCCTCCGTTAGTTATTGTTGTTATTAAATTACAAAATTTACCTTTTTTATGTATTATATTTTTTTTTTACTCTCCATATAACCTTTATGTATAATAAAATATATGATAAACAAAAACTAATACTAATTTTAATTTCAAAAAATATCTCAAGATCAAAGAGAAGTACAACTAGCTCTTAAGATAAGAAAGAAATAAGCTGACATTATCAAAGGCTGATCGACTTTTCTACCAATTATTTCTTTCTTATCTTCAAAGTCAGTTGTAATTTATTTTGATTTTTAGATATACCTGAAATTAAAATTAGCAACACTTTTTCATTTATTACATACTTTTTTATATACAGCAAGGCTTTGTAAAGAGTAAAAAAAAGGAACCCAAAAAAAAAAAATAGTAAGTTAAATTTTCGGGAAAAAACATAAAAATCTAAAAATTGAAACGTCATGAAGATTAATTTTATTATGATATTTTATACTTTGTTAACATATACCACCATGTTTAGTACTGTAAAAAAAAATATGAAATAAAAGTCTATCAAACCATCCCTTGTTAAAATTTTATTTATTTTCGTTATACAAATTTTTTTAATCTTTATCTTCTTTCTCAATACTTGTTGACACCTTAGGAAATGCCATTAATGAGGGATTCGGGGTCCTTGCTGAAAAGAAGGGTAGGTTGCTTTTTTACTTGTAGCAACGGTAAAAACCGTTGCTACAAGTTGAAGCAACAGTAAAATCGTTGCGATAAATATTAATTGTGGTATTGTTTTTACAAAACTTATAGCAACGGTTTTTAAACTGTTGCTGAAACTTGTTTATCAGTGTTAGCCACGGTTTTAACCGTGGCCAACAGGCAAAGCAGCCTGCTCTTCGAGTACAAAGAGCAGGCACCCCCAATCCAAATTAATGAGTAATTGAGAACAATGCAGCTATTTAATTTCTTAAAAAGAAAGTTCATTTGAAGGGACCATAGTGTCACAATTCTTCATCCTTCATTCATTTTTGCAGGTTAAGTTTGGTAGGCTTGACTTGAAGTTCGGTCCGAAAGAAGCAAGTTCATTTTGGAAAAAAAAAACAATTATGGGCTAACAAGTTGGATATTACAAAATTATAATTTAAAAATTAAGAGTAAATGTACATTCTAATTAAAAGATGCTTCTTTTATCTTTGAAATTTAAGTGTTGAACAAGCTAAGTCTCTATCAGTTACACATTCAGTACAAATTAGTTCTTTTGTAAGACTAAATAGTATATTTCCTTTTCTTTGAAAGACTAACTTAGTAATAATGTTTAATTAGTTTATAAATATATAGATTAAGTCGTGTATAATTAATTTTTTAAAGACTAAACAAACGACTCTTGTATATCTTTTAGAGACCAAATTGTTATATAATCATAAATCAATTAGTTAGTCCTTAAAACACAACATTGTTTCAATTTAATTTCTAAAAATTACATTAGTCTCAATTTTTTTATTTTTTGTTGCTAAATTGTAAAAATGTCATTGATTAATCTCAAATTTTTATTACAAAAGAACAAAATTGTGACAAGTACAATCTATTAAGAACTAAATTAAAATAATTATAATCTTTTAAAGATCAAACTAGTGATTTTCTCAATACTAAAAAATCACTATCATTTAATTAGTGATTTTCTCAATTAATAAATAATTCTCACGTAAAATTGATTGGACCATCATTTAATTATGTTAAATTATATGACTTTTTCAAATATTATAGTATGTAATAAAAATAAATAAAAAAATATTAAATTATTGAACACTATATAAGTATGGAAGTGATTTAAAGTCCCAACTTTCTCGTGATTAATTAGAGGCTACGAATGATTGAGATATTATCTATATACAATGTGAAATCTGTGAGAGGTAAAAAGATAACAAGATTTAATTTTTTGAAGGGCAAAATAGGTAACCTCTATTTAGACATTAAGAGTGCATGAATAGGTTTTTTTTTCCTTTTTTACAGTTATTTAATAATAAAATATTATCTATAAAAACAATAGAAAGTTATTGCACAATATCAATGTTATTGATATTGGTTGATTCAAGTGGTTCAATATTTATGTTTTTTAATTTAACTCTCAATCAAATTTGAGTTTTGTGAATAAAAAAATAATCATTGGGAGAACTTTACATCTCCATAATTCAACCTAACTCAAATTAAATTAAAAAAAGTAATAAATTTCCAAATATTTTAAAATTAATAACTGTCAATTATGGAAATCTCATAACGGTCCATTTTTAAAATTAATTTTTGTAATGTATCATTTACTATTTTATCATAATTCATGATAATTTTAAAATACTATAATATTTAATACTTAGTTAACATATACTATCATATTCAGTACTGCAATATATATATATATATATATATATATATATCAATTGTGAAATAATAGTCTATTAAACCAATCCTTCTTATATATATATATATATATATTGTTTTACACATCTTTTATCTTGGTCTTTTTTTTTTTTGTGAGAGTGGAAATATATTTAAAACTAAAAGTGGCAGAAGCATCCATAGAGTACTGTGTTAATACAGAAGCAGCAAAAAATAGACAGCAAAGCCAAAGGGACACTATTAACTATTACAAAACTCCTCCATATAGATTTGTTGCACAAAAGTTGGAGGGTTCAGATAGGTTCTTAAACACTGAATATGGCCTCTGGCATATTTAGCAAGCTTGTCAGCACAGGATTGTGGCTTCTGTTGATCTTCAAAATATTAGTCTTTTCAAACTTGGATAAAAGGACCTTGCAAGTTTCAATATTTAGAAGAAAGGGATGAAATTGACAAATATTTTGAGTAATAAGAGAGTAAATATTTGGTAATCAGTTTCCGCCAACAGATCTGTGATTTGTAGATCCAAGGCAATTTGCAAACCAGTTTGAAGGGTCCATGCCTCAGCTAGAATGGGAGAACCATTTCTAATAAATTTTACGAATCCAATGATTAATGCACCCTTTGCATTCCTAATAATACCTCCTGCAATCATGTTTTTCTTCGCAGAGCCATCAATATTAAGCTTAAGCCAGTTTCTCAGAGGTTTCACCCAATGAACAATATGAGTAATATCAGGTAAAATGTTCTGATTTGAGTGATTTTGAGCAAGAGAGTTACTTGGTCTTCTTTCTCAATACACAAGTTAAGCCCTTAGAACACAATATGCAAAAAATTAACTTCAATAGCAAAAAATAAATTAGAGAAATTTCATATGTAAGATTTGAAAGAAGAGAAATAATAACATATGTAATTTAGCTAAAACCTAATAGGAGATTAATACAATTTACCATAAACATAATACAATTGCCAAACAATAGTTCTACAAGGTATACAGTGTTTCATCTTACTTTGGAAAATAAAAATACTTGGTTTATTAATTAGAATATCTTTGAAAAATGAGAAGAGAACCAAAAAACAAATTGAAAAGGAAAAATAAAAGAAGGAAAGAGAATAAAGGAAAATAATAAAAATGTTCAATAAAAATTATTCATTCTTTTTCTTAGTAATTCCAAAATAAGAGAGTGATGTCAATAAAATCATTCATCCTTCATTTGTTTGCAAGTGACTTGCAATGTGGTCCCAAAAGAGCAACTCTATTTTGGAAAAAAACAATTATAGGTTATGTGTAGTCCTAATTTTCTTGTGATAAGCAAGAAGCTAATACTTATTTAATTAATTTTTTATATATATAAGTCTTTTATCTTTGTCTTCTATCTCGGTATTCGAGTTAACATTTTAAAAAATTTAATTTTTTTAAAAAACAATTTTCTTGTGATAATCAAGAGGCTAGCACTTATTTAATTAATTAATTTTTTATATAAATCTTTTATATTTGTTTTCTTTTTTAGTACACGAGTTAACACCTTAAAAAATTTATTTTTTTAAAACACTATTTTCTTTTGATAATCAAGAGGCTAGCACTTATTTAATTAATTAATTTTTTTTGTATAAGTCTTTTATCTTTGTCTTCTTTCTTGGTACACTAGTTAACACCTTAAAAATTTTAATTTTTTTCAAAAAACATTTCTTGTGATAATCAACAATCTAGCATTTATTTAATTAATTATTTTTATGCAAGTTTTTTTATGTTTATCTTCTTTTTCGATACACGAGTTAATACCATAAAAAATTTAATTAATTTTTTTAAAAAAAATCATTTGAAGGATGACATTGTCACATATCTCTACTTAAATCACAATGTTTTGTCGTCTAGTGAACTAACTTTCTTAAGTTTAGAATAAAACTTGAATCCATGGAAAATATCACATTATATATGTGAGAACAATAGAACAAAAAATACATGACTGATTTGGTCCCAAAAGATCACAACCTAAAAAATCAAATGCCGGAGATTTTATGTTTTGTTATCAAAATTTTTAATATTAAAAGAGGGTAAATATATGAATTTATAGAGAGACAATAAACATGTGGAGGCTTTTGGAGTTCATTTTTCATTACTCATGTAACACACTGCACTCAATAATTCTTCTATTTAATTTTGTCACATAATCTAATTTGTTGTTTAAAGAAAAAGTCATGTAATTTAGTTTTAAATCATGCATTACTTGAATCTTAAACTTTATGTGAAAATCACTTATTTGACAAAATATTATCTCAATTCTCATTGCTTGCATTTTTCACTTATATATGTGAAATGCTAAATATGAAAAAAAAAATTGCGTGTTTTTTGAGATTTTGGTTTTTTAAATTTTTAAAAATAAGTTTTGTAAGATTATTTTTTAAGCTAGCTTTGGAAATAGAAAAATTTTGCTTGGATAATTTGTTATAAAAATAATTTTAAAACTTCAAAAACAAAAAATGGGTTTAAAAAATTTATTTTATAAACAACATAAAAATTTTAAAATAAAAATTTTACATTCAACTTTGTGTTAATTCAAAACAATAAAATAATTGATATTGACGTTTTAAGAAAAGTGTTAGAAAAAATACGAAGTTAAACATATTAATTATTATAGCCTAAGATATATTTTAATGAATTGATTAAATTCATTATCTAATTTGACCACATAAATTATTAGAGATGTTTTTATACAAGGACTTAAAATAGTTATATCCAAATAAGATAAAATATATTGATAGAAATTAGTTAAAAGTGCCTATTAAAAAAACGATAGATATCAAAAGTAATAGTTTCACAAAATTTAGATGGAAAACGCAAGCCCTTTTTGGTAGCACTAATTGAATATGCAATTACATTTAGCAGCATTAATACTGCCACAATATTTTTTACAAAGATTTGTTTTGTCTTAATAGTTGTTTTAATTGGAGCTAAATAAATATAACTTTTATGTAGTAGATCATATTTAAATAAATAACATTAATAAAATTAAATAATATATAATAATACCACCATTGTTTTTCTCTTATTTTCAAAAAACCATTTTTGAAATCATAGAAAAATATGTTTCCATTTTTATTTCAAAAACAAAAAATTTAATTTCAAAACTACTTTTAAAATATATCTTTCTAAAACACTTACCAAACAAGTTTTATTATCTTTTACTTTTAGAAACAAAAATATATTCAACGTATCAAGGGTGAAATTAAATTTAGCAACAATAACTTTCATGGTCAAATGTCAAAAGAGTTTACGAATGACATTTGATAAGCTGTTTAAAATCATACCCTAACAAATTCCAACTTATCTTTGCTTGAATTCTTAATTTTACTCTTAGATTTTCTGAAAAATGTATAAAATTTGAAACTAGAAAGGTTGTGAGGATTAACATATACAAATTTCTTTTTCAAACCAACCTTTCTAAAATTTTTATTTATTTTTCTTATACATTTTTTTTTAATCTCTGTCTTCTTTTTCAATGCACAAGTTGACACTATAGAAATGTCATTAATGTGTGTAAATGAGAACAATGCTTTCATTTAATTTCTTGAAAAGAAAGTTCATTTGAATGGACTATAATGTCACATCTTGAATCAAATCACAATTCATTAACTTCATGCTCATATGCAAGTCAAGTTTAGCAATCCTTTGCGTGTTCCCAAAAGAACGTTGATGGCCGGGAGAAAAAAGAAAAGTTGATTGACTGAAATTGGTAGTGAAGACAATAATGTTCTATATTGTGGAAAATAATGTTACATCTAGATAGATCATGACACAATATTACGAATGAAAAAATTAATACTAGATTTTTTAAATTTGAATATTATAAATAAAAAAATTAATACTAGAAAAATCTTCACCTTTACCGTCAAAACGGGCTTTGGTCTGCCTATATTTGGATGGGCTTGTGTATTCAAATTTAGACCTGTTACCCTTTTTAAAAAAATAAATTTAAATTTTTTTATATAATTATATGATATTATTTAGTATATAAATAATGCTACTTTATCATATTTTTATATTTTATAATATACTCAATCATTACAATAATTTTAGATATGAAATTTTTTATAATTTTTTAAAATAAATACAGAATTTTAAAATTATAGTTAATTTAAAAAGAAAATACCAAAATTAAAGTTATTAATTATTTAAAAATATTAAAGAAGTAATGTTTTACATGCATAAATTGTATTTAATTATAAAATAATTAAACATTTTACTAAAATAATTTTAATATTATATTATTAAATATAAAAAAAATAAAAAAAAAATTGGCCCACGAGCTAATAAGGATGGGCTTGAATATTAAATTCCATGTTAGACTGGGCTGGGCCAGTTTGTTTTGAGGTTCAATCAACTTGAATAATTAAATGCAAATTATCTATTTTTTTAAAACAAATGATGACACATAATTAGTTACTTTAAATGGTTTGATACTTGTTTTTTTAATCAAGACTTTAAAGTTTAAATATTGTAAATGGGAAAAAAATGAACTCTTAACTTTACTAAATATATTTCATATCCAATTATCGGTATCATCATATTGAAATGCTAAAAAGAATTATTTGGGAATAGTGAATTAAACAATTTTATATCTACCAACAAGAATTAGGTCTATGTCACATCTCAAGATTCTGGTATGGAGGAGGATTCATCACCGCCTCCGGAAGCCTTGTCTCTACCCGAAGTCCTCAACGACATCCAACATTTCATTTATTTAGTTCCATAAATTGAGTAACATGAGAGAATTAATCATTTTCTCATACACACATATAGACGTGAATCATCTTTCATAAAATCTCGAGTTTCACAAATGTATGTTACATTTCCAAAATTTCCATACACTTTACAGCCGTCCACCTAACATAGCAGATATGACCTACTCAATTATGGAGCTTCATAGAAATGGTTGGATTCCAAGAGGGGGTGAATTGGATCTTATAAATTTTTCACAAAACTTTGTTGAAAATTAAAATGATTTTTTGAAATTGTACGATGCTAAAGATAGTAAACCAATTCAAAAAATCAATGTACTATTAAGATGAATATTTAGAGAGTGCAAGATATTAAATAGTAGATATAAATGTGCATAAATTAAAGAGTAAGGGACAAGAAGATTGACATCCGCAATTTATACTGGTTTGGTAATACATGCCTTCATCAAGCCCCCAAGCAAACCACATAAGTATTTTATTAACAAACTTGTAAACAGTTGGTGTTTACAAACCACAACAAGTTTGATTCAGGTACTTGTTGAAAGCACTAGAAATTTGTAAACGATTGGTACTTATCAGCCACCCAAGTTCAACCCTGGTATTTGTGAAACCGCAGCAGAAGATTTATGAATCCGAGCTCCTCCACTACCCAATACAACTTAGCAGAATTGTATTGATCAAAATTAACAATACAAGAAAACTCTCTTGAAAGAGTAGGAATATACAATTGAAGCTCAACATGAAATATACGATTGGCAATATAATTTGGTAGAGTAATGTTAGGAAAAATTAGCATTTCTACCTTAATTTCATACTGGAATATGTTATATTTATAGCCTAAGTCAAAACATAGCCGTTTGAGGTGTTTTACAAAAGATATCAGCTGACTTTTTGAAAAAACTATCTGTTGTTATTGATGTCAGCTACTATCAGTCGACTGATAGGATCATGACAGTCGACTGCTAGGGTCTAGAACAATTTTAAAAGAGGTACCAGAGAGCAATCAGTCTACTAACGGCCATATATCAAACATTTTCGAACTTAAAATAAGGTTTTGAAAATATTTTCAATAAGTTCATGAACCTTATTTCTTTCCATCATTTACTTTTACATGATATCTAAGATTCAAGACTCTAAAAGCTATTTTTACTTTTTTCTTGTCCTCGTTCTTGATGTCTTGATCCATGTAACTTGTATTCCTAAAAGATAGACAATGTAGCACAAGAATATCTTCTTTTTAATTTGTTCATTAATCATCAAAACATAATATATATATATATATATATATATATATATATATATATTTCTTTTCTCAAACAATGGGGTTCAACAATCTCCCCCCTTTTTTATGAAGAAAAACCAAATTAAAATAGGATATGTTTTTCATAAGCGTTTTGATCCAAGAGAGACAAAGCTTTCACTAAATTTCATATCCATTTTCCTTTGAAAGATTTTTCAATTAAACATAAAGAAAATTCAGTTTTTGATTGCAGAATTTGAAATATGAATTTTTGAAGAAATTTCTACATTGTGTTCTTTGAAAAAGATTTCTGCTTGTTCATATAAAAACATTTTTAAATATAGCAGAAACATTGAAAGCTTTTTGAAATAAGGATTGTTAGATCCTTTTTCTTTTCAAAACAACATTACATGATCAAGTTATTTGGTTCTATAATATCAAACAGTTTTGTTATAGATAGTGGGGTGGGGATTGATATCAGGTATTTTTATATACAATTTAGTACCTATTTTAGTCCTTTTTGTATCTTAAATACTGTGAACTCTCTAATTATATTATATTTTGATAATTATTAGGTCTAAAATAATTATAGAACTAATATGTTTTAATTTCACATTTTTATGAGGTTAGTGGATTAGAGACCTATTAATCCTTGTGTTTAATTTGTAGATAACTAATTAGAGAGATAATTTGCTAACTTAGACAGCACCTAGATGTTGACATAGACATATTTGATGATGTGGTGCTGATTGGATTAGTGGGCCCCACATTTTTGCACTTTCCAGCAAAAGCAAATAGTAACCAAAAAAGTGTAGTAGAACCAGCAGTAAAGCAACCAGCAGCATGCATCAGAAATAGTAGAAAAGCAGCAGCTAGCAAAAAGGCAAAAATGCAAAAAAATCAAGAGGAAAGGGACAACACAATGGAGTCAAACAGTAGCAAATTCATCCCTCCTTCTCTCCTACAGCTTAAACACCTTCAGAACTCCATTTTAAGAGGTTGAAAACTCCTTTCTTCTTTCATTTTCTATAGGAAATTCGTAGGTCGACCTCCTAATTTTGTCTTCTATTTTGTGTGTTTTGGCCCCCATGGAAGGCTAAAACTTGTTTTATAATTAGTCCATGGAAAGAGCTGGTGTTGTCATTTGAATCCTCATGCACAGATAAGTATTTTGATTTATATAATTCTATTTCTTTTCCATTCTTGCTGAGCCTCTCTGTTTATGTTCATATCTATTTTGATATGAATGAATTTGGGCATAAAATCTGTTTTGAATGTGTTATATGAGGAATGAACTTGCTATGTATTCATTTATGTGGTTGCTATGTATATGTAGTAAGTTAGGATGGATATGGCTTGTTTTGATGATTATCAAGCATGATTTAGATTAAGGCTTGGCGCCCCAAATGCCATGTGTGGAACCTTAGGCGCCAAGTACAAAGATTTAGATAGAGATTTCGGGCATTGATGCCTCATGTGCCACAGGCGGCACGTCAGGCGCCATTGAGGCTGAAAAGTGGCTAAATGATGAATTCTAAGGGAAAGTTGGGAGATCCTTGATGTATACTTGTCGGAACTTCTTTTAGGTGCTTTGGTAGGATTAATTGGCTCTATTTCAAGACTTCATGTATGGTAAAACTTTGTTGAGGCAAAGGTGAGTGGTGGACCTTACTAAAGTTATTTTATTTCAAGTACAATATGAATCCTTCCTCCCTCATTATGGAAAATAAGTTAATTATATCTTTAATTGATTATATACATTGAAAAGTGAAGATTGTATGTGGAATATTTACTGTGGTTGTGATGTGGCATGTTGTGTATTGGTGTCGTTGCATCCATTCATGACACCTAATATAAATGGAAATATGTGGAAAAGCAGAGGCTTAGTCTTCTGCATGACGTGGAATATTTAGAGGGGGTTAATCTCTGGAATACACTCATTGAGGGTTAGTCTCCAATGAGTAGAGTGGGTAAAATATGACAAGCATTACATTTGTTTGATTGCATATCTATAATTTATTTTGGCTATTTCAATGTTTGTTGTATATTTTGATAACTTCCATTGGTGGTTGTGAGTTATGGTATTTGTACTTGTGCACTGTAATTATTTTATGCACAGTTGATTGCTCATTGAGTTTTGATGAACTTACACTCTCTGTGATTATCCTTTTTAGATACGGTGACTAGGGAAGAGGAGTTTCCACTGGAGAGTTAGCGGCTCTTTTGGAGATATACTTTTCTTTGTGTCGGTGGGTTCATGGAACCAAATTTTGACAAGTGTAAGGTGTCGCTTTGTAGTCTGTTAGGCCACCTAGGCTTGGGGCGGGAAATTGTACACTATAAATTCAGCTGTAATTTATTTTTGTATTGAATCTGCTGCGTTCTGATGTTATAGAATTATCTATACATATGAGTATGTATAATGTTCTACTTTTATGATAATAACTAGCTTAGGTATTGCTAGTTGTGGATAACTAAGACTATTTATTGTGGTAGAGGAATATTCATGCTTATTTTATGGGTTAAATTTTTGGGGCGTGGCAAGTGTATTATTCTTAATTCCCTTGAGAAATTTCTATAATTAGATGATTTTTGGCAAGACATATTAATTTCAACAAAATCAAATGTTTCTTGGTGTTCTTTTCATTTTTGCCCTAGTGGAGTAGCATTACATTTTTCATTAAATTCTTTTTCATGTTTGCCTTAGTGAAGGCTTGGTATTTCAAAGGGTAAATTCATGTAAATTTGTGGAAATGACAAGGACAAACATCAATCCCAATATCACTATAAAAAATTGACTTTTAGAGGTCTAAAAGTAGCCATCAAAGAGTCTTTGGTGGCGACTTTAGTAGCCACTAGAGTCATTGCTAAAAGTCTCGTCACTGAAAGGTTTTACAGTTGCTACCAAAAGTCATTTTTGTTGCCAAAAAAAAAAGTTTCAGACTTAATATTGCCATCAAAAGTCACTCGCCGATGTTATTGGACCCGGACTAGCTCGACAGGTCGACCCAACACCCAACAACCTAGTCAAGACATAGTTGACTCGTGCAAGTCTTGGCCGGTGACTCGCAACACTGAAGTGACTCGATTTTTTGTGTGTGTAATATTTAAGTTTATTTAAAAGTAAACTAAACACATGAATACCATAGATGCGAACCTGGGTCCATTGCTTTCAACAAAGTGTGTCTTGCCATATTGCCACCTCTTCATTTGTGTTATATAAGGGCAAAATATTTTATATATATTTATATATATATAATCTGTTAAAATTATATTAACCTAAAACCTCACAAAATCAAAATGGAACAAGAAAATTGACTTTATCCACTTTGAACCAGTGACCTGGTAACCTGAAAGCTAGTCCAGGTCAATGATACAAAAAAAATTGACTTTTGCTAGCAACTTTAAGAGTCACCACTAAAAGTCCGAGTTTGACTTTTGGTGGTGATTATTAGAAGTCACCACTAAAAGTTTGACTTCTATTAATTTCTCCCCAAAAAAAGAAGACTTTCAGTTGCTACTATTGAGAGTCACCACTGAAAGTCTGACTTTTGGTGATGATTATGAGAGTCACCATTGAAAGTCTAACTTTTGGTGATAACTATGGGAGTTGCCACTGAAAGTTTAATTTTTGGTAACGACTATTAGGAGTCGCCACTAAAAGTTCAACTTCTATTAATTTCTCCAAAAAAATCTTATTTTGATGGCGACTTTTGAGAGTCGTATCGCTACTAAAAATTCGACTTTTAGTGGCAACTATTAGGATTCGCCACTAAAAATTCAACTTCTATTAATTTTTTCAAAACAAAAAAAAAGACTTTTGGTAGCGACAATTAGGAGTTGCCACTGAAAGTTTAACCCAAAAATGGGAATTTTAGTGCTGACTCCCAATAGTCACAATCGAAAGTCAATTTTCTTATAGTGTATGCATAAATTTTGAGAGTACTGTAGCCTTAATTTTGTTATGTCTATTTAAAGATAGTGATAATGTCTATTTAAAACTTTTAGATCTCCTTTTATTGTAGGGCTTTACTTAGCATGATAAATGGTGATTAGGGTGAAAAGTAAAATATTTATGAAAAATTTGATTATGCATTGCTGAAAGAATTCTTATTATATATTTATACTTGTTAAGGTTGTCTTATATGTATTTTCAAAGTTCCACTATTAGAATATGTTATTTGATTTATATATGTGAGTATTAGTACCTCGCACTTCAAATAATAATACTGTTAATTAGACAAAGAATGGTATATTGAATAACATTGCACGTTGAATTAATTTATGTCAATATCTTAAGTGGTGTTTTTCTTAAAACCATGGGTATTATTCAGAAATTTATCAGGTTTTAACTAATTTGGTTAGGAATTACAAATTTGGAAAGTTCTATTTGCTACAATTACTACAAGAAAAATGTCATATACCCACAGTCACTTTTAGTGACAGCAACAATATCATAGGTATAGGCTATCTATACCTATAGATAAATTAAAATATCATAGGTATAAATGGTCAATACCTATAGAATTTTTTTATCACTAATACATATAAAAACTATTTAAAAACAACATTTTAATTCATAATTTTTAAAATAATTTTAAAATCTTCATTTTTCTTGAATTGATTAATTTTTTTATATAAAGATTGTGGGTAAAACCTATATAAATAACTTTTATCCTCTTGTATGAGATTATTTAAAGTAATTTTAAAATTTTAAATAAAAGATTAATAAATAAAATAAAAAAGTCAAATTTTAAAATTTATTTTAAAATTTGACTTTCTTATTTTATTTATTAATCTTTTATTTAAAATAATCATTTTTACCAATAATAAAAAAGTGTAGGTAAAACCTCCCAAAAATATTTCACATTACCACTGGCGCCAAAATGGGTGAGCCAAAAATTTGTTCCATAGAGTTAATTTGCTTTCCTTAACCTAACAATTGTGGATTGTGCGCCATTTCACTCTCTAATCATCTTTCCCATTGCAGCCTCTCTCAGATGTACCCAAATCGAAATTCCCATCCCTTCCGGCCTTCACCTTCTCTTAGTTCCCTACGTCCAACATCCTTAATCATGATCGTGAGACTGAGGACTGAGCGTCGAGTGACTATTGAGGAGGTTGTGAGTGACTACGACAGTGTGCGAGGTTGTAGCAATGGTGTACGTGCGAGCTATGAGCGCTGAGGCGTCATGCAAGCATCATCATTAGTGTTTCCACAAGCATCTTCATTAGTTAGCATTTCTCCTATTTGCGTAGCTTATACGAGCAGCGTGCTCTGCTCCAAAGGTAAATTTCTATTTCCTGATTTTTTTCCCAATTATTTTGATTGAAATTTGCGCTGCAAAGATGATGCCAAACAATTTGACTACTATGACCATGTACATTTTTACTTCTAACTTGTTTTGCCATGTGTGATTAACCCTACAGTACTACTATAAATATGTGTAAAAGACCTGTTTAATTATTATCATTTTTGCCTCAAATGTCATCCTTTTTTCCTCTAGAAATGCACAAGCATATATATATATATATATATATATATCTGTTTGTGTCGAAACTTCTTAACTTGAAACTCACTTACTTACCTTGCAAAATAACATTTTCATAGTTTAGTTAATTAGGAAAAGTGTAAACATATATAGATATGGGAACTCATGCTATTTGGTTTGAATGGTTGTTCTATAAGTCCTAAGGCAAGGAATGATCAATACTCAAATTGGGTAAATAAGGCAAAATATAAACTTTACATGTTAAAAGGAAAATTTCACATCCACTAAGTTTTCTACATTTATTATGTTTTCACACTCTAAAATATGTTCAAATTCTATATGTTTCCTGTTTTGCTATTGTAGTGCAAAGGTGGGTAGTTAAAGGAAAGGAGTTTGTCCTTGCACATCATCCATTATGGGTAAGCTATTTGTTGAGTTCCTAATTTAGTACCATTTTGGTACTAAATCTCATCTCTTTTGATCTCTTTCTCATTCGCTTATAATTCTTAACCCATGTTTTGATTAGTTTAGATTAGTTTTAGTTTTCTTTGGTCTTTTAATAAATGGAGTGATTTCATGATTCTTTTCTGCAATTTAATAGTGTTATTTGTTATTTTTGATGTAGGTTGAGTTGGTAAAAAGTTCGTGTTAAAAGATGGAATGCTAAAGCTGAAATTCTGAAAATGCTGAAGTGATTGCTGTCTCCCACAGTTATAGCGGTAGAATCTACCGCTATAGTGGTGGATTACTGAAAAAAAGTATTTTAGAGCCTTCTTCTCTGCCAGCCACTGCTATAGCGGTAGATCTTCACCGCTAAAGCAGTTGAACCTGGAAAAACACATTTTAAGCTTTCTTCTCTGCCTTCCACCGATATAGCGGTGGGAGGAATTCACTGCTATAGCGGTGGTTCGTGATCCTGCACTAATTTAAATGCGTCAAAACATATTTTCTAAGGTATTATGAGTTAGAGATTGAGGGGAGACACCGATTTCTGCTAGAGGAGAAGGAGGAATTCATTCCCAAAGCCGATCAAGCCCGATTTCTGTCAACCAAACCTCGGATTCATGGAGTTTGCTCATTCTTTTACTGTTTTCTGTAGTTTTAGAGCCATGAGTAGCTGATTTTCTATTCTAGGGTTACTATGAATCCAATTTCAGATTAGGATTTGTATTTCTCGTGAAACTTGTGATTCTTTTCAATTTAATACATACCTATCATTCATATTTACTATACTTGTTATAAAATTGGTCACTTTATGACTTGTTTGTTACTTTCGTTGAACTCGGGAGAGGGAGATGTTGGTTGAACACTGAATGATTAGGGCGAGTGATAGAACTTAGGGGTTTTACTTGTTAATTAATAGGAATATTAATTAACCTCGTTTAATCAAATTAGGTTAACATTAATTCGACTTAAACTCACATAAGGGATTGTGTAGAGTTGAGTAGCTTAATTTAGGTTCGGGAAAATAACTTTAAGCCATTAGAAAACCTAAGATTATTGTGTATAATTGATCTGAATCACAAGTGTTAGGGAGAATCAGCAGTTCCTAGAACGAAAGAGGGGATTAGTAACTCTAGGCCTTTTATTTAAATTATTTCTATTCGATTTTATTGTAATTTGATTTTACTTTCAATTAGAGCTTTCTTAAATCAAAAATTGGTTTTCTTAACTAATACGTTTAAACTTCTAGAGTGCTTAGCACATTAGTCCCTGTGGAGACGATAACTCATATTTCATCACTTTATTACTTGTGCAACTGGTGCACTTGCTAGAACGCCCCAACACTATTTCTTTTTGATTTGATATGTGGTGATAGTTATCTGATTTTTGAAATGATGCATCCACTACAAAAAAATCTAATTTTAGCCATGGTTTAAAACGTGGTTAAATGCCGTAAAACCGTGGCTAACGTGATGTTGCTACGGTTGGAGAAACAGAGGCAAAAAGGGGCGTCGACTTTATTATTAGCCACGGTTTTGTTGACCGTGGTAACATCAACTTTGCCACGGTTCACACCGTGGCAAAGTAATTTTCGCTACGGTTTAAATCGAAGCTAATTGTTTATTTATTTTTTAAATGAAAATTTTATTTTTTTGTTAGCCACGGTTTAAACCGTGGCTAATAGTTTATCTGATTTTTTAAAAAATTAATTTTTTATGCTTTATTAGCCACGGTTTAAACCGTGGCTAATGATTTATTTTTTAAAAAAAATTATTTTTTATTTATTGTTAGCCACGGTTTTAACCGTGGCTAATAATTAATATTTATTTTTTTTTTTAAAAAAGGATATGCATTGATGTCTTCTAAAAGAGACATATACACTAAATCAATATATATCAAAACATGCACATGAAAGTGTCGAAATATATTTAGTCAAAATATACCAAAATGGACATTAATGTGTCTAAATACATATACCAAAATATACACATTAATGCATCTGATTACATTTAGTCAGAAAACTATACTAAACATAAATACTAAGGGTGTGATGCATCCGTGCTAATGGTAGGCAAATCAGACCCAAACTTATCATGCATAAATTTGTAAAGCATATTTAATTGAGTACAAGTTTGGGATAATTCCTCCATGGCCTTTTCATATCCAACCAACTTGTCTTCTAAAGCGTCCACTTGGCTCTTTAGATCTCCACTACAATTGTCATTTATACTATTGATAGAACCATTTGTATTCATAGAGTTCAAAGTTTGACTAGACACACCAAAGACATTAGAAGGAGAAGTGCCTACTCCCAAACCTCGAACACTACCAGGATGTTCAGCTCCAAATACTTTTCCAATTGAATCATTTGGTTGAGCATATATTTTAGAAATGGTACATGAAGCAGTAGCACATTCTTGATCTTGGGCTAAGTTCTCTGAAATCTTGTCCTAGTAAATGAAGTAAGAAAAACTTATGGTCAATAACTTTATTCAAGCTTCTGTATGCAAGAGAAGAAATCTTTTGAATAAAGAGTAGTTACTTATTGGCCAAAAAAAATCCTTTATAAAAAAAATAAAGATTCCAGTGTATTTAGACTATCTACAAATTTAAATTCCCTCCCTCATCTAAGACAATGGATTCTAAAAGAATGAAAATTCCAATCAATTGATGAAACATGCATTTTAGCAATTTTTTTCTTCTTATACCTCTCTATTCCAGCAAAACATAGATAACATGACATAATATTAAGTGAGATATATATTATTATATGAAAAGCAACCAATTAAAAAGATATTAATTATCATAGGATATTAGAACAAAAGGTACATAAAATAAGCCAAGTGAAGTATTGAAGGTCCAATGATGAACTGTAATGTGCGTGTATGATATTTACTTATTATGAAGTCAAGGGTTGGTCTTGTCTGTTAAGCAATAACACAAAATGGGTATGTAATATTCTGTAATCCATATCATCATTCAACAGCCATTAAATGTAGATTTTATAATTCACATTACAATTCATTTAACAACCCACATTACAGTTCATCATTCAACAACCCACATTATAGTTCAGATAGGAAAGTCCAAAATTTCATAATCCATATTACAATTCAGAGAACAAACAACTCTAAGTTACTCTTCATCATTCAACAACCCACATTACATTTCATTACCTTTCATAATCCATAATCCAAATCCAGCAAATTTCATAATCCATATCTAGCAAATTTCATAACAGAAATTAGATACGAAAGTCCAAAATTTCAAAGTTAAAAACACTTACTGCCAATGTCTTTCCTAATTCATTCACATAGCTTCCATCTCTTTTGAGTAGATTAGACAAAACTATTTCACCTTGACATACATGTCTCCCTAATTCTTTCACCTACATTTGATATCATTGAAGAAGTAAAACGTTAAAGAACAAAACAATTAACAAAAAGTTAATATATATACCAAACTTACTAAATATAAATTACCATTTGACAAGCTTTTCTTGCATTGCTCTTACTACCTCCAGCATGAGGAATTTTAAGCTTCTTTCGGTTTGTAGTATTTTTCACACTTGCATTCTAGAAATAAAAAATATGGTGGTCACTTTTTAAGCAATTATGAGAGCAAAATAATAACTATAAAAAATTATACCTTCATCTTTTCACCATGATAATGTCGTACAAAAATTGTCCAATCAGTACTATCTATTCCAGGAGGAGGGTTAGCGAGTACCTCTTCTCTACTTTTAGCAGGATAAAAGTACTTACACCTTAACTGATATTTGTAAGCCCTCCATCTTTCTCCTAAGGTGCCCATAACCCATTTGCATCAAAATTCATTTAATTCCAATGCTTAACAACAAAAGAAATCCAAGAAGAACTAGCCTATATTTAGATAATGAGGCATACACTAACCAATCATTAGAAATCAAAAGATAAATAACAAAGAAATAGCCAATAGCTAGAAGTAACAAATAAAAGTTGACATTAAAATAAATATAAATTCAAGTTACATGGAAAAACATGAAATTAATCGGACATCATCCCACCCTCGACATCACTACCAATGGTGTCATCCATTACATAATTTGGTTGATCTGGTTCATCCTCATTAACATCTTCTCTCACTAATTACATTTGTTCAATATTTTCCAAATTTTGGTCCGGAAATGGTATGTCTTCCACAAAAGATTCTAAATGCACCAAGTTCTAATCTCCCATATCATATAAATCTCTAGGCTTGACATGGCAAACACAACTCCAACCTTGATCAACTGGATCATCAACATAGTATACCATCCGAGTATCCGATGCAAGAATAAAAGGTTCATCTGTTTCTTTTTCTCCTGTATGTATTAAGCGAGAAAAATTTACGCTTGTAATTCCAAATTCATCAATCTTGGTTCCTTTATTAGGCGTAGGGTCTACCCACTCACATTTTAACATAACAACCCTAAATTTACCATAATAATCCAGCTCTATAATGTCCACCAACCTGCCATGGTACAAAATATCTGTTGACTTCAATTTCCCATTCTTATCAATTGAATAGCTCATGGTGTTAGCAGACATCACAACACCACTATTTTGTGTTTTCATTCCTTGCTCTCTTCCCTTGGTACGAAATTTAAATCCATGTATATTGTACCCTTCATATCTCCTTGCAATATTATTGGGGCCTTGTGCAAGCAATTCAATTTCTGGTGTAATCTCTTCATCATCTTTTTCTGCAACCTAATATATTTGACAAGGAAATAGTTCCAAAAAAAAAATTCATCACATAAAACCCATAACAGAGTCAACATGGCTATTCACTTAAAAACTTCAGGCATAGATTATAAAAAATAATCATGAATGTACTTTAAAACTTCATACTCATTTCAAAGGCCTTACAAAATAGAGAGAGTGCGACTTTACTCAAAAAATTCCAACTTTAAAGCACAAGACAGTAAACAAAAATGTTTTCCGTAATTCAAAACATTATACCTACCAAAGTAACCATGAATGCACACTAGAATTTCAAATTTTATACATATCCCAACAAGAACTAAAAAACTGCAGCATGAATCTTTACAACAACCGACATGATGCATTAGTTACTTTGACTAAAAAAAAGAAAATTACTTTTTTACGCTATTCTGAAGTTGTGTCTAAAAAGTGAGCACACTTTCAAATGCAAATATATATATATATATATATATATACTACAGTAAATAATTCAAGGTATAGCCTATGTTTTATTATCTAAACAATAAAACTATAAGTAGAAACTATTACAGCATGAATCTTAACAACAAAGGACATGATGCATTAGTTACATAGTCTAAAAAGAAAAAAGAAAACAAACTTACGTAAAAGGTGCACACAATTTCAAATGCAAAAAAAAAATATATAAATATATATATATATACTGTAGTAAACAATTCAAGGTACAACTTATCTTTTATTATCTAAACAATAAGACTATAAGTAGCAAGCAAAACTACTGCAACATGAATCTTAACAACAAGGGACATGATTCATTAGTTACTTTGTCAAAAAAAAAATTACATTTTTACGCTATTCTAAAGTAGTGTCTAAAAGGTGAACACACTTTCAAATGTAAATATATATATATATATATATATAAACTGCAGAAAACATATGAACCACTCATACTATATTATTATATTATTATATAAATGTTACTTTCCTTTTGGGGTATTCCATTTTGCGTGTGGAACTGACCATTTTGTGGGTCACCACGCACAATTCACTCTTCTTGCCACATGTCATGTTCAGCAAGTTAAAGCAAGCAAGTGTATATATCCCAAGATAATAACAACTAACATCAATCTAAGAGGCAACAACAACGCTCTGGCTCAAAGTTTTCGAAAGCAATCCACAATTTCAAATGCATAGAATACACATTTTAGAGTAAAAGATGAATACATAGTTGAAGCCAGTACAATAGTTAATTGAACTGTTTATAGTTAATTTTCCCCAACCCATATATCCAAAAGGCTCAATTTTCACAAGAAATTATTATGCACAACCAGTTAATGACCCAAAGTTGAAAAAAATCAGATTAAGTACTGTTATCTTCCCACGCACCTAGCTTGATACCAGAAAAAAGAAATGACTATTACTAAAAATTCTAAAGAAAAAAAAAATAAACAACTAAAGTTAATTACAAGTGAACTCCTAATTTACAGAAATTAATACAATATTCGAACCAACACTTACACTAAGCCAAAATATTCAGGATGCAGATTGTAAAAGCATAACATAGGAAAGGATAAATGATGGCCCCCTTCCCCACATAGGAAAAAAAATCTAATGGAATTAAAAACAACTGAAATATCTAAAAAAATCTTGAATAAGAATCATCAAGAAGAAGCCATCTTCAGTAGCCTGTGCTTCTCTCATTCCTAAGTCCATCATTACTTTTTCTCTCCTTTTATCATCACTCCTTCCATCATCACTCCTTTCATCATTACTGCTTTCATATCATCAATCACTTTAACATTTACAATTATTTTCATACGATAGACAATTACAAAATTACTACTATCACTCTCAATTCAATTCCATCAAGCAGATCATAATTATTCAGAACTTAAATGGGAATGAATGAGTCAATTAAGGGGGCGAAGAAACTACTCCATAGTAAGAGCTGCTTAGTTTACCTATTGATTAGGATCAAATTCCCTGCATATATGTAGTGTAGTGGTTGATTCTCATTCTGACAGCTAGCAAAAATTAAAAAAGCAACGTGAGAGAGTCAGAGAGAAGTTAAGTAAAGATCAATTGGAGAACACTTTTTCTCTAATCTCTAAATATTCCTACTAATAGTATCATCATTATTATCCATGACCTGATCTAAAAGATAATTCTTTCCAAAATATTGAAGGAAAATACCGAATCTGATGAAGAATGAAGAGAATATAGAACACAAATAAAAAACTCAAATAAATATCCAAAAACATGTAACTGAAGAATGCAAAATTAAAAATAAAGGAACTTACACGGTTGAGTAATTAGAAGAATGGTGAATAGGGAAGCCACTCAGAGATTTCTTGGGTTACATGAAAAAGCATCTCTAATAGAACCTACTTTACACATATAGCGTTATTCGGGTTTTAGACGATGGACATGGAGAAGCAGTGGAACCAAAAGTGATTTGTACAATAATAACAAATGACACGGCAAAAACAGTGGAACTATCCTTTCAAAAACAAAATAGCAGAAATGGTGGAAGGGTTGGGGTTTCTTTGTTTTAGAGAGAAGAAAATATTACCTGTGGAAGGATTGGGGTTTTTCCGTTTTAGCAAATTGTTCTCCGATGGACAAATTTAGACAGTAGATGAAGATGTGCTACCACGTCGGTCTCTCTCAACCAAGCATCCCCAACTGGAAGGAGAAGAGTGAACGGAGATTGAGAGGAAGTGGAAGAACGACACAGATAGAGAGATGGAAATGGGTGAAAGGTAAATTAAAAAAGTGAAAAAAAGGGAGGGAGCTGAAAAAAAAATGGAGGGAGATCAGTATATCCGGCGCCTTTTTTGCCTACAGTTAAAACATGAGTTAGCCACGTTTACAAAAATGTGTGGCAAAATGATAAAATTAAGTATTACTTTGCCACGGTTTTGATAACCGTGGCTAAATAACCGTAGCTAATATCTGGTTTTTTTGTAGTGATCTGTAGTGCATTTGCAATATGGAGATGTTTTTGAACTTCATGTGGGTGGGCTGGTCAGGTAAAATATTGTGGGTATGTAAATCTCTTTCTCCTCTCAGACTTAAATATAAAACTTCTAGAGGTATCTTGCTTCTATAGAATTATTTGTTATAGGCTTTTGCTAACGACAGGAAATTGTACCACAAGATTGGGACCTATGGATAAATCAAGAGGTGACTTACAAGGTAGAAGCATTTCTCTGAGACTTATAAATTTAGGAAACTGATGGCATTTGCTTTTGCTCTTTTCATAGTATATAGCTGGCATTTTCTTTTTTTGTGTTTTTATTAAATTACTCATTGTATATCTCCTTCCCAAGGTAGAAACATTTCTTGGACACTTATAACTTTAGGAAATTGATGGCTGCTCTAATAATGATACAAGGATGATGAGACTTATAATAAGGTAGAAGCATTTCTCTAAGACTTACAACAAGGGGCTCAAATCTTGGTCTTTGACCCACAATATTCCAATCCTATTCCACTTAGCTATAAGTTTGGTGGTATTTATTTTTTTTATGGATCATTATATTATCTATAAATGAATATATCCTGTTTTTGAGATGATAATGTTTACTCTCTGATATATAAAACTCTATTACATTGATATGATGTTTAAATTCCTTTATTTTATTTAATCTTATAATTTTTTGCACTTGTTCGAAAGTATTGCTTTTGAAATTAGTTCTATTAAGTATCTAATTTGAATTGTGTTTTTCTGCTACCTCTGCCCATATATAATAAAATACTGAAATATGTTGCTATTATAATGGTTATCCTGGTTTAGGCCGAGAAAGGGAAGTTGCATGATGATTCTAAGAGCTTAAGTTGTAGAATATGTTGCTATTATAATGTAATGTTACTTTTATTCACTCCTTCCTTGTTTATGAATAAAGCTTGAAAAAAATTCTGATTTAAATTTGGATTAGTAAAGAAGTATGTGACATGAGTTTTTATTGGAAGAGTTACCTAAATTATTTTCTCATGCATTTGTTTACTCAATACTCAATAGTGATTATGTCTTATGGTAAAATAGTTTCCTATGACAGCAGATGATTGCTAAAGTACAAGAACTGAAGGAATCTGAATGTCAGGAGAAGAAGATTGCTATAGTACAAGAACTGAAGGTAATAAAAATAACTACAAAAGAACCTTAGTACCATGACAGCGGATGAGTACTACGAAAAGCATCCTAAGTTGAAGAAGTTTGATGATGAGATTTGGAATGATTACTAGGTTATTCAAAGTAGACATCTTTTATAAGAGATTTTGTCAATGTAATAGGATTATACTTGTAAGTTACATGACTGACTTAGGAGTTACTGGGCTATTTGTTGTATGTTTTGAAAGAATATTGTGTAAGAGTTATTAAATAGATTCCTTATTTTGTATGAATATTATTAGAATTTCAATATAAAAATGAATTTACATACATAAAATTATTTGCATATTTATTTATTTATTTTTTTATGAGAATTAATTTATTGAGAATTAAAATAATAGAAAAAATAATAATTAATAAAGATTACAAAAAAAATCTACTACTATAGAATTTAATGACACTAACAAATCTGTCACTATAGCTTTTAGTGACAGCAAAATATCGATGGGTAAATGTTCCACAACTATTCTGATAGTTTACAAACTGTATGTATAAGTTTCACCGACGGTAAACAAAACCATGGGTAGAAGCTAGCAAAAGTGAAGAAAATTTTTACCGTAGGTATAGGTTACTTGGGGTTAATACCCATGGATTTTTGTCTTTTACTGACAGTTTTTTTTCCATCACTATATGGCATTTTTCATGTAGTGAATTTTCTTTATTCACAAATTTCAAATTCAAAATCTTATTAAAAGGAATAAATTACAAACTATTTTGACACTTATTGTTTGTTTAATGAGGTGGTGTTTGGATAAACATATGCACATCTTATTCAATTTTTTTTTACCCATTCAATTAGAGGCAAGAAATTTATACCAAAATTTTCATTAGTTCACATAATTAAATGTCTTAAATGATATAGTGATTTTTCAGTTGAAGATGTTAATGTGAATAGGTTTCAAAATTCAGAATAATTCAATGATTTTGCATATTTCAAGCTTGGTATTGATCGGGAAACATACCTAAAAGGCTAGAGCCCTGTAGAAGTTTACATGTTTGCTAAAAAATCCCCTATAGCCAAACACCAATAAAAACAAAGGAACATGCTACCGTCAATTAGATTACTATAAGGGCTATATATGTTTCTTGATAACATATATTTAGAATGGCTTCATCAAACAGCCAAATATCTGACTTATCAGTCTATTCTAGCGCATTAGACAACCAAGTCATCATCACGACTGGATTAATATGTCTTATTGGGAAGTTCAAAATAATGTGTTAACTTGCTATATGTTTAGTCTTTCCCTTTATGATAGAGGTATTTGAACATTGTAAATTATGTTAGGTGTTGATGAACATATCGACTTCTCTGAGAGGTCTATCGGCTAGTCTTGGTTACCTACTGTGCTGGAACTGACTTGATACAGGGATGAGGATGTTTATCCACCAATTGGTTTCGTTCTTCTTTATTCTTTTGGTCCATTAAGAACCAAAAAGAGATGGTGAGTTCAAAGATCAATTAGCTGTCTTTCGCAAAGTTTATATCAAAGAAATTATCGGGTTACTGACCATGTTAGCTAGAAGAAATTTGTTAAAAAAAAAAAAAGAATTATAGATTGCTTTGTTAGTTTCTATTTTGCATTTTGATTATTATTATTATTATTATTATTATTATTATTATTATTATTATGTATTTAGAATTTGTTTTGCACATAATGGGATTTCATATAAGAGACCCTATCTAGCTTTGTGGCTTGTCTAAGCTTTGTGGGGGATAAGTCTCCAAAAATCATACCATTCTAGAACACAACGCGCACACACACGTCCGCCATTATTTGCACAACTATCTTTAATATACTACTATGGCTTTTAACTAAATTACTATGGGTCTCTAAATATTTATTTTTAGTCAGGGAATGGCTATGAAGGAATATAAGGGAAGTTTAATCACCAAGACGATGATAAAACAGGTACAGGAAGTAAATGAATAAAATAAAAGAGAAGTACATCCATCGTGACAAATACACCAGAAGCGTCATATATATATATATATATATATATATAAAAGAAATCTTAATATAAACAAAATAACCAAATAATCAGAGTCGCATTTATCCTTTGATTCCTTTTCACAAAAGTGAATAGTAATGTCATGATTCTTATTTTTGGAAGATTTTTCTATTATTTTTTTTCAGATTTAACTGAGTTTACCGGAAACATATCAATTCCAATGAACCACGCGAGTGAAGAGCACTGTTTAAAAACTGTTACTAAAAAACTCGTTGCAAAAAGTTTCACAATTAATATATTTAATAACAATAAAAATCGTTGATAAAAATTTATTTGCAATATTTTTTTACATGGAGTTTTTAGCAAAGATTTTAATCATTGTAAAATTAAATAGCAAAGTGCTTTTCACTCTTTGAAGAGCAGACACATGCGATCCGTGAAGCACATCCCTTGATTTACAGTCGTGTAATTATTACATCTCTTATCAATTGAAATCTAAGCCAACTAAAAGTTAGATTTCCAATTAATAAAACAAAATACTATTCCCTCACCCAGGGTCTGACCCAACTCGTGATATATAGTATCTTGCATATTCACTAGCTAGATATTACGTCCCAGGTATCAATTATTTCCTCAGACCATTCCTTGATGCAATACGTAAGAATATATTGCTGTTGACTAATAAGTAGAAAATTTACAAGACAGAAACACATATAATTGGATCTCCCCATTGTGCTGGGCTTTCTGTTACTGCAATTGATATCTGTCATGTTTTCTACATTTGTTAACTACTAACCTGACGAACACTCGATATTATTGCAAACTGGTCATGACAAACGAGAAGATTTTCTACAAGACTAAAATCCAGCACTTAGTACTCTATTTTTGCAAATTAATATATGGCAGCATGTCCTTCCAATAGTCAATAAGATTTTCTAAAAGACTAAAATCCACATTTTGGAAGCAATAATTATCAATCAAAATCTTGCTGCAAGAGTGCAGCCTACTTTGCCAGCCAATATAAATTTTCAGAGCTTTATTGATTACATGCTGAAGAGAGATGAAATAGTTATAGATTCAACTATTTAGATTATGATGATGAACTCGACAGAGCCTAATACAAGCTGCAAGACGAATGAGATTTAAAAGCTGCTTAAATGATCATTTTAAGTTCTTTTTTTTTCCCAAAAAAAATGGACAGCAAAATCAAACCTGTTCATAGTGCCTGAAACTCTAAAAGCAAAAATTGAAGGGACTTCTGTAGTTTGCCTGGAGAAAAATAAACATAAGTCAGGCATACATTACAAGTGTACAGTGATCAGCAAGAGGTGATGTGGAGTGTGACTTATTATGGTGACTGCTACGGTTAAAATCTGGCAACTGCTACAGTTAAAGAGATTTAGTGATGACTGTAGAAAGAATGTTAAATATCATTGAAAAAGAAAGACAAAGTAAGTCAACAGTATGAAGAGAGTGCTGTGAACCAAAGTTTGGATCAGATAAAACATTCAGAGAAAACTGAGAAACACAAAAGACGAAGACAGGAGATCCTCCTAGACCAAAAAAACAATTTCTGCATAGATTCACAGAGAAAGCCCCTATATAAATCACAAGCCAAAACCCTCATGGATGCCTCAATATGAGAGGATGGGAATCATCAGTTTTCGAATAAAGCAACATTACAAGGCATATATCACATCACAGAGAGAGAAAGCTGCAGCATAAAGACTAAATCATGAAAAAATTAATCGATGATTTGAAAGTGACAGATAATAGCAAATAATCTAGCTAAGGTTTCCGTATAAAGAAAAAATCCAGCTTCAATGTTTTAATTTCTTTTTTCCCAAAAAGAAAGTATAAGAAAAAAGGAGATTTTATTGCACCCCGTGAGTAGGGAATTGATTTTGTTCTTTCTTTCCCCAATTCCATTCTGAAAGCTAAGACATTAAACTTTGTTCATTTCAGGTGCTGCTAGTAATCACCTGCCAAAAGAAACTAAGAAGACAGAAACGCAGTGAATTAGATTACTATTCATGGTAAACAAAAGATAAAATGTGAAAAATGGATAGAAATAAGTTGATTTAATTTGTATAATGATAGGGACCATGAACCAAGTGAGGATTTGGGCCAGATGTTGGACCAAGGGAATGGGCCCAAGGTCTGGAAAGTTTATGAGAGAAAGAGGAGAGGTATAAGGGCTGTTATGTAATTATGTGCATGGTCGGTAGTGAAGGTATTAGTAGTAGCAGGGGAGTATGGGTGAGGCACATTGGGAAAAGAATTGTCAGTAGTGTTTGGGGCAACATACCTGGGTAGAGGTTATTGTTGCAGGAGCTGTGGCTCTGGAGGGAATTGCTGCCTTGTAATTGTCCCCTTTTTCAATAGAATACTTTCCAGTATTTGAGTCTCTAACAATTGGTCCGACCTGTCGGATCGATGCCGCCGAAACCATCGGACAAAGGGGAAGCCATGGAGGCACGTTTGGCTAATCTGGAGACTATGGGTCCACGGTTAGAAGGGGTGGAAGGGTCCATGAATGAGTTCAGAACAGCATTGGTGGAAATGCAGAAGTCTCAATTAGAAATGCAGAAGATAATGATGGAACAACAAGCTCTATTGAAAGAGTTGAGCAAACAAGGGGAGAAAAGAACTGAGGGGGCTCAGGGGAGTACTATCCCTATTGATGAATCTTCTCCTTCAGCTGCAGGTACAGTAAGAGAAAATGTAAGGCCTCCGGCAACAGGAATAATGCAAGATGGCTGGGATGAATACAGAATGTCTGTGAAAAAGGTTTAGTTG
Organism: Biancaea sappan; assembly: GCA_037074585.1. Lineage (NCBI taxonomy): Eukaryota > Viridiplantae > Streptophyta > Magnoliopsida > Fabales > Fabaceae > Biancaea > Biancaea sappan. The sequence goes on along the minus strand of CM073493.1, from coordinate 66,471,418 downwards.
CCTGGTTTTCAGGGGACTGACCCTATGGGATGGATTCAAAGGGCTGAGGCTTACTTCGAAGTGCACAATACGCCGGATGATTTAAAGGTTAAACTATCGCGCCTGTGTATGGAAGGCAACACCATCCATTGGTTCACACTATTACATGAAGGGGATGACCAGCTTACATGGCAGAAGCTTCGACAGTCTTTACTGTTGAGATTTGGAGGGACTATTTATGATAACCCCTTTGAGGAATTATCCGTGTTACACCAGGCTGGAACAGTTGAAGAATATGTAGAGTATTTCGAATTCATTTATGCACAAGTCCCACGGTTGTCTGAAGCGCAATATGTAGGGTACTTCATGGGAGGGTTACGACCGGATATTAGGCAGAGAGTGCGTTCGCATCATCCAGAGAGTCGCCGGCAAGCGATGCAAGTCACACGGGATATGGAGAGGGAGATTGAAGGAATCGTGCCGACTTCTGAAGTCACAGCGTTTCGGGCGAGAATGAACCAAGGAGGAGCAGTAGCGGGTCGGGTTCCTGGGTCAGTTGTGAATCGAAGGCCCACGGACAGAAATACCCATTCGACTGGGTCACTTAAGCCCAATATCAGTATTGCGAGTGGAACGACGTCGCATAACATGGGGAGTGCAGCATCGTCTTCTTCTCCAACTGCGAAGGCGTCTCCCGCGTCGACTTGGTCCAGCGCCTCTCGGAAATGGGACCAAGAAAGACGTCCATTTGTGGAGAAGGCTAGGGGAACTAAGCATTTGTCTTACCAAGAGCTTATAGATAGAAGAAACAAGGGGCTTTGCTTTCGCTGTGGGGAAAAGTTCCATCCCCTACATCAATGTCCAGAAAAATCATTGAAGCTAGTAATTTTGGGTGAAGAAGATGATAGAGGACAAACAGACATCTTAACGTTAGAAGTCGAATAGAATGCAGAAGGGGAAGACTTTGAATGCAAACTGATGGGATTGTTGGGAGCCATGGGACCAGAGGTGTCGGTTTTGAGTACAATGAAGTTGGAAGGAGACCTAAAAGGGGTACCGATTGTGGTTCTGGTAGATAGTGGAGCTACTCATAATTTTGTAGCCCCTCAAGTAGTGACAACCTTGAATATTCCTATTGATTTCTCCAAACGGTTTGGGGTTCGACTAGGAGATGGACACAGAGTGCTTACTAGTGGAAAGTGTACTGGGCTACCTCTTCAAGTGGGTGGCAATGAAATTGTGGTGGATGCTTATGTTCTTGATTTGGGTGGAGTTGATATGATCTTGGGTGTAGCTTGGCTTGAGACATTAGGAAAGGTAGAAATGGACTGGAGTGCCATGACGATGTCATTTAATGCTGCAGGGGCCACTGTTAAGCTTCAAGGGATGCATAATAAAGGCAATGGGCAAGTGGTGAATGCTGACTCACTTTTAGAGGTGATGGATAAATCTACAAGATTGGTGGATGGGGTATTTTGGAGCATGGAGAGTGAATTGAAGGTGAATGAAAATAGTCAATTACCCTTTGAACAGAAGCAGGAATTAGAAAGGCTGTTGACCGGATTTCCTGAAGTTTTTGCTGAGTTATCAGGATTACCTCCTCAAAGAGACACTGTTCACTCTATTGTGTTGAAAGGAGGCATTGAACCTATAAATGTGAGACCTTATCGGTATTCTCATCATCAAAAGAATGAGATAGAGCGTCAAGTAAAAGAGATGCTAAAATTGGGAATCAGAAGAACCAGCTCTAGTCCTTTTTCTAGCCCTGTTATCTTGGTAAAGAAGAAGGATGAATCTTGGAGGATGTGTGTCGACTACAGGGCTTTAAATAAAGCTACTGTGCAAGATAAATTTCCAATTCCAGTGGTGGATGAACTCATTGAAGAATTACATGGAGCTCAAATTTTTTCAAAATTGGATCTTAAGTCCGGATACCATCAGATTTGTATGAAAGAAGAAGATGTGGCCAAGACCGCTTTTCGCACCCATGAAGGGCACTATGAGTACTTGGTGATGCCATTCGGGTTAATGAATGCTCCCGCCACTTTCCAATCTGCTATGAACAAACTCTTCAAGCCTTATTTGAGTAAGTTTGTCCTAGTATTTTTTGATGATATATTGGTGTATAGTAAGAAATGGGAGGACCATTTAAAGCATCTTGAAGTGGTTTTACAAGTGCTCAAGGAGAATAAATTTGTGGCCAATCAAATGAAATGCAGCTTTGGGCAAGATAAGGTTGAATATTTGGGACATGTTCTGTCGGGTGAAGGAGTTTCAGTAGATCCTAAGAAAGTTTGCAGCGTTTTGGATTGGCCTACTCCCCACAATGCGCGTAGAGTAAGAGGGTTTTTGGGGTTAACGGGATATTACCGTAAGTTCATCAAGGACTATTGAAAAATAGCTAGACCCCTCACAGATTTGACAAAAAAGGATGCTTTTCATTGGGGTGTGGAAGCACAACTTGCATTTGAGGCTTTGAAGAAGGCTATCACCACAGCCCCGGTATTATCTCTTCCAAATTTTTCCAAACCATTTGCCATTGAGTGTGATGCTTCAGGAGCAGGGTTAGGGGCTGTTTTAATGCAGGACCAAAAGCCTATAGCCTATTACAGCAAGGCTATTTCATCAAAACATCTTTCAAAGTCTATCTATGAGAAGGAACTTATGGCAGTGGTTCTTCCCATTAGGCATTGGAGACACAATTTGATGGGAAGAGAGTTCACTGTTTATTCTGATCAGAGGAGTCTCAAGGACCTTTTAACCCAAAGGGTGACAACCACGGACCAGCAAAATTGGATGGTCAAACTCTTGGGGTATAAGTTTGAAGTGGTCTATAAACCGGGTCCTAAGAATAAGGCAGCAGATGCCTTGTCTAGGCTGCCTATGGTAGGTGAATTATCGGTGATGTGTTCTTACCCAGTGTGGCTTCAAGGCCGTGAATTGATGGAGGAGGTGAACAATGACCTTGACCTTCAAACTATTGTGACTGCACTTAAGGTTGATCCTGAGAGTAAACTTGATTATAAGCTACATCAGGGTGTTTTACTCTTTAAGGGAAGGTTAGTGATTTCAGCAAATTCTACCTTAATTCCTCAATTATTGCAAGAGTTCCATTCTTCTCCCACGGGGGGTCATTCAGGCTATCTTAGGACCTACAGAAGACTTGCCACCAACCTTTAGTGGGTTGGGATGAAAAAGGCAATCATGGAGTTCGTTAGGTCATGTGCTGTTTGCCAAAGAATGAAAAGTACAGCAACCTTACTCGGTGGATTACTTCAACCGTTGCCTATTCCGGAGAGGGTTTGGGATGAGATTTCTCTTGATTTTATCACTAGACTCCCTAAATCAAAAGGATTTGATGCTATCTTAGTAGTGGTTGACAGATTGTCAAAATATGCGCATTTCTTGCCCTTGAAACACCCCTATACAGCAAAGAACATTGCTGTTCTGTTCGCTCGGGAGATAATCTGGCTACATGGCATCCCTTCATCTATTCTTAGTGATAGAGACCCGATCTTTATTAGTGCCTTTTGGAAGGAATTGTTTCATTTGCAAGGCACATCACTAAGAATGAGCTCCGCCTACCATCCGAAGACGGATGGTCAAACTGAAGTAGTTAATAGGTGCTTGGAATCGTACCTCCGGTGTTTTGCTTCAGAACAACCCAAGCAGTGGTCTCTTTGGCTATCATGGGCTGAATTGTGGTATAACACAGCATTTCATGCAAGCACAGGCTGTACACCTTTTGAAGTAGTCTATGGGCGTAAACCTCCTACCATTGTGAGATATTTTAATGGAGAAACGAAGGTTGAGGCAGTGGCTAGAGAGCTTGTCGATAGAGATGAGGCATTGAGACAGCTTAAGTTTAACCTTAGTAAAGCCCAAGAGCAAATGAAGAGTTATGCTGACAGGAAAAGAAGGCAAGTTACCTTTGAAGTTGGGGATTGGGTTTTCCTAAAATTAAGACCTCATAGACAAGCTACTGTTTCCCAAAGAATTTATTCTAAGCTATCACCGCGGTATTATGGACCATTTCAAGTTATCGAGAAGCTTGGGGAAGTAGCATACAAACTCCAGCTGCCAGTTGGCTCTCGTGTGCACCCAGTCTTCCATGTCTCCTTACTCAAAGGTGCTATTGGAGATTACACAGCAAGTGCAGATCTGCCTACTGATATGGAGGAGGAAGAAGTGATTGCTCCAACGCAAGTACTTGGTGTTAGAGATAAACATGCAGCAGGATATAGCTCTCGTGAGTTCCTCATCCAATGGGAAGGACTAGCTCCTGAAGATGCAACTTGGGAGGAGGAGTCTTTCCTCAAAAGTCAGTTTCCTCACTTCAACCTTGAGGACAAGGTTGCTGATGTAGCCGTGGGTATTGATAGGGACCATGAACCAAGTGAGGATTTGGGCCAGATGTTGGACCAAGGGAATGGGCCCAAGGTCTGGAAAGTTTATGAGAGAAAGAGGAGAGGTATAAGGGCTGTTATGTAATTATGTGCATGGTCGGTAGTGGAGGTATTAGGAGTAGCAGGGGAGTATGGGTGAGGCACATTGGGAAAAGAATTGTCAGTAGTGTTTGGGGCAACATACCTGGGTAGAGGTTATTGTTGCAGGAGCTGTGGCTCTGGAAGGAATTGCTGTCTTGTAATTCTCCCTTTTTTCAATAGAATACTTTTCAGTATTTGAGTCTCTAACATATAACACCATAGGTTTCTATTATTAGCATAAAGACAAACTACCACATGGTTATGATTACTGGCATATCACAAGCAGAACACGTTTTGCATTGTTGACTTTAGACAATAATGATTTGTTCTTCAGGAAACTCCATGAATTGAAGACACAGAAAGTGTCACTGACACAGTCCAAACAATCACAAAGAAAAAAAAAATGAAGAATGCGTACACCTAGTATTGTGACTATAATATATTCATTCTTGGAAAGCCATGTCAAGTTGATCAAACCCTAGGCTTCCCAGGCCAATTAAGTCAAAGGATTAAATGTTGCCAAACGCCTTAATAAATCCCCCCTTTCCCAGGGTCTACATGAAAGTCTTCATGAACCGAAAGCAGAACCACCAGCACTATTGCTCAAGGAAGTCCATGGCGGTTGTGAACCAACACAAGAGAGAGAAGCCGCTTTAGAGCCTTGTCTATGACTTGACCCATCAACGCTGCCAACATTCATTGGAACAGCTGGTGAGGATGCCCCAGCAGAACCGTTAAAATTGTATGTATAATTAGTCCTTTCAAGAACCAAATCACCAAATGTCATGTTATTCTGCTAGTGGAACGGCCATGTAAATTGTAAACTAAGAATAGAAATTAAAAAAAAAAATTTATATTGACAAGCTGCTGTAGCCATTTGAGAGCAGAATGGCTATAAAAATAAAAAAATAAAAAAAAATACACTGTACCTCTATAAACTCTTATTAATATATAAAAAAATTCTTATAAAAATTGAACAAACAATTTTCACAAATTTTTTATTATAAAAATACACTGTTAGTCAATTAATAATCAATATTAACTTAAATTCGGCTTATTTTTTTTACACTTTGTCACGCCACATCATTTTTCTATTCAAACCCATGATTCTCTATTTCTCTTCCTCGCCTTCCTTCGGACTCCCCTGTTACCCGAATGAAGAACAGAGTCGCGAGAAGGGAATCACGCAGCAAAGCAAGGGATGGATAAATTAATCAATCAAATCTTCTCTTCTTCCTTCTCATTCCAGTTGATTCTCAGATACTGTATCAAGTCACTCACTTTTTTCTTTTTCTTTTTTTTTGAATTGCAGGACTTCAGAGATGTGGAAAAAGCTGCAGATTGAGATGGAGAAACTACTTGAGACCTGAGTTGAAGAGAGGGATGTTCTCGCAGCAAGAAGATGATCTCATTCTCAGTCCCCATGAAATTCTGGGCAATAGGCTCGGCAAGAGAGGTACTCTTACGGTATCTCGAGTAGGTTGTCTTTTGTGGAAGATAGTTGTGGAAAACCAATATATATGTGTGTGTGTGTGTGTAGGTATTAATTATTGAAGAATATTGAGTGGTTCAATTACAGAGTAGTGAATTGATGCATGTTCCTTGTGAAATTGATCAGGTGGGCACAAAGTGCAGCACAGTTACCTGGAAGAACAGACAATGAGATAAAGAACTTCAGGAATTCATGTCTGAAGAAGAAGCTGCTGAAACAAGGGATTGACCCGACCACACACAAGCCTCTCACTCATGAACCTCAAATAAAACAAGAGAACAATATCGCAGAGACGCCAACAGTATTACCTTACCTATTCACAATATGCCAGTACTCTCTACAATACAGGGGTCATCCTTTGTATAAAATTACTATAAAATTACTATGATGCAGGCCTCACAGGATTAGCTTCTAGAGACCAAGTGTTGATGAGCAAAAACGACACTGGTAGGGGCAACCACACCCGAACAAGTGCTTGATATCGCAGGTGAGAAGCTGAAAGCAGGTGCGAGCTACTGCGTGTTGCTGTTCGCGAGAGGTAGAGGCGGTGGTCTTACTTTAGCCACCGTTGGAAACGAAGAATGCCCACGCGTCATTGGGCAAGAGAAGGTTGAGATCTCCAATGGCGTGCCGGTACAGTTCTTACCCAACAACACTAAGAACCATATCGTTTTCACATCCAGAAATCTGAACATCAAGTTTAGTCGTTCATCGAATCCGACGAGCTGTGAAGAGTCTAGGGTGTGGAAACTGACAAAGTATATAAGTGAAGCAATGCACGTGGGGACTTATGAGGTTGAGAGGTTTCAATGCACGTGGGGACTTATGAGGTGGAGAGGTTTCAATGCACGTGGGGACTTATGAGGTTGAGAGGTTTCAATGCACGTGGGGACTAATGTGTTTGCTCTGTGGCGTGATTCCCTTCTCGCGACTCTGTTCTTCGTTTGGGTAACAGGGGAGTCCGAGGGAAAGGGAGAAAGCAAATCATAGGCCTGGATAGAAAGATACGTGGCATGGTGGGGTGCTATTAAATAAGATGATGCAACTTTTTAGACCCCTGATCATTAGTTGGCTATAAAAAATGATAGAAATTTTTTTTTACATAATAAAAAATTTATAAAAATTTGTTGTTCAATTTTGAAGTTGATAGAAATTTTATATATATTAATAAAAGTTCATAGAAGAAAAATGTATTTTTATCTCCAAAATAATATTATTCCTAAAATATGAATTCTTCAAACAAAAAGTAATCTCATTCGTTTAGGCATGGGATTACATTACTCTATTTATAACAAGCAGTAAAATTGGGAAAAATTGATACCTAGGAAATGTAAGAAAACTATATGCTTAGCCGCTAGTGATTGAATTTCAGTTTATTGATTTAACGGTTGTGTCTTTAGTTAAACTGACTGAGCCGTTTATAATATGAATAATATAAGTCAATCTTTTATATATATAAAAAATTATAATTAAAGAATTGAAATTAAACTTTCAACCTCATGTTATATAATGATTTCTGTTTTTTATTTAAAAATTAATTGAATATAACAAAATTTAACTTAATATAGTGTTTAATTAACTTTTAGCACATGAAAATATGAATATTACAAAACAAAATTATATTGAAGTACAGAAAATAAAAAATTAATATAATATGATAAAAACAATATAATTTAATTTTTTTAAAAGTTTCATTTTTATCAAATTCAATAGTTATAACTTGTTAAATTATTTTTCTTCAACTGCCAGAAATTTTGCATGGATTCTACATTATGCAGAATTTCGTGGCCTCCGTCACCTAATCATTTTTGCAAACAACAAAAGGGATAAATGAACAAGACTAGCAATCTGGGTTTTCCTTTTGCAAGAAGTCACATTTTGGGAAAACCTCAAAAGTAAAGGCCGCATATTACCACTGAAATTCAAACCCTCGAAGTCCAGTGCTGCTTAAGACATCGATGCTTGGCTTGTTGGAACATTATGGATGATTAGAATAACTTATTAAATGCACCTAAGACTTATAAGTATGCACATACATGATGAAAAGGCCCTGCCAACAGTGAAAATTTTACTTTTCAACTATCAATTTGAAATTTGTTCCTTTCTGATGACATGAACCACATCAAGCAGGAAGATTAAACGTGATGGTCATGGAGGCTTTCATTTGAAAAATTAAGGAACCAGTTCTCATTAATTCAGGGTCACCTGTGAGGGTTTTGAATGAGCCAAGCATATATAATCAGTGTTATGATTCTTATTTCCTGATTCAAATTCAATTATTTAAAATTAGAAGAGCTACTTGGTTCAGTCGCTTACAATCGGGCATGTTCGTAGTAAGTGCATGCATAACATTTAAACAACTATCACCTGCTTCTCCGACATGTCCAAACCCCTGGGAAAGTAACTAATCCCCTCTAGCACAAACAGCATAAGAATAAAAATTTTGTTTTCTACTTTTGCCCAAATTAATTTATCAACCAAGTTAACTCCTCCCATCCTTTTACATGATCTTTTAAACTAGACACAAAATTAAACTTCAATATAATTAAGTTTACAAATAGGTGTAGACAAGAATAAAAATAGTATTTTACCTTGCAGTTGTTTTTCTTAACATCAAAACCCATAGGTGTTGCAGTTAGATGTGAACCTTGTTTCCCTTTTCACAAGTCCCTAGCTAGTTGAAACGAAAGTAAACTGATCTTAATCTTTACATCTACAAATAAATTTTATTTAAATAGGGATTGGACGGGTTTTGTCCTCCTAAATCATACAACTTGAAATCAATGACATTATAGAGTTAAAAAGAGAACAAAACAGAACATTAAGCACTTGTGATCTGATCTCCATATAATTTGAGGAATCTTTACAAAGCATTTAAATTCAGGTTTTCCTTCCCCTCAAGCCATTCCAATTTATTTTCTTGATTTCAAGCTCTAATAAAAGATCAGCTTACCATTCCTTTTGCTAATAAAGATGAACATACCATTTGTTTCTCAAAAAGACTACTGAGATTGAGGCCCTGAGACGTAGAGATAACTTCAAAAGCATACAAAGAGATAGGTGCCACTGGCGTCCCCTCTTCTTGCCTCTCAACCACAAGATTTGGAGAATCCTGCACACCACAAGGAACACTGAGATCATATATATATATATATATATATAGAAGTAAAACAAAAGTCTCACCATTGATCCACCAAAAATAGCATTTAAGTCATCAACACAAACATCAGCCTGCTCAAAGGCTCGTATCCCTTGTTAAACCAATCATTCTCTATGACCTCGACAAATATAATTCGCTGTTGTATATCATTCAAAAGAGAAATGCAATTAGTTCTTACACGTTCAATGAGGCATTAAAAAATAGAAAAGACTATTTGTCAAAAAGCACATTAGTGCAAGAATAAACTAAAAAAAGGGGCATACCCAGTGCCGAAGCTCTCACATTGTAGGGTCTGGCCGTCCGGGGAAGGGTATACCTAGACAGCCTTATCTTTGTTTTGCAATGAGGCTGATTTGAACCTGGGACTTCCAGGACACAATGGAGAGACTCCAACATTGCGCCACACCCGCCCTTTGCAGAATAAACTAACTTCAGCTAAATTATTATAAGCAAAGGGCATACTGTAGCAGGATTGGGATCAAGCATTCTCTTAAATAATTTCTTTTCACTTGACGAGAACCATGTAGGACATGTGAAATCAGCCTTGTATATCTGTGAGTCATGGTAAGTTAATAACCAATTGAACCAGCACATAAACATAAAACGGAAAATAAAGGAGCCCAACCAATGAAAGATGAAGAAAAAAACTCTGTTGTTTTACAGTTCAGGCTTCAACTTAGGTGGTTCAACACCCATGGAAAGATCCCTTGTTCAAATCTCCAATTGAGTTCAAGAAATTGTTTTTTAGAATATGTTTGTCTCTGACAACTGGCCCCTAGTTTCCTACCCCTTCCTCAATTTCTCAGGCTCAACATCTAGCTTGCAAGCAAAATTTATTAACTTGAAAGATAAATTTGAGTAATGGGAGCTTAACCAACTTTTTGAGATTCAACATATAACCAACGACAGCATATTCATAGTAGCGTTGGTACATCAGGGGTAGCAGATTTCGTAGTGGCACAAGTAGCTAGTGTAAACAGAGGAAATATATAGAGGGCATATATATATATATGACAGGAATTAAATGAGGCAGGAACCTGCATTTTTCTAATATATATATATATGTATATATATAATGCACTATTCACTCAAGGATGACATACTTATATAATATAATTGACAAGGATCTGCTATGCTCATTAAGAATCACATCTGGAACATGAATTATGAGTTCCGTTCTGGGATGTTGAAAAAAATAAAGTAATAAAGAAAGAATAACCTTTTTTGTATAAATGCCCAAGGTTAGTATCCTCAAAGGGCACATAGCCGGCCATTAAAACCAAAAGAATAACACCACATGACCAAAGATCTGCCTTTTTACCATCATAGCCTTTGTTGTGAATCACCTAAAAAGAAGAAGCAGCATTGTTTTTAAATAAAATAAAGGTTTCTGAGAACAAGATAGGTTGACTTGCAGCAAACAGCTAATATACCTCTGGGCCAACATAATTTGGCGTACCACATGCTGTGTGAAGCAACCTATCTTCCTGAAACAGATCATAGGGTAATCAATTACAAATTGGAAGCTATTGTATCTAATCATTATACTAACTCAAAGTTGGTGAGGCAGTGCACTCAATCCGAAATCTGAAACTTTAAGCACTCCATTGGCATCCAGCAACAGATTTTCAGGTTGCAACAGACAAAACAGAATTACATGTTAACTTTACTTCTTCCTTCTTGCTCTCCCTGACTCTCTCTTAGTTGGCTCAGTACATTCCCTTCTAAACATAACAAATTTTCACTCAGAATACATCACTGAAGATATTTAGAGACCTTGAATTATCCCCCCAGGTAGGAAAAAAAGAGAGGGGGGGACAAAGAAAAGTAACAAAAGACACAAACAGCAATTTATGACATAGATCTCTAAGTGAAACACCTCTACTGTGACAGTAATCCAAGGCACGAATAAGCTGCTGAAAATATTTTCTTGCATCATCTTCTTTCAACCTCCCCTTGCTTGCCTGACTCAAGAATATAGAACCAATATGCTAATGATTTGGACTCTGATAACAACAGTTAACCATCAGAAGCGAACAGGAAGACAAACTTTATTACAATTTTATCAAATAGTTCCCCACCGGTCACAAATTCCAGTACAATATATATATTTGTCTTGCTAGCAATCACCTACAACAAAAATGGTGCAGGAAGTCACTATTAGAATGCAGTTAAGATAGATTATGGTGTAAAAAGAATTAAAGGGAGAGTTACAATGAAGCACCAGTCTCTGGTAACTTTTACATAAAAAGGCCATTTAACTAGTAGGGTAGTTTGTCCATTTATAGAGCGATTATCTATATATTTGTAAAGTGAAACACAGCTTTGTCCTTTACTGTAATTCTCCCAAAGAAAAATTCATGTAAATTCATGGTCAAAGAAATAAATCATGAAAAGGTGAAAAACGTGGAAGCAATCATTTACTTCCTTCTAACCTCATACAAGCATATGACATTTGGGTGCTTAATCAATTTCACTGTTGATATTTGTTGCTTTATATGCATAATGAGGTAAGACTCGAACATTCAAGTTTCAAAGAAAAGAGTCTTAGTAATTCACATAAAGATAAGTGGTTCACACCAGGCCATGCCAATGAGCCAAGGCAGGGAAATTCATCAACAATGCTATAATATTTAATTACCAATGAAGATAGTTTTTTGAAATGTTGTACAAAACAATTAGTATGAAATTTATGGCATTACCTCTTTTATAGCCACTTAGAAACAAAACTAAATCAACTACTACTACACAAAATTTTCATGGAAAAAACTAAAGTGCAATTCCTATGCCAAAACTGCCTCAAGAGCATTTCTTAGTTGTGAAGCTAGATAGTTCAGCGCAATTCTTCACAAGCTAGCACTATGCTAATTCTAAGGGAATGGATGATCCCATCATACTCTTTTTAACCTTAAACTCTTAGAAGGCAAAAGGTAGCTTATGTTTACTATCCAGGGGACAAGCTCATTGGGCACTCTAAAGCACTAAGCTCACATAGGGTATCACTAGGCATTATTGAACTGCTACTTATATGCCTAGATTCAGGCACTAAGGAGCTTGTGCTTTAGGTTTGCTGGCATAGCACGCATTGAGCATTTGGCCACCTAAGATATATGTATGTTTATTGCCCAAAGACAGATTTACTTGGTATTCTAAAAAGTTAAGCCAATATGCTCCTAGTAAAGGAGCTTTATAGGTCTTTAACTAAATTACCACAACTATCTTTAATATACTACTATGGCTTTTGACTAAATTACGATGGGTCTCTAAATATTTACTTTTAGTCAGGGAATGGCTATGAATGAATATCAGGAAGTTTAATCACCGAGATGATGATAAGACAAGTTCAGGAAGTAAATGAATACAATAAAAGAGAAGTACATCCATCGTGACAAATACACCAAAAGTTTCATAAGAAGTCTTAATATAAATAAAATAACCAAATAAAACGGTAAGGTTGCTGTCATGTGACTTGGAGGTCACAGGTTCGAGCCGTGGAATCAGCCTCTTGCAAAAATTGCAAGGTAAGGTTGCCTACATTAGATCCACAAAGTGGATCCGGCCCCTCCCTGGACCCCGCGCATAGCGGGAGCTTTGTAGCACCAGGTTTGCCCTTTTTTTAATCAGAGTCGCATTTATCCTTTGATTCCTTTCCACTAAGTGAAGAGCAATATCATGATTCCTATTTTTAGAAGATTTTTCTATTATCAATCGGAATCTCAGCACAACTAAAAGGTAGATTCCCAATTAATAAAACAAAATAATATTCCCAATAGTCAAATAGTTGAAAAGTATTTATATACCAGAGACTCTTTAGAAAATCACATATTCGATTAAAAAATAAAATAGAAAATTTGACTTTTACAAATTCTTTTACAGAAGAAACCAAAATCAAACAACTATTCCACGACTGTAGATTAGAAATTGATGAAGAACTACAAGATGGATGCCATGGACACGTCAGAAGACACGTCACTCATATTAGGTGAGGGTGGAATGCAAAAGAAGACAAATTCTGTTATTGATCACGCACTACGCATAAGCAGCAGAGCCAAGAAGTGCACGTGGAAATTGAGGGAAGGCAATGAATAACTACTTGAAGGGACAATTGGAATAGGTGTGGAAGGAATTATGTTTTCTCTTTGAGTCTTCTTTTCTCTCTGCGATTCTGCTCTTGTTCTGCTCTATTTTCTTATTTTGTGGTTGAATCCTTTGATGTATTGAGCTTGTTGATATATTTTCCTGTATTAGCACGTTCATTGCTTATAAATAAAGAACTTATTTAGTATCATCCTTATTTTTATAATTTGTATCAAGTTGTTTATTACAAATTGGTGCTTTCATTCTTCATGTGGAGAACACGCATCTCAAAGATTTGGCTACAGAGATGAAACGATTATCAGAAATCATTGAACAACAGGACATAGCCTATACTGAGCAATTTACTAAGATTGAATCATCCATTGATACTGTCTCTAGGACTATGGATCTTCTTTTCTATACCATTGACCACCTGTCTCATCACGTTACTCAACCTCCCGAACAAGGGTCTGTCGCATCCAACTCTATAGCAACTGCCTCTACTTATCAGTCATTTCAAATCTGTAATATTAAACTTGATTTTCCATGCTTCGATGGCACATAACCCCTTCAATGGTTATTCCAGGTTGAACAATTTTTCTCTTATAATGACACTCTAGATGCTCAACGATTAACAATAGCCATTGTACCCATTGAGGGTTCAGTAGTACCTTGGTTTCAAATGATGCGTAAGTCGAATCAGATTTCATCTTGGGCTGCATTATCAAAAGTGATTGAGCTTCAGTTTGGGCCTTCCCAATTTGAATGCCCTAGAGCCAAATTGTTTAAATTATCTAAACTTAGCTCTGTTACAGAATACTATAAAGAGTTTATGATTTTGTCAAACTTGGTGGAAAGATTAACGGAGGATGCCTTGCTGGGTTATTTCATTAGTGGCCTCAAGCAAGACATTAAATAGGATGTTATAGCCTAATCTCCATCATCATTACTGCGAGCAGCATCTTTGGCACCACTATTTGATGAAAAACAACTGATTGGATTTTCAAACCCTAAATTCCGTTCACCTACATTTTCTTCCAATTCTAATCTATCATCTGTGACCCTTCCCACCCCACCATGGAAACCATCTACTTCAGCCCCACCTTCATCAACTCAGTTAAAACCACCATTACTACCTACACCTTTATCTAAACCATTACCCACTGTGAAGAAAATGACACCAGCTAAGATGCAATTACGCTGTGAGAAAGGATTGTGTTATACTTGTGATGACAAGTTTTCTTTTAACCATAGATGTCCCAACTGGCATTATTTATTGCTACAGACAGAGGATGACGAAAATCCTACTGAGGTGACTGAGGTTGAACATTCCTTTGCTGAATCATTACCATCACACCATTTGTCCTTTAACGCATTAAAAGATACAGAGGCAGTGGGCACTATACGGTTTAAGGGTATGATTAAAGGCAGGGAGATACAAATCCTGTTAGATGATGATAGCTCAGATAATTTCATACAACCACGTCTAGCTTGCTTTCTCAAGCTTCCAGTGGAACCAGCGACGGATTTTAAGGTTATGGTGGGCAATAGGCATTACTTAGTCTGTGAGGGTCAAATTAAGAAATTGGAAATCCATATCCAAGATCACTTAATTTGTTTACTAGTGTTTCTATTGCCCATTGCTGGATCAGATTTGGTCCTTGGAGCAGCATGGTTAGCTACAATAGGACCACATATTGCTGATTATAGCACAGCTTTAATGAAGCTATATTTGAATGGTAAATTTGTAACTTTACAAGGTGAACGCCCAGTTGAACCAATCAGAGCCCAATTCCATCACCTTAAGCGAATGAGATCGACAAATGCAATAGCTGAACTCTTTGCCTTACAGTATTATAGTATGGAGACACATGATACATTGGCTCTTTCCTCTGATACCCCGACTGACTTAGCAATACTATTCAACAATTATAGATGTTCCTTGTGGTTTACCGTCACCAAGAGCATGTGATCACCATATCATTTTACAAGAAGGCACCAGACCACTGAAGGTAAAACCTTATTGTTACCCATTCTCCGAAAAATCTGAAATTGAGACAATTGTTCAGCAAATGTTGGATGAAGGAATTATCCAACCCAGTTTTAGTCCATTCTCAGCACCTGTGATTTTGGTTAAAAAAAAGGATGGATCATGGAGCTTTTGCATAGACCACTACAAGAAAATTGATTTTCAGTGGCGACTTTAACTTTTTAGTAGCGACTTTTAAAGTCGCCACCAAAAGTCGACTTTTGGTGGCGACTAAATAAGTCACCACTAAAAGTTGAGTTAAAGAGTTGCCACTAAAAGTGATACTTTTGGTAGCGACTTTAAAAAGTCGCAACCAAAAGTCAAAATTTTTTTTAAAAAAAATTAAAAAAATTAGACTTTTGATGACGACTAATTTAAAAATAAATAAAAAAATATTAAAAAATTTAAATTTTTTAAAAATAAAATTTAAAACAATCAGGCTTCTGGTGGCGACTATGGAGTCAATTTTTTATTTTAAAAAAAGTCTAATTTTTTTAAATAAAATTAAAAAAATTAGACTATAGTCGCCACCAAAAGTCTATTTTTTAAAAAAATAAAAAATTAGATTTTTTAAAATAAAATAAAAAATTTAAAAAGTCATTTTTATTTAAAAAATTCATATTTTTTTCTTAATTGTTTTTAAAAGAAATTTTATTTTTTTATTTTTTTATTTTTTAAAAAAATTAGATTATCGGTGACGACTAAAGTCTATTTTTTTAGCTGAAATTGGTTTTTTTTTTATGAAATTAGCAGAGTCAGACTTTTTGTGGTGACTCCAATAGTAATAATATATTTGCTTTTTGTTAAGTTTAATATTATTTTATTTCTGTTTTGTAATATTTTTGACCTAAAATAATTTTAACAGATTATATATATAATATTTTGCACTTACATAACACAAACGAAGCAGTGGCAGAATGGCAAGACATATATGGTTGCAAGCAAGGGATCCAGGTTCGAATCTCATGTATGCATATGTTTGGTTTAATTTCAAATAAACTTGAATATTGCACACAAAAAATTGAGTCAGCTCGGGACAGCGAGTTATTGGAACAACCATGACCCGCACGAGTTGAATGGATCTCTAGTCGACCCGCCGGGCCAATCCGGATAAAAAAAATGTCGAGTGACTCGCTACCAAAAGTTGTCTTTTGGTGGGGACTTTAGTCGCCACCAAAGATAGTTTTTGGTGCCACCAAATATCACTTTTTCTCAAGAATTTTTTTTTAATAAAGATGACTTTTGGTGGCGACTTTTGAAAATCGCCACCAAAAGAATCAGTCACGGACTTACGTCAACAACTTTAGTCGCAACTAAAAGTCGCCACCAAAGACTTTTAGTGGTGACTTTAGTTGCCACAAAATTTTTTTTTTGCAGTGGACTACCGTGCCCTCAATGCAGTAACCATCAAGGATAGTTTTCCTTTCCCAACAGTTGATGAACTTTTAGATGCATTATTTGGTGCCGTGTATTTCTCTAGACTTGATTTATAGTCTGGATATTATCAAATTTTAGTGGCTCCGAAGGACCATTGTAAGACGGCTTTCCGCACTCATAATGGTCATTATGAATGGCTTGTCATGCCGTTCGGCTTAACAAATGCCCTAGCCATATTTCAGGCCCTCATGAATGACATCTTTTGATCGTACCTACGTAAGTTTGTATTGGTTTTTTTGGATGATATTCTTGTATATAGCCAATCTTGGAATACTCATTTACACCATTTAGCCATAGTGCTAGAAGTACTATTAGCACATCATCTTTTTGCTAAATTGTCGAAGTGCACCTTCGGACAGACACGCATTGATTATTTGGTACATTTTGTCTCGGCTAAAGGTGTAGAAATGGACCATTTCAAGGTCAACTTTATTCTGCAATGGCCCCCACCAACTACAGTCAAGCAATTACGAGCATTCCTGGGTCTTATGGGCCACTACAAGTGTTTCATTAGACATTACGCCAACATTGCTGCTCCTCTGACATTGCTACTGCAGAAAGGGAACTTTTCCTGGATACAAGAGGCTCAGTAGGCTTTTAAATCTCTTAAAATAAGTATCACTAGTGCTCCTATTTTATGTCAGTTGGACTTTAATGAACCATTTATCGTTGAAATTGATGCCTCAAGTTTAGGCATTGCTACTATACTCAGTCAGGATGGTCACCTTATAGCTTTCTTTTCTAAGAAAATGAATGGCCGCATACAGAATAAATCAACATATGCTAGAGAGATCTACGTAATTATTGAGGCAGTCAGGAAATTCCATCATTACTTATTCGGTCACTATTTTGTTATTCGCACTGACCAAAAGAGTCTTCGACATCTCACCGATCAAGCAATTCAGACACCAGAGCAAGAGGATTGGCTACCAAAATTAATGAGATTCCGTTATTCCATTGAATACAAACCTGGGAAGACTAACCAAGTTGCATATGCTTTGTCGCGCTTATTTGCTATGGCTCACTTGACCCACAGCTCTTCGTTCACTGAAATTCAAACGGCAACCAATAATGATACAGAACTTCAACATTTAATCACTCGTTGTTCACAGGAGCTAGTTCCAAATTATTCCACTAGAGATCGGTTGCTATTTCAGAACAACAGAATTGTTATGCCAGCTATTGCTAAATCCATTCAACTTACTATACTACAGAAGTTACACTCGGCTCCAATTAGAGGCCACTTTGGTCACGCTAGCACCTATACACATGTTGCTTCATAATTTTATTGGCCACATATGAGACCAGACATTAAGGACTATGTTTTGAAATGTCTTATTTGCCAACAAGCTAAACATAGTCATTTACACCTAGCAGGATTACTTCAGCCATTACCCATTCCTAAACTGATACAGGAAGATATAGCAATGGATTTTATAATTGGATTACCTCCATCCAATGGTATGACTGTAATGTTAGTGGTGATCAACAGATTATCTAAGTATACACATTTTATTCCTTTTAAAAGCTCTTTTACAAGTCATCAAGTAGCTGAGAGATTCTTTGATATCATGGTTAAACTACATGGGCTTCCATCCTCTATAGTTTCTAATCGTGACAGAGTATTCACCAGTGTATTTTGGAGACAGCTCTTCAAATTACATGACACAACTCTTTGCATGAGCTCCTCTTACCATCCTCAATCAAATGGTCAGTCTGAAGTCCTTAACAAATGCTTGGAAATGTATCTGTGGTGCTATGTTTTTTATCAGCCTAAGCAGTGGGTGATGTATCTCCCTTGCGTTGAGTAGTGATACAATACTACCTTCCACACATCCATTGGTATGACCCCCTTTAAGGTATTATATGGTCGTGACCCACTAACACTATTGAGGTACTCATCATCTTCTACTGATTTTATAGATATCCAGCGACAACTTTTGAACATGGATGCTATTCTCGATCAGCTTAAAAGCAATTTAAGGCATGCATAGAATCGGATGAAGCAATACGTAGACAAAAAAAGGACTGAATTATAGCTTAATGTAGGTGACCTTTTTTTGTTAAATTACAACCATATAGACAATCTTTAGTTGCTCTCCAGAAGAACCAAAAACTTAGTTTGTATTACTTTGGCCCCTTCCCTATGGTTGAGAAAATTGGTCAAGTGGCATATCGATTACTCTTACCTCTTACGGCAAGGATTCGTTCAGTCTTCCATGTTTCATTACTTAGAAGTATGTGGGTGATGCTAAATCTCAGTATATACCATTAACATTAACCTAGTCCAAGGGTACCCTCACTATACAACCATTGCGTATTTCAAATAGTAGATCAATTTTGATTAATGGTCATTTGATTCCTCAAGTTTTAGTTCATTGGGATGGCTTGCAGTAACCTATATGGGAAGATAAAGCCACCTTCAGTTCTACTTTTCCTCCTTTCGACCTTGAGGACAAGGACTCTTTTAACGAAGGGAGCCATGCTATGGACATGTCAGAAGACACATCACTCATATGTTTTCTTTCTGAGTCTTCTTTTCTTTCTGCGGTTTTGCTCTTGTTCTGCTCTATTTTCTTATTCTATGGTTGAATCCTTTGATGTATTGACTTAGTGATATATTTTCCTGTATTAGCATGTTCATTGCTTATAAATAATGAACTTACTTAGTATCATCCTTATTTCTATAGTTTGTATCAATTTGTTTATTACAATGGGAGAAAAGTTCATATTGATTTATACAATCTATGATTACTTCTAAACGTGAAAACAAATTATTGGAATCCGCATACCTGGTGAACCATTTTTGTGCTTGAGAATGTTTGCCTTGTCAAGAATTTTGATAGCCACATGTACTTCAATCTCAACGTTTCAGGCAAACTTTACCTTTACAAAATTTCCCTCGCCAAGAGTCCGAACCAGCTTGTACCTTCCTATACAGGTATTGCCTTTATACTTCTTCTCGAAAAAGGACGCCATCATTTTTCTCCTTCTCTATCCTATGAAATCCCTTTTTGGTTTCACTGCCTTTCTAGAGCTTTCTCGCAAACTATCACAACTTCTTCTTCTTGCATGGCTACCAAACCTGAGACTTTGTTACCCCCATATTCCCTTCTTGTCCTTCAAGTACCAAATAAGGAACACAATACGGCCCTGAATCTGCAGGGACTTTAAAAATGGAAGAAACTAATCGAATATTTAAATTTTGTGCTCAAGGAAGAAAGAGGTAGGGGAATTGCCAATTGTTCGATCAAAGAAAGAACCCATGATTTTCGGATGAATCAATGGACGAGAAATCTGGCATAGGAATGGAATGGGAAATTGATGAAGATGAAGATGTGCGGTTGGAATTATCCTTCTTCCTTCTTGTGTCTGTGAGAATTGAGGTCGAGATTTACTGCTTCGTATAGCAGCATGTTCCCCCTTTAGCAACGGTTTTTACCATTGCTAAAGGTTGTGGCAATAGTTTTTTTTGTTGCGATAACCTTTAGCAACGAAAAAAAAGGGGGAGCACCTGTTCCACGGAGCAGTAAATCCGCGTTCCGAGAAATGAACCCCATAAACTATTCAATACATGGAAGTTTTACCGTTGCTAAAAGTAAATTTACTTTCTGAGAAATGAACCCCGTAATCTTTTCAATACGTGGAAGTTATCTTTCTGTTAAAAAATTTTTTCGTCAACCTAATGGTCAACATCCAATCAGCAAAAAATGTCACATAAGTTGCTGACATGACATAATTTATCTTCTATCAATATAGTTCCCGTATTTACATTATTATCAAAAGTTCCTCAAAACAACTATTTACTATCAATATGGTCCCCAAAATCACATTATTATGAAAAGTGTCTCAAACTAATTTATCTTCTACTAATATATTCTCTATAATTACATTATTACCAAAAGTTTCCCAAAATAACTATTTAACATCAATATGGTTCCCAAAATCACATTATTATGAAAAGTGCCCAAAACTAATTAGTCTTCTGCCAATATGGTCCCCATAATTACATTATTACCAAAAGTTCCCCAAACTAATTTGTCTTCTAACAATTTGGTCTCCATAATTACATTATTTCCAAAAGTTTCTCAAAACAGCTATTTACTATCAATGTGGTCTCTAAAATCACATTATTGTGAAAGTGCCCCAAACTAATTTGTCTTCTACCAATATGGTCCTCATAATTACATTATTACCAAAAGTTCTCCGAAACAAAAATTTATTATCAATATGGTCCCCAAAATCACATAAATACCTAGAGTTTCCCAAAATAACAATTTACTACCAAAATGGTACATAAGAGTTATATAATTAGCAAAATTGCACCAAAATAATAATTTACTACCAAAATGGTGCACAAGAATTACATAAACACCAAAGTGCCCCAAGACTACAATTTACTGTCAAAATGGTGCACAAGAGTTACATAATTACCAAAAGTGCCCCAAAGGAGCTTTCTTGTAATGTGGAGACAAGATTCGATTAAATATGTTGAAGAACATTGGGTGTGTACTTCATATAAAAATGCCGCACTCATTGGCTTTGTGTTCGATATTGGGTATCCTTCAACACATTTAGCAATCCCTTCAAATAAGAAAGGTCTTAGTAGGCCTAAAAAAGTGAGGAGGAAAACCACATATAAGCCAAAAAATCCCTTCTTGCTTAGAAAAGATGGGTCTAAATTGAAGTCGGTAACTGTGGCATAGTTGGTCACAACGCTCGTGGATACAAAAGACCAATAAACCCCGCCAGTAAGATATACAAGAAGAAGCAGAAGAAGGCGAGCCAAGCCTTGGATGCTCTACTCATGATTAGTAGTTATGCATATTTTAGTGAATAACTCATAATTGAAATTATTCTAAGTTATTAACATGCTACTATTTGTGTAGGCAAGCCAACCCCTGCCTACTCAAAGCACCCAAGGAGATCATGGTGACATCGTATGAGCAAGAAGAGCCATGTGTATTAGTATTGATTGGGGCACTTTTGGTGTTTATGTAACTCTTGTGTACTTTGTAGTCTTGGGGTACTTTTGATGTTTGTGTAACTCTTGTGCACCGTTTTGGTAGTAAATTTTTATTTTAAGGCACTTTTGCTAATTATGTAACTCTTGTGCATCATTTTGGTAATAAATTGTTATTTTGGGGAACTTTTGATAATTATGTGATTTTGGGGACCATAATGATGGTAAATTGTTGTTTTGGGAAACTTTTGGTAATAGTGGCATTATGAGGACCATATTGATAGAAGACAAATTAGTTTGGGGTACTTTTCATAATAATGTAATTTTGGGGACCATATTGATAGTAAATAGTTGTTTTGGGAAACTTTTGGAATAATGTAATATGGGAACTTTATTGGTAGAAGACAAATTAGTTTGGGGCTTTTTTCATAATAATATAATTTTGGGGACCATATTGATTGTAAATTATTGTTTTGGGTAACTTTTGGTAATAATTTAATTATGAGGACCATATTGGTAGAAGACAAATTAGTTTGAGGCACTTTTTCATAATAATGTGATTTTGGGACCATATTGATAGTAAATAGTTATTTTAGAGAACTTTTGATAATAATATAATTATAAGGACCATATTGGTAGAAGACAAATTATGCCATGTTAGTAGCTTATATGGCATGTTTTACTGATTGAGTGTTGACTATTAGGTTGACTAACAAATTTTTTAACAGAAGGGGTAACTTGCACACATTGAAAAGTTTATGAGGATTCATTGTCGAGTTTAAAAGTTCTTGGAGATTTTCTGCACATGAAGTAAAGTTTATGAGTGTAAAGTGCATTTTTCCCTAAAAAATTTCATTTGTATTTTGGAGTATGGGTTTTAAGTACAGGGGGCACATTCGCTGTATATTATATAGCGATGAAAACAATAGGTAATGGTTGAAAAAGCTCAAATTAAATTCTCCAATTTAAATATTATAAGTATGATTTTAAAATAATTATATATTTTTTATAATTAAATATTACATGATTGATTTGTTTAAAATATTTTTTATTTATGTTTCTTAATAAAGAAATTGATTATAATTATATATAAAGAATTATGTATAAGTTAAGTTTTAAATTATGTTTAAAATTGATGACAAATTTTGTTATAAATTGGAGGAGAAGACTTATAAAACTTCTTTGCATTTTTGCTTTTAAGTTTTCTATTAAAAGTTGAATATATGTAAAAAGTTCTTTAAAAAACTCAATCATGTAATGATAAATTGTAAAAAAAAATGTAAAATCATTTTATAAAGATCATATTATTGTATTTTAATTGAATACGTATATCATGTTCTCAAAAAATATATAAGGAACTACACCTAAAAAACTGCACTTAAGTATTTTCCTAAATGGGAATAACATTTTGATTGGAGAACCATACATATATCAAACGATGCAAGACTATCAAAAGCACATTGATACTTTAATGCACTATCTAATATGGCATAAGTGCAATTCCATCTATTAGGGACATCTAAATGCAAACTCACACTAGTGTTAATATCTCCAACCTGAGCAACACAATTATTGAACCTTATTTTCCTTGCCTCAAAAACTCTAATATATTTAATACTTTCTTTCATCTTATGTCAAGGATCACTAACTACTGCCAATCCCTCTTGCACAATCAAATTTCAGATATGTACACAACATCGAATATGAAAGAATTTATCATAAAAAAGAAAGCCATTTTAATAAGACAATTGCTCTTTTAATATGTTTTGCATATTATCATTGGCATAAGCATTGTCTAAAGTAAAAGAAAATACTTTTATGTCTATTCCTTATTTTTTAAGGCCAATTAAAACCTTCCCAACTAACTTTGACCTAGTATGTGGAGGCTCCAGTTTAGTTGAGGAGCCATCTTTGAGTAACTTACAATGAATCTTTTGTTATAGTTCACAAGCCCTAAAAACAATCTTAGCTTACTCACCTTGGTAGGTGCTTGCCATTCCTTGATGGCTCTGATGCCCATCCAATGCCCTAGGAATATGATCTTCATCTATTGAAATGACCATTTTTATTTCTTTACATAGAGGCAATTCTTCCTTGATACCTTAAGGTTCGGAGGTGGCTAACATGGTCGTTTAACAAATAGATAAAGCCCACGATCAAAGTATAAACTTCTTTTATTACTTACTCTAACAAGTAAGCAAGTAAACTACCTTTGCTAGGCATTTTGTTAGCTCATTTCCTCAAGCTAGTAAGTAGTTGTTCTACCCTTGAGCCAATGAACCTTAGGTAGAAACATGCCTACCAGTGAGACAAAGTCTTTCCAACCACAATGCTTTCGATTAATTTCATATATGCTCATGATCCAGTCAAGAATAAAATTCTAGAACAAGTAATAAACTAAAGGAAGCTTAACATACTCTTATCAAAGGTAATTTAATTGCTTACTATTAGAGTAAGTGAGGTACTTTCTCTTTTGTCCCCTTCGAAAATGTCCTCTCCCCTCCACTGAATCTCTTTTGGGAGGACTCCTAGGTGAGTGAATATTATTCACCATAGGGTGAGTCTTACTTATTGGATCATTCTTTGATCCCAATTGCAGGTGATGATGTGGGTTGTCCCATCAAGTATGCGGTGACCACAAGAAGGGGTCACAATTTTGAGGACTCTGAGCCCTGGGGGTGTAGTGGAAGTCTTTAACATTCCTGACAGCTTGACTTTTATCTCTTTGACTCCACAAAACCTAAATCCTTTAATCGAGGAGGGGGAATTGTTAAGTTCTAGATTTAGTATCATTTTGGTGCCAAATGCCCTATCTTTGTGTCTCTTACTTGCCTTGACTTGTGTTTGTAGCCTTTGTTTTGAATGTTTTTAGTTTAGTTTATGTTTTAGTAGATTTTAGATTTGTTTGAGTAATTTCCTGTCTCCAACCTATGGTTTATTGATGATATTTGTTGTTTGGTAGGTTAAGTTACTGAAGAAGTTGTCCATGAGGTTGCTGCTGTTCTGAAGTTCTGAAACTTCATTGTCTGCCATCCACCGCTATAGCGGTGGTTCTATGCCGCTATAGCAGTTGCTACTGAAGCTGAAGAACCTGAAGTCTAACTCTTTGTCAACCATCGCTATAGCAGTTGACCATCGCCGCTATAGCTGTGATCACTGGAACCAGCAGCCTAAAAGCCTCACTCTCTGCCAGCCACTGCTATAGCGGTGGATCTTCACCATTATAGCGGTGAACCTTGCACAAGATTTTACTGAAGACCAGTTAATCTGTCTTCTACCGCTATAGTGGTGGAAAGTTATTGCAATAGCAGTAGGTCACAATCCTGTACTAGTTTAAAACGCATTAGAACATTTTTTAGGTGAATTCTGAGTTGGAGACAGATGGGAGGCGCTGATTTCTGCTAGAGGAGAAGGAGGAATCCATTCCAGAAGCTGATCAAGCCTGATTTTCGTTAACTTAACCTTAGATTCATGGAGTTTGCTCATTCTTTTGCTGCTTTCTGTAGTTTTAGAGCCATGAGTGGGTAATTTTCTGTTCTAGGGTTACTATGAACCCAATTTCAGATTAGGATTTGTATTTCTCTTGAAACTTGTGATTCTTTTCAAATTAATACATATCTATCATTTATATTTACTATACTTGTTATAAAATTGGCCATTTTATGATTTGTATGTTGCTTTCATTTGAACTCGGGAGAGGGAGACGTTAGTAGAACACTGAGTGATTAGGGCGGGAAATAGAACTTAAGGATTTTACTTGTTAATTAATAAGGATATTAATTAACCTCGTTTAATCAAATTATGTTGGCGTTTACTAGGCTTAAACTCACATAAGAGATTATGTTAGAGTTGAGTAGCTTAATTTAGGTTCGGGAGAATCACTTTAAGCCATTCGAGAACTTAAGATTATTGTGTATAATTGATCTGAATCATAAGTGTTAGGGAGAATTAGCAATTTCTAGAATGAAAGAGGAGGATTAGTAACTCTAGGCCTTTTATTTGATTTATTTCCCTTCGATTCTATTGTAATTTGATTTTACTTTCAATTAGAGCTTTCTTAAATTAAAAATTGGTTTGCTGAACTAATACGTTTAAACTTCTAGAGTACTTAGTACGTTAGTCCCTGTGGAGACGATAACTCATATTTCATCACTTTATTACTTGTGCAACTGGTACACTTGCCAGAACGCCTCAACAAGAATGAGTTGGAAGTAGGTCACAAAATTCTCCCTTTGGCGATCGGAGGTGTAAGGAGTATTCCAAGGGTTTGAACAACCCTTTCCAAACCAATCAATCGTATTGATCATATTCTTGAATTTGGAATGAAAAAAGGAATAATGCTTCCTAGCACAGGACATAGAATAGGACCACTTAGATTAGAATAACATTCACAGAGATGTTCTAACATAGAGTATAATTGAACATTGAAGACATTAGTTGACAAAAATACAGAAAAAAAGATGAGTGCCTAATTGCAATACAATATGAGTTTCTTAGTGCAAGCAAGTTAGCTGAACACCGTGATTGATGAGTAAGTAGGTGGGTTAGGTGCACCTCTTGTCTAGTGAGAAGTGCAGATGGAAAAATAAGGAATTTGAACTTTATTAATGCAACAGGAAAATAAACTTTAAAGACAAAGCAAATGGTCCTTAGCCTTACTCGTTTGCCCAATTCATTAAGGAATTTACTTAGTCTTTTTATTCACTTTATTCTATACTATGATCTTCTTAAGACTATGTATATCCATTACTAGTACCTCCCGATGAAGTTTCTTTGGCTTGAAGACCAGAGAATCAAGAGAAAGGAAGCTATGAGCGAATTAGCATAGGATAAATGCTATCAGGTTCAAGTTTCTCTCCTATGCATTGAACTCCTTGAGACTATCTCATTTCAAGCACAAATATATCTAGGGTTGACTCGAACTTCCATTATGTCAAGCTTTCTGATATGCTTTGTACCAGCCAGTATTTTGTATACTTCAGGGCGTTCATGAGCTCACTCTAAGGTCGTCCCTGGGTCAGAATGAATGGACCTTTTAGAATTCATGCAAAATTGGACAAGCTGTTTGCCGTCGTCACCTACTACCTTCCTAGTTGTCGTCATGCTAGAACTCTCAAATGGTTGTAGGTCAAATATTTTGCTATTTAACTTCCAACTTGCATTCACAAAATGAGTAGTTACACAAATATATTCCTCAACAGTATAAGTAGTCCAACAATAGGAAGTCAAACAAATTCTATTAAGATTATTTATCATTCTTTGTCTCAATTAGTCATTTTGCATGAGATAAAACTTCCAAACATTAGACATTGCAGAATTCCTAATAATAAATTTGACATATATGACTTTAATTATTTTGTAGCTCCTTAACCCATTTATGCTCAACACGAGAATATGAGAGATCATGTTCAATGATGGCTATTGACATTAACTCCCAAGCAAATTTTTGTTCAATTTGTCTTGATCTTAATTTCCCATATTGATCCATCATTATTAGAGGTGTTAAAACAGGCTTGGTCCAAAAATGGGTCGGGCTAGGTTGGCCCATTTTTAAAACAGGCCAACAATATGATGGCCTGACCTACATTTTGCAGGCTGACGAGCAAAACAAGCCATCTTGTAGCTTTTTTATTTGCTTTTTTAAAACAAAAATTAATAAAAAATAATTCATTTGCTTAAAAAAAGTGAGAAAGATATGGATTTGGAGATTTAGAACTTAAAAAAAAAAGCTAAAAATGTAATCATTTTTTTTTTGAATTATTCTTTCTCTTTTTTTTTCTTTAGTATTATATTTTCTCATTAACTAATAATTAGAATCAAGTGATTATACAAATTTGACATGAAATTATCTTCAAAATGATGTCTCTTACTCATTTTATATTTTTTAACTTAATATATTAATATTTAATATATATATATATATATATATATATAATAGAAAAGGGGCTAAGCCACAGGTTACACTAGTTGAGCTGAGCTAGAAATAGGCCGAGAAAACACTAGCTCGAGTTAAACGGGTCCAACCTACGTTCTGATAGCTCTAATCATTATGACGCCAATGTTATAATACTTAGGAAAGGCAACACACTAAGGAATATGATGAAAAAGGGTTAAGGTTCCATATCGACTACTCCCAATCACATATTTTTTCTTACAACCATTACATCTTGCATTTTCTTTACCATCCACAATGCCTATTTTAATAAAAGAATTACACACATCTGATGTACTAATTTTGGCCCTTTTAGGGAAAGGGATGTTTTTTTAGAATCACAAACTTCAGTTTCAGAATTGGAAAGAGAAGGGTTTGAATCCAATTCATGATCTAGCATCTCTAATTCATCGTTGATGTCACGCCCTAAGACTGGACATGTGACTAAGACAAAGAATAAGGATATTTCCCCACTTTCATAGTCCTAACTTGACCTCTATGCAATGCATTTCGAACAATAGATACTTCCCATATTCTAAATCATGCAACTCATGGCACAAAATATTTAATCACATAAAAAGAAAACTCATTAAGCAACTCATTCACATAACCCACAAACAATACTCACACAAGATAGCATATCAATCTTTTAAAATTAAACAAAAGTACCCAAGGGTTCGACCCTCCCTAAACAATGCAACAAACATATGTATGCCTCGAGCCCTCCTACTATATTATACATCGACAACTAAAGGCATAACTCACTTTAACAATGCACCCTCTAGGAAAATTTCCCCAGATCAAGAAAGGGTCATTTGGTGACCTTGAGTTTGCTACTATGCTATGAAGTACATTAACACAAAACTATCCATAAAGGTTAAAGAGAAGAGCGAGTGTTAAACTCAATGAGTAGGTGAGACCCTAACACAAATAAAGCTCAAATTTCTAAAAACTAAAATAAACAATGGAACAAAAGATTATAGAGTAAGCGATGGAACCTGATAACCCAACATCACAAGCACTCACTCAAGAATGGAAGATACCATACATGTGTGTTCTAGATCCTGCAACAAGGATTTACATGATCTATTTAATTAACTTAATCGTTTCAGCATATAACTAAATATCTATACCAACGACATTTGATATTTGAATTTGCAAAGAGGGCATCAAATAACCTTAACATTCGAGAGCGTAAGATAAAAAATAAATCATGATGTCAATAATTATAAATCTAAACATTTCGTTATAGCAACTTGATTTATTCCTTACAATCAAACTCGTTAGGTACTATCAATAAGAAATGAGTAGGACATAACATCAACATCATACATAATTATGATTGAAAGATAATGTACAAAAAGGAAGAGATTGACTACATAATCCATTTTTCTCAGGGGAAAGGTAAATGACACAAACAAGTGAAAGCATTCTCAAGATAACATCAAGTCAAACTTTCAAAATTTTCCTCACTGTCACATCGGCCCATGTCATATTCTTCTCTATACTCTGTGATTTATAATCTATCTTATACTTCGTGATTTATAAGTGTTTTAAAAACTTGATCAATCATTAAACCGTTAAAGACATCAGTTTAAGGTTCACTAGTTGAATTGTAGTCATACTGGTACTAATTATATATATGTATATTAATTTTATATTAATAGATAAGAATTACTCTTCTTTTTTTTTAGAAAATACTATTTTATATATTTATATTATATTAAAAAATTAAACCAATAATTTTTTAATATAAAATGTCAATTTTTTTATACCAATTATAAATATTAAATAATTTTTTAACATTCCCACTTCCCAATGCATATAACCCCATGGGTAAGTCCAACTTTAATTACCTCTAATTCATCTTCTAGATGCCATACAACCATGCTTTCAAAGGTAATCTCTCAATCTCTCTCTTGATTTTCTTCTTCATCTTCTTCTTCCTAGACCATGGTTCTTTACTTTTCCATTCTCAATTAGGAACCTTAGACGAGAAACTTATAGTTTGATTGATGATGGAGCTTCAACAAATTCCATGAAGGAATTAGCCTTCGACGGATGGTGGCTTTGACCCAACAGACATCTATGGATTTGATTTTAGTACCAAACAAATTAGTGAATATCAGGTTAACAACAGAAATAAAGCTCCAAATTTATTTTCTTAGTCTTATTAAATGCTGAAATAGGTGAAACTGGTAACTAGGCTGGTTCAACCTGTTTGGGATTAATTTGATTAGTTTCGTATTCAATGGGTAGTCTGATTGGTTGAAGTAGCTGATCTGGTCCAATTTTTTAAACCACATGATTTATGGCCTTCCTTGTAATACCCGTGAATTTTAATTCACTTGATAAATATGTTAATCTTATTAAATGCTTATATGTGAAATTTAGGGGTGAACTTGAAACTTTGTGAAAGCATGAAAATCTTGGAATCTCTAAATTTTGTTGTGAGAAATTTCCAAGAAAATTTTCAACGAGGGACTTAACTGAATTAATGGTAATAATTTTCAAGAAAGTGAAGCAAGGGAGAGAAAAAGATAATTTTGAACCTTAAGTAATTTGAGAAATGTTACTTGAAAAGCCCAAGCACCCAAGTGACTTAAGAGAAAGGAAGGGGTGGATTTATGATGTTTTAAGCCAAAAGGAGTGGGGCACATGAGATGAAGACACATGTTCAATTCTCCAACCTTGGATGTAGGGAACCAACACATTTGAGTCCCAATTTTGTTTCTCTTCATCCGATTTCACGAAGGAGAAAATAAAGAAGTGAAAAAGGAAGTGAAGCTATAGAGAAAAAAAGAAAATTGAGAGAGAGAAGAGGGTCATCAGTGAGAGAGTGGGAGGAAGAGAGGTCACCATGGTGGCCATCGCCGGCCACCACCATGCCGGAGAAGATTCTTCCCTCCCTTTTCTTCGTCCCTTCGACCTTTCCCCTACCCCTTGATGCCAAGAACAAAACCGTGAGAGAGAAAGAGAGAGAGAGAGAGAGAGAGAGAAGCAATGATGGAGAAGAAATTCATTGATCTTGTCATTTCTCTTCCTCAACCATTGATGTGGGCGGTTTTTGGCCGTGATGCAGCTGCCATGGTGGTGACTCACAGTTGCTTCCATAAACCAGCAGGAGAATCTATGTGGAGGAGGAAGAAGAAGAGGAAAATAGAGAAGGGAAGCTCAGAGGTAAGGGACCAACAACATAAACTTTCTCTTCTGATATATTTTCTAATTTTTGACTCCCCTTTGTGTAGTTTAATTGTTTCAAATGCTGAATAAAAGAGAGGGTTAGTAATACACTTATGTTTGCATGAGTTATTACCATGAATACAATCTCCCTAAGCTGAAATTTCTGATTTAAATGAGCAATGCATGATTTATGTATGAAAATGAGTTAGGAAGAGTTCATCTATAAACTTGATACTTATGATAGTAGTAGAGAAGGGAAATGGATTAGCAAGTGTCGAATGATAATGCTTAACCTAATGAAAAGTGCTATTTGAGATGGTAGTCAAAAATTGAGAAAAGTGTGCAAGGTTTGAATTTTTGGAAATGTATTGTTGCTGTCATGGTTGCTGAACTTTGATCTGTTTGTGGCACCAAATATGCTCTTATTGATTTGAAATTTGGTATGTATTGAGATATGATACCCATGTATGTGTCTAAATTATTACAAAATTGTATGGGCTGATTTGGTACCCTAAAAGTCCTTAGAACAGCAGCTGAAGTTTATAAAGGACAGAACATGACTGATTTGTCATGCTTCTGGTTTTGTGTGTTTTTGAATAACCAAACCAACTCCTAAAATCATAACACTTGGTGGAAATATTCTCTATATAGTGACAAAATGATCTGGAAAGTTTCAAGCTATTTTAAATTAGTTTGCTTGGTCAAATGAACATGGAAATAACACCTAGGCAGTGTAGAGGAAAATTTGGACAATTTTGGAAATTTGTTTTGTTTCGGTAGTTAAACGTCTTTTTTTGACCTGAAATTTGTATGGTACTTAGTCAAGATGTAAATATCATGATCTGGAAAATTTCATTGTATTTGGATATGTTTAGATGGTTTATTGCATAACAGAACAGAACCTATAGCATAATTAAGCAATCCTGATGTATGGGAACTATAGTGACCAATTGAGGAGCCAAGTTGTAGATTTTTAACCTGAAATTTTATCATAGTGTATTAACACATAGTAAGTCTATGTACCAAATTTCATGAGTTTTGGAATTGTTTTGATGGGCCAAATTATTTTAAAACCGAGGCTATAGTAGTTGCAGAGTCAGTCTGGGCAATATCTGTGTTTTAGTGATTTTGCAGAGCAAATCAAAGTATTTTCTTTTGAAAATTTTATCTAAGATTCTAGACATATTAGGGATGTTGCCTACCAAATTTAGTGAATTCTGGAGTTGTGATGGTTGCCCAGTATTTTTGCAAATTTCAGGGTCTAGAAATTGGTCCTAATATGGAGAAATTTAATTGTTTTAAAGGAGACTTACCTTTGAACTAAATAGGAAAAGGTAGATGATGCTTAAGGAGATATTCTCATGCCTTTTAGCTATATAGTAAGCTCATCAATGATATTTTAAATGGAAAGACCTTTCTCTTCAACTTAAAATACAATTATAAGGCACTTGATACCCTGTAAATGTTAAAACCTTGGTAAATTATAAAAGTGAAATAATCACTCTTGTATGAACAAGAATGACAAATTACTTTATTCTTGCCTCTTGTTTTCATTTGGTGTATGTGGAAATTATTGTCCTTCCTAATCTTTAGGCCAATTGCATATACATATGTGTGTGTGTGTGTGTGTGTGTGTTAAGGGAGTTGCCATGACTATATTGTAGGGTACATGTAAGTGAGGGAGCAAATTAAATTCTTGTGTTGGAAATGGTAGTTGTGTATACAAATATATCTAACAATGTGTATTGCGACTTTACCCTTTCAAAGGGATTGATCTTACAAATTATCTGAGGTCACTTCTATTATTGAATTGTCCTGAAATAAATATGGAAACCCTTCAGCTTAGAAGATTGGCTGCTCATAGACAGTTTGACATAAGCTTTGTTATGTGAATTTATGAAATTAATTATTTTTATTATTGCCCTAGACGGCGGGCATCTCTTAATTATTTCTATTATATCCCTGGATGGCAGGTATCTCTTAATCACTTTTTATTATTGCCCTGGTGTTTACAAGATTTTTTGGTCTAACTGGAATCCGACAACAAATTTCCAAATGTTAATTTGTTAATAGGGGGTTTCGGTCGAAAGTCAAATCTGATAACAAATACTTGATTCTATCGAGAACGATTATGTTTCCAAAGTTATGCAGTAATCTCGTTTATGATTAAAGTGTGGCCTGAAATGTACATTTTACATAAAGGTTAAATGAAAACGGTAAAAGCAGAAATTAAGTGCAAAAAGGAAATTGCAGAATATAATGTGCAAAAAAGGTAAACTACAAAAAGTAAAGAGTAGAAAGTAAATTGCAGAACGGTTAAAGTGCGGAATGTAAATGAAAACGATTAAATATAAGCGTTTAAATTGATGGAAGATAAATTGATGTGTGGTAAATTGCTGAAAGATAAAAGAGACGAGAACATAAAAGACTTTGAATTTAAACTTGACTAAAATGTAAGGTAGAAAACAGACTTTGATGCGATCCTTTAATATGTTTATGTAAGATGTTAGGATTTTTAATCAAGAGTTGCCAACCCCTTTTTCAATGATTAAACAAGTATTTATAGGTAAATGACTGAAGTAACTGCTTATCTAACTATTTGCCATGTATATAACGGTTTATAATTACATTTCCTCAACATAACTACCCAGACCCACGTACATAGCAGTTTACAAGACCCGACAAAACTACCCTAGCCACTTGATAGTGGAGTAGCTCTTTGACGACTTCAATCTAACAAATTCCCTTGCCTTCGACATTTGACAAACAACTTATGTACAATTGATAGACCTTTATGTCTCGACATAGATGACTTTTTCAGACCATATAGTTTCTTGTCGAGTGACGAGCTTTTGACAATTTCGCCTTGTCATACACAACTGTTGTCTCGAAGATATCCATCTAATCTTTTCGTCAAATTCGCCCTTATTGAGTAATTGAATTTTGTAAAGTAGCCAGACTATTGCTTTGACACTTAGTCAAATGGCAATAAGTTATTGCAACACTGAGGATGATTATTTATCAGTCAAGCGAACTTAGTCTAACAAATATAAAAATTATATATGCTTTAAAATAATCGTCCAACACCTGGACGGCGGGCATCTCTTAATCACTTTTTATTATGGCCCTAGATGGAGGGCATTTCTTAATCATTTTATTATTGCCTTGGACGGTGGACATCTCTTAATCATTTTATTATTGCCTTGGACAATGGGCATTTCTTAATCATTTTTATTATTGCCCTGGATGGTGGGCATCTTTTAATAATTTTATTAATTCCTTGGACGGCAGACATCTCCTAATCATTTTTATTATTACCTGGAGGGCAAGCATCTCTTAATAATTTTATCATTACCCTGGATGGCGGGTAGCTCCTAATCATTTTTATTATTGCTATGGACGGCAGGTATCTCTTAATTATTATTAAATTAAATGTCTTGGAACGATAGACAGTATTAAAATTATAAATACGTGTGCTTATCTTTGGGTGCTCTTTTTATGGGACCCTAGCCTTATATATATATATATATATATATGCGTGTGCCTACTAATAGTTTATTCCAAGATCAGATTGAGATGAGTTTGGTAATCCATTTATGAGGCATGTTTTAAATGATGCTTGTGTGTGTATGGTATAACTCTTTACTCGACTTGCAAGTTATGTGAGGTGTGTCCTTGGTCTTATGTTAGTGAATGGGGTCCCTCTTTGTATCTAATCCTTGTGAGCAGTACACAGGTCATGTTTATATTTTTGGTTATTTTTCCCTTACTGAGTATTTTCATACTCATCCTTCCTTTTGTGTACCCCTTGTAGGTTCTGTTTTAGAAAGCGAGTCTCTGTATAAGAAGTAGCAAAGTCTTTGGGTCTGTTTTCCTCTATCTTAGAATACTGGTATGCCTAATAGTTGGGTGTCTAAGTCGCTCTGCTGTTAGATAGAACACCTAGAAAAATTTGTGTTGGTTGTAAAAATGAACCCATATATATTATATTTATTTCACGTGTTAATGGCTCGAGGTTAAGCTTACAGTAGTGGACAGAGTCTGCCTCCGTGCTAGTCATGCTCCCAAATTAGGGCTTGACATTCCTTATACTCCATGATTCTCTCGCCTTAGAGCCATAGAGAAAAAGTCATGGAGAAAAATGCAACATCCAAGGAATATGTGAATCGTCTAGCCCTATGTCATGCTCATACAAGTTATCATAATTTTATGATCCACATTTTTTCTTTCAAGTTACAGGGGGAATTTTGCACATAGATAATGTTACATCCATGCATGGTTATCATACAGGCAAGGGAAATTATCACATATATAGTCCACGAAATAAGGAGATATGCCAATCACAAACAGGAAGTCATTTTATTTCATACTACATACACTTAGGCCATCATAATTTCCAATCCATCTCTTGTTTCAAATTATGAGAGGCATTACACATAATTATTACACCTATATACAAATTATAGGTATTCAACTAAAGTGAAGAGAACGTTGAATATAACTATTATCGACATTCTCGCATAATGAGTTTCCAAGGTACGCATAACAATTGACAATATATCACTAAAGTCGCTATGTGAAAACTTCAATAAAAGAATAATTCCATAAAAAGCATGGTTATTGGCCCCGATTCAATCCAATCTCTCCACCTTTAAGAGCAAAAATTTGTTGAGTCGATGCCTCTCAAAAGGCCTATAAAAAATCACAAGGAAAAGATGAGAAAATAGTAGAAAATGATAAAATAATTATGCTTGACACCTTGGGCACCATCTGTGGCACCTAGGATGCCAAGCCCCATTTTATAGCTAGGCCAAGAGGTCTCTCTTTTGTGTTGCTAGTGGCTTGAAGGCGTCTAAAACTTAACTCCAACTTGAAAATTTGCTCTCTTGTGCCTCCCAAGCCTTACACAATCTTCAAACACCATAGATGCATTCATTTTGGCTTAATAAATATTGCAACAACCCATAAATTCAATTTAAAATACCAAACCATCAAGATTTCCAATCACAGAACCTCAGTTCATTAAATCACACAATGTAATACCCATAAATTTTCTCCCTTTCTTTTATTTTATTTCTTGGAAGCTAATTGTGCATGAATTGCTAATTTTGTATTTTATAATTTGTTTAATTCTTTGTTGGACTATTTTATGATACTTAGCTGGATTGTGGAAATTCATGTTCTTGTATGAAAGAGTTGATGCTAAAGTGTAACTTTGAAATCTATGCTTTGTTGACCCTAAGACTTTATGCCATAAGTTTTGATGATGACAAATGTATTTGAAATATAGCAATGATATATATAAAGGTTAATTATCATATATATGCTACAAGTATTTAAGCATAACTATGTTATTTAATGTGTAATGTCTTATACATTAATCATGCTATTTATCATGAATTGAACTAACCATTTGGTTTTCAAGTAAGATATATTTTATAGGCTGGTTCAAAACAAGAAGAGTGAGCATTGGATTGAAGAACAAGGAAAATCAACATCATGCTTCACTCAAGGAAAGCAACGTGCAAGGATAAAGCTCCAAGAGATGAAGAACTAGAAGACTTGAAGTCTAAGAAGCTGGGATGCATCAAGTTAGCCGATATGTTTACATTAGGTATATTCTAAATAGGCTAGTAAACTTGTTCAATTCAATGATTAAGATTTGCATACATTGGCTCAAGCTTTTTGCACAAGTATCACATGATTTGAACAAAAAAATAGTGAGATATGAAGTTTTACAAAAGTTAGTTTTTGACCATTGGTCACTCTTTATATCATATCTCCTAAATAAAAAAATCAGTTTTTAAAATATCTTAATCTCATTTGATAGTAAACTCAAAGAGATTTCCAATGGTATTTTATTTATTAAAAATGGAGTCCAAATGAGAAAGATATGACCATTTAAACTAAACTTTGAAAAACTGAAAGTTGACTTGGCTGAACCCAAGAATTATTTTATCTTGACCTTTAGTCAGTATTTTGATCATATCATTTAAACAAAAAATAATTTTTGAGTGAAACTTTCTCAACTAGACTCCAAGAGGCTTTCCAATGATATATTATTTGTTTAAAACGGAGTTCAAATAAGAGAGTTATGAATTTTTAAAATGAGCGTAAAAGTTCCAAGTTAACAGGATTTTTGACAGAGAGTAATCAGTCGATTGATAGACCTAGATCAGTCGACTGATAGCCCAGAAACACTGTCTAACGGTCATATTCTTGTGTCTAATGGATATATTGAGCTATCAGTCAACTGTTGGCCTTATGACTGTCGACTGATTATAAGTGTAGTAACGGCTATAAACGGCTATATTCAATGGAGCCTATATATATGACCTTAGATACACATTTGTATGTTAGAATTCAGTACTACAATGATATATTAACATGTTCTATCATCTTTGAGAGAAATCCAAACATTCTTGAGCCAAATCTTGCATATTCTCTATTATTAGAGTTATTAGAGTTTCATTTGTATTCATCTACTCTTTAGAGAGAGTTTCTTTGTATTGTTGATTTTGAACAACACATATATTATTTTGAGTTGTGGTTCACAAGTACCGGTGTTGGAAGAATTTAATTTCGGTTGAGAAAGAGCTCGGATTCATAAATTCTCCGTTATAGTTTCGCAAATACCTGAATTGAATTTGCGTGGTTGTAGTGGTTTGCAAGTACCCGGATTAAACTTGTAATTATAGTGGAAATACTCAAGTGGTCTCTTGAGGACTGGATGTAGGCTTGGGATTAGCCGAACCAGTATAAATCTCTAAGTTTGCTTTCTTTATCCCTACTCTATTTACATTTGAAGTTAATTAATTAATGCTTTGTATTTATATTTGATTTCTACCTCAAGCATTAATTAATTTGTATATATTTATATTTGCTCCTTAATTCCTTGCACTATAAAATTTTTCATCTTGATAACACTTTGATTTTCTGAATTAAATTATTATCTTTAGCATTGTCCAATTTCAGAAAATCATTTTAACTTCCAATTAAGTTTTGTGGAAATTTTTATAAAACTCAATTCACTCCCCTCTTGGGATCTAACCATTTCTTTCAATTGGTATAGAGCTTGGGCTCTTGTTTAAAGACTTAACCGTCTAAGAGTCCATCTAAGAGTTAACATGGTTGGATATAGTGATTGGTTTATGTTTGGAAATTGTTCTTTCATAGAACCTCTAATTTTTTATTCTAATCATTTTCAATATTAGAAGTATGCAATGAAAATGTTTTTAATTTCAGTAGACCATAAATTTTGGGATATTATTGAAAATGGTTCTTATATTCCTTCCAAGGAAGAATAAGGAAAAATCATTCCAAAACCTAAGAGTGAATAGGATGATACTGAAAGATATTTAGTGCAACTCAATGCTAAGGCAAAATTGATTATTTCTTGTGCATTGAGTCAAGATGAATCTTTCAGAATTTCCAATTGTGCAACTACAAAAGAAATGTGGAAAACTTTAGAAGTTGCACATGAGGAAACTTTAAGAGATGAGGAATTTAGATACTGTGATCTCATTAATGATCTTGATCTTGCTCAAATGAAAAATAGTGAAACCATTAATGAGATACATCTTGTGCTTGATCAATTGCAAGTTCTTGGTGAGGTTTATGTAGAAAAATCTCAAATCACCAAGGAGAGAAAGGCTGAAAATAGAGAAGAAGAAAAACTACAACCACAACTAGAGGTGAATGAAGAGAAAGATCAGTATTTGGAACAGAGCATGAAAGACTCAAATGAAGAAATCGAATTTTGTCTTGTGGCTAGAGGCAATGATGAGGTAAATTCATTTGATAATTTGCTTGATGAATTACAAGAAGCTTTTGATGATTTGTATGTTGAATCTTTGAAAATTGCAAAGAAATTAGTTGTTTCAAAACAGAAAAACTCTTCTCTTGAAAATGAGTTAGAAAAATTGAAAAATAAATTTTCTATTTCCAAGGAAGAGAACTTTGTTTTTGAAAATCAAAACAGAACTTTCCAAGAAGAGAATTTGACTTTAAAGGCAAGTATCTCTACCAACAAAAACTATTCTTGCATAAAGTGTGATTCTTTGAAAAAGGAAAATGATGATCTTAAAAACACACTTGCAAAATTTTCTCAAGGTAGATAAATTTTAAATACCTTAGTTTGGAAACAAAGAAGAAGGTTTAACAAAGATGGTCTTGCTTCTAAAAAGAAGTCAAACCAGAAGTATTTCAAAAACTTCTTTGTTCCTTCAAATATGTCCAATGGTCCATATTGCACTTGTTTTTATTGTGGACTAAAAGGACATGAACCTTACTCCTGCTATTATAAGAAAAATATTGCTTATGAAGTAAAAATGAAATGGATTCAAAAAGGAATTCATGACCCAGGCTGACCCAAAGAAATTTAGGTACCAAAGACAAAGGATTAATTTCCAAATTCGCCTCGAAGTAAGAAGCAGAAATGAATTTTCAATGGCTACATCATTCAAACTCCACTCTCTTGCATCAAAAGGAGGCAATGAACAAGTAAATATATAAGCTGGAATGTATTGTAAGAAATTTGATTGATATGTTTACTGTATTTAATGCTTATATCTACTCTCTAGCATACCTTACATCTATCTTTGATATTCATGCATGCTATGTCTAAAAATAATTCTTAGGTGTGTGGCCTATTGATTCGAGTTTTGTTTAGAGCTCAAATCTTTCTATAAATACAACTCAAACTTCTTTATTCACCGCATTATAAAAACTTACTTCCATTACATACATATTTCTCTTGCTTTCACAACAACAAGATTACTCCTGCATCTAGTGTTTATCCTTATTGTAATCTTATTTAAATATTTTCAATGAAATCAAATTTCTTGTAAAATTGCATTTTATGGAAGCATGGCATATGTTGAACATAATATATTATTTTCCCCATTGCTTGAGATTTATTTGAACATTACTCACTTGAGCATTAGAGTGCTCCTCAAGCTTATTTTGTAGGTATAATATCCTCGATTCGATCATCTCAAGTCATTCACCTCATTTTATCTCGAGCATATCAGAAAATGGTCTTTTGCAATGAATCAGTAGACTAAAAGGATGATATCAGTTGACTAATGCATCAATTGTCAAATTATTTGAAGATCAAAAGCCAATTAGTTGACTGCTACAAGCTCATCAGTTGACCAGGAAAGCTCTATCAGATCTTCTATCATCATATCAGATGTAAGCAGTCGACTAATAGAAGATGATCAGTCGACTGAGAACTCTTTGCCCAAAATGTACCTTAAGTACAGAAGCCATCAATCGACTGACCGATGATCATTAACCTACTGATCGATCATAGATCACTAAACACTGACACAAATGCTGGATGCTGATGTGCCAACGCTAAACCTTGAGGGATCAAAGCTGAACGTTGAGTCTTTTTGTTAGACCCGATAAGCATTAGTTGACTAATCGCCCTCGACAGTTGGCTAATCGATGACAGCAACAAAAAAATTCTTAAATCAGCAGTAATCAGTCGACTGATCGCTCCTTGATAGTCTACTAATAGGTCACTTATGAGAGGTTCATGAATGATTTTACAAGAGATTGTTTGGAGGATCTTGCAAATAATCAATCAAAGGAAATCATTGAAAGTTGCAAGAAGAGAAGATGAAAAGAAGAGCAATGAGCAAAATAATGATATCAAAATCTTGAGAAGGAACTTCAAGAAGCAACAAGAGTTTGCCAAAATTGATGAGTATCTCTATCCTTTACTACTTTACTAATTAATTGAGTGATACTCCTTGATCATAATTGGCTCTATTGGTAATTTTTTTTTTACTGACATACTTTCATTGTAATGATATATTGTTCTCTGATATCTTACATACTTGATCATATCATTGTATATAAAGATATTGTCTTTATACCATTTATCATGGTTTGAGCATTATATATGTCATATCTTTTCAAAGCTATGGTTTATGGACCATTGGTTATAAATTATAGTTTATATCCAATTATATCTTATTAATTCATATCACCTCAATTTCACTACTGCATACTCTGGTTATAATATGTTTTATCTTGAGTAAGTATGTAACTTTCTTTTGCTTTGAAATGATGACATATATATATCTATGTCAGAAAATTCTATCTTTAAAATGGATATATATTTTTCAAGATATATTATGCCTCTCCTGAGATGATATGATATATCTTGAGTATAAAATGATTTTATACATAAGCAGAAAATTATTTTCAATGTTTTGAAAAAGAAAAGAGTACCCTTATTTCAAAGGAAGATAATGGCATTAAAGAGAATGCCAATAAATCTCAACAAAAAGAAAAGCCTCAAGAAGAAAAGTTGCCTCATGCGAAGGAGCCATCAAACAATAATGATAATCTTCCAAAGGATTTGAGGTATGCTAAAAGTCATCCTAAGGAACTCACCATTGAAGATGCATCTCAATGGGTACTCACTTGAAATCTTCTCCTGTCTATGGATTATGCCTCATACTGGTTATATCTTTTGCTAATCCATAAAAATTACTATGCTCTTATGTACTCTAATTATAATATGGCATATCTTATAAGAGTATATAATTTGCATTTGCTATGATATATATGCTATTATAATATCTTCTGTTACTATCCTTAAAAGGATATATATGTTGCTTCCATTGTGCTGCATCTCTTTCTACATCTTATTCTTTTTGAAGTAAAGTTTGTTTTTCAAAATAA
This sequence comes from Biancaea sappan, assembly GCA_037074585.1. Taxonomy (NCBI): domain Eukaryota; kingdom Viridiplantae; phylum Streptophyta; class Magnoliopsida; order Fabales; family Fabaceae; genus Biancaea; species Biancaea sappan. Next base: position 66,429,978 of record CM073493.1, on the reverse strand, counting down.
AAGAATTTGGAAATTCTTTTTGCCAAAGTTTTTCTGATAATCTTTTTATAAATCATTCTTTCCAAAGAGTTTGTTTCAAAAATTGTTTTATCACATTTCATTCTGAAAAGAAAAGCATTTAGAAATCCTCATTCCAAAAGATTATCATCTCATATGCTTTTTATGATATCAATCTTTAAAGAAAAATGATTTCTCTACAAATTTTTAGATTCCATGGAGGTATAGCATTCTTATTGATATAATAAACGTCTCTATTGCTTGAGAATTATGAGCTAACCCGTCAAGGGCCCAAATTATTTGGGTACCTAAGAATAAGAGTCACATTGTTTTGTAAGGAAAAGTATTCTCAAGCTCAAGCTTGCTATGACAACCAATCAATCTTAAGGATAAAGGACTCTACAATGAAGATGGTGATTCTAATCAAGCATGCACACTCAAAACATTGGTAATATCTAGCCTTACTTGAAATAGATCTTTAATCCTTAAAGTATTATGAGCTTTATGTGAAGATTAGATGAATGGCAAGAAAGAGTTTTTAAACTGATTGAAAAATATTTTGAAAACTTCTATATCATTTTCAATGTCTCGTTTGCACTTCAAGCTAAATATGAAGTATAGTGGCTCTCTTTCTAAACAAAAAATTTTTTTTTGCCACTAAGTCTTTGAAGTTACCTTCCTTACCTATCATCTGTAAAATGATTATATGATTTTTGGATCTATTAATCATATCTTGAGCAAGGATATTTCTTAGCTGATGAAGAAGCTTAAAGGTACAAATGACTCTTCCAAAAGGATAGTCAAACTATACAAGTTTGAAATCTTCATCAAGGATCAAATAGTCAAGGGTTGCAAAATAAATTGTCTATACGCCAGGACAATTCTTGGATGAAAAAGCTCGTGTAAAAGAAAGGTAAGAACGATCAGTTGATTGGATAAAAGAGTTTTGAGAGGTATGATTACTCATCTCAAAATATATATTATATTGAATATGCTTGATTGATCTTCTTTAAATATATGTCCTTTGCACTTTGGCCTTAATGGTTTATATTGCTTCTGTTGTGATGATATATATTATATATATCTTGGTTATAATATTTTTCATCTTGAATGCATATATATAAATTGCTTCCGTTGTGCTGAAATCTATCTTATCTTTTATGAAGCAAATTTGTTTTTAAAAAAATAATTTTAAAAATGCTTCCGCTATGTTAATATGTTTTATCATATGAAGCAACATCCTTTCTGAAAAAGAAAAGATTTTAAAGATCTCTTTTGTTGTTGATGACAAAGGGGATGAAATATATTGATGTTTGATGTATGGATTATGAACTATATCCTTGATTATATCTTATTACACTAATCATATATATTGCTTCCTTGGATGAAACGTTTCTAAATTCCTTTTAAAGCAAAATGTTTTAGAAAAATATCATGAAATTCTTGAATTGCTTTAACTATGCTGAAATTGCTTTGCCATATTAAAGTATTATCTGTTTTGAAAAGAAAAGGATTTGAATATCCTTATTTCAAATTACTTCTACTATATGCTGAAATGTTTTTATACATATAAGCAGAAATTGTTTTCAAAAGTTTTGAAAAAGATATGAATATCCCTTCTTTCAAAATATTATAATGTAGAAATTTCCAAAAGGTTTCATATCAAACTTTTGCAGTTATAATATTGAAAAATTGAATTTCCCTTATGCTTATTCAATTCCAAAGGAAAAGGGATATGAAATTCAGGGGGAGCTTTGTCTCTCTTGAATATATATAAACGTTCTTGAAAAGAATACATTTTAAAATTTAGATATTCATTATTCTTTTTCAAATTATACAAGGTTTAAGAGGGAGCCTAAAACTCTTTTAGGTTTTATCTTTTGGCTCATTTCATTTGACATGAGAAATTTTTCTGAAAATTGTTTTTACATGTCAATGAAAATAATGATAAGTTTTGATGTATCATCACCCCATGCTATATTGACATCTTCTGACATTTTGGCTTAGAGAAGGTATGTGCTTTAACTTCTATATATTGTGTTCTTTACACCTTTTTGTTGATGTCAAATAGGGGGAGAACAAACTGTAAGAAAACTATGTATATGTGCTTATTACATTGCATTCATTATCTTATGATACATATTTTTCTTTGGTGATTTGTCATCATCAAAAAGGGGGAGATTGTTATCCTAAGGCTTTATGCCATAAGTTTTGATGATGACAAATATATTTGAAATGTAGCAATGATATATATAAAGGTTAATTATCATATATATGCTATAAGTATTTAAGCATGACTATATTATTTAATGTGTGATGTCTTATACATTAATCATGTTATTTATCATGAATTGAACTAACCATTTGGTTTGCAAGTAAGATATATTTTATAAGTTTGTTCAAAATAAGAAGAGTGAGCATTGGATTAAAGACCAAGGAAAAACAATATCATGCTTCACTCAAGGAAAGCAACATGCAAGGATAAAGCTCTAAGAAATGAAGAACTAGAAGACTTGAAGTCTAGGAAGCTTGGATGCATCAAGCTAGCCAATACGTTTACATTAGGTATATTCTAAATAGTCTAGTAAACTTGTGCAATTCAATGATTAAGATTTGCATACATTGGCTCAAGCTTTTTGAGCAAGTATCACATGATTTGAACAAAAAGATAGTGAGATATGAAGTTTTACAAAAGTTAGTTTTTGACCTTTAGTCACTCTTTATATCATATCTCCTAAATAAAAAAATTATTTTTTCGAGTATCTTAGTCTCATTTGATAGTAGACTCAAAGAGATTTCCAACGGTATATTATTTATTTAAAATGGAGTCCAAATGAGAAAGATATGACCATTTAAATTAAACTCTGAAAAACTGAAAGTTGACTTGGCTATACCCAAGAATTATTTTATCCTGACCTTTAGTCAGTATTTTGATCATATCTTTTAAACGAAAAATAATCTTTGAATGAAACTTGTCTCATTTGGTACTAGACTCCAATAGTTTTCCAATGATATATTATTTGTTCAAAATGGAGTTCAAATGAGAGAGTTATGAATTTTTAAAGTGAGCTTAAAAGTTCCAAGTTAACAGAATTTTTGACAGAGAGAAATTGGTCAACTGATAGACCTAGATTAGTCGACTAATAGCCCAGAAACACTGTCTAACGGTCATATTTTTGTATATAATGGATATATTGAGCTATCAGTCGACTGATGGCCTTACGATAGTTGACTGATTATACCTGGACTACATTTTTAAGTGTAGTAACAGCTATAAATGGTTATATTTGAATGGAGCCTATATATATGACCTCATATACATATTTTTATGTTAGAACTCAGCACTACAATGATATATTAACATGTTCTATCATCTTTGAGAGAAATAAAAAACATTCTTGAGCCAAATCTTGCATATTCTCTATTATTAGAGTTATTAGAGTTTCATTTATATTCATCTACTCTTCAGAAAGAGTTTCTTTATATTGTTGATTTTGATCAACACATATATTATTTTGAGTTGTGGTTCGCAAGTACCGGTATTGAAAGAACTTACTTTGGGTTGAGAAGGAGCTCAGATTCATAAATTCTCCATTGTGGTTTCGCAAATACTCGAATTAACTTTGCGTGGTTGTAGTGGTTTGCAAGTACCCATATTAAACTTACAATTATAGTGGAAATACTCAAGTGGTCTCTTGAGGATTGGATGTAGGCTTGGGATTAGTCGAACCAGTATAAATCTCCGAGTTTGCTTTCTTTATGATTACTCTATTTACATTTGAAGTTAATTAATTAATGCTTTGTGTTTATATTTGATTTCTACCTCAAGCATTAATTAATTTGTGTAGATTTATATTTGCTCCTTAATTCCTTGCACTATAAAATTATTCATCTTGATAACACTTTGATTTTCTAAATTAAATTATTATCTTTAACATTGTCCAATTTTAGAAAATCATATTAACTTCCAATTAAGTTTTGTGGAAATTTTTATAAAACCCAATTCACCCCCCAATTGGGATCCAACCATTTCTTTCATGCTTAAATTGAAGACTTTGTGGAGAGGGACTAAGATGGGAAATCTAGACAATAATATAATAAATTAGAAAGAAGGCTTGTGGTGAGCCCCACCATTCTTGCATTTTTCTCTCTCCCTCCTGCCCTTCTTTCCCCGTTAAGTGAGAGAGAGTGTGTGTGTATTACCTTCCCATATCCCTTATTCTCTCCCTCTCATGCTCTTTCCCTGTGTGCTGACCAAAGCCATGGTTCTGGGATAAGGGAAGCAAATTTTGTTGGATTAAGTGGTGATTCAAGTAAGTACCAATTCCTTCCTTCCTTTTTATCCCCTGATTTTTGAAACCTTCAAACCCTAGGATGAGTTTTGTATGTTTTTTGAAGTTCTGAGTGAAAATGGGTCTCCAAGTGCCTTCCATAGTGATTTTGCTTGGTTTAATACTTTTGGTGTACCTTTGGTAGTTGAGGATGCATTTATGGAAGAGGGAAGGTTGTGGTCACCATTATTGTTGAAATGATTTGGGTAAAAGTGGAAAAAATTTGGATATTAGGTGACATACCTTACTCTCCATCCCTAGATAATGTCAAATATAGTTCAAATGAGATCCTAAACACCCAGGCAAGCTTATTAATCCACTATGGAAGCCCTTGGACCTAAGGAGTGTGCTTTGAGGGAAAAATCTCAAAGTTCTAATATGTTGATGTCGGGGAGCCTGGGCACCAGGTGTGGCACCTTAAGCGCCTTGCAATTTCATTAGGTAGAGAGTATTGGATGTGGTACCTGGAGGTGCCACTTAGGGCACCTTAAGAGTCCTACAAACTTTTTTCAAACAGAAAGTCAGGGGTCTGGCATAGAAGAGGTGCCTCAGCCGCCCAGCACCTAAACTGTGGTGCTTCGGGTACCATCCCTTTGAACCTATTCTAAAATTTATTTTTTTAAAAAAAAAACTTCCTTGCCTTTTATCCTAGGTGCTCCCACTACCGGCTGTTAGTTCCTTACACTACTTTCCTTCTTATTCGATCTCAAGTGAAGGAGTTGACTAAATTCTTGTGTTGAAAATAGTAGCTATGTATGAAAATATATCTGAGCATATATGTATTGTGACCTTACCCTTTCTAGGAAATTGATCCTACAAGTTATCTGAGGACACTTTTATTATTGAATTGTCTTGAAATAAATTTGGAAACCCTTTAGTCTAGAAGATTGGCTCCTTATAGGCAGTTTGATATAAGCTTGTTATGTGAAATCATAAAATTTATCATTTTATCATTTTATTATTGCCTTAGATGGTGGGCATTGCTTTATCATTTTATTATTGCCCTGGACGGTGGGTACCCTTTTATCATTTTATTATTGCCCTGAATAGCGAGCACTCCTTTATCATTTTATTATTGCTATCGACAGCAGGCATCCCTTTATCATTTATTATTGCCACTACAAAAAAAAGACTTTTGGTGGCGACTAAAGTTGCCACCAAAAGTCTAAAAGTCGCCACTAAAAGTTTTTGGTGGCGACTAAAGTTGTTGGCGTAAGTCTATGGCTGATTCTTTTGGTGGCGACTTTTAAAAGTTGTCACCAAAAGTCATTTTTATTGCCAAAAAAAAAAGAAAATTCGTGAAAAAAGTGATTTTTGGTGGCACCAAAAACTACCTTTGGTGGCGACTTTAGTCTCCACCAAAAGTCACTCGCCATCTTTTTAAATCCGGATTGGCCTGGCAGGTCGACCCGAGATCCATTCAACTCGTGCGGGTCTTGGCCGATCCAATAACTTGCTATCCGGAGCTGACTCGATTTTTTTGTGTACAATATTCAAGTTTATTTGAAATTAAACCAAACATGTGCATACTTGAGATTCGAACATGGGTCCCTTACTTGCAGCCATGTGTGTCTTGCCATTCTGCCACTGCTTCATTTGTGTTATGTAAGTGCAAAATATTATATATATCTATATATATAATCTGTTAAAAATAATTTAGGTAAAAAATATTATAAAAAAGAAATAAAATAATATTAAACTTAATAAAAAGCAAATATATTATTACTATTGAAATCACCACAAAAGTCCAACTTCAGCTAATTTCATAAAAAAAATGATTTCAATTAAAAAAATAGACTTCAGTCGTCACCGATAATCTAATTTTTTAAAAAAATAAAAAAATTAAATTTCTTTTAAATAAAATTAAGAAAAATAAAAAAATTTTGAATTTTTTAAGTAAAAAAATGATTTTTTTATTTTTTTAAAAAAATTAGACTATAGTCGCCACCAAAAGTCTAATTTTTTATTTTATTCGAAAAAATCTGACTTTTTTATTTTTTTTAAAAAAAGGACTTTTGGTGGCGACTATAGTCACCACCAAAAAGTCTAATTTTTTATTTTATTTTAAAAAATTTGACTTTTTTTAAAAAAAAAGACTTTTAGTGGCGACTATAGTCACCACCAAAAGTCTGATTGTTTTAAATTTTATTTTAAAAAAATTTTAATTTTTTAAATATTTTTTATTTTTTTAAATTAACTTTTAGTGGCGACTATAATCGCCACCAAAAGTCTAATTTTTTATTTTATTTTTTTTAAAAATCTAAATTTCTTTATTTTTTTTAAATTAGACTTTTGGTGGGAACTATGAGAGTCGCCACCAAAAGTCTAATTTTTTTTAATTTTATTTTAAAAAATTTTGACTTTTGGTGGCGACTCTAAAAAGTCACCACCAAAAGTATGACTTTTAGTGGCGACTATAAGAGTCGCCACCAAAACTCAACTTTTAGTGGCGACTTATTTAGTCGCCACTGAAAGTCAATTTTCTTGTAGCATGCCCAGGACGACGGACATCACTTTATCATTTTATTATTGCCCTAGACGGCGGGCACCCCTTTATCATTTTATTATTGCCTTGGATGGTGGGCATCAGTTTATCATTTTATTATTCCCCTGGACGGTGGGCATCACTTTTTCATTTTATTATTACCCTAGACAATAAGCATCATTTAATCATTATTTCTGCATAGTAGGGAATTACATGGAGATGACTAAAGTACATAAATTTTCATTGAGGTTATTGTTATGTTTACTGGTGTGTGTATGAATAATTCCATTTTCTCAAATGACTGAGATTGATGTTAAGCATCTAAAAAACCTTGGTGATTTGCCTTGATGGGAAATATGTGGTAAGTACTTTTATTTTTATTGCACTAAGTATTTTACTTACTCCCGTGCTTATGCCCCTTGCAAGTTCTATAGTTGCCGAAGAGTATCCGTGAGAGGAGTAGCGAAGTCTCACATCATCACGACTAGTTTATTGTCGGTGTTTGCTTCTTTTGGTTTCTTTTTGGCAATGACGTATTGCTCTATAGTCGTTATGATTCCTAGGTCTTGTATGAATGTTACTTTGGGAACTGTCTATTCTTTTATAATCAATGAATATGATTTCACTAGATTGATTTGTTTTGTGGTTGGGAGGAAAGTTTGGAAACATAGATTGATTTGATAAGTACATCATTGAGATTATTCTATTTAAATGAAATGCATTCATGTATGTTGGTGTACATTTATTGGTTAAATTGTGTTGTTAAGATTTAGGCTTATGGTCGAGAAATGGTTCCTTGATCGTGTTGGTCACTCACTCATTTTGGGTTCACTACAAAAAAATTGACTTTCAATGGCGACTTTTTTGTGGCGACTAAAAATGTCACCACCAAAAGACGACCTTTGGTGGCAACTTCCAAAAGTCTAATTTTTTAAAATAAAATTTAGAAAATTTTAGAATTTTAGTCGCCACCAAAATGTTGTCGCCACCAAAAGTGACCAAAAATCGTTTTTTGATTTTTTTAAAAATTACTTTCGGTAGTGACTATAGTTTCCACTAAAGATGACTTTGGTGGCAACTCTGAGAGTCACTACCAAAAGTTTAAATTTTTATTTTTATTTAAAAATAAATTAACTTTTGGTGAAGAATCTCAAAAGTCACCACCAAAATACCATTGGTGGTGACTAAAAGTCACCACCAAAACACTATTAGTGACGGCAAAAGTCGCTACCAAAGGTGACCAAAAATCGTTTTTTCACATTTTTTAAAAATTACTTTTGGTGGTAACTATAGTCGCCACTAAAGGTAACTTTTGATGGCAACTTTGAGAATCGCCACCGTCTAAATTTTTTTATTTTTATTTAAAAATAAATTAACTTTTGGTGGCGACTCTTAAAAGTCACCACCAAAATATCATTAGTGACGACTAAAAGTCGCCACCAAAGATGACTTTTGGTGGCAACTCTGAAAGTCGCCACCAAAAGGGTAAATTTTTTTGTTTTTATTTAAAAATAAATTGACTTTTGGTGGCGACTTTTGAAAGTTGCCACTAAAAGTGGAACTTTTAGTGGTGACTCTCATAGTCGCCACCAAAATTCAATTTTTTATTTATATATAATTATTTTTATCTCTTAATCTATTAATAATAATATATTTTCTTTTTGTTAAGTTAGATGTTATTTCATTTTAATGTTATGATGTTTTTGGCTTAAAATAATTTTAATAGATTATATATATATATATAAAATATTTTGCCCTTACATAACATAAATAAAGTGGTGGTGTAATGGCAAAACACATATGGTTACAAGTACGGAACCCAGGTTCGAATCTCAGGTATGTATATGTTTGGTTTAATTTCAAATAAACTCTAATATTGTACAAAAAAATCAAGTCACCCTGGGACAGAGAGTTAGTGGACCGACTAAGACCTGCACAGGTCAAATGACTCTGATGTTGACCCGTTAGACCAATCCGAGTCTAAAAAACTTACTATTGACTTTTGTGGCGACTTTAAAAGTCATCATTAAAGGTTACTTTTGGTGACAACTTTTACTCGCCACCAAAGGTTTTTTAGTGGTGACTTTTAAAGTCGCCACTAAAGGAAACCAAAATTATTTTTTGACACAATTTTTTTTGGGCCCAAAAAATGACTTTTGGTGGTGGCTAAAGTCGCCACTAAAGGGTAACTTTTGGTGACGACTTTGCAGTAACAACTTAGTCGCTAACCAAAGACCTTTTGGTAGTGACTTTTTGAGTCGCTACCAAATTTTTTTTTTGTAGTGGTTATGAGACATAAAAACCCTCAAATTCCTCTCATATATGGTTAATGAGACATTCTCCAATTTCTAGTCACAAAGCATCAATTTTAACACATTATAGGCTAGATACATCATTAGAGAATTCAAGAGAACCTTTTCAAACCTATACCATAAGAATTTTGAGTTTCATGCATTTCTACACTAGGGTCATAGAGGGCAAGAAATTCTCTATGGAGGAGGAGGAGAAGGGAGATTCTTACCTTAAACCCTTATTGATGTCTGGGAGGAAAGCTGAAGTGGCCAAGGTTATTAGAAGAGGTTTAGTAGTGGAGTGGAGAGAGTGTGGGAGGAGAAGAGAGAAATGTGTTTAGTGTGGAGTGGAAGCTATATACATATATATATATATATATGAGGGGACGAACCAAATTAAAATTTTATAGGTAACATACAAGTGAATCTATTGATGCAAGAATTATCACACTCATCATCATTCATCATAACAATCACACTTCCAAAAATTTCAAGATTACATACAAACTTTACATTTCTTTCAGTTTAGCCTCTCTAGACACACTTGGCAATAGGCATACACAAAATAAAACCCTATCCATATATATAAGAATTGGGGGTATTACAATTGATAGTATCACTAGTAACACTATTACTTTCATTATTAGATGACATAATGCTACAATACAGAATCAAAAGAAAACATTTGAAATAATGATTTACATAAACCATTAATAATTCTTATATAAACGATAGATTAATAACCTCATTCAACATATTCTTATATAAACCATAGATTAATAACCTCATTCAACATATAAGAGAGAGATACACACATAAACAAAACCAAAGCAGCAGCAATTTAAGCATAGCCATCAAAATCCAACATTCCAAGTTTCAATATATTGATATCAATAATATAATCAACCAGCAACAAAATCAAAATTCCTCCAGTCCACATGTCCAATAAACCAAATATAATTTTTTTTAAATACTGACCTCTACTTGAGTGAAACCAAGATTCATAGCAAATTAGCAAATTTGTAGTTCAAACTTCAAATGTAAATCTATGATAATAAACAAAAATAAGATAGTTATTCACCATTGGCAAAAAAAAATATAACGTTTAAACTAATAAAAATATGAAGGAAGGAGGTAGATATACATTAAAAAGAGAAGAAGAAGAAGAAGAAGAAGAAGAAGAAGAAGAAGAAGAAGAAAAAGAAGAAGAAGAAGAAGAAGAAGAAGAAGAAGAAGAAGAAATAGTACTTGTTGACACCTCAAAGTCACAAATTGGGTAGCTGGTGGTAAGCTCTTGGCTGGCAGTAGTTGCATGTTTTTCGTTGTTGAGGTCAGGTCAACTACTTTTCTTCTTTGTATTTGTGTGTGTGTTGTAGCTAGGGCGAGAGAGGCAAGAGTGAAACAAGGACACCGTCCTAGTTTGAAAGTTGAGTAAAGTTTTGATATATTTTTTGAAGTTTTAACATATAGTAAAAAAAAAGGGGTTACATTTAGGTTAGGCAAGCTGAGCTAATCAGGCCTAGTTCTAAACTAGATCGTATTTAAAGCAGACTAAATGGTCCCAACTCATCGAGTTAGTCTGTTTTATCAATTCTAGGTTGATGGTGCATTCAAAATGACATGTAGCTGGGGGAAGAAGAGACATGTGCCATTAATTGAAATTTGAGCATAATGGACGACAATGATTAAACTTCACAAATTTTTTTTAAAAAAAGCATACTATTCCATTTAAGTGAAATGGTGTGTTTCAAGTGTTGATTTTGAACGTTTTGAATGTGCTATGTGATATATTATAGACGGTCAAATAAGACACAATTGGATGGCCCTCATATGAATTGGAGGATGTGGTGGAAACGAAAATTTCAAAAGGATCAAATTACTTTCAATTCTTTGGCAATAATTAATAAATAAATGCTTAAATGTTTTATTTTCAAATTACAATCATTGACCCTACATGTTGAGACCAAATCTATCCAAAATCCTTGAAATGAAGGCAATATGTTTTCAATTTTGCCAATTATTTTAGAGTAAATTATTAGTTTAATCTTTAAAATGTTACGATTATCTCAATTTAATTTTTTAAAGATCAAACATTATATTTGTCACAAATTACTCTTTGTTGTTGTTAAAGGGATCAAATTGAGGTGACCATAATCTTTCAAGGACTAGAGATGATAGATCTTTCATAAACTAAATTGAAATAATTGTAATATTTTAGAGACTAAAATAGAAATTTACACATAATTTTACTGTTTCTAAAAGGACTAAAGCCCTATTTTACTCCCTTATAGATATGGTTTTGCCTAATTTTGTCCTTCATATATGGCCATTCTCAAAATGGGAATGATCAAGCTATTACAATTCTACTTTAGACCCTTATTGTTATAGATGGGGGTTTTTCTCAGTTTAATCCCTCCTAGATATATTATTCTTACAAAGGTTTCTCACAAATAAAATTGTTATCAAGTTAGTCATTTTTTGTGCCAACCCATTTAAAAACTTTCAAAATTAATGTTTTAATATTAAATGTCATGTCAACCTATTTTTTCTTATTTCACTGCAAGAAAATTGACTTTCAGTGGTGACTTTTTAGTGGCGACTTTTTAATAGCAAAATTTCAGTAGGAATTTTAACTTATTCTTGTAGTGACAAACACCTAAAGTACTTCAATTGAGTAGTAAGCAAAAAATCAGGGGCCATGATAAGGACAAGCATCAATCTCACTCTACAGAAATTTAGAGAGCATTGTAGCCATAGTTATCAAAATCACGATTTAACTCTTAAAATCGTCCGATTTTACGTTCCTACCCCCCTAAATCGAGTAAACTCGTACATAAACTCGGAAACCAGTTAAACTCGGTCAAACTCAGTCAAACTCGGTTGAAATCGGTCAAAATCACTGATTTTACCGAGTTGGAACAGTGAAGCCCAATTTTTTTTTTTAAAGAGTAACCCAGCCCATAGTATCTGGTTGCCCCATGAACCCAGTCCTCACCCAGTAGTCCACTAAACCTAATTAAACCCTAGCCAAAATTTAGCCCCAATTTCATTTCATTCTTCCTGCAATCATGCTCGGTGCTCGCGACTCATGCTCGCCCTCGGTGTTCCCTTGCATCTGTAATCAGCGTAATCTCTCACTCTCTCTCGCTTTGTCGATGTTGTACCGTTCTCAGCTTCTCTTCTTCTCAATTTTGTGACCTGCGTTGTTCTTCACTGGCCGGCGCTTGCTTCTCGTCTTCTCGGTTCTGCAAGTCTGCAACTACTAGCCTTCTCTGTTCTGCAATGTTCTCAGCTTCTCTTCTTCTCGATTCTGCGACCTGCGTTGTTCTTCACTGGCCGGCGCTTTCTTCTCGTCTTCTCGGTTCTTCAAGACTGCAAGTCTGCAACTACTAGCCTTCTCTGTTCTGCAATGTTCTCGCCTCTCGGTTCTACGTGGTCTCTCATCTTCTTGGTACTTCTTCATTCTCATCTTCTCGGTTTATGATGTTTATCATGTTTCTTATATTTTTGGCCAGTCAACTATGTTATGTAACATTTTTGTGTACACTTATATTGATAATAGGCCTACCAGAATCAAATGGTTACATATATGTAGAGGCTAATGGTGGCTTAAATCAGCAAAGGACATCGGTTAGTGTTTTCTTTTCATTCCTTGTTTTTGTTTGTTGAAAGTTTTGTTGGTGGTTACTATTATTCATTGATAGCATTGGCAGATGGCTTAATGAACTTCACAGTAAGAATTACAGTTATATTTTAGCTGATCTTTTATCCTTTCTCCCTCTTTTATAATTATTATTATTTATTCACCATTTATAATGGAATCAGTGGCACAATGTCAAAGTAGGGTTTTAGTGTTACCCTATTGATGAAAGATAGAAAAAGAAATATTAATAGTCAGAACATCTAACCAGTTCTTAAAAGATTGAGTACAGTCAGAAAACATAAAGCAAAACTGAGGGAGTGGCTGTTACTAAGTGATAGTAATAATATGACCTATGCTTCATTTTATTACCCTCCATTTTATTAAGTCAGATTTTTTTTTCTTTTTTAAATTATAAAATTGATTACTTCCTATACTCTTATTTCCAATCCAATCTCCTGACTGACACTATAAAACTATTGGAACAAGGCCTATTAAAGTCTTTTTTTATGCTTATTTTCTTTGGAGTTTTGTAGCGCCAGGTTGCTTTCTTTTTTTTTTTCCTTTGTGAGGTTTTTGCTTTAGGAAATTCTTGTCAAACAATTTATCATTGGTACTATATAGTCAAATACTTGTGCTGTTAGAAATTTGATAAACATGTCATCTATGGTACTAATTGTCTTATATATTTTATAAATCTTGTAAATGCTCCATAGATATGCAATGCTGTTGCTGTGGCTGGTTATCTCAATGCTACACTTGTAATTCCCAACTTCCACTATCACAGTATATGGAAAGATCCCAGGTTTGTCTGTTTTTCTATCTTTTAACTATTGTTTTGAAATTCTACAGGTTGATGTTGGGTCTTGGCATAATATTTTGTACTATTTGACTGTTTATTATATGTCTATAGTCCATATGTTATTGTCACTACTGTCAAATCGAATTTCTTATTAGATATCCTTGAAAACTGATTAAATATAGGCTCTTTTATTTTGGATGACTTTGTGTCTGTGTTTGCTGTGACTACTGTCAAATCGAATTTCTATTTTGCTGTGAATCTATGATCCTCTGTTTTGCTGTGATCATAATATTTAATCATGTTTGTTGTGCTCATTTATCTTAGTTAATCATGTTAATCATGTTTACTGCAGCCGAAATGAATCATGTTTGTTGTTCTTGTTGACCCTAAGGCTATATGCCATAAGTTTTGATGATGACAAATATATTTGAATAGTAGCATTGATATATATAAAGATTAATTATCATATATATGCTACAAGTACTTAAGCATGATTATGTTATTTAATATGTATGTTGCATATATTGAATCATGCTATTAAACTAACCATTGGGTTTGCAAGTAAGATATATTTTATAGGTTGGTTCAAAACAAGAAAAGTGAGCATTGTATTGAAGAACAAGGAAAAGCAATATCATGCTTCACTCAAGGAAAACAACATGCAAGGATGAAGCTCCAAGAAATGAAGAATTAGAAGATTTGAAGTCTTGGAAGCTTGGATGCATCAAGATAGCCTATGTGTTTACATTAGGTATATTTTATATAGGCTAGTATACTTGTGCAACTCAATGATTTAGATTTGCATACATTGGCTCAATTATTTTGAACAAAAAGATAGTGAGATATGAAATTTTACAAAAGTTAGTTTTTGACCTTTGGTCAGTCTTTATATCATATATCATAAACAAAAAATCATTTTTTCAAGTATCTTAATCTCATTTGATAGTAGACTCAAAGATCTTTTCAACGGTATATTATTTATTCAAAACGGAGTCCAAATGAGAAATATATGACTATTCAAAATATAGTTTGAAAAACTGAAAGTTGATTTTACTGTAATAAAAAATTATTCTGTTCTGACCTATAGTCAGTATTTTGATTATATCTTTTAAAAGAAAAATAATTTTTGAGTAAAATTTAGCTCATTTGAAACTAGACTCCAAGAGCTTTCCAACGGTATATTATTTGTTTAAAACGGAGTTCAAATGAGGGAGTTATGAATTTTTAAAGAAAGCTCAAAATCTGGACTGCACTATAACGGCTATATAACGGCTATATAACGGCTAGTTTTGTAAAATCTTATATATATGACCTTAGATACACGATTTTGAGTAAGAACAAAGTCCTACAATGTCATATTAACTTCTTCTATCATCTTTGAGAGAAAGAAAAGCATTCTTGAGCCAAATCTTGCATATTCTCTATCATTAGAGTTATTAGAGCTTCATTTGTTTTCATCTACTCTTTAGTGAGAGTTTCTTTGTATTGTTGATTTTGATCAACACATATATTATTCTGAGTTGAGGTTCGCAAGTACCGGTGTTGGAAGAACTTGCTTTAGGTTGAGGAGGAGCCTGGATTCATAAATTCTCCATTGTGGTTTCGCAAATACCCGGATCGAATTTGCGTGGTTGTAGTGGTTTGCAAGTACCCGGATTAAACTTGCAATTATAGTGGAAATACTCAAGTGGTCTCTTGAGGACTGGATGTAGGCTTGGATTAGCCGAACCAGTATAAATCTCCGAGTTTGCTTTCTCTATCCCTTACTCTTTAATTTGTGCATATTGATATCTATTCTTTAATTCCTTGATCTTTATAATTATTTATCTTGACAGCACATTAATTTTCTGTATTGTATTTATTATCCTAAGCATTGTACTTTTACAGAAAATCATTTTAACTTCCAATTAATTCTTGTGAAAAATTTATAAAACCCAATTCACCCCCCTCTTGGGTTCCAACCATTACTTTCAGTTCTCCATTATATTCCATATATGTTTGAACTTTGAAGTATTTAAGTATGTCTGGGTCTGGAAGTCAGAACATTGGGTCATCTTCTAATGCTGGTAAAAGAATTGCTACAAGAAAAAATTTTCCTGGAAATAGGTCTGATATTGGGTAGCAACATGGGCAAGATGTTGAGGGTAATGCAAGAAGAACAAAGTGCAACTATTGTCAAAAAGTTTTAAGTGGTGGAGTGTATAGATTGAAGAGTTATTTAGCTGGAACTAGGGAAGATTGTGAGCCTTGTCTTGATGTCCCTAGTGAAGTGAAAACCCAAATGTTAAAAATTGTGATTGAAAGGAAAGAGTATAACATCCCAAATTCTTACATTTATTGAATATAGGCAAATTAGTCTATATTAAATATATATATATAATGCGTTTCCAAAAAATTAGAGATTGGAGAAAATCACATGAAACTTTAGAAATAATTTTTGGTGATAAATAAAATTTTTCCATTTATACCAAGGACCTATTTGTAAATATAGAAAATTGTAAATAGCCATATTAGAATTTTAGCTAAACAATTTTTTTATGGCAACAACACATGAAGGAAGTATGCATAATACGTGGTGTCTCCCTTGTCTTCACCGTAACCTTGAACCAATGGGAATAAGGCATTATATATCCCACTATGGTGCTATTTTCTCTTTCCATATGATGATGATGATCCTCATGTGCATAGTATTCCTTCTCATCCAATTCCACATGCTCGGCCAGCCTTCCTTTTTCAGTTGCAGCAGTACAGTGCCTTCCATTTTGAGGGCAAGAGAGTGAGAGTGCTAAAAAAGAGAGTATGGGAAATGCAAAAAGAGAGGATGGGAAATGTGGAACAGGCGCGTTTTGTTCCTCTTGGCATGCATATGAAGTTTGCAGTCGCATGTGGGAATATTAGGAAGTGTTCTGCACTTTTAGTTGGCTGTGAGTCTCTAGAAGATAAGAAAGCATGCACCATTCATATTTTTCTGCAAAGGTACCCGAGAGTGGAGTCCAACTGTGAGCTATCTTCATTTTCTATAGTAAATCCGAGAGAGAGAAAGAGAATGATCTTCTCCTACCTTCAACCCGTGAGTTTCTTTGATTGCTTAGTGTAGTCCGTGAGCTACCAAGAGAAAAGTGGTGAGACTCTCATTTTCTGCAGTAAACCGAAAGTAAGGGAGAAACCGAGAGAGAGAGGATGAAGCTTCAAACTAGTAAGCTTCCTTAAGATTTTAAAGAGCCACCCTTGGGCAACTTTGGTGCTAACCAAAGGACCTTCTTAGCAGTGGATTTAAGGTCCTAAATACACATTCACAGCAGCAAAAAGAGTGGCATTAAAGTGCAGAAAAATTTGGAGAGAAAGTAAGCTCGGAAATCTTGGGTAAGCTCTAAATCCTTTTTTTAGGCTCGCTTTTGTTTTAGAAATGATTAAACATGTCTTAGAGAGTCCCTAGATGAGTTTGGGAGAGCCATGCAGCAAGAAGAATGGAAAAACATGGAGTTTAGAGGTATGCATCCATGACAGGGACTAAACTGAATAAAATCAAAAGTTCGTAGGAATAGCTATAATTACGAAACAAGATATATTTGTGACCTATGGACTTAGATGAAACTAAGTATGGTCTTAGATCATGAAAAAGATAAGGGAAAAATAATTATTGAGGACCTAAGTGAATGAAATGAAAAGTTGGAAGGAAAGAGTAAAAATTCTGAAAATGTCCAGATTGAATATATATGGGATTTTAGTTAAAATTTGATGGAATTTACCAAATTTTGAAGGTTATTTATATGGTTAAAGTTCACATTAAGGACCAAAGTGAATTAATTCAAAGTTGTTGAGGAAAAAGGAAATAGGGTGGAATTTGAGAAATAAATTAGAAGAAATTTTAGCTGATTATAATTTTTGAATTTGGGACTATAAATGAGATTATAGACATTACGTAATTAATTTTTGAGGTACAAGATTTAATTAATTATGAAATAGTAATTTTAATCTATTCCTTATTAGGATATTTTTTTAGCTAATTATATTTATTTAAATTGGGGATTAGAAATAAGATTGCGAATAATACATAATTAATATTTAGTGCATAGAAATTTCATTTAAAAATGGAATAGTATTTTTTTAAATATTCCATATTAGGATTTTAATAGCTAATTTATTTTATCAGCACCTTGGAATAATTTCGAGTGGAATCGGTACGAGACGATAAATTCAGGTAGCCAGTTACATTTCATAAAAGCACTGTTCATATATTTTGAAATTGTTTTATACTGAAAATGATTTAATTTTGAATTATGTGATGAAAATGATTTATTGATGAATTATGTGATATTCAACTCTATGCATTGTTATGTATGTATATGTATTATTATGATACTCATGTGCTAAGGCAGTGTAAGCCAAGCATCTGGGGTACGACGGTACGCGCCAGTATAAGACTTGCCATGGTTAGGGCGGAAGCAGCTATGCATGACGATACTAGTGTTAGTCTTGCTGACCTTTGGGCCACAGGGTATAATTAGACCCTGGTGGTAGGCACTGAGAATAGTGATGACCCTTGGCACCACTTGAGGTGAAACAGACTCTTGTGGTACTAAGACTCAGGGATAATCTCTGCATGACAGTGGCATAGATGAGTTGAACTGAATTATGTATGGTGTTATGAACTTGCTTTTATGACTGGGAATGGTTCTTGTTTTCAAGATTAACTACTGGCTACTGAGATTTCTATGTCTCATGATTTTTGTACTGTATTAACCATTTTCATGTGCAAATCAAAATGGAAATAGCGGGGTTGCAGCAGGGAGTCTGTAGCTGTAGCCTAGATTTTATAGTTTTTTTTTTGTAAAGTAATTAAGACTTAATCTCCAGTGGTATGTATATATGTCGACATGATGGTGATGTAAGACATGGGATGATGTTAATGGCTCCTAGTTGTCTTTAATTATGGACTTGAGATCTTTGAGATTTAAGGTTTGAAAATTGCCATAATTATTCACTAAGGAACCTTATCTTAAAAATCTTTTATCCTGGAGATAGTTTTATGAAAATTTTGAGGTGTTACAAAGAGGCTTTAGCTCGAAAGAAACAACAATGGTTTGATTCTGATGTTTGTGAAACTGATGGTGCTGAGGTTGATATGCAGGAAAAAAGAAACGAAATAATGAATTTATTTAAGAAACCAAAATCTAGTGGGGTAGGAGGCACACAATCCACCATTAATCAAATGTTTAAAAAAGATATAAGGGAAAATGTTTGTCGACAAGTTGCTCGGTTTTTTTATACTAGTGCTATTCCCTTCAATTGTGTAAAAAATCCTGAATTTATCAAAATGTGTGAGTTGATTGGGGACTATGGCAAGGGATTCAGCCTCCTTCTTATCATGAAATTAGAGAGAAATATTTGAAGGTAGAAGTAAAATACATAAAAGAATGGTTGGAGGGCTTTAAGGTAGAGTGGAAAAAGGTTGGCTGTTCCATCATGTCAGATGGATGGACAGATAAGAAAAGGCGTTCCATTTATAACTTTTTGGTGAATAGTCCAAAAGGAACATTTTTTCTATATTCATTGGATACCTCTGACATTTCAAAGACCACTGACAAAGTCTCTCAAATGTTAGATGAAGTTGTGGAGAAGGTTGGAGAGGAAAATGTGGTACAAGTAGTCACTGACAATGCTGCAAATTACAAGGCAGCTGGACAAAAATTAATGGAGAAAAGGAAACACTTGTACTGGACACCATGTGCAGCCCATTGCATTGACTTGATGTTGGAAGATTTCAAAAAAAAAAATAAAGTTGCATGAAGTCACCATAGCAAAGGCTAAAAAAATCACAACATATATTTATGTAAGAACAATGCTCATTAGCTTGTTGAGACAATTCACAAAGGGAAGGGACTTGATTAGACCAGCTGTGACTCGGTTTGCCACTTCTTATTTAACATTGGCATGTCTTAATGAACATAAAGTGGCACTAATGAGCATGTTTAGTTCCAATGAGTGGAAGGATACCAAGTTTTCATCTACTCAAGATGGAAAAGAGGTACAAAGGGGTGTATTGGACAATAGGTTTTGGCAAAATATTCTCACATGTCTTAAAGCTGCTGCTCCCCTCATTAAAGTGCTCCGCTTAGTAGACTCAGATGAAAAACCAGCTATGGGATTCATATATGATGAGATGGAACGTGCTAAGGAAAAAATTAAATTAAATTTCAACAATGTTAAGAAGAGGTAAATAATTTAATTTTTGTCCATTATTTATATTTATTATTCAATACAAATGTTAACTTTGATATTTCTTATTTATTGTAGTTATGAACCCATTTGGAATATAGTTGATGAGAGGTGGGAAGGTCAGTTACATAGGCCTTTGCATGCAGCTGCATATTTCCTAAACCCTCAATTTCAATATAGTCCTTCCTTTAATGATGATTTTTTTATCAAAGAAGGGCTATATAGTTGTATGTCAAGATTGGTTCCAGATAGAATGGAGAGAAGCAAGATTGATGCTCAGTTAATTGATTTTAAAATGGCTAGAGGGTTGTTTGGCATGGATACTGCAATAATTAACAGAGACAAAATGCTTCCATCTGATTGGTGGGATGCTTATGGAGATAGATGCCCTGAGTTAAAAAGACTCGCCATTCGAATTCTTAGCTTGACTTGTAGCTCATCTGGGTGTGAGCGTAATTAGAGTGCTTTTGAGATGGTAAATAAATAAAACTTTCATTTTTTCTTTTTTATAAATGTTTAACAATTTATAAGTGCTTATCAATTTTTTTTGTCAGGTTCATACAAAGAGAAGAAACCGTTTACATCAAAAGAAAATGAATGATTTAGTCTTTGTGATGTCCAATTTGAAGCTAAAAAATAAGCAAATCACAAGAACTCCTATTTTTGACTTTGATGATATTCGTTCCGATGATGAATGGATAGCTGAAGGCGCAACAAGTGAAGATGTTGATGTTGAAGAGCAAGAAGATGAAGAACCTATGATTAGTAGGATAGAGCATGGGAGTGACATTGGTGATTTTTTTATTGATTTAGATAACCTAGATTTTGGTGGACCTTCAAATGAAAAAATAGATATGGATATGGATAAGAGTGGCAGTGATAGTGGTGACTCAAATCAAAATGAGCAAGATTTTGAAGATCGTACATTTTCAGAACTTAGTTGAGCTTCATTGTAGAATATTTGAAAGTTGAAACTTTTATTTTAGTTTGTCCCATTTGTGGTGTTGATAAAATATCATTTGTGTTGTATGGACATCTTTTGTATGTTCTATGTTGTATGGACATCTTATGTATGTTCTATGTTGTATGAACATCTTATGTGGATATCTTATGTATGTTCTATCTTGTATGGACATCTTATGTATGTTGTATGGACTATGGACATCTTATGTATGAGTTTAATTAGTGAATGTATATATTGAGTAACAGGAAAGAGTAAATGTAAACTCTTACGAGTTTACGATCTGATTTTATGATACGAGTTTACCCCCCCTCCCCGAGTTTGGGTAAACTCTCGATTTTGACAACCTTGATTGTAGCCTTAATTTTTTTCTTTGTATATATAAATATAGTAAAATATAACAAATGTCTGCTTAACATTTTTAGATCTCTTTTTATTGTAGGGCTTTATCTGGGATGGTGAATGTGAAAAGCTTTATCAGCTTTTATTTTCTTCATTCCTAAATTTTGAATTTGAAATTTTGCTTAAGAGGAATAAATGTCAAATCACTTAAATTAACTAATATTAATTTATTGAAGTGATGTTTGGATAAACATATATACACTTTATTCATTTTATTTTACGTGTTCAATTATAGATAAGAAGGTTTGCCTATTTAAGGAGTAGCCCTCCCTTTAATAGCCTTGATCTTCTTTGCTGATATGGTCATAATAGCTTTAGTTTCTTGAATTAGCATCACTTTCATATTCTTCAATTCATTATGCTATCAAGATGTTTGTCACAAATCAGCTTGCAATTTTCTTTCCATTACATAGTTTGGGGTTTCCCTCAGCCCAAATTTTATCATATCCTCTAGTAATAATTTTTTATCCTCTTTTCATTTCTTCTATCATATTAGCAATTTGTTAAAGATGCATATTGATGGTGCCTTGTTGTTCTCATCCATGGTCTTTGTTAATTATTGTACTTTCATTGTTGACATTTCTATTTGAGACTTAGAAGACTAAAAGAGATTGCCATAATCTATTTGATTTCTTTTCAATTCTTCATAATTTCTCTATCAAACTCCAACATTCTTGTTTCTTCCTTTCTTTGCAAGTTATCTTTTTTGTTCCTTGTTCATTTACTCTATACAATGTTTTCTCATACTCTGCACTCTTGTAGTCTTTAGGTTCATTTTTTTAAGACTGGAGGATATTCTAGACCTATCACTTGATGCACTAGTATATCATTTCTTCTTTCTTTGAAACACTTTGCATATTTAGGCAAGAATCCAACAATTAATTAGGGGCCTACCTTTCTACAATCCTTGAATGCCATTTGCTTCAAAAGTTAAGCAAATTCTTTCAAAAGGTCTTTATTATACTAGTCCTAAATCTCAAATTTATTTTTTCGAGAGGCTTTGCTCAAGTAACATATTGTATATATTTATATTGTGGAAACATGTTGGATAAATTGTAGGCCATATATGCAGCCCCTAGCTAGTTCTATTAGGGGAGTGCAATAAATGTCATCACATCACAATAGTTTATGGCTAATCACGGTAAATTTCATATGTACGGAGACATCAAATGCCATGAAAATATTTATCAATTCCGCTCCTCCTTTGTGTATTTTGGGTGATCTAGGAAATCTTCTAATGAGATCTAGCATGAACTCATAAGCTCTATAGCTCTTCCCAAATATACATGAGTGTATTTCCCCTCCTATAGTGGTTAAGATATGAAAATGTATCACCCAACTAGTGTTCTTGGAATAGGATTCAATTCATGATGCAAGATAGCTTGGAAGATGTACGCATCTTTAAAATCAACCGCCCCATATTTCAATGGAAATTGAACAAGGCTATATATAGCTAAAGCTAGCAAATTGCAAAAGGCCTCTTTGTCCTTGGATTTCTTAACCTTATCCAAGCATTGTAGGACATATCTCAACTCCCAATCTAGGATTTGACTTTTTTTAACTGTCACTTTATGTACGTTTTCATATCTCTCTAATTTCTTCTACTTTTTTGTTTTAATCTCTAAGCTCCATTAGTCAAAAATGAAAGGATTATGAAGTTTAGTTATTAAATGAAGGGAGGGGGCAATCCATAATTAAAATTTAAATTACAGCAAAGTGGCTTCAAAAAATTTTAATCATTTTACCCATGCAAACTCTTCTATAAATAATATTAATTACCTGAATAATTTATGTAGGTAGTCTTTTTTATTTAGAAATTTTTTTTAAAAAAGTTTAAGAAATGGATAAAGAAGAAAGCAAAAATCTAGGGAAAACTTTGGTTTTGTTGAGAAGTTGTACTTTTTCATTATAATTATATGACAACAGCAAACAATAGAAACTAGAAAATGAATTTTCAAATATTCCATTTTCTTTTGAAAAGAATCGACAAAGTTCTTATAATTCAAATTTCATTGTAGCACATGAAATTGCTCAAATGTAATTCTAAAAACTATTATATATTAAAATTATATAGTTTTCTCAAAATAATTTTAAAATATTCCACAATATTTTTAAAAAATTACATTTATGTATTTGTTTATAACACAATATTCATAGGATTCATAGACAAATGTTGAAATTGGTAATAGAAATTAATAGGGACAAAGTGGCAGCAATGTGAGAGTGGAGTTGAAATTCGTAATAAAAATAGTTCGGTGGTACAATGACGCTGGCAGTGTTGATGACTGAAGTTAAGATTTTTATAGTAATGAATGGTAAGTAACTTAGTCTTCTCTTAAAACAAAACATCTAGACCTCTTTAGTTGGTGGGAATAAAAACTTAAAATTCATGAGAATATTACATGTTTGGAAATATATTATCTACTTGCATATTCTAGAAATGTAACATTTTAAACGTCACATTTCTAATAATAATACAACATTTTACATACCAAAGTCATCTAGTTAGTGAAAAAAATACAAAGATATCTAAGATCCAAAGAAATAAGCTGAGAATTCACAAATTTGAAATGCACCATAAATTAATACAATATGTATATCTTCTCATCATTCGATTTTACTATTCGAGTACAATTTCAACTTTGAAAATGTAATTTCTACATAGTACCTTTATATACCACTTTGTATAAACATAGCCTTGATTTTTTTCAATGACACCACAACACTTGTCATATTAATTCGTGTGCCAGGTAAATCAGTGCTACAACTCAAGGCTAACTCAAAAATTGATGATATATGCGATGATATATTATCAATGCGTTGATTGTTTCTTTGCAATAAATGGGGATCCAAAACATGGGTTATTGCATATGGTAATGATTTGCTAACCCAATTTCTCAAACTTAGACCTTGAACAAACATGTCGTCTGTTGGCTTCTTCCTTGTAAATATTTCGATCAACAAAATACCATAACTATACACATCTCCTTTAATGGAAACAACTCCTTCCGATCCATACTCTACATGTCAATTTGGATTGTAAGTAAACAAGTCTTATGCTAATTTGACTATTTCTCATTTCATATATTGATAACTTACAAAAGATAAGTAGTTAAAAAGCACATATAATGAATATTAGAACAAAAAGAAATAAAAAAATAAAGATAACATATAATAATAAGAAATCATTACCTGGTGCAATATAGCCTATTGTAGCTAAAGTCTTCGTATAAATTTCTAGTTGTCCTTTGCCTAATAGTTTAGCAATGCCAAAATCACTAAGATGAGCTACCATATCTTCATCCAACAAAACATTGCTTGGCTTTACATCACAATGAACCATTGGTATAGAAGAACCATGATGAAGATACTCCAATGCAGATGCCACATCAATCATTATGTTCAGCCTTTGCAAGATATCTAAGCAACAGTTATGAGAATACAACCATTTATCAAGACTCCCATTTGGCATAAATTCCATTATTAGAGATTTAAAATCAACATTTGAACAACTGCTTATGATCTTAATGATATTGCGATGATGCAAGTTGCACATTGCAGTGCATTCAGTATCAAAGCTTCTTAATGCTTCTTCCAAGTCTAGATTAAATACTTTAACTGCAATTGTCTTTCCACTTGAAATAATACCTTTGTACACTGATCCAAAACTGCCCCTTCCAAGAAGGTTACTCTCATCAAATCCATTTGTTCCCCGAAGAAGTTCATAGTAGGGTATCCTAATTGGTATTTGCAAATCTAATAAATCTTGGTTAGTTGAATCACCGACATAATCTCTCTTGGATTTCAGAAAGAAAATCCATGAAACAACCAAAATGGTTGCCACAATGATAGGCAACAAGCACTTGAGCAAAAGCATCTCTTTAGTTGAACCATGCTTGTTTCCTTTTCTACATGGTTGGACTTGTAGTTTTGGATTCCCACAAAATCCTTTATTCATCATAAAAGACTCAGCTGTAAACTTTTTGAATGGGCCGCCATTTGGAATCTCTCCATGCAAGTCATTATAAGAAAGATTAAGGTAAGTAAGTTGAAGAAGCAACTCTAAGGATTTTGGAATCACACCAGATAAATTATTTTGAGAAAGGTCCAAGAACTCTAAATCAATCATCTTGCCAAATGATTCGGGAACAAGCCCTTGCAATCTGTTATGTGCTAAAGATAGCGTTTGCAAAGTTTGCAAGTCACCAATAATTATAGGTATGTCCCTTGAAATTTGATTTCTTGACAAATCCAATGATATAATGGCCCTTAATTTTGAAATTTCAGGTGGAACTGTTCCACTCAAAGCATTGAAGGATAAATTTATGACCAAAATATCTTTGAGACTCCAAATTGAAGAGGGTATATGAGAAATCAATTTATTAGAGCCTAAGTTCAACTTTCTCAATGAAGTAAGATTCTGAAGACACGTTGGCACCCTATTCGTAAACATGTTGTTGGATAGATCCAACTCCTCCAAACTTTTGATTTGGCAAATTTCTTCTATTATGATGCCTTGCAATTTGTTGTAACTAAGATCCAAATATTGAAGGCTTTGCAATTTGTTCATTGTAGTAGGAACGGTCCCATTCAAATCATTCCCAAATAAATCTAATTTGATCAAGTTGGTCAAATTTTCAAGTGCATTGGGAATTGCTCCATTAAATTTATTGCACGATAGATCCAAAAAAATGAGCTTAGAAGCATTGAATATGTTCTTTGGGAGTTTCCCTGTAAATTCATTTCCTCCTAGATCAAAATGAATTAGATTGGGAAGGCCACTTCCTATGTTTGATGGGAGAAGGCCATGGAAGGAATTCATGTCAAGATTCAACCGTGTCAATGTTCAAATGTTGAAAATATTAGAAGGAACAAGTCCACTCAAATGATTCGATCCTAGTTCCAATATCTTAAGTTTATCAAGATTGCCTATCTCCTTTGGTACAAAACCTGGAAACACAAATTCATGGAAAATATCACATTATATATGTGGGAACAATAGAATAAAAAGTAAATTATTGATTTTGTCTCCAAAAGATCACAATTGTATCATTTTGGTCCCTAAAAGATCAAATGTATATATATATATATATATATATTTTTAGTGCTTGAAAGATTTCATTTATTTCAATTTATCCCTCTATTTATTAAAGTGACTTTTGATAAT
Organism: Biancaea sappan; assembly: GCA_037074585.1. NCBI lineage: Eukaryota > Viridiplantae > Streptophyta > Magnoliopsida > Fabales > Fabaceae > Biancaea > Biancaea sappan. The sequence continues at coordinate 66,403,683 of CM073493.1, read as the reverse complement.
TAAAAAATTAAGATTTTACAACAGTATATTTTGAGATTTAGTAATGAAAAAGACTAAGATGAAACAAATGCAATCTTTCAAGGAGTAAATTGAGACAATAATAATTAATTTAAGGGCTAAAACAATAATTTAATCTAGAATAATATGGACAAAAAGAAACAATCGACAAATTCAACCATGAGGGAAAGTTCACTAAACTACAAGCAAGAGGCAGTTTAAGGATATATTTGAATGGAAAATAATGGAAGAGAAGAGCATAAAAGAATTTATTTGAATGAATTATTGAACACTGCATAAGTATCGAAGTGATTGAGGTCCGAACTTTCTCGTGGTTAAAGGGTATGAAAGATTGAAATATTATCTATATATAATGTGAAATATGTGAGATGTAAAAAGATAACAAGATTTAAATTTTTGAAGAGAAAAATGGGCAACCTCTATCTAGACAACAAGAGCATATGAATAACTTTTTTTTTCTACAACTATTTAATAGTAAAATATTATTTATGGACACACTAGAAAGTTACTGAAAAATATCTATGTTATCAATATTAGTTTGTTCAAGTGATTCGATGCTTATTTCTTTTAATTTAGGTCTCAATTAAGTTTAAGTCTTGCAAATAGAGAAAATTATTATTGGGAGAGTTTTATGTTGAATTTTAGTTTAAATATATATATATATATATATATCCTATTTGGATTAGCATTAATCAATTATCAAAATATTATTTAATATCATTAATATATCAACTATACTACTTGTATTTTATATTATAGCATTTAATTAATTCAATGAATACTGTAACTGGGCTTTTGTTGTGAGTGGACCGTGATGGGTTGGGCTTTTCATCAGATAGCCCATTGAGAGGTCTTTGCTCTCATCTGATAATAAATAAATTGACTCTCTATTGATCAGTTTACACAATATAGAAAAACATTATCAGATAGAAAGCAGTACTTTCCTTACAAATTAATTTTCTCTACTTTGCATGATGGATTCTGTAATAATCCTAGGTACACATTCTTAATTCATCTCTCTTTTAAATTTGTGTATTAATATGCTGTAATTTGTATCTGTAAATGATCTAGGCTTGCAGATTAGAACAATTAAATCCTTCAATTAGTATCAAATGCCAGGTTTAGATACATATTATGGCTATTAATTCCTTTTGTTTTTCCATAATTAAATCAAATTATTGTATAATTAAATCTGATTTTTGCAACCCAGAAACCCTAATTTCAAAACAAATTTCATTTGCCTTATTTTGTTAGATTAATCTTGAAATTGCTTTAGGGTTTTGATTCAACACTATAACACGAATCATATAAGTAAAAATCACAGAGTTTCATTGGGTATTTTGTAAGATCAAATATTTTTTAAACTTTCTTTTCCTTCAAAAATTCGAAACATGATTTCTCCCAAATTAGAAGATGTTTTCCAAAATTGATCTGGGGGTTTTCATCGATGCCATTACATGAGTAACATACCCAAAAATTAGGAATTTTCATCAAAGATTTTGGGAGATCGAATTTTTTTTAGATCCATTTTTTCCCTAATTTTTTGAACTCGTTTTCTCCAAACCCAGCCATTAATCTTCTTACCGGTTTCTATGAAAGATGCATTTTGGGTTCTTATGGATTTGGTAGCTCACTTGATTTAGAACTTCACTAGATGGACGTGAAGACAACTTTCTGAATGGAGATCTAGCTGAGGATGTTTGCATGGTTCAGGCTGATGGTTTTGTTGAAGCAGGTAAGGAGGATTTGGTTTGCAAGCTTAAAAAGTCCATTTATGGACTAAAACAGGCATCCAGACAATGGTATTTGAAATTTGATCAAGTTACGTTGTCACTTCTTTTGGCTTCAAGGAAAATGTTTCAAATCAGTGCATTTACTTAAAAATTAGTGGGAGCAATTTTATAATTCTTGTCTTAGATGTCAATGATATTCTTCTTGCTAGTAGTTGTGTTAACCTTTTGACTGAGACAAAATTGATGTTAAATAGCCACTTTGATATGAAGGAACTTGGTGATGCTTTAGTTGTTTTAGGCATCTAGATTTACTGTGATAGGTCATGTGGCATTCATGGATTATCTCAGACAGGATATATTGAAAGGATCCTCAAGCATTTTAACATGCATTCTTGCTCTCCCTATGCTGCAAGGGTGACAAACTATCTAAATCTCTATGTCCTCAAAATAATTCAGAGATAGCTGAAATAAGAAAGGTCTCATATGCTTCCGTTGTTGGCAGTTTGATGTATGCTCAAATTTGTACTTGTCCCGATATTGCTTTTGATGTTAATTCTTTAGGGAGATACTTGAGCAACCCAGTTTTGGGTCATTAGAAAGCCGTGAAGAAGATCATAAGATATTTGCAGTGAACCAAGGATTATATATTAATCTATAAGTTTGATCAAATTTAGGTCATTGGTTATTCTGATTCTGATTTTGCAGGTTGTCCTAATGACCAAAAGTCTACTTTTGGCTTCATTTTCATGATAGCAGAAGGAGCTATCTCTTGGAAGAGTGTTAAACAGACTCTTACAGCTACGTCTACCATAGAGACAGAGTATATCGCTTGCTATGAGGCTACCTGTCAAGCCATGTGGCTGAAAAACTTAATCTCTGGCTTTCACATTGTTGAAAGCATTTCTAGGCCACTTGTAATATATTGCGACAATACTGCTGCTATGTATTTCTCTCAAAACGACATAAGCTCTTCTCGATCAAAACACTTTGACATCAAATATCTGTTTGTTAGAGAGAAAATTCTGAAGTTTCAGACTCGTATTAATCATATTGCTACAGAGAATATGTTAGCAAATCCATTAACTAAAGGTTTAACTGTTAGAGCTTTTCAAAATCATGTAGCTCATATGGGTTTAGTTAAGTCTTTTGATGTTTTGGGTTAGTAGGAGTCTGAAATTTTACATTTACTTAATTGTCATTCTTATAAGATATGTTTTGAGATAACATCACTTTTGTTATCATATCTCTTATAGCATTTTTATATGTTTGGCCTATTCTTGGATTGCATATTTCTCTTAATTAATTATGCTTATCCATATTCATTATTCTTTATATGAAATATGAACTTTTGACATATATGATCTACTTCCCTATCAGATATTATTTCTACATCGTTAAAGCTTATGTTTCTTGACATGTGCTAAACTATAGTTGGTATTTTAGTCTTAATGATTATTGCATTTTAATGATTGACTATTGCTATCCAAGTGAGAGAATTGTTGAATTTTAATTTAAATATATATATATATATATATATATCCTATTTGGACTAGCATTAATCAATTATTAAAATATTATTTAATATCATTAATATATTAACTATATTACTTGTATTTTATATTATAACCTTTAATTAATTCAATGAATACTGTAAGTGGGCTTTTGTTGTGCGTGGCCCTTGATGGGTTAGGCTATTCATCATATAGCCCGTTGAGAGGTCCCTACTTTTATCTGATAATAAATAAACTGACTCCCTATTGATCAGTTTATATAGTATAGAAAAACATTATCAGATAGAGAGCAGTACTTCACTCACAAATTAATTTTCTCTACTTTGCAAAATGGATTCCACAATAATCCTAGGTACACATTTTTAATTCATCTCTCTTTTAAATTTGTATATTAATATGCTGCAATTTGTATATGTAATTGTAAACGATCTAGGCTTGTAGATTGGAACAATTAAATCCTTCATTTTACACTTCCATGATTCAACCAATTTGAATTAAATTAAGAAAAACATAATAAATTTCTGAATATTAGTAGTTTGAAAAAACACACACAGACAAATTAATTTCATCTAGCAGCCAAATTTCATCCAGAAGCATATGATAGGATCATACTCAAAATTATGGAAATCTCATAAGTGTCAATTTTTAAAATTAATTTTTATAGTGTATCATTTATTATTTTGTTATAATTCATCTATTTTATACTTAGTTAACATATACTATCATATTCAATACTGTACAAAAAATAACAATTGTGAAATAATAGTCTAGTAAACCAACCCTTTTTAAATATACGTGTATATATAAATATATTGTTTTACAGATCTTTTATCTTTCTCAATACAAAAGTTAACCCCATAGAAAATGCTATTAATATGTGATTGAGAACAATAAAAAGAAAGTTCATTTGAAGGGACCATAGTGTCCCCAAAAGAATGTTAACGGAAAAAAGAAAAGTTGATTGGCGAAGAAAAATGGTTATGAATACAAAAATAATTTTTCTATTGTGGAAATTAATGTTAGATATAAACAGATAGATGATAATATAATACTGGTTAGTTTAAATGCCTTGATACTTTTTTTTTCTATGCAAGATTTTTAATGTTAAGATCTAATATGAAATTGTGGTTTTATTTTTAATATAACAGTAAAAAAAGTTATTACCGTAAACAAAAAATAAATCAAAAAAAAAGTCGTATGTAAGATTTGAAAGAAGAGATATAATAACATATATAATTTAGGTATAATCTAATATATAGGAGATTAATATAATTTACCGTAGACATAATACAATTGCAAAACAATAGTTCTACAGGGTATACTGTGTTTCATCTTACTTTGGAAAAAAATCTTTTAGTATATTAATTAGAATATCTTTGAAATATGAGAGGAGAACGAAAAAAAAATTGAAGAGGAAAAAGAAAAAGAAAGAAAGAGACTAAAGGAACATTTTATACATTCAAATAAAGAGAAACTTTTAAATACGAAAAAGTGCATAAAAATAAATGCCTTCTAACCATATATCTCGGTTGATTTTATCAAGCAGTAATCTAACTCATTATAGGCCTATATAAAAACACAATTCATAATAGAAAGGATCCATTGTCCATTGGCCCAAATTCTAAAAGAAACAAGAAAGAGATCATCTTAGTTAGATCATGAAATAATTTGCGAATTATTTTTTATTTCATCATTTTAAGATATAATTGCATATTTATTAATTAATGTCATGTCAAGGTTTAAGGTACGTAGTGTTATTAAAGAGGATTAGAAAATCAAACCATAACCTGATTTATTTAATTTATTAAAAGTAGATTAGACTTTAAGTTATTTAAGTGTTTGAAAGTAAATGTTGATGGTTGCTATTATTAATTTCTTTTTATATTTGCAAGTTTGAATGGAATTAACTAAACATACGAAAAAGATAAATAAATCACATGTAAAAGGATAAGAATGTACCCGTAAATAAATTATTGTCAGAGTATAAATCCTTCAAAGATGTGCAATTACTAATTGATTTTGGAATGCTTCCCTCAAAATGATTTCCAGTTATACTGAAAACTTCAAGTAAAGGAAACTGGTTGCACATATCTTGTGGCAAATTACCATATAAATGGTTAGAGTCAATGGCGACCTCTCTCAAAGAAGGCATGTTGAAAAGAGAAGGTGGAATTTCACCTACAAAAAATAAATAATTTATTAATATTATTTCATTTTTCTTAATTTATAGTGTAAATTATGTTCTTATATTTAGCTAGTTTTCAAAATCACAGTCTCCTCTCTACTACTTTCAAAATGTACAATTCCAATTATGTAATTATAAAATACACTACACTTTAATCTAACTTTATATTTTCTATCTATAAAAATTTGTTTCAGCATATTTTTTGACATTCAATAACTTAATATAACATATCTTTTGGCTAAAATACTTTTTATTAACTTAAGAACATTAATTTTTATATATGATTTTTTTGCTATTAATCCAGAATAAAATTTCACACGTATTGTGTTTTCTTGTAAAAATTATCCAATATGTACTAGGGTTAATGAAGGGTAATTTAGTCTAAAAAATAATGTAATGAACCTCTCTAAATAAAAATATAAAATTAGACCAAACTATAACGATTTTATAAGTACAGAAAAGAGAATATATATTTTAAAAACTTAAGAGGAAGTGAAGTGTAATTTACCCTAATTTATAACATCAATACGCATATCTTGAACTATATTTAGATTCCTCCATTGGACATTATTAACATTCTTAGTCAACCTAACACTATATCTGGATCTTTCTAATAAACTTTTGGAAAAATCACTTATTATCAAGATAGTCAAACTCTCGAGTATACAATTTCAAGTCCCCAGATCGAGTCAACTTGATTTTAAACTTGGAAACCGGTCAAACTCAAGTTAAACTCTTTCAAAATCGTCGAGTTTGATCGAGTCAACTGAGTTTGACTAATGACTCCAATTTAAATACTTATAAATTTTTCATTTGAACTCTATTTTAAGTAAATGATATACTATTGGAAAGATCTCTGAGTCTAGTTTCAAATAAAATAAGTTTTGTTAAAAATATCTTTGTGTTATAGAAGATATGGTCAAAAGAGTGACTAGAGGTTAGATATAGTTAACTTTTTACAGTTTTTAATTTTATTTTAAACTATAATAACTTTCTCATTTGAACTTCATTTTAAGCAAATGATATATCGTTGTAAAGATCTTTGAGTTTAGTTTCAATTTAGATAGGTCTCATTAAAAAATTCTTTATCGTTTATGAGATATGATCAAAATAATGACCAAAGGTCAGAAGTAGTAAAATTTTGGATACTACTAGTCAATTTCTAATTTTTAAGTTTAATTTAAATACTCATAATTATTGTTTAAACTGTATTTTAAGCAAATTTAACTCGACATGTACAAGGATTAAAATATTAATTGATCATTGATGACTCATAATGTCTAGTTTTATGAGTTTTTTGGTCTGTGTATATACTGAATTAGTAGTTGTTCCCAATTCTTTCATTTTTAAGGAGAAGAAGAATGTTAATACCTAATGGATAACATATTGTAACTAGCTTATGATTATTCTTATGTTAGTTTAAATATTTTTAATTATTTATGACTTTGTGTTATAGTGTTAGAGGTACATATCTTTTTTTTGAAGGGAGGGTATATGTAAACTCTTACGAGTTTATGATCTGAGTTTACACCTCCCTCTCTGAGTCGAGGTAAACTCTCGACTTTGACTGCCTTGCTTATTATCACTTCTAATGCTAATAAAATATAATTGTGAATAAATGATTGAGTGGTCATTATTACTGTTAGTATAGATGAAGACTAATAAATCAATATGAAGTATGTACCATAATAAAGTATTTCAATTAGTGGCATTTTATTGTTCACTCATAATCACTTATAATGCTAATGAAGTATTTGACTATTGTACGATTATCAAAACTGCAATACTAATACTAATTAAAATGAAATTAGTGTGTTAAAACAGCAAATACGACGAAAGCAACTTTGAAAAATTTTAATTATGTTTATTTAGATGTTGAAATATCAATCATTTCAATTCAGTTATAAGGTGTTGCACTTGTCTTAATTGGATTTTTTTTATTTCTAAATTTTCAAATTTACCATTTCCAAGTCTTAAATAAGTTATTGTTAAAATATCACTTTAACAAATAAAATTGAGACAAATGCAATATCTTATAAATTAAATTAATATACTTAATCTTTTTAAGGATCAAAATGAGATAATTGTAACATTTTATTAACTAAATTAATATTTTATTATTATTATTATATAAAAAAGATCTATTATATTTGCATCACAGATGCTCATTATGAATTGATTTACAAATTTTCTAGATATTATGTATCATCTTCCTTGTATGCCTTTTTTTAATTAGTCAACAATTAAATATTGAGTAAATTACCAATTTGTCATGAAAAGTTAGGAATCTCAATTCAGTTAGAAAGATGAAGTGATTCAAATTAATTCTTAAAATATTTTATTTATCTTAATTTCATTCTTGTATTTATATAAGTGAATTTTAACAATGAAAATTTTGAATTTTGACAATGAAAGATCATACAATTTAGAAACGGAAAGAACTAAATTGAAATAACTGTTATCATTTAAGACTATAAGCACTGAATTGAGACAATAGTGATCATTTAGAGATTTAGTATTTACTCATTAATTATTTATCTATACAAGAAAACTAATATTTTTAATGCAAATTAATGTCCTCCAATGAATGTATTACATAGGAAGAATGTTTAATGATCAAAAATATTATTTAAGATAAAAAGTAATGTGTGTATCTTGAATGTAACTAAAAATAATACCTTCTAAGTTGTCGTTGTTTAGATATAAGTATTGGAGGTTAATCAAATTTTTAATGTCTCTTGGTAGGTGTCCTTTGTTGAATCTGTTGTGCGATAATGCCAAACATTTCAATTTTTTTGCACTGATGCCAAGTATTGATAAATTAACTTATTCTACCTTGATAGATTAAAATAAAAGCCTAGAAGAAAATAGGAGGAGCAGAATAGAACTCCCTGTCCCCTGCTTAGTTATTGTTATCATTATTGGAGTAAATAACTTATTTCTTGATAGATTAAAATTATTTTTATATATCTAATTTTTGAAAGATCAATCATCTCAATCAATCATAAAAAATTACATGTGTTTAAATTTGGTTTTTCTATTTCTTAATCACTAAACTTATTAAATCTTAAATTTGTCGTTGATAAAATATCACTTTGACAAATAAAATAATAGAATTGAGACAAATGTAATTTATCATAAAATAAAGTGAAATGAATATAATGAGAAAACTGTAATATTTTAAGGATCAAATCAATATTTTAAAATTATTATAATTATAACTATATAAAAAAAAATCTAAGATCCCTTTCAACAACTCTGTTGGCATCACAAGGCATCCAGAGCAGATACTGACTATGAAATTGATTTACAAATTTATCGGAAGTTATGTTTCATCTTCATATGATTAATTCATATTGCCTCACTCTTATTCTCCTTTATTTCACTTTCTTATTGAACAATCTAATCCAAAGTTCATTGATACTTATATGATTTGACAAGAACACATAACTTTTTTCCTTGTATGTTTTTTTTAATTGGTCAACGGTTAAATAATTTAGTAAATTACTGATTTTGTTCCTAAAAGATTTGAAATCTCAATTTAGTCTTTGCAATGAAAAGATCGTACAATTTAATAACAAAAAGAACTACCTTGAAATAACTATTATCATTTAGAGACTATATTAGAACACTTAATCTTGTAAGGACTGAATTGAGAGAATAATAATCTTGTAGAGGCTAAGTTAGAAATTTACTGTTAATTATTTATTTATACAAGAGAACTAATATTTTTAATGCAATTAATAACCTCCAATAAAAATATTTCACAGGAAGAATGTTTAATGATCAAACATATTATTTAATATAAAAAGTTAACATGTGTGTGTGTATATATATCATGGGTATAATTAAAAATAATACCTTCCAAGTTGTCGTCTTGGAGATATAAGTTTTGGAGTTTGGTCAAATTTCCAATGTCACTTGGTATGTGTCCTCGGTTGAATCTGTTGCGTGATAGTCGCAAATATTTCAATGCTTTGCATTGATGCCAATCAGATGGTAGTGTACCAGACAAGTCATTTACATTTAGATGAAGTAATTCAAGTTTTGGAAGTCCATAGCACATGTTTGATGGGAGACTACCAGACAAATGATTAGAATCAAGAGAAATTTCCAGTAGCGTTGAAGTATTAAATATTGAAGATGGTATGGACCCTGAAAGCTGATTAACTCCAAGATACATCATCTTTAGATGTGGAAGGTAACCAATCTCTTCAGAAATGACTCCTTCAAATAATGAAAAAGAACAACAAAAAATATTTCATTAGCCTTAACTACAGCAATATCCTTGAATTAATGCATTTCAATATAAACCGCTAAATCTTTATCACTATGTTCTTGAGAATTTTTTTGTTAGAATTATCAATCTTCGAAAACCCATTTACATTCTGACTAATTTAATTTGACTTGGGTCAGATCAGCCATAATGGTGTGAAACTCTCTTTGCATTTATTTTCTCCACCCTCAAAATTTGAATTCAAAACTTTGTTTAAGAGAAAACAAGTACCAAATCACTTGAACTAACTAGTGTTAGTTCTTGAGACAAATTTATCTTTGTGAATTAAAGAATTTCAACATAAACTCCTAAATCTTTTTACCACAAGCCATTATATTCATTCTATTATTTTTTATTAAATGAAAAGAAAATGCGGGAAAAATATAAATAATGAAAAGCAAGAGAAAGAGAAAGCAAAACTTAAGCGGGAAAACAGAGAACCTTTTTGCATAACAACTAAATAGTGAATTTTGATGATTAAAGTATTAGTTTTAAAATATTCATTTTATAAAATAATAGATGAAAAATTTAGTAAATTACTAATTTAGTGCATCAAAGATTAAGTGTTTTCAATTTGGTTCATTACGTTACATTGCTAAATCTCAAAATTAATATACCGTTACACAATCTGAAAAACATTTGTTGATAAAAATCACTTTGTTAAATAGGGGATGAAAGATAAATGCAATCTTTCAATAATTAAAATGAAACACTTGATCTTTCAAAGACTACATTAGGACAATTACAATATTTCAAGGACAAAATCAATATTTACTCCAAAAAAAAGGTTATTGTTTTGCATTACCTCTTCTTAATGAGTTAAATCTAAGGTGTAGCTACTTGGCATGGCTCCCATCTAGCTAATTGATTGTCTCATACTAAATACATGATATATTTCAAAGTAAAAAATATAGAAATAACACAAATAATCCACACCTGATAAAGTGTTATAAGACAGGTCCAATAGTTCAAGTGAAGATAAGTTTGAAAATATTTGGGGTATAACTCCTGAAAGCTTATTACCAGCAATTCTTAAAAGCTTCAAATGTTGAAGTCTTCCGATCTCAAGTGGAATGCTCCATTCGATAAAGTTATCATTCAAATCTAAGGTCTCCAACCTTGACAAGTTAGATACAAATAATGGAATAAATCCACTAAAATTATTGTTGCGAAAACTCAAATGTTGGAGTGTAGTTAAAGCTCCTATCAATGTAGGAAATTCTCCATCAAATTCATTGTAACTCAAGTTGAGTAGTTTTAATCTATGCAATTGAACCAACTCTTCTGGCATTTGACCATGAAAATTGTTATTACTAAGATCAAGCTCATCAAGGAATGATAAATTTCCCAATTGAGGTGATATATTGCCTCTAAGACCCATGTTTCTAAGATTCAATGAATGAACTCTTCCATGATGAGTATTGCAAGTGACACCAGCCCAAGTGCATGCAGAAGAAGAAGAGATAGACCAATCGGCTAAGAGGTTGTCTGGATCAAAAGTGATGGAAGATTTGAAGGCAAGAAGTGCAGATTTATCAGTGGTGATATTTGTGGTTCTCCAAGCTACCGAGGGCATAAAACAAAGTAGTGAGAACATAAGAAGAGAGAAGCGAAGTTTCGCCATATTTAGCATATCAGAGAGTACAGAAAGGTGGAAGCAGTGAGTGAGTTTTAGCATATTTACAATTGGCTCTTAAGATAGTATATAGACACCCGTTGAAAGCTCTGGAAATTGTTGATTATTTTCCTAAATAATACAATATAAGATAGCGTAATTGGTGGGAGTTTTAACGTTATATAATATATTTATCATCAAATTAAATTGTTAAAAGCATAAGAAAGATGAATAGTCAAAAGTACGCATTTTAATATTCGCGTGTAACATACAAGGCCGGTAGGCTTGACAATTGCAGACTATGAAGAAAAATGGCTGTGAAGACAAAAAAATAATGTTAGATTTATGATGATGCAATAGTGATTAGTATGGCTTGATATTTATGTTTTTAAACAATATTTTAGGTTTGAATCTTGTGAATTAAAAAAAAAAAACAGTATTAGGAGAATTATTTCAATGAATTTCGTTTGTTGATAATTCAAAAAATCATAATTTAAACAATATCTTTTTGCACAATGGTATGATCTAACAAGGAGATCCAACTATTATGACTGTATTATTCATTATTTTCTTCAGTAACCCAGATAGTTGCTCGAATACATGCACTTAAATTAATGTTAACATCTAATATGAAATTGTAATTTCATTTTTAATGTAATAGAAAACAAAATTAATTTTATTACTAAAAGGAACACATATATATTTTGCAAAAAGTTTAGTTTAATAACCCAAAAAAAAAGAAAGAAATTTGTGTGTAGTATTTGAAATAGAAGAAATAACAAATGTAACTTAGCGAAGCCTAATAGAACAAGAGAGAATAAAGGAAAATAATAGTTAAATGATAAACTTTCTTTTTGTTTGGTAGAAACCCACATCTCCAAATTTTTCAAATTAACAAAATCAAAAATATAAAGTTACCACAATTGTAAAGGATATTAAAATGTTAAATAAAATAAAAAAATTTTCTTATTCCAAAATAAGAAAGATTTTAATTTATAAAATTCTTCATCCTTCAATCATGTGTAAGTTAAGTTCGATAGGCTTGACTTGCCGTGCCGTTCCAAAAAGCAAGTCTATTTTGGAAGGAAAAAAACAATTATAAGTTAATAAGATGTGTGTGGTTGTAATTTGAAGAGACTAGCACTTATTTAATTTATCTTTTTTTATACAAGTCTTTTTTCTGTGTCTTTGATCTTTGTATTTGATAGTGATGTGTTCAAGTAGATTAACGGGTGAACAGTTGAAGGAAAAGTTATCTTTATAGGACTTTTGCTATCAAATTAAAGTCACAGAGACAAGGATATAAATTGCAAACAAATTTGAAGATAACTAACTTTCTTATCTTAAGGAGAAAACTAGGGAATAATTTTAAGGGACAACTAACCATAGGACTCCTAAATGATTATAAGCTCCAAGTCTCTTAAATAATAATATTTAAATCCTAATCATTTAACACGCCACTTAATTTGTATCACTTATACCCTTAATTTGCATCGGAAATGTAAATCTTGTATTATTAATGCATGGTATGGGCTAATAAGTAAATCTGGCTAGCAAAACTTTTTTTTTTGTGAAACTAGAAATATATTAAACATAGAAGAGCATACAAATAGTCTTAAGAGTTTTAGTGTGTTGACATACAAAACAGACTGGCAGAAATATAAAGGATAGAAAGGATACTAAATAAGTAGAAAATTAAAAAACAGGACAACACAAAAAGCTATTGTAGTTCTTGAGCATAGATATCTGCAACATAGGGAGGGGGTGAATTGAAAGTTCTCGTCGGAGCTAGCAAAACTTGTTCGGCGCTTGGAACATTTACTGAGACTAGTGAAATTATAGAATTAGTCATAGCCCATTGATTAATGTTATAGACTCTCAAGTACTTTTTAATACAGAAATTGCACTATTAACATTGGAAGAGAATTAACGATTATTGACATTGGCAGAGAATTAATCAAACCATAAAATTACAAGTTCTAATCACAAAATTATAATTTGTGACTGTCATAAAAAATTCAAATAAAAGTTTACAAAAACAAACTAATTTGCTATGGGGGAATCTGGAGATTGTATGCTATCATCATCTAAAGAGGCACTAGTACCAGCTGGAGGGGTTTACAGGCTCAAAAGCGATTTATAACTCTCTGCATATCCTGGAGCATTGTCACCTGAGTTGCAATCATCTGCATCAGAGAGTTGATCCCTCTCTTTGACGCGGCGATCTAGCTCTTGTTGGAAGTCAGGATGGAGACCTAAAGAAAGTGGAACAAATGTCCGACTAGATGAACATTCAATGTCAAAAGCCTCTCACCCTGTGCCAAATACTCAACCCTTCTAGTTCTTTCTCCCCACTACTTGCAGCCATAATTGTGTATCATCAACCTCAACATCCCTTCCAGAACCCCTAGGTGACGCAGATGCTTGAGATTATCTCAGTCTAACATATTTTGCCTGTTAAATAGATACAACCACATAATTAATAATAATCAATCAGATAATTAAGAAAAGTATTAAAAGAAAAAGTAAAAGATTTCACTCTGTTCATGTAGACTTTAGCTCAGCTCTGGTCAACGAATTCTCTGATGTCCTTCTTCTTGTGGATGCCATTAAAGATGGACATTCTATATCTTGAAATTTCAATGTATAATCAACAAAAAGTAGAGAAAGAATATTAAAGATCTTACCATCCAGCGCATGTGCTAAGAGGCAGGAATGTTGCCTCTAGTATGCAATGTCTACCCAATCATAGACTTCTAATTTTTACGTGTCTGCTTGAACTTCCTTTGGTAATCCTCCTTCTGCGACTCCTGGATTAGTTGCTCCATAATACTCTCGCTAATCCAATGAGGCCTAGGACGAGTCTAGTACTCACTGGGAATGCAGCACATCATGCGGTGTAAAACCTCGCTGCACTTCTTGTTCCCATTCTTTCTTATCTAAACATCGTGTTCGGGCAACCACTTGTTCCATTTCAGCATGACTAATGAAGACCTTTACTCCATTCAAAAATTCATCTATAAACCCAACCTTCTTAGGACCTACCTTGTTTTACATTCATTAACAGTTTTGAGGCACATCCATGTACTCTACCTAATTAATGTAGTTTAAATATGAGTTTATAATTTGTTTCACCCATGAGACTTTATAGTAGTTGGAAATTAACTAATTACATATCTAACTACTAATTACTAAACCCTACAAAGTAATTAATTATGTTCCTAACTATTAATGACTACAAATAATTAACTAATTGTTTTAATATATTTAGTATAAAAGATTATATACTTGTTCGTATAGCATAAGTGTTCAATTCATGTTTCTCACTCTAAAAGTCAACAACAATGTACATAAAATCAACATGCAAAGAAAGCCAGATATGTATTAGTATCTAATCCATAAAGGCAAATCATACAGCAAGGCTAAAGAGGAGAGAACTGACCTAGTAATTTCATAATTTTACAAGTCAAATCCCTTGAAAGCAAGCGTTTATACTTGAATATGAAGCTATATTTACCAAATCCAAATGATCAAACCTAAGTATCTACAATAATAATTCCCATGCAAGATTTGCATTTAGGTATAGGTTTCTCAAAGTGAGTTCAGTTCAATGTCTTAAAATTCCTAAATTGTGGCATCTTTTACAAAATTGACATAGTGATTATGCTTCTCCTGTGTTTTTTTAGGCACAACTATAAAACAACATGCTTTGAACCCACTAAGGCAAAAGTAAGCCTGAAAGTTTGGCATGATTATTTGGGAGTAATAAAACAGGCACAGGTATGAAATGCATGTAATAACTAATTACCATAATCAACAATGGAATCTGAACAGAGAAATGGAATCAATAAAACAAAATCCCAATTCGGAAACCATACAAAAAGCAGAGCATAAGCAGATTATTTATCTGGATTTGAAGGGAACGACTCTTGTAAGAAGAAGATCTAGAAGGCGATTGAATAGTCCCACCAAGAATTACCTTTTGTAGATATTCTCCAGTAAAATAATTATGAATGACTTTCAAATTAAAGCATCACTCTGTAAAAATGATGATAATTTGGTCTGTCAACGTCCTGGGATGTGATTGATCTATATCAGCAAGTTTAAAATATTTCCCATAGATAATTTGGTACCTAAACTGAAAATGATTTGAGCAAAAAAAAAGTTGTACTTACCGAAAAGAAAAGGATAGAAATGCACAGTATTCAAATTTCGATTACAAATATGAATCATGCGGGTGTCAAATACTATTTCCCATCTTGACAAATATCACATTTTGTAAACAATTTCGTAACAAAAAAAAAACCATTAAAAACAATAGGTTGGACTCATTATGCTCAACTCTCCTGAAGTGCATGCTGTGGATATCAGTAATGGATTTCCTAATCTAAAGAGATGATCTTATTTACATTTTAAATGCTCTCCTCTCAGCAATACAAAAGGAAAGGATGAAGAAATCTTATACCCTAAACCAAAACAAAAATGAAACTATGAAAACACACATACTTATTGTCTCCATGCCTCCCTTATTGTTTCCATCTCATGGGTCCAAGCCCATGCCTTTTTCCTTTTTTCATAGCAAATTCAATTCTTTTTTTTTTTTAGGCAAGAAATTTCAGAACATCACCCAAGACTAAAACCAAAAGCACAAGTGTGAACCAAGAGCATGTTTGATTTATTATCATTTTTTTTCTTCAATTAGCAAATTTCAAAGTATCAACCAAACTTGAAAACACTCAAAAGTCAAGATTCATATTCCCATATTTATAATACGCTGTAAGAACCCATCCTAAACATACTTTTGAATTATTTTAGTTCAAACAAAATGAGGTTCAAAAAAGTCAAGTTCAAATCAACATTATAGCAGAAACACTTTCAGCACCAAAATCATTGTAAAACTAAACTTTCATATTGGAATCAATCATTTTCATTATGTAGAAACCAAAGAACAAAATGAGTTCTATAGAAACTAAAATTCAAAGCAACAAACATCTTTCTTAATCAAAACCAAATAAATTATTAATTCAAATCATCAAAATCAAACTCCAAATCCATAATCTCATATCACACCCCAAAATAAGAAAGATTTCAATTTATAAAATCTTTCATCCATCAATCATTTGCAGGTCAAGTCTGGGAGGCTTGATTTGCCGTGCCGTCCCAAAAAACAAGTCTATTTTGGGAGGAAAAAAACAATTATAAATTAACAAATTGTGTCTCTTAATTTTCTTGTACTATGAAGAGGCTAGCACTTATTTAATTTATCTTTTTTATACAAATCTTTTATCTGTGTCTTTTATCTTTGTATTTGATAGTGATGTGTTCAAGTGAATTAAGGGGTGAACAGTTGAAGGAAGAGTTATCTTTGTAGGGCTTTTGCTATCAAAGACAAGGATGAATTGCAAACAAATTTGAAGATAACTACCTTTCTTATGTACAGAAGAAAACAAGAGAATAATCTTAATTAAGGGATAACTAACCATTGATTTCTGTTATATAGACCCTCAAGTACTTCTTAATAGAGAAATTACTTTTTTTTAGCTGTATATTATTTTCCTCAATATAAATATATTGGAACATAAGCCTATATTTTTACACTTCCCGAAAATTTCTCTCTCTTTGCTGTCTTCAAAGTTTGGCACGCATTTATAAATGGATATATTGCAATAAACCAACAAATTAAAATGCTTAAGGTAATTGAGTTTTCTTCATAATACTAAAAATCTATGCATATATTTCCTTTGATTTATTGCTCTCCTATGGGCTCAATCCAAATATTGATATTCAGTGTGTTTGTTTAAATGGGGAGGGCATTGTTTAAAAATATAAAATTTCAGAAAATATACAAATTAATTTTTGAAAATGTAATTTTACAATAAAATTAGATTTGAAGCAGATGATGAGACAGTACTATATAAATGTCTTCGTGGACAGGGTGCTACAGTTCAGAAGAAGGTGAAGATGGAATCTATGAATATTCAATATTTTGTGTTAGTGATAAACATTAAATATTTGATAGCGTTACTAGTGAATATTTTGTTTGGAATGAACTAATTAAAAGATTAAGAACAAATTTATGTGTTCGTAGTAGATGCTTTCTTTGGAATGAATCAATAAAAAAATTATATGTTGATTTCCTTGAACTTCTGTGTTGTTATTTTATATTGGAATAGAATCAATAAATATAAAAAAAAAATGGTGGTAAAAACTAATGCATTACAAATATTAAAAGGCATTCTAAAGGCAAATTTTTTAAATATTGCTGAGATTTGTGAATTAGCAACAGGCAAAAAATGTTGCTTAAAATTTGTTAAAAGTGTAGCAATCTTTATTGTAACAACTCTAAAATATTGCTTAAAATAGTAAAAAGTGTTTTTTATAGTAGGATAAATTGCATAATAAAAATTTACGAAATCATTGCATAATATTATTGATGCTGAATATGCATTTCAGTTTCTTATTCTTATTGATGTTGAATATTCTTTTTTATTTTCTTATGTTTGAATATTAGTGATTGTTAGCTTTTTTAATCTTATATGAAATTTTTTTGCGAATAATACCTACTTTTAAATGAAACTTGTGATTTTAAAATTTCTCCAATTACAAATAATTTACTAGTTATATATGATATTTTGTTAAGCCCTCTATTTAGATTTTGAGCAAACTAAAATTTAGGTAAAAATTAGTTAAAGTTACTTCATAACAAATTAAAATTTGTATATACAAATTTTAATTTTAAACCCTAAACCAGACAATATTATATAAAATTAATACAGGTGACAAAAAGAAAAAAATCCAAACAATGTTAAGATGCAACGTTTTCCACAGAGACTGAGTAAATGACATAATCATAGATTATAACTTATTATAAATTATAAATTATAAAACATAATTATAAGATATAAATTATAATTATCAATATTTTTTTCCATCATTTATGTGGGAATGACTTCAATATAAAAAAAAAAACGTTTAATAGAGCACTGACGTACCTTTTTCCAATGCGAGAAACATCTGATGCAGAAAAGTACATCACCATAGTTCTGACTTTGAGAGCACTGTGGAAATACTATTAAATGTTATTGTGGAATACTATTAAATAAATATAATTATCTAATATTATAGATGGTTGTTCATGACATTCATAAGTAATAACACAGAAGTCGAACTAAAACATGGATCCATCTAAAGCATTGCCGTTCTATATTATATCATTAAATGCCAAAGGAGTTTTATATTTAACCCATCATCACTACAAGTATTAAATAAATGTAATAATTTTATTGATGATTGTTTATATTAGAGCTGTTGGATCTTCCCAGATAATCAAAGAATAATAGTTTAAACTAAAAAAAAATAGATATAAAGTGTTGACTACAAAGTGTTTTTCAAAAACATCCACACATATTAACATAATAATATAACTTAGTGAGTCCAAAAGTTGCAGGGGGGAAAAAAATGAGCAAGACAGGTTAATTATCAGTTTCTTGACATTGAAGAGAATTAAGCATTATCAGATCCTCAACATCCTCCTCCACAACTAATTCATCAGATGATCGTTTAATTATATAATGAGTACAACCTCAGAAAGATAAAGTATTAATCAAGTTAAAAACCATAAGATTAAAAGCGATTGTCAAAGATATCAAATATCGCAATCACCTTACATGAGTCACTGGAAAAAAAAAATAGCATAGAGATTAAACATCCAAGCTAGAGTAAGTGAGGAAGAGACACATGCCATCAATTGCACTAATGAAAACATTGCAATTTTTTTAAAAAATAAAACAGCACATCATTTCATTTACGTCACATCCAAATTTTAAGTGGTAATTTAAGAAAAAATACTAAAATTTGGGCTATTGTATAAGAGAAACAAGCATATTATTTATTTTTTTAAAACAAACAGCAAATCTATTCTAGATACAAATTATAAGGTGTAATAGAACAATGAAATTGAAGGGGATCAAACAATAAATAATTAGATACTTAAATTTTCTTTCGAAAAATAAAATTACAATGGTTGACCCAACATGTTGGGGCCAAAAGTGTCCAAACTCCCTAAAATAATCAAGGCAATGTCTTTTCAATTCGGTTAATTATTTTAAAGTAAATTACTGATTTAATATTTAGAAGATTAATTATTTCTATTTAATTGTTTAAAGATTAAGTATCTCAATTAGTTTATCAAATATTATACTTGTATCAAAGTAGTCTTTTTTATTGTTAAACTACAAAATCTGTCATTACTAAATCTTAAAGTTTTTATTGTTAAAAGTCGTTTTGACAAATAAAAAAATCTAATTGAAATTATTACAATTTCAAAGACTATTCTGATAATTAATCTTTCAAAATTGAATTGAAAAAATTATAATTCTCTAAAAAAATAAATCATAATTTACATATTATTTTACATATTCTAAAAGGACAAAAGCTTATTTTTTGTCCCTCATAAATCAGGCTATTTTTAATTTGATATACTAAATAAAAATCTAATTATCTTTATCATCATATTGATATAGTCAATAAAAATTATTTGTGAACAATGAAACAAAGAATCTTAAAATCTTGATTGAAAACTAGGACAAGAACTGATAAAATTATAAACTGACAAAAATTTTAATTTGATAAATTAAGAGTACATGGACAATATTATATTTAAAAGATGTTTTTCTTTTCTGTCTCTGAAATTTACATATTGAACGAGCTAATTTTTATTAGTTATACATTTAATATAAATGAGTTCTTTTATGAGATTAAATAGTATATATATATATATATATATATATATATTTAAATGACTGACTCAATAAGAATGTTTAATAAATTCTTAAATATAGAGATTAAATTGTATACAGTAAAAGTTTTAAAGACTAAACAAGCGACATTGTATATCTTTTAAGAATTAAATTGTTAATATAGTCATAAATTAATTATTTAGTCTTTCAAAGATTATTGTTGTTTTGATTTGATTTTTAAAATATCAAGTATATCAAATTAATATTTAAAAATTACATTTGTCTCAATTTTGTCATTTTTGTTGCTATATTGTAAAAATTTATTATTGCTAAATCTAAAATTTTTATTACAAACTGACAAAATTATGAAAAATGTAATCTTTTAAGGACTAAATTAGAATAATTATATTTTTTTTGTAACCAAATTAGTAACTTTCTCAAATATTTACTTTGCTCTCATACTGAAAAATTGATTAATACTACCTCTGTTTATGTTTTTTTTCAATCAATAAATTATTCTCACGTAAAATTGATTATTGGGATCAGCTTTTAATTAGACTAAATTATATGACTTCTATCAAATATTATAGTAAGTAGTAAACCTTAAAAAGTATTAAATTATTGAAGGATCCATAGTCCAACTTTCTTGTGATTAGAGGCTACGAAAGTTATTTAATAGTAAAATATTATCAATAAAAACACTAGAAAGTTATTGAAAAATATTATGTTATCCATATCCATTAATTGGTTTAAGTAGTTCCACATTTGCATTTTTTTTTTAAAATTTAGGTTTCAATTGAATTTGAGTCTTGTGAATAGAGAAAATTATTGTTAGGAGAACTTAACACTTCCATGTTTGAAGCTCAACTTAAATTAAATTAAGAAAAAATGTATTAGTAGTTTACACACACACACACACAAATTTTTCAATAAAAATATCAAAAATTTAGGAGAACTAGAATTTTAAAAGATATTACATCGTTAAAGAAAAATCCTTCATTCTTTTTCTTAGAAATTTCAAACTAAGAAAGCGATTTCAATAAAATTCTTCATCTTTCATTCATTTGTAGGTCAAGTCTGATAGGTGGTGCGGTCGCAAAAAAAAATCTATTTTGGTCTTTGAAAAAGAACAATTATGTGTGATCCTAGTTTTCTTTTGACAATTATAGTCTAATTAACAAGTCTATTTATTTTTTTATACAAGTATTTTATCATTATCTTCTTTGTCAATACATAAGTTAACTCCTTAAATAATAGGTTAATGATATCTTTGGAATATGAAATGAGAGCCCAAAAAAAAAATTGAAAAGAAAACTAAGAGAATCTCCTTTTATTTATTTATTTATTGATAGGGAAAATGTGAAAGTTTATTTTTAAAAGAAGTTTATTTGTCAATTTTAGATATTGTGATACTTTTTATTCGAGCATTTTACAATTTAAGCATCACACTAATTAAATGGATGGATTGACTTGGTTGGGTGGAGTATATGAATGATTTTTTCTTTTTTTTTATTTCTATATCTTTTTAATAGTAAAATACTATCAATGAGTACACTAGAAAGTTATTGAAAAATATCTATGTTATTGATATTAATTGGTTCAAATGATTTAATACTTGTCTCTTTTAATTTATGCTTCAATCGAATTTAAGTTTTATAAATAAAAAAAATTATCGTTACAAGAGATTTACACTTCAGTGATTTAATTCAACTCAAATTAAATTAAGAAAAATGTAATAAATTTCCAAAAATTAATAGTTTTGAAAAAAAAATATATATCACACACACACATATAAAAGGTAAATGACAAATTTTCTTTTTGTTTGAGGAAAACTTCGTTCTCCAAAATTTTCAATAGGAAATCTCAAATTTAAAGGAACTAGATTTAGAAGATATTACAATGTTAGATAAAAATCATTTACTCTTTTTCCTAGTAATTCCAAAATAAGAGTGCAAAGTCAATAAAATCCATCATCTTTCATTTGTTTACAAGTTAAAATTTGGTAGGCTTGACTTGTAGTATAGTTTCAAAAAAGCACTTATTTAACTAATTTATTTTTTTTATACAAATCTTTTATCTCTGTTTTCTTTTTCAATACAAGAGTTAACACCTTAAAAAAAAATTCATTAATGTTTTTAGAAAAAATAATCATTTTGAGGTGTAAATCTATTTGTTTTGCAATTCATGCTTCTTTCTCAATACACCAGGACAATATTGTCACATATCTCCACTCATAAAGCCGTGGCTAAAATACACTTTTAGCCACAGTTTTCACTAATACTTATAGCTATGGCTATTCACTTAAATTCACATCAATGCTTTCTTTAGTGCTTTTTTAATTGATAATGCGTAAATGCTTTCAAAGTTGCCTTAAAACAATGATACTTAGATAAAGCCACTAAATCCCACAAAGCATTATTCTTTAATTCTTTAATTAAACATCTTTATGAATATTCATTTCCTAATTGCAAAAATTAGAAATTGAATTTCGAGAAATTACAATAATTGAAAAAATTAGAAAATCAACACAATCAACATTTAAATTGATAAAAAAATTATATATCTTTTAACAATAATGAATACTTTAAACTTAACTATTCCTCTACACTAGCTATTCCATCGACAATCTGAACCTTCAAATCTGCAACACCCTCTATCTCCTATAAAAGTATAAGGGAACATTGATGATCAAGTTTTGAGGTAAACATGCCAAAGTGGGTTAAAAAAAAAAAAGTAAACATGCCAGATAGAAGATGAAACATTCTATCAAGTACAAAAAAGTATTTTATATGTGAGCAAACTGTGATAATATAACAGCATCTCATTTATCTTAAACTCGAAAAAACGGAGATATATGTACATATAAAAAATAAAAAGACTCAGCATCTCATCTTATCCTAAACTACCAAATACTAATTCCATTACACCCCTTAACTGACACATAAGCATTCATTATGTCCCAAGAGTGAGCAGACATAGAGTGTGCGAGCATGCGCGTGTGTGAATATTAGAGTAGACATTTAATTTGATTGGGTATTTCCCTTAGAGAATTCCCATAATAATAACCATAAAAATAAAACAAAACCAAGGTAAGTGGCTGCTACTTACTTATATTAATTTCCATACTAACTTTTTCAATAGTAATTCTAACCCATATCATTTGAATCAAAATAGTGGCTGCTTTCCCCTCATGCTTCTGCATATATTTCAATTATTGTTTCTATTACTAACACAAAGGACTTTGGGAACGCAAGGCTACAGGGCATCTCAAAGTCTTGGAAGCTTCCAAACACAAAAAGACACATGAAAGAGAGCAACTACATATTTCAAGTGGAGATTGCCTCTTGCAGTAGCAGACAAGGGCTTTAAACCAAATTGACTGTGATTGCTTCTGGACAGTGATGGTTCCTGAAACAAGTATAAACCAGAAAGTTTAAACAAGAATGTTATCACTATGCCCCGTATTAATAAAGACTCTGTCTGACCTTTATGCACACAGCAGAAGAGCAAATATGCGCACAGCAGAATAGCAAATGAAAAGAGCAAACGAAAGGGATTGAGGAGTTGAGAATGAAATTAGCCACAGCATACAAGAAAGATAGCATGACGCATAACAATAAATTCAAAAAAAAAAAAAAAGAGCAACTAAGCACCTACAAAACCACGAAGACACCCTAACAGCTTGTTTGATTCACAATACAGAGTAAGAATGAAAAGGAAAGGAATAATAGAATGAAAAGAAAAATAAAGAAAAAAAAATAGTTGTTTTATTCGCAATGATAAAATGAATAGAAAAGAGAAAAAAATATTTTGGTATATATTTTTTAATTGATGAGTTTTACCAAAATATTACACACTATGAAAATGTGCCAACTCAGGAAACATTATAATGGAATGGACAAAAATTGAACACCATGGCATCCAAGCTAGAACAAGTGCCAATAAGTAATGCTAGAGTGGATTCAAAATAAATATATGTTAGGGGTTAAGAGCGCAATATTAATTGTTAAAAATTTGATTTTCATCTTTCAATAGAATTGAGCCACGCGCGGGCATCCATAATCTGACTCGAAGGGACTAAAATCCAGTTTTAGGATTGTAGAATGCAATATCTTTTTTAGCAACAGAATTTTTAGTTGTTAAAAATTTTAACAACAAAAAAAAATTGTTGCTAAAAGTGTTGTACCTTTACAATATTAGAAGAGGTCCAAATCCGACTCGAAGGGGCAGACAAGGCATTTGATATGACACATTTTAGTGGCTGAGTGAGGAAGAGACATGTGTCATCAATTCCACAAATGAGCAAAATGGCCGTCAACGAATAAACAAAGCGTATCATTTCATTTAAGTGAATGAGTGCATTTTAAATGTTGAGAGCTTTTTGATTATGCTATATAACAACTTTTAGATGGCTAGATGAGATATGAATGTATGACCCTGATGCGAAAATTGGAGTGGGTAATAGAAAATTGGATATTGCATGAATCTTTTACTATACAATAGAGCCGCGCGTATGATCAATATGAGACTCACATGAACTTTATTTTTTTGCATTGATTGGATGGCTCTGAGGTCACCCAATACCTTTGCTATACAACAAGTGATTCATATTCGGAATTGTAAGAAATCAACTTTCTTTCAATTTCTTATAACAATTAATAATTAGATACTTTAATTTTCTTTTTCTGAAAAAAAAATTACAATGGTTGACCCAACATGTTGGTACCAAAGGTCTCCAAACTCCCTAAAATGAAGGCAATGTCTTTTCAATTAAGTTAATTATTTTAGAGTAAATTGTTAATTTAATCTCTGTAAGATTAATTTTTTCTATTTGATTGTTTAAAGATCAAGATATCAACTATTTCATAAAATATTACACTTATCTCAAAGTTGTCATTTTTATTGTTAAATTACAGAATCTACCATTACTAAATCTCAAATTTTTTATTGTTGAAAGTTGTTTTGACAAATAAATGGATTTAATTGAGATGATCACAATCTTTCAAGAACTATTAAGACACTTCATCTTTCAAAAACTAAATTGAAAAAATTACAATTCTTTAAAATCTCAATCTTAAATTTACACATTGTTTTACCATTTCTAAAAGGACAAAAGCTTTATTTTTGTCCTTCATAGATAAGGATATTTTTAATTTGGTCCCTCCTATATGTTCATTTTCAAAATGGTCCCGTACAGATGAGACCGTTATCAAGTTGGTCCCTCTTTATGCTGATGGGAAGTTATTAAGTGCCATGTCAAGCTACTAAAATTCTATTTTGGCCCCTTATAGATGGGATTCTCAATTTAATCTCTCATAAATATGTTATTTTCAAAATGGTCTCCCACAAATGAAATTATTACCAAGTTGGTCCCCTTTTTGTGCCCACCATTTAAAAAACTTTTAAAATTAACGTTTCAATATTAAATGCATATGTTAGTACTTATTAATTCACCTTAACTTTATCATGTGACATTGAAACTGATAATGATTAAAATAAGAAAATATAATATGATGTAAAATAATCAAATATAAAGTAAAATAATAAATAGTTTGGTCATCATCAGTTTCAATCCCAAGTGATGAAGCTAGAGTAAATTAATAGGTGTTGATATGTGTAAAATGAAATGTTACGTCATTGTCTACATTTAAATATTAAATTGGAAAACGTCAGACTTAATGGCATAATTAAAAGTAATTAAAAATATATAAATTATAATTTATACTAAATAATATTTTGAGTTATAACTAAAGCATGGATAAAAGTTCAACGGTCTAAATAATCATTCAAAAGTTCAAGGGTATAAATTATCATTCTGCCTTGATTAAAATACTTATGAAAAAAAAACAAACCATCACTACTCCTCGTGAACGAGGTTTGAAGAATTGTAGTTTTGAGGTTAGTTGAAAGATTGGAGGAGGATGGGTTTTTCGAAATGCAGAAGGGAAAATATTCTATTAACTATCATGCAAACTAAAAAGTGAAATGGTGTAAAAACTTTCTCACAAAAAAATAAGGGAAGCCCTTTTATTTATTTATTAGGAAAAATGAGGAAGGTTTTTATTGCCATAAAAGTTGTTACTGACCAAAAGCAATTATATAATTAATGGACTCTATATAATTTTTTAATAGAAGTTTTATTTGTCAATTCAAGATGCTATAATACTTCTTACTATCAGATTTTTTTAAAAAAAAATTATCTATTTTTAATAGAAGTTTATTTGTCAATTTTAGATATTGTAATACTTTTTGTTGTAACATTTTATAATTTACACCACACTTTCTTTGAATATTTAAATGATTGGCACAAAAAGTGACTAACTTGATAACATTTTCACTTTTAAGGGATTATTTTTAAAATAATATATCAGTGAGAAATTAAATTGAGAAAATTTCCATGTGTGAGAGATCAAAATAAAATTTTATTGGGTTGACTTAAGGGATGGCAATTTTTCTCCATTCTCAGGGATCTCCGGGGCCGACATTAGAGGAATATTTCTTTGTAGGGACGAGGATCACAATTGTTTTCAAAGTGTAGTTTAATAATTTCACTAAATTTACTAAAATTCCTTTAAGATATATATAAAATATTGGTTAAATCATCTCTATTATTTCACTCAACTTATAAGTTATTTCCTATACTTTATTTTGTTATAAGTTGATTCTCATAGTTTTTCAAACCATTGAAAATGGTCCTGCCATTAATCTAAGTTAATATTCCATTAACTTTAGTCTATATGATAAATGATGTGACAAGATATGATTTATCTCAGCATGTTCAATCAGCATTTTAAGCCAAATAGAAAGTCTAGTCAGCATGTTCAAATAATTCAAATTAATTAAAAAAAAAAGCTAATCTAGACCATCTTCTTCTCCCAGTGGACGCCTCCAGTTCAGTTTGCTGAGATTATAGTGTTATTAAATTGCTAATTACAAACTAATAATTAAGTTTTGATATTTTATTTACTAATTGAATTTTTAATTAATTGCCAAAATCTTGAAGTTTTCCCCTGTCACTGTCAGCAAGGTTTCAAACTGCAACGGTGTTAATTTGCTAGAATTACCTGCAAGAATCAATTCAATACTGCTCTGCATTTATCATATTCTCATATTCTCTTCTCTCTTTGTCAATGAGTGTAAGCTCAAGCTCCACCACTATCAAATTAATTTCATCACATAAGGTCAGATTAGAGGCTCTTTCTCTCTTTGTCATTTAAAATGCTAAAATAGGAGTTTTCCTGAAGGGTTACTCTTTCCTGAAGGGTGCTTCTGCTCTTTCTCCCTCTCTCTCTCTCTCTCTCTCTCTCTCGACTCACTTTACCTGTGTGTCTGCGAGTGTGTACTGCTCTGCATTTACCACCAAAAACAGGGGAGATCAGAGCAATTACGACGATCACTAATTACTCACCAGAATTATATTGAAAACGCCGGAAAATGCACCCTTAGCTTACAGCAACCACGTAAAAGACAAACAAACGAGCTTCAAGTTTAGCGGAAAGGGCAGGACAGGAATGTTTCACGTAGGAGACGAACGTGTTTGTAACGCCGCCAGCGAAGCTTCACTGGTACGCTGTTCGACGCTCAAAGTGGTTCCTTATAGACATGTTGACATCAGCCATATCTTCCATCTCATCTACCTCATCTGTCACATAGAGTTAACTTTGACTAATGGTTTATGACGACTAACTTACAACAAAATAAAGTTCATGGACTACTTTACAATTTGCATGAAACTATAGGTCCTAAAATTATAATATAATCTAAAATATTTTATAGGCCATGTCTTCCACCTCATCTATCCCTCACTCTATCACACTCGCCATTGTCTGCAGTCTGCCATTGCCGGTATTTGAGTAACTAATATTTGTATTAGATATTAATTAATATTTATTTAATACATGCTTAACATAATGTTGTATGGCTTTGCTAAAATCATTGTTGCATCGTCAACTCCTGGAGGGGTTTAGATGTTCGAAGTTGCCATTTGGTTATTAAATTTGACCTCGTCTGTCATGGTGAAGTTTTGTACAATCCCGGAGTCATGCTATTTGGTTATTAAATTTGACCTCGCGTCGAATCCGTTAAATAAAAATATTTTTTATATATTTATAGTATTTTCTTTTGCAAAAATTAAATTACTCAATTAGAAAAATAAAATTACAAATAATTTATTTTTTATATTTTAATTTTATCTCCAATATTCTTGAGTTTTTTAATCTATAATATTATAAAGTTTATTATTAATATTCTTGAGATTTTTTATAATTTAAAATTATTTTATAATAAAATTATATGATTTATGTATTTCACGTTGCAAGTTCGGTTCTACCAAAAGATTACTTTGAAGCATGGTAGCAATTTTCATTGAAAGGTCAAGGCCAAACAAGAATTGATTTTTTTCTAAACCAATTAGTCAATTTTAGCCTACATATTTTTAATTAATTTTAATTTTATCATTGATCTCAACATTGTCTAATTGTTAACAAAAAAACACTGATGTGATCACTTTTATAAATTATGTCATAACAAATTGATCTAACTAGGCACACTCACGTCAAATATAAACTTCAAATGATAAAATTACTTTCAATTATTCATTTTGTCTTTTCAAATAAGCTTTGAAAAATATAAGACAATTTTATTATTTTAAGTATATATCTAATATAGACATATTTAGTTGAACACGTTGGCACTAATGTGTTCAATATAGGTAGCTACATCAATTTCTTATCCTAAGATTCACTTGAGTAATAAATTAAGCATATTTGGTATGCAAAGGAAAAATAAAGGGAATAGGAATGAGGTATTTTAGTGTAACTTTGTAATTATTTTAATTTAGTTTTAAAAATATTAAGTACCTCAACTTAATTTTTAAAAAATTACATTTGCCTCAATTTAATTATTTTTGTTGTTAAATTACAAAATTTACCATTTTTTATGTGTTACATTTTATTTCAACTCTCCACAGAACCTTTATGTCTAATAAAATATATGATAAATAACAAGTGATACTAATTTTAATTTCAAAAAATAATCTCAAGATCAAGGTGGATTACAATTGGCTGTTAAGATAAGAGAGAAATAAGTCCAGTGGGCTTGACTTGCAAGTCAATGAACTGTAGACTGACAAGGTCGTTGTGTTTTTAATTTTTATATGGTTAACATCCTGGCACCTATCGACAATATTGTTGCTTGACCAAGAAAATTAGATATTTTAATTTGTTGAATTAAGACTAAATGCACAAAACAAGAGAGCAATTTCAATAAAATCCTTCATTCATTTGCCTCAAGTTTGGTAGGTTTGACTTGCATACAAGGTGAGGTTCGATTAAAGCAAGTTTATTTTAATATTAAAAAAAAGGCAACTATAGAATATAGATCGATAGAGTGTGTGGCCTTAATCTTTTTTTATTTGGTGGAAATTAACAATTAAGCTTTATTAAATCTTACAAATTACAACTATTTCATATCTAATTATGAGTTTTAATTGAGATTGTGTATGGCAGAAGGAACTAATTACTTGTAAAGTAATAAACTAAAGTTCCAATTTTCATTAAGATAGGTGCTTACATTAAGTGCCTGAGAGTACTTTGAATATTATTGCCTCTAATAACAAATAAATGTAAAAATTAAAAAACAAGTAATTATCTATATCAAGATATTTATATACTAAAAAGAAATTTATTTGTAAACAGTGAATAAAAGATGGTCTTAGATCTTCATTAAAAGCTAGGATGTGGAGATTGTCGATTGCCCAGAAACACATTATAGTTTTAACGTTAAATGATATATTTATCATCAAATTAAATTGTTAAAAGCATAAGAAAGATCAGTAATCAAAAATATGCATTTTAATAAATATTTTGATGTGATATAAAGACAAGAGTAAATTGCACTCTTTTTGCGTGTA
This sequence comes from Biancaea sappan, assembly GCA_037074585.1. NCBI lineage: Eukaryota > Viridiplantae > Streptophyta > Magnoliopsida > Fabales > Fabaceae > Biancaea > Biancaea sappan. Next base: position 66,373,697 of record CM073493.1, on the reverse strand, counting down.
ACTTTTCGAAAAGTATGCATTTTAAGTTTGGTAGCCGTGAGTTGAGAATTGCAGATTAGGTGTGGTCCCATAAAAGCAATTTTTTTTTTTGACGGAGAAAAGTGGATATCACTTCACAAAAATTATAATTTGATAAATTAAGAGTAAATCTACAAATTAGTTCTTAAAAGATATATTTTTTTGTTTAATCTTTAAAATTTAAGTGATGAACTATAGTTGGTCCCTATAAATTACACATTTAATGCAAATTTGTCTTTCTATGAGACTTAATTGTATATTTATTCTTCTTTGAAGGATTGCTTCAGTAATTGTACAAAGTGAAGAATATGCACTGAATGCACTGAACGATAGCGTTTTAACTTTTGTGCTTCACGTCGTCGTTTCTTTTTGTTTATTCTTCGCTATTAGTAGGACGACGTCGTTCTTCAGTTAGTTTAGGTAGTTATTTAGTTTCAGTTTTCTTTCGGTTTCTTTTCTGCTATATATTTTCAGTTCTGGTTTGTTTGAGTGTAAGTTTTCTTTTGTAAAACTCTCATGTAACAATTTGTATTCCATATTCAGTGTTATGCGAATGTTCTGTTGCGTATCTACAATTGTACATGGTATCAGAGCAGAGTAACGATCCATAAGCCTTCCATCCCCCCTTTTCCTTTTCAAGATGTCTTCCAGAGAAATCAAGGACGCACCCAAAGAAGATCCCCTCACTCTGCAGAACTCCGACCACCCCGGTATGATCCTCACCACATCTTTACTTTATGGAAGTAACTACTTAACTTGGAGTCGTTCCATCAAGATTGCACTCGGCGCCAAGACAAAGCTAGGATTCGTTGATGGAAAATATAAGCAGCCAGAGGAGAAAGATTCAAGATTTGAACAATGGCAGAGGGTGGACTGCATGGTAAGGTCCTGGATCCTTAATTCTATATCAAAGGACATAGTAGAAGCCTTCCTGTATGTAAACTCGGTGAAGGAACTATGGGATGAGTTACAAGAAAGATTTGGAGAGTGCAATGGACCACTCTTATATCAAATACAAAGAGAAATTTCAACTGTCACTCAAGGAAATATGACAGTTGCACAATATTATACTAAACTGAAGAAACATTGGGATGAGCTTGCATGCTTGAATCCTGTCCCTGAATGTACTTGTGGTACGGCCAAGAAGATTGTTGACACCTTTGATTCTACCAAGCTCATACAATTCCTTATGGGCTTAAGTGACACTTATGACTCAATTAGGAGTCAAATACTGCTTATGGAACCACTCCCTAATGCCAATAAGGCATATTCTATGATTCTCCGAGTGGAAAAACAAAGAGAAGTAAATCTATCCTATCTTGGCGCTCAAGAAAATAATGCTTTCCTAGCCAAGACCCAACAATGGAGTACAGGAAGAGGAAAGTCTACCCAAGGAAGGGGCAGAGGCATACAAAATCAAAGTTCTGGGAGAGGAAGGGGACGTGCTAGTGACAAAGCAACCAAGTTTTGTGACTATTGTAACACCCCGGGACACATAAAGGGGACTTGTTTTCAATTGAATGGATATCCTGAATGGTACCAATTAAAGGCGCAAAAGGAAAGCACCAATTTAGTAAAATCTGATCCAGAAAAACTCCCTTCTGACAACGCAGATGACTCAACTGGTAAGAAAAGTTCTGTTGCAAGCATGCTTCAAGGATTGCAACAAGAACATGACAAGATAAGAGGAAAATTATAGATTGAGAATCACAATGTCAATACAGCATATACCAATAACGTGACAGGTAAAAATATCACGGCAAGACAAGAATACGCAGCTATCTCCATCACCACTTCTAATTCCAACATCCTTTTGAATACCACTTTTAAAAATTTTAAAAAAATGAGGCATGGATCCTGGATCATTGATTCAGGAGCCACCGCTCACATGTGTTGTAATAAAGAGCTCTTTGAAAACATTCTTACCATAACTCATCCTGTCATTATCAACTTGCCAGATGGAAGTACTAAGCAAGTTACTCAAGTGGGAAATGTTAGATTAACACCCAAACTTGTATTAAAAGAAGTTTTGTACACCCCGTATTTTAAATTCAATCTCTTATCTATTAACAAACTCGCTGTTTCTGCTCAGATAAAGTTTAGTTTTGCTTCTAATTTCTGTCTATTGCAGGACCTGAAGACTGAGGAAGTCCTGGCTAATGCAAAAATCAACAACAACCTATATGTGCTAGAAGATTTTTCCATTCCTCTGACTAAAGAGAATATATTTTGTAGTGATTCTATTTGCAATTCTAATCTGTGTAACATTGATTCTGCTACTGATAGCACATCTTCTGATGTTGCTTGCATTGATTCTGAAAGAAATCATATTGAAAAGAGAGATTCCAGGGTCCATAGACTTATTGTCAATTCTGACACATCTCATTTATGTACTTGGCGTAAGAAGCTCGCACATGCTTCACATATTGCGTTACAGCATATAAAATTTCCTAAGCCTCTGGATGTTGTTACAATTGACAAAACAAAATTGCAAGCTTGTGATATTTGCCATAGGTCTAAGCAAACCAGGCTTCCTTTCCCAATCAGTAATAGCACAACCTCAACAAAATTCCAATTAGTACATATGGATATTTGGGGCCCCTATTCTGAACCTTCTTTAATTAATGCCAATTACATGTTAACTGTGGTTGATGATTTTACACGTGCCACTTGGATAGATATGTTGCAAAATAAATTCCAGACTGTTGGCATTTTCGACTCTTTTATTAATTTGGTTAATAACCAATTTGAAACCAAAATAAAGGCAATAAGAACTGACAACGGAAGAGAGTTTGTCAATACTGATTTTCTTTCTCTTTTGAACAGACATGGCATTGTACACCAGAAGAGTAGTCCCTACACCCCACAGCAGAATGGAATAGTGGAGAGAAAGCATAGGCATCTGTTACAACTTGCCAGATCTTTTATGCTTCAGTCAGCCCTGCCAAAGAAATTCTGGCCCTTTTCACTTCTCACAGCCACATACATAGTTAACAGATTACCATCCCAAGTGCTCAAGTGGAAGACACCCTATGAACTCTTGTATGGTAAAAAACCTGATTATTCCCTCTTAAGAATTTTCGACTGTCTTGGTTATGCTACAAATGTAGGGCCACAAAAGGGTAAGTTTGAGGCTAAAGCACAAAGATGCATATTTATAGGTTTTTCACAAGGGCAGAAGGCTTATAAGATGTATAGCCTTGATTCAGGAAAAATATTAATATCTAGGGACATTTTATTTTATGAAAATATATTTCCATATCATAATATGATTGAAAAAGAGATGTATTCTTTACCTTTACCCCTTATTTGTGACATGGATAATCTAGTAAGTGAAACAGATAGTGTTGAGGAAGAAATTACAGATGTTTTTCTACAAGAAGATCAGGTAGAGGTTCAAGAAGAGCTAGAAGAACAAGTTACGAGTACCAGAAATATAGTTGGAATGCATAGACAAAGCTTGAGGAAACGAAGAGCACCTAGCTAGATGAATGACTATGTTATTAATAACATTGTGGAAGATAAAAGTCAGAAAGAGAATCTCACTATGAATTTAAAAGCACCCACAGCTTATACCCCACATACTTTTCCCTATGACATTTCAAACAGTTTTAGTGAAAATTATGTTAACTTTCTTACTAATCTTTCTGTTGTTAGTGAACCTAGTCATTTTGAGCAGGAAAAAGATGATTATGAATGGCTAAAGGCTATGCAACAGGAGATCAAAGCACTGGAGGAAAATAAAACGTGGGCAATCACTGAATTACCACCTGGGAAGATTGCCATCGGGAGTAAGTGGGTATTTAAGCTTAAACGTAAACCTGATGGAAGTATAGACTGGTATAAAGCCCAGTTGGTGGCCAAAGGATATCATCAGATAGAGGGAAATGACTACACTGAGTCCTTTTCTCCCGTAACAAAACTTGTTACTGTACGAGTTCTTCTAACTGTCGCTACAACCAAGAAGTGGGCAATACATCAGATCGATATTAATAATGCTTTCTTACACAGGTTTTTAGAGGAAGAGGTGTACATGATTCCACCACAAGGGTATACAAAAGTGAAGCCAGGTCAAGTATGTAAGTTGCACAGGTCCCTATATGGGTTAAAATAGGCAAGACGTCAGTGGAACATAGAACTGTGCTGTAAGCTTCAAGATTTTGGGTTTGTTCAGTCGAATTCAGATCATTGTCTATTCCTTAAACGAAGTTCAGATTCTTTTATTGCCTTGCTTGTATATGTTGATGATGTTTTAATTACAGGAAATGGTGAAAAGGAGATAACAAGGGTGAAAGGGTATCTACATGAGGCTTTCACCATTAAGGACATCGGTTATGCTCATTATTTTCTGGGGCTTGAGATTGTTTGTGGGGAAGATGGCACACACGTAAATCAACGTAAATATGTTTTAGATATACTCTCAGACACGAGGTTGTTAGGATCAAAAGCTATGGAGACTCCCTTACCAAAAGGAGTCAAATTAGAAGCAAGTCAAAATAATTTAATGGCAGAGCCAGAGAAATTTCGAAGGCTTGTTGGAAAATTGTTGTACCTAAATTTCACAAGACCAGATATCACATATGCAGTCCAGCAACTTAGTCAGTTTGTCGGATCACCTTGTCAGCAACATTGGGACGCTGCTATACACGTTTTGCGATATCTGAAAGGGGGTCCTTCTAAAGGATTATTTTCACCTGTAGATAATAATTTACAACCGGTGGTTTATTGTGATGCAGGTTGGGCTTCTTGTCTAGAGAGTAGGAAGTCACTCACAGGCTTCTGTGTTTTGCTTGGGTCAGCATTAGTGAGCTGGAGAACGAAGAAGCAGAGTACTGTTGCATGTTCATTTGCCGAAGCGGAATATAGGAGCATGGCTTCTGTAGTTTGCGAGGTGCAATGGCTCACTTACCTCCTGGAGGACTTAAGTGTTGATTATGATCGTCCAGTAACTCTTTGGTGTGATAGCAAGGCGGCTTTACACATTACAGCTAATCCAGTTTTTCACGAGCGAACGAAACACGTTGAGATAGACTGCCACGTTGTTCGTGAGAAATATCAGCAAGGACTCATTGTGCCACGATATATCCCGACTCAGCAGCAGGTAGCAGATATCTTTACCAAGTCGTTAGCTCGAACACAATTCCAGTTCCTACGTTCCAAGTTGGGACTGTCGGATATACACCAGTCTTCAACTTGAGGAGGGGGTGTACAAAGTGAAGAATATGCACTGAACGACAGCGTTTTAACTTTTGTGCTTCACGTCATCGTTTCTTTTTGTTTATTCTTCGCTATTAGTAGGACGACGTCGTTCTTCAGTTAGTTTAGGTAGTTATTTAGTTTCAGTTTTCTTTCAGTTTCTTTTCTGCTATATATTTTCAGTTCTGGTTTGTTTGAGTGTAAGTTTTCTTTTGTAAAACTCTCATGTAACAATTTGTATTCCATATTCAGTGTTATGCGAATGTTCTGTTGCATATCTACAATTGTACAATGATTAACAAGCTTATAAATTTAAGAATTAATTAAATCGTGTAGAGTTAAATTTTTAAAACCTAAACAATCGACTCATGTATATTTTTTACAGATTAAATTGTTAATATAATCATAAATTAATGATTTAGTTTCTAAAAATTATGATTATGTCAAAGATCGATAGGCTTTTCTACCAATTATTTCTTCATTATCTTCAAAGCCAGTTGTAATTCATTGATCTAATTGAGATATACTTGAAATTAAAATTAGTATCACTATTTCGTTTATTACCTATTTGTTTTATATACATCAAGGTTTTGTGGAGGGTGAAAAAAATAACCAATTAGTAAAGTTGTCAGTTTAGATTTTTGAGAAAAAAACATAAAATTCGAAAATTGAAAGGTCGAGAGGATTAATTTTATGTAAAAATTGTTAAAATTATAAGACAATGATTTCAATAATCTGTCATCATTCATTCATTTTTGCAGGTTAAGTCTCGTAGAGAGGCATTTACTGACGAGGTTGCTTCACGAACAAAAAATAGATATCACAAAAATTTTAATACGATAAATTAAGAGTAAATGTATAAATTAATTCTTAAAATTTTAAATTTTGAAATTTAATTAAATAAGTTAGTTCTTATAAATTAATTACACATCCAGTGCTAATTAGTCTTTTTGTAAGAGTAAATTATATATTTAATTTTTTTTTGAGAGACTAATTCAATAATGTGTAACAAGTTCAAAATTTAAGAATTAATTTGTGGAATTAAATTTTTAAGGATGAAACAGTATCTATGTTTCTAATGTTGGTTGCTTTTAACGACCATTTTTCCTCTTAATTTAGGCTTTAGTCAAGTTTGAGTCTTATAAATAAAGAAAATTATTATTAGAAGAGTTTTGTACCTCTGTGATTCTATTCAAATCTCTTAACTACCATTTTTTAAAATTAATTTTTATAGTGAATCATTTATTATTTTATTATAATTCATCATATCTATTAAACATGATAATTTTAAAATACTATCATATTTCATACTTAGTTAACATATAGCACTGTAAAATAACAATCTATTAAACCAACCTTTCTAAAATATTTATTTATTTTTATTATACAAATATTTTATGTCCGTCTTCTTTCCCAATACATAAGTTAAATGAGAACAGTGCTTTCATTTAAATTCTTCAAATGAAAGTTCATTTGAAGGGGATCATAGAGTCACATCTTGACTCAAATCACTATTCATTTCATTCTTATTTGCAAGTTAAGTCTAACAATCTTTAGAGTGTACCCAAAAGCACGTTGATTGACTTAGAAAAATGACTGTGAAGACAATAAAGTTTCCTATATCATGGAAAATGTTTGATATAAATAGATGGTAATATAATACCGGTTAATTTAAATGATTCAATATTTGATTTTTTTTAAAGGTCTAATCTAGATCTAATAAGTTTTGGAATATATGTTGATAAATTTTTTAAACTGTTTTGACAGTTGTAGCTTTGATTCAAGCAAAATATTGTTGAGTAAATTTAATTTTCTAAATGGATTAATTAAATAAATGAATATATTGTGTTTCTCATGAAATTATGAGTTGATAACTTATGCGACAATAACCTTAGTTTTTAAAAAAAAATTAAAATAAACTTAATATTAAGAATTTGATTAGTATTTATGCATAAGAATTATTTTGATAAATACTATCAAACTACAAAAAGCTATTGTATAAAAACTATATATATAATTTTTAATATAAATATCTATATTATAAATAATAAAATTATTCAAATTTTACTATTTCATATGTAATTTTGATGTATTAATTTATTATGTTTTATATTATATATATACATAATATACAAATATATATATATATATATATATATATCTAAAGATATACACACAAAAATAGAAAATTATATTTCCGTTCCTTGTAAGTTTTTAAAATTACACTCTTTTCTTCTATTATAAAATATTTTTTTTATATTTTTTGTTCAAATAGGTCTATAAACTCTATATATTGAGTTTAATAGAACATTACTTATTTTTGTTCAATGGTTATTTTGTTAATAATCAAAATAACAAAATATTGTAGTACTCAAACAGGTTACAATAGTTAATTATTATATTCTTTATGGTTAAACTATCTATTTTAAGTAGAATACTACATACCATTTTGCAACTATAAGTTTTTCATATTATATGTATATTATTTTAGATTTTTTTGTTCAAATTGGCTTTAATTTTTTATATTTAAATATTTTAGTTCTAATAAAAATTATTAAATAATAAAAATTATTTAATACATATACTGTTATAATATTAATTACTATAATATAATTAATTAAAATAAAATAATTAGGGGAAACGTGATCCCTATGTAATCCATCACTTTCTGATGGATCGCAACATGATCCGTATATAAAACACACATAGATCAAAGTTTCACAGAAAGCTTGATCTATCACACTTTGTGAGAGATCATATTAAAAAAAACACACACACACACACATACACACACACACAGATGATATATATATATATATATAAATCTTATAAATGAAATGTTTGAAAAAAATAAAATAGTGTATTTGGGTTAGAAAGTCCTAATCTGGCTACCAAAATTTTCTTTAACTTAATCAGATATTCCATCCAAATTAGGAGCCTGTGTGATTTCAACCTCATCATATACAATTTTATAATTAAGAAAATATATTTTTTTTACACTTTAGTATTTATATTTTTTATACGCCTTCATTCCTCAAGATTTATAATTCCTTGTGTGTGTGTGTGTGTGTGTGTATAGAGAGAGAGAGAGAGAGAGACCCTCTTACTTAAAGTAAAATAAATATATAATTTAATTAAATGAAAAAAGAACTCACGCGGAGGTCAGTTATTTTTATTTTTTTATTTTTCTAATTGAATGAAATTGAATTGTAGAATTAACCAATAACTACCAACATTTGAAAGTGGCGAACGGAGGCGAACATGACCTCTTGCCACCATCCAATGTGCATCATTGGATGGCTGGCAGGCTATTCTTCAAAAATTAAAAATTATGAGCTGGCAGGCCTTCAAAAACTAAAAATTATGTACATTTCACCCATCTAATCATGAATTGGACGACTCACAGGTGAATAGGATTAAAATACAGTCTCATGAAAAGTGGGGGGGGGGGGGGGTGCTTAGTTTTCTTTGGCTGCCACAGCTATTCAATGATTGTAAGAACTTTGAGGACTCTTCTTAAATTTTTGGCTAAAGAGAGAATCATGGTCCAAGTGAGAGAGAATGTCCAAAAGAAAGTTACAAATAGAATTCTGCAAGTAAGAAATAAATGAAAGTAAAAAATATTCTTTCTATTACACAAGAAACGAATGTCCTCTATACTCCCTAGACCAAAGTTTGGATGTGTGTGGCCTTTTATCAACTTGTTGCAAACAAAGCACCTCACATAGTTATAAGTAAATTCATAGTGTTAAATGATTTATCTTGGTTATTTCTTTGAAGGAAGTTTTGTTTATGGTTGATTTGAATATATACTTGAATGATAGATTGCCAAGAAGCTAACAACTTCATAAAACTCTCATTTTTTCATTCCCCTAAGAGATGTGAGAATGATAGATTCTCATGTGGTAGAAATTCTTTTTCTATAATGAAATTATCACTTTACCCTCATATCATTTTTTTAATTATCAAAGTATCAAACTCTTGTTGTTTATAGCTAATTACATGAGCATAGACCAAAAATATTGGGCCGTTTTAAATAAACTTAAATTGGCCAATTTATTTAACCCTCAAGTCAAATAGGCTTGAGTGAGTCAACCTGAGAACTAATGTGCAAGAGAGAAAGAGAGAGAGAGAGAGAGAGAGAGAGAGAGAGAGAGACCTTGCTGATCCATCAATTGTATTTTTAATATGGGCCATGAAACTGAAGCAATAAATACTGAATATGGGCCATGAAAGTAATATTGCATCCTCAAAGTCCATGACAATTTATTCAATATTTATTGCTTCGTTGCCAAAGTAATAATGCAAACCAAAGAGTCCATGACAATTCACTATTTATTGCTTAACTGCTATGAAAGTGATATTGCATGCTTAATGTTCATTTTCCTTTCCTTTTAGTCCTTCTGCAGTTTTCCTTTTTCTACCTCATCCAACATTTGCAAATTTTGGTGGATTCGTCTAAGCTTAAACATATAGTAGATATTATGGATTTAATTACATGGTCTTGCTCATCTTAAAGTTATCAATTATATAGGGGATGTTTAGAAAATAGTTGGGAAAACCTAAGTTTTGGGTAGAATTGATTTTGGACAAATCAAGGTTTCAATGAACATAATTTATGTTTAGAAACTTTTATTGGAAAAGTAATTTTGAAAAATAAATTTCGTTTAAATATTGATTAGTAAAAGTACTTTTGAAAGTATAATTACTAAAAAGGGTCTAAATTTTATATTGCGCTATTTCATCTACCCTTATTTAATTTCATTCATATTTAAATATAAAAAATAAATTATATTAATGTTTTAATAATAATTTTTTAACTATTCGTACTAATATTTAATTAAAAATATACATTTATGAATGTTGTACAAGTTTGCCACTTATACAATTTTACCAAGGACTAAATTGAAAAAAAATATATATATATATAAAATAGAGTTTAACCATAATTTTTGCCAATACAAAATTTTAAGGATTAATATGAAAATTAAAGTCAAAATATTGGGTCGAAAAGCAATTAATATGGACCAAAATAAAAAGAAATGAATAAGTTTTGGGTTGAAGTGTAATTTTTAAAAAGTGGAGCTCTATAATGTATTCTCTCCCTTGGATTTTTTCTTCATTTATTCTTCTCTTCTTCTTGATTTTTTTTCCAAAATGACAAACCTCATTGATGCCAAAATTATAAACTAACATCATCATCTCTCATCTCCCTACCTACAAGTCCAGTACACACACACACACAAAATGTATGTGTGTGTTGGTGTGTGTGTGTGTGTGTGTGTGTGTGTGTGTGTGTGTGTGTGTGTGTGTGTGTGTGTGTGAGAGAGAGAGAGAGAGAGAGAGAGAGAATTGAAATAGAGAGCACACACATGATGGAAGGCCAAGGACAGGTGGTTGAAGTTAACTGGCGCTCTAAAGTTTCGTAGAATCATCTATGTAGTTTGGCCATTATCAATGCAATTACACGAACAAAGTGAGAGAGAGGCAATTGAAATAGACACTACAAAAAAAAATTCATCTATGATATAGAAAACTTCTGTCTCTGATTTATCAGAGGCAGAATCAAAGATGGATTTACTTCTCTCTCTAATTTTGGGCTTCTCAAATTTATGAGACGTCCACACATTTCATCTTAGATTTCTGGGACGGAATATTTTCGTCTAAAAAAAAAAACCCGTCTCAGATAAAACTTTGATTATTTGAGACAGGTAATTGTTCGTCTTAAATCTAGGACGAAATTTTCGTCTTCGAATCTGTTTCTATTCTAAGACGAAAAATTATGCCTCTGTTTTGGGACGGACTTAAAGACAGATAATCCATCTCTAATTTGGAACATATATTCTGTCTTAAAATTCAGCCCCTAATTGGAGATAGAATATTCTGTCCCAAAATTTTGTCCCTAATTAGAGACTAACTAATCCATCTCAAAATTCCGCCTTTAATTTGGGAGCTTTTTTTTTTATTCAATGAAAAAACCAGAAACCATTTGGAAAAAAAACCTATGAATTTGGAAATAAACCAAAAACTAGTAATCCATCAAACCAATAAGTGAACAAAAAAATGAAATATTCATTTACAACCATGAATGTACTGTAGCAAATAAACAAATACATCAATTCTCAATCCATGAAACCCAAGTCTAAGGGATGGGATGGGGGTTGGGTCTCATCATCATCAGTAAAAGGACCCGGATCTCTATCCATGGACTCCACGAAAAGATCCATCATGTGTATGTAATAATCTAGCATGGATGTCTGAGTCTATATCAGTGCCGACTGCTCCTCCAATCGCTGGGTTGCAGTGGAAAGTTTGTCCTCAGTATTGCTGAAAAGATCCTGTTGGGTCTTGAGATGCTCCAACACAGGTTCCATGCAGTGTTACAACTCCTCCTCAAAGTTAGGATGCAGCCCAAATGTATCACCAGAGAGGTGACTCGATGAACCAATATGATGGACCTCAAACCCCATGCTGAAGATGCGACCTTTCTTGTTCTTTCCTCTTACCGCCTACAGCCACAAGGTGGTATCATCAGCCTTGTCATCCCCAACTTCAGTACCCGTACTGGTTGCAGATGCCTGTGAGGATCTCAACCACGTGTACTCCTCCTAGCAAACATCCATACATTAGGGTATCATAAACATGTAAGTTTAATCCTAAAAACACTGGTAAAAAATCATTAGTGAGAAAGGATAGGTCAGTATACTCACAAAAACTTATAGTGTCCAGTCATCCACAAGCTCACTTGTGCTCCTCTTCTTGTGAGTGCACATGAACAAGTCCAACAACCTAGACTTCCTCCCAATTTGAGGCTCCTGCATTTAAAACCAAGATTATGAAAGAAAATAATAATTTATCTTAATTGACAATACATAAAAAAAAAGTCAAAGGGATGGAAGCAAATCAAGTGTGCTTATTTACCAAGTGATGCATGTGCTCGAAGGCCAAAATGATACTGCCTATGTGAAGTGTTCCTCGAGTAGTGGAAGTCCTATTCTGCTGTGCCTGGTTGTACTTTTGCTTGTACTCTTCAATGTTTCATGTCTGGACCAGTTGTTGCATTAAATTCTTGCTGATCTCCTTAGGCTTCTGTTCCTTCTCAAACCATTAGTCTCAGACTGATGTGAAGTGAAGTGCAAGACCTAGCCGCACTTCACGTCCCAGCTCCTTCTGATGTGAAGTGCATGTTCAGGTAACCACTTGTTGTGTTTCTGTAACAAGTCAACTATTAGCTTTCAAATAGTAAAGTACGAAAAAGAAAATGTAAAAAAGTCATAGAATAACTTACCACCCATTCTTCAAACCATAAATCACATAAGGCATCAGGAGTGCTGGAATGGTTGTATGCTGGAGCCTCGAACTTCCCCTTTATGATGGGGAAAATCTCTCGAATGGCATAAATGACCGGAAAGAAACTAAGCAATTTGAATATGCTTTACATTAGTAATCACAAGGCATTCTATTATACTATGAATTTAAAAGACTAACAAATCATAAAAATATAACTTACGTATCTCCAACCGATCGTATCCAACATTTGCCGTCAACCAGATCAGTCCTGATGGACTGCACGGTAGACTGACACTAACTGGGGTCTGCTGCCATCGCCTAACCTAGGAAATGTGGAAGGGACCTCTGCGGACCCTGTCTGCTCAAAGTCAGTGCTTGGTGGCCTAGAGAATAGAGGAAGGGATGAGGCAAGTGACGCCAACGTAGATGGTATAGAGGAGGGATGATGTAGGCATATCATGAGACGACATCCTCCGCACCCTCCACCTTGACCTTTGTGACAACTCGACATTTGTATCAAACAGTTAATTAAGGACACTACTTACTAAATAATTAACAAACCTACTAATAAGTACTTTGATAAAGAAAACAGCCCAATGGTCAGTACTCTCAGCACTCATACAAGTGCTGACTAGAAAAAAAATGAAGCAATTATGTAAATCAAATAATCTGTTGCACTATATTTATTCAAATTTAAAAGATAGTTAAACAACAAAAAATAATTGTGCACAATGGGACAAATGGAAAAAATTAGGAGGAAGTAGTACTGAATTTTCTTTACTACTGGAGGACTAGAATTTTGTTTGTAAATTACATATTTTATATGGAAATTAGAAATATATGCAAAATAAAAATTGTATATTGGAAATATATGCAAAATTTGAGATTATGAGTACTTTTGGTCTTTATTGCATAATAAAAATTAGAAGTTTTGTAAAGATATTAAAATTCAAGACAATATTGGAGAACTAAGGATTTCATTTAGAAATAGAATTTGGCAACTATATTATGTTTAACGTGTCACGTTTTTGTGATTTTAATTTGCTAAAAGAAATTTTTTATTTTTCAATAGAATATCAAGAAATTAACAGAATAAAACTATATGTGTTAACCATTTAAATTATATGCTATCTTTTTTTTTGAATTTCTCACATGTATCATTTATTAAAAGTAATTATGCTCGAAACAATGTCAAACATTAAATATGAATATATCTCTTATTATTATTTTGTGAAAGACTAATTCTTTTACTAGACACAATTCTCATTGATAAATTATATGTTGTCTCACTATAAACTTTTAAACTATAAAATATTTATAGAATACAAAGGGATAAACCCATAATTTCACTAGTAGGGTTTGGGTCTATAAAAAGAAACACAGCGCAGTTTAGAGTTTAAAGCACCATTGTGCTCTTTTTGTCTTTCTTAATAATTTTCATCTTAATAATTTTTTCAGTACTACTTCCTCCTAAATTTTTCCATTTGTCCCATTATGAAAAATCACCATTTATCCTATATAAATTTAAAGTAAATAAAACATGTATAAATGTAAATATTTGTGACTTATTAATTATTTGTTTTTCTGATAATTATCCTAAAGAATGTAACTTAAAACAAATAATAATTCAAATTATATTAATCATTACATCAATATTCAAAACTATCAAGTCATATAATTATAATTATCAGTAATAATTTTGTAATACCCCAAGGACTTATTTGAATATTAAAAGTTTAAGTAGAAGCTTGTTGGAAAAAAAATAATTACGTGAGAAATTTTTTTCTTTTTAATTATAGAGTTAATGAAAGATTTTGAGATATATAGTACTGATTTGGATTTCTTTTAGATATTATGCGGGACTTATATGAAGTTTTCTAACGATCTCATAAAGGGGATAATAAAGTTGTGGAACATAGAGAAAATTCAGCATATTACAAAATTTGGAAGTTAAATATTGACATACAAATGGGCCATTTGCAAAATGGGAATAAATAGAAAGATTTGGGATCTTTTGGGCCAAATTTGGAATTTTTAGGAAAAGTTCAGGTTCTTGAGTGAACTAAATTTTATGAGGAAGAGAAGAAATGCTAAGTAATTTCAGACATAATATAGTATTACTGTATGTATTATACACGCTTGAGGTTGAAATATAAATATGTATATTATCCTTTGTCAACGTGTATTAAATTGGAACAACACAAAGAACATTAGCATAAGTACTCTTACGTAAGGATGACATATACAAATTGAGAAAAGTTAGCTCGTTATAATCAAAACTAAACTGCCTTTGCATAGAAAAATCACTCACCATTCACCCACACCATGAGTTCATATATAGACTTTGGAATTAGCAATGGTTGGTTCAAATGATTTGGCACTTCACTTGTTCCCAGTAAGCAAGAGTTCCGAGTTCAAGTTTTATTAATAAAGAAGATTAACATTGGAAACATTGTTGTCAAACTTACAAGTCAACTTGTAGAATTTTATGAGTCTATGTTTTTCCATGTCTCAAATGTGTTTGAGTGTATGCAAAGTTGAAATAGGTTGACATGGGTAGACTGCTCATACTAACTCAAGTAGATTTGTTACTCATGAGTCTAGGGCATGTTAATTGAGTCTACTGAGCATTGTCTCATTTTATCTCATTTTCAACCCATCTTGCTAATTTTTTTTTTTTTGTGAAAATGGAATATATTAAAGCAAAGGTTCACAGCAGTGAAAAGTACAAGATTGAAGCATAACAAAAGCGGAGAGAAGAGGCCAAAAACAACTACAAAATAAATGACCTATTGACTATTACAACCCCCTAGAAGCACTGTTGAACAAAAGGTGGAGGTTGAAGATAGGTTCTCAAGCCATGATTTTGATTTCTTGCATACTTGGCGAGAGCATTAGCGCAAGAGTTTTGGCATCTTTTGATTTTGATCAGATTTGTTTCTTCAAATTTGGATAAAAGAGCCTGCAATTGTTAGCAATTAAAAGAAGGGGATGAAAATTAAAGGTATTTTGAGTGATTAGAGCGTAAAGATCTTGACAATCAGTTTCAATTTCGAGTTTTGTAATTCTCATGTCCAAAGCCATTTGTAAACTGATATGAAGAGCCCATGCTTTAGCAAGGATGGGAGAGCCATAACCAATAAATTTTGTGAAGCCTGAGCCCCAGTCTGCCTTAGCATTCCTAATGATACCTCCTGCTGCAATGACATTTTCCTTAGTAGATCCATCAATATTGAGTTTAAGCCAGTCTCCATGAGGTTTGATCCAGCGAATATTATGAGTATAAATAGGATGAGTCTTTTGGTTAGAGAGATTTTTATTAAAGGAAGTACACTAGTGTTCAACAGCTAGAGAAAGGAATTTGTTTTTTGTAGCATTAAATGAAAAAGGTTTATTTTTGAAAACATTTTCATTTCTGGCTAACCATATTCCTCTAATAGTGATTAGGAAGATTAAGTTCCAAGAAATTCCAAGAAAGCTAGGATTGGAATTTTTTGTATTATTTTCCAGCCAACTTGTGAGTTGAGATTGAAAGAAGGGAGAAGAGGGAGAAAGAGTTCCAGATGGCTTTAACATTAGAGCAATCTCAAAGAATGTGAAGGTGGTCTCCTTATGATTGTTGCAAAGGGGGCAAAGTGCAGAAGAGTTGTTAAAATTTTTTTCCTAGTGTAATTTGTTAGAAGACCTTTATGGATTGTTTGCCACAAGAAGAAGGTTTCTTGAGGGGGGTCTTTTGGTTCCAAATCCAATTGAAGTTTTTGGGAGAAGGTTCATTGTTTCTTTGGGTGGTACTATTGTGGTGAGGGTGAAGTTTGAGAAGATACATATAAGCTGTTTTGGTAGAGAAATTTCCATCAATGCTTAGGTTCCATATTGTTTTGTCATTTCTAAGTGTTTATGTGTGGGCTAGGGGTAATCAATTGATCTCCCAAATCAGGTTAGAGGGCAAAGTGCAAGGTATACTGCTGAGGTTCCAAAGAAGTCTATTTTGAACAGTAGATATTATGTCTTCCACTTTTTTATTAAGATCATTTTTTGGCAGAAGGCCAATTAATTTAGATATAAGGCTAGAGTTAAGCTAGTAGTCATCCAGAGCTTTGTGTTTTTGCCATTACCAATTAATTTTCTTGTGCAAGGGGTGAAAAGGGGGAGAAGTTTTTGTAGATTTATGAAGGAGTGTGATTTTTGTGTTTTCCTTTTCATGATATTATGTCCATATTTGTTTTTAATTATTTTAGCCCAAAAGTATCTGGGTTTAAGGTGAGGTTCCAAAGTCTTTTGAAGATTAGAGCTTTGTTTTGAAGACAAGCCAATCTAATTCCAAGTCCTCCCATAGATTTAGGTTTGATAATATTTTTCCAAGATATTGTATGAATTTTTTTAGTTAGATTGCTATGGCCCCATAAGAAATTTCTAGTTATTTGGTCAATTTTTAAACTGATAAACTTAAGGAGAAGGAAAGTAGTCATAATATGAGTTGAAATGCTTGAGAGGGTAGAGTGGATTAGTTCGGTCCTGCCTACTTTTGATAGTAGATTGCATTTCCATCCTTGAAGCATTTTATTAAGTTTGTCAAGAATAAAATTGAAATCATTTTTTTTTTATAGTGAGGTTTGAGAGCGTATCCGAAGTAGATACCAAGGTCTAGAGCTCTATTAATTTTGAAGGTTCTATTGAATAAGCTTATTGTTTCAGGACTAACTTGATTAGTGAACCAGACTTTTGATTTTTGGTTATTGATTTGCATTCCACTAGTTAGACAAAATGTTGTAAGAACCTCTCCTAAGGCTTCTATAGAGTTTTTGTTTGCCTTATAGAAAAACAGAATATCATCAACAAATAAAAGATGAGAAATGGCTATATTCTAATTTTTAAAAGTGAAGGGTTTCCATTTCTTTTTTTGCATTTGATCTTTTATTAGTTTTGTAAGATATTCCATTCATAGGATAAATAGGTTTGGGGATATTGGGTCACCTTGTTTTATTCCTCTTTCTGGGGTGAAGGGAGTGGTTTTCTTGCCATTAATAATAGGTGTATATGTGACATTTTTTAGACAAGAAAGAAGAAAAGGAGTAAATTTATTTGGGAATTGATAAAGTTTTAAAATTTGCTCTAAAAGGACCAACAAATAGTATCAAAAGCTTTTTCAATATCTATTTTTAAGACCATCCATCCTTCTTTGCTTTTTGACGAGTGCATAGAGTTGATGGTTTCTTGAGCTATTAAAAAGAGGTCAAAACAGTGTCTTTTGGGGGTGAAAGCCCCTTGAAAGGGGGAAATCAGTTTTGGAAGAACAGGTTTCACTCTATTAACTAAAATTTTTGTTACAATTTTGTAAAGGGTGCTGCATAGACCTATAGGCCTAAATTGGGTAGCAAGGTAGGCATTTTCTATCTTTGGAATAAGACAAAGTAAAGTATTACCCCAAAGTCTAGGGATTGAGAATTGGGTGAAAATGTTTTGAATTTCAGTAATTAGTTTGTTTTTAATTATATCCAATCAGTTTCATAGAATATGGCATGCAAGCCATCATCACCTGGCGATTTAAGAGGGTTTATGTTGAAGACTACATTTTTTATTTCAAGTTCACTAGGGATGATTAAGGTTGTAGGAGTTTTCTCTGGGAAGAGAGGGAAAATTAAAGTTCGAGAGAGTTATGTTGCTGTGAGGTTGGCTGTGTGATATTGAGTAATTTTTTTTTTGAAGTTCTGTTAAAAAGAAAAAAATCACCCAACTTTTAGGGCCTATTGGCTACTGGATAACTGACCCATCTTGCTAATTTAAGGCACTCCATGTCTTTGTCCAACCCAAGTTGCTAGATCGGATGCACTCAAACACATATTTTCAATTAAATATCTAATATTTCCTTATAAATAGTAAGTTCGTATACTCTTCATTTGCCCTAATATTTCATTTCATCTTTTATTTTTCTCTTTCATTCTTTCTAATATTAAGCTAATAATTGAGTACTTAGAAACTATGCACAGTCATCCCATTATGTCAAGTAATAACTTATAATCCTATATGTAAGAATTTTATTGGAATTTTACTGTTGAATATATACTGTGGAATATAGATGATTTTCCACTATTTGAATTACTACTATGTTAAATATTATTTATAATATGATTACATACATAATATTTAAAATTCATGGCAAGTAAACTTTTACGAATCTATATTATGAGTTTAAGCTATGAGTCTACACCTCCCTTTATGAGTTTATCTAAATTAACAAGTTTGACAACTTCAATTGAAAGAGCTTTACATTTTTATAATGAAGTCTTATTTGAATTAGATTAACTGAAGCTTAGTAAGTTCTTAAGTGTTATTGGTTGCTGACCGATTTAGCAAGTGCACCAATCGTACAAATAATATAGTGAAAATGAGTAAAGAGTGTCGAACCCACAAGGATTAACGTGCTAAGTACTCTAGAAATTTAATTATATTAGTTAGACAAACCAAATTGGATTAAAGGTAGCACTATGGAAAGAACTAGAAAAGAAATAAAATGAGTAAAATAGAATGCAATAAACAACAACTAACAAAAATCATTCGATTAGATGAAGAAGCCTAGAGTTACCAATCCCTTTCTTCCATTCTAAGAATTGCTAAACTCTCTCTACACTTGTGATTCTAATTAATCATGCATGTTAATCTTAGGTTGTCTTATGACTTAAAGTGATTCTCCCGAACATAAATTAAGCTACTCAACTCCTACGCAATCCCTTACATGGATTAAGCCAAATGCAACCAACCTAACTTTGATTAAACAAGATTAACTAAAATACCTTTTAGTTAACAAGTGAAACCCCTAAGGTTCACGCACTCGTCCAATCCACTCAATGTTCTACTCTTACCTCCCTCTCCTGAGATCAATAAAAGCAACAAACAAACTATAATTTGGCCAAGATCATAGCAAGTTCAATATAAATGAATGAATAGACATATATTAATCAAATGAAATCACAATTACAAAGAGAGACTCAGTCCCTAATCTGAAAGTTGGTTCATAGTAACTCTAGAAGGAAGAAATTAGCCACTCATGGCTATAAAATTATAGAAAACAGTAAAATATAAAGCAAACTCCATGAATATGAGGTTGGGTTGATGGAAGTCGGGCTTGATAGGCTTCGGGAATGGATTCCTCCTTCTCCTCTAGCAAAAATCGGTGCCTTCCCTCTGTTTCCAATTCAGAATACCCTAAAAAACATGTTCTGGCGCTATTTAAATTAGTGTAGAATCATGAACCGCCACTATAGCGGTGAATTCCCATCGCTATAGCGGTGGAAGGTAGAGAAGATAGCTTAAAAATATGTTTTTCCAGGTTCCACCACTATAGCGGTTGCTGGCAGAGAAAATGGCTCCAAAATACTTTTTTTTTCAGCATTCCACCGCCATAAAACAAACTCTATAAATCTGAGGTTGGGTTGATGGAATTTGGGCTTGATAGGCTTCGGGAATGGATTCATCATTCTCCTCTAGCAAAAATCGGTGCCTTTCCTCTGTCTCCAATTCAGAATACCCTAAAAATATGTTATGGCGCTATTTAAATTAGTGTAGAATCGCGAACCACCACTATAGCGGTAGAAGGTAGAGAAGATAGCTTAAAAATATATTTTTTCAGGTTCCACCACTATAGCGGTTGCTGACAGAGAAAATGGCTCCAAAATACTTTTTTTCTCAACATTCCACCACTATAGCGGTGGAATGTTGAAAACAAAAGTATTTTGGAGCCATTTTCAAAATTTCATCTCTAGCTGTGGGAGACAGCAATCACTCTAGCATCTTCAAAATTTCATCTCTAATATTCCATCTTCTAACATGAAATTCTCGCCAACTCAACCTACATAAAAAATAACAAATAACACCATTAAACAGTAGGAAAGAATCATGAAATCATTTCATTTATTAAAAGATCAAAGAAAGCTAAAACTAATCTAAACTACTCAAGACACAGGTTAAGGATCATAAGCCAATAAGAAAAAGACCAAGAAGAGATGAGATTTAGTACCAAAATGGTACTAAATTGAGAACTCAACATTTGTTCAAAAAATAATAATAATAATACATAGACTTCGTATAATGGGTAACAAAACAAGATACTTTCTTTGAATCCAATATTCAATTGGAACCCAAATGTAAATCACTTCATTGCATGGGGTTATGTATGGACTATCTTCATCATCCATCACACACAGAGTAATTAAGACAGACAACATATTATAATTCAGAATATTTCTATTTCTAGTCTTCACCATTTTGAGATATACAGGCAGTGTTATTAGACCTGGTCTGACCATTGATCCGAGTAGACCTTCATGTCACTGGATCATTGGTTTAACAGCCGAGTCACAAGGTCAATTGCTGAACAGAATAAATAAATTAAAAAATTAAAAATTATATATATATATATATATATATATGCTTACAAATAAATTTAAAACTAAGCAAAATAAATAATTTATATGTAAATTTTACACTTTAAAGTCTTAAACATCCATAATAATTCACAAACATTCATAATAATTCAAACATAAAGCCTATTTTAAAATATTATTAAAAAATATATATTAATTTTACATTAATATAATAAGAGTTCATCTTTATTTTTAATATTTTATATATTTATATTAAAAATTTAAAAATGAGTTTTTAAATATAAAAAATTCTAGCGAAATAAGAATCAAATTTAATTCTTATTTGATTAAACAAAGATTTTAATTTAAAAAATTTAAATCATATTTTATTAAACACATAATGGATGTCAGTTGTATGTTTCATTTGGATGTGAAATTGTGAATAAGTGAATATGAATATGTGGTAGTGTGATACATATCATATCAATGGAGAGACAGAGAGAGTATATCACATTTGTAGATTTTCACCTCCTTGCCTGTTCGCCTTCTGCTTCTTCATCTTCTTTTTTTCCCATAGTTATAGCTCAAACGAGAGCCTTTGCTTAGTGTACATAACCATAACCCTTTTGAAGTGACGGTTCTGCCTTCATTGACTCTGGATCTGGATCTAGGAGTCTCGAACAACATCACTTTCTTATTCTTCTTCTTCTTCTTCTTCTCGATCTGTCTTTCCTCCTTTTCTATCTCACTGGTTGGCTTTCACGGACATTGACAGTCAATTAATTTTTTTTTTTTTAATTTTGAAAGACCCGGGTCAACTTAGGTCGCTGGGTTAGCCAAAACCCAACCGAGTCAATTACTAACTGGTCTAATGACATGACCTAGACCTGTCCCAACCATGGGTTGCTAGGTTATAGGTCAACCTACTAGGCCGATTCGAGTTTGACAACTATGTATACAGGACTATTTAATCTAGTATATCAGATATCACCCAAGAACCATGAGAGAAGAGAGATATACAGGCAGTTACAAATGGGAAAAAAGACTATAATTGATACCAAAAAAAGAATAACATATCCCAGCAGAAAAATGATCGAGGGTACCAACTTGGACTCCACGGACGACTAGAAAAATGGACTAGGGAAGAGAGAGAGAGATAATAGCAGGAGGCAGACATAATAGAGAGAGAGAGAGATAGAGGCAGAGAGGTTGGTGGCACTCGGAGACTAGGGTGGTCTAGCACAGCCGATGCACTACAATCGGCCAGGGGAGAGAGAACGGAGACAAAGCAAAGGTTCAGAGAAAATCAGGAAGGTGGAGAATGAAATTGGGAAAAGGGGGATTAGGTTAAAACACAATGCCAAAATGACGTCGTTGGGCTTTGACAAGGATATATGAGACGGGAAATTCCATCTCTAAATATCATACGATGTCGTTTGGAAAAAAAATTTAGAAATGGATACTGTCGTCGCAGAAATCTATCTCTAACTATTTAAAAAAACCAAGTAGATGGCGATCTATTCACCAGATAACAAGCAGTGTGAACTGCTTCAGCCCAAAATTGTTTTGGCAAGCCAGCGTTTAATCGCATGCATCTCGCACGCTACAACAATGTTTGATTCATACGTTTTGCAACTCCATTTTGCTGTGGTGTATGACGTACAGTGCGATGCCTCACTATACCTTTTTTCTTGCAAAACTCATCAAATGGAGCGTTACAGAACTCCAACCCATTATCAATTCTGAGTGTTTTGATATGTTTTCTAGTCCGTTTCTCAACTATGGTCTTCCACTCCTTGAACTTCCCAAACACTTCATCTTTGGATTTCAGAAAATACACCCAAACCTTTCTAGAGTAGTCATCAATGAAAGTAACAAAGTACTTGCATTTGCCCTGAGATTCAACTGGAGAATGACCCCACAAGTCTAAGTGAACATATTACAGAACATCCGTAGAAGTATGCTTCCCAGAACTGAACTTAACTCTGCGTTGTTTATCCATAATACAAACTTCACAGAATTTCAGTTTCCCAGTTTCTGCTCCTTCTAACAATCCTTGTTTACTTAGAATTGACAGCCCTTTCTCACTCATGTGTCCCAATCGGCGATGCCACAACTCTGTACAATCATCATTCTTCCCTAAAGATTTAGATATAGCTACTGTCCCTATCACTGAACTACCAATCAGAAAGTAAATACCATGCTGCAATTTACCCTTCATTATAACCAGAACACCTTTGGAAATTCTCAACTGTCCATTCTCTCCAGAGTACTTGTACCCTTGTTTGTCTAGAGTACCAAGAGAAATCAAGTTCTTCCGTAGACCAGGAACATACCAAGCATCAAGCGTCCTGACTATTCCATCATACATCTGAATCTGCACAGAACCACTGCCCTTAACACTGAGCTGCTCATCATCACCCAACCTCACAATACCATTCCACTCCTTGAAAGAAGTAAACAGTTCACGTGAGAAAGTCATATAATAAGATGCACTTGTGTCCAAGACCCAAGTATTTGCAGAACCAGAGGTGCTGACTGTGAGAACATCAATGTCTTCTTCTTTGTCAGAACTATCTTGCACCACCGCAGCACTACCACTGGTATTCGGTTCCTTCTCATCATTTCCCTTCTTCCTTTGTGGACAAATCTTCCTGATGTGTCCCTTTTGTTTACAGTGATAACATCGAGGTCCTCTTTTGTTCCTCGACTTAGACCGTGACTTGCTTCTTTTTCCATCATCCCTTTTAGTGTCTCTGCCTCTGCCAACATACAAACCTGCTTCTGCACCCTCCTCATTAGAACTAGAGACTCTTCTCTTCAGTTATTTAGACTGCAAAACATCTTTGACATCATTAACAGAGATACTATCTCTACCATACAACATAGTGTCAACAAAGTTCTTATATGAATTTGGTAGAGAACACAAAAGAATGATAGCATGATCTTCATCATCTATCTTAACCCCAACACCCTGTAAATCCAGGATAATTCGGTTAAAATTATCAAGATGATCTTTTACCTGCATATTTTCTGTCATCCGCAGGGTATACAAATGCTGCTTCTGATATAACCGGTTTGTGAGAGACTTTTTTTGGTATTTTAAAAAAAATTTCTTAATATATTCTTCTTAATTTAATTAAATAAAATAAAAAAATCTGAGACATTACAGCTAGCAAAAAGAAACGCATAAATTAATTCCAAAACCCACATAAATTGCTCTAAAGTGAGTGACTGCTCAAGCAGCTATGCCTGCATGGAGAAAATTTTTTCAGATCTGATTTATATTTCAAAGTAAATATTTCAATTTCATGTCTTTTGTTTTTAGAGATTGATTTGTATTTATTTCAGACTCTAGTACAATTTCTTAATCCTTAATCCCTTATAGTGTTGTGCCTGGCATAATAAATAACGCACCATATAGTACGACTTTAATTTTTGGTACTGTTTTGTTCTTTTCCGAACTATTCAATAAAGGAAATATAAATAAAAGAGGAAAGAAATTTACATCAGAATTATGTTTCTTTAGTTAAATAATAGATATCTTTTAAAAGACAATTATTATAAAAAGTTCTAATTCTATGATGAGTTTTTCTACAATACTTGGTAATTTTAAAAACAAGAAGTGCATACTAATGTATAAGGGGAAGGCTACACTCTATGTGCGTGTGTATATATATGGATAATTAGAGTAACTCATGTAATAAATGACCATGAAAATAATTACCATAAAGATCAAGTTCAATTAATACTGTGTGAGTATTTGGGAAAGAATTACCCATAAGCAAGGAATTAAAAATGACAACCCTTTGTTATTTATTAGTTAAGTAATTTTTCTTGTTCATCATTATATATATATAGAGTAGAAAAGCATCTTGTTTTATTTTGTAACAATTTTTTGGCTAATCAAATTGAGGCAGTATATTGCTACATATATGACTTAGACTTTCACACTTATTAGAATATATATAGTTCCGCTAAAAAAGTATGTAAATTATAAAATATTACAAAACAGTGCTACAATTGATAAAGTTACTTTTCCCCAAAAAATATAAAGTTGCAAATTTCTATTTTTTAATTTAAATACATAATATATTTTTCATTTTATCATATACTTTAAGACTTCAAATCAATAATAAATTGAAAGCTTTAAAAGAGTCAAAATTGAAGAAAAAATTTCACAGATGTTAAATGGAAGGTTGCTTATGACATATGTACGTTATATGCATATGAAAATTCTAAAATATTACAATTGTCATAAGCAAATATAAAAATTGAAAGAGTAATGTAGCATTAACTGTTTAAAATATACAATTATTTTGATATAGTTCAATTTGTTGCAACTCCGATATATTAAATATAGTTAATGGAATATATCCTACAATATCGACAAAGATTAAGTTTGTATTTAACAATGGAAAAATAATATTACATAAAGAATGTCAATTATATTCTTTTTTTCTTTTATTATAATTCTGGATTATATATGTAATATCCTGACTAAATACCTATTATGTATTAGGTAATTTAATTGAGGGAAAAATTTTAAGGAAGTGAAATAAGTAATTAAAAGAGAAATAAGTAATTAAAGAAAATAATAATAATAATAATAATAACAACAACAACAAGCAAATAAATAAATGAGTAAATAAACAAATAAATAAAATAAAATTTAGAGAAGAACAGTAAGTAAATATTTGGGGCGAAGGTAGCATTTTACATATTGGACTATGGACCTAATTGCAAACAAGTTTTAAAGGAGTGCTTCCCCATCATTTTAGCTAATATAGGCTTGGTGGCAACATTAGGCGTGTAACACGTGTACTCCACTACCTGTTCCATAGCTTAACCGTGAATGATTCACCAAGAAAAAGAAAGAAAAGCCTCTGTTTTCCATCTCGCTTTCTCGGTGAGACTCAGTACAACCGAAGAGAGAGTTTCATCGAGAAAACAAAGGAAGAGAGACAAAACAGAGAAAAAAAAACTTGAGAGTGCAGAATCAGAGATGGTCGATGGCGAGAGATATGAGAATTTCGGGTTTTACTCTATTTTTCCCGATAGAAATCACTCTCTCGTCTTGCACATGAAATTTCCCGATTTAGATGGAATTTTTGGGCTGGTTAGGAGCAAACTAAATAAAATGAATAATTATATAGATTAAATTACTACTTTGGGAACTTTTAAAGTAATAAACAGAGTAGAAACAAAGTTGGGACAGAGACGGGCAAGACGATAGAACCGAAACAAGAACAGAATAGGAATTGAGAGAGAGAATAGCTTGTTGAAAAAACTCTACTTTCCCTTTGAGAATTTTTTGCTATAAATAAAATCAGAGAAATAGAATAGAACAAAAACACAATCACAATACAAGAATTAATATGAAAAGTTTCAAAATCAAAAAAAAAAATTATGACAATTATCAAAGACACCTAGAGAAAATACTGCGTGAAAAATTTTACAAAAAACTGAAATTTCTCTCAAGGTGGGACCAACACTTGCTTTCCCTTATATAGGCTTGCTTGGCCACCCACTTCCCCTTCCCCTCTCGGCAACATGGGACTAACACTTAATTTCCATTTATTTCCTTAAGTAACGTGGGACTTCATTTTCAAAGTTAAACAAACTACAAGCTGATTATAAATTTCAGGTAACAAGCTATTTTCATAAAAGTATGCTTGTTTATTGTTTTACATGGTGTGTGATGTGTTCCATGATGATTTTTATCAAAGAGATGCAGTAAGAATACCAAGGGTGAAATGCCACGTACTAGAATGAGATTGGGATGTTTCCCATGTCCTAAAATGAGCTTGGAACTTTGTTTCCATGTCCTAAATTGAGCTTGGGTTGGAGGTACTGCAGAGCCTCCTCTCCATGTCCTAAAATGAGCTTAAAGTTTTCTCCATGGTACTATGTGATCACATGTTAAGTCAATTCAATTGAGCTTGCCTTATTTCACAAGTTTTTGTTAAGTGTATTTATTTAGCTTACTGCACATATTATGGACTGATTTATAATCCATGCTTTTATGATTGAAATAGTATATACGAATATTGTATTGACAGAATTTGGATAGAGATTTTGTAGAATAGTAGTGAAGCTAGTTATGTAAAC
The DNA here is from genome assembly GCA_037074585.1 of Biancaea sappan. NCBI lineage: Eukaryota > Viridiplantae > Streptophyta > Magnoliopsida > Fabales > Fabaceae > Biancaea > Biancaea sappan. The sequence continues at coordinate 66,346,722 of CM073493.1, read as the reverse complement.
TTGATATATTATGTGACAGTCTATGATACATGGAAAAGTATGATTTATGCAAAGTATATATGACAGTCTATGATATAACGTAGAAAAGCATCTTGTTTTATAATGTAACAATTTTTTGGCTAATCAAGTTGAGGTAATATATTGCTACAGACATGATTATGTGTGTGTTTGAAAAATAGTTGAATAAATTTAATTTTGAATAAACCACGATTTGCAAAACGTGGTTTCGGTAAACCTAGTGATTTATATTTGAAAAATAGTTGTATAAACTTAAATTTGACAAGATTATGAATGTGATTTATGTTTGGATATTGATTAGTAGAAGCACTTTAGAATGTGTAATTATTAGAAAGGGCATGAATTTTATATTTCATTATTTTATATACCCTAATTGTAAGGAAAGTCAAAATCAAAAAGTCCAAAACAAAAAATATGGACTAAACCAAAAATAAAATGAAACACGAAGTGATCAAATTGAAAATAATTCAGGGACTAAATTGATGAGACATTTTTTAATTTGGGGTCAAATAAAAGTTTGATAAAAAGTGGGGCCCAAGAGTAAATTTTTAACAATATGGTAAAATATATACATCTAATTCAAATAATAATTGAAGCATATATATATATATATATATGCACGTGTGTGTATTAGAAAATAATATTGTTTTATTATGTAAAATAGTTTTTGGCTCAAAAATAACTTTTCAGCTAATCAAATTGAGGCAATATATTGATATAGACATAATTTGGAATTTAATATGTCTAACAATATAGCTCTTCTAACTTTTGATATAGCTTATCATTAAAAAAAAATTATTTTAGCGAAAACTATGTAAAATAAAAAATGTTACAAAATAGTGCTACAATTGATAAAGTTACAAATTGTCATCTTTTTTAGTTCAAATACATATTATGATTTTCATGTGATAATTTAACTTTGAAAATATAATTGATCGAAAGATTTGAAATATTAAAATTGTGGAACTTTGAAATGAAGTTAAAAAGTATCAGAATTTTGGATTGTTTCAAAATGTCATTATTGTATAGTGTGTGTGTGTGTGTGTATATATATATATGCAAATGTGCAAGTAAACTGGTATTATTTTTCATTCAAATTTATACTATAATAACGGTTTCATCATATGACTTTTTATTCAAATTTATACTTTAGTGATGATACTTTATCATATGGCTTTATTATTTAATTTTTGCATATATAAAAAATAGTATTAATAGACGAAGATTTGATATAGCCCACATACCTGTCAAAAGATTATGATCTAAGTATAACTCTTGAAGCATAGTTAAGTCTCCAATGCTTCTTAGTATATGTCCACTAAATCTGTTGGAGCTTAATGATAAAAAGTTGAGCCCATTGCATTGTTGCCAATTTAATGGGACCAAATAATTCATTCCCATCAAGATACAATCTTTGTATTTTGGAAGCCCATGACATATATTTGAGGAGCTACTTCCCGACAAATTATTTTGATACAATTCAATTTGTTGCAACTCCGATATATTGAATATATTTGATGGAATATATCCTACAATATCGATAAAAATTAAGTTCGCATTTAACAATAGAAATACAATATTTCATAAAGAATGTCAATTATATTCTTTTTGTTCTTTTATTATAATTCTAGATTATATATATAATATCCTGACTAAATACCTATTATGTATTAGGTAATTTAATTGAGGGAAAAATTTAAGGAAGTGAAATAAGTAATTAAAAGAAAAATAAATTTAATAATAATAATAATAATAATAATAATAATAATAATAATAATAATAATAACAACAACACCAAAGAAATAAATGAGTAAATAAACAAATAAATGGAATAAAACTCAGAAAAGGTCAGTAAGTAAATATTTGGGACGAAAGTAGAATTTCACATATTGGACTATGGGCCTAACTGCAAATAAGTTTTAAAGGAGTGGTTCCCCATCATTTTAGCTAATATAGGCTTGGTGGCAACATTAGGTGTGTAACATGTGTATCCACTATGTCTTCCACAGCTAGGATTCACCAAGAAAAAGAAAGAAAAGCCTCTGTTCTCCATCCTTTGGTAGCCTGAATCAGAGAACCTTTCTCGGTGAGATTGAGTTCAACCGAAGAGAGAGTTTCACCGACAAAACAAAGGAAGAGGGACAAAATAGAGAAAGAAAGAGTGCGGAATCAGAGATGGTCGACGGTGAGAGGTATGAGAATTTCGGGTTTTACTCTATTTTTCCCTGATACAAATCACTCTCTCGTCTTGCACATGAAATTTTCTGGTTTAGATGGAATTTTTGGGCTGGTGAGGAGCAAACTAAATTAAATGAATGATTATATAGATTGAATTACTGCTTTGGGAGTTTTTAAAGTAATAAACAAATCAGAAACAAAGTTTGGAGTTTGGGATGTAATGCCATGTACTAGAATAAGCTTGGGATGTTTCCCATGTCCTAAAATGAGCTTGGAACTTTGTTTCCATGGCCTAAATTGATCACATATTCAGTCAATTTAATTGAACTTGCCAAATTTCACAAGTTTTCATTAAGTGTATTAATTTAGCTTATTGCACAATTCATAGACTGATTTATAGTTCATGCTTTTATGACTGACATGACATCTATGAATGTTTTTGTTAATTAAGCATACTAGCTACTGACATAATTGTATCTCATTTTTATATTCAAAATTAACTATTGCAGGGGAATCATCCAAAGAAAAAGCCACTCGAGGATTGAATCTTATTGGCATATTTAGTCTAAACTTTGGTGGAAATGCTTATAAAATTTGAATGTGAAGTCTATAACTCCCTCTTATTTTTGATAGTTATGGTTGGATCCTAAGAGGGGGTGAATTGGACTTTACGAAATTTTTGCAAAATGTTATTGAAAGTTAAAAGGATTTTCTAGAAATATAATGCTTAAGACAGTAAAATATAAACTAGAAAATCAATGTGCTATCAAAATAAATAATTAAAAAGTACAAGTAATTAAAGAGCAGATATAAATGTACACAAATTAAAGAGTAAGGGAGAAAAAGATTGACACCAACAAATTATATTAGTTCAGCTAAACCAAGCCTACATCCAATCTCTAAACAAACCACTTGAGTATTTCACTAGTCAGCTTGTAAATGGTTGGTTCTTACAAAACTACAAGAAGTTTGTGCACAATTGGTACTTGTTGAAACCATGTAAATTCTCCCAACCCTGGTATTTGCGAAACCACTACAATAGAGAATTTATGAATCTGACCTCCTCTCTACCCTATGCAAGTTCTCCCAATACCGGTACTTGCGAACCACATTTGAGAATATATTTATGTTGATCAAAATCAACAATATATAAAAAACTCTTTCAAAAGAGTAGATAGTATACAAATGAAGCTCAACTAAGAGTAATTGGGTAGCAAGATAATTTGGTAGAATAATGATAGGAAAAATTAGCCCCTCCACCTTGGTTTCAGATTGGATATATGTTATATTTAACATTGTCATTGGAGGTATTTTACAAAAGATATCAGCTAACTTCTTTAAAAACTAGCCCTTATTTCTAATGCCAGACTGCTATCGATCGACTAATAGGACCACAATAGTCGATTGATTGATCTTAATGATCAATCGGTCAACTGGTCAAGTCCAACCAGTCGATTGGTAACTCTCTGTTATCTAAAATAAAATTGTTCCAAATCCTATTAGTTGACTAGTAAATACTGGAGTTCAATTTTAATTTCAGACAAAGAGCCACTTGTCGACTGATGGAAGACCAGTGGTCGACCTATAGGTTTTGAGTCTTTTTCTAAAGGAGTACTAGAGAGCAATCAGTTGACTGGCCCCCATACATCAGTCAGCTGGTAGCTTCTAGACTTAAAAAAATTAATTCTATGACTCAGAAATCTTTACTAGCTTTTGTGAAAACATTTCCAACTTATATAAGTTTCTAAAAACATTTTCAATTAGCTCTTTAAATCTTATTAATTTCCATTAAATACTTTATATGAAATCTAAGTCCTAAGGCGCTAAAGATAGATATACTCATTTCTTGCTCTTGATCTTGATGTCTTAGCTTGATTCATGTATCTTTATATTCCTGTAAGATAAACATTGAAGCACAGAAAGTTCTCAAATAAACTTGAAAGTTCAAACTAGTCTTCCGGATATAACAGAAAGGTATCAATAATTCATCATTAGAAAACAAAATGGAAATTATTCTTGTTCATATTACAGTTTACACCAAGAGTAACTGTTATCCATTTCAAAATGTGATAGTTGTCATGAATTGATTAATGTAGAGTGGCATATGCATACCAATTAGAGTTGATAGGATCTTTATCTAATAAATATGTGATACAAATATCATGTTCTCATCATTATTTGTTTAAAAAATACTAGTCTTAAAAAATCTTCAGAGCAATGAACTTTATTATTAAATTAAATGTGTCACTAAAAAAAAAAAGAACTGAAGTATTTCAATATGGTAAAACATCCACATTTAATATTAATCTTTTGCGATATGGTTAAAGATGAGCTTCGTGCCAATTACATTTAACTTGGTCATTTGTGCCTTCAATTTCTTGCGAAAATTTTGAACATAAAACCTATAAAGTTGGCCCTTTAAAAAAGTCAAATGGTCACCAAAAGTCATGACAGGTGCAAAGCTACGGCAAACCTTTTTGAGAATGCTAGCCATTGGGAGACATATGTAATTATTGGTGGCCTTTTTAATTTGATTTCAAAACTATAGAAGCCAAAGGCTTTTCATATTTTTTTTTAATAAAAAGCTTCTTGGAACAGTGCAGCTTGTGAAGCTGCATGTATCATGGGCTTGCCCTATTAATGTTTTTCATTGAGCAAAATTTTTTCTTTCTTAAAAATAGATAATAATAATAATAAATAAAATTTCTCTTGTTCTATGTCTCAACTGCATAGAATTGAGTAAAAGCTAGATTATTTAAAATACTTAGCTAAAGTTACAGCCTTATTCCATCCTTCTTCATTTTATTTCCGATGTTGTTCTAGGTATTTTTTATTATTAGTTTTTGCATAAAGGCTATAGATGAATTTAACATGTCTTCTTGTTGCTTTAATTTGTTTCGGGTAATTTTAGGTTTATTTTTGGCAATGCTTCTCTAAAATCTTATGTGTAATTTTCTGCCATCCTCTTTTGATATGAATTTTTTTTGTACATTTTGCTATCTTGTAGTTCTGCTTATAGGCCAAAATTCTGCATCATTTTCCACTATATACCTCCATTGTTGTGCCAAATTTTCTTTGTAGAGTTATATATGGGGTGTGCTGAAATTTTTTGTTTGAAAATTCTGCTTTTGTGCTGATTTTGTTATGTAAAATTCTGATTGTTAGCATGCTGAGTTGGAACCTGGTTGCTACTTTTTTTTTTTTTGACTTTTGAATGAGCTTTAAATTAGTGTCTTATACTTGGTTTGGATAAGAAAATTTGTTTCTATTGTTCAAGCAACTCGTTAAAAATTTTGATAATCTACTTTTTCTTGTATAAATGTTGTGGGATATAATTCATAGCAATGCACTTTGAAGTATTCATGAAATTAAGGTTTGATGACTTGGTTAGAAACTAAAATATTTTTTCCCCTTCTTTGCATTTTTAGCACAAGCAAGGAGAGAGCACATAGTTTGACATAAATCTAATTTCCTTTTTTGTTGAAAACTTATCAAATTAGATATATTTAGAATGTTTAAGTTGACCTCATATAATCTTACTTCATACTTCAAGAGATAATAGGAAGGGTTATCACATCATCCTTGCATGGTGAGTAGTTAATTTCAGTTATGTATTTTGAAAAGAACTCCTTCATGCTAAGGTCTTCTACTCTGATATTTCATCTGATTTTTTGAATATGAAATTGACATTTTTTCTATTTTTGAAAATGGTACTTGATACAATTATTGAATTTATACCTTGGAATATAGTATTATAATTTTCTGCAAATTCATAAGGTTCTTTATTCATGTTTCTTGGAATCTAAAACTTAATTTACAATTGTGTTTTAGTGTGTGTTTGGGAGTTCGGTGGATTAAACGTGGGTGAGGTAAACTAGGTTTGATTGAACGTGGTTGGAGAAAACTAAGTTTGAATGAACATGATTTATGTTTGGGAGACATTTAGACAAACGTGGTTTGAGACAATAAAACTTGGTTTGATGTAGAACATGATGTTTGGATGTTGAATTACAAACGTGGTTTCAAAATGAATAATTACCAAAAAGGGCATGAATTTTTTATTTAATTTTTTGATCTATTATTATTAATTATTGTTATTTATTTAAAGGAAACTTAATTCTTTTGTTTATTTGTCTAATATTATAAATTAATCACTAATAACTCATTTTTAATTGATAAATTTATTTTTTTATTTTGTAATTACTAATTAAAAATTTAATTAATCAGTAATTTCTCACAATAAATTAAAGATCTCTAATTAAATTTCAAAACATTTTTCTTCTCTATTAAATTAATTTTACCTCTAACTAAATTTTAATACAATTTTTTTCTTTTCTATTAAATTCATTTTATGTTAATTAAAATTTAAAGATTCATTCTCATAATAAAAGGAATTGTGCTCTTAATTGTATAATGAAATAATTAAATTAATTCTTTAATTAGTTAACTAAAATAATTAGGATGTTTAATTGTGTAAATTAAGTTTTTAAAGTAATTATATAAATTATGATATAATTAGGTTTAATTGTATAAATTAGGTTTATTCTCATAATAAAAGAAATTATGTCATCACCAATAACCTTCAAATTTTGGTAAATTCCATCAAATCCTAATTAAAATTCCATTTATATTTAATCTGGACATTTTTAGAAATTTTACTCTCTCCCTCCAACTTCTCATATTATTCACTTAGATCCTTGGTAATAATTTTTCCTTTATCTTTTTCATGTTCTAAGACCACATTTGGCTTCATTCAGGTTCATAAGTCACAAATATATTTTGTTCTAAAATTATAGCTACTCCTACAAACTTTTGATTATATTCACTTAGGTCCTTAATAATAATTTTTCCTTTATCTTTTTCATATTGAAAGACCACATTTAGTTTCATCTAGGTCCATAGGTCACAAATATATTTTGTTCTAAAATTATAGCTACTCCTACAAACTTTTGATTTTATTCACTTAGGTGCTTGGTAATAATTTTTCTTTTATCTTTTTCATGTTGTAAGACCACATTTAGTTTCATCTAGGTCCATAGGTGACAAATATATTTTGTTCTAAAATTATAGCTACTCCAACAACCTTTTGATTTTATTGACTTAGGTCCTTGGAAATAATTTAACCTTTTGATTTTATTGACTTAGGTCCTTGGAAATAATTTTTCCTTTATCTTTTTCATGTTCTAAGACCACACTTAGTTTCATCTAGGTCCATAGGTCACAAATATATTTTTTTCTGAAATTATAGCTAACTCTAAAAACTTTTAATTTTATTCACTTTGGTCCCTGCCATGGCTGAACACTTCCAATTCATTTTATTTTCCTTCCAAACCAGCCCAGAATTTAATCTTGAATGTTTGTAGGACATTTAAGGGCATCCCCGACCAATTTTCGGATCTCTCCCTCTTCAGTTCTCCTCCATCAATGATTATGCTACTTCTCTTCTACCTCCCCTGTTTTTTTGCTCTTAAACAGGGGAGAAATGCAGAGAAATGAACAACAGACAGAGGGCAAAATTGAAGCAGAGCAAATGTGAAGATATTAAGGGGCACCAAAGACACGAGGGGCAAAACTGAATATATATAGAGGGGAATATAAAAATGAACCCCAACTACGTTAGTTTGTCCGGAAAAGCAAGAAATTGGCGTGGTTGTGCTACTGTGGTTTGCAGAGGCTTCACCGTGGTTTCGAGCTGAACGTGGTTGCATGATTTTCTTCCCAAACATCCAGGATTCGAGCAAACGTCGGTTGGAATCATGGTAAACTTGGTTACGGCAAGATGAACGTGAATCTAAACAAGTCCTTAATTGGAATCTAGCTTTGGTGCATCAGGGTCTAAACCCTATCTAGCAGAGGTCTCACTTGTCCCATGTGTTCTGAACCCCTATAACAGAGGTCTGAACCCTATGTAGCTCTAGCATAATCTTGAATATTGGAAATGGAATTCAAATGTTTAATTGAGTCTTATTTCAAGTCTTTTGAATTAGCCCAGGCACAGTACGACTTATGGAAATTGGATAATTATCTGTTATTTAGTAGGACAAATCGAGAGAACAAAGTAGCAATTTTCTTTTGATTCTTTACTGTTCTTCTTTCTTTTCATGTTCCATGAGACAAATATATATATATATATATATATATATATATATATTCAGCCAATATTCTTTAAGCATCTATGCTAATTACAATCGAAAGATTGTTTGATTATTAATATGTAATATTTGTTTTTATAATTGTCACGACCTAAAACCGGAACTAGGAGTTTTACCACTCTTGGAACCGCAATCGTAATCGATGCGGACAATGTGTTACAATACCGCCGCAAGTCTAGATTTTTCTTATTTGTCCTAAGTGGCCTATCTGATTACATAGTACACTAGAGAAATATAATAAAAATTAAATTACCTCACCCCAGACAATAGGGAAGAATCTTCGCTCCGCGAGCCCTTAGTCTGCCTATTCTTCTATATGTGCAATTGTAAGGGGGTGAGTCTAAACCACAAACTCACCTGTTAGCCCTGCTCTACACAGATATGCAATATATATATCTATATATATATTAAAATCCACTCAGAAATTCATCTCGCGTGACACCAAGCTGCCCGAAGGCATTCATATGGTATCATGTCCCATTATATTTTCCCCAACACAGCACACATTAAATGCACACATCCCTATTTAAGGGTCCACACTTCTATGCCATATCTCAAGAGCTTCATCAATGTGAGTCTACATTCCCACGAATTTTACTCAAGAAATCCCTACTCTAGTTGATATCTTGGCCCGTAGGGGTCATCCTTCCAGAAGGCTATATCCCTGCCCCATAAGCATCATGTCTCTCTGGTACAACTCCAATCCTGAGCTTTAGCTTATGCCAAATCACGACAACTGTTGAGCGTTCTGGCAAGTGCACCAATCGTACAACTAATATAGTGTAAAATGAGTAAAAATGTCGATCCCACGAGGACTAACGTGCTAAGTACTCTAGTAATTCAATTACATTAGTTAGGCAAGCCAAATTGGATTAAAGGCAGCTCTATTCAAAGAACTGGAAAAGAAATAAAATCAATAAAATAGAATCAATAGACAACAACCAACAAATGATTCAAACAATATACGAAAAAGACCTAAGGCTACTAATCCACTTCTCCCATCCTAAGAATTGGTAACTCTCTCTAACAATTGTGATTCAATTCAATCATACACTTTAATCTTAGGTTTTCTAATGGCTTAAGTGATTCTCTCAAACCTAAGTTAAGTTACTCAACTCTAACATAATCATTTATGTGAGTTTAAGCCGAATAAACATCAACCTAAGTTGATTAAACGAGGTTAATTAATATTTCTATTAATTAACAAGCAAAACTCCTAAGATTCAACCACTCGCCCTATTCACTCAGTGTTCTACTAACATCTCCCTTGCCAAAGTTCGATAAAAGCAACAAACGAATCATAAAATGGTCAGTTTTACAACAAGTTCAAAATATATGAATGATATGAATGTAATAATTGTATAGAAATCACCAAGTTAGAGAAACAACAACTCCTAATCAAAGATTAGATTCATAGCAACCCTAGAACAAGAAAATTAGCCAATCATGGCTATAAAACTATAAAAAATAGTAAAAGATGAAGGAATCTGAGGTTGAGTTGACAGAAATAGGGCCTAGAGAGCTTCGAAATGGGATTCCTCCTCTTCCTCTAGCAAAATCGGCATCCTCTGCTCTGTCTCCAACTCAGAATAACATAAAAGACATGTTCTGGCGCTATTTAAACCATAATTTGATGCTGGCAGAGAAATAGGTTTAAAAACACTTTGGTGCATGTGCCACTGCTATAGCGGTGGAAGACAGAGAAGACAGCTTCAAAATACTATTTTTAAGCATCCACCGCTATAACTGTGGAATCCACCACTATAGCTGTGAGAGACAGCAATCTCATCAGCATCTTTAGAATTTCAGCTCTAACATTCTATCTTGTTGCACAAACTTCACACCAACTCAACCTACACTAAAAACAACAAATAAAACCATTAAATCGCGGGTCTAAAACATGAAATTACTCTAACTAATCTAAAATCTAATAAAACACAAACTAGTCTAAAACATTCAAAACAAGGGTTAAAAATCACAAGTCAAGGTAAGTAAGATAAAAAGATAGGGCTTTTAGCACCAAAATGGTGCTAAATCTAGAACTTAACACTCCCCCAAACTTAAATATTTGCTTGTCCTCAAGCAAAACGACCCTCACACAGAACAAGGAGCAAAGCAGAAACCAAATATGCAAATTTACACTCAGGCTTGAAAGCAATTAGAGTAAGCAAAGGAAAATAGTGGGATATGTAGAGAAAAATATAACCATCTAATAAAATTAGATCCAAAAAATACTTTTATTAGAGAATAGCTATACTTGCAACAATAACATGAAGATTTAAATAAAACTCAAAATAAATATATTGAACTCATCATAAACCTCTTAAACCAAAATACCATCACCTGAATTAATCTTTCCTTTTTATATTTTTACACTCTCAAGGGTTTTTATTCCAAATTTTAATTGATCCAATCAGCAAACCAAATAAGAGATGTAACCAGTAAGAAGCAAAGTCCGTGCGCCTACTCCACACAACTCTTCCTCCCCTTTCACACCCAATGTGAAAACTACAGAGTGAGAGAAATGCCTATGTGCCTAATCCACACAACACTTCCCTACCCTTTCATTCTCTTAAACCAGCCAAAAGCAAGGTTTATTGGTTGAAAAATTGTCAGTGTGCCTAATCCACACAACACTGCCTCAACATAAACCATACCTTCAAGCCAGCTATTAATTCATCTTTACATAACCATTTTTTTTTATGGAATTTGAAATTAACACCCCTTATTAAGCTTACTTTTGGTTTTAGGAAAGCTTAACTCAAGCTAAAGTAATTGTTCTAAGGGTTCCAAAACTTCAATTAGCATAAAATGAAATTTGAATAAATCTCCTATTATTCTTAAAAGTAATGTTAATTTTTTATTAAAAACAATCCCAAATCTTAATTTTACCAAATTTTCTTAATTTTTCTACAAATATATGCAATTCTTTCCCTTACAAAGTCTTTAACAAAAAATTTACAATTTTGAAAATCTGGCATCTTGAAAATCTAGCATATTTGACATATCTGAAAATTGCTTTACACACCAAACATACTAACAAACAAAAACAAGCAAAAACAAATACCAGACACAAAACGCCTCTCCCTCAAACTTAAATTTGACAGTGTCCTCACTGTCCCAAATCAGTATTATAAAGGAAAAGGAGCAAACCAACAATATATCAACAAGAAAAGAAACATCACAAATAAAATAAATAAAACAAGAACGGAATAATAAAAACTACAAAAGAGAGAACCAAGAGTGCTAAGTTTATAGTTTTCAGCCAGACTTTACCAACTTTATCTTGGATCAAAAGAACCTATGGATGAGTCTTGAAGCTGAATTGCCTTCCCCCAACCTTGCCATTGTTTTTTTTAATTAATTGGTTCATTAGCTTTGCATGGAGGAAGTGCAGATTGTCCAACCAACATTGTTTCTTCTTTATGATCACATGCTTCCTTTTCCACTGACAATTTTACAATATCTAACACATTGAAAGTCTTCATCTCCTTCTGGACTGTCAGAGTTAACCTCCCATGAGCCACATTATTTACCGTTCCCGAAGTAGCCAAGAATGGCTTATCTAGAATGAGAGGGATTTCCTCATCTTTCGCTATGTCTAATACCACAAAATCCACAAGAAAGAAAAACTTTACCACTTTGACTAGCACATCTTCCACTACCCTATATGGATGTCTCAATGATCGATCAGCGAGCTGAAGGATCATAGTTGATTTCACCTGACCGATCCCAAGTCTCTTAAAAATTGATAAGGGCATCAGATTAATGCTAGCCCTAAAATCACATAAGGTCCTCTTGAATGTGATGTCCCCAATAGTATAGGGGATGAAGAAACTCCCTGGATCCTTGAGTTTCGAAGGCAACTTCCTATGCATAATTGCACTGCATTCTTCATTCAGTATGACTTTCTCATTATTTCTCATCTTCCTCTTTTTCAGCAACATCTCCTTCATGAACTTTGCATACACAGACATTTGTTCCAAGGCTTCAGAAAAAGGTATGTTTATTTACAACTTACAAATACCTCCAAAAATCTACTATACTGCTTCTCATTGTGTTTTTTAGACCGCTGAGCCTGAGGATACTGTAATGGTGGAACAAAAATTTCAGCCCTCATATCTTTTACCACCTTTCCAGATTTACCTTTTGCCTCTGAAACATCAGTTTCCTCAATTACATTATCTTGAGGCTAAGAAACCTCATCTTTTTCCTCTTCAACAATCATTTCTTTAGGCAGATCATGTGACTTAACATCATCTGGGAGGTCCTTCCCACTCCTTAAGGTAATGGCATTACAGTACTCTTTTCCCTCCCTTCTTGGATTGTTGTAGTATCACTGGGGAGATTAGCTTGTGGCCTATTGTTCAAAGCAAATGCCAGCTGGCCCATTTGAGTCTCTAAATTCTTGATTGTTACATTTCGAGTTTGAAACATTGATTCACTCGTTTCCATGAATTTCATGAACATATCCTCCATTGAAGGTTTCTTTTCCACTTAAGGAGGTGGAACTTTATTTTGAAGAGGATAATTATTCTGATTATTAAAGCCTGGAGGTTTAGATGGCCTACCAGAAGATGATGAAGCGGTGGGATTTAGGTAGTGATTGTTGCTCCATGAAAAATTTGGATGATTCCTATTCTCAGATGATATGAATTAGAAAAGGAATTATTTTGGTTCCTTTGAACATTACCTATGTAATTCATTTGCTCAATTACAGTTGATTCATCATAACACTCATTCCTATGCGTACCACCACAAAAATCACAGCTAGCCTTGGGAGTGACTACTACATTTATTCTTGCAGTTTCTTATTGTCTGGAGCACAACATGTCGACTTTCTTGGTAAGTGCTTCATTTTGAGCTAACAGAGCATTGAGGGTACCTAGTTCCATAACTCTCCTCCTTGAAACATTTTTGGCCCGGCTAGAAGCTATTTGAGTTACCCCCATGGTCTCTATTATTTCTTGGGCCTGCTTGATCGATTTAGCCATCAAAGCACCGCCAGCTGCAGTGTCCAATTTATCCCTTGTCTCATAAGTTAGCCCACTGTGAAAGATAGTGAGCTACTGCCACTCTTAAAGACCATGATTTGAACAATTCATTAGTAGGTATTTAAAATGCTCCCAAGCCTCAGACCTTTACCATCATGCTTATAGAAGGCAGTGATCTCATTCCTTAACTTAACTGATCTTAAGGGAGAAAAGAATTTAGCCAAAAATCTTTTCTGGAGTTGATCCTATGTAGTGATGCTCCCTTTTGGTCGAGAAGTCAACCAACTCTTTGCAGCATCCCTCCAGGAGAAGGTGAATAACCAAAGGCGAAGACCATCATCCCTTACTCCATTCAGTTTAAACATATCATAGATGTCCAAAAAATGTGTGATATGGTTATTTGGGTCTTCCATAGGACCTCCCCCAAACTGATCCTATTGCACCAAATTTATCAATATCGCCCTGATTTCGAAATTATTGGGGCTAAGTGGAGGTTTCACTATACTGGATGTGTGTCCAGCCTCAGTAGCTGAGGCATAATCCCATACAGCTCTGTTGTCATCATGTTACTCATTTCCAGCACCATTGCCCCTAGTATTTCCCATATTTTCTGCCATTTCTTCTTCTTCTTAAAAAGCCAAAAACATGTCAAGCGTTCTGGCAAGCGCATCAGTCGCACAAGTAATATAGTGTAAAATGAGTAAGAATGTCGATCATTCGAGGATTAACGTACTAAGTACTCCAGTAATTTAATTGTATTAGTTAGGCAAGTCAAATTGGATTAAAGGCAGCTCTATTTAAACAACTGGAAAAGAAATGACCAACAAACAATTCGAATAATATACGAAAAAGACCAAGGGCTACTAATCCCCTTCTCCTATCCTAAGAATTGTCAACTCTTCTTAACAATTGCGATTCATTTCAATCATATACTTTAATCTTAGGTTTTTTTAATGGTTTAAAGTGATTCTCCCGAACCTAAGTTAAATTACTCAACTCTAACATAATCCCTTATATGAGTTTAAGCTAAATAAACGTCAACCTAATTTGATTAAACGAGGTTAATTAATATTCCTATTAATTAACAAGTAAAACCCTTAAGGTTCAACCACTTGCCCTATTCACTCAGTGTTCTACCAACATCTCCCTCGCCAAAGTTCGATGAAAGCAACAAACGAATTATAAAACTAACAAGTTCAAAATATATGACTGATAGGAATGTAATAATTGTATAGAAATTACATAGTTAGAGAGAAAACAACTCATAATCAGAGATTAGGTTCATAGCAGCCCTAAAATAAGAAAATTAGCCACTTATGACTATAAAACTATAGAAAACAGTAAAAGATGAAACAAACTCCATGAATCCGATGTTAGGTTGACAGAAATCAGCCCGAAGAGCTTTGGAATGGGATTCCTCCTTTTCCTCTAGCAAAATCAGCATCCTCTGCTCTGTCCCCAAATCAGAATAACCTAAAAAAACATGTTCTGGCACTAATTAAACTAGAATTTGATGCTGTAGAATTCGAACCATCGCTATAGCAGTGGAAGGCAGAGAAATAGTCTTAAAAACACTTTGGTGCAGGTGCCACCGTTATAGCAGTGGAAGGCAGAGAAGAAAACTTCAAAACACTATTTTTCAACATACACTGCTATAGTTGTGGAATCGACCACTATAGTTGTGGGAGACAGTAATCTCATCAGTATTTTCAAAATTTTAGCTCTAACATTCTGTCTTCTTACACAAACTTCACACCAACTCAACCTACACTAAAAAAAAATAAAACCATTAAATCGCGGGTCTAAAATATGAAATTACTCCAACTAATCTAAAATCTAATAAAACACAAACTAGTCTAAAACATTCAAAATAAGGGTTAAAAATAACAAGTCAAGACAAGTAAGAGATAAAAAGATATGGCTTTTAGCACCAAAATGGTGCTAAATCTAGAACTTAATAGTAACTACCATCTTGGCCCCAAGAGTGTACCATGAGACCCGACTTCATTTTCCATGGGTCTACATTTTCACGAGAAATCCAATCATTTGTCTAGCTTTTTGGGTCATATCCATTACTATAATATGTGTTTGACCTCTCTGGTCATACCCTTAACCATAATATGCATCTAGTATCTCGAATTATGCCCTCAACCATAACATATATCGCGCACACAAAATAATATAAGCAATCACACACACACAAAGTTTATGAATATGCAGTTAATAGTATGCAATGTTTTCCCACACCTTCCCATGCTTTCCACATTGAGACCTAGTCTGAAATTTTCCTTTGGACTGTAATTACTCAATGGGTTTATCCCAGAGGTCCACCCCTCTGTTCCCAATTTTTCAACATTCTTCTCAAGAATATCCACATCCTTAAGTTTACTAGCCGGTTCCATCTCATGGTATGAATATGCAAATAACAATATGCTATATTTTCCTATACCTTCCCACGCTTACCACATTGAGACCCAGTCCTAGTTTGGAATTTCCCCTAGGTACTATTATTACTCAATAGGCTTATTTCAGAGGTCCACCCCTCTGTTCCCACTTTTCTGACATTCTTACAGGAATATCTACATCCTGAGTTTACTAGCTGATTCCCACCTGTGGGTCCATATTCCCACGTAATCCTTCTCTATATGCAATGAAAATCACAACCAACAAACACTCACACACAAATACAATGTAATTCATACAATATCCAATCCATTATTCCCAAATAACCCCACTATACACATAACACATAATAAATTTAACAATTAAATATATATAAAACAATTTAGGAAAATAAATCCTAAAATATAAATATACATACAGAGGAGAACTAGATCCTTCACTTGGATTCTATGTTCTCTCAGCTCCCGTTTTGTGCCTCGACCATCCCTATTAAGTAACTATGTAAAAACTTATCAAAATTACAAAATAGAGAAATTCCCTATTACTAATCCCGACCTTCACTTACTCCTCTAGTCATAACTCTTAACTAGTAAAGCATTTTCAAATGAAATTTATACCATTGGAAACTAGACTCAAAGAGCTTTCCAATGATATAAAGTTTCCCAAAAATAGAATTCGAATGAAAGAGTTATAACCAATTTAAATGAAAATCCAACTAAACACCATAGCCTGACATAAGCATGATGTTAGGACCTTTGGCACCAGGGCACTACGACCTTCTTCTTCCCTAAACTTTTTAAAACTTGGTGCCATGATCACGACCTACGTGATTTTTTTCATTATTTCTTCAATGGGTTTTCATCCTTAACGTCTAAGGAACATTTAGACACCAAAACCAATTTTCACCAACTATCCAACCCCCAATCGTCAAAATACCCCAAAAGCCTTAAAACTCAAAAATAGGGAAAAACTTAGAAAATAAGAATTCCTACCTCGATTTCCTGCTTTTCTTGCGAGGTTCGGTCGCTTGAGACTCGCTTCTTCATAGAGGAACCGCTCTCTGGAGCTCGGTTAAGAGGGTAGAGAGAAGGTGGAGAGAAAAAAAGGGGAGAGGAAATTAAGGGAGAGGAAATGAGAAAATGAAGAAAAAAGGTTCAGGCCACCTAAAGATACCGCCTATGATGAAATTACTACTTTGTCCTCCTGTTGACCCATTATGAAGACTGGTAAAAGCAAATCCATAATATCCCTACCTCAGGTTTCAAATCCTAGGTATCCCATAGTTTTCCTCCTTGGACTTAACTGGTCTCGTAACACTCTCAGTGTCATGAATACACTCATCGATTTTCCACCACTCATTATTAAACACACCTTGCCACTTCTAAAACTTATATTTTCCTTATTACGCAATGAACAAATTTCCCTAGCCCTTAATTATTCCATAATAATTAAGTTTTAAATAATAGTTGAAAATCACAGGTATTATAATACTAGTATCAAGATGGGGTAGAAAATTCATTTTATTTATAAGAATAAATTTTCATCCAAAGTCAAACAAAAGCTCACGATTAACTTCCACAGCTTTTTACGCTGACATCTAATTGAACAATAACCGTAGGTGCTATACCAAATAAAAAGTATTTGCATTGTCTCTATATAAGATGATAGTTTCAACTTTCAATGAAAGAAGCTAAATTAAGTGAAGAAACAAAATCTCCAATTAAACATAAAGACCTATGAATAGTAATATGTCACACCGATAGTTGAGAGTTGAGACAGACTAAAGTCAATGGTTAAAAATGATTCATTTACCAAGTTACAGTTATTTGTCATTTTAGTGATAGCAAATATAATCTTTCAAGTTACACAAGCCCAAACAATATTTGAGGATGTCTATTTTAAATAATAAAAAAAAAGACTAACAATAATAATAATAATAATAATAATAATAATAATAATAATGTTATGAATTTAATAAAATTTCCATTTTATAAAAAGAAAAGGTTAAAATTTGGTTATTGTTTCATGATTTCTCTATATCAATATATAAGATATGCTGAAAAATGTATCTAATATAGACATTTTAAAATCACAAAGTTTCATGGTGTTATTATATAAGCTTTTGATTATATATACTAATTGGGTATCTTTCGAAAAAAATATAAACTTGGATATATAGTATGTGTTTGTTTTCAAACCAAAAAAAAAAAGGGGTGGGGGGAAGAGAGATCAAGTAAATTCAATTTTACACTATTAAATAACTTTTAATCAATAGATGAACTTTTTCCAGAATTTTATCTTGTAAGCCATATAAAAAATTACATTAATTCAACATTATTAGGTTCTTTATCAATAAATTACAAAATTAACATATGACAAAAAAATGTGTCGGTGTTTCAATTGTCAAACTAATATGAATTAATCAAACACACGCACACAAATTCTCACACACACATATATAATTTTGTTTTTGGTTAAAGTTTCAAAAGCAAGACACCATATAGTATGCCTCTCAATTTCAATAGAAATTAAAGTCGTGATTCTAATCCAATAAGTAATTGCTTTGTTTAATATTAATATATTTTTAATTTCCAAATTGGCATGTTTGAATGTAAAGAATAAGGAACATTTATTTTTGGTCCAAAATAGCAAGAAGACTTCAATCAAATAAAATTTATGGAACCTAAAACGACAAAAATGTTTTAAATATCAATATACTAGAATAAATAAGGATAAATAGTAGGAAATTGTTTTTACTTTACTGACATCTCAAAATTTTATATATTTGTACATCACTCAAATGTAGAAACAAAAAAAAAAGTAAAAGACATTCAAACTTTCAATAAACTTTATGATTGTACACTGAGCTCTTTCTAAGACTTTTGCAAAAAATTGAACTTAATTTTATTTAAAAGAGCTGCTACATCTTTCATGGTAAATCGCTTTTCAAGCAAATCTGCACAACAATTTAAAGCTACAATCAATATGGATGAGATTGCAGATACTATCATACCATCATACTCTACATCCTCTTGCACCAAAGTAGAATCCACAAGTTCAATCACTTTATTAGTCACAGACTCACTAACCCAGCTTTTGAAGCTTAATCTTGAATCAAACATATCATCTATTGGCTTCTTCCCTGTGAATGTTTCCATAAGCATGATACCATAGCTATATACATCTCCTTTTGTGGACACAATTCCTCTGGATCCATACTCTGCACACCAATTTGTATAAAAGAAATGATTACATTGTTTGATCAGATTAGGTGAGCATGATTTTAATGACAAGAAAAAATACTAAGCCACTAATAGTTTTCTCCAAATTTTTGTGTGTGTGTATATATATATATCCAACTTTAAACATTTTTCATCACTACTGCTAATTGTGGTAGTATCTATAGGTAGAAAAATTGACAAAGATATGTACATACATAACAAGTTATAAGTGCAAATCATCTACCACCTGGTGCAATGTAGCCAAGTGTAGCAAATGTCTTTGTATGTGTTTCAAATTGCCTTTCATTTAAGAGTTTGGCAATGCCAAAGTCACTAAGGTGAGCGACCATTCCTTCATCCATCAAAATATTGCTTGGTTTTATATCACAATGAACAACAGGTCTTGGAGAACCATGATGAAGATATTCCAATGCAGATGCCACATCTATCATTATGTTCAATCTTTGCAAGAAATCAAGAGAAAGATTATTAGAATGTAACCAATCTTCAAGGCTTCCATTTGGCACGAACTGCATTATTAGATATTTGAAATCCTATTTTGAACAACAAGTAATAATCTGTATGAGATTACGATGCCGCAAACTTCGCATTGTTTCACATTCTATATCAAAACTCTTTGAAGTTGATTCTTTGTCCAAGTCAAAAACTTTAACTGCAACCATCATCCCATTTGAAAGTACTCCTTTGAACATTGAACCAAAACTTCCTTTGCCAAGGAAATTACTTTCATCAAATCCATTTGTTGCTTCTGGAAGGTTATAGTACGATATCCTTCCTATAGTTCTAAAGGAGGATAACTCGCTATGGATTGGATCACTGGCCATTTTTCTTTTATATAGTATAACTATTATGCAAGAAATGACTAGAACATCTAAAAATATAGGAGATAAGTATTTCAGCAAGAGTATCCCTTTACCTAACTTGTGCTTCATTCTTTTTTGGCATGGTGGAACTTGTAGCTGTGGCTTTCCACAAAGAGCTTTGTTCACGAGGAATGATTTTGTAGTTAGATTCACAAAAGGCCCACCATTAGGAATCTTTCCTTCCAAAACATTGCAAGAAAAATTTGCAAACTTAAGATAATGAAGTGATTCTAGGGATTCAGGGATCTCACCAGTCAAATTATTTTGGGATAAGTCTAAGTATTCTAGGCTTACCAAATTCCCAATTGATTTGGGAATATCTCCTTGCAATTTGTTTTCTGCTAAGGAAAGATATGCTAGAGTTTGCAAACCACCAACAGATGCAGGAATGTTTCCAGCAATTTGATTTCTTGATAGATCCAACAATACAAGAGCTCTGAAATTTCTTATCTCAATATGTCCATTTAACATATTGGAAGATAAGTTTACTTTCAAAATGTCAATCAAATTCCAAAAAGAAGAAGGTATCTTGGAAATCAAATAATTAGAGTCCAAATAAATCTCTTTTAAAAAAGTAAGATTTCCCAAGCAAGCCGGTAGTTTTTCTGAAAGCTTGTTTCTACTTAGATGTATATAGGCCAATCTTCTAACTTCGCAAAGCCTATCAACCATAGAGCCTTGTAGCCCATTGCCATCCAAACTCAAAGACTGGAGATCTTGTAACTTGTTTATTGTAGCAGGTATTTATCCCTTCAAATTGTTGTTGCTCAAAGTAAGTCTAAAAAAGTTTCTAAGATTCTCAATTTCCAAGGGTATATTACCATTAATTCCACAAGAATCTGCCCATATTTCTTCTAGAGAATTTGATAAATTTCCAATGGACTTGGGAAGTTTTGTATTTAAAGGATTCCCTGATAATTTCAATACTTTAAGATGCCTACAATTTGTCAAGGAAGTGAAATAGTTGATTTTAAGGGTCAACTTATTATATTGAACACCTAGCCGTTGAAGATCTCTTAAATTCCCAAGTGTATTAGGAATTACTCCACTGAATTTGTTGTGCCCCAACTCTATAGTTTTAAGCATAGAAGCATAGGTTGGGAAGACCACATCCAAAATTAGATGGAAGGCTACCGGTGAGAGAATTATTAGCCAAACTAAGGACTTCAAGTTTATTAAGATTACCAATCTCCTTCGGGATTGGACCTAGAAGCGAAAATGCAATATTAAATAAACAAAGCATATTATGGAAATTATATAAGTTGATATGATCGATAGATTAGATATTTATCTTCCTAATCTCAATAAAAATCAATAAAAGATATATATATATATATATATATATATATATTGATTAAACAATAACAAGATAATTAATTTTACCTATGATATGTGTTTTAATAAGAGGGCATTATGGCACACAATACTAAGGTGGAATTAATAAGAATTCCTATATACTTCACGATTCAAAGTCTCTGACCACTTCCAAAACGTACAAGTGCAATTAAAATGTATTTCTATATTACTCTTATCGAATATTTGTCAAATCAACGGTAAAATATTATAATACTTCAACCAACTATAGTTACATAATAAATAAACTTTAAGAAATCATTATTATCATAAGTAAATATAAAAAAAATTAAATAATAATATAACATACTCTGTTGAAACTTTTAAGACACTAAACTAGTGACAAAGCACAAACAATTATAATTTTTAATTCAAGTCTATAATACAGTTTTATCATATAACTAACTTATTTTTTTTAAAAGCATATAACAAATAGTAATTAATTTTTAAAAAAAATTATTTGAGCAAAAACTATGTAAAATATAAAATGTTACAAAATAGTGCTGCAATTGTTAAAGTTACAAATTCTAATCTTTTTTAGTTCAAATACATATTATGATTTGTGATAATTTGACTTTGAAAATATAATTGGTCGAAAGCTTTGAAATATTGAAACTATAGAAAATTTGCAATGAAGTTAAAAAGTATCCGAATTTTGGAATGTTTCAAAATGTAATAATTGTATAGTGTGCGTCTGTGTGTATATATATATATGCACATGTGTAATTAATATACACAGCTAAATTTTATAAAATTACCATTATCATAAACAGATACAGAAAATTAAAGATAACAAAAACTGTATAAACTATAAACTATTTAATTAGTGACAAAGATTAAACTGTTTTATTTTTACTTCAGATTTATACTATAATAACGGTTTCAACATATGACTTTATTATTTAAATTTTGAAACATATAAAAATAGTAATAGAGGGAGATTTTGATACAGCTAAAAGGACATACCTGTCAAAAGGTTATCTTCTAAATATAACTCTTGAAGCATAGTCAATTTGTCAATGTCTGTTGATATATGTCCATTAAATCTGTTGGATGATAAATCTAACAATTTGAGCTCTTTGCAGTGCTGCCAACTAGTTGGGATGTGACCAAATAATTCATTCCCATTAAGATACAATTCTTGTAAATTTGGAAGGCCACGGCATATGTCTGAGGGGATGCTTCCCGACAAATGATTTTGACCCAAAGTAATTTCTTGCAACTCTGATACATTGAAGATAGTTAATGGAATATATCCTAAGATGTTGACAAAAATAAAGTTCACTTTTAATAATGAAAAAACAATATCATGCGGAAGCAATATTCAATTTATCTTAATAAACTGATTTACTTTTAACACATTTAGTTGCTTATATTTCATAAAGAATGTCAAATATATTCTAACAATATCACGCGAGAGCAATGTTCAATCTCTTAAATAAATTGATTTAATCACTTTTAAAAATTCAGTTACATATTTTTCTTAAAAAAAGTTAACACTCTTTATTACTTGAGTGACTGGTGCACTTACCAAATTGCTAACACTCGCTAACTGAGATATTTATCTCACACTCTTTAATTTTTTTTTTCAGATCAAATAGCGAAGAAGGAATTTCCGCAAAGAGATTAGAGTTGCTGTTGGACTAAATTTTATTTTATGATTACTTATTATTTTATTTTTCCTTCCATTTTATTTTATTGTATTTTATTTTTAATTAAATTTTGTGTGTGCTGCGTAAGCAAATATAATATGACCAAGAAGCGTTTAGGCGTTGGAAAATGTGGATATGAAAATAAAATAAGGGATATGTTTGACCCAGAAGCATGGTAGCCAAAATCAAATCCCGATGTGTGTTATTTACTATTTTATTCTGCTTTATTGTATTTTATCCCATTATGAATGGATTGAGTATGTTTAGCTAAAAAAAATGCCGTGGCCTTAAAAATTGATGGGGAATTACGATTGTGGCGTTAATTTAGAATGTGTAGGTTTAAATTAAACTAGAATGCATAATTTATATGTAATTCAATATTATATGATGTTCATGACAATTAGGAAATAAAACAAATAATAGATAGACAAGGAAAAAGATCATAAAGGAGCTTATGGTATTTATTTTAGTTGGAAATACATTTTTTTTCCAAAGGAGATATTCTACTAGGAATCTATTATCTTATTTTCTTTTTGTCTATTTATTTACCAAAATACTTTATTAAATATTTATTATCATTTTTTCTAAGTATAGCCTAATGAAGGAAATAGAAGAGTTATAAGGTTAATTCTAAACTTATGATAATTGAATAGGAATCATTAAAAAGAAACCGCGAGGCTTTCTACTCTCAGTAAAAAATATTCTTTTTTTTAGATTTGCACGTAAGAATAATGAGTAATAAAATATTGTGTATTGGCAAAATTGATGATTGTGAATGGAGTTGCAAGAATATCAAGTATGCCTTCTCCTTAACCTAACTGAGTATGTTTGTCTATTTGTTTAAATATTTGTATGATGTATAAGCTGCAAAGAAGGCCAATTATGCTCAAATTGAATTTTTACGTAATATATATGTCATGCAAGTCATGACAGAGAAATTAAACATTTATGGTTTTATATAATTGAATGAAATGAACGGGAATAAAAAATATGTTAGATAGATATTACTGTGTCGATCACGACCCAAGTTGTGAGTTTTGACACAACCCGAGGGGCAAAATGCCTGAGAGCTTTAGTGGTGGTGCCCACTCATGATCTTGCCTTACAAGATTAGACACCTTCTTGTAGAGAATATATCCTCTAATATAACCCAATTTCATGTCCCTCTAACATGAATTTTGTACCGTCCAATTAGCTGCATTCAGTGGACACCATGTGGCAAGCAAATGAAAATAACAAAGGCCCTCTTGTTGAATAAAAGTAAATGATTTTTAATAAAAATAATTGATTTAGAATTAACTGGATGGGCATGGTTATTAAACTACACTAACTAGCCTCTACTCTTTCTTAAGAAATTAGCTTATTTTTTTTAAAATTTAATATTTTAATTCCTAATATTTATTTTTTATTACAGCGTTCTTTGTATATATGAAATTTTATATTTACTTATTTTCTTTAGAATCAGTATACAAATTTTTTTTTCACAAAATAAATTATGAAGTAGATTAAAAAATCATACATATGATATATCTGCTTCAGAAATTTTTTATATTCATATAGACGTAGTTTGATATATAAAAATGTAAATTTTTAAGTAACTAAAATCACTATAAAAAAATCGGTGATTAGCTAGCTACGGTTATAAAAATCTGTGGCTAACTCAACTTAATTAAACTATTATGCCACATTTATATTACACTTGGCTAAATTTGGAATGACTCTAAAAAAAAAAAAAGAGCGCTGTGTATTTTTTTGACTCCCTTCAATTTTTTGTTCTCATCTCCATATTTTTTTAAGGTTTATGCTGTTCCAGTCTTCCTTTTCCAGTTTGCTGTCCACTCTGTGTTAACACGAGAATGTTTAATTTCTACATAATACAATACAAGCACGGCATAATTTAAATTGACAAGGATTTAAATTAGTCAAAATCACATCACCTACACGAAAGGAAATTTCACACTTCAAGAAAATTATTACCATATTATTGGAGAGCGTACATGACACCGCCTTCGTATTTTCGGTGTCATCTTAGTTACCACAATCTTAGTCCATATAGTATCCACCCAACACATATATGCATCCCAGTGTATCTAAATGTTATATAAGTGCTACTTACCTCACAATGCTTCCATCTACATACATAAACATGGTAAGTATTTATTGCAAGTATAAGGCATACAAGTCATAGAAGGGGTGGGGTATCCAACCCACTTTAAAGTGTCCCAAGCACTGACTCTACAAGCGATCATGTAGGTGTTTCCTCAAGGTCTACATGTTCACCTGAAATTAACAACTCTCCGGGTTCCACCAGAGGTGACCACATTCTACTCTGTGAGCATATAGTCAAGATAAAAGGATACTTCAACTAGACTACTAATTAGGAGTATGACATGAAAGAAAAGACCATTCTAGACCATCCCAGGGCCTTTAGTAGAGCCTCGTCCTATGGTTGTACCGTGGTTCACAATAATAGGGGAGGGCCCACTAAGGTTACCTTGCTCTGTAATAAATAGAAGACCTATAACTTGCCTCTGATACCAACCTTGTCACGACTCAGTTCTAGGGATATAACCGGCATGGTGGTGGAGCCCATACCACCACCGTAAGCCTATCTTCACATGCTAGGACACATAACAAAAGTATAAAAAAAAAAAGAATAATATGAAACCATTCAATTATGATATTCATTAAGACCTTAGGAGTTCTATCCACTACAGAGCGATCCAAAAGAACCCAGACGTACCTGACATCAACATCGACCCGAAATCAAAGGGTTGAAGACACGGAAGCTCCGCTACTCCTCATACAGAGTTCCACAACAGAAGGACCTGCAACGGCACAAAGAAAATGGTGAGTATGAAAATACTCAGTGAGTAACACAATTATACTAAGTAGGTTACCACCACGTGCCGCTCACAAGAATGGGACCCGAAATAAATGTCCATCTGACAACACTAGGCCCAAACCTCGCTTCAGTCATCCTATGTAGTTAGATAAATAAGTCCTATCCTATATACATGATCTCCATTCAATCATATCTTACAAGAAAAACAAATATAAGTCCAAACCATCACATGACCTATTCACACAAGATTAACATATAACATCAAGCGATCTTAAGATCAAAAAGTTTCCTATCATAATCATCATATTTAAATAAATAAAAGGATTTAATGCCTTCTCACAAGGAATGCAGTTGATGGATGATTATTTGCTTAACATAATTTCAATATATGCAATATGTTCACCGCTCCATGACAATAGTAAAGCGATTAAATACATCAACACTCTAAATCATATATAAGGGGCTAACCCACTGAATTATATATGATAGACCAACCCTCTGAATTATATATGAGGGGCCAACACTCTGAATCACAGATGAAGGGCCAACCTTCTTAATTGTATATGAGGGGCCAACCCTCTGAATCACACATAAGGGGCCAACCTTCTGAATTATATACGAAAGGCCAACCCTCTGAATCATAGATGAGGGTCTAACCCACTAAATTATATGAAGAACCAACCCTCTGAATCACAAATGAAGGGCCAACCCTCTGAATTATATATGAGGGGCCAACCATTTAAATTATATATGAGGGGCCAACCCTCTAAATTATTTATGAGGGGCCAACCCTCTAAATTATTTATGAGGGGCCAACCCTCTGAATCACAATGATAAGAATTGCTAATACAAGAAGGAAATTCAACTTATGAATATTATATAGAACATTTGAAAGCTACACAGAAGTAAAGTTTTCACCACTATATGATTTAATCCATTAATTGTCACCTAGACAAACACGAGGAATATCACAACTCCATACACCTCAGTTTATGTACTAGACCACCATCTCCACAATCGGGTTTACCATAATATACTATCGAGAAAGCTACACAAGCTCCTCTTGTAATTCACCATCCACACCCAATCCATACTCAAGCAAGAAGTCAAATTTGGTGTGCAATAATATTATAACATACACATTCAATGAGACAAGGGCTTCGATTCACGAGAACAAATAGTCATCTTCCAATTTACCTAGTCATGGTAAATAGATTTCTCCATGCAACAATTTATTCCCAGCACTAAGTCACCATAGATTCATTCAATTGTATTAACATATAATTTCAATCACTTGGTTGAGTTATTTGGAATCACATTATTGTTTCACTAGACTCGGTGTGACCATTTAATTCAGCATACATTAGGTAAAAAGGGAATCATTCACTTACATGACCAAGACCACCTCTAGTTTCAGCAAAGAAGTATCATCATTCAAAGAAAATGTATTTTAGAGAGAAACCCAAGCATATATGACTCACACTTAAACTGTGTAGCTTGGAAGAGGTAGAAGAGATCCCTTACCTGAATGGAGCACTCTTGACCTCCGAAGAATGTCCTCGCCATGCCCCAAATGAACAAATCATCTTCCATCATCTACGAACCAAGCCAACAAGGAAAAAGAGAATCAAAATCACTCCCTAATGCTTGTCAGGAGAGGCATCAGCCCTTCAACTCTCTGCCATCCACTAGAGGCTTGATGCCCTAGGGCGCCAGCCCTTCAACTCTTGGCCAACTGCAGAAGGCTTGGCGCTTGAGGCGCCAAGCAACAGAAGTTCGAACCTCAATTTAGTTTTTAACATCCCAGCTCGATTTCAACCAATTTTGCACCATTTTCCATGATTCCTCTTAGGGGTTTTCTTCTTTAATGTCCTAAGGCCAATAAGGCACAAAAAACCCAAGCTAATTCATGATTTTAATCTTAAATTACCAATTTTTATGATGAACCCTAACTTTCACCTATTCTCCCTTTTTCCAATGAAAGCCAACCCCAAACATGATACATCCTCAAATTTCTAATCCAAGATTCATCATAAGACAGCCAAGAGTGTTTTAGAAGGTTACCCAAACCTCAGAACATGCAAACAAGGCATTTCTCTTCCAAAATCTGAAAATAAGGAAAAAGGAGAGGAAAGAAATGTTCACCTTGTCCTCCTTGCTCTTTCCTGCGTGGTGGTCCGTTGAAGATCTATCCCTTCACCGGTAGTTGGCTGCCAGAAGCTCCCATGGAGGGAGAAAGAGAGCTCATCACAGATGGAGACCAAGGGAGAGAGCATGAAGGAGATATATAAAAGGGTGGATGGGGCCTACATGCTACTCTTTCAACTTATTCCTTCCTTGAAATCAACTAACCAGCCTTTCATAAAGCATTAGAATAAATTGATCATTACGTAAGGCATCTAGATACCCTGCATGAATATTCATCATCACTTCCCATTTCAAAAGTTTTCCCCCTTGTTCACTTTGGTCCCTTTCTGACTCAACAACTCCCCACGTCTCCTCGTCTCGTGCTCATTCCCACACCAAGGTCACTTTATTGATTTATACGCTTAGGCCTTTGAAATCATTGAACTTCCTTTCAATATAAAACAAAAATTTTTCCTACACTCAGAGTGCCCTTCAGGAAGTTTCAAATAAACTAATATCTGAAAATGACAGATATTACATATTTTATAATAATTAATTTTAAATAATAGTTGAAAATCATGAGTATTACAATAACAGCATCAAGATGGGGTAGAAAATTCACTTTATTTATAAGAATAAATTTTAATTCAAAGTCAAACAAAAGCTCACGATTAACTTCCCCAGCTTTTTACGCTGACATCTAATTGAACAATAACCGTAGGTGCTATAGCAAATAAAAAGTATTTGCATTATCTCTGTATAAGATGATAGTTTCAGCTTTCCATAAAAGAAGCTAAATTAAGTGAAGAAACAAAATCTCCAATTAAACATGAAGACCTATGAATATTAATATGTCACACCTATAGTTGAGAGTTGACAGACTAGGATCAACGGTTAAAAAATGTTTCATTTTCCAAATTACAGTTATTTGTCATTTTAGTGATAGCAACTGAAAACATCTTTTTGGTGTTTTCAGATTTAGGCATATTTTAAGAAATGTTTTCAAAAAAATGTTTTCAGTTAACTCAATCAAACGCATTTTCAAGTTAATTTACTGTTTTCAGTGAAAATGAAAACAGAAAATACCCAAACCAAAGAGGTCATAATCTTTCATGTTACACAAGCCCAGACAATATTTGAGGATGTCTATTTTAAATAATAAAAAAAGACGTAATAATAATAATAATAATAATAATAATAATAATAATAATAATAATAATAATGTTAAGAATTTAATAAACTTTCCAATTTATAAGAAGAAACGGTTAAAATTTGTTTATTGTTTCATGATTTCTCTATATCAATATATAAGATAGACCTTACCTGAAAAATGTATCTAATATAGACATTTTAAAATCCAAAAGTTTCATGGTGTTACCATATAAGCTTTTGATTATATATATACTAATTGCGTATCTTTGGAAAAAATATAAACTTGGATATATAGTATGTGTTTGTTTACAAAAAAAAAAGGGAAAAAAAGAGAGATCAAGTAAATTCAATTTTGCCCTATTAAATAACTTCTAATCAATAAATGAACTTTTTCCAGAATTTTATCTTGCAAGCCATACTAAAAAATTACATTAATTCAACATTATTAGGTTCTTTATCAATAAATTACAAAATTAACGTACGACAAAAAAATGTGTCAGTGTTTCAATTGTCATACTAAAATGAATTAATCAAACACGCACACACAAATTCTCACACACACATATATAATTTTTTTTTTTAGGTTAAAGTTTCAAAAGCAGGACACCATATAGTATGTCTGTCAATTTCAATAGAAATTAAAATCATGATTCTAGTCCACTAAGCAATTGCTTTGTTTAATATTAATATATTTTTAATTTCCAAATTGGCGTGTCTGAATGTAAAGAATAAGGAACATTTATTTTTGGTCCAAAATAGCAAGAAGACTTTAATCAAATAAAATTATGGAACCTAAAACAACATAAATGATTTAAATATCAATATACTAAAATAAATAAGGATAAATAGTAGGAAATTGTTTTTACTTTATTGACATCTCAAAATTTTATATATTTGTACATCATTCAAATGTAGAAACAAAAAAAAATGTAAAAGACATTCAAACTTTCAATAAAATTTATGTTGTACACTGAGCTCTTTCTATGATTTTTGCAAAAATTTGACCTTAATTTTATTTAAAAGAGCTGCTACATCTTTCATGGTAAATCGCTCTTCAAGCAAATCTGCACAACAATTTAAAGCTAAGATCAATATGGATGAGATTGTAGATACTATCATACCATCATACTCTACATCCTCTTGCACCAAAGTAGAATCCACGAGTTCAATCACTTTATTAGGCACAGACTCACTAACCCAACTTTTCAAGCTTAATCCTGAATCAAACATATCATCTATTGGCTTCTTCCTTGTGAATGTTTCCATAAGCATAATACCATAGCTATATACATCTCCTTTTGTGGACACAATTCCTCTAGATCCATACTCTGCAAACCAATTGTATAAAAAGAAATGATTACATTGTTTGATCACATTAGGTGAGCATGATTTTAATGATAAGAAAAAATACTAAGGCACTAATAGTTTTCTCCACATTTTTACGTGTGTATATATATATATATATATCCAATTTTAAGAATTTTGCATCACTACTGCTAATTGTGGTAGTATCTATAGGTAGAAAAATTGACAAAGAAATATACATACATAACAAGTTATAAGTGCAAATCATCCATCACCTGGTGCAATGTAGCCAAGAGTAGCAAATGTCTTTGTATGTGTTTCAAATTGCCTTTCATTTAAGAGTTTGGCAATGCCAAACTCACTAAGGTGAGCGACCATTCCTTCATCCATCAAAATATTGCTTGGTTTTATATCACAATGAACAACAGGTCTTGGAGAACCATGATGAAGATATTCTAATGCAAATGCCACATCTATCATTATATTCAATCTTTGCAAGAAATCAAGAGAAAGATTATCAGAATGTAACCAATCTTCAAGGCTTCCATTTGGCATGAACTGCATTATTAGATATTTGAAATCCATATTTGAACAACAAGTAATAATCTGTATGAGATTACGATGCTGCAAACTTCGCATTGTTTCACATTCTTTATCAAAACTCTTTGAAGTTGATTCTTTGTCCAAGTCAAAAACTTTAACTGTAACCATCATCCCATCTGAAAGTACTCCTTTGAACACTGAACCAAAACTTCCTCTGCCAAGGAAATTACTTTCATCAAATCCATTTGTTGCTTCTAGAAGGTTATAGTACGATATCCTTCCTATAGTTCTAAAGGAGGATAACTCCCTATGGATTGGATCATTGGCCATTTTTCTTTTATATAGTATAACTATTATGCAAGAAACAACTAGAACAACCAAAAATATAGGAGATAAGTATTTCAGCAAGACTATCCCTTTAGCTAACTTGTGCTTCATTCTTTTTTGGCATGGTGGAACTTGTAGTTGTGGCTTTCCACAAAGAGCTTTGTTCGGGAGGAATGATTTTGTAGTTAGATCAACAAAAGGCCCACCATTAGGAATCTCTCCTTCCAAAACATTGCAAGAAAAATTTGCAAACTTGAGATAATGAAGTGATTCTAGGGACTTAGGGATCTCACCAGTCAAATTATTTTGGGATAAGTCTAAGTATTCTAGGCTCACCAAATTCCCAATTGATTTGGGAATATCTCCTTGCAATTTGTTATCTGTTAAGGAAAGATATGCTAGAGTTTGCAAGCCACCAACAGTTGCCGGAATGTTGCCAGAAATTTGATTTCTTGATAGATCCAACATTACAAGAGCTCTAAAATTTCTTATCTCAATATGTCCATTTAACATATTAGAAGATAAGTTTACTTTCAAAATGTCAATCAAATTCAAAAAAGAAGAAGGTATCTCGGAAATGAAATAATTAGAGTCCAAATAAATCTCTTTTAAAAAAGTAAGATTTCCCAAGCATGTCGACAGTTTTCCTAAAAGCTTGTTTCTACTTAGATGTATATAGGCCAATCTTCTACCTTCGCAGAGCCTATCAACCATAGAGCCTTGTAGCCCATTGCCATCCAAACTCAAAGACTGGAGATCTTGTAACTTGTTTATTGTAGCAGGTATTGATCCCTTCAGATTGTTGTTGCTCAAAGTTAGTCTAAACAAGTTTCTAAGATTCTCAATTTCCAAGGGTATATTACCATTAATTCCACAAGAATCTGCCCATATTTCTTCTAGAGAAATTGATAAATTTCTGATAGACTTGGGAAGTTTTGTATTTAAAGGATTCCCTGATAATATCAATACTTTAAGATGCCTACAGTTTGTCAAGGAAGTGAAAAAGTTGATTTCAAGGGTCAAGTTATTATCTTGAACATCTAGCCATTGAAGATCTCTTAAATTCCCAAGTGTATTAGGAATTACTCCATTGAATTTGTTATGCCCCAACTCTATAATTTTAAGCATAGAAGCATTGGATATATAATTTGGAATTCTTCCAGAAAGTTCATTTCCCCATAAGTATAGCTCATTTAGGTTGGGAAGACCACATCCAAAATTAGATGGAAGGCTACCGGAGAGAGAATTATGAGCCAAACCTAGGACTTCAAGTTTATTAAGATTACCAATCTCCTTCGGGATAGGACCTAGAAGCGAAAATGCAATATTAAATAAACAAAGCATATTATGGAAATTATATAAGTTGATACGGTCGACAGATTAGATTTTTATCTTCCAAATCTCCATAAGTCAATAAAAGATATATATATATATATATTGATTAAACAATAACAAGATAATTTATTTTACCTATGATATATGTTTTAATAAGAGGACATTATAGCACACGATACTAAGGTGGAGATATCTCCATGGTCCCTAGCTTCTTTAGCCCACCTCCACTCTTGAATTTGTAAGCTCTACTCATTCCAATGGTGAAAGTGGGCTAAGAATGGAGAACTCTAAGATAATTAAAAAGAATTCCTATATATTTCATGATTCAAAGTCTCGGACCACTTCTATATTACTCTTATCGAATATTTGTGAAATCACCGGCAAAATATTATAATACTTCAACCGACTATAGTTACATAATAAACAAACTTTAATAAATTATTATTATCATAAGTAAATATAAAAAAAATTAAATAATATAACATACTCTGTTGAAACTTTTAAGACACTAAACTAGTGACAAAGCACAAACAATTATAATTTTTTATTCAAGTCTATAATATAGTTTTATCATATAACTAACTTATTTTTTTAAGAGTATATATAACAAATAGTAATTTTAAAAAAAAATTATTTTAGCAAAAACTATGTAAAATATAAAATGTTACAAAATAGTGCTGCAATTGTTAAAGTTACAGATTCTAATCTTTTTTAGTTCAAATACATATTCTGATTTTCATGTGATGATTTGACTTTGAAAATATAATTGATCGAAAGCTTTGAAATATTAAAACTGTAGAAATTTTGCAATGAAGTTAAAAAGTATCCGAATTTTGGAATGTTTCAAAATGTAATAATTGTATGGTGTGTGTCTGTGTATATATAAATATATATATATATATATATATTCACATGTGTAATTAATATACACAACTAAATTTTATAAAATTACCATTATCATAAACAGATACAGAAAATTAAAGATAACAAAAACTGTATAAACTATAAACTATTTAATTAGTGACAAAGATTAAACTGTTTTATTTTTACTTCAGATTTATACTATAATAACGGTTTCAACATATGACTTTATTATTTAAATTTTGAAACATATAAAAATAGTAATAGAGGGAGATTTTGATACAGCTAAAAGGACATACCTGTCAAAAGGTTATCTTCTAAATATAACTCTTGAAGCATAGTCAATTTGTCAATGTCTGTTGATATATGTCCATTAAATCTGTTGGATGATAAATCTAACAATTTGAGCTCTTTGCAGTGTTGCCAACTAGTTGGGATGTGACCAAATAATTCATTCCCATTAAGATACAATTCTTGTAAATTTGGAAGGCCATGGCATATGTCTGAGGGGATGTTTCCCGACAAATGATTTTGACCCAAAGAAATTTCTTGCAACTCTGATACATTGAAGATAGTTAATTGAATATACCCTAAGCTGTCGTCAAAAATAAAGTTCACATTTAATAATGAAAAAACAATATCATGCGGAAGCAATATTCAATTTTTCTTAATAAATTGATTTATTTTTAACACATTTAGTTGCTTATATTTCATAAAGAATGTCAAATATATTCTAACAATATCACGCGAGAGCAATGTTCAATCTTTTAAATAAATTGATTTAATTACTTTTAAAAATTCAGTTGCATATTTTTTGTAAAAAATGTTAATTTCCTTTTTTTCTTTTATAATAAAGTACTACATTTGACCTCTTTAACTATTAACCTATTACACTAAACCCTCTACCATTTAAATTAAGAAATTTTAAAAACATCCTTTTTATTTTTTGCTGTGAAGTGAGACCAAGAATTCAAGCTGTTTGCAAAGTAGATTTGCCTATTCGTTTTAGCATTTTTTATTTTCATTTTTATTAAAAAAACAGATTTGAAAATGTGTTTGATTGTGTTTAATGAAAATATTTTCTTAAAAGTATTTTTTAAAAGAGGCCTGAAAACAACAAAAAGTTGTTTGTGTCTTAAAAAATGTATTTCAAAAAATAATGACTGAAAATGAAAATAAAAAATACTTTCATAAACCAAACATATTCAAATTTCATTCCTTTCATTATTAAAAACCGATTTGTCTTGTTTGAGATTCATATAGAATGACTTTGGTTTCTGGTACTTGTAGGATTTTTTTTAAAAGAGGAACATATTTACATAAAATTTATGTTTCTTTTGCAAGAAAATAAATCCTCTTTAAAAGAAATTGAAAAAATAATTGTTTAAATCTTCTTCAAAATGTCAATCAAATTCCAAAATGAAGAAGGTATCTTAGAAATGACATAGTATACAAACACACACACATAATTATTTGAAAATTAAAACGCTACTAAACCCTTTCTAGCATACAAACACACATACTATGAAAATATAATTGATTGAAAGCTTTGAAATATTGAAATTGTCGAAAATTTGAAATGAAATTAAAAGTATCAGAATTTGTATTGTTTCAAAATGGCATAATTGTATAGTGTGTTTGTGTGTATATATGCACATGTGTAAGTAATTTTCACTACTAAATTTTATAAAATTACAATTATCATAAGTAAATATAAAAATTAAAGATAAGATAACAATAATTGTATAAAATAGGAATATTTAATGAGTGACAAAGATTAAACATTTGTTATTTTTAATTCAAATTTATACTATAATAACAGTTCCATCATATGACTTTATTATTTAAATTTTTAAACAAATATTAATAGTAATAGAGGGAGCTTTTGATGCAGCTAATAATACATACCTGTTAAGTTATCAATATCTATTGGTATATGTCCATTAAATCTGTTAGAGGTTAAAGATAACAATTTGAGCTCTTTGACCTCTTTTCTTTCTGACGAATAATCTTGACCTGACAAATAAGCTTGATCCAAATAAATTTTTTGCAACTCTGACATATTGAAGATAAATGACGGAATCCGGCCACACAATTGATTATGTCCCAAGTATATAACTTTTAGTTTTGAAATATCACCCATCTCCTTCGGAATAGATCCTGCATTGTCAATAAATATTAAGCTCATATTTAATTTGCCAATGAGCCAACAATATCATGCAAGAGGAATATTCAATTTTTAAATAAATTAATTTAATTACTTTTTTGAAAATCAGTTGCATATATTTCATAAAAGTGTTAAATTTTTTGTTCTTTTATAATAAAATGCTACATTTTACCCCTTTAATTATTAACCTATTACAATAAAAACTTCTACCCTTTAAATTGAGAAATTTTAGCAACATAAAATCATTAAAATGTAATTCTTATACTTGCACAGAACAACTTTTGCATGTTTTCCAAACTAAATTATTTTGACCCAAAGAAATGTGTGGCAACTCCAATATATTGAAGATAGTTAAAGGCATAAGACCAAATAATTTATTAGTTCCTAAGTATATATTTTTCAGTTTTGAAATTTCACCAATCTCTCAAGATATATCCTGTAATGTCAACAAATATCATGCAAGAGGAATATTCAATTTCTTAATCAATTAATGTACTTTTAACAAATTCAGTAGAAAAGCATCTTGCTACAGATATATAAGAATATATATAGCTGCACTAACTTTTTTTAGCAATAAAATATGTAAATTATAAAATATTACAAAACAGTGCTAAAATCGATAGTTACTTTTCAATATATATATATATATATATAAAGTTGCAAATTTCAATTTTTTAAATTCAAATACATACTATAATTTTCATTTTACCATGTAATTGGACTTTAAATAAATAATAAATTGAAAGCTTTAAAAGATTCAAAATTGTAGAAAAAAAATCGCAAAGATGTTAAATGGAATGTTGCTGATGAAATATATGTCGGAATATTCCAAAACATCATGGTAGAATATAAGCAAATATAAAAAATAAAAAAAGTAATATAGCATTAACTGTTTAAAATATACACTATCTAGCTAGTGACAAAGAACAAACTTATATTATTTTCAATTCAAATTGATATTAAAATGACGGTTTTAATTTTAACTTCTCTTTTTATTATATTTTGTATTTCAATTTATTTATCTAGTAATACACGGACTAATGATCATATAATTAAGGTTCCAAGTCATATATCAAAATATAGAAATAAATTTAATAGAATGTTAAAATATATACATCTGATTCGAATAATACTTGAAGCATATGTGTGTCTGTGTTTGTGTCTGTGTCTGTGTGTGTATTAGAATAAAATATTGTATTATTATGTAACATAGTTCTCAACGATAACTTTTCGGCTAATAACTTTTGATTTAGCTTGTCATTAAAAAAAAATACTTGTTTTGGCGAAAACTATGTAAAATATAAAATGTTACAAAACAGTGCTACAACTTATAAAGTTAAAAATTCTCATCTTTTTTAGTTCAAATACATATTATAATTTTCATTTTGTGATAATTTAACTTTGACAATTTAATTGATCGAAGGCTTTGAAATATTAAAATTGTAGAAATTTGCAATGAAGTTAAAAAGTATCGGAATTTTGGAACGTTTCAAAATGCCGTATAGTGTAGTGTTTGTGTGTATATATGCACATGTGTAAGTACTATGCATAACTAAATTTCATAATGTTATAATCATCATAAGCAAATATAAAAACTATTTAATAATTGACAAAGATTAAGATGTGGTTATTTTTTATTCAAATTTATACTTTAGTGGCCGTACTTTATCATATTACTTTATTATTTAATTTTTGAATAGATAAAAAGAATAGTAATAGATGGAGATTTGATAGAGCCAATAAAACATACCTGTCAAAAGATTATCACCTAGGTATAACTCTTGAAGCATAGTCAAGTTTCCAATACTTCTTGGTATATGTCCACTAAATCTGTTGGAGCTTAATGATAAAATGTTGAGCCCATTGCATTGCTGCCAACCAGATGGGATGGAACCAAATAATTCATTCGCATCAAGATACAATTCTTGTAATTTTGGAAGCCCACGGCATATATCAGAGGGGATGGTTCCCGACAAATTATTTTGACTCAAATAAATGTATTGTAACTCCGATATATTGAAGATAGTTGATGGAATATATCCTACAATGTCAACAACAATTATGTTCACATTTAAGGGTATCAAATTATATTCTTTTTGTTCTTTTATTATAATTCTGGATTATATATATGATAAGCATCTTATAATTTGATAATATTAATACTAACAGAGAGAGAAATTACATTTGACCCATTAAATCTATTGACCTATTATTATAAAATGTCATTGAAACATTACATTCATATTTTTTTGCGGTAAAGGAAATAAGGCGTAACCAATTCCAAAATCCACATGAATTGCTCTAGAAAAATTGTTACAGCATGTTGTCTTGACATTCAATAACTTAATAGGACATATCCTTTTGACTAAAATAACTTTTATTAATTTAAAAAAATTAATTTTTATATATGATACTTTTTTTGGCTGTTAATCCAGAATAAAATGTTACAAATATTTTGTTTTTCTTGCAAAAAAAGTATCCAATATGTACTAGGGTTAATGAAGAGTAATTTAGTCTAAAAAATATTAAGAAAATATTGTCATGGACCTCTCTAAATAAAAATATATAATTAGACAAGTGTATGGCGATTTCACAATTAAAGGAAAGGTGTTACACAATTGCCCAGATTATGCAGATTCACAGTGAAAACCAATCAATGGAGTAAAATGAATTGATAGAAATTCGCATTATAGTCTGTAATAGAAAAACGGTACAGGGCTTCCCTTTTTGAGCAAGAGAATAACTCCTAATCACAATCTCAAAATTCAATGCCTTCCTAACAGACCCTGTGTGTTATTATCTACCAAACCACTCAAACCGCAAAAGGAAAATGGCAAAACAAGATAACGGAATATCCAGGACAAGTGGTCCCCTCCAATCATTTCTCCATAATGAAGTCACGTGTCCATGCTGGAGCCCTTTTTTTGCATTTACTGATGATATTACTGCTTGTACCTTCCTTCTCAGTGTTTACGCACTCAATTTCCACATCATTTGCTGCCATCTCGGCCTTAGTTGCCAGCTCAGTGTTTACGTGTTGCTCATTTGCTTTGTCACCAACTCTGGTCATATCAATGCTTCCTCCAGCTATATGTTTAGCTCCAGGGATCACCGCTATAGCGGTGAGAGTCCACCGCTATAGCGGTGGTATGCAGAAACTCCCTCACAGCAGCTCGTATCAGTTCGGTCGTTCGCTTCAGCTTCGTCTAGCTCGCCCTACGTCAAAGAGAATAAAATGATGATTAGTAGCATTCTTAGTCAAGGAATCATATGAAGCAGACTAAACTCTAAAAAAATCCAAAACTAAACTAAATCAAACAAAAACAACGGAAAAGACATACAAGCAAATACAAGTAGGCGATAAAATGAATCAAAGATTTAGCACCAAATGGTACTAAATCTAGCACTTAACATCTAGGGATGGAAGTGAGTGATCATTTTCTGGTGCAATTCATCATTAACTTCATGCCTACTGAATTTAGCCAATTTGAGATCAACTATAATGCTCTAAAGGATAAGTGAAACTCAAAGGAATTGAAGGCTATGTTAGTGCAGGAGGAAGGGAGATTAAAGAAGATGAAGGATCACTCCATCCACCTCACTGTCCATGATGGTGCTAGCACCAGCAAGTTCAAGT
The DNA here is from genome assembly GCA_037074585.1 of Biancaea sappan. NCBI lineage: Eukaryota > Viridiplantae > Streptophyta > Magnoliopsida > Fabales > Fabaceae > Biancaea > Biancaea sappan. The sequence continues at coordinate 66,307,568 of CM073493.1, read as the reverse complement.
TAGGTAAAAAGGAGAAAGAGGACAAAAGAAAGGACAAGGCCCCAATGAAAGTTGCTAAGGGCCAAATCAAGAAACAAATAAATTGTTTCTTCTACAACAACATGAGACACTTAAAGAAAGATTGTCCTAAAAGAAAGGTTTGATTCAAAAAGAAATGTATGCATTATATTTCTATATAGTTTGAATCAAACCTTATAGAGATTCCTAATAATACCTGGTAGTTAGATTCCAGTGCTATTACTCATGTGTCTCATGTTTTATAGGGATTTAGTTCGATCTAGCCCATAAAAGGAATTGAATAGTACTTTCTCACGGGAAACAGGATGGAGGCATGGATAGAAGACATTGGCATTTATAGATTGATCTTAGGCACTGGATGTCATTTAGATCTTGAAAAGTGTCTTTATGTACCTGATTGTGCAAGGAATCTTGTTTTAGTAGGGAGACTTGATATTTTAAGATTTTATTTCAAGTTTGGTAACGGTACATTTGCATTGTATATAAAAAAAAAATACTTTTATAGACTTGTACTTCATTGATTTGCTTCACCATTTCAATTTGGATAATGAATTTGCTGAATCTCTCTTTCATGTTGAAAGTAGTGTAGGCATTAAATGTAGTACACCAAATGAAAGTTCTGCTTTCTTGTGTTATCAAAGATTAGGTCACTTATCCAAAGAAAGGATAATAAGGTTGGTGAAAAATGATATCTTACCTTAGTTGGATTTTAGTGACATGGATATATGTGTGGATTACATTAAGGGAAAGCAAACTAAACATACATTAACGAAAGCAGCCACAAGAAGCACTCAACTTTTTGAGCTTATACATATTGATATTTGTGTTCCTTTTGACATCCATTCTTAGGGCAGTGAAAAATATTTTATCAGCTTTATAGAGGATTTCTCACATTATGGCTATATCTATTTACTGCATGATAAATCTCAATCTGTGAACTTCCTTAAGGTGTTCATTAATGAGGTAGAAAGACAGTTAGATAAGAAAGTGAAAGTAGTGAGGTCAGATAAAGGTGATGAGTTTTATGGCAAGTCTAATGAAAATAGACAATGTCCAGGTCCATTTGCTAGGTTTCGTGAGAGTAGAGGCATTTGTGCATAATACACAATGCCTGGCACACCTTAACAGAATGATGTAGCTAAAAACAGAACTGCACTTTAATGGACATGGTTAGGAGCATGTTGAGTCATTGCTCACTACCCCTCTCATTGTGGATGTAAGCATTAAAAATCATTGTGTATCTACTTAACTGGGTTCTTAGTAAGGCAGTTCCTAAGACACCTTATGAACTGTAGACAGATCGGAAAACCAATTTAAGGTATCTCCATGTTTAGGATTGTCATTAGTAGTAAAGGTGTACAATCCATAGGTGAAGAAATCAGATCCTAGGATGGTCAGTTGATTTTTCATTGGCTATCTTGAAAAGTCAAAGGGGTATAGGTTTTATTATCCTAGCCATATTACAAGGATTGTAGATTCTAGCAATGTTTGGTTCATTGAGAATGGTCAAACTAGTAGGAGTGGGGAACCACAAAAGGTGGCAATTCAAGAAACCCGGGATATAGTACATACACCCAAGGTTTCTTCTTATATTGTTATTCTCGTCATTGTATCACAACCTCACAATGTACCAGAAAAACTAGTCAATGTCCCAAACCCACCTGTTCAGATTGTAGAGAATGAACTAATTACTATTGATTAAGAGATTGATGTACCACAATATGAATCTCAAGGGGAACCTCAACAGGAAGTAGCATTAAGATGGTCTGTATGGCAAAAGAGATATGCTTTCTTGGTGACTTTGTGGTATACAATCTTGAGAATGAGTGTGACTTGAGCATTACTGAGGATCTAGTCTCATTTAGACAAACCATGGACTGTAGCAATGCTAAAAAGTGGTTTAATGCCATGAAAGAAGAACTTAAATCAATGGATGACAACAAAGTCTGGGACCTAGTTAAATTGCCTGAGGATTCTAAGAGAGTCAGTTGTAAATGGGTCTTTAAGACCAAATGTGACTCAAATGGCAATGTTGAAAGGTTCAAGGCTTAGTCTTGTTGCTAAAGGTTACACCTAGAAGGATGACATTGATTACAAGGAGACTTTCTCTCCAGTTTCAAAGAAAGACTCCTTGAGAATTGTTATGGCTTTGGTGGCCTATCATGACTTGGAGCTTCACCAGATAAATGTTAAGACTACCTTTCTGAATGGGGACTTGGAAGAAGAAGTCTATATAGACCAACTTGAATGTTTTCTGACCACAGGAAAAGAAAATCTAGTGTGTAAGCTGAACAAATCAATATATGGACTAAAACAAGCCTCATGTCAATGGTATCTCAAGTCCAATGATACCATCACATCTTATAGTTTTACAGAGAACACTGTTTATCAATGTATCTATATAAAGTTCAGTGTGAGTAAATTTGTTATTTTAGTCTTACATGTTGATGATATATTACTTGCTGCAAATGACTTGGGAATGTGACATGATGTGAAAAATGTTTCTCTCTAAGAGCTTTGAAATGAAGGATATGGGTGAGGCGTCCTATGTGATTGGGATAGAAATATTTCGGGACAGGTCACAAAGACTCTTGGGTTTATCACAGAAAGGATATATCAATAAAGTCTTAGAGAAATTCAAAATGGATACATGCTCCATAGGAATAGTTCCAATTTAGAAGGGTGATAAATTCAGTCAAATGTAATGTCCTAAAAATGAATTGGAATGTAAGGAAATGGAAACAATTCCTTATGCATTGGTGATTGGGAGCTTGATGTATACTATGACCTGTACTAGGCCAGACATTAGCTTTGCTATTGGTATGCTTGGTAGATACCACAGCAATCCTAATATGGACTACTGGAAGGCTACAAAGAAAGTTCTTAGGTATTTACAAGGTACCAAAAAACACATGCTCACCTATAAGAGGTCTAATCATCTGGAAGTGGCTGGATATTCAGATTCAGATTATGCCAGATGCGTGAACACCAGGAAGTCTACGTTTAGTTACTTGTTCCTATTAGTTGGAGGAGCAGTGTCATGGAAGAGTACAAAGCAATCCGTCATTGCGGCTTCTACTATGGAGGTTGAATTTGTGAAATGCTTTAAGGCCACTGTTCAAGGATTGTGGTAGCAGAACTTTATCTCAGGACTTGGGATTGTCAACAGTATATCTAGGTCACTAAGAATTTATTGTGATAATTTTGCAGTTGTATTTTTCTCAAAGAACTACAAGTACTCTAAGGTTGCCAAACACATGGAGTTGAAATATTTTTCGGTTAAGGAGGAAGTGCGGAAGTAAAGAGTGTCTAGTGAGCATATCAGTACTAATATGATGATAGCAGATCTATCGACTAAGGGATTACCGCCCAAGGCATTTTCTATCTGTTAACTAAGGGATTACTGCCTAAGGCATTTTCTAGTTGACTAGAGCATATGGGCTTTATGGACAAAACCCTGCTGTGTTGATTATAGTACTGTGTTTGTTATGCTTGTTATGTTTTGTGACACTATGAATTCACTTATAGTTATGTTTTTGAATATTATACTTGTTATCGTTTTGGTATCTATGCACATATGTTTGTGTGAGATGATAGATTATATTGAGGCTTATAGTTTTCCTCAATTAAAGTTAATGTTGGGTTAGGGATGTTCTATAATACATGGAAGGGGTCATGTTGCAGAATAACATGTGACCGCCATGATCTGCTCAAAATTAATTCAATTAAGTTTATTGATGTTAGTGGATTTAATGTATCGAGTGCACCCACAGTTATTGTTAAACAATCAAGTAATTACAAGGGCCAAGTAGGAGAATGTTAGATTATTTTCTAATATGTGGCTCATGTAATTAAGTTTAATGGACGTTAATTATTAAATTTACATTATATAACATTGAAGAACCTAAATAATAAGTTTTTAATATATTGGGGTCTTCCTATGATGGTTGAGAGACTATTAAGTAATTAAAAACTTTATAGGGGTCAAAAGACAAAATACACCTTTACTCCTATTTCAAATTTAAAAGTAATATCAATTAAAAGAAAGGGACATTGATTCAAAAAAGAGTTAGTTACTAGTTTCCCCTCCTAATTATCAAGGAGACAGAAAAAAGAGAAATTCAAAGGAAAGAAAACGGATTCACAAAAGAAAAAGCATGGATTCAGGTAAGTAATTGTATTGTTTAAGTTTCTGTTTCTGTGACTCATGAAAGTATGATCCTAGGGCATTAGGATTACAATTTTAATCCTTACTGTTTTGGGATTTTTAGCTTACACTACTAATTATATATTGGTTTGAGCCACTATGATCACTGAGTCGCCTAGAATTAGATTCGTGGCAATTTTCAGCATGATGATCGTCTCAGGTCGTATTCTAATTGTTTAATTTATTATCCTAACACTAATCTACACTAATTACTCACTGATTAATTATCTAATTACCACTGGGGGGATTGCTTAATTAAGTGCATAAAACAAAATTAGAACAGAACATAAACACAAAATAGAACAGAAACAGAAATTATAGAACAATAGAGATGCAATCAGTCACAGAATCCCTAGAGGTGCAACCATAATCATTCTTGTCTTTAAAATAATTCTAGTGTTCTCTATCATTAGGGATTCTAACTAATATTTCCAAAAGACTTCCTAGAACTAGATTACACATATGTTAAACCTAACCACATGCAATCTAATTAAGCCCTAACCTAAATCATGCTTGATAATCACCCAAGCAAGCCATTTCTATTCCACTTGCTACACTAAATAGTAATAACAAGAAATATCTCAAATTCAAACAATAAATCAGTAACACATCTATATAGTCTAATCAGCATAAATATGAATCTAAAAACATAGAGGAATGTAGAACAAAAATAAAACAGAAGAAACAACAAGAAACTTATCTGATTAAGCTCCAAGAATTCATGTTACAAACTCTAGTTCTTCCATAGACTGATTACACAAGAGTTTTAGTGCCAAAATACACTAAAAAGAAGAGAAAATATTTTTTGGGGGGAGGGATAGACCTATGAATTTCTACAAAAAGTGGAAGAAGAGGAAGTCTTCAACAAATAAAAATGGAGTTCTTAAGTCTTCTTAAGCTGCCAGAAGAGAGATAGACAAAATTGCCTTCTTGTTTGACTTAAGGTGTTGTCCCTTTCCTTCTGATTTCTGTTGCTGCCTTTCTGCATTTTTCTGTTCTACAGTATTTCTTTTTCTGCTGCAATTTCTGGTTGCCACTGGAAAGTGCAAAAAGTGCAGAACAATGGGCCCTAATTAGTCTAGTCAGCTATAGTCAACTCCAAGTTAATGCCACATCATCAAATGTATCCATGTCAGCATCTAGGTGGTGTTATGTCAACAAGTTATCTCTCTAATTAATTAAATATTTAAATTAAGCACAAGGATTAATGGATCTTTAACCAGTTAAGCTCATAAAAATATGGAATTAAAACATATTAGTTCTATAATTATTTTAGACCCAATAATTATCAAAATATGATATAATTGGAGAGTTAGTAATATTAAAATTACAATAAGACTAAGATAGGGACTAAATTATATATAAAAATATCCGATATCATTTATCTAGCCCTTAGTGTATAGCATCTTACTGATTAAACATGATAATTTTAAAATACTATGATATTTTATACTTATTTACATATACCATCATATTTAATACTGTACAAAAAAATCAATTATGAAACAACAGTCTATTAAACCAATCTTTCTTAATTTTACTGATATTTTATCTTGGTCTTCTTTCTCAATACTCAAGTCAACACCTTAGAAATTAAAATGTCATTAATGTGTCATTGAGAACAATGTTTTAATTTATTTTCTTCAAAAGAAATTTCATCTTATGGGACCATAGTGTCTCCAAAAGAACGCCAATGGAAAAAAGAAAATTGATTGGTGTATGAAAAAATGGTTGTGAAGAGAAAAATATTCGTCTATTGTGAAAAATAATGTTAGATCTAAATAGACAGATGATAATATGATACTGATTAGTTCAAAGGGCTCGATATTGTTTTTGTACAAGGCTTTTAATGTTAAGATCTAATATGAAATTATTGTTTTATTTTTAATATGACAGTAAAAAAAATTATTAACTAATTTTATTACTAAAAAAACACTATGCAAAAAATTAAATTCAATAACAAAAGATAAATTAGAAAAAAGTTTTATGTAAGATTTGAAAGAAGAGAAATAATAGCATGTAATTTAGCTAAAACCTAATAGGAGATTAATATAATTTAATTTTGAAAAATTATTTTCAGTTTGTTAATTAGAATATCTTTGAAATATGATAAGGGAATTAAAAAACAGATTACAAAGGAAAAAGAAAAAGAAGGAAACAGAATAAAGGAAAACAATAGGTAAATGATGAATTTTCCTTTTGTTTAGGAGAAACTTGGTTCTTCAAAATTTTCAATAAAAAATTTCAAATATATAAAGAAACTAGAATTTCAAAAGATATTTCAATGATAAATAAAAATCCTTCATTCTTTTTGTTAGTAATTCCAAAATAAGAGAATGATTTCAATAAAATCTTTCAACTTTCATCCTTTTGCTGGTCAAGTCTGGCAGGCTTGACTTGCAAATTAGATGAGCCTTGAGAGAAGCAAGTTTATTTAAAAAAAAAAAAAAGAGGCAAATATAGAATTTATATATAAGATTGTGTGTGGTCTTAATTTTTTTATTTTGTGGTAATTAACACTTAAGCTTTATTAAATCTTACACATTCCAACTATTTCATATTTAATTCTCCATTTCAACTGAGGTTGGATATAGCATAAACTAATCTCTTGTAAAGTAATGAACCAATATTTTAATTTTTACTCAGATATGTGTCTACATTTAATGTTTGACAGTACCTCAAACAATATTTCCTCTAGTAAAGAATACATGTAAAAATTTACAAACAAAATTAATTATCTGTATCATTATATTGATATACTGAAAAGAAATTTATTTGTAAATTTCTCAGATCTTCATTAAAAGCTAGGATGTGGAAATTGTTGATTGCCTAAAAATACAATATAAAATGGCGTAATTGATTGGATTTTTTTACGTTATATAACATATTTATCTTCAAATTAAATTGTTAAAAGCATAAGAAAAATCAGTAGTTAAAAATATGCATTTTAACTGGTGTGACCTAAAAAGCGTATAACTCTTTGCGTTTAACTTTTCCAAAAGATGCAATTTTTTTCCTTAAAAGATGCCCATTTTTTCATTTTAATCTTTAAAATTTAAGCGTTGAAATAAATTAGACATTTGGTGAAAATTAGTCATTCTATAAGACTAAGTTGTATATTATTTTTTGAGGGATTAGCTCAATAATGGTGATTAGTAACTTTATAAATTTAAGAATTAAATCATGTAGAGTTACATTTTTAAGGACTGAAAAAGCAACTCATGTATATCTTTTGGGAAATAAATTGTTAATATAGTCATACATTAATGATTTAATCTAAAATATTACAATTGTCTAAATTTAATTTCTAAAATATCAAACGTCTTAATTTAATCCTTAAAATAATATATTTGTTTTAATTTGGTCATTTTTATAGCTAATTTGAAAAATTTACCATTGCCAAATTTTAATTTTTTATTACAAAAGGATAAAATTGAGACAAATATAATCTTTTAACTACTAAATTAAATAAATATAATTTTTTAGAGACTAAATTAATAATTTTTTCAAATATTTACTATACTCTCGTACTGAAAATTTAATACTATCTTTGTTTATATATTTTTCAATCAATAAATTATTCTTAGGTAAAATTGATTATTTGGACCATCATTTAATTAGAATTAATTATATGAACCTTATCAAATATTATAGTTTGTAATAAAATATAAATAAAAATAATATTAAATTATTGAACACAGAAGTTATCCATAGTGGCAACTTTCTCGTGGTTAGAGGCTATGAAAGATTGTGATATTACCCATATATAATTTGAAATTAAAGAGAATAAGATTTAAATTTTTGAAGAGAAAAATGAGCAACCTCTATCTAGACATTAAGAGCACATGAATGTTTTTTTAACAGCTATTTAATAGTAAAATATTGTCTATATTACAAATATTGGTTGGTTCAAAATAATTGACATTTCTTTCTTCTTAATTTAAGTTTTGTGGGGAAAACTTTGCACCTATGTAATCAAACCAAAAACTCAAACCAAATTAATAGAAAACTCATTAATGTGTCATTGTGACCAATGCTTTCATTTATGTTCTTAAAATGGAAGTTCATTTGAAGGGATCACAGTATCTCATCTTAATTCAAATCACAATTATATATAAAAATGACTGACTTAGAATGAAAGTTCAAATGGTTCATATTTGCAAAAAAGAAAAGCTGACTGATTTAGAAAATGTTTTCTATATTATGGAAAATGGTAGATCTAAATAGGTGATAACACAATATTGATTAGTTCAAATAATTCATATTTGTTTATTTTGAAAATAAGGTTGTAAGTTTTGTGAATAGAAAAAAATCAATATTAATAAAATTTTATATTCTTGTAACGTGGTCAAATTGAATCAACCTAATTTAGATCTAATAATTTTAGAATTTTGATAAATTTTTTAATCTAATCTTATATATTGTTTTAGGGTTTAATGAGCTGACCCATTAGACTAGCTTATTTTGACAGCTTTAACTTTAACAGGAGCAAGACATTGTTTAGTAAATTTAAATTATTAAATAGATTAATTAAATAAATGTATCATATGGATTTTAACCAATTTATAACTTGTCCACTTCCGATTATATACGAAAATAAGAATGAGACAGATAGTATTGGGCTAACGATTCTGTGGAACTTCACCATTTCTTCCGTTTTTCATTTCGATGAAGACTTCAAACATCTTTATAACTTTTCATTTCAATTAAATATAATGAACCTCGATGTAAAGAGGAAAAGGGTTATGTGGACTTAAGTTTATTTATAGTTTAAATTATTCTTTCTAATCCTTGTAACTATTCGACTTTTAATTTGGTGCTTTTCGAGACTGTTGAGATTGATTGAAAAATAGAGTCTCACGTTGCTTAGCTTAAAACCAAGAAAAGAAGTTAGGAAGAAGATTAGTCCCACATTGTTTAGGATACAAAGGGAGAGGAGGTGCCAAGTGTTAGCACTAAAGCATTATGCTTTAAATTTTGATGATAGTAAATGTGTGAGAATTGTAACTTTGATGATGACAAATATGTGAGGATTGAATATCATATACTACAAGTAATTAAGCATAATTATAATATTTAATATTCAATGTCTTATACACAAATCCTTATCTTTACTATGAATTGAACTAGCTATTTAGTTTACAAGTTAAAATATTCTTTTGGGAATGTTGGTTGAAAACAAGAAAAATGAGTATTGGATTGAAAAAAATAGAATGAATATCGACATCATGTTTTACTGAAAGGAACAAGAAGCAAGAAAGATACTTTAAGAAATGAAGAATTAAAACTTTTGAAGTTTGGTTGCATAGTGTGTAAAATGGGAAGCAAGTGTGTACTGCTGAGCCACATTTGACTATGACCCTCATATCATGGGTTCGAAAGGTATGAGAGGTGAAAGAAAACCCCTTAAGGGAGGAGACATTACTTGCCACGTGGTTGAGAACAAAATATTCACACGTAACTAGGCCCAGATTGGTCCGTTACATAAAAACTCTAATAGCAAATTCATGTGAAAAGAAAAAATCTAATTATTTTTATCATAATATACTGAATACACTGAATATACTGAATAAAAATTATTTGTAAACAATGACTCAGAATGAATATACTTTTAATTTTCTAATAAATGTCATAATTTTATTAAAATTAATATTTTTAAAATTGACATGTTTTTAATTTTATAATTATTTCAGTTTAGTTTTTAAAATATGAAGTGCCTCAACTTAATATATGAAAGATTACATTTGCTTTAATTTAATTATTTTTATTGCTAAGTTACAAAAATTTATCATTTTTTATGTGTTTCATATTATTTTCTTTTTCCTCTCCACATAACCTTTATATATGTATAATAAAATAGATTATAAATAAAAAGTGATATTAATTTTAATTTTAAAAAAATCTCAATATCAATGTGGATTACAAATGACTCTTAAGATAAGAAAGAAATAAGTTGACATATTATCAAAGGTTGTTCGACTTTTCTACCAATTATTTCTTTCTTATCTTCAAAGTCGGTTGTAATTTATTTTGATCTTGAGATATGCTTGAAATTAGAGATAATATCAATTTTTCATTATTACATATTTGTTTTATATACATCAAGGTTTTGTGGAGAGTGAGGATTAATTTTTGGGAAAAAAGCATAAATTTTGAAAATTGAAAGAGCTGTCAGCAATAAGACTGAGAATAGCTAAAATTGGAATCATAGAACATGCCGTTCTCTTTTTTTTTTGTTCCATTTCATGATATCATGAGAAAAATGAAATGAAAAACAAAATTGAGTAAAAATTTTTTTTTTGGGGTTTTGCTAGAACTATCAATATTAAAAAATTTATTAAATTTTGACTAATTTAATTCGAGTCAATTCTTATTATAAAAGTGTAAATCTCTCCCATCACTGATTTTATCTATTTATAAGACTTAAACTTAAAATCTTATTTACAAAAATAAGTATTAAACCATTTAAATCAATAAAGATTCAAAAAAGGCAAGTGGTAATTTTTTTTAAAGTAGTTAACATATTGTAAAAAATATCTAAATGTCATAATTTTATTAAAATTAATATTTTTAAATTAACGTCTTAATTTGGTCTAAAAGGTACATTGTATCAATCTCTTTTATTTACCATCAAATTAAATTGTTAAAAGCATAAAAAAAAATATCAGTAGTAAAAAATATGCATTCTGGTGTGACTTAAGAGTAAATGACACTCCCTTGACCTTTAACTTTTTCAAAAGTATGCATTTTAATATATATATATATATATACTTTTCCTAAGAGGAAATTACAGTCTGTTTGCCTGTAACTTATTCAAAAGTATCCCAGAAAAGCAATTCTGTTTTTTCCTGATAGAGAAAAAGTGGATATCACCTCACATCACAAGAATTTTAATTTGATAAATTAAGAGAAAATTTAATACTTAGTTCTTAAAATCACATCACTGTTTACATTTTTTTCAATTAATAAATTATTTTCACGTAAAATTGATTATTAGGATCATCATTTAATTAGATTAAATTATATGACTTTTATCAAATATTATAGTATGTAATAAAATATAAATAAAAATAATATTAAATTATTGAACACTATGTAAGTATCCAAAGTCCCAACTTTCTGGCGGTTAACTAGAGGCTACAAAAGATTGAGATATTACGTATATATAATGTGAAATTGGAGAGATGTAAAAAGATAACAAGATTTAAATTTTCTAAGGGAAAAAGGGGCAACCTTTATATAGACATTAGACGCTAAGAGCACATGGATGGTTTTCTTCTTTGTCTCCTTTTTTTTTTTTTGTTTTACAGCTATTTAAGTAAAATATTATATATGAAAACAATAAAAAGTAATTGAACAATATCTACGTTACAGATATTGGTTGATTTAAATAGTTGACACTTCTTTTTAATTTAAATTTCGTTAGGAGAATTTTGCATATCTGTAATTTAACCAGACTCAAACCAAATTAATAGAAAGGTCATGATGATTCATTTTACTATGATATTTTATACCTAGTTAATATATACCATCATACTCAATACCCTACAAAAAAATATAATTTGTGAAATAAAAGCCTATCAAACCAACCTTACTTAAATTTTTATTTATTTTTGTTATACAAATTTTTATCTTTGTCTTCTTTTACAATACACAAATTGTATATTTTTTTTTGAGAGAATGATTTAATAATATGTTTAAGAAGTTCATAATTTAAGAATTAAATTGTATAGAGTTAAACTTTTAAAGATGAGATCTATGTTACCAATGTTGGTTAATTTTAACGGTTCGACACTTGTTCCTCTCGATTCAGGTCTTTTTGAGTTTGAGTAGAGAAAATTATCATTAGAAGAGTTCTATACCTATGTGATTCTATTCAAATCTCGAATCAAATTAATAAAAACTTAAAAAAATTCTAGACATGGTTATTTGTGTACATAGATATATATGTCGGTAAGCAAGGAGCCATATGTCATCTAAAAGCATCTGACAGAATGATACTCAAAATTATGGAAATTTCTTGACTGTCGTTTTTAAAATTAATTTTTATAGTGTGTCATTTATTATTTTATTGTAATTCATCATATCTATTAAACATGATAATTTTAAAATACTACGATATTTCATACTTAGTTAACATATATCATATTCAGTAATGCAAAATAACAGTTTATTAAACCAACCTTTCTTAAATATTTATTTATTTTTATTATACAAATCTTATATCTTGGTCTTCTTTTTCAATACATAAGTTAATTGAGAACAATACTTTCATTTAATTTCTTAAAATCAAAGTTCATTTGAAGGGGATCATAAACAAATCATTTCATTCTCATTTGCAAGTCAAGTCCAACAATCTTTACAATGTAGCCAAAAGTACGTTGATGGAGAAAGAAAAAAAAAAAAAAGAGAAGTTGATTGACTTAGAAAAATGGTTGTGAAGACAAAAAAGTTCTCTATAACATGAAAAATGTTTGGTCTAAATAGATGGTAATATAATACTTGTTAGTTTAAATGATTCGATATTTGATTTTTTTTTAAGAGGGTCTAGTCTAGTATTGAGTTTTTAATTTAGTACCATTTTGGAGTTAAATCCCCTCTCTTTTGATCTCTTTCTTGTTGGCTTGTGATTCTTAACCTATGTTTTGAGTATTTTGGATTAGTTTAAGTTTTCTTAGAGCTTTTAATAATTTAGGTGATTTCGTGACTCTTTGCTTCTAATATTTGGTATTTCATTTTTTTGTTGTAGGTTGAGTTGGTGTGAAGCTTGTGCAATAAGATGGGCCCTGTCAAAGGAAGAATTGGCTTTCTGTCTCCCATAGCTATCACGGTGGATACTAGAATTAAGGATTTTGAAGTCCTTCTCTTTGCCAATCACCGCCAAGGTAGTTAAACTCCCGAGTTAACTCTTAAACTCTTACTAGTTTATAATCCTATATCTCCAAATAGAGTCAATTCGGTCCTAAACTCAAAAATCGGTCAATTTCAAGTCAATCTCGATCAAAATCAGTCAAACTTGGTGAGTTTGACCAAGTCAACGAGTTTGACTGATGACCCCAATTTAAACTCTCATAATTTTTTCATTTGGACTCCGTTTTAAGCAAATAATATACCATTCGAAAGATCTCTGAGTCTAGTTTCAAATGAAATAAATTCTGTTAAAAAAACTTTATGGTTTAGGAGATACGATCAAAAGAGTGACCAAAGGTCAGAAACAATTAACCTTTTACAGTTTTCAATTTTACTTTAAATAATCATAATTTTCTCACTTGAACTCTATTTTAAATAAATGATGTATCATTATATCTTTGAGTCTAGTCTCAATTGAGATAATTTTCATTAAAAAATTCTTTACCATTTAAGAGATATGATCAAAGAAATAACCAAATGTCAGAAGTAGTAGACTTCTGGGTGCTACCAGTCAACTTGCAATTTTCAAGTTTAATTTAAATATTCATAATTATCATTTAAACTCTATTTTAAACAAATTTAACTTTATATGTACAAGGATTGAAATACTAATCGATTATTGATGACTCATAATGTCTAGTTCTATGGGCTTTCTTGTCTGTGTATATACTGAATTAGTGATTGTTCCCAATTATTTCATTTTTAAGGAGAAGGAGAATGTTGATACCTAATAGATATAGCATATTGTAACTAGGTAATGGTTTTTTATGTTAGTTTATTATTTTTAATTATTTATGACTTTATGTGTCATGGTGTTAAAAGTACATATATTTTTTTTAAAGACAAGGTATCTGTAAACTTTTGTGAGTTTACGATCTAAGTTTACGATTTGAGTTTACACCCTCCCTCCGAGCCGAGGTAAAATCTTGAGTTTGACTACCTTTCACCGCTATAGCGGTGGCTCCTAAAAAAAGTATTTTAAGCCCAAAACTCTACATTCCACCGCTATAGCGATAAGTCGCGATTCTGCAGCTCACTTTACTGATTGAAATAGCATCAGAATTGATTTTTAGGATATTCTGAGTTATGGGAACCAAAGAATGCCGACTTTGCAGAAGGAAGGGGAGGAATCCCATTCCGAAGCTCTCCAGGCTCAATTTCTGTCTACCTAACCTCGGTTCATGGAGTTTTTTCAATCTTTTACTATTTTCTATAGTTTTAGAAGTACGAGTAGCTAAGTTTCTATTCTAGAGTTGCTATGAACCTAATTTCACATTAGGGATTATTTCTCTCCTTATATCTGTGATTTCTTTTAATCAATACAAGTCTTTTCATTCATTTACCTTGAGCTTGATATAAACTTGATCAATTTATAGTTTGCATATTGCTTTTACTGATCTTGGGAGAGGGGTGTAAGATTAGAACTTTCATTGAAAGGGACGAGTGCGTAACCTTAACCTATGAGATTTTGCTTATTGACTGATAGGGATATTAGTTGATCTTGTTTAATCAAAGTTAGGTTGATTGTATTAGGCTTAACCCACGTAAGGGATTACGTAGCTTAATCTAGATTTGAGAGAATTATTTTAAGCCAAAAGATAACCTAAGATTAACATGTATAATTAATTAGAATCATAGGTATAAGAGAGAGTTTACTAATTTCTAAGACAAAAGAGGGGGATTAGTAACTGTAGGCTTTTTCACATATTAATCGATTCGTTTGTTGATCATTGTTAATTGTGTTTTATTTTACTGATTTCATTTCTTTTCCAGATCTTTAAATAGAGCTGCCTTTAATCCAATTTGATTGTCTTACTAATACAATTGAATTTCTCGAGTAATTAGCAAGTTAGTCCTCTTATGAACAATATTTTATACACTCTTTATTACATGTACAGCTAGTGCACTTGCTCTGAATAGTAGGCCATAAGGCTGTCTCCCAAGTGATACTGAAAACAACCCAAGAAAGGAGGGGAAAGAGCAATGTCATCCCATTACCTTAAGGAGTGGCAAGGAACTTCTTGAGGTTGTCAAACAATATGGTCAAATGTAAAGGGTGGCACTAAAGAAGATACTAAAAAAGTTGTCGAGCCACAGGAAAAAGTAATTAATAAAGTAGATACTTCTGATGCTAAGGGTAAGGGTGAAAATACAAAGCAGGACATGAGGGCTAAAAATTTTATTCCACCATTACCTTACCCTCAGAGGCATAAAAAACTCAACCTAGATAGGTAATATTAAAAATTCTTGGAGATCTTAAAGTAACTTTATATCAACATCTCATTCGTGGAGACATTGGAGCAAATGGCTAGTTATGCTAAATTTATGAAGGATGTTCTGTCAAAAAAGAAGCGTTTGTGTAAGTTTGAAACTGTTGCTATGACTCAAGAATGCAGTTCCATTCTCCAAAAGAAGTTGCCCAGCAAAATGCCAGATCCAGCCAGCTTTGTGATCCCATGCAACATTGGAAAAAATTTTACCAGTAAATCACTGTGTGATCTGAGAGCAAGTGTGAATCTAATGTCGCTATGTGAATCTAATGTCACTATTTATCTTCAAGAAACTGGATTTGGGAGATGCTTGACCTACCAAAGTGACGCTTCAACTAGCTGACTGATTGTTGTGTTATCTAAATGAAATCATTGAGGGTGTACTTGTCAAAGTTGACAAGTTAATTTTTCTAATAAAATTTATTGTCACAGACTATGAAGAAGACAAGGAGATATCAATCATTTTGGAAAGACCTTTTATAGCTACTGGGAGGACTATAATTGATGTTTATAAAGGTGAATTAACCATGAGGGTTAACAATCAAGAGATCACCTTTAACATAAACAAGGTAAACAAAGCTTATGATGAACCAATGAAATGCTATTTTGTGAAGATGATTGATGAGAAATTTCACGAGTATATTCAAGATGATATGAGTAAAACTTGTTTGGAGGGAGTTAAATATGTGGAAAAACAACAAGGGGAATTCTAGGAATTTCAGAGGCTTTGCCAAGTTTCGTAATGAACCCATTAAATTTAAACCTCCTGGCATTGCAAACAATGTTGTTACTCAGCTGAAAGCATCAAAAAAGCGACAAAAATTGGAAGATCCACCTTGACTATAGACACCCTGGTAAAGTCTGGCTGAAGACTATAAACTTAGCGCTCTTGGGAGGCAACCCAAGTTTCTCGCTTTTTTATTTTTGATTTTATTCTTAGTTGTAGTCGTTACTAGTGTTGCTGATATTGCTATTTATATATGATTTTATTTATGGTATTTCTCTTTCTTGGTTGTTATGCTATTAATATGCTCCTTTTCCTCTGTTGTGCTGATTTGAGACAACGAGGACACTGTCAAATTTAAGTTTGGAGGAGAGGCATTTTGTGTCTTTGTTTGTTTTTACTTTTTTTTTTTTGTTTATTAGTGTGTTTGGTGTGTAAATCAGTTTTCAAATATGTCAGATTTTCAAAATTTTAAATTTTTCGTTAAAGAACTTTGTAAGGGAAACAATGACATATGCTTATGGAAAGATTAGAAAATTTTGATAAAATTAAGATTTGGGATTGTTTTTAATAAAGAATTAACCTTATTTTTATGAATAATAGGAGATTTATTCAAAACGCATTTTAGGCTAATTGAAGTTTCGGAACTCTTTGAACAATTACTTTAGCTTGAATTAAGCTTTCCTGAAATAAAAATAAGCTCAATAAGGGGTGTGTATTCCAATTTCCAAATAAAAAAAGAAATTTAAAAAAAAAAGAAAATGGAGTTGCATTTATACAAATATGAATAATGAATTAGCTGGAAGAAATTGTTGTTGATGAGGTAGTGTTGTGTGGATTAGGCACACAGACACCCTTTGAGCAAATGAAAGGGCATAGAAGTGTTGTGTGGATTAGGCGCATAGTCACTTTTCTCACTCTGTAATTTTCTCCTTTGGGTGTGAAGGGGGAAGGAAGAGCTGTGTGGATTAGGTGCACGGTCTTCGCTTCCTACTGGCTACATCTCTTATTTAGTTTGTTGGTTGAATCATTTGGACTTTGGAATGAAAACCCCTTGAGAGTGTAAAAATATAAAAAGGAAATATTAATTCAAGTAATTGTATATTATTCTAACAGGATTCTGATGTGTTCAATAAGTTTATTTTGAGTTTTATTTAAATCTCCAGTTTATTGTTGCAAATGGCTGTTCTCTAGTAAAATCATTTTCTTGATCTAATTTTAATATATGGTTGTATTTTTCTCTGCATATTCTACTCTTTTCCCTTGCTTTGTCTACTTGCTTTCAAAGTCTAATTGTAAATTTGCATATTTGATTTTCACTTTGAGCCTTATTCTGTGTGAGGGTCGATTTGCTTGAGGACAAGCAAAGGTTCAAGTTTGGGGGAGTGTTGAGTTTTCAATTTAGTACCATTTTGGTGTTGAATCTTCTATCAATTGATCTTTCTTTTTAGATTAGTTTAATGTTTCTTAGAGCTTTTAATAATTTGGGTGATTTCATGACCCTTTGCTTTTAATATTTGGTGTTTCGTTGTTTTTTATTTAGGTTGAGTTAGTGTGAAACTTGTGCAAGAAGATGGGCCATGTCAGAGGAAGAATTGGCTTTTTGTCTCCCACAGCTGTAGCGGTGGATTCCACAGCTATAGTGCTGGATACTAGAATTAAGGATTTTGAAGTCCTCATTGGTGATGGCTCCTGAAAAAAAGTGTTTTTAAGCTCGAAACTTTGCTTCCACCGGCATAGCGGTGAGTCGAGATTCTATAGCTCGTTTTACTAATTTAAATAGCGTCAAACTGATTTTTTGGGTATTCTAAGTTCGTGGGAAGCCAAAGAACTCTGAATTTGCAGAGGAAAGAAGAGGAATCCCATTCTAAAGCTCTTCGAGCCCGATTTTCATCAACCCAACCTCGGATTCATGGAGTTTTCTCTATCTTTTACTGTTTTCTGTAGTTTTAGAGTTATGAATAGCCAAATTTCTGTTCTAGAGTTGCTAAGAACCTAATTTCATATTAGGGATTATTTCTCTCCTTGTATTTGTGATTTCTTTTAATCTATACATGTCTTTTCATTCACTTACCTTGAGTTTGCTATAAACTTGATCAATTTATAGTTTGCACGTTACTTTTACCTATCTCGGGAGAAGGATGTAAGAGTAGAACTCTGATTGAAAGGGACGAGTGCATACCCTTAACCTAGGGGATTTCGCTTATTGACTGATAGGGATATTAGTTGATCTTGTTTAATCAAAGTGAGGTTGTTGTATTAGGCTTAACCCACGTAAGGGATTGCATAGGGGTTGGGTAGCTTAATCTAAATTCAAAAGAATTATTTTAAGCCAAAAGATAACTTAAGATCAACATGTATAATTAATTAGAATCACAGGTACAAGAGAGTGATTGGTAATCTCTAGGACAAAAGAGGGGGATTAGTAACTCTAGGTTTTTTTCACATATTAATCGATTCGTTTGTTGATCGTTGTTAATTGTGTTCTATTTTATTGATTTTATTTCTTTTCTAGTTCTTTAGATAGAGATGCCTTTAATCCAATTTGATTATCTAACAAATGCAATTGAATTTCTTGGATAATTAGCGAGTTAGTCCTCGTGAAAATGATGTCTTATTCACTCTTTATTACTTGTGCGACTGGTACACTTGCTAAATCGCTAACATCTGGATCTAATAAGTTTTGGAATATATATTGATAAACTTTTTAAGTCTAATTCTATATATTGTTTTAGAGTTTAATGGGTTGACCCATTAGTTAGGTTCACCTATTTTGACAATTGTAGCTTTGAGTTGAGCAAGACATTGTTGAGCAAATTTAATATTTTAATTAGATTAATTAAATAAATGAGCATATATATATATATAGGGTTTCTCATCAAATTATGAGTTGATAACTTATGCGACAATAAACATAGTTTTTCTAAATTAAATAAACTTAGTATTAAGAATTTGATAAGTATTTATGCATAAGAATTATTTTTATAAAAAAATATCAGACGATAAAAACTATGGTATAAAAACTATATAAAAATTATTTTTATATAATTTTTAATATAAAAATGTATATTATAAATAATAAAAATTATTCAAATGTTACTATTTCATATGTAATTTTGATGCATTAATTTATTATATTTTGTATTATATATACAATAAATATAATAATAATAATAATATATAAAAATATATATCTAAAGATAAGCACCTGGATGAAATAACATGGATTCTGTAAGAATTTAATAGACATCCCTAAACCTTGCAATTGACAAAGTATGTGAGAGGCAGATATGTTGGCTAAACCCGTTGATTCCATATATAAGATAGATATGTTAGGCTACAAATGGTTCGCGTATTTGTTGGAAAATTTTTACTATTTAACACTATAATATTATTAATTATATTTGTTATAATTTTACTAAGCAAATTGATAACGAATTGTACCTTGTCAAATCTTTTCCATAAAAGAAGCGCATATATAAACCAATTTTTAAGTTAGTCCTTTAAAAAATTTCTATTCTTATTTTTAAGTGCACTACTAACTTTGATAATGTAGTAACATTACATTTTCTTCTTGCAATATTGTCGTAAGAACAAGAACATTTTGAAGTTGTTACATATTTGAACTAAACTTTCTGTACCTAAATTTAAATATAGTAATAGCAGCAGAACAAAATGGTTGTAAGAGATACACAAAACATAGGTCATTTTTTATTTGAACATTTTAGTAAATACCTTAAAATTTTTAAAATATTTTATATTTTAATCATAGTTATGAAATCGTGATTCGAATCGTGAATCGCTAAGCACAATTATGAATCGTGAATCGTGAATCGTAAGATTCACGACTATAATAAAAAATATCATAGATATGTTATATAACATATATAACATACTTGATTCTATTAGTTTAACTCATAAATAAGTCATAAAACAAATACAATTTATAACAAATAAATAAAACAAAAGACTTATCATAATTCATAAGTCATACATAACATAAGTCATAACACAACTATGTGAGTAATCAAACCAAGATTAAAAAGACTCAAAGACTAGTAGTCCTTCTATTCTATTCATCAAGAGACTCAATGTCATTACTATCACTACTTTTGTCATCATCCAACATAACCATCCTTTCCTCCTCTTCCTCTTCAGTATCACCATCATCTCCAAGGTCTTGCTCAACATTATCATCTTGAGTTTGAGTGCTTTTTCCTTTGTCCTTCTTTTCCGCATTAAGATTCCGAGGACCTAAATTTTTAATATAGTATAATGTGAGTAAATGAAAAAAAATTAAGAATTCTAAGACAAGTTTATATATTGTGATCTTACCTCTCTTTCTCTTTTTGGATGATGAACCACCTTCATCAATACCAAAACACTCTTGGACATCCATCCAAGAGTCTCCTTCCATAAGACAAGGCTCTTCTTGTTCAGTGATCCATTCATCATCAGATTCAAGATCTGATAAATAAATAGGATCATATGTATCTCCCTTAGCCTTCCTTTGTTTTTGTCTAGTCTCTAATTGCAAATTGTATTTCACAAATACAAGAGCATTCAATCTTTGTTGCTCTAGTCGATTCCTTCTCTTGGAGTGAACATGATCAAAGACACTCCAATTCCTTTCGCATCCCGTAGCACTACAAGTGAGGCTTAGTATACAAATGGCTAGTGATTGCAACTCTTTGCACTCTTCTCCATAACTATTCCACCACAAAGCTAGCATCAAAATTAAAATAAACATGTGTTAAATGTTAATTACTCATTCAAATACATGTTTATAAATGAAATGAAGTAATTATTATTCATTACCAGGTTACTTTTTATCTCTAGTTGCAACCGCTAAACTATATCCAAAAAGTCCTTCTGCCTTGTCAAATTTTTCAATTTGAAAATCAATCTTAACTTGTCTCAATATCAGGACACATCTTGTCCAACACTTTGTACAATCCAAGCTTCACCTCAAGATCCACATTAAAGTTTTTATCATAACGAAACCTATAGGGTTATAAAGAAAGATAAGAATTGTCATTAAATGCTACATAGAAATATAATTGATCATTTTCAATAAGAAGACTTACTTAGGATTAAGGAAATATGCCGCCGCATGAAGAGGCCTATGAAGTTGATAGTCCCAATGTTTGTCAATGATCTCCCATACTTTCTTATACCTACTTTCCACATGATTGAAATTTTTTGCAATTTGTTATTTTGCTCTATCCATGGCCTCATAGATATATCCCATTGCTGGTTTTGAATCTCCATCCACAAGTCTAAGAACTTTTACAAGGGGAGATACACAATTCAAGCAATACTTTATAGATTTCCAAAATCTTGAATCAGTTAAAATAATATCTTCTACAACTTTGGCTTCATCCCTAGAAACATAGGCACTCTTAGCCCATTTTTCTGATACAAACATGGATCGAAGAGCAATTTTTTGGTCTAAAATAGACTTCATTGTCAAATATGATGTAGCAAATCTTGTTATTGCTGGCCTAGCTAATTCCATACCATTAGAATATGTTCTATACAAGTTGAGTACCCAAGTATGCCTATAAATGTAAGTAGTAATGTGTTTTGCCTTTCCAATGGTATTATGGAATACCGTTAAGCACCCAATGTCTTCAAGAATCAAATCAAGACAATGGGCTGCACAAGGTAACCAAAAAAGTTATTTTCTTTTTTCCATCAACTTGGTACCGGCAGATACTAAAGTTGAGGCACTATCAGTCACTACTTGAACCACATTTTCCTCCCCAATTTCATCGATCATTTCATCAAGCAATTCAAACATCTTCTCCCTATCTTTAATCAAATTGCTAATATCAACAGATTTTATAAAAACGGTCCCTCTAGGACTATTAACCAGAAAATTAGTAAGGGATCTCCCCTTTCCATCAGTCCATCCATCTGACATTAATGTACAACCAGTTTTTTTCCATTCCATCTTATATTTTTCCAAATTAGCATTTACTTGATCAACTTCTTTTTTCAAATATGACACCCCCACTTCATGATAAGTTGGAGGCTTCAATCCTCTACCATATTCACTTATAGATTTAACCATATTAATAAAATGGGGACTCTTGACCAAATTAAATGGCAATGCATTGCCATATATGCATCTACAAATATCCCTAATAACCAAGTCCCTATCTTTAATCATTGCATTCATAGTTTGTTGTTTCATATTAGAGCCACTCCCCCCTTTTCCTTTTGTTATAAAGGCATCCATAGACCCTTTTTTGTGTGACTCATCATGCTCTATATTTCCTCTATCATCAAAACACTCATCAATATCATCTCCTTTATTCATATCTTCCAACAATTTTTTAAACAAATTATTTACCTCTTTCGGCACTAGTTGGCATGGAGCAACTTCTTTATGTGTTCCGGCAAGATGATACTTCATCCTATAAGCTCCTCCCCACATCACTTTAGGACAATAGTTACATTTAACATGTAACCTTGTTTCAAGAGACTTGCAATGGTCCCATGTAACATCTTTTTTCACTTTTCTTTTTGGAGCCATTGGAAGAAAAAGAACTAGAAAATATTTTGTGCAAAAAAATTGAAAGAGGTTGAAGTGTTGAACTGTTGAAGAAGGTTGAAGAATGAGGATTGAGAAATGTGTGTGGGGCTGGCGGCAGAAAGAGGATTGAAGAAGGTTGAGACGTTGAGTATGTAGAAAAGAGAGGTTGAAGACTGAAGAATGAGCATGTAGACGTTGCTTTTTGCCCTTTCCTGACTGATATTTTTTGATACACAAAATCTAAAATTTGATTTTCTCTTCTGATTTCTGCAATTTGATTATCTGAAATCTGATTGCTTACTTTTTCATAAAATTACTTGATTGGTGTATATCTTGATGGGATCTTTTTTCTGAGTCCATAAAGTATCTTCTTGTTTTTTACAATTTTGCTGATTTAAGCACTTAGTCTCTAGAGTCCAGACCTACAGACTACAGTCAACAAATAAGCACACTTCGACAGGCCTAGCCCAACATTTCTTTTAAAACTTCAAAACCTGTGTTGTTATTCACTAATGAGCAGGCCCAGTAGCTCTAAAATTCAAAAAAAAAAAAGGAAAGCAGTGCGCTGACTCGTCTTCTCGAGTGCGACGGGTCACGAAGAACCCGACTTCATGACCCGTCGCACCAGAGACTCCTGAATCGCCGGAAGGCTGTGATTCGCCGGTTCCGGCGCAAATCACATGATTCTGACGATTCGGCCAACGATTCAAACCCTCAGCCGATTCATCTCACCGTCCGTATCGCTGGGATGGTGACTTGGGACGAATCGTACGATCATAATCGTGAATCGTGCGATTTCTACAACTATGATTTTAATACACATGTATTTAAAATATTAACTTAAATGGATCTAAGGCATTTTATATATATTAAGGAGGAGATCTCACATCTTAGAAATGTTAATATCACTACAAAAAGAACTGGCATTTAGCGTGGGTCAAAATCATCTTAGAAATGAAAACTGACGTTAAGTGCTCCATCGCGACATCATGTAGCGTCGATTTTGACAATCGTGAGAATAACTAACGTTAGATGACTAAATTTTAGCATCGGTCGCAACCGATGCAAGTTTGTCATCTAATGTTAGTTACAACCGACGTTAAATGACTTTGCTGATGTTTGTTTTTGTTAGATACTGTTATTTAGTGTCGGTCATAACCGATGCTAAGGGGTGGCATCTAATGTCGGTTTTAATCGACGTTAGATGACCATCTGATGCATTTAATAACGTTAGTTGATATCATTTAGCGTCGATTGTGACTGACGCTAAATATGTAATCTAACGTCTGTTTTGACCGACGTTAGATGATTTCGTCTGATGTTCATTTTATTGTTACTTAGTGTCGGTCAAAACCGACGCTAAGTGACTTTTTTTAGTATTTATTTCTCTGTTTTAAATTGACACTAATTTTTAAAACTAACATTTTATAGTCAAATTTTAGCATTAATTTCAACCTGCACTATTTCTATAATCTAATATTATATCTAACTAAAATTTAAGTGATGCTAGAGACCAATTTATAAAAGTAAATATATTTAAATAAAAAACACATACATTGTTAAACATATAAGTTTTACATCAAAACCAAAATTAACACATTCTAAAAGTACATGTTTCACATGTCCAAACAAAATAAATATTACAACTACTGCTAATCATGGGTTGTGGCTAGCTCCAGAAGAACGTCGACATCCTTGAGGTGAAGCTTCTGTTCTGTTAGCATCAGGTGCCGTAATTAAACATGATATTTTTTTTATCAAAATTTATAGTGAATGAAAATAAGGAGTTAATAAGTCCAAAATTCTATTACCGATGGGCCACTTGGTTCTGGGGCACAGGCAACATCTGGAGGTAATTGTAATCCAAGTTGTTCTACAAAATATTTGACCATGTTCAATCGACCAAGTTCACGAGTATGTTCTCGCTCCATGGTAGTACGTTCTCGCTCCATGGTTTCTAATTTATCCTTCACTGAACTCAATTTGCAAAGTTTTCCACTTCATTTGTTGAGTTACCACTACTTGTAGAACCCATGTTCAAGCCTCTAAATCGGTTAGTAGGCAACTCAAATACTTTAGAAGGACATGGACCAAATCCTAAAAGACGTACTCGTCCAAAATGCTCTTTACCTAACACTTGCAAAATTGAATCATCTGATGAAATAATTGGAGCTTGCGATTGGGATTGAGATTCTTTTTCTGAAATTTTTTCCTACATAAGTGAAACAACACAAAAACAAGCTATAAGAAAAGTAAACAACATTAATGAAAGCAAAGTAAACAACACTATCCAATTGTGAATACACAATTATTTTTACTAATATATATATATATATACATTAACTATTGAAGATTTAAGACAAGGAATAAAAAATCAAATTCAAAAGAGTCCCATAATGAACTGAAAAAAAAAACCAGCAAAATCCAATAAACAAACAAAAGGGGCCAAAAAAAAAAGTTAAAAAGGAGTCGGTATTGTATAATATATATACTAGAGAGAAAGAGAGAGAAGACACACAAGAAAAGTATATGATCCAAAAGTGTTATGATAATGGAAAGGAGATCTACTGGTACTACTACAGGTCTCTACAACAAAAATAATAGATTTAGACATAGAAACTCCTTTAAAGTGAATATATGCATATATACACAGTTTCACACACACACACACTAGCAATTTTGGCTGACGTAATTAGTTACATAACTTTCTTTTCTCAGCTCAGACATGTTTAACAGACTTTTTGGGTCATACATGCAGACCTTAAACCCCTCTTTTTTAAAAAAAAAATCCTATCAACATTCTTATTCTTAAAAATTTTGGTTGGAATGAGTGATTAATTATTTTATAATTACCAATGAGCTCACTTTTCTTAAGCTCCATTTCTGGGTAACAAACATATTTAGAAATAGCACTAATTTTTGAAAAGGCAACATACATCTCAAGAACAAGCATTCATTTAAGCAATATTTAAACTTTGATATGAGAATGTAGCATACATCTCAAAAACATGAAACCAAAACACCATTAATTTTTTAATAAAAAAATGTTACCTTCAATTGGAGGAGATTTACAAAAAGAGCCCAAAGTAACAATCATTTTTACAAATCAAAATAGAGAATTATGTTCTTTACCAAAAGGCATCATAACACAAGAATACTTTAATTTCATATTGGAGTTTAATGCATGTATCATGAATTCAAAAAAAAAAAAAGAAACTCATCCTCTGGCCAGTTAACAACAGATAATACCTCATGCATCATGGACTTAAAAAAGGAAACACCCAAACATTCAAGCCGAAAACCACATCCCAATATCTTCATGGACCACTTTTATTATTAGCAAAGAGAGCAAATTATTGGGCACAAATTGCTACAATTTATAAAATAAAACAAGCTTACTACAACAATTCTTACTTCATCATTTACAAAGGTCCCATCTTTTCGTTTATGAGTCTCAATGAATAATTCACCTCAACTAATTGGGCCACCTTTCTCTTGCTTCTATAAACCAGGAAATCATCAATTATAATGAAATGGAATACACACAAAAAAGTTAATAAAAAATTTGTAAGTCACCATTTCACGGATCCTTCTAGCATTGCTCTTGGAACCGCCAGCAAGAGGAAATTTAAGCTTTTTATGATTTTCCTTGATTATCTTGCTTATTTCCTACATGTAAAAGACAAATAAGTAAATTGTGGAAGTTAATAAACAAGCAATTATAATATTTGAACATAAGAAATATTACTATGAATCTTTTGTCAAGTTGATGATCCACGAAACTATTCCACTAATCTTCAGATATGCTGACTGGACATTTGTTCATAATAGTCTCTCTACTATCATTTTCACCAAAATGTAGCCTATATAATCTAGTTCTGAACTCCTTCCTTTTATTACCTAGTGATCTCCAAGCCCATGCTAGTCCACAACTATTTTCAAAAGCAATCTTCTTTTGTATTTGAAATCAAGAAATAAAAAGATTTAGAAGAATAATAGATTAGGAAAAGAAATAGAAAGAGTTGTTTCAAGTGCACCTCTATAAGCTCTATTGTGTCTTTCATATACTTTTCGGGCACATCCCTCTAATCAAAGAAATTAAGAGGAATTAATTGAGTATCAATGGCTAATTCTCCCAACCGTTGTCTAATTAGGCCTGCAGCCTCATCAATCCCTTGTCCAAAGGGGTTAAGAGGGCATATAATCTTTTTCCCGAATGGTAGATTCCATACTTCTTTTGCCTTCACTCTTTTTTGCAACTACTCCATTCTCATCTATAATATTAATATCACATTAGTTACATAGACTTCATTACATAGATTAGATTATATATAATAAGTCATTAATTACCAATAAGATCAACTGTCCAACTCTTATCAAAGAGACGCTCTGCTGCTGAACGTCGCCTAAAAGAGCTTCTACATGTGTTTGCCTCTACTTGAGGTGGGGAAGAAGTAGACACATTTGATCCAATTTAAGGTTCCTCATGTGAAATAGCTATAGAATTCACCTGTATTTGTGTTTCAGTATTGGAAATAGTTGTTGGTTGATGCACTTTTTGAGTAATAGCAATAAGTTTTGCTTTAGATGATCGTGAATGCTTAGGTGGCATCTTGAAATAGTTACAGAACAAACAGGTTATAAAAATACACGTGAAAATTTAACATTGTAGTACTGAACATTGAACAAATTGTTTTACCATGTGATCCTTTATATCAAAATCCTCACACTCAACATCAAAGTTATTAGTTGCACTACAAAAAAAAAAGACTTTTGGTGGCGACTCAAAAGTCTAAAAGTCGCCACTAAAAGTCTTTAGTGGCGACTTTTAGTGGCGACTAAAGTTGTTGGCGTAAGTCCGTGGCTGATTCTTGAAAGTCGCCACCAAAAATTACCTTTAGTGGCGACTTTAGTCGCCACCAAAAGTCATTTTTATTGCAAAAAAAAAATTCGTAAAAAAATGATTTTTGGTGTCAGCAAAACTACCTTTGGTGGCGACTTTAGTCGCCACCAAAAGTCACTCGTCATCTTTTTAGATCCGGATTGGCCCGGAAGGTCGACCCGAGATCCATTCGACTCGTGCGGGTTTTGGCCGATCCAATAACTCGCTATCCCGAGCTGACTCGATTTTTTTGTGTGCAATATTCAAGTTTATTTGAAATTAAACCAAACATGTGCATACCTGAGATTCGAACCTGGGTCCCTTGCTTGCAGCCATGTGTGTCTTGCCATTCTGCCACTGCTTCATTTGTGTTATGTAAGTGCAAAATATTATATATATCTATATATATAATCTGTTAAAAATATTTTAGGTCAAAAATATTATAAAACAAAAATAAAATAATATTAAACTTAACAAAAAGCAAATATATCATTACTATTGGAGTCACCGCAAAAGTCCAACTTCAACTAATTTCATAAAAAAAACGATTTCACTTAAAAAAATAGACTTCAGTCGTCACTGATAATCTAATTTTTTAAAAAAATTAAAAAATTTAAAAAATTTAAAAAATTAAATTTTTTTTAAATAAAATTAAGAAAAATAAAAAAATTGAATTTTTTAAGTAAAAAAATGACTTTTTTAATTTTTTTTTTAAAATTAGACTTTTGGTGGCAACTATAGTCGCCACCAAAAGTCTAATTTTTTATTTTATTTTAAAAAATCTGACGTTTTTTTTATTTTTTTTTTAAAAAGACTTTTGGTGGCGACTATAGTCGCCACCAAAAGTCTAATTTTTTATTTTATTTTAAAAAATCTGACTTTTTTTATTTTATTTTAAAAAAGACTTTTGGTGGCGACTATAGTCGCCACCAAAAGTCTAATTTTTTATTTTATTTTAAAAAATCTGACTTTTTTTTATTTTTTTTAAAAAAGACTTTTGGTGGCGACTATAGTCACCACCAAAGGTCTAATTTTTTATTTTATTTTAAAAAATCTGACTTTTTTTTTATTTTTTTTAAAAAATACTTTTGGTGGCGACTATAGTCGCCACCAAAAGTCTAATTTTTTATTTTATTTTAAAAAATCTGACTTTTTTTTATTTTTTTAAAAAAAGACTTTTGGTGGCGACTACAAGTCTAATTTTTTATTTTATTTTAAAAAATCTGAGTTTTTTTATTTTTTATTTTTAAAAACTTTTGGTGGCGACTATAGTGGCCACCAAAAGTCTAATTATTTATTTTATTTTAAAAAATCTGACTTTTTTTTATTTTTTTTAAAAAAAACTTTTGGTGGCGAGTCGACTTTTAGTGGCGACTATAAGAGTCGCCACCAAAAAGTCGCCACTGAAAGTCAATTTTCTTGTAGTGTTGGTTGTTCAGAAAATTGTTCTTCATCACCTCTTAACAGTTGCAAATTTTCAATGTCATCAGGAAAATTAGAAACTATTTGTTACTCTGAATAAAATTGTTGATTCTGATCACCACTTTGTTCTTCACCATCATTTTCTTCATCATTGGCCATTTCATACAAGTCTCGAGGCTTTATATGTATTGCAACATTCCATGATTGATTCATTTTTTCAGCCACATAAAAGACCAATTGTGCTTGTGAAAGCCAGAATATAAGGTTCATCATCAACTAATCTCTAGTATGAATCAATCGAGAAAAATTAACTAAATTGAACTAAAAGTCATCCTTCTTAATCCCTGTAGTACTAGCCTATAAACATTTGAAAAGAACAACTTTCACATGGCCATAGTAGTGCAACTCAATTATATCTACTAGCTTGCTATAGTACAAAAGATCTGCAAGTGCAACTCTCCCATCTTTTGCACTTGCATAACACCTAGTTTCTGAAGTCACACACACACCACTATTTTAAGTCTTCAATCCTTGTTCTCTTCGTAATGTGCGAAACCTAAATCCATTTATATTGTATGCACTAAATCTTCTAGCCAATGTTAGAGGACCTCTTCCAAGAAATTTGATATTGTCTGGAATGTTTGTAGTTTCATCCTTGTCAATCTAAAACAATTTTGAAAAAATATTTAACCCATGTAGCATTAATTGGTATATTAAATAAAATATGAAGTTAAAAAAATAATTGAGTCTCACATATTCTTTGAACCAGTTAGAAAAATTTTTTGTAACATGTTTATCAATTGCTACAGCAAATCTAGTATGACGACAAAGCTTTGCTTTCACTTCATCTCTGTACTTTTTGCAAGGAGATACTATTAAAATTAGGGAATGATAACATGTTAAGTGAAACAAACAAGCATGCAAAACTTACTGGACAATTTCATCAATTGCTTGACAATTGAATAAGACACAATGATGTGCTTGCATTTTCTCTATAGAAGTCAACTCAATCTCTAAGATGCCTCTCACGAGCTGACCCAATTGTGGGAATAGATGTATTTGAGAGTTCCCAAGAACATAATCATTGTTACGAATTGGCCTTTTAAACCTTATCTCTATGTCCTTTAAATATCTTGAACAAAAGGTCAAAATTTTCTCAGCAAGGTAGTCTTCCGTAATAGAGCCCTCTGCTTGAGACTTATTTCTCACAAATGACTTGCAATGACCAAGATACCTATTACAATTATTGAAATTAGAAAACAGATTTTATTGAACAAGAAAAATATTGAAACAGAAAGAAGTACCTTTCTATAGGGTACATCCATCGATAATGTACTGGTCCTCCAAGTTTTGCTTCATCTACAAAATGAACTATCAAATGAACCATTACTGTGAAGAAAGAAGGTGGAAACAACATCTCAATTCGACAAAGTGTAACCACTATTTGATTTTGAAGTTGGTCAAGCTCCTTGATATCCAACACATGACAACACAATTCTCTGAAGAACAAACATAGTTCTAGCACAACGGCGATAACTTTAGGATCAATTTGCACATTTCGCAATGCTATTGGAAGCAATTACTCTAATAGTACATGAGAGTCATGACTTTTTAGTCTAGATATTTTATGATGCTTTACGTCAATACATCTAGAAATGTTTAATGCATAGCCATCTGGCATTGTCACATCTTTCAGGGTTTCAAAGAAATGAGCTTTTTGAGTATTAGTCATAGTAAAACATGCCAGTTTAAATTTACCATTTGCATCGGGCCATAACTCTTGTCTTATTCCTAAATGTTGCAAATCTTTTCGAGCACTCAAATTGTCTTTTGTCTTTCCAACCTCATTTAACAAAGTATACAAGACATTGCATCTAGATTGTGCCACAACTTGTTGTTAACCCAATATGGTAATTGAAAAAACACACTTCTCTTCTTCCATTGTTGGTTCTCATTCTCATATGGTCTTTTTCTTCCTGATTCTAAAATTGGGTTCTTTCCAAATGTAACATTAACATTTTGTAATTGATCGAGTATCATAGCACCGATGGGTGGAATCGGGGGCTCTCTTCTCTCCACAGTCCCATCAAATTGATTCTGACTACCTCTATATTTATGTTGACAAGGTAAAAATCTACAATGACCCATAAAGCACCATTTCTTACCATTAGGAAGTCTATAGGGCTCTTAATCGCAATTACATGATGGACAAGCTAATCCAGTATAAGTATTCCATCCAGATAGATTTTCTAACCCTAGAAAATCACTTATAGTCCATAATAAAGCTGCCCGTAGTTTGAACATCTCATTCATTAAGGAGTCATATGTATCAATGCCATCAACCTATAAATCATGCAATTCTTTAATTAGTGGTTGTAAATAGACATCAATTTCATTTCCAAGCATTCTCTTCAAAGGTATGATCATAGACAATATGAAAGATGTTTGCTTCATACACATCCAAGGTGGAAAGTTATATGGAATCAAAGTAACCGGCCAAATGCTATAATTAGTGCTCATTAATCCAAAAGGGTTAAACCCATCACTAGCCAAGGCAAGCCTAACATTTCAAGATTCTGCAGCAAATTCAGGGTACTGAGCATCAAATGACTTCCAAGCTTTGCCATCTCTAGGATGTCTTAATAAGCCATATGGTCTTTGACCCATAGCATGCCATTTCATATGTTCAGCTATTTTGGAAGACATAAACAGTCTTTGCAACCTTGGCGTAAATGGAAAAGAGCACAAAACCTTTGCGGGCTTAATGTTTTTTTTCTTATTTGCACCGACTCCATTCTTATTTGCCACCATTGCATTAGTCTTCCACCTAGACGTATTGCATGTTTTGAAAGAAATGGTTGGATCCCAAGAGGGAGGTGAATTGGGATTTATAAAAATTTCAACAAAACTTAATTGGAAGTTAAAATAATTTTCTGAAATTGGACAATGCTAAAGATAATAATTTAATTCAGAAAATCAACGTATTATCAAGATGAATAATTTTATAGTGCAAGGAATTAAAGATCAAATATAAATCTGCACTAATTAATTAATGCTTGAAGTAAAAATCAAATATAAATGCAAAGCATTAATTAATTAACTTCAAATATAAATAGAG
Source organism: Biancaea sappan (assembly GCA_037074585.1). Lineage (NCBI taxonomy): Eukaryota > Viridiplantae > Streptophyta > Magnoliopsida > Fabales > Fabaceae > Biancaea > Biancaea sappan. The sequence goes on along the minus strand of CM073493.1, from coordinate 66,275,476 downwards.
TAGGGATAGAGAAAGCAAACTCGGAGATTTATACTGGTTCGGCTAATCCCAAGCCTACATCCAGTCCTCAAGAGACCACTTGAGTATTTCCACTATAATTGCAAGTTTAATCCGGGTACTTGCAAACCACTACAACCACGTAAATTCAATTTGGGTATTTGTGACAACACAACGGAGAATTTATGAATCCGGGCTCCTCCTCAACCCAAAGCAAGTTCTTCCAACACCGGTACTCGCGAACCTCAACTCAGAATAATATTGGTGTTGATCAAAATCAACAATACAAAGAAACTCTCTCTAAAGAGTAGATGAATACAAATGAAGCTCTAATAACTCTAATGATAGAGAATATGCAAGATTGGCTCAAGAATGTTTGGATTTCTCTCAAAGATGATAGAACATGTTAATATATCATTGTAGTATTAAGTTCTGGCTCAAAATCGTGTATCTAAGGTTATATATATAAGATTTTAAAAAACTAGCCGTTATATAGCCGTTACAGCACTTATAATGCAGTCCAGATGTCTATTGGTCGTCCAGTTTGGGTCACCTGGTCAACCATCCACTGACAGTAGTAAAATATAGCATTTTTAGGACAACTGGTCGACCAGTCGGAAGCTGCCTGGTCGACCACCGGCTGGCAGTAGCGAAATATAGATTTTGAGCTTTCTTTAAAAATTTATAACTCCCTCATTTGAACACCGTTTTAAACAAATAATATACCATTGGAAAGCTCTTGGAGTCTAGTTTCAAATGAGCTAAGTTTTACTCAAAAATTATTTTTCGTTTAAAAGATATAATCAAAAAACTGACTATAGGTCAGAACAGAATAACTTTTGAGTACAGTAAAATCAACTTTCAGTTTCAAACTATATTTTAAATAGTCATATATTTCTCATTTGGACTTTGTTTTGAATAAATAATATACCGTTGGAAATATCTTTGAGTCCACTATCAAATGAGATTAAGATACTTGAAAAACCAAATTTTCATTTATGAGATATGATATAAGGAGTGACCAAAGGTCAAAAACTAACTTTTGTAAAACTTCATATCTCACTATCTTTTTGTTTAAAATGCTTGAGCCAATGTATGAAAATCTAAATCATTGAGTTGCACAAGTATACTAGCCTATATAAAATGTACCTAACGTAAGCACATAGGCTATTTTGATGCATCCAAGCTTCCAAGACTTCAAATCTTCTAGTTCTTCATTTCTTGGAGCTTTATCCTTGTATGTTGCTTTCCTTGAGTGAGGCATGATGTTACTTTTCCTTGTTCTTCAATCCAATGCTCACTCTTGTTGTTTTTAACCAACCTATAAAATATATCTTACTTGCAAACCAAATGGTTAGTTCAATTCATGATAAATAGCATGATTAATGTATAAGACATTACACATTAAATAACATAGTCATGCTTAAATACTTGTAGCATGTATATGATAATTAACTTTTATATATATCAATGCTACATTTCAAATACATTTGTCATCATCAAAACTTATGGCATAAAGCCTTAGGGCCATCAATCTCTCCCTTTTTGATGATGACAAATCACCAAAGAAAAATATATATCACAAGATAATGAATACTATGTAATAAGTACATATACAT